>CM070774.1:79179661-81579661 GCA_036346955.1 Dipus sagitta
CTAGCTGGAATCTGGAAGACAGCTAGGCCCCAGACAGTTAGCCCATCTAGTGCTTGAAAGTACTACATGAGCTACTAGGGGAAAGTGGCCAGCAACTGTGTGAATAAGCAGGGGTCTAAGCTACTCAGAGGCAACCAGCCTGACAAGAAGTACACACCAGTGCAGTGGTGGCACACAGCCTTGGTGGGTAACCAATGGCTTTCTGATTAGCTAAGAGATCTGCTCAGTGGGAAGGAACCCAGACCTGGATCTGGAAACCAGGCCAGAATCCGATGAAGACAAAGATTATACTCTCCAATGTCAAGCTCCCACTAGTCTTTGGCTAAAAGAGGGCCTACGTCCATCATAATCTCCCTAAATTAATAATGCTTATCCAATTTAGCCTATGCTGACTTCACTCTCTATTGGAGAATCTGTTTTGCTTTTTCAGAAGGTAATAGATCTGTTTGTGAAGGTTGTGGAGACTTTAGGAGATGGAACCTTATAGGAGGACAGACTTGAGGGTTTATAGCCCAGTGTCATTTCCCTTCCCTCCTGTCCATCCTTTTCTGTCTCAATCTCTTCCACTTCCTCCTTTTCTCACCCCTTCTCTCCCTCTTTGCTTCAGACTTTGGTTAAAATGTGATGAGCAGGTTTGCCATGCCATCTTCATAATAACAGACTATATCCCATTGAAATGTGGAGCCCAAATTAACCATTTTCTTCTTTAATTTACTTCTGGCCAATTCACAGCAGCTAGAAAGTAACTGATACAAAGATCTTATTCATACCCACCACCTGCTGACACTTGCTCAAAGGGCAGACGTATCTGATATGGAGGTAGACAAAGGAGAAACAATCTAAAGCAACATTTCTCAAATTCACATTTTTAGACCCTTATAGATCATTGCTTAGTTCTAAGAGAAATTTCACCATCATGTGCCATACTCAGTCCTTTCCCTGGCCAGTAGTCCCAGAGCGACAGCCCACAAAACAAATCACAGGCTTTTCTGAGAAATAGGATGGTGTCAGGAAAATTGTGGGGGACAGATTAGAGGAATAATGTAGGTCATAAGGACCTGCAGGCAAGACCCAGAGTACTGATGGAAATCATAGAGCCACAACTATTTATGACAAATAAAGAGCACAAATGACAGCTTTCAGGGTTCTTTATTTAAGCAAACAAGTCCAGACCAGTTTAGATTTGGACTCAGCTTCTCTTGATAATTGCTTTTTACTAACAAACAAGAACTTACCTGAACAGAATACACAAGTCAAAACACAGAATGATTTAAGAAAAGGATGTAGAGGTTTTCAGTAGCTCACACAGATGAGTCACACAATGGCCTCAGGGAATTCAGTTAAAGGGAAGTTTCCAGAAAGTGGAGTAGTTCATCACACTAAGAGAGTGATACGGTTTAGAAAGTACATACTGTGATTTGGTTTAAGCACAAAAACCTCAATCAGGCCATAGAGTGAAGGTACACCAACCTTAGATTTGGTAAACAGATTTCTAAAAAAGTCAGTCCAAAAAGAGGTCATTGGCCCTTTGTAAAAATGATTCAGGAGACCACCTTTGAATAAATGACTCAGGGGGATTTGGAAACTCACACATAAAATTAAAGCAATGAAAAGAGGGCTGTGATAAGCAAGTGATGTTATTTTTTCACTGCTTGGACTGAGACAAGGCAGTGTTAATAGAGAACAAGTGGTCTTCAAGAAACATAAGAAAGGAAAATAAAGGCAAGATATATACTAAAAATTATTATAGGAATATGGGGTTTGTTGAACATATATAAATAAAAAATTCTATCGACCAACTATAAAGAAAAGGCACATGATAATCATTGTGTAGATGTAGAGACAGTATTTGACAGAATCCAACATCAGTCCTGATTAAAATCAGCAAACTGGAAATGGAAGGGAATTCCTTTAAACCGATAGATAACAGCAACTGACACCCTACAGCAAAGTGAATGGTGAAAGACCACATGCCTTCCTTCTGAGAGGAACAAGCAGTGAGTACACATGGTTAATCACTTCTATCCCAAATGCAGTCTTAGTACTGGAGGTTCCAATGGCATAATCAAGCAAGAAGTAACATAAAAGGCCTTCAGCCAGGTGTGGTAGCACATGTCTTTAATCCCAGCACTTGGGAAGGAGAGGTAGGAGGATTGTTCTGCGTTCGAGGTCAGCCTGAGACTACATGGTGAATTTCAGGTCAGCCTAGGCTAGAGTGAGACCCTTCCTTAAAAAAAAAAACAAAAAAACAAAAAAAAAGGCATTCAGGTTAGAAAAGAGGAAGGCATGATCATCTATGCGGAAAACATGGTAGAATCTAAAAAAAAAAAAAAAAAAAAAAAACTACTTAAAACTAATAAGTCACTTCAGCAAAATGGCAAGATAAAAACATCAAAAAAATGATCAAAATTCTTAAAACAATACTGTTTATAATAGCACAAAAAACAAAGAACAGAAAGTACTTAGAAATAAGTCTGACAAAAGATGTGAAAGATCTGAACATTAAAACTACTAAACAGGGCTGGAGAGATGGTTTAGTGGTTAAGCGCTTGCCTGTCAAGCCTAAGGACCCCGGTTCGAGGCTCGATTCCCCAGGACCCACGTTAGCCAGATGCACAAGGGGCACACGCATCTGGAGTTCCTTTGCAGTGGCTAGAGGCCCTGGCGTGCCCATTCTCTATCTATCTATCTGCCTCTTTCTCTCTCTGTCTGTCACTCTCAAATAAATAAATAAAAAATTAAAAAAAAAAAAAAACAACTACTAAACAGGTGAATGTGGTGATGCTTTGAAATAGCAGCACACAGGAAGTTAAGGCTATGGAATCACAAGTTTGAGGTCAATCTCAGCTATATAACAAGACTTTCAAAAATAAAAACCAGAACAAAAAAAAAAAAACCTATAGAGCATTGCTGAGAAAAATTAAAGAAATCAAATTAAGTAGTTAAATATTCCTACTTCACCTAATTACATAGTCCTCACTTCAGGGATTATGGCAGAAAGAATGTAAGAATCAAAGGATGGGAAGAGTGCTTTGGAATGCTGTCTCCCAGACATAAAGTGGTCATATTCATGACTCTGGAGCAGCCATTGTCATCTGTAGAAGGCCTGTGTAATATTGGGTCCACAGGTAGGATGTCATAGATGATGGAGGAGAGAAAGAAAAAGACATCTATCAGGCTGGAGAGATGGCTTAGCGGTTAAGCGCTTGCCTGTGAAGCCTAAGGACCCTGGTTCGAGGCTTGTATTCCCCAGGACCCACATTAGCCAGATGTACAAGGTTGTGCATGTGTCTGAAGTTTCTTTGCAGTGGCTGGAGGCCCTGGCGCACCCATTCCCTCTCTATCTTTCTGCCTCTTTCCCTGTCTGTCACTCTCAAATAAATAAAAATAAGTAAATAAATAATAGAAAGAAAGAAGGGAGGAAAGAAAGAAAAAGACATCAATATAGGAGAGGAAATAGTGGGAAAGGAGTAGGGTGTGGTAGAGAGGAATGGAAGAGGGTAGATAAAAAAGGGTGGCAGGAGAGAACTATGTAATTGTTAAAAAAAAAAGTTTTAAATTTTATGTAAGAAAAGATATTCCTTACTCATTTGGTCAGAAGATTCAATATTGTTTAGATATCAACTTTTCTTAAATAAAATCCCAGTACCCACATAAGCCATTTGCACACAGTGGCCCATGCATCTGGAGTACATTAGCAGTGACTGGAGGCCCTAGCACACCCATTGTCTCTGTGTGTGCCTTTTTCTCTCTCTCAAATAAATAAATAATTTTAAAAAATGCTAAGTGTAGTGGCACATACCTGTAATCCTAGAACTAGGGAGGCGGAGACAGGTGGTTCACTAGAGCTCACTAGGTAGGCAGTCTAGCCTAACTGGTGAGCTCCAGGTTCAGTGATAAATTTCGTCTGAAGGAATGAAGGTGGGAGAGTGATAGAGGAAGACACCCAACATCCTCCTCTGGCCTCCGCACATATCACTCAGGGTACATGCATCTGCACACAATGAGCATATACCGCCCCCCCCCCAACACACACACAAAAATGTCAATGGAGACAACTAAATGAAAAAGAGGAGGAGATATTTGAACAGTCACTCTGCCGAAGAAGATATGCAGGTATCAAGTGATCACCTGAAATTGTGGTCAAAATCACTACACAGTATGGAGATGCTTATATTTCTGACCATGACAAGCATTGGCAGGTGTATTCAATTTCCTAGGTCCACCCTAACAAAGTATCAAAGTTTAGTGGTTTAAGTGATAGCATTGAACTGTCACAGTTCAGGAGGCTAGACATTTTAAATCAGGATGTTGTCAGGGTGAGGCTCTTCTGAGAACCTGTTCTATGTGTCTTCCTTGCTTATTTCGTGTGCTTTGTGGGTGATATTTGGTCTTCCTTGGCTTGCAGCTGAATCACCCTAATCTCCACCTTCATGTAAACCTGCTATCTCTCCTTACGTTTGTCTATTTCTCTGCCCAAATTTCCCACCCCACTTTTTATTATTTGTGTGTGTGTGTGCATGTGTGCACAAGTGCAGGTCACAGTTTGCATATGAAGACCAGAAGACAATTCCGAATTCTCCCTTGTCTTAGGCAGGTGTCTTGTTTGCCACTGTGAACACTAGGCTGGCTAGCCCCATAAGTTTCCAAGTTCTCCCATATCTACCTCCTATCTTGCCCTAGAAGGGCTGGGATGTCAGATGCATTCTATTGCATTCAGCTTTTTCTTGTTCCTGGGGATCTGGGCTCAGGTTGTCACTCCTTCACAGCAAGTGCTTTACCTACTGAGTCATTTCCCCAAATTTCCCTTTTGTTCCTAAGGAAATCAAGCAGACTGGACTATGGCTCCTTGAATGACTCCACGGTAGATTGGTCACGTGCAAAGACCACATTTCTAAAGTCACCATCAATCTACCGGGTTTCTGAACTCCTACATCTTTTGAAGGGACAAAATGGACCCATAGAAGCAAGGATGTGAGGAGGGAGGACTAGAACTCCCACACACTACTGACAAAAATGGTACAACTGTTTTGGAAAATGATTTAAGAGCATCTTAGGAAGCTGCAGAAATAATTTTTATGCAACCCTGGCCTTTCTTGCCTAGGTATTTACTCAAGAGGAAAATAAAATGGTATGTCCATATAAGGATTTGTACATAGATGGTCATACCAGCTTTGTTTGTAATAGCACAGAGCTAAGAAATATTCCAAATAGCTATCAACAGAAGAATGGGAAAACAAATTATAATATATTCATACAATGAACTCAGAAAATTTTTTTTTAAAGGGCACTAATGAACTTTCATCCAGCAATAGAGATTATACCTAAAAATTTGCTCATGATAGCTAAGTTCTCTACCACCAATTTATATTCCCAACCATTTTTTCATCTGTCATTTTGGAGACAGGGTCTTAAGAAGTTTTTCATGCTGCCCTTGAATTAGTTCCATATCCCAGTTAGATCTTGAACTTCTGATCCTCTTGCCTTAGCCTCACAAATCAGGTCCTTCTAAAAAGTATCTCAAATATACTGAGTGAAAGAAGCAAGGCAAAACAGAGTATTATTGTATGAAGTTACTTATATAAAATTCTGAAAGCTACAAACTAATGTATGGTGAAAATGATATAGCCCAGTAATTGACTAGGGGCTGGGATAGGAAGGGGTGTAAGAAAGGACTTAGCAGAGAACACAGCAAGCTTGCAGGATTCATAGGTTGGTTACTGTCTTGATTAAGCACATAAACAAACTCTCAAACTGAACACTATAAATGTACAGTTGATTATCTGTCATCAATATTTCAATAAAGCCATAACAAAGGGCTGACATAATTTCATAATTCACTAGAAAAATATTGAAACTTTTAAAATATATCACTCTTACTTTCAAAATCAGATTTTTGTCTATAAATTAGCAAATTTCTTTTCTTGCAAAATGGCTATGATATATTGATTGATAATGTAGGGGAAAAATTAAGTCATAGTCAAAGATTCCCAGTACTTCAACTGGCACATCTTCTCTTATAAAAGCCAGTATTTGACAACATTGTAGTTCCTGTTTTGACCTAGAAATAAAAGGCAATTTATAAAAAAGCTATTTAGTAGTATATCTTGGAAGATTCCTAGAAGAACCAGCAAATAAATCAGGTTCACCTATTTTAGTACTTTCCTTTGAAAAACTTTTCATAAAGGTACACTTAACTCTAATGTTTAACCAGAACACAGTGAAGACCTTTGGTATACAAGTTTCTTTTCACAGCCCTAAGACTATCTCGTGTTTATTCCTCATTATCTCCTCTACCCTGAGCTTCTGCATTTTGACCTGTTTAAAATGAAACCACACACAGTCTCCAACCTTTCAAGCAAGCAGAATGAGACAAGTATGAACTCATCACGGCCTCTTCAGCGCTGATGTCTTAGGACAATATCCTGTCAGATGGCTATGACTACTTCTAGCGGGCCTGCTTGTGCCTGGCATTTGGTTCACCTAATTTCTCACCTTACAATAACCCTGCATGACAGGTTTTAATTTCTCCATATATAAAAGAGGAACTTGAGGGCTGGAGAGATGGCTCAGTGCTTAAAGGCACTTGTTTGCAAAGTCTACCTTTGCAAGTTTGGTTCCCCAGTACCCATGTAAAGGCAGGTGCAAAGTAGCATATGTGTCCGAAGTTTGTGTGCAGTGGTAAGAGGCTGTTGTGTGCCCATTCTCTCTCTCTCTACTTCTCACAAATAAATAAATAAAAATACTTTTAAAAATGAAAATGAAGGGGGCTGGGGAGATGGCTTTGCGGTTAGGTGCTTGCCTGTGAAAACTAAGGACCTCAGTCTGAGGCTCAATTCCCCAGGACCCACATAAGCCAGAGGCACAAGGGGTGCATATGTCTGGAGTTTGTTTGCAGTGGCTGGAGGCCCTGGCGCACCCATTCTCTCTCTATCTATCTGCCTCTTGCGCTCTCTCTTTCTCTCTATCTCTCTCTGTTGCTCTGAAATAAATAAATAAAAATTAAAAGATGAAAATGAATGGCTGGAGAGATGGCTTACTGGTTAAGGTGATTGCCTACAAAGCCAAACGACCCAGGTTTGGTTCCCAAGACCCATGTAAGCCAGATGCACAAGGTAACACATTTGTCTGGAGTTCATTTGCAGTGGCTGAAGGCCTGGTGTGCCCATTTTCTCTCTCTCTCTCTTTCTCTCTCTTTCTCTCTTTCTCTCTCTCAAATAAAACGATGAAAATAAAGGGAGAACTGAGTCTAATTATAAAATTTGGCCAAGCAATACAACTAATAGGTAGTGAGAGGAAATTGCTCACCCACTGGTTCCAGCCTGCTGTCTGCCTCCTTTTTCTCCCCTTGCACTCCTTCCAGGTATAAACATGCCCAAGACTCTGCTTCCATTAGAGAGATACTTTAGGTAAAATCAAAACATACCAGTATCTATATTTTGTTATTTTTCCCTAAAAGGCACACTAGTGATTACAAAAACTATCTTGTATACTTTTCTCTATATTAAAGGGAATCAAATACCTAAATTACTGTAAAATGACTACTAGACATTAAATAAGCATTAGTTCACTCTCTGGCCTTTATGTTCAAGGAACATTATGGAGCATGTGGGATGAAAGCAGGAGACAGAACCCCTGGAAGATGTCTTAGTAGCATTGGTTCCAATTTCGGGTTCTTTGAGTTAAGCAGCAACCTTCTTTCTCAACAGCTGCATGTGTCTGTTAGGGCTTCCTCTGCTTTGCCCCAGCCCCTTTAACTACAACACAACTAATTAGAAATTTTATTATCAAGCCACCCCCTGAGAGGTTTGTTAATTCCCATTCATTTTCACATCCAAGAATTAGCTCCTACCCTTCTCTCTTGAGAGCACAACATGGGTCTAAATTAGACCCAGCAATTCCATCCTAGTTGCCCATTAGAATCATCACCTTGAAAGTTAAAAAAAAAAAAAAAAAACATACTGATGAGCAGGGCATGGTGGAAGCACACCTCTGTAGGAGGATCACCATGAGTTCAAGGCCACCCTGAGACTACATTGTGAATTCCGGGTCAGCCTGGGCTAGAGCAAGACCCTACCTCAAAAAGCCAAAAAAAAAAAAAACATACTGATGCCTCATCCTACTGAGACCTACTGAGGCTGAGGTCTGGGTGCTGATGGGATTAGAAGCTCTCTAGTATCTCTGGCCACAGGGAGAACTGAGCTCTGCTGGGCCTGCGTGGACCTCAGAATCCCGTGCTGCAGGTGGACATAGTCTGGAAGAGCGCACCTTTCTCTTTCAACGATGCAGCTGTTTGTCTCTCTGTCTGCATGTTCACAACCAGGCGGTGTACAGGAAGTGAGGAGCACAGGGCCTAAGCTTGCAGATACTAAGCTCAGCTCCCTGACTGGGGCAGAAGGACACCCTGTGTAGACCCAATCAAGACAGAGGCTCAGCTGAAACTTCTGAGTGATTGGAACTTTCTTTCTGCCTAAGTACCACACACTGAGAATGCTGCTAATTGAATTAAATTGATATAAATTACTGCTTGGACTAAGGTGAAAAGCTCGTTCATTAATTCACTGCTGAAACTGGCCCTTTGCCCAATGAATTTTCACTTCTTTCCACCTCTTCATACTCCAGCCACTGTAGACATTATTCCTTACAATGCCATAGTGCTGCTAAGTCACAACATAAAATAATATTTTGAACATATCCTGAAGTGTTTAGTAAATACTGGGTGAGAGCTATTAAGTACATATATTAAATAAGTTACAAAACTCATGTCGTAATATAAACCAATACTCTCTTTCATCTATGGTACAGTTCCCTCTTAATGAGATAGCTTATTGCAGGAAGTGATGAGTAGCTCAGGGTAGGACTTTAACAATCTGCCACTTGACCTCTTCCAGTGTCTTTATCAGTATATAATTACCGTCCCATCCATATTCCACGGTGTCACTATTGTGGGCTGTGTCTAGTAATTCGCAGTTACCTTTCATCAACACTGACTGTGTGCCAGGTTGTGGGTGCCTTTTCAGGTATTATACTATACAGTGGACCCTTCATTTTGCAGGAAGGAAACTGAGGCTGGGCAAGATGTAGGTCACAGAGCAGATTCCTACACAGCCATATAACCTTCTAACTATGACTCCAGGGACACAACATACATAAAGCCTGGGCTTATCCTTGGTGAGTGGCAGCTGTTAAGAAGAAATAAAATAAAGCTCAATGGTTTTCTCTCCCACCCAGGAAGAAATCAATTCATGCTCATTATCTGTCCCCAAGACGTTGGGTTATATTTTTTTAATTTATTGATTTATCTATTTGAGGGGAGGGAATGGGCATGCAAGGTCCTCTAGCCAGTGCAAATGAACTTGAGATGCCTGTACCACCATGGGCATCTGGCTTACAGTGGGTTCTGGGGAATCAAACCTGGGTCCTTAGGCTTCGCAGGCAAGCACCTTAACCGTTAAGCCATTTCTCCAGCCCCCATTTTGTTATTTTTAAGTAATGACAACCCACAATACAAACTACTTCTTACATCTGTTGTGTGCCAGCCAGTATTCTAAGCACTTTCCAAGGCAAGCCAAGGAAGTAAGCACTGTCACTATTATATTCTAATTTTTCAGATGCCCAATTCACCAATTAGGGAAGAACAAAGCCAGGACCCAAAACTGGAGGAGTGTCCCCAGACCGCCCCTCTGCCTGCCACCACTGGTTCACACGTAAGCATGAGGCCAGGTTTAGGGAATTCCAGCGGAGTCTTCTTCTTTCCACGTCCTTCAGTTCCCTCGTGACTGAGTGACATCAATCTGGATGAATCGTAATGTTTTCCTTCTCCCTGCTGGCCTGCTGAATAGCTGAAGAAAACAGCTCACTATAAGCTCACTGGCCCCAGAATATATTTTGGGAGATTCCTGATTCACAGCTCTGTCTCCCTAGCCACACTCTGTCTTCCATCCTGGAGCCAACATCACCCACTCTCTCCTATCGGACTGAGCAGGGAAACGTCCCTCCAGCTTCACAGAGAAGCTAGAAGTTGACAGATGCAGCAATCTCATCGATACCCTCAACTTACAGGCAGGCTTACCCCTGTGGACAACATCTACTTCCTTCATTCCTACTGTATGGAAGGCATCACCTTCCTCCCTAAAATGGACCCTTTCACTTTTTGTTCTGGAAATTTCTGCCTTCCTGAGGTCCTTACTTTATGAATTCTCTGAACAGCATTCTTTGATTCCTTCCTTTCCACTGGACCTCCTCTATCAGTATTCAGAAATACTCATGATGCTTGTCTAAAGGAGATATAGCTCAGTGATGAAGTGCTAACCTCACATGCATAAGGCCCTGGGTTCTATCCCCAATATCATGGTCAATCACTTAATTAATACATAATATAAGATAACATCATCTGGCGGTATAGTTCAGTGGCAGAGCACTTGTCTAGCCATGGACTCTCCTCTACACCATCAAAAAAATAAAAACCATAATGACGATGACTATAACTTTGTGTCTCCCATCTTGTTTGTGACTTTAGTACTCATACAGGCCACTGTTCAAAACATTTTCCCTTATCTCCATCTCCAACCATATCCTCATAGCCTATGCATCCCTTTTTCCTTCCTATAACAAACTGCACACTGCCTGAAAGAGTTCTCTCACCTTCCTGTATCTGATCCTAGTAGCAGACTCCATCCCTAAACCATCCCAGGGCTGGAGAGATGGCCCTACGAAACCTAAGGAACCAGGTTCAATTCCCCAGTAGCCAAGTAAAGCCAGATGTACAAGGTGGTGCATGCGTCTAGAGTTTGTTTGCAGTTGCTAGAGGCCCTGGTGCTCACTCATGCTCTCTCAAATAAATATTTTTTAAAAAAATAAAAATCTCACTATGATTGCCACTGTGGATGTGTGAAACCTCCCTAAGGTCATAATTTACCTCTCTCTCTCGCGAAATCCAGTGCATAGATTGGCCTCTTCAGAGCTTATGGAACTGTTGGTGGTTTTCTCTTGAAACATTAGCAAACACAGTTAACCGGGATGTTTCTGAAGTTAATACATATATGCACTTGCCCCTGGGAATCTCAACGTATGCCAACCTTAAATCCTCCTCCTCAAACCTAGTTCTCAGTGGGTGGAGCAGCTAAGCAGGCTAATAAGTGGGACGTCATTCTTTTTTGATATTGTTTTGGTTTTGAGATAGGCTCTTTCTATTTAGTCCTGGCAAGTTTCAAACTTGTGATTCTCTTACTTCTGTCTCTTGAGTGCTAGGATTACAGGCTTACACCACCATGCCAGGCATGGGATATCACTCTGGACAAATTCTCTCTTCTATTCTATTCTAAGATACTCAGCCAGTAACTACCAGTCCAGACAACTGTCATCTCTCTATCCAGGGTCCTGCATTAGCCTCTAGCTCAAGGAAGTGCATGTCTTCCTTCTACTCTCCACAGCACAGCAGGAGTGTTCTCCAGAGCTGCGAAACATAAATCTGGTCAAAATGAACCTGCATAATGGCTTCCTGTGGGGCTCAGGCATAAAGATCTCAATATGGAGCTAGCATCAGTTTTTGTATGCAACCTCAATGCTCCTAGAACTTTCTTTCTTTCTTTCTTTTCTCAATTTTTATTGACATTTTCCATGATTATAAAAAATATCCCATGGTAACACCCCTGCCCCCCACTTTCCCCTTTGAAATTCCAGTCTCCATCATATCCCCTCCCTATCTCAATCAGTCTCTCTTTCATTTTGATGTCATCATCTTTTCCTCCTCTTATGATGGTCTTGTGTCGGTAGTGTCAGGCACTATGAGGTCATGGATATCCAGGCCATTTTATGTCAGGAGGGAGCACATTTTAAGGAGTCCTACCCTTCCTTTGGCTCTTACATTCTTTCTGCCACCTCTTCTGCATTAGACCCTGAGCCTTGGAACATGCGATTGAGATGTTACTCAGTATTCCAGTCACTTCTTTCAAGAACTATGATACCTTCTGAGTCATCTTAGGTCACTGCCATCTGAAAAGAGAAGATTCTCTACCCAAAGTGAGAGTAGCATTAATATAAGGGTGTGAATATTAAGAGAAGTGCTTACTGGGCAGTTTGATAAGCATAGTATATACATTTACCCAGACATCTGCAGATGTTACACCCCTAGGGCTCATGACTACCCCTGTTTTAAGTTTTCAGTATCAGGAATGTATTCCCTCCCATGGAGTGGGCCTCCAGTCCAATTGGAGGGCAGTTGGTTTCTACCATGATAGATGTGCTACTATTGCACCCGTTGGTTCATTTGGCCTGGCTGGCCAATTATAAGGCTTGCAGTGTCCACTGTTGAGTATCTTCACTGGTGGTATCTCTTTCTCTCATTGAACTGCATGTAGAATGGCTTCTTCCAGCTTTCTGTCAGCTGGTCTACATGGAGGAGGTTATCAGCTCAGTTCCAGCAGGATTACTCAGTGGCCTTGCAGCCCAAGTATGTGCAGTTTTCAGCAATAGCTTCTTACCAACTATTCCTGGTGGGAAATCAAGGGCCTCAGCAATGGCCTATAATGTTTTGGGGGCATCAGGGACCTCCCTGGCCAACAACTCACTGGAAGGTATCCCATCTCTGGCACTGAAAATTTTCTAGCAACAGTCTATGGCTCCCGAGTGTTCCATTGTCCAAAACCAGAGGATTCCATATGGTTTATTTATATCCTCTTAGATTTTGATTAGCCCTCCCTCCACCTTTCCTTTACTCAATCTCTTCCCCTGACCTCACTTTGGGCCTTTTCACCCACATTAATCTATTCTTCTACTTACTTATATACAATACCAACCTATTAAGTACCCTCCTCCCTTCCTTTCTCTTCCCTTTATATCTCTTTTTTTTTTTTTTTTTTTTTTTTTTTTTTAGCTTACTGGCCTCTGCTACTGAGTTTTTTCCTTCTCACACAGAAGCCCAATCATCTGTAGCTAGGATCCACATATGAGAGAGAACATGCTGCGCTTGGCTTTCTGGGCCTGGGTTATCTCACTTAGTATAATCCTTTCCAGATCCATCCATTTTCCTGCAAACTTCATAACTTCATTTTTCTTTACCGCTGAGTAGAACTCCATTGTATAAATGTGCCATATCTTCATTATCCACTCATCAGTTGAGGGACATCCAAGCTGGTTCCATTTCCCAGCTATTACGAGTTGAGTGGCAATAAACATGGTTGAAAACGTACTTCTAAGGAAGTGAGTTGAGTCCTTAGGATATATGCCTAGGAGTGCTATAGCTGGGTCATATGGTAGATCAATTTTTAGCTGTTTTAGGAACATCCACACTGATTTCCACAATGGCTGGACCAGATTGCATTCCCACCAACAGTGTAGAAGGGTTCCTCTTTTTCCACATCCCTGCCAGCATTTATGATCATTTGTTTTCATGATGGTAGCCAATCTGACAGGAGGAGATGGAATCTCAATGTAGTTTTAATCTGCATTTCCCTGATGAGTAAGGATGTAGAACATTTTTTAGATGCTTATACGCCATGCATATTTCTTCTTTTGAGAACTCTCTATTTAGCTCCATAGCCCATTTTTTAATTGGCTTGTTTGATTTCTTAATATTTAACTTTTTGAGTTCTTTGCATATCCTAAGGTATTAATCCTCTATCAGATATATAGCTGGCAAAGATTTTTTTCCCATTCTGTAGGTTGTCTCTTTGCTTTATTCACAGTGTCCTTTGCAGTACAAAGTCTTTGTAATTTCATGAGCCCCAGTGGTTAATCTGTGGTTTTATTGCCTGAGCAATTGGGGTTGTATTCAGAAAGTCTTTGCCAAGACCAATATGTTGAAGGGTTTCCCCTACTTTTTCCTCTAGCAGTTTCTGAGTTTCTGGTCTGATGTTAAGGTCTTTAATCCATTTGGACTTAATGATTGTGCATGGAGAGAGAGAAGGATCTATTTTCATCCTTCTATGGATACATATCCAGTTTTCCCAGCACCATTTGATAAAAAGGCTGTCTTTTCTCCATTGAGTATTTTTGGCATTTTTATGGAATATCAGGTGGCTATAGCTACCTGGACTTACATCTGGGTCCTCTATTCTGTTCCGTTGATGTACATGTCTGCTTTTGTGCCAGTACCATGCTGTTTTTGTTACTATGGCTCTGTAGTATAGGTTAAAATCAGGTACAGTGATACCACCAGCCTTATTTTTGTTGCTTAGTATTATTTTAGATATTCGAGGTTTCTTGTGATTCCAAATAATTTTTTGGATTGATTTTTCTATTTCCGTGAAGAATGCCTTGGGAATTTTGATGGGGATTGCATTAAATGTGTAGATTGCTTTTGGTAAGATTGCCATTTTCACAATATTGATTCTTCCAATCCAGGAACAAGAGATGTTTTTCAATTTCCTAGTGTCTTCTGCAATTTCTCACTTGAGTGTTTTATAGTTTTCATTGTAGAGATCCTTTAGTTCCTTGGTTAGGTTTATTCCAAGGTACTTTATTTTCTTTGATGCATTTGTGAATGGGAGTGATTCTCTGATTTCATCCTCTGTGTGTTTATTGTTAGCATATAGGAAGGCTACTGATTTCTATGTATTTATTTTGTATCCTGCTACATGGCTGTAGGTGTTTATCAGCTCTGTTTGCTGGTAGAGTCTTTAGGTCCTTTATGTATAGAATCATGTCATCTGAAAATAATGATAACTTGATCTCTTCCTTACCAATTTGTATCCCTTTTATGTGTGTCTCTTGCCTTATTGCTATGGCTAAAACTTCCAGTACTATATTAAACAAAAGTGGGGACAGTGGACACCCTTGTCTTGTTCCTGATTTTAGTGGAAAAGCTTCCAGTTTTTCCCCACTTAGTAATATGTTAGCTGTAGGCTTGTCATAAATAGCCTTTATTATATTGAGATATGTTCCTTCTATTCCCAGTCTCTGTAGGACTCTTATCATGAAGGGATGTTGGATTTTGTCAATTTTTGCCAATTTTTTCAGTTTTGTCTATGAGATGGTCATGTGATTTTTGTCCTTCAGTCCATTTATATAGTGTATTACATTTATTGATTTGCATATGTTGAACCATCTCTGCATCTCTGGGATAAAGCCTACTTGGTCAGGGTGAATGATCTTTCTGATATATTCTTGTATTATGTTTGCCAATATTTTGTTGAGAATTTTTGCATCTATGTTCATGAGGGAGATTGATCTGTAATTTGTGTTGTTGTTGTTGTTCTATCTTTGCCTGGTTTTGGTATCAGGGTGATGCTGGCTTCATAGAAGGAGTTTGGTAGGATTCCTTCTTTTTCTTTTATGGAAAAGCTTAATAAGCAATGGTGTTAGTTCTTCCCTGAAGGTCTGGCAAAATTCAGCAGTGAATTCATTTGGACCTGGGCTTTATTTAGATGGGAGACTTTTGATAACTGCTTGGATCTCCATGCTTGTTATAGGTCTATTTAAGTGATTAAACTCATCTTGATTTAATTTAGGTAGGTCATATAAATCGAGGAAATCATCCATTTCTTTCAGATTTTCATACTTTGTGGAGTATATGCTTTTATAGTATGTCCCTATGATTTTTTTAATTTCTCTGGCATCTGTTGTGGTGTTACCTTTTTCATCTCTAATTTTACTAATTTGTGTCCCTTCTTTCTTTCTTTTGGTCAGATTTGCTAAGGGTTTATCAATCTTGTTTATCCTTTCAAAGAACCAACTCTTTCTTTCATTGATTCTTTGGATTGTTTTTTTTTTTTTTGGTTTCTATTTCATTAATTTCTGCCCTAACCTATTATTTCTTCCCATCTACTGATTTTTGGTTTGCCTTGTTCTTCTTTTTCTAAGGCTTTAAGGTGAAGCATTAGGTTGTTTACTTGCGACCTTTCTAATTTCTTAATATAGGCACTTAAAGCTATAAAGTTACCTCTTAGGACTGCCTTCATTGTGTCCCACAGATTTTGGTATGTTGTGTTCTCATTATCGTTTGACTCTATAAATTTTTTTTTTATTTCCTCTTGATTTCTTCATTGACCCATTCATCATTTAGTAGTGTGTTGTTTAATTTCCATGATTTTGTGTATGCTCTATAGCCTTTCTTGCTATTGATTTGTAGTTTGATTCCATTGTGGTCAGATAGAATGCAAGGAATTATTTCAGTTTTCCTGTATTTGTTAAGATTTGCTTTGTGTCCTAATATATGGTTTATTTTAGAGAATGTTCCATGTGCTGCTGGAAAGAATGTATATTCTGAAGCATTTGGATGAAATGTCCTGTATATATCTGTTAGGTCCATTCTTTCTATTTTTTTAATTTTTTTCCTGGGATGACCTGTCAATTGATGAGAGTGGGGTGTTGAAGTCACCCCCTACCACTGTGTTTGGTGTTATTTGTGACCTTAGTTCTAATAGTATTTGTTTGATGAATTTGGGGGCCCCCCATGTTAGGTGCATATATGTTTAGGATTGTAATGTCCTCCTGTTGGAGGGTGCCTTTAATCAATATAAAGTGGCCTTCCTTATCTTTCTTAACTAATGTTGGACTGAAGTCTACCTTGTCAGATATTAGGATAGCAACCCCTGCTTGTTTTCTAGGTCTATTTGCTTGAAACACTGTTTTCCAACCTTTCACCCTAAGATAGTGCCCATCCTTTGTAGAAAGGTGGGCTTCTTGGAGGCAACAAATTGAAGGATCCTGCTTTTTAACCCAGTCTGCAAACCTATGTCTTTTGGTTGGGGCATTAAGGCCATTGATATCAAGAGATATTATTAAAATGTGTGTATTCACTTTTGCCATTTTTTTTGTAGTTCTTCCAATTTTACCTTTGCTCTCTTGTGTTCACTAATATTTGAGTATTGTTTGTTTTTTCCTGGTTCCTTATATGTGTGCTTTTCTTTTTCTTCAGCATGGAGGATTCTTTCAAGTATTTTCTGTAGAGCTGGCTTTGTCTTCAAATACTCCTATTGCTTGCTTTTGTCATGGAATGTCCTTATTTCTCCATCTATTTGAATGGATAGCTTTGCAAGATAAAGTAACCTTGGTTGACAGTTGTTATCTTTCAGAACTTGGAATACATCACTCCATGCCTTTCTGGCTTTTAAAGTTTGTGTTGAGTAATCTGCTGTAATCCTGATAGGCTTGCCTTTGTAGGTAACTTGATTTTTCTCTCTGACTGCTTTCAATATTTTTTCTTTGGTTTGTGTGTTTGGTAGTTTGATTATAATATGGCGAGGAGAGGTTCTTTCCAGGTTTTGTCTGGCTGGTGTTCTAAAGGATTCTGTATCTGCATTGGCACCTCTTTCCCAATTTGGGGGAAGTTTTCCGCTATGATTTTGTTGAAGATGCCTACTATGCCTTTGGAGTGAAATTCTTCTCCTTCTACTATGCCCTGAATTCTTATGTTTGATCTTTTCATAGTGTCCCGAATCTCTTGAAATTCCCACTCATACTTTCTATTAGTTTGTCTTTCTCTTTGTTGGACTGTATTAGATCTGCCACCTGGTCTTCTAGCTTAGATATTCTGTCCTCTCCTTCATCTATTCTACTGGTGAGATTTTCTACAGACTTTTTTTTTATTATTTCATTAACTGTGTGCTTTATTGCTAGTAATTCTAACTGATTTTTCTTTATTATTCCTATTTCCTTATTTATGTCTAGTATTGACCTCTTTATTTCATTAAATTGGCATCCTGTGTCTTCTTTGCTTCCTTTGATTTCTTTGAACATATTTATAATTATTCTTTTGCAATCTTTCTCAGGCATTTCCTCTAACTCATTCTCACTAGAGGTCATTTCTGATGCATTAATATACTTTTTGGTGGATTTATATTGTCTTGATTTTTGGTGTCTCTTGTGTTATAATTTATACATTTTGCATCCTGGATTATTTAATGATTAGGTTTTCTAGTTAGCTGGGTATTATGAGATGTATCAACCAATTTGATGTTATATATCTGCAGGGTAGGAGCTTAAGGTGCTAGGTGTGGCTCTCAAGACTCTCAGAGTATCTATAAAAGTGACCCTAGGTGTTGGGTTTGCCTGTTATGAGAGTATTCAAGTAGGCTGAGTGGAACCAAATACAGATAGTTTCTAAAATTTAACTAAACAATGTACACTTTCAATGAAAAACAGCACAGAGTATTTATCCAAGAGTAGGTATTCTGACAACCAGATCCTCTGTCTGTCCCTTAGGTTGTGTGGTGCCTCACCCACTCCCTTAATCCTGACAACAAGGAGGTTAATATTTCTGGTCTGTAGAGGGTTCCAAGTCAGCTTGTGACCAGGTGAGGCCCTTCCCTAATGTATAACAGAAAAGGAAACAAAGCCACTATAAATCAAGAAGCAACAAATAACAAGCCCAACATACAGCTTATTTAAGAATGTCAAATCTGACCATCCATCAGATTTAATATATAATGTATCGTGCTATGGAAGGTGCAATTTGCACTTCTGGTTCAGTCCTATATACCAGGTTTATTAGGCAGTACTGACCTGGTGAATTCCCAGTTAACTTTTGGGATGATTTTGGTCTCAGTTATTCTGCTCCTGCTTGTGTCCCACTGTTGGTTCAAGTAGGCATGGTAGGGTCTCTGGACCACTGCTCTGCTCACTGGAGCTGGGCACTGGCAATGGGAGAGGGGAGGCTGCCGATGCTGCTCTAGTTCTCTCATTGTCCCAAGTGTTCTTCTACCTTGTGATCTGCTCCTGCGTTGTTCACGGCCATTCTCCCTTCACATTTCTTGAGTTTGCGGAGAGCTCCAGTGTGAGTGGAAAATCCCCTAACCTGGCTTTTCCTGTGGCTCAAGCTGAGCCTGGTGGCTGGCTGGCCCGCTGCTGCAGCAGTCCCACGGACCTGCCAGAGCTGCTCTGCCAGCCTGTGTGGGCTCTGGATGCTCTGGATCTCTCCTACTTCTCTGCTGCCGTTTCAATTTTCTATGCACCTCACCTTTTAGTAAAAGTGTGCATTTTGCTGGGGGTTTTTTGGCTTTTTCCCCCCTAGGCTGCTTTGGCATGGTCCCTACACCACCATCTTAACTGGAAGTCACTCCTAGAACTTTCAATACAATACTCAGTCTCTGTACAAAAGCTCTTCAGGTGCCTTACATACACTCTATCCTGTGTACCCTCTGCTATCTGAAATATTTATCCTGTCACTCTTAGCTCAGCTTTTTCTCCCCCTCTGTCACCACTCCATTCCCAAGCAACCACTTATCTGATTCCAAAAAATTAATTTGTTTGAGAAAAAGAGAAAGAATGGGTGCATCAGGACCTCTTGCTACTATAAATGAACTACAGATGCAAGTGGCACATTGTGATAGTCACACAAGAAGGCTAGGTGAAGACATAGGGACCCAGGGAAGAAGGCCAGGTGACAACAGAGGGAAAGAATTAGTGATGACACTAAAGCCAAGAAATGTCAGGGAAGCCATCTTACCAGCCACTGTAAATTCCTGCTTTTGTTTGTTTGTTTTTGATTTTTCGAGGTAGGGTTTCACTTTAGCCCAGGCTGACCTGGAACTCTTTCTGTAGTCCCAGGGTGGCCTCGAACTCATGGTGATCCTCCTACCTCTGCCTCCCAAGTGCTGGGATTAAAGACATGAGCCATCACGCCTGGCTCCTGCTTTTTTAAGTCACCCAGTTTGTAGCAGTTTGTTACAGTAATGCTGGGAAAATAGTTACATGTTTGGGGGAAAGTTTTAATTTACTTTTATTGTATCCATTTATATACAATGTGATGCATGCACACACATACATAAATATATATATATGTATGTATATAATGTATGTATATATACACAGAAAGAGAGAGAGAGAAATGATTACAATTGTCAAATGAATTAACACATACATCACCTTCCCCCCTCCATCATGTTTATGTAAGAAAAGGTTCTAAAATCTACTCTTGGAGCTGGAGAGATGGTTCAGTAGTTAAGGCATTTGCCTGCAATGTTTAACACACTGGGTTTGATTTGCCAGTACCCACGTAAAGCCAGGTGTACAAAGTGGTGCATGTAATTGTAGTTTATTTGCAGTGGTTAGATGCCCTGGTGCACCCATTCTCCCCCCCCCCCTCTCCTTGTAAATAAATAAATAAATAAAATATTTTAAAATAATTTTAATATCTAGTCTTAGCAAACTTTCACTACACATTCCAATATTAATTTTTATGATGTAAATTGGATCTCTAGGCTTATTCATCCCATTTAACTCTAAATTTCTACCCTTCGACCTACTTCTTCCTATTTCTACCCTCACCACCTCTGGAGATCAATATTCATGCTGATTATTTATTCTACTTTTGAAAGAGTCCACATATAAATGAAGCCACATAGCATTTTTCTTTCTGTGCCATACTTTTCATTCATCATAATATAAGGAGTCCTCTAGACTCCTCCCTATTGCTGCATGGAAGAATTTCCTCTAAGTCAAATAATATCCCTGTGTGTACATACACATAGACACACACACACACACATGTTCCACAACTTCTTTATCTTTGTGTCCATCCATCCATGGTCTCTTAATTGCTAATGTACCTTGGCTATTGTCACTAATGGGAGGACAGATAGCTTGATGAGGTGTTGGTGCATCCGGCTAACCTGGGTCCTGGGGAATCGAAACCTGGGTCCTTTGGCTTTGCAGGCAAATGCCTTAATTGCTAAGCTATTCTTTCAGCCTGCTTTACATTTTTTTGATGGGTAGCAATGTCAACAGGTATATGAAAAGTAGTTCTATCCTTTCCTTAACTTATTCAGAAACAATTTTCCAATATGGTTATACCCTTTTACATCCCGTGCTAAGAATAAGAGAGTTCCAGTGTCTTCACATCATGTCAACACTTAGTATGATCAGGCTTTTTAGTTTTAGCCATAAAATAAATAGATAGTATGATTTAACAGCAATTTAAATTTGAACTTCCCTAATGAATGGTCTTGAAAATCACTTTAGACATTTGTCAACTATGCATCTTCTGTCCAATTTTTTTTGCCAGTTTATTAGTTGGATTATGTACTTTCATGCTATTAAGAGTTTTTATAAGTCTTAGACACTTCTTTATCAGACGTATGATTAGCAAGTATTTTTTCCCAGCCAGTGGCTTCTCTTCTCATTCTCTTTAGTTGTATGTATGTTGTTAATTTTAATATTTGTTTATTTGAAAGAGAGAGAGGGGGGAAAAAAGGTAGACAGAGAAGAGAGGGGAGGGAGAGAGAGAATGGGCACACCAGGGCCTCCAGCTTCTGCAAATGAACTCCAGATGTATGTGCCACCTTGTGCATCTGGCTTACGTGGGTGCTGGGGAATTGAACCTGGGTCCTTAGGCTTTGCAGGCAAGCACCTTAACCACTAAGTCATCTCTCCAGCCCTGTAAATATCTTTTGAAGTCAGCTAAACAGCCAAGATGCCAGTTCAGATGCTGCTTCTTTCCTGGAAACCTTCTCTGAGCCTCAAAATCCATGAAATCCACACAGAACTTCAAACGCATTCCCACTTCCTGACATATGGCATCTGTTATCACCTGAACTCTTGCCTCTGAGAGCCTGTCAAGGATAAATTCTGCCCCATTATCTGTGGTTCAAAGATCGGCAGCAGGACACCTGAGCTGGCTGCTCTTCATTTATCTCTCCAGACTCACTGTATATGAGTCTACAGCACCCCCCCCCCACCACCACCACCACCTCTGCACCCTGGGAGGCAGACTTCAGTGGAGTTCCTTGCTTGTTGACTTCCCATCCAGTTTGGCCAGTAAGAAGCCATCAGAGTGCAGCAGGCAGATGGACGGTATTTATTCTGTTGGCAGGGTCAGTTCCCTTGTAGAGCCCAGATCTCCCTAGACTAACATATCGCTCCATTCCCTTGTTCTTTCAGGCCTAGGTATAGATGACAACTGTTCCCGTGCTGGCCAAACTCCATGCTTCGCTACCCTACGTGGGCTTCCTTCATTTTGCCTATTCCTAGTAAACGTCCTGGGGTTAAACTTGCACTACAAATTAATCTTACCCTTTTGTACTGAGGTCCTGATTCATATAATGCTCAACATACTTCGTTAGTTTTAACCCTAATCACAATCCATGCATTAAGCGAGTTTTAAATTCCAGCATTTTCTTCACTGTTTTAATTCAACACAAGTCAGGTGGACTATTTTATTTTTTCTTGAGTTTCAAATCACTCCAAATACTATATTCAACCTCATTCCGCTAGCTCTACTTTTTTTTTCTTCTCTTCTTCCTTCTCTCCCTCCTGCAATAGAAGCTCTTTAAAAGGTTACTAAGTAGCAGGAAGTGTTCTGCCCATCAGTTCGTCAAGGAACGCACACTCAGGTGAGACGTAAATGCTCAGCCCTGACTCAAAAAGATGAATGGAACGATGGGAGATGTGCAAGGTCCGTAGGTGCAGAGTCCTACCTACCCAGTGTGCTCTCGGTTAGGAGCAGGAGACACACGCGCCGCCTCCTCACACACTCTCAGCTCCCAGAGTGTACACCTATGATGTCAGACTGCATTAAGCACTTTGTGTCCATTAGCTCATTTTATACAACATGGAATAGCACCCAAAATTCAGCAAACATTATCCTCTCCATTTTACAGGCAAAGAATTCGGGAAGCAGCGCCAGGCCTCCTTTAACCACCTCATTACACTCTCTCATAAACCTGAAACAGAAAACGGGGAGAATAATGATCATTTTCTCAAGTCTCAAAAGCTCTACCACAGATCTCTGGCTCAAAGCTGCAATGCTTCAGGAAGGAATGAGAAAAGGTAGCTCTTCTCTGAGTCTTCTAATTTCAGTGGGAAATGTGGTGTCATGGGCCAGGAAGCTGTCCTTGCTTCTCTTCATTGCACTAATTGCTCTAAAGATGAAATACAGCCTGCTTTCCCTCTCCGCAGCCTCCGTCCAGTCAGAGCTCCGACACTTCAGAGGACTACACGCATGGGTCAGGGAACGTTCTTTCCTCCTCTCATTATACTGAGACGAAAGCTAAAGTCCACAGCCGGGAAAAGACTCACCCACGTCCCACAAGCAGTGGGAGGAGGCCCAGTGACCGGCTGACTGGCTCACTTCCCCGGGGCACCGGGTGGCTGCCTTTTGTTCTAGCCGTGCACACCTCCTCCGCACAGACCTCCCCACTCCAGCCTCTGCCTGTTCCTTAGTCTCTTCCTCAGCAGCCACCACCTGATCTGCCCGCGGGTGACCTTCTGTGCTCGCTGCCCTGCCCCTCTCCCCTTTCTCTCGCTGCCCTGTCCCTCTCCCGTGATTAACATCGGAGCCAGGCTGTAACCTAATTACGCCTCCGGGGATTGCACCTGCCTGCCACAGGTGATGTCAGCTGGCTCAGACGGGGTTGAATCTGCCACTTTGGGGACATTCCCACAGCCATGTGGTTCTGAGGCCATGGGAGAAAGGCCACAGGACAGAAAGATCCCAAAAAGTCAAGGTCTTGCTAGGAAGCTGTTCCCCTGTGTGTTAAACGCTTCCGGTATGTGGTGCTGGTCATGTGCACAGCTGCAGTTTAAAGGACCACCTTCCAGTAGCGGGGGACGGGGTTCTTCCTCCTTTTTAGTTTAGAGTTAAGTGATGAGTTAAGGAGTAACTGAGATCCAACCAAGTCGCCTTTCTGTAGGGCTTGGGGTCCTCAGCTCTGTGGTGGAGTGTTGGAAGTGGAAGGATCAAAGGAGACGGGAGCCAGAGGTTTTAGAATGGTATGTGTGTGTGTGGGGGGGGGGGGGGGCTCAATACTGGAAGCGCCTGTAGGTCACTCTGGAGCTCGGAGACCAGGGCGGGCCCCTAGCGGTCTCTGGGCCTATGCATTCCAGAGGCTTCGCAGAGGCCCCAATGGCCCACAGTCGCCCAGTAGCTCCTTTGTACTCAGCAGCCAGCCGACTACCCCTGGCAAACCCAGCTGTCATGCTTCCCGTACCCGGACAGCCTCGCCTCGCTGGGCCTCTGGCAAACCCCGAGAGGGTGGGCAGGGCGCGGGCGGAGCGGGGAGCGGGCCCGCGGCCGCCCCAGCCCGGCTTTCTACACCACCACCCCCCCCAAGCCCTGAAGGCAGGAATGCTTGGGACCGGCGTGGTCCCGTCCCCTCTTCCTCCTCCCTCGGCGAGTCAGAGTGGGTAGGGCGGGGAAAACTTCACGACTCTCCCTTCTGCGCGCCCAGAGCCCCAAGGGTGCACTGTGGCGCGTGACTCTCGGGGTATCTGCGGTGGCAGGGTCCCTGCGAGCGGGGGGAGGAGGCTCTTGCCTCCTGCGTCGCAGTCCAGGGTGCTGGGCTTTGGGGGGCGCTGGCCCGGGTGCGCAGTGGTTAGTGATGCGTCGTAGGCTCTCGGCGCTGCTGCTGCTGTTGCCGCTGCTGCTTCTGGGGGCGCCCCGGGGCTGCGCCGAGGATCGGGCGACCTTCACGCGGGAGCAGGCCCTCGAGTGGCAAGGTGAGTGTCCCAGCACCGGTGGACCAGAGCGGGGTGGGTGGGGGCAATTTCTAGGGAAGTGAGGAGCCAAGCTTGTATGGTGGTCTCGGGTCTGCAAGGAAGATAGGGCCGTGGGGGTCCCCACTGTCCCTGCACCCCTTTCCCAGGGCGGTGCATCCTTCAGGCATCCGCCACAGGCGCGGCGAGGGGCGGGGCCTGGGATCCCAAACAACTTGTCCTGCCTTTGGCCAGGTCTCAGACACCCCGGACAAGTCTGGGGTAGGGAGATAGAAGCTTCAAAATGCCAACTTTACAAGAGTGGGTTGGGAGGATCACCTCTCAGATAAATGCTAACAAAAAGAGAGAAATAGAGAGATGTCTCCTCCCAAAGCAAGGGCATGGATCTTGGGGTCCTCGGCTTCCTACAGACCCTCAAGCAGATCTGTTTTGCGTCTTCGTAAATAATAATGATAGTAGTAGTAATTAATAACAATAATAATGCTTCGTCCTTATTAAGGTCTCTCAGCCACAAGTGTGAGCTAGCTCGAGTCACTTTCTGCTCCTCGGTGTTTCTGCGCAGAACGATGGATGTGTAGTAGTGCGTAGAAACACTGAAGGTCAAGTCACACTCCCCTCCAAAAGCACGTACTCACTGCTCCATTTAGCCTCCTTCATTGAGCACCACCCACATAAAGGAAGACTCAGAGACTTAACTTGCTGCAGGGCTACCATTCATTCAGTAATGGGTTTCGGGGGCCTGGCAGGCAAGGTGTGCCCCCAGAGCAGAAGTCTGTGGGCTGGTAGGAGAAGGCAGATAGTCTTGAACCAGAAGGAACCTCCTAGAAGCTTCCATCCACTCTGGCTTTGGGGATAAGCTTGAAGAGGAGGACCTGTAACACAAGATGTAATCCATACTTTCCTTTACCCCTCAACATATCAGACATACATTTTTAGATTTTTTTTTTCCTGGATTTTACTCTCTACAATGGCCAGGCTGAACAGCACCCAACTCTTTTTGTCAAGTACCCAAGGATCAGAAATGTCTTCCTTTCTGGGTCAGCTAAGTAGAAGCTGTTCCTGGGCTTCCACCTGTGAACACACACACACACACACACACACACACACACACACACATTTGGATTCACTCCTTCACATCTTTGCGTTTGAGTCTTGGCTGAGCCTAGGTGGTAGAACAAGGCACCAGCACCTATGGGACAAGATGGAACTGGGCACAGGGCACAAGCTGGTTATCCTCTGAGCCAGGGTCAACACCATGGGCTCATGCTTTCTGTAAGTGACACACTCAAATCCTGGCCTGGGAAAGTGGCTAAAGAGTGCCTTCATTTTCATGGTCAAGGGCGCTCAGAATTAGGACCACCTGCTCCCTGCTGTACCCCGCAGCTGTAGCCTGCAGATATGCAGCTCAACATCAGCACCACAGAGACTCATCACAAAGGCAAAGGTGCAGCCGGGTGAAGAGCACAGGGTTTCTCTACTCACCCTTCTCAGTTCCCCTTTCCCAACACCCAGCACCGGAGAATGTCAAGAATGGTCTAGACAGGTTTTTATCACTACTATGAGAAAACAAAAACCAGCATTAGAACAGAGCTGGAAGTGTCTACTCCATCCACATACTCTTCAGATGTAAGAGCATGTTCTGGGTTCCTGGGTTGACTACTACATTGCTACTATGCTTAGCCATGATTGACATCCACAAAGCAGTTGGAAGAAAAATGCACATTCATTTTACTTTCTTGCCCACTAACAATGGACTTATAATGATGCACAGCAGATTGTGCATGAACCATTGCTTTCTGAATTGCTTGATATATTATTTATCTAACTGATGTATATTCTAACCAGTCCTAGGAGGCAATGATAGATTGCATTGTGCTGACTTTTTAATCACTTATCAGTAATCTTGTCCTCAAGAAATGCAACATCAGGCTGGAGGGATGGCTTAGCAGTTAAAGCATTTGCCTGCAAAGCCGAAGGACCCAGGTTCAATTCCCCAAGACCCACGTTAGCCAGATGCGCAAGGGGGTGCATGTGTCTGGAGTTCATTTGCAGTGGCTGGAGGCCCTGACATGCCCATTCTCTCACTCTCTCTTTCTCTGTCAAGGAAATAAATAAAAATTTAAAAAAAAAGAAATGCAACATTATATAGTAGTTAAGTTCACTGAGCATTGGTGCGAGGCCATCTGAGTTCAAAGCCTGGCTATGCCATTTATCAGCTTTGTGATCTTAAACAAGTTCATCAAGTCTCTGTGCTTCAGTCTCCTCCTTGGTTAAAGAAAAAAGGAAAGGAAAGGAAAGGAAAGGAAGGGAAGGGAAGGGAAGGGAAGGGAAGGGAAGGGAAGGGAAGGGAAGGGAAGGGAAGGGAAGGGAAGGGAAAAAAAGAAAAGGTGCTAATTAGGGCTGGGGAGGTGTCTCAGGAGTTAAGAGCACTTGCTGTTTAAGCATGAGGGCCTAAGACCTATCCAGCTGGGGATGGCCATACAGTTGTGTGACCTTGGGTGTTGGGGAGGGGTTTGGAAAGACTATAAAATGGCTGGGGCTTGCTAGTCAAGCAAAAAGAAGAAGAAAGAAAGAAAGAAAGAAAGAAAGAGAGAGAGAAAGGAGGGAAGGAAGGAAAGATAGCACAATTCTGTGTCTCCCTATACTGAGAGAGCAAAGGTGAGAAGGAAGAGAGAGCCAAGCATCCTGGCAGAGGGTCAGCAGAGGCTTTGCCCAAGGAGATGAACCACATGAAGATGAAGACGTGTTGAAAGTTAAAGCCATAAAGGTTAAGTGGCTCCAATCAACATACTAAGAAAGTTTCCTCTAGACACTCCCCACAGGCACTAGCACAGCGAGTCCAAAGCTGAATTAGTCTTGGGGGGGGGGGGACAGGCAAGGTAGACTGTCTGAGCAACCAGTGGCCGGGAAAAGTGAAAATGCTGATGACTGTGAGGCCAATACAGTGACCATGGAGCCGTGTCTGAACAGGAGAAAATGAAGTAAGGTTGGGGAGGGCAGTGGGGGTGATGCTGAAAGCCGCGGTGGTCACTGTCTGCCCAGGACTCTGAGCTTTTTCTGTGTGTCTTATTCTTGGGCTCATCAGAAAGCAGCTCCTGAGACACACATTTATTGCAGTGTGTGCACATTGTTAATAATTCTAGAAAGTACAGCAAGGAGGCAAGGAAATAAGGCAGGGCAGGGAAGAAAAGTGCTGTGGGTGACTGGGGCTCAATTTTGCAAAGGCCCCTCTGAGACCCTGTGTAGGTCTCAAGGGACTCACAGAGGGACAGAAGGTGTAGTATTTATCCACCAGTACCTCTCTTATCAATTGAATGTCACTTCCAATGCATTAATCCCCAGCGCTTCTGGCCCACCTAAAACACTCAAGTGGATGCATATGCAGAGTCTGTTGACTACATTGGCCTGTGTGCACTTAAGCAAGCTCTGGGCTGGGGAGTGTTAGTACTGAACCAGCAGAATCTGCCACACATTCCCGTATTGGGGATATATGACCATGAGTACCATAACACTGTCCCCAAGAAGCTGAGAGTCCGGACACAGAAACACAAACAACTGCAAGACAGAGCTGCAGGTGCAGTGACAAGGGATGAGCAAAGTGATGAAGGGATGCAGAGGAGGGAGCAGCCTGGGGACCCACCAGAGGGCTCTTGTTTCCCTAAAGGTAAATAGGGAAAATATGGGAAAAGGAGATAGAGCCTTCCTGATACAGCGTATTTGGGGCGAAAGGCCCAGAACCTCATGCCAGCAACTGTAAAAGTTTAGTGAACCAAAAGTTTCTATCTGGACTCTTAGGTTCAAAGAGAAGACTATTAAAGGCCACTGAGGCAAGAGTAGGGCTCATCGTAAGTGTCCTAGAATCTTAAAGGGACTCCATAACACCTCCACTAGAGGGAAACAGATTCTTGCACTCCACCCCCTCCTCCATGGGCTTTCTGAGAAGAGTACCTCATTGCCCTCAAAGAGCAGCCTAGTCACACTGTTCACAGTACACTGCCCTTGAACTGAAGGCCTTCCAGTGGATTACTGGCCCTGGGGCAGGTGGGGGGGGGGGATATGAAATGTTGCCTCACTGGGGCCTGCAGATGATGTCGTTCCCAGGGTTGGCTTGTAATCAGAACAAACAACTGTGACACACGTCTATTTGGAAGCCTGGGTTGGAAGCCTGGGAGAGGTGAGGATGTGGCTTGATGGAGGGAAGCTGTTTTGGGAAACCAAGTTCGATAAGGTAGATCACATGCATCACGAAAGAACTCATGGGTTTGGACAAAGATGAACCAGATTGAACTTCCAAGTTTAGGGATTCTGGAGTCAACGTGGGACTCGAAACTGCAAAGAGATCATCGGGAAAGTTAATGTTGAGTTATGTAAGTCCTAGCAGGGATCATAAAATCTGTGTCTTACTGCTTCCTTTCTATTGTATTTCCTTTTGTCATGCTGGTCAGGACACTCAGTTCGTTTCATAACCAAATTAATGGACACAACCTTCAGTGGGAAAAACACTGGCCCAAAGCATTGGGACATCTGTGTGGAAGTTAAAGACTTTGGGGTGGGAAGGACGAAACTGATCCTGCTGCTACCAAAGTCATAGTGATTACGAGGGAAAGTGGTTCAAGGGCTGTAGGCCAAAGTAGAGGAAGGAAAGAGACATCGTTCTCAAGAGAGGTTTCTGGAAGGGGAAGATGAGAGCCACATCTTGGAGGTGGCAGAGGGAGAGAGTTGTGACCCTGAGGTTTCCCCATGGCTTCCGTCTTTGGTACTGCGGTTGAGATGCCCCTCTTGATTGCTTCTAATATTTTCCACTGCCAGGGAGATTTACCTGCATCATATTGACTCTCACTTTAAGGAGTAGGTAATACTAACACATATTCTTCTGCATATAGATGAACCAAGTACCTATACGAACTTGTAGCATGGAGACCCAAGCCATCCCGTGAGCATTAATTCAGATGGGCCGACTTCATCCTTTATCCTGACGCACGCTGGGAGCATGTCATTCAAGGCAGCCATAGGAGGGACCCCAGGCCAGCCTCCTGCTCTTTGCAGCTGCTCCCTTCCCAAGCCTCGAATTCCACCCACACGGATGAGTCAATATTTTCTTAAGCAAGATGTGCCAGAGCTATTGATTCATTCATTGCTCTAGAATTCCCATGTCTCTAGGCAAGAAACCTTTTTTCTGAATCTGGAGATTTGGAATTTAAGTAAGAGCATGATCAGACAGTGGTTCAGATGCCCTTTCTGGGCATATATCACTCCAGCTCTCTGGACTGGGTTCCTTCATCTGTGCCCATTATCTCTCTGTCAGCACCTCAGACTTTATACTGGTCTCATTCCACCTCCTCTGACTGGCTTTTTTCCTCACAAGCCTGTGAACATTGGTGTGGATTTCTAGTTGTCCTGATCCTTTTTATTCTTGCCATTAAGCTTCTAATCTCTTTTCCCATCTATGGTTGTCACAGTAATGGATACGGCCCATGAAGGTTCCAAGCCTGGAAAGGTTGAGCCACATGTCCCCAGTTCCTCTTCCTTGACCTGACAATTTGCTTATTTATCTCAGGGTTTTTGAGTAACAGTGCTTTTGTGCTATCTCTTCTAAACTCACCCCTATCTGTCCAGTCCTCATACAGTCTATCAAAGTAACATATTTGTGACATTTGCAGACCTGTTCCTCCATATGCTTTCAAAAACTATCCTTGAAAGCTTTTTAGGAGATGTTCCAGTGCATAGTTAGGAACGTAAATTTACAATTTGAATTGAGCAAGGTGAAAAGAAACATTATAATTCATAAAAAGAAATAAATAAAAGAGCACCTTATAAGTGCCATTTTAAGTATAACATTTACATTAAGTAATGCCACTCAGGAAAGACCGGGTCTGTGAAAGAGCTACATAAAGCACAAGGTTTCTGCTTAGAAGACTTTGTAATTTATGATACTTTCCAGATTGCTAAAGTTCCAAAAAAGATGTCTTACTATTTCTGGGTTTTTGGTGTCTTGCTCTTGAGAACCTTCCAAGGGAAAAAAATGTAAACAGGAAATTCTAAGTGGTTATTTAACTACAAATATTGTCTTTTTCCATGGCCCTTTTGTACCATCCATTTTCACTGACAAGATTTGCTTTTCACTTTTGTTAATGTCTGTTTGAATGCAACATGTCCCCCATAGTCTTACGTGTTTTAAATACTTCATCCCCGGCTGGTGGAGGCTCTGGGAGTTGGGAGTCTTGCTGGAGGTGTGTCACTGGAGGTGGGCCCTGAGGTTGATGAGCACAGCCCACTGGGTGTTCACAGTCAGCTCACTCAGATGGTTTCCTCCCTACTGCTGACATGTGACAAGGTGAGCCAGCTTCCTGCTCGTGCCATGCTTTCCCTGCCATGATGAAAGATCCCGTCAAAACTGTAGACAGAAATTAATCCTCTCCTCTTGTAAGCTACTTCTGGTAGGATGTTTTGTCTCAGCAACTCAGAAAGTAACTCCGCTGCTGATAACTCAGTCTTCATGACCAAGGTAATCTGCATCAGGATCCTGTGCCTGCAGCATTAGGACGAACCTTATTCTGCCTATGGGGAAATCAAGGCAGAAAGGTGCTCCACAGATTGCTAGTCTTCTTACATAGTGCTAGTCTGGATCAAATAAGAGCAGGGAAGACTTCATGGGCACGTACCCAATGCAGTCTCACAGAGTCCCGTGGTCAGAAGTCTCAGGTTCCTCCTGCTTATGGTTTAATGCACCATGGTTTGGAGTCCTTATAAATTGTGTATGTCACTGAAGCCTGATGAACCATGACATTGGCTGGCTGTAGCTCTCCACCTTTCCAGCATGGCTTTCTTGGCTGCCTCGTCTCTAGTGCTAGCCACTGCCTTCCACCCAGAGTGGCAAGCACACTGAAGCCTGGCAGTGAACACTGTGTGGCATCGCAGGGCAGGGCAGGGAAGCTGCTGCCCTGCAAAGCTGCAGCCTCAACGCACACTTTATGAACACTGAGTAGGCACTTGAGTGCTCTTAGCGAGTCAAAGCACACTTTATGAACACTGAGTAGGTGCTTATCACTGAGTGCTCTCGGCGAGTCAATGCATACTTTGTGAACACTGAGTAGGTGCTTATCACAGAGTGTTCTCAGCTAGTCAAAGCACACTTTGTGAACACTGAGTAGGAGCTTATCACTGAGTGTCCTCAGCGAGTCAATGCACACTTTATGAACACTGAGTAGGAGCTTATCATGAGTCAATGCACACTTTGTGGACACTGAGTAAGAGCTTATCACTGAGTGCTCTCAGCAAGGTACAGGACAGAGGTACCTGTGGGAAGGAGAGGTTGATTGAACTTCCACATGGCCAGTCAAGCTACGTGTTTTCATTTTATCTTAGGTCCTGCAAATAATGTAATGAGGACAGGGACTATAAATGGGTTGAATGTGTCCTAACCCCCAGTATCTCAGAATGAAACCTCTTTTGGAGATATGGTCTTTATAGAGAGAAACAAGATTAAAACAAGATGACTAATGTGCCTTTAATCTCATGATAGTGTGCTCATAGGAAGGGGGAATTTGAACACAGAAATATGCACACACACACAAAAGAAATGACATGACAAGAAATCAAGAAGATGGAAGACCTGTAGCCAAGGAGAGAGGCCTGGAGCAAGCTCTGCCCTCACAGCTGGCATAAGGAACCAACCCTGCCCAGTTTGACCCCACCCTTTAGCCTCCAGACTTAGGGAAAAAGGAAAATTCTATTGTGTAAGCCACTACCCCCATTTGTTATGGCAACTTTAGCCAATTCACAGGGATGCATAGTAGATTCACCATTAAAAATTGGCTTTTGTTTTCTAAATTGCTAACTTGAACTTATGTAAATTTTTAAACAGGCACATTTTCAAAGCAGAATTGGGATGGACAGCTCAGAGTAAACACTTGCCTCCAGTGAAGTCAGATGGTCCCATTTCCCCAGTCATTTTAGTTGGTGGTAAAGCCCTGTTTTCTCTTTCTGTTTGCAGCCATGACCTAATCTGTATCATTTCCCCCAGGGCTTTAATATGCAGGCATTTGTGAGGACAGTTTAACAGTGTCTGTCTTACTGTGTCTTGCCATAACTTGCTCTTTGTAAGGAGGCTCCCTGGAGACTCAGATGGTATAGTTTCAACAAAGTCTCTAGGATAATAGCACAGCCACTGTGAATAATGATTTTTTATTCCAGAAATGCCTGTTGGGTATTTTCCACTTAAATAAAGCAAAATGATACCAAAATAGCCTAAAAACTAAAAGAAAGGAAAATGTTTTCCATTCCGTTTAAAACTGCATTGGTAAGATGCAGAGTTATGGCAAAGAGCCAGGACAAAGGAGAGACAGGGGCAGGGATGGGAATAGGCCAGGATGGCCAGGAGCAGCCAGAGCAGTCTAAAAGGGTTAACTCACCCACAGGGGTTGGAAACAGGCAATTTGAAGCCTCACAAAAGTGTACCCAGTGGAGCTGATTAAGCTGGGTTTCATTTTTCTCACATGTGACAAACTATTGTGTGCCTCATGGAACTTGGAGTAGTGATTTGAAGAGATTAGAGAGAAAGGGAAGAGACCACGTAAAAAGATTTAGCAAGAGGGGTCCCGCGGGCCTGGGGAGGTGGTGATTATCCAGGTTCGGAAGCTGCAGGAGAATAAAGAGCCTTGGAATCAAGGACAATGCTAGGACAGGGAAAATGAAGGCAGTTCTGAGGCAGGAGGGGAGCTTTTCAAAGTGCATTTCAGTAAGTTTTTAATTGATTAATAGAAGGCAATTGACAGGAGCCAAAAGGCTTCAGTGTTAAAGACATTCACTCCCACTCAGATTATTTGAGATGAAATGTACATTTTCATGGAGGGAGGCGTGGAAAGGACTGACACACTTTCACTTTCTTTTGTGGAGCTGTTCTTTCAACTGTTCATGAGCTGCTTGCAAGAAGCATAACTAATTCCTCACTTACTGGTTTGCAAAGTTCTATGAAGAACCAGGATTTCTTTTATCACTCAACTATGAGCAGGGTTTGATCCAAAAGCTTGCAACATCCCTTCCTGGCTCAGAATCATCTTTAGCATGCAATCAGGTCTCAGTCCATTTGTTCACTGAGGGGAACATAGACAAATCCAAATTCTTGAAGCTGGAAATGGTGGATACATCTCCAGAGAGAAACTGCCCACCTTCAGATTGGTTAGAGAGAGAGGCCATCCCCCACTGCCTTCTACAACTCTTACTTGTGGAAACAAACATGGTGTCAAAATAGCAAAACAGTGAACTCCTGTTGGTTTAAAAGCCTATCCAAGAGCTGAAAACGGCTCCATCATTCCCAAATACACCCCATACTCCCAGATCAGCACTTCTTGCCTGCAGCCAACAGGAGTTAGCGTGCTAGACACTCACAGTCATGCAAAGCTTCCACTGAGTCAAAGGCCTTGATGTTCTTGGCTTGTGAACTTGCTGAATGAAACCCATAGACCACAGAGGGTATGTTTTAGAAAGGTTTTATTATGGAGCATAGGAGAAGGAAAGAAGGCAGAGCTCCATGGAACAGAAGAGATCCCCAGAATGGGAGACCATTAAGCAAGATTTATTTTAGGAAAGAAAGTAAAGCAGAAAGCTCCCCTGGGAGGGGTCCCAGAAAGGCAATCTGCATGGGGACTTGGACAGGGACCTTAGGGATGTAAGCACAGCATCCAGTTGGGATGAACTTTACTGGGTAAGTTTAAGTGTTGAGGACCTTTACTGGTTGGTGGGTCAGGGAGAAGAATGAAGACTCAAGATTCTGAATGAGGGGATGAGCTGGTCAGTCTGTTCTCATGTCTGGTTTCTAGGAAAGGGGAACTTGTTTAGGGGAAAAACAGATAAGGAAAAACCAGACCTTTCCTTACGGGCTTAAGGGCATTTCCTGCTTTTAACTAAAAAAAAAATTTTTTTAATAAAATAAAATAAATGTTCACTCAGTACACTGCTACCCTAAACTACCCAGTCAATGTCTATGTTGTAGCTACCTTCTCATTGCTGGTAGAGAGCCCCTGACCCAAAGCACCTAAACTAACACAGCTTCAGAGTGGATGTGGAGGTGCACACCTTTAATCCCAGCGCATGGGAGACAGAGGAACTAGGACCACCATGAGCTCAAGGCCACCCTGAGACCACGTAGTGAATTCCAGGTCAGCTTGGGCTAGAGTGAGACCCAACCTCAAAAACAAACAAACAAACAAACAACAACAAAAAAAAAAGGTTTATCTCCTATTTTTGAGCATGAGCAGCATGTGAGCCCAGCATGTGTTTGGTAGGGAAGGAGACTGCAACTAGATCACAGCATGGAAACTGTGGCTTCCTAATAGTTGGCTTAAACATTGCACTTGATGAAAATTGCATTTGAACTTTTCCTTCCAGTTGCCTTCATGTGGTGTAGCATAGACACAGGCTGCGGTAGTTTGAATGCATGCCCCCAATAGACTCAAATGTTTTATTAAAGCTTTCCCCTAGCTACCTAGCCAGAGTGAAACAGAACTTACTTTTTGGGGTTCAAGCGTGAACCCCAAACCTGAGCTCATATCTGCTTTTCTTAATTTATAGATTTATCTTTGAAAAATTATTTTATTCTATTTATTTGAAAGAGACATAGAAAGAGAGAGAGTGTGTGTGTCAGGGCCTTCAACCATTGTAAACAAACTCCCGACACATGCACCACCTTGTGCATCTGGTATATGCAGGTCCTGGGGAATCGAACCTGGGTCCTTTGGCTTTGTAGTCAAACGCCCTCATATTTACTTTTGAACAAAGAATTGGATAAACAAGACTGAGAAGGATGATTATTAAATTAAAGTGTTTATTTGGAAGTCAAAAGGAATAAGGGAGGGCTGGGGAAATGGCTTAGCGGTCAAGGCGTTTGCCTGCAAAGCCTAAGGATCCTGGTTCGACTCCCCAGGACCCATGTAAGCCAGATGCACAAGAGTGGCACATGCTTCTAGAGTTGGGTTCCAGTGGCTGGAGGCCCTGGTGTGCCCATTCTCTCTCTCTTTCTCTCTCTCAAATAAATAAATTAATTATATTTTTAAAAAATGCTAAACAAAAAAGGAGTGATGGAGAGCCCAAAGACCAAAGAAGGGGAATGGCCGGGGAGGTCAGATGGGGAAAGGAAAAGTATGAGAACCAAAGGGTGAGGAGTGGAAACATCCACGTGGTCTAAGGCCCGTGTAAATCCCTTCCCATCCTGGGAGCAGCCAAGCTGCCTGGTGGGGAAGGACAAAGCCTTACTGGTTGGTAAAAACCTCAGCTGCCGAGAGATGAACATCCCAGGAGCCAGAAAAGAGGAAGAAGCCCACCAAAAGCCTTGTGAGCAGCCAGGCCTTTTATTTTGGGTACTGGTCTGAATCCAGAAGAAGTCAGCACATCCGGGTACAGGGTCCAAAAGGGGCTGGGCTGGAACACATGCACCTGAGTAATTCCAGCTCTGCAGCAGTCTCTGCAGATAGCAGGGTGAATGTGTGGGGTAATTTCCCTCTCAGGAGGAGGTGTCACTGGGGGTGGATCCTGGGGTCCAGTCCTAAGGTGTTACTGGGGCCAGGTCTGATTTCTAGGCCAAAGGTATGAGATGTACTTGAGTGTGGTGCTGGCTGTTTGGTGGTCTCTCTCTCTCTCTCTCTCTCTCTCTCTCTCTCTCTCTCTTCATATATATACATATATATATATATATATATATATATATATATATATATATATATCTGTGTGTGTGTCTCTCTCTCTCCCTCTCTCCCCCCACCCCCTGCTTGAAGCTTCAATAAATCCCATTCTTCCCATAAACTGCGTCTGTTTCGAGGTTCATCCCAGCAGTGTGGAGCTACCGCAGCGATTTTATGTGATTCATTGGGTTCAGTGAACTCCATCACGGCATAGCTTACTGAACACCCGAACACCCTTTGCTTGCCTAAAACGCCAGCATGAAACTAGTATCTCTTTAGGAACTTTGCTTTCTTGTCTGTCTCAAGTGATTTTTAATTTTATTTTTATTTATTTAGTTATTGGTTTTTTGAGGTAGAATCTCGCTGTAACCCAAGCTGACCTGGAATTCACTCAGTAGTCTCAGGGTAGCTTTGAACACACGGAGATCCTCCTACCTCTGCCTTCCAAGTGCTGGGATTAAAGGCGTGCACCACCATGTCTGGCTCAAGTGATTTTTGTTAAATGTGTAGATACTTCACAGAGGCTTAACAGGTCAAACCTTATTTTAGCCACCCATCACTTCAAGGCTTCATTTAGCTAGTTGTAAGAAGAAAACTGTGCAGAGTAGCAGAAAGGACTGGGAAGAAGGCTCAGCAGTTTAAAGTGCTTGCTTGGAAAGTAGGAGGTACCAAAAGGCAGGCAAAGGTGACCAGAGGGGGTGCTGAAGATCAACTGGAAGGGCCTCAAGAGGCGCTTCCTGTAGGTGCTTCCAGTGTGCACTAGGCTGATCACATGGGCCTAATGGCCCCAGACGTTCAACTCTGACTTTCCATGGCATTATAGAGATTGGGGAGACATCTGGTAGGTATTAGAAGCCAAAAATCTTTCCAGTGCAAGTACCTTTCCAGAATCCTCATTATTAGTCATGCATTAGTCAGTTTTTGGTTACTTTGACAAAATAACTCAGGCTGCACGTTTATTAAAAAAAAAGAAAGAAAGAAAGAAAAGTTTCATTTAGTTCAGAGCCCTGGAGGCTCAAGAGCATGGTGCTAGCATCAGCTCAGCTCTGGTGAGGAGCTCACAGTGGATGGACATCACACTAGCAGAAGTGGGTGCAAAAGAAAAGAGCCTGGCAAGACAGGGCATCAGAAAGCTGACAGGAGCCAGTTTTCCTCTTCTCATAACAATCCTCTGTCATAAGCAAACCAGCCAAAGTCTCATGAAAGCCATATCAGTTCTTCCCATGGGCAGTCCTGCTTTCAAATTACTTTCCTCAAAGTTCTGCTTCTCACAGGCCCCAGTGCCTCTCATATCACCACACTGAGAAGCAAGTTCCCCATACATGAATGTTTGGAGGATGCACCTAACCCATGTCCCAACCACAGCATCATATCACCACACTGAGATCCAAATTCCCCATACATGAACGCTTGGAGGATGAACTTAACCCATGTTCCAACCACAGCATCATATCACCACACTGAAATGCAGGTTCCCCATACATGAATACTTGGAGGATGCACCTAACCTATGTCCCAACCACAGCATCCGGCATTCCGTGAATAATCTGATGCTGCCATATATCTTTCCCCACTTTGAAATGTCTCCCCGCTGACTAGAATCTAAATGTTCCCTCTTTTCCTTTTGCCTTACTCTTGCACATGATGCAGTCACTCTCCCATTCTGGGCCACAGAAGTCATCTCCAGACTATTCCTGGGGTCCACTCATGTACCATCTCACCCAGAACACCTCTGGGGCAGGAGCTTGGTTATTTGCCTTCGAAGAGTTATCTCAGCACCTAAGAGAACGCTGGACATACAGTAGGTACTCAACAAGTGTTGAGGTTGTATACCATCTCCGTCTTCTATACTATAGCCTCAGTCATGTTTGATTTCAAAAGCTCCCTTTCACCTAAAGGAGGATATAAAACCTTTTTGAATAAAATTCAAGATATTCATAAAATAACCCCAAAGTACCTCTTTTTAACTTCATCTATTGCTACCAAAATCCAGGAGCTGGTAAGAGCACTTGCTACACAAGCATGAGGCCTGAGAGGGCCTGATTCACTCTGAGTTCAATCCCTGGCACCCAAGAAAGCTGCTGGGCATGGTCATGTGCACCTGTAACCCCAGATCTGTGGAGAGTGGAGACTGGAGAATTGCTGGGGCTCTTTGGTCAGCCAGTCTGACTAAAAACATACCTGCTAGAGATTTATTTACAGACTTGGTTTCAAGGAAACACAGATGAGCTAATGAGGAGGTCACCAACATTCTCCTCAGGCCTCCACATGTGCACACATGGGACATGTGCATCAACATACAAATGTGCATACACAATACACATATCCCCCATCTTTTATATAACTAGGCTGTTGTATTCATTACCTGCTATTTGTTGTCACAAAATACTTGACAAAAAAAATCCATTTAGGGCTGGAGAGATGGCTTAGTGGTTAAGTGCTTGCCTGTGAAGCCTAAGGACCCCAGTTCGAGGCTCGATTCCCCAGGACCCATGTAAGCCAGATGCACAAGGGGGCGCACGCATCTGGAGTTTGTTTGCAGTGGCTGGAAGCCCTGGCGCACCCATTCTTTCTCTCTCTCTCTCTCTCTCTCTCTCTCTCTCTGCCTCTTTCTCTCTCTTTCTCTGTTGCTCTAAAATAAATAATTAAAAATAAACAAAAAAATCCATTTAAGGGGAGAAAGGTTTATTTCAGGTTATAATTCCAGGTGACAGTCCATCATGGTGAGAAAGGCATCATGACTGGAGCTTGAGGCAGCTTGTCACATTGCACCCATAGTCGCCGAGAGCAGAGTGAGGAATACTGGTGCTCAAGCCAGCTCACTCCTCTTTATACAGTCCACAGCTGCAGCCCATCCAATAGTGCCATGCACGGCCAAGGTGGGTCTTCCCACCGTAATTAACCTAATCACAGGCATGGCCAGAGGCTAACGTAATCTAGGCCATCCCTCTCAAGTGATCATAAGTTCTTATCAAGTTAACAATTTATATAAGCCATCACAGTTGTCATTACCCAAAACTGATCATTTTTATCATCTCTGAGCTTTGGAGACATTCTGTGTCTATAATATCCCCTTTGTCAGATTTCTTGTCTCTTCATCTATGGTTGCCATACCTCCCCACAGAGTGTTCTGAACACTCTGGGACAAGGACAGGCATTGTGCATGAGCAGTCTATTACCACTGCCACAAATATGCCTCAGTCAGTGTTCACCGGATGAAAATAGGAGGATGACTAGATGATTCTCTGATATTTGAGGCTAAGATGATGTATTTTACTCCTGGCTTACACCTCCATTGTGTTTTTATCTGTTATGTCAATGTATATGTTGTCATGAAGTTGTAATTACCTCTGTCCATTTCAGTGGTCCCCAGGGAGAACATGATATCCTTGAAGACAAGCACCATGACATATATATTCCTCCATCTACAGAGTTCCCATATTAGACACTTCCATTAGACACTTACTGCATGTTTGTTGTTTGGAACCATTTATAGCACTTTATTTTCTCCTTCTTTCTACATGATGACAGGATGCATGCAAATAAAGCTGCACTAGAATCTGGTCCTGAGTAAGTTTCAAACTTTTATTCTAAGACAAAATAAAATGGATTTAGAAGACAAACAACCTTCCAGTCGCATCTACTCTGAAGCTCATGCTTCTGAGTTTATGTGAAATTACTCCCCTCTGTTATACCCATATCCCATCCAACACTGCTCTGCTTGGTCCTCCCTGTGGGAAATGGACCAAGTGCATGTGCACGCACACACTCCCACTCAGAAAAGAGTTCCATGTACCTCATACATGACATCATTTGAGGAGCCAGCAAGTGACTTTACATTTGGTCTATTTTATTTGCTTTGTTCTCTAATAATGTTAAGAGCTTATTTTGAGCACAATGACAGTAATGTTTTTATTTAAAACAGATTTTTTTAAGCCCACTTTTTATTTGCTAGGCCATTTCAACAGATAGATATTTAAACAAATAATTCCTCTCTGTTTCCCTAGCATTGTACACAATGCCTCCCACATAGCCAGCACCCATGGGCTTGTTGAGTGAATGAATAAATGAATGTTCCACATACAGTCATGAAGAAAACACTCTTAAGTTCAACAGTTGATCAAGCCAGCACATTCCTCTCACTCCTTAGCAGAGAACGTGTTAGATCATGGGGCCAAAAAGAAAGAGTCTGAAATGATCATGGGGTCAAAAGAAGGGTCTGCAATGTTCTCTTCTGAGAGGAAACCAGAAAATAAAAGCATTTTTAAGATGAAAATTAGTTTGTAAGTTACTTCTAGTAAATCTATCCTTCTCCTGCTAAACTTATAATTATGAAGGAGAGCGCATAACATTTTCCTGCAAAGAGATTTAGTAATTCTGGCAGTACTTCATTAATCACTTAATCAGTGTTCAAGCAGAACTGATGTCCTTGACATATATAATCAATCTTGATTCCTCCCTCACTTGATTTTCATCCTTTTTGAAATCCAACAACTTTGTACACTAAGGATTAGTGGCCCATTATCACTATAAAGTTTTTTTTTTTTTTTTTTTTTTTTTTTTTTTTTTTTTTTTTTTTTTTGGTTTTTCGAGGTAGGGTCTCACTCTAGCTCAGGCTGACCTGGAATTCACTCTGTAGTCTCAGGGTGGCCTCGAACTCTCAGCGATCCTCCTACCTCTGCCTCCCGAGTGCTGGGATTAAAGGCGTGCGCCACCACGCCCGGCTCAAAGTTTTAAAGATAACTAATATGTGCACATAATAATGAACAGTACAATAGTTAGACCAATAGTAAGTCTCCTCATGGTCTATTAGAACACTGTTTTCTCCTAGGTGAATTTATAGAAATCAACAGTGCTGGAAGCTGGGTGTGGTGGCTCATACATATAAACCCAGCAACCACAAGGGGGAGGCAGAAGGATGGTGAATTTTAGGTCATCCTGGACTATATACCAAGACTCTTTCTCAAAAATAGACAAAATTACAGCCAATAGGATCAGATTCTATTACAGCTTAATGGTAAAATGGGCTCAGGTCATTTGTTAGTCTATTATAGGTAGCATGTTTGTTCTTTTTCTTTGTTTGTTTTGTTTTGCTTTGTTTCTCAAGGATGGGTCTCACTCTAGCCCAGGCTAACCTGGAATTCATTAGGTAGTCTCAGGGTGGCCTCGAATTCAAAGGGAACCTGAGTGCTGGGATTAAAGAGGTTTGACACCATGCCCCGCTAATGTTTGTTCTTATAGGTGAGTCATAGCTACTTGTTTGTGATGCACACTGAAGAACTCTTCCAAAGCAGCATGCTAAGGGAACTTGTCATGGAAATATGGTAGCACCCCTGACATGAGCAACATGGATTAGGTTTATCTATTATCTTACATTTTGAAAAGTATTTTTGTGGTTGTTTGTATGAATACACAAATTCTAGTTCTGTCACTCTTTTTCTCTTTTTAGAAAATTATTTTAGCCGGGCGTGGTGGCACACGCCTTTAATCCCAGCACTCGGGAGGCAGAGGTAGGAGGATCGCCGTGAGTTCGAGGCCACCCTGAGACTCCATAGTGAATTCCAGGTCAGCCTGGGCTAGAGTGAGACCCTACCTCGAAAAACCAAAAAAAAAAAAAAAAAAAGAAAATTATTTTAGAAATTTAATTATTATTGTTTCACCCAAATCCTAGTGACAGACAATTTCCTTGTCCACTTATTTATAGGACACTCATCTCACTATCCATACACTCTCCACTTCATTTTTTTCTTATTCATTTTTTTAAAGGTTCAGTATAGATTTTTCAGGCAGGGAGTATGGAAGAGCAACAAATGAAGATTTTTTTTTTCAAGGTAGAGTCTCACTCTAAATGAGGCTGATCTGGAATTCACTATGTAGTCTCAGGGTGGCCTTGAACCCATGGTGAACCTCCTACCTCTGCCTCCCAAGTGCTGGGATTAAAGGCATATGCCACCACACCCAGCTCTCAGATAAACAATTTTAAGAATTGTACATAAACTTGAATAAATGAGAGAGATTACTTTTGGTTTTTCAATTTTTTAATCTGCTTATTTGGAAACTATAATTCCTTCATAAAAAGTGATAGTGTAGGGCTGGGAAGATGGCTCAGAGAGGTGCTTGTTTGCAAAGACTGCCAGCCCAGGGTTGTAGTCCCAAACCACCCACAGAAGCCAGAGGTTAAAAGTGACACAAGTGTCTGACATACATTTGCAGTAGCAAGAATCCCTGCTCGCTCTCTCTCTCACACATGCAAATAAATTTTTAGCAAATGATAGCACAGGCCAGATGTGTTGGCACACACCTTTAGTCCTAGAACTGAGGAGAGAGAGGTAGGAAGATCACTGAGTTCAAGGCCAGCCTGAGACTACATAGAAAATTCCAGGTCAACCTGGGCTAGAGTGAGACCCTACCTCAAGAAAAAAAAAAAAAAGTGATCACGCAATGTCTGAGAATTGTTTAAAACTAACAATCTGTCTCAATTATGTATATATAAAAAAGTAAAGATGTTATGCTAATGTTGAAGAAAAGACTTGGCACATGCTCAGATTGGAACTTCATAGGGTTCCATCAGATCTATAGCTGGATGGATGCATGAAGAATCAAGAAGTCAAGGAATAATAACTCTGTTTACTGAGGTCTTCCCACTTCTGATGGTACTTTTTCAAGGGTTATTTCATAGACTATCCTTAGCATCCTTTTAAGGTCAGTGTTATACACACTCCCAGGACAAAGAGGGAAAGTGAGGCTCAGAAGTCATCTGCCCAGAGTTACATAGTTGGTCTATGGTGGGTCCACTTGTACCAAGAGATCCTAGCCATTAGCAAGTACTCTATGTACCCAACTCAGATGTATAAATTGATGCCCACACAGAATATTTCAGAGCTAGATGTGTATGTGAATGTATATATCAGTTAGATGCTGAACTACAGAATCATTTTAGTAAAATAATTATCCTTTATTGAAAAGTTAATGAAACTCTGGGCTAGCTGGAAAGTAATTAGTTGATTACAACAGAAATTAAGGTTAACATTCTACCCAGGCATGAAAAGGTGAAAAGGAGCTTTGGAGGGAAGGTTAATTATCAGAGTCCATATCGCATTGATGAGATTTGATTTTGAATGACTGTCGCTAATAACGACATGGACATGGCCTTCATTAGGAAAACAAATTTCCTGATCTAAATGAAATCTCCCTAAAACCATTCATTCTCTACTCCCCCACTACCACTCCCTTCTCTTTTTCTCTGATATATGGTGATCAAAGCAATTTTCTGACAACTAATTTAACTCCTCAAATACATGGCTATAAGGAAGGTTATTTATTATTAAAAGAGGAATGGCTTTCATTAATACACTGTCAATGTTTTTAACAGTGTCTTAAGTGATTTTGGTTACTATAAATCAGTCTGCTTTAGTCTGATTAGTTTTCGAGATACTAAAAGACTTCACCTTTATATCCATATGTGAGGAGGCTCATTCTTCACTCTTTCAAATTTCCAAAGGTTCTGCCTATCCCTGATCTGCCCCTGCCATGTGATATCCTAAACACCAGCCAGTTTAAGGAACTTGACACTGTCCTTTCAGACTTATGAAGAATAAGTCACTAGTAAAATATAAAATGGGGGCCTGGTTAAGGGGAGGACAGACAAGCTCATGGACGTGGCCAGACATTCTAAGGCCACTTTAGGCCTTATCAGCAGCCTGTCATGTGCAGTTAGCAACAAGTACAACGTAGGCTTCAATGATGGGTTTAGTATACCTTGTGCTTAAGCCAAAGAAATAAGGCACGATTAAAACTTCAGAAAACCCATGGAGAAATAAGCTCATAGTCAACTGTGGAACAGGTGACCTCCAGGCCCACAGCCTGGGTAAATTTGAATGGAAGACAAGTGGCCCACATGCATTCTCTGGCTGGGTCCTACCAGATTTTCTCCAGGAAGCTACCCCAGATCACTTCTGCCTTCACCTGGGATAAACTCAGGGAAATAGAACAAATATGCTTTCTTCATATGTCCTGGTGGCCTCTGGTTTCTATCACTGCCATGGTACTTCAACAGCTCTTTTGTATCTAGGTGTTGCATATTAGATAAGGTCCTCTCAGTGCACAAGGCTACTCCTGTTAAGAGTTTTTCCCCCAAAGCAAAATGTCATCACCTTTCCACTCCTGATGGACTCAGCACAGAAAGCCACATGCAGAAGCATTATATTCTCCTGAGTACTGAATTCTCTTATTAGGACACAAAGTAGCAATTTTGTTTATCTCTCGGTTTTCCACCAAAATTGATGGTAGGGACTTTTCCTCTCAATGGCTCTTGACTGATCTGCCATGCTCCCAACACTAATGTCTGAGAATACCAGATTAACATCACACACTAGATGCCCAACAGTCCTCCTTACTGGCCCTGTGTATTATTTCAGTTATAACAGGAACCTTTTCTCATTAGTACCACTGAGAAATTGACAAATAACCCTGTTCATTCATGTCCAGTCGGGTTTTAGATCAGGGGTCTCATATTAGTGCCAGTAAATCCAGTAATGCTTCTCAAGAAACTATAGTTTGTCTTGAGCAACTGAAGACCTTCTGGGTGGCTCCTACCTCTCAGCTCTGAAATGACTGGCAGCTGTGACTTGTCACACCTTAGATATACACAGGGGGATCATCATAACCCTAGCTAATTATACATGAAAATTACATGCCACATTTTTTTTTCTGTTACAGAGAAAGGAATTTTCATTATCCAAAGTGAGAGCCTCAAGACATGTGTTCAAGCAGGTAAATCTGTACTGACCTTGGAGAACTGCAAGCAACCAAACAAGTACATGCTGTGGAAATGGGTTTCAAACCACCACCTTTTTAACATGGGGGGCAGCGGTTGCCTAGGCCTCAATTTATCTAATCCAGAGCAGCCACTAAGTATATATGAATGTGATTCTACCCTCATTTCCTTGAGATGGCACTGTAGCAGGAAGATGCTCCTGGGCCCACTCCAGTACAAGGTCCAGGTGAAGCATGACAACACAGTTGTGGCCTCCTCAAAACACGTCCACAAGTGGATCTCCTATACGTCAGATGGTGGAGACATTTGTGAATATCCTCACCAAGGTAAAAGAAGTTGCCATCAAGGTACTCGCACATGGATAGACAATATCTAGAGAGTATTCCATTCATAAAATTTGTAATTTCATTATGTGAAAAAGAGTACACAGAGGTGACAATGTTAGGGGACTTTTGGTAAATTTTAGTGGCTTATGGTAAAAGGATTGATATGCCAATTCTGCAAAAAAAAAAAGAAAAAAAAAAAAAAAAAGCAGTGTCATAGTCAGCTTCAATGTCGCTGTGATGAACTTCTAAACCAGGCACAAGTCATGGGAGGAAGGGATTTATTTCTGGCTCACAGATCCAGGGGAAGTTCCATAATGGCAGAAGAAGTTGGCACGCTTTCACAGGTCCATGCAGAGAGAAATACCACCAGCAGCACCGTAAGCAAGCAGACTCTAAGAACCCCAGGCAGAGCTCATGCACTCTGCATACCGTAGGCTGGAATTTAGATCCACCCCCAAACACAACTTAGAGCTGGACCCTAGCATCCACCCACAGAGACACCTCTTCCAGCCAGGCAGCTGTTAAAGTACAAGCCCTCATAAACTGTTGAATCTATTGGGGGACATCCAGTCAAATGGCCACAGACAGCAATCTCAGAATTTAAAGGTATTGAAGGGGAAAAAATACATTTAACTCTAGTTTTGGGAATCAATGGAGAGGAAAAGAAAACAAGAGGGAGAGAGAACAGAAAAGTGGTAGGAAAAGATATCTAAAGAGAAGGCTTTTATGTTGACAAATATAAAAATACCATGCCTGCCACCATTTCTCTGATTGTACAAACTCAACCCAACCCATCGGGGTGTATCTGTAGGACATTCAAGTGCCTTCTAAGCCTAGCCAGCGTCCACGTGACAGTCATGCTACAAGGCACTGGAAGATAAATGACACATAGTCGTCAAGGGTTATTTGTTGTTCGCTAAGTGTGGATGGCTGGAGAGGCATGATTTATAGGGGGGCTTTTATTTTCCACAGTTCTGTTATCTTGGCATTTTTAAGCAGAAGAAGATACAAAAATAAAGCTTTGCAGTCAAATATTCTATACTAGCTATTAGAAGCACGGCAAAGAACTCCCAGAGGAGGCAGGGCCTCCTCAGTGGCTACAAGGCTGGAGTGAAAGGTCAGGGCAAGAGCAAGACATTTTCTGAGCTTGACTGCTACAGTGGCACAAGTGCTACAAACCAGCAGCACACTGAAAACCCTACAATTCTAGGGAAGAACTTACTTTTGCTTTATGTTAACATTTTAACCCTGTGTCCACATTGACAGTACACACAGAAGACCCAGAAACACAGGCATCTGAGTAGAAGGCAGGGGACAGAAACAAGAGAATATGCTGAAATCCCTCAGTTTCTGAACTAAGTTTGGCAATGTGCTGTGGCCTCAGTGCAGCCCTGACACTTGTGAGACAGTTTTAGGAATCTCCAAGGCCAACCCTTTTGGGCGGACTTCACTGCCTATGACTCTTGACACGCCTCACCACAGAAAGCCCCAGTTGGATCCTGACTTAGGGTGTATTGAGTGCTATGTGAGACCAAGGACGAAGGGCTCTCGCTGTGCTCCTCTGTGCGGTCCTCTCTCCGGACCGCTGTAGAGAGAGCTGCCTCAGCGACAGTCCCACCTGGCCCTCTCTCTCTGCTCTGTCAGACTGCCTGTGACACTGCACCTGGTATTTTCTTGATGCTAGAAATTTGACTCTGTCTCTTTCCTATTCAAAACCTGCCAATGACTTCCCTTTGCCCTCAGAATAAAGACCACAGTATACAACAACAGGCGGAGACAACACTTTCTGCGTTCTACTTTCTTCCCCTTGGAGCCTCCTCGTTCTTCCTCATTCACCATACAAGCTTTCTTTCCTCCAGTTCTTTCTATGTATTATTTCTCCTGCTGGTACAACTCTTCCCCAAACCTTGCTTCACTCAGTTTGAGCACCCCACTCATTGCAGTCCCCTCTACTTCACACATGTGTATACACACACACACACACACACACACACACACGATGTATATTCATATATTTGCTTTCATTTTCTCTCTTCTGCACTCTACCAGCTCCTCATGCATAGGAATTTTTGCCAGTTTGTTCACTACTATATCCCCAGTGCAGGGTATAGTAAATGCTCAATAAATATTTACTGACTGAATGAATTAATAAATGTCTACAAAACTGTTTAGTTGGATGCTGATGAGAGACTGTACTTTTAAATTTTCTAATTAAATTTTCTTTTTCATTCATTCAAAAATTTATCTGCTGCTGTGGAACTACACTAGAGTAAATAAAGATCTAGATAAATATAGAAGCAAACTGTTGTCTAATACTTCCTCTGAGCACAGCACTGGGCCTGGAACCAGACGAGACTAGGAAGACTGGCTGAGCTTTAACAAGGGTTTGCCATTAAGAGGTTTTCAATCAATAATAATTGTGGGGAGGCATGATATATAGGTGGGCTTTCATGTTCCACAGTTCATCAGATGAACCGGACACCATATTTATTTGAGTTTGCACATTTTTCCTTCTAGATTTGCACACAATCAAAGGGAATGCCCACGGGATGCCTTGTATGTTTCCCTTCGAGTACAACCATCAGTGGCACCATGAATGCGTCCGCGGAGGCCAGGAAGAGGACCTGCCGTGGTGTGCCACGACCAGCCGATACGAACGAGATGAGAAGTGGGGATTCTGCCCAAATCCCGGTAAGAATAAGTGTGATGTCTCCATATGTCACCAATGAATCAAGGATGATTAAAAAGTTATCTGTATCTAAAGACAAGCACCAGGATTGGTGTATTAAAGCCTAATAAGCACTCTGATTCCATTAATCCTGATTTTGATTTGGGGTTTGTTTTTGACTTGAAAAAGACAATTCTGGTGTATATTCCTTTTCCCCTTTACATTCAAAAGATGTTAATTAGCCATTCTTCATTAAGCTCAGTGCATAAAGATGCTTTAACTGGAATCAAATTATAATACTCTGTGATCTCATTAAGCCCAGCTTCCCAGCAGAATTCTTCAAAACAAACCTGAATGCAAATAAAGCCTAGTTCTCTTTTCAATCCGCTCACTGTTATGAGCTGCCCTAATTTCTCCACATCCATGCTGCTTGTCTTGCCCATTATCAAGCCCAGGCATCAGCTGCTCCTTGGTGATCCTTCCATAAAATCACAGTTGCCTTCATTAGTTCTCAACACCGGGGTCTAGTCTTGATGCACTTTCCTTATACTTACTCTCCAGCTATAGCCTCAGCATCGTTTTCTTTCTTAACCTAGCTCTCAATGGTCAGTGACAGCTGCAATATCCTAATTGTTTTTCAGTCAACACCTCATTATTTCATTTTACTTTTATTTATCTTTAAAGATTTCCTGCTGTTCCTAAGTGCTGGGCAGTACTTATATTTACCTTGTGCTTTCCGCATTCCGTTTGCTTTGCCTTGGCTCCTGAGAGTGAGAAATATGACTTTGTTACTTCCCTTCCATGCCTGCCTCCCCTCCACATATATAATAAGATGCAACAACTAAGTTCAAAACAACACTAAACTGAAGCCATAACTCCAAAGAATCTGATTGCCAAACTATCTGTACAACTATTTTCTGATCTAAGCGCCAATGAGACTTAGTAAATAAAAAAGACTGGTGGTTCTGAATTTAGACAAACCAAGATTGGAGTCCAGCTTCCTCCCACTGGTGACATTTTTGGGAACCCCTCCCCCGTCTCTCTAAGTCTCATCTTCCTCAGTGGTAAGATGGAGATAATATCATTACCTCTTTGGCTTATCATGTGGGTTCCATTAGAAAATGCATCCAAGGCACTTGTAGTACCTGGCATAAAGGAGGCACTGCTGGATTGACCACCATTTATCTTCTTTATAGCATCTTTTTTTTAAACCAGAACTTGAACCCAGGTCCTTGTATGGGCCTGGCAAGCATATTATGACCCCAACCTTCCAGCATGCCTCTAAATGAATGATCTCTCTTCTTTGGTACTAGTCAGCAAGCACTCAACTAGGTTTAGTGAATGGTAAGAGGTTTAGAACTTTACTTTCTTCAGAGAACTTGCCATCTAGATGGAAGACAGGATAGAAGGCTTACTCTATGCCCGAAAAAATGCAGGTAGTACTCGATATGATACCCTAGAATCACTTTGGATAAGAGACTTGGTGGGTCCAGGATGAAGGACTGAAGTGTCCACATTTCTGATAAGTACCTCAGGTGCTGCTGATGCAGATAATTCTTCACCAGCAATTCACAACATGCATGCAATCCCATGCTCCCTATATCTGTATACAGGCCTGTAGTCAAGACATATAGCAACCAATCGGCACAGGGTATCAACCATTCCAAGGGGAGACCTTAGTGTGGAGGTTGGGAGTTCCACAGGTCTTCTGCTGCAATTAACCCTTTAGCTGCCAGAACATGGGGGAAGGAGGTATAAGGAAGGCTAGACCATCAGGGGGCTCAAGACAGTATCTGTTCACCAAGTAGCATGACAGCAGATTGTAATTGCGCCTTCTCTGTCTGATCTAATTGTTTGCATGCATGTAAAGCATATGTACAGGTCATCTCTACACCATTTGAGTTCCTAAACTAGATGTCATATTATTTGCATCTTCTTTGTCCATTCTGTCTCTACTAGATCTTATAATTAAAACCAAATAAATAAACTAATTCTAGCAAGATCTATACGTACTTCCCATGGCTATTTTTTTTCAAGGTAGGGTCTTGCTTTGTAGCTCAGGCTGACCTGGATTCACTATGTAGTCTCAAGGTGGCCTCAAACTCACAGCAATCCTCCTACCTCTGCTGCCGAGTGCTGGGATTAAAAGCATGCTCTTTTTGCTTTTCACATGGGATTATTATTTTTTTTATGAGAGAGATAGAATTGGCTTGCCAGGGCCCCCAGCCACTGTAATCGCACTCCAGACACATGTACCACCTTATGTGCATGCGTGACCTTGTACACTTGCATCACCTTGTGTGTCTGGCTTATGTGGGATCTAGAGCATCAAACATAGGTCCTTAAGCTTCACAGGCAAGTACCTTAACCGTTAAGCCATCTCTCCAGCCCTGGAACTATTTTTCAAAGTACAGTATTCTCCTTAAGTTTCTGAGACAAGTCTTACCACTGTCCCCTGCCACTTACAGCCAGTTCCAGTTTTCTCAGTGGTAGCTGACTGTCCTGGGCACAGGGCTTCTCACCTCCCAGACTGTTTACTCAGCTTCCTGCCCCTCAGAGCTCCTCAGCCTGGCAGCCTGCCAGACGTCAGCTCTCCGCCCTTTATCGCAACAGCAGAAAGTGTATCTATTTGCTAAATTACAGTTCCAGTTTTTTTTTTTTTTCTTTTCTTGTTGCTTTTGGTTCCTGGTGGCCAACATAATTGAAAATGCTGTGTCAAAGAATGAAATCTGAGCAAGCAGATAGCTTTTTTCACGGAGTCAACAAGTGATCGTACCTCAGAAGAGCAAGATGAAGTAAAGCCACATGCTTCTGTATCTCATCTGTCTCCCATAGAAATTGCATGGAAAACGATGCTGCCTTTATTTAAAACCAGATTGTCAATGAGAAAGAGTCAAATAGAATATTCACACATGCAGGGCACACTAACCCTGAAGATATGCATTGTACAGGAATTACTCTGGGCTTGTTTAGAGGCAATTCTGGGCCATTCTCGACCTCTCAAGTTGTAGGTCTTCCACAGCTGGAGAATTATATTTACAGATTTTTAAAATTTATTTATTTGAGACAGAGAGGCAGACGAGAGAGAAAATGGGCACGTCAGGGCCTCTAGCCACTGCAAACGAACTCCAGACACATGTACTACCTTGTGTTTCTGGCTTTATTGGGTACTGGGGAATCAAACCTGGGTCCTTTGGCTTTGTAGGTAAGCACATTAAATGCTAAGCCACTTCTGCAGCCCTAGAGATATTTTTAGAATGCCAGCTTCTGGAATGTTCTGATTTTCCCTTGAACTTTGTTCAGTTGATACAGGTTTTTTGTAATCACTAACTTAAGTGACATAACAAAGGAATTGGTATCAATATATATGTAATTTCCATCCTCACCTGAGCTGTCAATAGGGATCAGCCAGACTATTCTCTCTTCATCAAAATGATGGCTGTAGACTACTTTGACCATACTAAAAACATTGAATTGTGTAGTTGAAAGGACTGAATTACATGGCATATGAACTATATTTCAATAAAACTGTTTTTAGGAGATAAGGGATTAGAGACAGTATGTGCCTAACATATTTAGCTATTGAGATTATGTGAAAGCAATAATTGGGGATGGAAGGCCAAAGTAGCATTTTTAATTTGTTTCTTTTTAAGTATGAGAGATGCTGAGCTATCATGAAATGCATCTAGCAGATATGTGATATAACAAAGGAATAAAGTGAAGGAATTGTTGGCATCTATATGGTCTCTCAGAAGACAGAGGAAGTAGAGTGCTGCTCATAGACATGTAACTGACCTGTTATTGATGTGAAGACAATTACCCATAGGAGAAAGGAAGTAGATGATAGTTCAATGAAGGTGAGGAATTCTATGATGGGATTTCTGAACTGTGCAAGACATAGATAGTCGCCATGGCTGTTGAGAGGGCAGAAGTTTCTAACAAAACTAGGAATGTTTCCAGGAAGCATGGGCTGGTTGGTAAAGAGGCATTTAGAATTATTTTCTTTGGCAGTGCTCATCTGTGAGGTACAGGCAGACAGGAGGCAAGTGGTTGGGCTCTGTCACTGAAACACTGCCCCCATAGAGTCACGAGTGGATGCATCTTGGACATAAACAACAAATAACAAAACGAACACCATCTCTTTCCGTGGTCTTCTATCACCTATTTGTTTCCTCATTTTCTTTGTGGTTATCACTTGTTAGTTTTATTTGATAACATGTTCATCCAAACCCAACAGCCTTTAAATGCTGATAAGAAAGCTTAGGGAATAGTGTGAACAAAATAGAACATGCCTCCTGCTTTCCTGACACTTTTGTTTTATCAGGAGAAACAGTTTTTCCCCAAGCCATTACAAAATATATCAGTTGTGATCTGGATTACTTACCAAGAAGTATGTAACATTGAAAATATAAATGCAGCCAGGTATGGTGGTGCACGCCTTTAATCCAAGCTCTTGGGAGGCAGAGGTAGGAGGATCGCTGTGAGTTCGAGGCCACCTTGAGACAACATAGTAAATTCCAGGTCAGCCTGAGCTAGAGTGAGACCCTACCTCGAAAAGCCAAATATATGAATATATATATATATATATATATATATATATATATATATATATGTATACACACACATATATATATATATAGATAGATGCATTGGAGGAAGTCTTGACTTGGCCTGGTGTCCTTATAATGTAACACTCACCAGTCTACATGCAACGAGTAGATATTCAAAAGATAGGTACTGAGTCTATGAAAGACAAAAGAGAAAAAAATAGTAATTTTGAAGCTTAGAGTTCAATAGTTTCTCTGATATTTGTATATATATATGTGTGTGTGTGTGTGTGTGTGTGTGTGTGTGTGCATATATGTATGTATTTACAAGCAATTCAACAATTTTAAAAAGTGGCAAGGGACAGCACAGCTGGGACAGTGGCACAGCTAGACCCTAAGAGAAGACAAAAAAAGCCACCTTGAGACAGGAGAGTGGGAGAAATCTGTTACCCTGAGAAATCAGGGTGGAAATGGATACATCTGTTTCATTACAACGGAGGTATTTGAGAGGAGAAAGGAACCAACTTATGACATCATGCAAAAGACTTCAGTGATTTCTTGTCAAATAATGAGACATTTCCTCAAGGAGCTCAGAATTTAGGGATAGAAAAGACATTATGAAGACAAGCAAATGTGCAAAAATATATGATGATGCTAATCCTTAGATTAGATTTGTTTTCCCAGAATAATTAAAATACGCCCAGACTTAAGCCCCAGGCCACAGTAGGCACTTGTAACAGGTAGACTCCTGAGAACAGTCTTGGGGAAGAGCTGAGTATGCAAGGGCCTCTCAGAGTCCTTCCAGGTTTCAAAGGAAGGAAAGATGACAGAACTTCACAGAGTGCGCTTCCATGCCTGATGACTCCTAAACCAACCCTATGAGGAGTTCTCAAGCTGGGGCCCGCCCCCCACACCAAGATGCCCCTGGTCAGTATGAGTGGCCTCATTGCTATGTTAGTGAGCCGTGGTCCTTAAGTCCTGAGGGCTTAAAGCTGAAGATGTTTGATGGCAACTGGGAAAGTAAGTCCTGAAGGGAGATGGGGGCATGCCAGAACATCATTTTTACTCTGTTTAATAACCTTTGAATGAAACCTATAGAGTAACACAGCCCACCCAAAGAAGCAGACAACACTGGGGTCTGCCTGCACAGAAATATATATGCTAACATTTTAGTTAAACAAATTTTAATAATAAATGAACTGAACTAAGCCGGGCGTGGTGGCGCACGCCTTTAATCCCAGCACTTGGGAGGCAGAGGTAGGAGGATCACCATGAGTTCAAGGCCACCCTGAGACTGCAGAGTTAATTCCAGGTCAGCCTGGACCAGAGTGAGACCCTACCTCGAAAAACCAAAAAAAAAAAAAAAAAAAAAAGAACTGAACTCGTTAGGAAAATATCGGCTGCAAATATTTGACTGAGGTTTCTCTGAGAACTCATCTTGACACAGATAGTCCAAAGCTAAGGAAAATCTAACTTTAACTGGGCAATGCAATACGCGACCCAGACTAAATTACCTGCACGCCCTTCACCTTAACTGTTTAATATGAGAATTCAAGCAGGTCAAGGCAAAAGCCTTATTGTAAGGACAAATCCAGCTCTTGGCAAAAATGTCACCAAGATCGATTAAAGTAAGTGTCCTCCAGACCATTTTTTGCCATGCTTATTTGTATGATCTCGAGGCTTATAATTGAAGTTATTGTCAAATCTTTTCCCATAACAGAAATGAGACAGGTACCTCATTTCCAAAATTGATGTCCCCCTCTTTTGAGATCTTCCCTTCTGTCATCCTGCCATCCTCTAGTAGCCAAAGGCCATTTAGTCCTACCCTCCTTGGGAAGGGCTTTAAGTTTGTTTTTTCTTTAGACAGTGTTTTTTCATGAAACATCTGCATTAGAATCAAGAATATGCTTTAACTGTATGTTCTGAATCCTACTCTGGACCTGATTCAGAATCTCTGAGAATGAAAGGAATCAACTTCACCCCTCCCTTCACTCTCATTCTTACAACCCAGCTACAGGACTCTCCTGCCTAATTAATTGTACACAGTTCCCTACTCCCCTTCCTGCATGGTCTCAGCCGTCACACCAGATGAATATGGACAATCTAAGGTCTAAAATGCCCAGTGCATTGTTCATCTCAGGGAAGGTCTAGCATTGTTTTGTTTTGTTTTTTCGAGGTAGGGTCTCACTCTGGCCCAGGCTGACCTGGAATTCACTATGTAGTCTCAGGGTGGCCTCGAACTCACAAGGATCCTCCTATCTCTGCCTCCCAAGTGCTGGGATTAAAGGTGTGCGTCACCATGCCTGGCAGGTCTAGCATTTTTAACTGAAAGCAGTGTTGAGGGATTCCATCTCGATGGGAAAATTTCCACTAAAGGCAAGGTAGTTTCTGAAATTTCCTCTCTCTTTCTCCTTCCTTTTTTCCCTTATCCTTCAGATTCTTTTTTGGTTTTTGATGACAACCTTGCTTCTTATTACCTTTAATCTTGTACTCTTCTATAAATGCGGATGTCAGCCAGGGAATGCTATAGAGAGCTCTAGATTTTTCATGATTTCATAACTTCCAATTAACTAATTACATTCTGGGAAATGTGTGCTGATGCCAGACATGAAAAAAAAACTTTCCACGTTTCTACAGGGGATCATCTGAGTATTATGGGGGGGGGGAGACAAACAAGCTCCAGATGCATGCACTACTTTGTGCATTACATGGCTTTACATGGGTACTGGGAAATTGAACCCAGGTCATTAGGCTTAGCAAACAAGTGCCTTTAACTGCTGAGCCATCTCTCCAGCCCCAATCAGCGATTCTTTACTGATGATTTCTTGAGTCTCCTCAGATAAATTTCGATGGAGTTTAACTGTAAGGTATCACTGAATAGCAATACAAACTTCACATAAAGACCTAATTAAGGCACTCAAGTTTTAGAGGTTGCAAGTTGGATTCAATCTATTCAAATTTATCTTAGAAATAGATTACTATACAGATAAGACTGTACTGGATGTTTTTAATGGGCTTTACTTCCAGCCTCGGAAAAGATCAGCTGTGATGCTATCTGGGAGAAGGACTTCAATTCAAATATTTGCTACCAATTCAACCTGCTTTCATCTCTCTCATGGAATGAGGCACATTCTTCATGCCAGATGCAAGGAGGTGCTTTATTAAGTATTGAAGATGAAAATGAAGAAAATTTCATAAGAAGTAAGTAGATGGATGATAAACATTGATATTGACAAAGTAAAATGATTATTGTGAATATTTTTATCTATGGATACAAAGGGTATTCTTCTTTGGTGGAAGAAGTGGCTATGGTGATGGAGGTGGTGGCAGCAGAGGGAGTTATGGTGGAGGTGATGGTGGTTATAATGGATTTGGAGGTGATGGTGGCAACTGTGGTGGTGGTGGACCAGGATATGGAAACCAAGGTGGTGGATATGGTGGTGGAGGAGGAGGATATGATGGTTACAATAAAGGAGGAAATTTTGGTGGTGGTAACTGTGGTGGAGGTGGGAACTACAATGATTTCGGAAATTATAGTGGACAACAGCAGTCAAATTATGGACACATGAAGGGAGCAGTTTTGGTGGAAGATGCTCTGGCAGCCCCTATGGTGGTGGTTATGGATCTGGTGGTAGAAGTGGTAGATATGGTAGCAGAAGGTTTTAAAAACAGCAGAAAAAGGGCTACAATTCTTAGCAGTAGAGAGAGCAAGGAGTTGTCAGGAAAGCTGCAGGTTATTTTGAGACAGTCATCCCAAATGCACTAGAGGAACTGTAAAAATCTTCTAGAGAAGGAGCGATGATCTATAGTCAGAAAACTGACTGCAGGTTAAACAGGAAACCCTTCTTGCTCAGGACTGTCATAGGCACAGTTTGCAGAAAGTGCAGCTATTGGTAAAATGCAGTGCAGTGTCACTTAGATGAACATTCCTGAGGCCTTTCGTCTGTTGTGGCTTTGTCTTCCTTCTTCTTTCATTGCATCAGCTTTATTGCCCCGTAAATTGTGGTAGTGGTACCAGGAATAAAAAATTAAGGAATTTTTGACTTTTCAATATTTGTGTAGTTCACCTTTTCTACATTTTAGTACAGAAACTTAATAAAATGCAGTCTTGAAGGTGTTTCCTTATGTAAAGTAAAGATCATTGTTAATTCTATTTTGTATGAATTTTGCTAAAGTTAACTGTAAAGAAACACCTACTGACTTGCAGTTTAAGTGGAATTTATCCTCCCTACTTCCAAACCATGCTATGAATGGGCGTGGACATGTGGAGAGAGTAGATATCTGTATGTTTGCACTGTGCGTTTTAGAATATTTAGGATTGGGTATTTAATAAATTAGCATATTTGTGAACTTAATAGCATTAAGATTACCTTCAAATGAAAAAAATCTCAAAATCTCTATTTGGTTTTTGTGCATTTTCTTTCAAAATGTAACCATGATTTTAGTGTGTAGACTTACTGAGTCCTAGCTGTTACAAACATCTCCATTCTACATTCACATTGGTCACATTTAAAGTGCTGCCATAGTTTTTGGATGTAGAGCATGGGCTGCCCTATTTAACTTCTGGAAAGGGGTAGTGGATGTTTTCCATTCCCACTTTTAACCTTGATGCATGACCACTAAGTCTGCTGTATGTAAGCGAACTAGTAGGTACCTGATTTTGTTGTTAATTCATCTTAAAACCCAGAGGTTCACAAATCCTGAGTCTCTTTCCTTGGTTTAGCTTTTCCCAAGTTTTTAGAGCAAAAGAATAAAAATCACCCACTGAACCCTTAAAAATGTATTCTTAAAATATTCCTTTTTAAAATTTTTTTGTTTATTTTTATTTATTTATTTGAGAGCAACAGACAGAGAGAGAAAGAGGCAGATAGAGAGAGAGAATGGGCGTGCCAGGGCCTCCATCTACTGCAAACGAACTCCAGATGCGTGCGCCCCCTTGTGCATCTGGCTAACATGGGTCCTGGGGAATCGAGCCTCGAGCCAGGGTCCTTAGGCTTCACAGGCAAGCACTTAACCGCTAAGCCATCTCTCCAGCCCTAAAATATTCCTTTTAAGCTGGGCTTGGTTTGTGCATGCCTTTAATCCCAGCACTCAGGAGACAGGTAGAGAATCACCATGAATTCGAGGGCAAGCCTAGAACTACAGAGTTAGTTCCATATAAGCCTGGGCTAATGTGAAACCCCACTTCAAAACAAACAAATAAAAAATTTCTTTAAAATACTGGTCTTTTATTAATGTGACCCAAACTTTAATCTTGAATTTTTACACAAATCCTGGGCCATTCTCCTTGCTAGGTAGTCATGTCTTCCTTAGTTTTCCCCTTGTAGAAGAGAATTTGAAGCCACAACAAAGGATCCAGGATAGGTGCAGTCTAGACAGTGGGTCAGAGAAACTCCTAAATTTAAGTACCAATTGTTGCTCATCTGGAAACCTAGATTTTCCACTGGATTTACAAATAATTAAATTTTCTATAGAGTGTATCCATCATTCACAGTATGCAGATACATTGTAGGTCTTTTGGTGGATGTCAAAGCACTTAAAACTTCTAGGTAAAAGTAGAAGTTAACTATGTTAACTAAAGTCCCCATGTTAACTAATGATATAAGATGAGAATATATCAAGGTAGATGTGCTAATGAGCTGGACTTATGTTATCTATCACCAAAACCCTCCTGTTAGTTCTGTATAGAACAAATGCTTTTGTGCATTTCATCAGATTTTTTGAAATGTTAAGATCATTTACAAAATTAATCATTTTGATTGAATGTTTCTACTTTTTTCCTCAAATTTCATTGCATTTGTTTTTGATTCTGAAATTTAGCTTTATAGAAAGAAAAAAAATGAAAAATCTCTACAATTCATTTTCTGCAAAATATGTAACTACATAATGCATTATTCATTCATAGATCTGCAAAAATTGTTCATATGAAAACACAAGGTAGCTATTGCATAGTGATTTGGTGTAGGAAGCAGAGATCACCTGCTTGCATTTGAATCCTGACTCTACCATGTACTAGCAGGTTTATTCAAGTGACTAAGCCCCTCTTTATCCAATTTCTCCCTCTATCAAGTGCAATAATAACAGCATCTTCTTGGAGGCCTGGATTGTACCTCAAACTGCAGGTGAAACCTTAAAAAAGTACCAGAAGACATAACAAATACTCAGTGTTGGTTTATCATTGAACACCTATACACACGTTTTAAAAATTTGTTGTTTCATTTACATGCAACATATATGTGTAGGTATCATATATGTGTACCATATGTGTGTATTATATATATATATATATATATATATATATATATATATATAGTTACCTAGTGGTGTAACTTTTGTTTGTTGCTATTACCATGCATGCCCACATATACCTTTGTTCAGTTTCCCCAATTCCCAGTTCCTTCTATATATGTTTATAGAGGTGCATTTACTGGACAGAAGAGGAGGCATACTTTAAAGCTTCATAAGGTCAGTAACACCTTCCAAAGGATTGTAACAAGTAGATGCAGAGTACATGCTTGCCCTCCCCACCCCCCACACTGGTCTGCACAAGTGGGGATTTATCATTGAAACTAATTTGAATGAGTCATATTAAAAGAAAACACCAGTTTCCAAAATCATTACTAATGAGTTTTATGTAAAAACTTGCACCCCATCTATAAATTACAATTGTTATCTCTCTTAACTGTCATGATCTCTCATGAGAGGATTTGGGCCTATTCATCAAACTTGAATAGCAATTTTAAAAAATAAGATATGTCATTGACTTTTATTTAAATACCACAGTTCTCTAATAAGACAGGACTTTTTGAAAAACAGAAGTGTATTCATAAAGATAGAAATCTAGACTAACCAAAGTAATTTTTTTAATGATGAGAATTGTCTAATGTTTCTTACTAGTAGTCACCATTGGATATAAACTCTAATACAAGGAATTATCTCAGCTATCACAAATGCCAAGAAATATCCAAAGAAATTTAATCTTGAGCTTATGTTTATAATATTGCATGTCAATTTTCCTATACAGTTAAATAGATTGGTTTCTTTTTGTACCTTTCAAACATGATTTAAACAAATTGCACAATGATTTGGATGTGTTTAATAAACAATTGCACAGTTCTGGGTATTTAAAATAATTCCAAGAATAATTAATATTTTAATTTGAGTAATTTAACCTATCTCTTACTATTTTTCCTGGATATGAAGTAAGAAAATCTCCCCTGTCTTGTTGATGCATCTTACAGCCCACCACTGGCTTTCACAAGAAGACCTGCTAAGTGATTCATCAAACTTGAATATTGGAAGGAGTAACCAAATGGACATTAGGAGGGGATTGTTCATGCCCTAGAAAGTTGAAAATGGGCCCATGCACAATATGTTGTTTCTGTCTAGTGACTTGTGGGATTTTGAAACTATAAAGAACCTTTTATCTCTTTTCATTAAGTGAGCTAGGGTCCTCCAGCATCCACTGTTGTATTGAAATGCCTAGTCGTTGAGGTGCCCCAGCCTCATGATGGCTCTATAACCTGGAAATCACGCAGTCTATCATCTAGCCTGAAAGCAAAGGGGGGCTGTCTTGAATAACTGTTCTGGAACTACTAGCATAAACCATGATTTCTCAGGCAAGCCAGGATAATCACTCCCTCTCTAACCCCAGTCTGATTTTCCATCTGGGTGTTGCTTTGGACTCCAATGAGGGAGGGCATAGTTCTGAAGCTGATGAACCAGAAGAAATGTCATTCCCCTTTACAGAAGAAATGACTATGTGGCAACATTTGAAAGTACCACAAAATTAGCCATTTTCATTAAAAGTCATTGACATTGTTTTCCACCCATATTTTATCATACAAATAGTAGTATTTAGACTAGAAAAACATTTACTTCACTGTACCAAAAAAGAACATCCAAAGAAAAATTCCCCATATGTCTAAAATGTTGAGAACCACATTTTCCTATATAAACATGCGAGTGTATGTTTAGTTATAATATCTATTGCAGAAATGGGATTGAATTAAACCAGGAAATGCTGCAGAACCATGGTTAGGAGTAGGGGCTGCACAGCCAGGATGCCACAACACATTCGTCCTCAGGTGTGCAGTGCCATAGCTTTCGTGCCCATGCACTCAGGTCCCTCCAGAGCTGGTCCTTCGGACTACACTGCTTCTCTTGTTCAGACCACTCTCAGGGGCTCTGCTGGGCTTTCCGTCACCTTGACCTTGAAGGCGTTCCTCCCTGGACATGTCTGCTTCCACTGTTTAAAACTAAAGTGTGTGAGCTCAAGAAAATGAGGCCCAAATTCTAAACTGGGCACCTCTGTATAGACTGGTGACCAAAGATGGCATTCCTGGATACCTAGATAAAGCATTCATGCTACAAGCTGTCTGCAAGCCTTCAGCAGACAGCTTTGTGTTTATAATGACACTGCGTGGCTTTGTCACTCTGAAGCACCGGGGGAGTGGTTCCTTGCACCTAACCCCTTTCTTGTCAAAGGCTGAGATTAATTAATCAATGGCTGTATGATATGCAGGAATAGGAAATCAAGACGTAAGTGAAACAAAAAAAAATTTTAAATAAGCAAAACACTGAGCTTAATTTGATTTTTTATTTTGTTTTGTTTGTTTTCTTTTTTTGTTAACTTCCTAACTTTCTTTTCAGAGCACATGAGCAGTGCATTGGTAGAAGTGTGGATGGGTCTGAACCAGCTGGATGAAAGCGCCGGCTGGCAGTGGTCTGATGGCACACCACTCAACTATATTAACTGGAGCCCAGGTACAATGTGCAGAGATGTCCTGACCCTGCATGCTCAAGCAAAACAGCACTATAAGATGTGCTTTTCTGGGAGCTGGGGAGATGGCTCAGTTGACAAAGTGTTTGCCATACAAGCATGAGGACCTGATCTCAGGTCCCCAGCACCCACACAAAGTGGTCATAAACACACATACACCCCACACAGTAAAGACAAGTTGTTCTTGAAGTGGTTTATAATTCTTTCCTGAAGATTTATTATAGACATGGTTTATATATGTATATAATTTTTTCTTGAGGCAGGTCTCACTGCCTCAAGAAAATAAATAAGAATAAACAACAAAAAAAAAAGTTTTTAAAAAATCTATTTTGAGAGGCTGGAGGGATGACAAAATTAACTAACCCAGGGCTGTAGAGATGGCTTAGTGGTAAAGGCACTTGTCTGCAAAACCAAAGGACCCAGGTTCAATTCCTCAGGACCCATGTAAGCCAGATGCCCAAGCCACCCTAGAAGCCTAAATCCTCTTGCTTTACCTTCTCTAGTGCTGGGATCCTAGGTATCCACCATCATACCCAGTGGTTTATATGTAATGCTTAACCTTATAAGGCAAACTTGGCAGAAGGTGAATGCTAGGAAGGTGAGCTATTTTGCCTAAGTTACGGGAGAATTGAGATCAGATCCAGACTTCTGTTTTAAAAATAGAAACAAATTGTAAAATATTCAGACAATAGAAGCAGCTATTTTGTGATCTTTAGGCAATCAGTTTATTGGCATACCTGCACTTTAACTGCAAAAGTTGTGGGTCTAGCATAACAACTTGAACTGTGTCCAAAAGAAGGGCAAACATCTGATGGTAAAACTACATCTCAAATATTTTTTTTTTTTTTGACAGAGACAGGGCATGCCAGGGCCTCTACCCACTGCAAACAAACTTCAGACCTATGTGCCACCTTATGTATCTGGCTTATGTGGATACTGGGGAATTGAACTTGGGTCCTTAGGATTCGTAGGCAAGCACCTTAGCTGCTAAACCATCTCTCCAGCCCTAAAAGCTACATTTTAATGTGTGTTAAGGCTAATATTAAACACACACATTGTATTTTCAGAGTTAAGTGCTGAGCCATTTGTTGAATATCAGTGTGGAACATTTACTTCATTTCTGCCAACTGCCTGGAGAAGCAGAGAATGCGAGACCACCTTACCTTATGTGTGCAAAAAATATCTAAACCACACTGATCATGAGATTAGTGGTAAGTACTTTTATTTTCAGTTTTTATTTTGTGTTTACTTGTGCATTTAATACATTAAAATCTATTTTGAGGGGTGGAGAGATGGCTTAGCGGTTAAGCCCTTGCCTATGAAGCCTAAGGACCCCCGGTTCGAGGCTCGATTCCCCAGGACCCACGTCAGCCAGATGCACAAGGGGGCGCATGCATCTAGAGTTCGTTTGCAATGGCTGGAGGCCCTGGTGCATCCATTCTCTCTCTCCTCTCCCTCTCTCTCTGCCTCTTTCTCTCTCTGTCGCACTCAAATAAGTAAGAATAAACAACAAAAAAAGTTTTAAAAAATCTATTTGGAGAGGCTGGAGGGATGATAAAATTAACTAACCCAGGGCTGGAGAGATGGCTTAGTGGTAAAGGCACTTGCCTGCAAAGCCAAAAGACCCAGGTTCAATTCCTCAGGACCCATGTAAGCCAGATGCACAAGGTGGCACATGCATCTGGAGTTCATTTGCAGTGGCTGGAGGCCCTGGTGTGCCCATTCTCCCTCTCTCTCTCCCTCTCTCTCTCTCTCTCTCTTTCCCTGACTCTCTCAAATAAATAAATAAAAACTTTTTTTTCATTTTTAAACACTCATCTTTATTGACAAAATAGGCTCCTATTCATTCCATATTTTCAGACATAAATTTACAGTTCTATTTAAAAAAAAAAAACAGGGATGGAAAACTGTTGCCAAAAACAAAGTAAGTGTCTCTCAGCATCTATGACTTTGAAATTATATCCAAGCAATAAATTAACTTATTTATTTATAAAAATAATTATCAAGTAATGTCTTATAATAGAGCTGCCACAGACTTACTCTCAACTGTGTAGCTTATTTTCTTTCTTACCTGGGGTAAAACTATATGAAAGAATGTGTCATTAAATTAGGGAACTTTCCTAAAAACCAATAGAAAAAAAAAATCTTAAAAATAAAAGCCTTCACTTGTAAAACACTAATTAAGGCCTCTGAATGAGAAATCTTTAATGTTTGGGCCATTAGCCCTTTCCTGATAATCCCCATTCACCCACTCACCCTAAACTGAACATACAGAAAATTTCTGAAGTGAAAAGTAGTTTGAGTTTACCAGTATATGAAATTATATGTAAAAATCATAACATATGTACTAAGAAGTAGAATTACTTGTGCTAATTTTAGCATGTTATTAATATAAATATAATATGTTTAATCATGTTTGGTACTCACTCTTCTAATCACTACAAAATAAGGAAAATTTAGGCTTCAATTGGTGTTAAAGCAGATTTCTGTATCTGGTAGCTTTTAAAAACACACGTTAAGCCGGGCGTGGTGGCTCACGCCTTTAATCCCAGCACTCGGGAGGCAGAGGTAGGAGGATTGCCGTGAGTTCGAGGCCACCCTGAGACTCCATTGTGAATTCCAGGTCAGCCTGGGCTAGAGTGAGACCCTACCTCGAAAAACCAAAAAAAAAAAAAAAAAACACGTTAAAAATGTGTCATTTTTTAAAACAAAAGAAAACAAACACTTGTAGGTCCAAAGATTTACACCCCCTTTCTGAATGAAAGATTGTAAGAAAAAAACCTTACAGGTTATGAGAACCAGAAGGAGCTAAAATAGATCCCGGACATTTTTTAAATATTTGAATCTAGTATTTAGGTATTTCAAGAGTTAATTGCAAAAAAAGGGGGGGAAAAAAAGATTCCTTGAGCCAAAGGAATTCCAAATTTGAGATGTGCATGCCTATCTTGCTTTATCAAACATTTCAACTGCCAGCTGAATGAACTGTAGTCAGTTAACTATCAACAAAAAAAGGAGTAAAAGCTTGTTTTCATTATTAACCAAGAACCAAAACTCATTCTTTCAAGTCGTTTAACCTACTAATTGTGTCTATTGTAAGAAATTATTAGATTGCCTTTCTTAGAAAGTAATCTTCCTTCTCTTTCATTCCTGAACTATTTCATACTCACAAGTCATAGGTAATTGCTGTTATGTTAGCTATAACTAAACACCTCTTTTGTTGTGCATATAAAACATTCCTACAGCCTTTAAACCTGAATTGCCTTTGACAAAGAGTTTAAACAAATGGGAAGGTAGTTGGAGCCTTGTGGTCTTAGCTCTCTGCTGGCTGACACCAGACAGGAAGGGGGAACCATGGCATGAGGAGCTTGTACTCATAAACCACGGCCACACTCACGCTTTAAAATATGGATAATACTATGCAAACGCCTTTAACCTCTGAGCCATCTTCTCATCCCTCAAATTTGGACTATTTTATGCATGCCCAGGCATTACTGGGAATGTCAAAGTCTGCTTATGGGTCACTCAGAAAGCGCCGGCACCGCTCCAGGTGCTGCTGTGCTGCAGTCACGGAAAGCCTTCCCCTTGTCCACCGTCAGCGGCAGCTCAGCCTCTGCATCTCAGGTACGTCTGGGAGTGTAGTTTATGACCATTACTGGTCATTTTCCGTTGTGATCTCTCAGCCAGTGCACTTGTACGCACTACAGAGGGGGAAGGGTTGACTGAAACAGTTTTCCGCTCACTCATTCATGCACCGGGGCCAGTCCTGGGGACCATGTGGTGCAATGCACAAAGCGAGGAGCTGCACACCTGACAGCCACTCAGCTCTTCCTCAGACTCAGGTCGCTGTTGGTCACTAGCGCTGACAAAGACGTGCTCTCCGACGCATCATCCTTCCGGAGGCTCAAAAATGATTCTCGAGTTATTTGGAGGATCTCTCTCAAGCCTTTGTTTTCTTGTTCAAGTTGAAATATTCGCTCCTGTTCCTTGCAACCCTGCTGTTCATCGATTTCAATAGCCTTCCTCATTACTGCTGCCATTTCAGTTATCTGGTCAACGTGTGCTTGTAACTCCTGGGAGTGCTGTTCTTTTAGCTTCAATATTATACCTGGATCATCTTTCTTGCTAGCCATCAGTAGTCTAAACATTTGTTCTCAATACTTGCTCATTATAAGCTCCAAGGCTGACTGATGGTCTTCCAGGGATGTGCGGACTTCTTTATTCTCTTGCTGCAGTTCTCTGATTTGTCTGTTTTCTTGCTGGATCCCCATAACTAATGTAGATCGTAGGCGATGTCTTGCAACTTCATTAAGTTCTTGAATTTCTTCCTGATACACTTTTGCTCATATACTACTGGCCCTTCCAGTGAAGGCAGCAGAAGCTGAGGGGAAATACGTACACACACCAGGCTTGCACAATCAGAACGGCTTCACTGCTTCCACGCGCTTGCTGAGGGCCGTGGTCTGCTCAGTGAGAGACTCTGCTGCGTTGTCATGGCCTCTCAGTCGCTCAACAAGGGCTTTGGCGTCAGCAAGTGCCTTCTCAATTGTGCAGCTCATCCTAGGCTTCCGGCTTCGGGCTTCCGGCGGTCCTGGGGGAAACCTGAGACTCCGCGTCCTAGTTCCGCCTCTGCGGCGAGCACACGCGAAAACCGGACAGGTGGCGGCACTCACTACGGACCCACCGCCCGCCTAGCTAAATAAAAACTTTTAAAAAATCTATTTTGGGGGCTGGAGGGATGGCTTAGTGGTTAAGGTGTTCGCCTGCAAAGCCAAAGGACCCAGGTTCGATTCCCCAGAACCCATGTTAGCCAGATGCATAAAAGGCCCCACGCATCTGGAGTTCATTTTCAGTGGCTGGAGGCCCTGGCGCGCCCATTCTCTCTCTCTCTCTCTCTCTTTCTCTCTCTCCCTCTTTCTCTGTCAAATAAATAAATAAAATATTTAAAAAATCTATTTTTGTAATAATTGATAAGTTAAACTTAGCTAAAGTCGATTTTTGTTTATATGAAGAAAAACATATGACTAGTTAATATCTGACATTCCAAAAAAATTGTGAGTCTTACAATTGCACTCACTCAAACTCTAACTGAATAATCTAAGCAGATAAATATTTTCTTCCTTTTTCAAAAATTTTCATTTTTCATTTATCTACATTAGGGAAAGTATTCTCCCTTTTGCAGTTTTGAATTTTACTTATGGAATCCTCAGAAACTAAAGATTTTAAAAAAAAAAAAAAAACTTTTTCTTTAACTTGGCACCCTATCTGTATCCTATTTCTGTCCCCAGTCTCTGTTGACCACTATTCTACTCTCAACATTTATGGAATTGTGGAAAGTTAAAAAATAATGAATTCAACATCAATGAGAACCTTTTTATATTCGATATGTGAGTAAGCTCATGTGGCACTTGTCTTTCTGAACTGGCTTAGTTCTCTTACCATAATGATCTCTAGTTCCACCCATAGTGTCCAAAGGACGGGATTTCATCCTTACATGGCTGAGCAGTATCCCGTTGCACATATAGTAAATGTGCCATGTATTTTTATTCATTCATCAGTGGATGGACCCTTACTTTGTTTCCATTTCTTAGCTATGGCGAATGGTACTATCATGAACATGACAGAATAGGTGTGTATTTGACATGTCCATTTCATTTCCTTTGGATATAGATACACAACACTAAGAAGGCTGTATGTATGATAGATTAGACTTTTTTAAGGCTCCCTGATACTGTTTCCCATAATGGCTAATTTACATTCTTCCCAAAAGTGTGTGCAAGTATTCCCTTTTCTCCTCATCCTTGACAGCATGAGGATTTTCAGTCGTCTTTGACAGTAGCATTCAGACTATGGTGGGGTGACACGTCTTTGTGGTTTGACACTTACCTAGCCCTCTGATTAATGATGAGCTGTTGTTCATACCTTGCTGGCTATGGGTCTTCTATTGGGAAATGCCTTTTTATAGCTATTGCCCAATTTTAATGGCGATAATTAGGGTTTTTTAATTTTATTTTGTTTGCTTGTTTTTGTTTTGTTCTTACAGAGTCTCATCAAACCCAAGCTGGCCTTAAACTTCCTATGTAGCAGAGGATGACCTTGCTCTCCTGGTCTTTCTGCCTCCACACCTCTGAGATTATAAGCATGGACCACTACTGCCAGCTCTGGGGTTTTGCTACTGACTTTCGGGAACTGCTTATATATTCTAGATACCAATTGCTTGTCAGATGCAGTTTGTAAATCTTGCCTCCTGTATTTTGTGTCTTCACTCTTGAGTGTTTTCTTTGCTGTGCAAAGGTTTTTAGTTTGATTTGTATGATTTTGCTTTATTTTACTGTTTTAACATCTTGTTCAAAAAATTTTTTTGTCCTGAAGTATTTCCCTTATGTTTTCTTCAAATAGTTTCACACTTTTGGACATTTTGTATGATTATTTAATCCACTTTTAATTGACTGTTGCAATGAAACTGGTCTACTTTCATTCTTCATATGTGGAGACCCAGTTCCCAGCAGTATTCATGGGAAACACTGACCATTCTGTAGTCCGTGTTCTGAGCACCTTTGTTGAGAAGTCATTTGTTTATAGATGCACAGGTTCTCTATTCTGTCCCGTTAATCTTCACAACACAAATCCTATTTGTGCTGATTAACACAGCTTTGACTGTGTTTGAAATCAGGTAGTCTAAAGCCTTCTGTCTTGTTCTTGTACTCAAGATAGCTTTGCAGGATCACCTGTTTTACATTCTGTGAAGAATGTCACTGGTATTTTGATAAAAATTGCACTGACTACATAAATCATGTTGAGTAACCTGGCCATTTTAACAATATTGATACTTCTGATCCATGCACAAAAGATGTCTATCCATTTTTTGAGCTCTCTTTGATTTCTTTAATCAATTTTTTTTAATTTTTGTTGTAGATACTTTTCACCTGTTTGGTTAAATTTATTCCCAGGTGTTTTGTCTCAATCTGTTTTTCATAGTTATTATAAATTTGATTTCTGGAATAGATAATTCACTAGTAGGATATTTCACTGGTATTGACTTCGGTATGTTTTATACCCTAACATTTTGCTGAATTCATTAATCCTAATAGATTTTTTTGCTGAAATTTTTGGAGGTCTTTCTATATAAGATCATGTCATCTGCAAGTGGTGACAATTTGACTAATTATTCTGGATAGAACTTCCAGAACTATATGGGAGAATAGCCATGGAAGTGACAGCCTTTTTTTTTTTTTTTTTAACAGATCTTAAAGAGAAAGCTGCCAGCTTTTCCCCATTCAGTATAAAGTTCGCTGCTAGCTTACTATAAATGGGCTCCACTATACTGAAGCACATTCCTTCTATACCTCATTTTTTCAGCAGTTTTCTCATGAAGGGATGTTAAATTTATCAAATGTCTCTTCTGCATATGTTGAGATGACCAGATGGTTTTATCCTTCATTTTGTTAATGTGCATCATGCTTACTGTTCTGCATAAATTGAAACATCCTTCATCCCTAAGTGAATCCAACTTGGTCATAGTGGATAATCTTCTCAATGAGTTTTATTCAATTTTGGGGTATCTCTAATGATCATCAAAGACAATGACCTGAAGTTTCCTGTTTTGGTATTTTCTTACCTGGTTTTCATTAATGGGAAAGCTGGCCTCATAGAACGGGTTTGGAAGAATTTCTTCTTTTAGTCTTTGGAATAAATTAGGAAAAAGTTGATGTTAGCTTCTTAGATCCTTGGGAGAATTCAGCAGTGAAATTATCTGGAAGTGGAATTTTCTTTAATGGTAGAATTTTTAATAATGATTTAATCTCATCACCATTACTATCCTGTTGAAATTTTCCATTTCTTTTTTATTAAATCATGATAAAATGCATGTTAGGGAATTTTTAAATTTCCTTTAGGTTATCAAATTTATCATCATATAGATGTTTTAATAATATCTAATGATAATTTGTATTTCTGGGATATTAATTATGTCTCCCTTTCCTTCATCTTTCTTCAGTGTTTTCTGTTTATTGTTTCCTTTTTCACTATTTTATTTGAATTGGTATACAAAGTGATGAGTTTCATCATTGCATTTTTGGCATATTTGTCATAATACTTGGTTCTCATCAATCCCAGCCACCACTGTCCTCCCCTGTGTTCCCTCCCCTCCCACCTGGTTTCCTTACTTCCCCTAGTTACTCCTGTCTTCTGTGTTTCTATCACATGTATTCCATTACTCTTTCTGCTTCCTACCTCTCTTAAGATCTCTTCCTCATCTCTCATGATCCCACTGAAGTTTCATGACCCACAAACACACATATGTAAATACACACATATAAGTTTAAATCTAAGCTCCACATAAGGCAGAAAACATGGTGTTTGCCTTTCTGAGTCTGGCTTATTGAGTTAATAACAGTGATTTCCAATTTAATCCATTTTGTCTGAGTGAGTGAGTGTATGTGTGTATTTGTATGTTTATGTAAGTGAGTGTGGGCATGCAGCATGATGTTCACATGGTGATCAGAGACGCAGCTTTGTGTGTTAGTCCTCCCACCTTGTTTGAGGCACAGTTTCTCTCTTTCTCTCTGTTTTGACCTTTTTTTTTTTTTTTACTTTTGTTTTTTTGTGAGGTTTTTTTTTTTTTTTTTTTTTTTTTTGAGGCAGGGTATCACTTGAGCCCAGGCTGACCCAGAACTCAGAACTCACTGTGTAGTCCAGGCTGGCATCAAATTCATGGCAATCATCCTACCTCAGACTCCTGAGTGCCAGGATAAAAGGTGTGTTCTACCATGCCTGGCAGAGGCAGTCTCTTATTCACAGCTCCATTTGCCAGGTTAGCTAGCCTACAAGCTTCCAGAAATTTTTCTATCTCCACCTCCCATCTAGCCATAGGTGTGCTGGGATTATTGAAGCCTATTGCAGGTTCCAGCTTGAGGTGGGAGGCCCCAAGCCAAGTACTCACACTTGCACAGTAAGTATTTTACTCACTGTGCCGTTTCCTCGGCCCCTGAGTCCAGTTTTGTAGAGCTGTTGTATTAGTTACTTTCTTATTGTCGTGACAAAATGCCTGACCAAAGGCAATTTACAGAAGCAATGGAATTTATTTTCAGTTTTCAGTTTTGAAGGGAAGTTTCATGGCAGGAAAAGCATGGTGGCAATAGCATGAAGCAGATGATGGACAGGAAGTGGGGCGGAGCTTACAAAACCTTAGGGCCCATCTCCAATGACCCACTTCCTCCAAGGTTTCAACTACTAAAAGTTCGTCAACCTTCCCAAACAGCGCCGCCACCTGGGGTCACATATCCAAGCACATGAGCCTATGCAGTCATTTCACGTTTACCAAGAGTTTATTTTTTGATTTTTATTTTATTTGCAGCTGAATAAAATTTCATTGTGTTTATGTATCACATTTTCCTTGTCCATTTTTCTATGAGTAGACATTTAATTTAGTACCATTTCCTGCAGCTATAAACATGGATGTGTACGTTATCTCTGTGATACGTTGATCTAGAGTCCTCCGGCTAGATACCTAAAGATGGGATAGCTGAGATGGGCGGTAGTTTTATTTCCAATTTTTTGGAGGAACCTCCATCCATACTCATTTCCATAGTGGCTGTACCAGTTTGTAGTGCCAGCAGCAGTGGAAAATGTTCCTCTTTCCCTTTCCCTCATCCTTGCCATCATTTCTTGTCAGTTGCTTTTCTGTTGATATCCATTCTGACTGGGGTGAAATGGAATCTCAAAGCAGTTTTTTTCAAGTATTTATGGGACATTTCTATCTTCTCTCTTGAAAACTTGTCTACTCAGTTCATTGGCCCATCTATTAATCAAATGATTTAGGATTTTGGTGTTTAATTTTGGCAGTTCTTTATATACCCTAGATATTAATTGACTGACTGATGTGTAGTTCACAAAGAATTCTGAGACACAGGCTGTCTCTTCACTCTGGCGACTGTTTCCTGGGCTGTGCAGTAGAGTAGCTTCTTGGTGCCTTGTCTCCCCATTTGTCAGCCTGAGATTGCTTCCTGTGGCACAGGGGTCCTGTGCAGAAGATTCTTACCTATGCTGATATATGTTACTTTTCCTGCTGCTGTGACAAAATAACACCACAAAAGCAACTTAAGGAAGAGTTGATTTTGCCTTACAGTTCGAGGGTACAGTTCATCATGGTGGAGAATTCATGGCAGCAGCATGGTGAGGCAGCTGCTCATATTGCACCCACAGTCAGGAAACAGAGAGAGATGAACGCCGGTGCTCAGCTTTTTTTTAAATCTTTTTTATTCAGTTTGAGACCCCAGCCCATGGGATGGTGCCTTCTGTGGCTAGAGGGGATCTTTCAGTCTCATTTAACCTTATCCTAAACTTCTTTATACTGATGCCCAGAGATTTGTCTCCCAGATGATTCTAGCTCCTGTCAAGTTGACAACCATTATTAGCCATCACAAGTCAATTTGACATCCAAACACATCATTTTTAAGCCATAAACTTATACCCCTTATCTCCATGGGCTCATGCCCACCTCATAATATAAAACACATTCAGTCCGAATGCATTTTATATTCAAAAATTCAAAAGTGCCCACAGTATTTAACAGTCCCAGCATTATTCAAAAATCCAAGGTCAGGCTGGAGAGATGGCTTAGCGGTTAAAGTGCTTGCCTGCAGAGCTTAAGGGCCCAGGTTTGACTCCCCAGAACCCACGTAAGCCAGATGTACAAGGTGATGCATGTGCACACGGTCATACCTGAGCACAAGGTAGCACATGCATCTGGAGTTAGATTGTAGTGGCTAGAGACCCTGGCATGCCAGTTCTCCCTATCTATCTATCTATCTATCTATCTATCTATCTATCTATCTATCTATCTTGCTCTTTCTCTCTCCCATAAAAATACACCAAAAAAAAAATCCAAAGTCTTTTCTGAAACTCAAAGCAATTGCTTGAGAGCCATATAAAATTAACAAACAAGTTAATACTTCCAATATATAATGACACAAAGTAAATATTCCCATTTCAAAGGGAGGAATGCAGGGTAGAGCAAGGTTCAGACCAAAGCAAGACCAAAACCCATAAGAGCAAACACCAAATCCCATAGCCCCATGTCTAGTACGTGGGATCATGATGGAATCACCTGGGCTTCAAAGGGCTTACATAGCCCCTCCCTTTCAAGCTTTGCTGCTTGTATCACAGTAGCCTTTCTCTTGGGCCAGCTCCACTCCCTGTCTGCAGCTTTCCATGACAAACGTCCCATGGTTTTGGCATCTCCAGCATCCTGGTGTCTCCAATGCAACTTAGGCTTCACCTTCACAGCTCCATGCAGGGAACTCTCACGACTGCCTCACAAGGACTGTGCCACAAGTTGCCTAACTTCTGCAGTTCTCTGGCCCCATAGTGCAAGATTCCTCAATCCTGCATCTTTCATGCCTGCAACTCCAGTGCCACATGGACAGTGGCTGACAAGTTCTGCTACCAATTTGGTATGAGTCTTGGTCCTTTGGACGACAATTGCATCAGCATGTACTCTGAGGAAATACTGGGTAGTTGCTTTGAAGCAGGGAACCCCTCTAGTGGAATTATTCATTTAGGGCATTCTCCTTTCAAATAACTTTGCATCTGCACAGGATGGAGCCTTCAGTGGGCGGGGTCTTGCCTTCACACACCTTTCCTATTGTCTTAGTGTAGAGCACCATGCTTCTATTCAATGGCACTAACCTGCCATTGAATAGAAAACTTTAAACTTGTTCACATTCCTTTCCTTGCCAATTGCACATTTTCCATATCTTTCTACTCCACTTATTGCTGTATCTCACTGTAGGCATGGATCAGAGCAGTGAACAGTAACTACATAGCTTGAATGCTACTTTATTGTCACATTTCCTCCACTAAATTAGTCATTACTTTCTAAAAAGGTTATTTATTTATTTATTTGAGAGAGAAAAAGAGGCAGAGAGAGAGAGAGAGTGAGAAAATGGGCAGGTCTCCAGCCACTGCAGACAAACTCCAGATGCATGTGCCCCCTGTGCATCCAGCTTACGTGGGTCCTGGAGAATTGAACCAGGATCCTTTGGCTTTGCAGGGAAATGCCTTAACGCTAAGCCATCTCTCTCACCCCTAGTCCATTACTTTTGAATTCTTCATTATTCAAGTTCTCAACACAAAAGGAGAATGCAGTTGAATTATTTTCCAGAATAATTGCACAAACTGCCTCTAGTCCAGTTCCTTGTTCCCCTTTGAGACTCTGTGAACTAAACCTTCACTATCTTCATTTCTCTCAGCATTCTAGTCTTCCAAACTCCTATCAGAATGGTTCACTAAATTCTGCACATAGTATTCTAAAGTTTTTCTAGCCCAAACCAGTTTCAAAACCCTACAAATCACATGGTCAGGTTTATCACAACAATGGCCTCATGTTTTGATACCATGGCTATGACAAAATGCCTGGTAAAAACAACTTAAGGAAGGAAGGGTTTATTTTTGCTCACAGTTTGAGAAGATAGTCCATCAAGGCAGCTTTGGAAGGCATGACGGCAGGGTCATGAGGCAGCTGATCACATTCAATTCACAGTCCAAAGAAGAGAACGATGGATTCTGGTATTTAGCTCCTTTTCTCCTTTTCTATTCTGTCTGGGACCCCAGGCTATAGGATGGTGCTATGTACTGCTATAGTGGGTCTTCCACCTTAATTAATCCAATCTAGAAACTCCCTAATAAACATTCCCAGAGATTTGTCTCCTGGGTGATTCTAGATCCTGTCAACATTAACCATCACAGCCTATATGTGGCAGTGTTCTCCCTAGCAGTTTCAAATGTCATGGTCTTACACCAAGGTTCTTATTTAATCCATTTTGAATGAATCTATATGCAGTGTGAAAGATGTAGTTTTATTTTACATGTGAAAATCCAGTTTTCCCAGCACCATTTATGAAAGGGGCTGTCTTTTCTCCTACATATATTTTTGGCAGCTTTATCATATTTTAGACCGACATAAATTGTTGAATTTATTTCTAAGTCTTCTATTCCATTTCACTGGTCTGCATGCCTGTTTTTATGCCAGTACTGTGCTGCTTTGGTACTATGGGTCTAATATAATTTGAAATTAGATATTGTGATACCTCCAGCAGTACCACTCCTGCTAAGTACTGCTTTGACATTTGGAGTCTGCCTTTTGTGCTTCATATGAATTTTAGAGTTGTTTTTCCATGTTCTGTGATGACCAGACTCATGAAATATGTTCTTCTTCATGTAGTCTTGAATTCAATTTGCATGAGTTTTATTAAGAATTTTTGCAACCATTTTCATTGGGGAAATTGGTCCTGGAATTTTGATGATGATTTCATTTAATCTGTAGATTGACTTGGATGATATAGCCATTTCACAGTACTGATCCTGCCAATCCCTGAGCATAGAAGGCCATTCCATCCTGTAGTGTCTTCTTCAATTACCTTCCTCAATATACGAAAGTTTTTATTGTAGAGATATTCACCTCCTTGGTTACATTTACTCCTAGATTATTCTTGATATTCTTATATTTTTATTTTTATTTATTTATGCACAAGCAAAGAGAAAGACACATAGAGAGAAAGAGACAGAGAGAGAATGGATGTACCATGTGCTTCTAGCTGCTGCTAACAAACTCCAGATGCATGTGGCACTTTGTGCATCTGGCTTTAGATGGATACTAAGGAATCAAGCTCAGGTCATTAGGTTTTATAAGCAAGCACCTTAACTGCTGAGCCATCTCACCAGCCCACCTAGGTTATTTTTTAAGTTATTATAAATATGATCGCCCCCCCCCCGTGATTTCTTTCTCAGCAAGTTCGCTATTGGTATATAGCAAAACTACTGCCTTTTATATGTTGATTTTGTATCCTGCTACTTTGCTAAAGTGTTTATCAGGTCTAAGAGCCATCTAGTGGAGTCCTTAGAGTCTTTTAAATATAGGATCGTGTTATCTTTAAGCAGGCATAGCTTTACTTCAGCATTCCTTTTGTACTTCTTTTCTTTCTCTTGTCTAATTGCGCTAAAACTTCAAGAACTATACTGAATAAGAGTAGAGAGAATGGACACCCTTGTCTCAATCCAAATTTTAGAGGAAATGCTCTCATATTTCCCCCATTTAGTATAACTTTAGCTATAGTTTTATTGTGTCTAGCTTTTATCGTTATGTTGTGGTATGTTTCTTCTGTTCCTGGTGTCTTCAGAACTTTTATCAGGAAGGTATGTTAAACTTTGTCTAAGGCCTTTTCTGCATCAACTGAGATGATCAATAGTTCGTATTCTTGTCCAGGGGTTCAATTATACTTATTGATATGTGGAAAGAATCTTGCATTTCTGGATTGAAACCAACTTGGTCATGATGCATGATCTTTTTAATTTTTTCTTGAATTCAACTTTCAAGAATTTTATTGAGACTCTTTTCATCTATTTCATTAGGGAAATTGGTCTTTAGTTTTCTTTCTTTGATGTGTCCTTATCCAGCTTTCATGCTAAGATAAAGCTAGCTTCACAGAATGTTCTATTGTATAGAACAGTTTGAGGAGCTTTGGTGCAGCTCTTTTAAAATGTTTAGTAGATTTGGGCAGTGAATTCATCTGGTACTGGGCTTTTCTTTATTAGAAGATATTTTCCATCAATGTTGTTGATTATTTGGTCTGCTTAAGTTACTTATATCTTCTTGATTTAAGTTTGATGCTCATATGTGTGAAGGGGTTTGTCTATTTCTTCTGAATTTTCCAGCTATTTTTAGTATAAGTTTTCAAAGTCTTCCCTAATGATTTTCTGTATTTAATTGAGATCTATAGTAAACTCCCGTTTCTCATGTTGAATTTTATTAATTTGGGGCTTCTCTTGGTTTCTTTTGACCAGTTTAATAGAGGTTTGTCAATCTGGTTTATATTATCAAAGAAGCAACTCTGATCAATTGCTCTTTTAGTGTAACATCCTTCCTGAATTCTTCCATGACCCATTCAAGAGTGTATTGTTCAGTCTTCTTTTATTTGTGTAGTTTCTATAGTTTTCCCTGCTATTGATTTCCAGCCTATTGTTCTATGACCTCATAAGACACATGAAATTATTTCAATTGTTTTGTATTTCATAAGTTGATTTGTGGTCTAGGATGTGGCTTATTTTAGAGACTGTTCCATGGGCTGCTGAGAAGAATGTATATTCTCTTTCTATTGTATAGAATATGCTATCAATTAACTCTCAGATTTCTTTGTTAATATTTAGCTTGAATGACCTATTGAGAAGAATGGGGTATTAAAAGAATGGGTAGGGGTAGGGAGATGGCTCAGCAGTTAAAAGTGCTTGCTTTAAAGTCCTTCCAGCTCAGGTTCAGTTCCTCAGTACCCATGCAAAGCCAGATACACAAAGTGGTGCATGCATTTGGGGTTCTTTTTCAGTGGTTAGAGGTCCTCTGTAGCTTTCTCTCTGCTCAAAAATAAATGAAAATATTTTTAAAAGAATGAGGTATTAAAATCACTCACTACTATTGCATCAGGACCTATCTGACTTTTAATGTATTTAGTGTTTACTTCATGAAATTAGGAACACTAATATTTGGTGTACATATATTTCCAATTATTATGTAATCTTAATTGTTTCACTTTATTAATATATAATGGTTTTTACTTCTTCTGACTAGTTTTGATTTAAGTCTATTTTATCAGATGTCAAAATAGCTATACCAGCTTGTTTAAATTACAGTCGCTTGATAGTTGATTTTCTGTCCTTTGACTCAGTCTCTGGATGCCTGTATGGTGAGGTATCTTTCTTGCATTAAAAAGCTAATTGAGCTGGGCGTGGTGGTGCACACCTTTAATGCCAGCACTCGGGAGGCAGAGGTAGGAGGATCGCCGTGAGTTCGGGGCCACCCTGAGACTACATAGTGAATTCCAGGTCAGCCTGAGCTAGAGTGGGACCCTACCTCGAAAAAAAAAAAAGAAGAAGAAGCTAATTGAATCTATTTTTTTTTAAATCTAATCAGTGTTCTGCATTCTTTTTTTTTAATTTTGTTTATTTTTATTTATTTATTTGAGAGCTACAGACAGAGGGAGAAAGAGGCAGAGACAGAGAGAGAGAGAGAAAGAGACAGAGAGAGAGAGAGAGACAGAGAGAGAATGGGCACGCCAGGGCCTCCAGACACTGAAAACGAACTCCAGATGCATGTGCCCTCTTGTGCATCTGGCTAACATGGGACCTGGGGAATTGAGCCTCGAACCAGGGCCCTTAGGCTTCATAGGCAAGTGCTTAACCGCTAAGCCATCTCTCCAGCCCAAGGTCTGCATTCTTTATTGGTCAGTTGAGACCATTTAAATTTAAGGTTATTATTGAAAAATACTTCCCAATTCATACTTGTTGGTTGTCTCCTTGCTGGTTGGATTATTGTTTATTCTTTATTTTCTCTTTATTTGTGTTAATGGTTAGCTTGTTTACTATATGGCATGATGAATTCCTTCCTAGCTATCCTTTGTTTAGCTATTCCTCTTGTGAAATTTATTCTGCCCCATGCTTTGTAATTGAGAACACCTTTATTCTTCCTCAGAATATAATGTCCTTTAAGTGTCTTCTGCCATCCTGGCTTAGTGGTCATGAATGCCTTAGCTTGTGATTTTCTTGAAATGTCCTTATATCTCTGTCAACAAAGAAAGCTTTGCTTGAACTAGCAGGTTTGGTTAGCAGTTATTTACTTTCATGGCCTAAAATATATTATTCCATGACTTTCCTGGATTTGAGGATTTAAGATGAGAGATTTGATGTTATTTTGATGTTTCTGCCTCTATTGATGGATTCTCTTTTATCCCTTGTAGTTTTCAGTGTTGTTTCTTTGCTTTGTATATTTTATATCTTTTTTTAATTTTTGTTTATTTATTTATTTGAAAGCAACAGACAGACAAAGAGAGAAAGAGACAGAAAGAGAGAGAGAGAATGGGCACGCCAGGGCCTCCAGCCACTGCAAACAAACTCCAGATGCATGTGCCACCTTGTGCATCTGGCTTACATGGGTACTGGGAAGTTGAGCCTTGAACTGGGGTCCTTAGGCTTCACAGGCAAGCATTTAACTGCTAAGCCATCTCTCCAGCCCCAATATCTTTTATATCTTAAGTACAACATGTCATGAAGAAGTTCCTATCTGTTCATGACTATTTGGGGTTCTAAATGCCTCTTGTATTTGAATGTCTTTTTCTCTAGATTAGGGAAGTTTTCTGCTATAATTTTATTGGGTGGATTCTCTATGCCTTTAGGGTTAACCTCAGCTCTTTCTTTTATCTTGTGGATTCTTTGATTTGGTCTTGTGATCATATCTTGGAGTCTTAGACATTGTGTTCATGCTCATTTGAGCAGCTACATTCTCATTACTGAGACAAAACACCCAACCAGAATCAGATTATGGAAGCAAAAAGTTTATTTCAGTTTTGTTTAGTTCAGTTTTGAGAGGAGCTTTTATTATGGCAAAGAAGCATTGAATGAGTAGAAAGCTGGGCATCACAGATGGTCAGATCAGCAGGGAGGAAGCAGCAAGCATGAGCTCCTGAGCACCCAGTGGGGCTGGACTAATACACCTCAAAACCTGTCCCTGGTGACACACCTCCTCCAGCCAGCCTCCCCCTCCCAAAGGCTCCACCAGCTTGGGACATAAGTATGAGGCTTAATCATGAACACATGAGGCCATGGAGGTCACTTTAAAAAAGGTTTAGTTTATTTATGAATTCATTTATTTATTTATTTGAAAGAAAGAATGTGCATGCCAGGCAAAGAGAGACAGAGAGAGCGAGAGAGAGAGAGAGAGGACATTGAGGATATTTTAAATTCAAACCATCACACTCTTTTTTCTTTAGTGATATTTGGGATATAGTGTTTCTGTATTTCACTTGGTTGAATCATATTGGTGACACCATCTGCTGTATTTTTTTATTCACTAAGTTTTTATTTACAACATTTCCATTTGTTTCTTCAAAGTCTCAGTTTCCTTGCTTTGTATTTTTTTGTTGTTGTTGTTCATTTTTATTTATTTATTTGAGAGCTACAGACAGAGAGAGAAAGAGGCAGATAGATAGAGAGAGAGAGAATGAGAGAGAGAGATAGAATAGGCTCACCAGGGCCTCCAGCCACTGTAAACGAACTCCAGACGCATGCGCCCTCTTGTGCATCTGGCTAACGTGGGTCCTGGGGAATCAAGCCTCCAACCAGGGTCCTTAGGCTTCACAGGCAAGCGTTTAACCACTAAGCCGTCTTTCCAGCCCACCTTGTATTTTTTAATCTTCATTTTATTCATATCTGCTTTGTTCTTTATTGTCTCTTTCTGCCTAATAGCTTGGGATTTTTTTTTTCTTCTAGTTACTTGAGATGCAAAATTGGTTATTTGAAATAGTTTCTAATTTTCCCATGTCAACATTTGTTTGTTTGTTTTGTTTTTTTGTTTTTTGAGGTAGGGTCTCCCTCTAGCTCAGGCTGATCTGGAATTCACTATGGAGTCTCAGGGTGGCCTTGAACTCACAGCAATTCTCCTACATCTGCCTCCTGAGTGCTAGGATTAAAGGCATGCGCCACCATGCCCGGTTTCCAAGTCAACATTTGATTGCTATGAACTTCTCCATTAGTGCTGCTTTTTCTAAAAAAAAAAAAAAAATTAAGTTTCTTTTTTTTTTTGAGAGAGAGAGAGAAAATGGGAACACCAGGGCCTCCAGCCACTATAAACGAACTCCAGATGCATGTGCCACCTTGTGCATCTGGCTTATGTGGGTTCTGGGGAATTGAACCAAGGTCCTTTGGCTTTGCAGGCATGTGTCTTAATTGCTAAGTCATCTCTCCAGCCCCCATTAGTGCTGCTTTTGCTCGAGCTCATAAATTTTGGCATGTTCCTTCTCCATTTTTGTTTATATCAAAATAATTTATTCTCTTACATGCTCTAAGACAAAGCCCTATGCTAACTTTCACTTCCTGCTCCACAGCAGGTAGAGTCTTGATCCCAAAAATGCAATCACCAGTCAGGGAAGAACTCTGACAAAGGAGACCTGCCTTCTGAGGTCAATAGAGGGGTAATGGCTAAAATTAGCCTTCAGGCCTAATGCAATTCTTGGGGTTCAGTCCACAGATATTGACCTTATACTAGTGATTGTTGGGTTTGGTTCAGCACAAGATTTCACCATGGCAGGCCTGGGTCTAGATTTCAAGTCTAAGGCCTGGACTTAAATCTATCTCCCTCACTAAAGTAAGAGAAGTCTCTGTGTGCTGGACTGCTTTTCCTTTCACGTTGTTATACTGAAAGCAGGCCGGCACTACAGTGTCTTGTCCACTGTCCTTTGCTCTTGTGACAGTAGTTTGGTATGTGAATAGGTATTCAAGCGACATGCCTAGAGCAGGACCATCAGGGAGAATCTTACTTGGCTGCTAAAGGATTTTTGTTTGTTTCTGTTTTTGCTTTGCCTGTGCAGTGGAGAGTGGAGCCGCATGCTGGCCCCCATTTCTGTCTCATTCTGCCTTCCAAGGGTTCTTGCTTAGCCCCACCTTTGTTTCCATCAGTAAAGTTCCTCATTTAACCTTTTCATCTTACATTTAGAGTGAGGTTTACAATTCCGTGTCTGAGAGCAGTTCTGTGACCTCTTTCTAAGGTTGACAACCATTGGGGTGGATGACATCGAAATGTTCTAACATTCTTTGACTGTGGCTCTAATTGCTGTCAGAATCCTAGAAGCAATTTTAAAAGAATGAATTGTTTCTCAAAAGTGAAATGACACCTATATTAGTTCTTACTGGTATTACTATTAAGAAAAATGCAATCCCCAGTCAGGGACAAGCTCCTGAGAAAAGAGAGCTAAAACCAGACATGCACACCTCAATCTTCCCTTAAATTGCAAAAGCACTATGGTAGTTGATCCTGGGAAATCTTATCCAGAGTTCACATTTACACTGGCTAATCCGTTATACAGTGTATAAAATCCTGGAAGTACCACATAAACTATGCTCCATAATAGTCCCTTTTTTTGTTTTCTTATTTTTGTTTTGTTTCGTTTTGTTTTTTGTTTTGGGGGGAGTATTTTTTTCAAGGTAAGGTTTCTCACTGTAGCCAGGCTGACCTAGAAATCACTATGCAGTCTCAGGCTGACCTCTAACTCACAGCAGTTCTCCAACCCCTGCCTCTCCAGTGCTGGGATTAAGGACGTGCACCACCATGCTCTGCTATAATAGTCTTTTTACCATGTAAACAGATTTCAAAAATGGGCAACTTTATTAAATTTTATCTGTAACTCTGACTCTCCACTTCCATTGTAACAAGCTCTGCTTCCTTGTGCCTTAGGTTTCTCATCTGGAAGATGAAGGCCTGTGGTGCGTTATACCAAGGTCTAGATCCAGATAGAGATGAGACGCCTCACTCCTCAAGATCTAGAATTCCGTGGTTCCTGTGTTTTAATGACATTTCCTGTGTTCTTGTTCTCTTAAAAGTAATCATTACTGATGGCAATTTATATAAAAGGTGTTAGGTGATATGAAAATAATTTTTAAATGCCATTGTTTTTGTCGATTTCAAAAGGAAAAGATGTGTGGAAATACCGCGCTACACGCTGTGAGCCTGGCTGGAATCCCCACAACGGTAAATGCTACAAACTTGAGAAAGAAGCGAAGCCGTGGAACGAGGCTTTGCATTCTTGCCAGTCTAATGGCAGTGTGCTAACACACGTGGCCTCACTAGCAGATGTGGAGTTCCTTGTGAACTACCTTGAAGACGGTGAGTATGCCAACTTTGGTTTAGGAGATTTAAAGGTGATGTGTTTAAATTGTAGTTTAAATTGATTTAGAAGGTAGAAAGAGGACCTGCTTCAATTACAGTTTAGGGGCTGGGGAGATAACTCAGTGAGTACAGTGCTCAACCCAAGGTCAATTCCCAGAAGCCATGTAAGACTACTAGACATGCTCCTGTGTGTGACATGCTCCTGTAACCCCAGTGCTGACGAGAAGTTGATTCCTAGGGTTCACTGGATAGCCAGTTTAGCCAAACTGGTGAGCTACAGACCAAAGAGAGACTTTGTCTCAGAAAGGTAGAAAGCATTCCTGAAGATGCCACCCACAGTTGTTCTCTGGTCTGCACACACAGGCACACGATGTGCACATATACCAGCACAAACATCACATGTACATACGCACATACACACACATGTATGGACATACATGAAGGCAAAATAAAATAAGAGGCTGGGACGATTTCTCAGGTTAAAGGCACTTTCTTGCAAAGCCTGCCAGCCCAGGTTCAATTCCCAAGCCACCCACATAAACTGTATGCAAAAAAGTGGTGCAAAGATCTGGTGTTTGTTTGCAGTGGCAGTAAGAGCTCCTGCAGCACGTGTGCGCACATGTGCACATACATGCTTCTTTTAAATAGGCAAATGAATCAATTGGAGTCTGAAAGAAAATTAAGCTGTTTGGAAGTGAATCGTGTGGTGTTCGTGCACGTGTGCATATGTGTGTGGGTGTATATGCACATATGTATGCATATGTATGGAAGCCAAAGGTCGCTGTTCAGTGAATTCTTTAATCCTTCTACACCTTATTTTGGGGACATGGTCTCTCACTAAGCCTGGGGTCTCACCAATGACGCCAGATTAACTGGCCAGCAAGACCCAGAGGCGCTTCTGCCTCCACCTCCTCAGCACTAGGGAGACGGTGGTGCACTGCTGTGCTCAGCTTTTTATGTGGGTGCCAGGGATACATCAGCCCCCCATGCTTGCACAGTAAACATTTCACCAACTGAGCCATTTCTTTGGCCTCTAAAAGTGATTATCTATAGTATGTGTATTTAAAGTTTTTCAATAATATCCCCCAGCACAATTTGTTGGGGTTGCATAAAATACACATTCTTCAACTTCATAACATATTCACATTGCCAGACAAATTAGATATTTAAAAAGAAAATATTAAGTGCTGGGTCATTTTCTGAAACTTTTATGTAAAACCTAAACCTGTATTTTAGCTTTAAGGTCATTAGATAGCTGTAGTGTGCTATGGTCATATAACAGGAGTTTCTTGGGTAAATCAGATGTATTTATTGAGCATGGTACTCAGGCTGTGTGTCATGTTCAGGAGTTCCAGGCTCCTGTATATCCCCTGTCTTCAGATCATGGGAGAAAGCCTGCTAGTCCCAATGTCATATATCTTCCATGGAATGCTGCTAAAAAAGATATAAACTCATTAGCTTCATGTCCTGGTGTTCAAAAATGAAAACCAGAAATATCCCCAAGCTCTAGCTGATGACTTTCCCAATGTTAGGCTTTATATTGGAGTAAGAACAAAAATCCTTCAATGTCATTTTCCCTAATCCTTTGAATTTGGGATTAAAAGAATCCCGCAGCTTTCTCTATGTCACCAAGGACACTCGGACATCTCCTTCAGCTACCTAGCCTTTTTGCCTTTTTTTTCCCCACCCCAGGCAATCAAGCTTTAGTTACTTTTCTGGCAACCCCATTACCGTTATTTTATAGGAGGGATAAGGTGTAGAAAGGTATTTAATAGAGAGACTTAAATAGGTTTCATTATATGAAAAAATAAAGAAAAAAAACACATGCAAAATGGTATAAATGGTCATTAGTTAATACCTTGGGATATATATATATATATATATATATATATATATATGTACTTTTGCAAATAATAGGATCTTGTGAGTAATTTACATTTATCTTTCAGAAAATGCATCAGAAACATGGATTGGTTTGAGTAGCAATAAAATTCCAGTTTCCTTTGAATGGTCTAATGGCTCCTCAGTTGTCTTTACTACTTGGCACGCTCTTGAACCCAGAATTTTTCCAAACAGAAGCCAGCTTTGTGTGTCAGCAGAGCAATCTGTAAGTTGAATCATTTGATCTGTGACCAATTTGTCTGCACTAGTATTTTTATTTTTTGTTTGTTTGTTTGTTTGTTGGTTGGTTTTTTGAGGTAGGGTCTCACTCTAGCCCAGTTTTGGGAGCCAGCTATGTCACGGGCTTGTGTCATGGCAAGTCCAAGAGAGGCACGGCCCCTGCTCCTCATGGCAGTAAACAAGTACACGTGGAAAACACATGGTGATTATAGCTGTGGTGAGAAGCTTGGATTGGGATAGATGCTGCAGACAGCAGTAATAGGAGGGCTCTCTTAAGAGGTAACATTTAAGGTAAGATTTCAAACAACCAAACCAGCAAAGAAACATTCTTATGCAATAAAGGAAGAGCATGCCAGGCAAACAGCATAAAGGGCAAAGGCCCAAATATAGGCCAAGACTTGCCATCTTGAAGGTCAAAAGAGTGACTAGTGGTGAGGAGATGGTAGGAGACAAGGCAGGAAGAAAGCCAGGCTTAAACACCAAGGTATAGGAACCATTAAAGTACTTCAAGGGCATAGGGCATTTCCATCTTAAAAAATAAGTGGTTACCTCACGGAGAATGGACTGAAGAGGATTAAAATAGGCTAATTTTGGCAGCTACTCATGGTTGACTATGAAGAGAAGTAAACAGATTCAACGGTGCTTCAGAGGGCAAGATTTGTTGCTAACTTAGATGTGGAGGTTAGAGAGGGGTGGATTTTTGGTAGGTACTGGGGGGGTTGACCACCATGGGTGAAGTGATGGGGAAGAACTGAGGGCCGGAACATGACTCTGGAGAATGATGGTTTTAAAGTTCCATCACCTTATGAATGTAAAAGGGAGTAAGCAGTCTATGTGATCACTTTACAAAGTATGGATTAATGACGCATTTTATCCTCATATCAATGGAATGGAGCCACTGACTTTTTAATACACCACAATGTTCTCACCTCCCACCTATCTAAAACATCAGACTAGGCAGAATTAGTTTAATCTCAAGCCATCTGAATGGATTATTATACATTTAAAACCCACTTACTCTCTTCGCTCAGATAGCTGCTGAAGGCACTGGCTTAGTTTTAGGAGGCTCTTAGGATTTGATAGGTGTCTGCATTCTTTCTAACCACCAGGATTCCATGTCAAAGTTGCCCTAAGAAGCAACTTATTAAATGTCACCTAAGTAACTTGACACAGTAATTGTGCCCACCAATCATGAATAAAATTTAAGCATTTGCTTTTGTGACATGTTTCACTTTGCTATCTTTTTGAGGCTTGAAAGAAGAATGCAGTAATTATTATACATGCTACCTATGTGTCTCAAATGGCATTTGGTGAGGGATAAACAATGACCTCTCTAAATGTTTGTCATGGATCTAGCTCTGCTTAAATCCACCAACTTATAGTAGTTGATGGTGTTTGATTTATTGGTTTTAATATAATTAAGATGACCTTCATTTCCTACTGGATGGCATAGGTCTTTCGCATTAATAGAATCAGAGCCACCATTTGGAAAAGGACTTTTTTAGTGTATATTCATTATACAAAGCAATGAATTTTTATAATTACATTTTTGTTCATGTATACCATGTACTTTGAACATATTCACTCTTTGTTGACCTCTCCTGGCCCCATCTACCTCTTGCTAGTCCTCTCCCTCTTCCCAGATAGTCCCCCTTCTATTTATGTATGTGTGGGTATATTTAAACTATATATGATTTAATGTATAATACCATATACATATAGTTATGTTATCTTCCAGGTTTAATATGGGACATTTGTCCCTTTGGGTTTGATAATATCCAATTCCTGAGAAGGGATTCTTTTTAATATTTTTTAAAATTTGTATTTATTTTTTTGAGAGCAACAAATAGAGAGAAAGAGGGAGAGAGAGAGAGAATAGGCACACCAGGGCCTCCAGTCACTGCAAACAAACTCCAGATGCACATGCCCCCTTATGTATCTGGCTTACGTGGGTCCTGGGGAATTGAGCCTCCAACCAGGGTCCTTAGGCTTCACAGACAAGCACTTGACCACTAAGCCATCTCTCCAGCCCCCTTTTAAATATTTTTATTTATTTATTTGTAAGCAGAGAGAGGTAGAGAGAATAAAGAAAGACAGAGAGAATGGGCATGCCAGGGTCTCTAGCCCCTGAAAATGAACTCTAGATACATGTACCTCTTTGTGCATCTGATTTTACATAGGTACTGGGGAATTGAACCTGGGTCCTTAGGTTTTGCAAGCAAGTGCCTTAATCTCTGAGCCATCTCTCAAGCCCCGGAAAAGAAATTATTTTTAACAAAGCAAGGGTAAATATTAACATTATTAAATGGGTCAGGACAGTGCTGCTCAAAAGATATTTGTAGCCCCCATTTTTAAGCAGCTGAGTAACTCATTTAATAGATGTATAAAAATTAACATTTACTTTCATTGAGTAGATCTCAGTGTGAATATGCTTATTGTAATTAATGTTACCTAACTTGGTTACCACCTAAATTTGAATGTGACAGCACAGGAGCCTACTCACACATATGTCCTCCCTACACCTATTAAGCAACTACAGTATGCCCGGCACTATGCTGTAGCTGGAGGGTTGCTGGAAGGCCACGGGGGAAAGAGACACAGTTGTGCCTTACAAGTGAAGATGACAGTCCCTAAGGTCATGGAAGTACTCCATATTCCCCTAAAATCCAGAAAGCCTGAATTTTATCCTTTTTTGTTTTTGTTTTTCAATTGTGTAGTGTTAATCATTTGGGCCAGGTGGTGGTGGTGCATGCCTTTAATCCCAGCACTCAGGAGGCAAAGGTAGGAAGATCACTGAGTTTGAGGCCAACCTGAAACTGCAGAGTGAATTACAGGTCAGCCTTGGCTACAGTGAGACCATACCTTGAAGAACTAAAAAAAAAAAAAAAAAAAAAGAGAGAGAGAGAGAGAGAGAAATTTAAATAAAATAAAATTTTAACCTGATAGCAGTTATTGTATCATTATCAGTAAAGGGTCTGAAAGCAGCTTTCAGCAGAAGTAGGAGGAGACCTGAAGGTGACTACTTGTCATATGAAGAGAAAGCCAGAGGCAGACATGGTGGCACATGTCTGTATTCCCAGCACTTAGGAGACTGAGGCAGGAGGATTGCTAGTTTGAAGCAAACCTAAGTTATATAGTTTCAGACCAGCCTGGCCTATATGGTGAAATATTCCCTTAAAAATTAATTAATCAATTAGAAAGCTGGGTAGTGCTTTTATTTTTATATTTATTTGTGTGTGTGAGAGGGGGGGGGGCAGATGGAAAGAGGATGGGAATGCCAAGACCTCTACCCTCTGCTAACAAACTCCAAGACACATTTGCTCTTGTGCATCTGGCTTATGTGGGTACTGAGGAATTGAACCTGGGTCCTTAGGCTTTGATGGCAAGCACCATAACCACTAAGGCATCTCTCCAGCCCCAAAAACATAGTGGTGAAGGACATTGCATGAGTTTCACCTATGAAAATGTTCTCCAGGACAATTCACTTAGCTTCCATCAGGTTCAGCATCAGGTTTACGAAAGTAGTGAAACCTTTGATTTAACACTTAGATAGGAGAGGGGAATCAGCATTCTTGCAGGGTCAAAGGTAGGACTTCATCCTCAGAGACTCAGCTAGTGGCCCCAGACCACAATGTCTGTATCACCTGTCTACATAATTGCCACAAAATGAATTCTCTTTCCCAGCAGACTCACTGAGGGAGACAACGGGATCCCTGGCCCACTCATCAGCATTGCAGTAGCACCTCCACATTATTCTGGGACACACTAATAACTGAAAACCAGTGCTCTCACCCATATTTTCTAAAGAAAAATTGGCACAAAGCAAGCAGACCTTGTTAATCAATCCTAGCTTCAATTTTCATACCGACTGTGGGGCTTTGTACAAAGTATTAGACCTAATCTTTAAGGTAGGAGTAATTATCGCTATCTCATAGGAAGGATGAGGCATGTGAGAAACACCTAACAGACCTGCATACAGCAGGAAGCAAGAAAACATGAATTTCTTGTTCCTTCCTGCCCGCCTGGTTTGGGATTGCGCACATGGGTACAGCGGACGTCCGTCCACAGGCAGCCTGCTTCCCCTTTGTGCAACCAGGCAGCGCTTTGAACCATTACCCCACTGAGAACACTTGTTAACCATAGCTTGGTTCGTGATCACTGGTATTGCCATCAGTAGCCTCACAAACTACACTCATTCATCTCCTAACACTTCTCCCCCTTAGGAAGGACACTGGAGAGTGAAGAATTGTGAAGAGACGCTTTTTTACATTTGTGAAAAAGAGGGTCAAGTCCTTTCTGACGCTGAATCGGGATGTCAACAGGTAAGTGTGGTTAACACATTCAGTGTGGATACAGGAACTAAGGAACTGACATAATCTAGCCACGATGTGATCTTTGCCCCACCCCTCTTTCTTTGTGATAGATTTTAACACTTTACAGACTAGTTACCAGCTGCAGGCACTGGAAGGATTTTCAGCCTCAGAAATATCATTGTTTTAGCAGGGTGTGGTGTCACATGCCTTTAATCCCAGAACTTGGGAATCAGAGGTAGGAGAGGAGGATTGCTGTGAGTTCCAGGTCAGCCTGGGCTAGAGTAAGACCCTACCATGAAAAACTAAGAGAGAGAGAGAGACAGAGACAGAGACAGAGACAGAGAGAGACAGAGAGAGAGAAATATTGTTTTACTGTGCTCCTTGACCCAAAACTACTTTTTTGAGCCAGAACTGTAGAAGATCCTGTTACTCCATGTGTACAGTGACTGTCACGTGCTGCCCATCTCACACATGGTTTCCGTAGTTCTTGGGAAGGGTGTCAGAGAGAAAGCGAGCACAGGCTTGGGAAGTGGAAAGTGAGATTCTGCTGCCAGCATCTCACCTTCTTTTCCACCCTTCTTTTTCTTTCTTTTATTTTTTTAAATATTTCAGTTATTTATTAGCAAGCAGAGAGATACAAACAGAGAAAGACAGGGGAAGAGAGTATATGGGTGCACCAAGGTCTCCAGCCACTGCAAACGAACTCAGGTCGTTCGGCTTGGCAGGCAAGACCTTTAACTGCTAAGCAATCTCTAAAGCCCTCACTCTTCTTTTTAAATGTGGGTGCTAGGGATCAAACTCAGGTCCTTATGCTTGCATACAGTCGTTCTTACCACTGAGCTAAACTCTTCAGCATCATTTTTCAATCTTCTTAGACTTAAATATTGGAGCAGAATATAATGATGGAAGGAAACGTGTGCTTGCATCCATATTTATCATTTAGGAAAGGGATGGTAAAGATACATTTAGTGTAAGTGACAAAGTATTTTAGATACTTAAAGAAATGATATTACTTTAGGTTTAAACCTAAAAGGTAGAACATTATTTGATTTAAATTTCTTCAAAAGTTTACTATCCTGCAGTAAAGTTACATAAAGTCTGTCTATGTTAATACATGTATTATTCTCTCTCACTCTTTCTTCCAAACTTTTTAGACTGTATTCTTCTTAAAACAAAATGCTTTTAAATATTTTATTTTTATTTATTTATTTGTAAGAGAGAAAAAGAGGGAGGCAGAGAGAGAACAGACATGCCAGGGCCTCTAGCCACTGCAAATGAACTACAGATGCTTACACCACCTTGTGCATCTGGCTTACATGGGTACTGAGGAGTTAAACCTGGGTCCTTAGGCTTTGCAGGCAAGCACCTTAACTGCTCAGCCATCTCTCCAGCCCAACTTTTCAAATGCAACTCCGCTTTAATTATTTTCTCTTCTGATCTAATTATTTGTATTCTGACTAAACAGAAATGCATCTCCGCAGAAGTTCTGTTTTATTCATTAATCAATGTGTAAACAAATGAGCGACCCTTCGTCCTCCAGCTGGACAGTGCCTGTTCCACAGCAGACATGTCACTAGACAGCTTATCTCAGAACACCAAGTGCGAATTAGCAAAAGCTGGTCACTGACGTACTTGCTAGAACTTTCAAGGCAACTCAACTTAGTTTTTTGTTGCAAAAGCAATTAACTTCTTACACAGCAGAAGCCATAGATGCTATCTTTGAACTTTCATTCACTGCTTCCTGTCTGTCCAGCATCACCAGTATTTAAAGATTTTGAGTTCAGGGCCACTTCTCTAATTTTATGAAAATGTTCCCACTGATTTTATTTTGTATCCATCTATGAATGTGATTTCTACATATTCCTCAGCAAAAAGCTCATTGCTTTAATGCATCTCTCTAAATAGTCTGTACTTATAAAAAGTAATTTATATGATCAGTCATGGAGGGCTGGAGATATGGCTTCGTGGTTAAGGCATTTGCCCGTGAAGCCAAAGGAACCAGGTTCGATTCCCCAGGACCCACGTAAGCCAGCTGCACAAGGGGCACATGCATCTGGAGTTCGTTTGCAGTGGCTAGAGGCCCTGGTGTGCCCATTCTCTCTGTGTCTGTCTCTCTTCTCTCTCTCTCTCCGTGCAAATAAATAAATAAAATTTAAAAAACAAACAGTCATGGAACCAGGCAGGTGGTGCTACCTTAATCCTAGCATTGAGCAGACTAAGGCAGGAGCATCATGAGTTTGGAGCCAGCCCAGCTACATAGCAAAACCTTGTCTCAAACCCAATCAAATGAGCAAACAAACACACAAAAACAGCCCCACCTTTATCACTTCAAAGAAAAACAGTAATTTATATTTCTCACTGAGTAAATTTTGGTGGGAGATTGCACAATATGAGCAATCGTCTTAGTATTATTTTGGTATTATTATGATCATTCTTTCATTTAAAAATGAACTGGCATCTAGTGACCCTTCTCTGTTCTTGAAACTGTTCAGTTCTTGGACTTTGTTGTTTTACTAAGCAGCCCTTGATCCTAATGAATAAGAAATACCTTGTCACAAAGGTCAGTTTGTCAGCATCCCTCCATCTGTTCTTCCCAAAACAACCAGCCTAACCTCACTGCCGCGTCCTGGAGTGATGCTTGCAGGCTATCTGGAGCTGTCAGTCACACACAGGCACACAGGCCAGAGCAGAGGAAGGGGAGGGGCTTTCCACAGACCGTATGTGGCTGGACATGAGAGAACTGATATCCACTCCTCATTTCCTGAGGGATTTTGAACTAAATAGCTGACTTCTAAATTAAAGTTTTCTTTAATTAACTGCAAGACTGAAACCTTTCCCAAGAAATATTCTAGAAAGCATTTTATGCCTGATGAAAAGCTGGCAAGCATTAGCACAGCTCAAAACAAATATTTTTAAATTGGTAAAAATAGATATGAGTTATGTGATATAATAATACTTGGAGCAAAAGGACTAAAGTAGCTCAGGTGAAGAGGAATGAATTCACGTCTCCTGAGCCACATGATTTTAAAGAATGAGCTATCCTGCCGGCTCCCAAGGTGAGCCACGGAGGCACATTTGTCATTTTGATTGCCCAAGCTTACTTTCTTCCACTTAAAAAGCTAGCCAGCTAACTTAAGAATAGCCATAACTAAGAAAAGAAAAAAATAGAAAAGAATAACCATAACTATATATGCATGCTTTATTTGGAAGCTTTATGATCCAATCCAGATCATTCTGGGGCCACAAAGATAGTCCAGTGAGTGGTACAGTGCTTGCCTACCATGTAAAAAGCCCCAGGCTCCATCTCCAGCATAGGAAAACAAAGTTACTTTAGTTGGGCTAATAGCTCTTATAATCCCAACACCCAGGAGGCTGAGGTAGAAAGAGCATGTGTTGTGGGCAACCCAGGGAGACTATATTCAAAAACAACATTTAAAAAAATCTGGGGTTACAGAAGAACTGGGTAAATTACATTCCCCTTTCCAGTCGATCTACTAGTCAGTGACTCTACTAGATCCCTAATTTCAATAAATCTCAGTGAGATGACTTGAAACAGTCAATGTGAAAGGAAGTTGAAAACTCTAAACACTATTGGCTCTACACCAAGACCTCTCCCTGAATTATCTCCTTTCAAATCTCACAACAGCTCATGAATAGTACTAGGACCCCTAATTTAGAGATCAGAAAACTAGAAATAGAGAGATTAAATAAATTTGTTAAAGCACATGTATTCTAAAAACAAAGCAGCATAATAATGGAGCCGGAACTCCACCCATACCTTCATTGTCTGCACTCATAATCTCTGCCCAAATGTGGAGACCGCTTGTATGAAATTCTGTGAGTCTGAAAAGAGAAACAACAGTATCTCTTAAGTGAGCACTTCATTTTCTTCTTGGTTGGGTTTGTTGATTGTTTGTTTTGCAGTGTCTTTTCCTTTATTTTTATTTGTATTTGAGTTAGTTACACTTTTAGATTTTTATAATTAACTACATTTAAAAGTGGCTATCTACTCTCTCTCTTAAATAAATAAATAAATAAAATATTTTTTAAAAAATTTAAAGGGCTGAAGAGATGGCCTAGTAGTCAAGGTGCTTGCCTACAAAGCCAAAGGATCAAGGTTCGATTCCCCAGGACCCACATAAGCCAGATTCACAGGATGGCACATGCATCTGGAATTTGTTTGCAGTGGCTGGAGGCCCTGGTGCACCCATTCTCTCTATCTTTCTCTTCTCTTTCTCTTTCTCCTTCTGTCTACCCCCCCCCACCCATAAATAAATAAATAAATAGTTTTTAAAATTTTTAAGTGGGTATAGCTGATAGTAATACCAGATAGAATAAATATAAAGTGAATATCATAACAAAAATCCAAGGAGTTTTGATTAATCCAGAAAAGAAGACTTTATAAGTGGTAAATGTGAATGTGAAAGAAAAAAAGATCTCTTGATATTTAATTAAATCTGATTATGTCCTCAACTTTTTCTTTTTTAAGGGATGGGAGAGACATGGTAAATTTTGTTATAAAATTGACACAGTCCTTCGAAGCTTTGCCCATGCTTCCAGTGGTTATTACTGTCCTCCTGCTCTCGTCACCATCACCAACAGGTAAATGCAAATTTTCCAACAGAAACATGACTGCACTTTGGCACAGGGGCTCCTGAAATGATAAGCTCTAGCAGCATGTGTCCGTACCTAAAGTATGTGTATGGTAGAGTATTAAATTCTGCAATGTATTTATTGAGATAAATTTAAACCTGATATTATTTCTAACTTGATTTTGAGTGGCAAATAGTAAAATTTTAAGGTGATATTTTCACTTTCCAAGACATATAACTTTGCTAATATATTCAGTTGAATTTACACGTTAATTTTCAAACTATCATAGGAGAAAATGTCTTGTGACAGTATTTTAAAATACGTTTGTGAATTGTGTGAGAGTTTTTTTGTTTGTTTGTTTGTTTGTTTGTTTTTATTAACAGAGAAGGAATTACAAAGAAAACGTGCAGGATATAAAAATGTATCTCTGCTTCTCGGATCTATTTTATTTAGAGTTCAATTTCTCTGTGCACAGGGGTGTCTTCCTGGTGCAGACAGAGAGATGGTGCCTTTCAGACTGCATACAATGAGAAGCATGCTATAGATGTGTAAAGGGGGATAAAAATCCCATAACAAAGGTGACTGTCTACCACTGTCAATGTCAGGACTTTGAGGGCTGGGAGACCAACTCCTCCCTGCCTAAGACAGAAGTAGGATAAACTCTTCTCTTTGAAGCATCCATGAGAAAGTCCACCAGCAAAGTGAGTCATTTGCTTTGTGCCTAGGCCACTGCCTTTTCACATGCCACTGAAAAGCTGTGTGTGGTGGCACACTCCCACCTACGCAGGAGGCTGAAGCAGGAGGATCACTTGAGCAGTTCAAGACCAGCCCAAACACATAGTGAGACCTTGTCTCAAGTTAAAAACAAAATGAGCAACCTCCATTGGATATCAGGAGGTGGAGTAACAGGTGCTACGTTTTCTGTTTCTTTCACACATAAGTCTGACTTGCAGAGGGGTCCCTGTATGCTTTCTCTTCTCTCCCCCACATTGGAAGTCAATATTCACAGCCATCAGTATTTCCTTTCTCCTCACATCCTCTTACTTTCTGGTTTTCTTTACCAGTCTTCCCTCCTCCGCACAGTTTCAGGCATGTGTGCACACCCAGACATATGGATTGACAGCACTTTGCAGGCTAACTGACTCTGGGGTATGGCACTAGCTTTGCTGTATTTCATGGTTGTTTTCAGTTTTGCCACCTAGGAGCAGCTACCAAAAAGGATACCCATCTCCTTAGCTTGCAAGGCTACCTCGGAGCATCCAAGAGCATCTTAGGTCACAAGTACCCCAGTCAGCTAGACAGCAATGGATGCTACAGGAGCCTGACCAATGAGAATAGACTCCTTTGTTTTATGCCTTTGTTTTGTTTCAGGGTCTCACTCTATCCCAGGCTGACCTGGAATTCACTATGTATTCTCAGGCTGACCTTGAACTCATGGCAATGTCCTACCCCTGCCTCTCAACTGCTGGGATTAAAGGCGTATGTATACCACCACACCTGGCTCTAGACTCCTTTGTTAATTATAACTTCATTGCTTTGTACTGACAAAACATGTCTAATTGTTTCATCTACTTTTGTATGCTTCATTGTTTTCTTTTTTGTTGTTTTTTTTTTTATTTGTTAAGTGCCTGTCGCATACCTGACATGGTGTTAATTACTTTTTGCACATTATCTATCTGACCATGCCAAAAAAAAAAAAAAAAAAAAACAGTATCCAAGAGTTTAATAGGAAATTATTCATTGACTTCCTGTTTTGTGAAGGGTACTATACTATATAAAATAAAAAGTGGAAGTAAGTGCTGAAGAGATGGCTTAGCAATTGAGGCACTTGCCTAAAAAGCCAAAGGACCAAGGTTCAATCCCCTAGTACCCATGTAAGGCAGATGTATGAGTCTGGAGTTTATTTGCAGAGGCTAGAGTCCCTGGCATGCCAATTCTCTCCCTCTCTCTCTCTCTCTCTCTCTTTCTCTCTCTCTCTCTCTCTCTCTCTATATATATATATATATATACACACATATATATAGAGATATAGATATAGATATAGATATGGATATAGATATAGATATCTATATATATATACAAACATACATATATGTATATATATATATTCTCTCTCTCTCTCTCTCTCTCTCTATATATATATATATATATATATATATATATATATATACCTCTTTTTTATCTCTATCTCTCTCAAATAATTAAATAAAATATATTTTTTAAATGGAAGTGTGCCTTTTGCAATAGAGCAGCTGAAGGGATAGAAATGAGTGCAGGAGACAAATGAAGAATGTGGGGTGTGACAGATAGCTTCAGGCTCGATGAGATGAACTTCCAGACCAGGCACAGTTATGGAGGAAGGGATATTTAATGAAGCTTGAATATCCAGGGGAAGTTCCATAATGGCAGAAGAAGTTGTCCTGCTTTCACAGGATCAAACAAGCCAAAAATCACACCACAAAGTACACTTCAGGAACTCCAGCTAGGCACACTTTGCATATCTTTATATTGGAATCTCAAACCCACCACCACACCTTAGAGCTAGACCCTAAGATCCACCCAGTGACACCACCTGGTGGCTGCAGATGCAAACTACAAACTAATAAAACACAATCTATTGTGGGCCATGTATTCAAACCACCACATGGGGTAACATGAAAAGTGTGTAAACTCAAGTAATATTTTAGAGTGCCCACAGTGCCAAAGGGTCCCAAACTGAGAAAGGAATCTGTCCACTCAAATTCTTCAGATTCTTCCAACTATTTGGATACCTCATACGCTTGTTAGAAGGTTTCTGGGGAAGTAGTTCATTTCCTCCAACCTGGATACAAAAAGATATTTTGAACGCTTTAAACTTTTTCTCTGACAAACTATATTTTGCAGATAACTCATGTCTAGTCCAACCCTAAAGCAGAAATATGACATAGATAAATTCATTTTAATCCCAATTTTAGCGTGTAAGTCCATCCAAGTTGTATTATGCTGGCATTGCACTCAGAGCATGCCAAGACTGCATTAGAGCAATACTGTGACACCTCTAAGTCAGTTAGCACAGGTACATAACATCACAAGACAATCCCAAAGCAGTGACTCCAGCACTATCCACTTGAGGAAGAAAGGCCCTTGAGCTCTGGTTTTTCATTCAGACCCCACTAGGAGAGAAACTGCTAAGGGGTAGTACACCTTGAAAGGTTCCCCAACAATATCTTTAGTCTGAGAAAACAGGGCAGTGTGGGAAGTCTCCTCAAACCCAGGAGTGTCCTCTAGCAGGCTTAGGAATCTTTTTCCTCCATGTCTGATTTCCTGTTTGAGTGAAGACACTCTGTCACTCTCCAGTACCCAGCCTTGTAGCTGCTAATTGATTTTCCACTCTTCTGCACAGTGGAGTGACAGGTTTGATGGGCGCAATTAGAACCACCTGCTACAAATTACTTATTTCTTTTGTTATTGGGCAACTGCTTTTGGTCTAAGACTCTTTAACACTTTGTGGAATATGGAGGGGAACAAAAACAGACTCTTATTGCTGAGGCTTTGATTTGTTGGACTGCTGTTAATGAAAAATTTTAGATCTGGCCACTTTGCATCCAGATAAAGCAAAAATGGGAAGCCTGAATTCCAAAATTACTATAGACAATTGCCTACATACATGCTATCTAAATCTTGAATCAATCAGCCATAGAAAATTTGGCATAAAATGATACAAATTACTTTTGATTATATGAATTTTACCCAAAGAGAAAATAACTGCATCTTATGTTCTCCAATTGCACTCAAGAACTTTTATAGCTCTGTCACATCCTAGGAACTGCATGTTTCCCAGAAGACATTTCCAGTTAATGTGGTAAGATATGCATGGCATAAAATTTACCATTTTCACCACTTCTAATATACATTTCCATGGTCTTAATTGCATTCACACCATCCATCTCCAGAACATTGTTCTTCTTTCTCACTGAAACTCCATTCTCATTCAGTAAGACTGCCAACCCTCTGGAATTCTGTCAGTTCCAGATGGCAGTCCTTCTGTCTTCTGTCTCTATAAGTTGGACTGGTCTAAGTACTGGATATGAGTAAAATTATAAAAAATGTATCTTTTGTGTTGGCTTGTTTCACTTAACACAATGCCTTCAAGGTTTATTCATGTTACAACATGTGTCAAATCTTCCTCCCTTTGTAAGGCTGATTAAGATTTGCTTTTTTGTTGGTTTTGATAGTAGCCATCCTATTGAGTGTGACATGGTATCTCACAGTAGCTCTGATTTAATTTCTACCAATGGTTAGCAGTGTTGAGTACAGTGTGTTTATTGGCCACTTGTAGATCCTTAGAGAAATTTACTTTCGGGGCTGGAGAGATCACTTAGCAGTTAAGGCACTTGCCTGTGAAGCCTAAGGACCCATGTTCTATTCTCCAGATCCCAGATGCACAAAGGTGAGATAAGCACATGGCTGCACATGCCCACTAGGTGGTGCAAGTGTCTGGCATTCAATTTCAGGGGCTAAGGCCCTGGCAAGCCAATTCTCATTCTCTCTCTCTCTCTCTCTCTCTCTCTCTGTCTCTCTAAAATAAAATAAATAAAAAGAAATTTGTTTTCAATTCCTTTGCCCTTTTTTAACATTAGGATATTTGTTTTTATGTTGGCGAATCATAGGAGTTCTTTGTGTTGTCAATATATTACTTCCTCATCAGATATAAAATTGTGAATATTTTTTCCTGTTTAGTGATTGCCTTTGCACTCTGTTAATGATATCCTTTGTTGCCCCAAAGCTTTCATTTTGATAAAGGGCAATTTGTCCATTTGTTATTACTGTACATTTGTTATTAATGAATACATCTCTAGTAACCAGTTCCAAGTCCCATGTCATTAAGCTTTCCTGTGTGTTTTCTCCCAAGAGTTTTATTAACTTTAGCTTTTATGTTTAGCTCTATGATCTATTTTGAGTTCAGTTTTGTACATGATATAATGTCCACCTTCATTCCTTTGCAAGTGCATTCCCGAGCGTCCCAACATTATTTGTTAAAAGGACTGACCTTTCCACACTGAGTGGTCTCAGCACCCTTATTGGAAATTATTTGACCACATATGCAAGTCTTTTTTTTTCTGAGTTTTCTACCTTGAGCTATATGTCATGCTTTATGCCCATTTGACACTATTTTGCTTATGTAGTTTGTAATGTTTAGAAATCAAGAAATCTGAAACATTCAACTTTGATTTTTAAAAGGTTGTTTTGGTTATTCAAGATCTTTTGAAATTATACCTAAACTTTAGAATAAATTTTTCCATTTTAACACAAAAAGTCACTGGGATTACATTGAATATATAGATCACTTTGGTAGTATGGGCATCTTATTAACAGTAAACTCTCCAAGCTATGAATCACTTTCCATTCATTTGAGTCATTACCTTGTTTAATCCCCATATTGCAATTTTTGGATTCATACCTTTCTCTTCATTTTTAAACTTTATTCCTAAGTAATTCATTCTTTGGTGCTATCAGAAATGGAATTATTTGCCTAGTTTCCTTTTGGGTTGTTCATTGTAAGATAGAAATACAACTGATATTAGTGTGCTAATTTTATGTAGTTTAACTTTGCTTAATTTTTAATATCAGATAATCTTCACTTCACTGAATTCCCTACATATAACATCCTACCCTGGTTCAAATAATCATATGTAGCTGTCCATGTGAAGAATTTTGGTTTCTTAAACCATAACAACATTGGAATTAACCTCAACAAAATCGGACAAAAGTCCCAATAATATAAAATTTGAAATGTTTTCTTACAAATAACTCTAAAACACTATGGCAGAAAACTTTTTAAAAATATTTTTGTTTATATGCAAGGAGAAGGAGACAGAGAAAGAATGGATATAATAGGGCTTTTGTCTACTGCAAACAAATACCAGGTACATGTACCACTTTATGCATCTGGCTTAACATGGGTACCCAGGAATTGAAACCAGGCCAGCAAGCTTTGCAAGCAAGTGCCTTTAACCACTGAGCCAGCCCCAGAAAAGCTTGTGAGAGGTGCTTGCTGTATTCTTATAAGCCATAGTTTTTTTTTAATTTTTTTTTGTTTATTTATTTGAGAGCGACAGAGAGAAGGAGGGAGAGAGAGAGAATGGGCGCACCAGAGCTTCCAGCCTCTGTAAACAAACTCCAGATGTGTGTGCCCCTTTGTGCATCTGGCTAACGTGGGTCCTGGGGAATTGAGCCTCGAACCGGAGTCCTTAGGCTTCACAGGCAAGCACTTAACCACTAAGCCATCTCTCCAGCCCTGCCATAGTTTTTATAACCCTTTCAGTGTTTGAAACCAGGTAGCAAGTGGTAAAGAATATAGACTACCCTCTTTCTTGGCCAGCTGGAAACATACTGAAGCACTCACATAGATCATACACTGGTATCCAGAGAACTTTAAGCTACTTTGGAAGAGGATCATATTTGGTTTAGAATAAAGACACATGTGTTGAATCATTTACAAACAGTGCCATCTTGTAAACACGGCTGAGAAAATTTGCATATTGTTTTTTGATTGAAGGGTTTTAGAATTGAATGTGTGAGTATTGCATGCACTGTTTAAAAGTACTTGACAATTCAAGATGCAGGTTTCTATTGTTTCAAGCAATGATAAGTACAAAAGAGCAAATCATTGTGGACTAAATAAATCTATAACCAACAGAGGACAAAAGCAATACATTGCCATGAGTAATGATACTTCAAGCTAAGTTCATGGGCAAGGTCATTTCCAGTATTATCTGATAAATGCCATCTTGGAAGGTAATAGAAGCAGCCCCTGGGCTTAGCACCAACATAGTGAATAGTAGTGTCTGGCCACAGCCCCTGTGGTGTTCCTTTGCTGGCCTCTAACATGGCAATTTCAGGCACCAGAGGGGATCAGAAAAGCAGATTTTCTGTTATTAGAGAATGAATTAGTGAAGAATAAGCCAAGTTACAGCAGCAGCTAGACAGTGTGTAGCTTTACATGCCTTCCTTCTGAAACATGGTTATCTACGGTTCTGTACCTGAGATGTGGTTAAACAGGCACTTTTTTGCCTTAAAGTGTGTGCTATGTAGACTGTTAACAGACATTTACAGAAAATATGTACCACAGCCTGGTGCAAATGATATGCTCTGCCAAGATGTTCTGATCACTAGCCATCATGAATGATGTCCCTAAGGCACTAAAATTCTACTTTCTGTTCTGCTCTTCCCCCCCCCATTCCGTTTGAGCCTCCTTGATTTTTAAATGGTCCCATTTATTTTGCTCAGCAAGTTAAGAATGCATGTATTGTTTAAAAATCCAAAATTGAATTTTAAAAGTCTCATTTGCAGCCAGGCATGGTGGCACACGCCTTTAATGCCAGCACTCAGGATGCAGAAGTAGGAGAATCACTGTGAGTTAAAAGACCAGGGTAATTTCACTAGGTCTTAAATTTCTCTTTGAATTGACAGATGTGGCCAGAAGTCATCACTGGCTAGAAATCACCACTGTTTGAAATTTCTTCTAGCTTCACATATTTTGAAAACAGATTTCTCAAGATAGTTTCAAACTAAGCTTTGAGTTTGATGCTGTTTAAATTGCATTACTCTTGCTTTTGTTGTTAGGTGTGCATCTGGAAGCACATAGGCAAGTTTTCTAGATCTACTTTGTTTAGGGGAAAATGCTAGAGGGTGAACGACCTTGGAATAGTCCCTAGGGTTGAAACTTATATTCAGTGAAATGCACATTTAAACACATTTGAAAAAGTCCAAGACTCCATATGCCTGCGAACAAACAGATTTGAGAGACACAGAATTCCTGCTCCAATTCCTTTCTCATCCAGAAAATGTGGTGAGTGGGCACATGTGGACTCTGTAGTGCTCAGTGCTCGTTCAGGAAAGCATAAATTGCATCCCCCTACCCCCTGCCCACTCCCAACCATGCTCATATGACACAGTGTGTGGTATGTGGCCTAATTATAAATAGACCACATCTCTTTCCACAAGATGCATGGCTGTATATGTGGATGGTACCACCAGCCCATGAAGCCAGAGCTGGACCCCATTCCTTGAAACAATTATGAGAATTAAGTCTGTAAGAGTCAAATTCTCCTCGCTTATGAATTTCGGGAACATTTGGTATCCATTAGTATTATAGGGATCTTTGTGTATTTCTCTGCTCTTTATTTTGGGGAATTAACAAGAAATGCTTACTCTAGTGCCATTCTGTGCACTTCATTATGTTTTAATGACATTTTGTTGTTGTTGTCCGGAAATAATATAACAAGTCCCTTTATCCCTCTCTTTCAAGGTTTGAACAGGCTTTTATTACCAGTTTGATCAGCAGTGTGGTAAAAGCAAAGGACACTTATTTTTGGATAGCTCTTCAGGACCAAAATGATACAGGAGAATACGCATGGAAGACAGTGGGGCCGAGGACTGCGCCGGTGCAGTACACACACTGGAACACGCGTCAGCCCCGTGAGTAGAGACAAACTCAGCGCCAGCTCGTCCTCTGGCCACACTTCTGTTTTCTTGGCCCCAAATTCCTTCCTCTCTTTGGTCCCTTTCTTTGGTTCTTCTTTAATATTTGCTTCCTACTGACATTAACTACAAGATCTCCACAGGTCTGCAGGGGCTGGCGCATAGCTGGTCATTTCTGAAAGTAAAGTCCACATGCACCTCTTGCCATTTTCAGGGATGCTTCATTGCTTGAGACCGCACTTTTCTTTACCATCAGGAAGTTCAGTTTCTCACTCTTAGGACCTCTCTCCAGACTGTCTTCACTGTCCAATGATCACAAGGGGTTCCTTCATCTAAAATAGTCCATGGGGCTGGAGAGATGGCTTAGCATTTAAGTCGCATTCCTGTGAAGCCTAAGGACCCAGGTTCGATTCTCCAGTTCCCACAGAAGCCAGATGCACATGGTGGCACATGCATCTGGAGTTTGTTTGCAGTGACTGGAGGTCCTGGCATGCCATTCTAACACTCTCTCTCTCTCTCTCTCTCTCTCTCTCTCTCTCTCTCTCTCTCATAAATAAAAAAAGCATTTATAATAGTCCATGTACAGTGAGTGGGCACATCAAGTCAGTTCACAGTCACTGTCATATGGCTTCTCTGTGGAATCTTATCCTGTTCCTGAGCTGCCGTGCTTGTGGAACTGCCTCTTCTTTGGACATCTGTAGCTCCTTAGTCAAGATTTCAAAATTATCAGTTCTATTAGTTTATCCTTGTTGTGCAGCTCTGGGGCCCAAAGCATGAATCAGTGCCAGGCTAGCCAGTTCCGAAGAAGCAAGTGGCTTCATCCACAACCTACACCAAAGCCAGTGGGAAAAGACACTTCAGGCCATTGTGTTAAGCATAGGTCAACTGCCTAGAACAAACACTCCTTCCTTATTTCAGCATGAATGCTTTTGGAAGCTTTGATCTCTTTCTTGCCTGCAGAGCTGATCTGAGCTCCATCAACAGACATCAGGCAGTAGGCATCTAAGTTTGTATCTAGAGAAATGGGTGAGGGGACTCGGGCTATTTCCTCTCAGAAGGTCCCAATATCTTAATACAAATCATCTGTCCCATCATTAGAGTTCTGTACACCAAATTGAAGATAGTTTGGGGTTTTTTTTCACTTTTTTATTGACAACTTCTATAATTGTAAACAATATCCCATGGTAATTCCCTCCCTCCACTTTCCCCCTTGAAACTCCACTCCCCCATCATATCACCTTCCCCTCTCAATCTCTCTTTTATTTTGATGGCATGGTCTTTTCCTCCTATTATGATGGTCTTGTGTAGGTAGTGTCAAGCACTGTGAGGTCATGGATATCCAGGCCAGTTTGTGTCTGGAGGAGCACGTTGTGAGGAATCCTACCCTTCCTTTGGCTCTTACATTTTTACTAAGCTGCAGAGAGTGACTACTTAATTATTGCAACTAATGAAACAGAAAAATATCACATAAGGCCAGGTGTTTTGCAGCATGCCTGTAATCCCAGCACTAGGAAGGGAAAGAAGAAGGGAGGGAGGGAGGGATAGAATGAAGGAGGGAAGAAGGCTGAGGCTGGGGGGTCACAGGTTGGAGGCTAGCCTGGGTTATATAGGGAGTTGGAAGCCACCCTCCATAGGAGTATATAGAGAAGATGTTCCAAAAATCAAAAAAGCCACACAAGGCTTTTTGAACTTTTCATTATTATAAAAGTCCGTCTAGGGCTGGAAAGATGGCTTAGTGGTTAGGGCGCTTGCCTGAGAAGTCCAAGAACACAGTTTCTACTCTCCAGGACCGACATAAGCCAGATGAACATCTGGAGTTTGTTCGCAGTGGCTGGAGGCCCTGGTGCACCTATTCTCTCCCTCCCTCTCTCTCCTTCTCTCTCAATAAATAAATATAATTAAATTTTTAAAAGTTTTTTTAGAGTCCAGTCTAAAGAGACAAAGTGACACTTCGTTTTTAAGTTAAACAATTAAGTGTGAGTACATTCTCACTATAGATAAGGCAACTATAGGCCCCCATTTGCCCAGGCCAATTCTAATCTATGTTTACTGTTCTATAGCAATTAACCACACTCCTTTTCTCTGCCTTTTCCTGGTGGTCATGGATCTATATGAATCACATAGATGCTCTAAGAAGAAGGAAGTTCACTAAGAGGAATGTGGAAGTCCTCTATTGCATCCTTCTCTTCACCTCCCCAGTGTCAGCACACTTCCCTTCCCTTCCCAGAAATAACCACTTAACTGCTGTCAGTCTCCTGTTGCTTGTCTTATATTAACATCCACACAGGCAAATATGATTTATAAATGGAAAGGGAATCACAGGTTTCTACTTTTTTTTTTTTTTTACTTAATATGTCCTGGAGAGTTTTCCACATCAATATTTATAAGTCAATACTTTAAGTGTCACACTGATTATTAGGTCCCAACATATAAATTTTGGAAGGTTACCTACATTCAAGTCACAAAACAGAAAAGTGTATAATGAGGCAGTTAAAAGTACACAATAAGCCAGGGATGGTGGTGCATGCCTTTAATCCCAGAACTTGGAGGCAGAGGTGGGATTGTTGTGAGTTCAAGGCCAGCCTGAAGCTACATAGTGAATGCCAGGACAGCCTGGACTAGCATGAGACCCTACCTCAAAAAAAAGTACACAATAAAACACTTGAATTAAATATTTCCCAAAAATCACACTGCTGGTATTTTAACTTGAGTATGACTATACAGTGAGTATTTTTATGTATTAGCTATCCTGCAATGTACTCTCTTATGCCTTTAGTATCATTCTAGTTAATGTCTTTAGCAAAGAATCAAAACGAGATGGATCAATTATCAATAATCATTAACATACAACCAAAACAAAATATGGTAAACTTAATGATTATAGAAATAAAAAGAATTTTATATAAATAAGCACATGGTGCCAAGGAAACACTAAACAGCATTGAGGGATGTTTGTAGTTCCTCTAACTAGAGGTAAAGTATATGGAAATGAGGGGACTGGGGAGATGGTTCAGCAGGTTAAGAGAACTCGCTGCACAAGCATGAAGGTCTAAGAGGGCCCGAGACTGTGCAAGTTTGATTCCCCTCCACTCAAGTAAAAAGCTGGAAGTGACCATGCATGTCTTTAACCCCAGTCTTGATAAGGGAGGCAGTGACCAGAGAATCACTGGGGCTTGCTGACCCCAAAAAGTGTTTGAGTGAGAGATCCTGTCTCAGGGAAACCGGTAGAATAGGACACAATGTTCTTCTCAGGCCTCTGCATGTATGTGCACTTACACACACATGTGCCTACTACACACACATCACATCACACTCCACACATATTCTACACACATACTTCAGAAAATATTTTTTAAAACATATGTGGAAATCAGTTACAAAGCTTAAAACCAGAGAAATATATTGAAGCCACTGCTTCAGGTTCTAAGCTAAAGATTTCTCACATTAGGTATGGGAAGCCATTTAAGGTTTTGGACCAAGAAAATACCAGTATCAGAACTGTATGACTGTAGATGTAGCTCTGTGGCAAAATGCCTATCTAGTGCATGCCCAAAACCCTGGGTTCCCTCTACTATACTACAAAATCAAGCAAAGAAACAACAATAAGCAGAAGAACTATTCTTTGTTAAAGATATTAAGTAGAATGATACTAAAGGCATAAGAGGCATCTCAGGGTAGCTGATACATAAAAAGTACTCGCTACATAGTCACACTCAATTGAAATATCAGCAGTATGATTTAAGGGAGATAGTTAATCTTTCCATATGGGTTTATTCAGCATTAAGATAAGGATGGTGATAGTATCTACCTCATAGAATTATTGTGAGGATTAAATGAATTTCCTGCTACATTGTAAACAATAAATACTAGTCTTTCTTCTTGCAGGGAAAGCATTTGTAGGATTTTGCTTGAGGCTTCCTAGAAGAGCATGGTTAACCTACTAGATTCCTCACCCATATAGTCTAAGATGTGGGGCCTCTGCATTAGGGCAGCCACAGTGGGAGCACCTTGGAAGAATCACAGAGCCTTAAAGGAGGGTCTGACTGTTAATTACACTCCCTCATTTCCTAACACTTATGCTTTTTTAAAATTCCTTTAGAGCACCTGAAGCTAAAATAAAGAAGAGAGAGATCAAAAAAGGCCTTTTACATCCCCTTACTAAATACATGGTGTAATTATCTGTACTTTATGAAGACTTCCCATTCCCAATCCAGCGCATAAAAAGTTACAGGAAGTGCCACACCACCCTACGAACAAGGCAAAAGCTGGTGGGTCCTAATAATTCTGAAATAAATCAGATGGAGAGAAGCACAAAGTCACAACTAACTAGAGTAGAAAGTTGCAAGCAGGTAATCCACACAGGACCCAGGAAACCCTGAAATGTAACAGATGAAATCGCTGAAGGCTCAAGTGAACTGAAATTCCCAGAAAAGCAAAACTCCACACCTCTGTTAAGCATCCTACAAGGTTGGTTGACTGATAGAACTTCTATGATTGTGGAGAGATGGAATGTTGCTGATCGATAGGTGGTCAATTTATCTTAGATTATAGTTAGCCCCCTAAATAGTCATTTATTGCCCACATCTGTGTTTGACCTAACAAGAAAAGTCCTTTTTTGGAAATGTGTAGACAGGCCACCTACTCTCACCAACCCATGGGTTAAGGATGTTATCAAAGAGCATCTGCAACCCAAAACAGAGATTTTCCTGCTTTACTGTAACTCCCTCCCTGATATTTCCACCCATGTAGTTTAAATTTATGACTTTCTTTGCTCTGTTCATGAAAATGTTACCATGTTAGAACATGGCTATTTGGGATAACCTGAATCATTGTTCCCAGAGCCATGTTCAGTCCTATGTGGCTCCATAATAAACCACATCTTATTTTCTTTGAGGTGAGAGTTATATGTTTTTATTTAACTGGCACCATCTTACGAGGCCTCCAACATTTCTGTGAGTTCTTCCTCTAAGAGCCCTTAGGTTCTTATAGTGAGTGTCAAAGGAAAAGCTGAAGGATAGGAAAAGGAGCCATCTCTCGCCTTGACAAAGCCTTACCCCCCTGCCAGAAAAAGGTATTTTCACCACAGCTGTCCTGCTGAAGTTTAATCAGAACCTAACCTACCTGGGGTTGGGGGTGGGGAGGAAGTACCCAGTTCTATACACCTGCCTACTCTGTTCCCTTGAAGGGAGGGAAAACCACAGAGAAGCACTCAGGACCCATAGCACTGCACCATTTAGATTAGAATCATGAGGGCTAGAAAGATGGCTTAGAAGTAAAGGCACTTGCCTGCAAAGCCAAAGGACCCAGGGACAATTCCCCAGGACCCACATAAGCCAGATGCACATGGCGCATGCATCTGGAGTTCGTTTTCAGTGGCTGGATGCCCTGGTGTGCCCATTCTCTCTCTCCCTCTCCCTCTTTCTCTCTATCTTAAATAAATAAAAAAATACATATTTAAAAAAAGATTAGGATCACGAGATGGGAGCACGTTGCCTCCCCACACTTTACCACCATAATCCCAGAAGACGGTTTGGTTTGTAGCAGTTCCTTATCAAATACACCGTGTCTACCTAGCAGCAAACATCCTACAAGACATTTTTTAATTTACTTTTTTAATTTGTTCATTTTTATTTATTTATTTGAGAGCAACAGAGAGAGAAAGAGGCAGAGAGAGAGACACACACACAGAGAGAGAGAGAGAGAGAGAGAGAATGGGCGCTCCAGGGCCTCCAGCCACTGCAAACGAACTCCAGATGCATGTGCCCCCTTGTGCATCTGGCTAACGTGGGTTCTATGGAATCGAGCCTCAAACTGGGGACCTTAGGCTTGACAGGCAAGTGCTTACCGCTAAGCCATCTCTCCAGCCCACATTCTTAAACTTAAAAAACAAAAATGCCATTTGAAGAAACTGAACAAGCATCAGAACTAGTCATATGACAGGGACGGGGGAATTATCAAGCAATTTTTAATCATGATTAATATGCTAAGAATTTTGATAGAAAGCATAGAGAGGTTCCAAGAAAAAAAGTTAAGTGCTAGAGATAAAAAAACACTAACGGAATGAAAATGCTTTTGACAGGCTTAACAGCACACTGTACATGGCCAAGGAAAGACTCTTGGAGCTTTAATGGAAACTTGCAAAACTAAAAAAACAAAAGGGAAAAACATAAAGAAAGTAGAATATCCAAGAACTATTGGATAACTTCAGCACATATGAACACTTGTGAGTAGAATTTCAGGAGGAAAGAGAGGGGGGAAAGGAGCAAAAGCAATTTGTAAGCAACAATGACCAAGAATATCCCTAAAGCCTATATTCAGGAAGCTCAGAGAACACCAAGCAAGATAAATTCCTCCTCATAACTACAACCATACATATTATATTCCAATCTCATGAAATAAAATAAAAGACAAAGAAAGTATTCTTGAGAGAAGCCAGAGGGGAAAAACAATCTGCCTATAGAGGGGCAAAGACAGGAATTACTTCTGACTTCTCAAGAACCATGCAGGCAAGAAGAAAGTGATATGAAAATTTTAACTGTTAAGAAGGGGAACAAACCTCGCTGACTGCTGGGCATGGTGGCGCATGCCTTTAATCCCAGCACTCTGGAACCAAGGTAGGAGATTTGCTGTGAGTTTGTGGCCTTTTAAAAGTGAAGGAGAAGCCAGGCGTGGTGGCACACGCCTTTAATCCCAGAATTTGGGAGGCAGAAGTAGGAGGATCACCGTGAGTTCGAAGCCACCCTGAGACTACATAGTGAATTCTAGGTCAGTCTGAGCTAGAGTGAGACCCTACCTCAAAAAAACCAAAAAAAAAAAAAAAAGTGAAGGAGAAATACTTTCACAACACAAACAAAAACATGCAAACATGCACTTTTTTTTTTTTTTTGCCAGTAGACCTGCCTTGTAAGAAATTTTAAGTGATGTTCATTAGCAAGAAGGAAAATGATATAGAAACTCAGACACACAAAAGAAAGGAAAAGTTGTAGGTTGAATAAATGAAAATAAAAACTTATTTTTCTTGCTTTTCATTGATCTAACAGATAATATGTTCAAAATAATAGCAGCTCAAATATAAATCAAATAAGTATATATAAATAATATGTTTATATAAATTATAAATAATTTATATTATATACATTGTATACTTATATACATAATTTGCAATATAATACATAAAATAGTGAATATATTTTCTTCAATATAAATGGCATGTGACCTGGATGTCATTGTGATGTATGCCATCTATAGTGGGAAGGATTATCTGGGAATTTTGTATATCCCACTTCACTTTCTATAAACTTGAAGACTACTAGTAAAAACTTTTTAAAAATTCCACTTTTTGAAAATGCATGCAACATGAAAAGAAAAATCAGTTTGTGTGTAAGTGGATGTTTGTGTGGAAGCATCAGTTTAAGAGACTGATGTAGAAACCGGTGATTCCCCATACCTCTAACATAAGAAGCCCCACACCCACTCAACAGAACATTCTTCCTATTCTCCAGTCTGTGGATGTTGCTAACTTGCAGAAGATAGTGAAGCTTCGCGTCACGCTGTACTGCAGAAATGTAAAAGAACAAGTATCATTTCTATATACCGGGGGACTTTGTTAGGACTGTCTATACCTGTCAAAATAAATTAATACATTTTGAGCAGACGAAATTTTTGGTTTTTAATGTTAACTTCCTTGGGGCATATTTAGATGTCTGAAATGTGGAAATGAAGCAGAGCTCCTTGTCATTCATAAGTTTCTGCTGTAATTTATTTGAGTGGCACTACTCTTGCTCTTTTCCCTGAAGCAAGAATAATGCCGTGACGCTCAGTTTGGCTGCTCATGCTGATTGACATTGAGTAAATTGTCTCTGAATAAGATGAAAATGTAAATCGTTTCTGAAGAAAATAGCAATATAAAAGCCCCTGTGTTTCTTTTTTTCTTTTAAATTGCAGCTTGTAGAAACACCACCCTAAATCACATTTTCTTTCCTGCCTGTCACAAAAGAATCCATTAGCTTGGGCCCCATGTCAGAGTCTTAATCCAGCATAAACTAACTATTTGAATTGGCCACTAAACAGGAAGCCTGCAGCTTTTTTATAAAGTCAGCCAAGACTATCCTTATAGCATACCCACAAAATATGCAACCCATGGTGAAATCACAGTTCTCTCATTTTTTCCCAACTCTGTATTATGTTTATGAAATAGTATAATGAACCACCAAGTACCAGCAATTATCAAATCATGGCCAATTTTGTTTCAGCTATACCCCCACCCTGTCACATTTTATCTCAAACAAATCCGAGACATCATAGTTTCATCTACAAATATTATAGCGTTAGCTCTAAAAAAATATATGACTGCTTTGTTAACAACATAATGCAATGATCACATTTCAAAGTAATTAACTATTATTGTATAACACCACAAATTTTCCATTAATTATCTATGAAAATTATAACTACTACATAGTATATTTTTTTAATTTTTTGTTTATTTTATTTATTTATTTGTGAGTGACAGACAGAGAGGAGGCAGAGAGAGAGAGAGAGAGAGAATGGGCGCACCAGGTCTTCCAGCCACTGAAAACAAACTCCAGACACGTGCGCCCCCTTGTACGTGTGGCTAACGTGGGACCTGGGGAATCGAGCCTCAAACCAGAGTCCTTAGGCTTCACAGGCAAGTGCTTAACCACTAGGCCGTCTCTCCAGCCCTACATAGTATATTTTAAAATTTATTTAAATAAGGATCCAAACAACATTTTCATATTTTAATTGGTTAATAGGTCTCCTAGAGTCTATTTGAATGTCTAGTATTCCTACTTCCTCACCCCTATCTTTTATTTTTCTCAAAATTTATTCATTGGTGCAAATGAATTGTTCATCTTGTAACTGGTTTTTTTCTAAAGATTAGACTTTGTTGATTGCCTCCCCATCACATTGTTTAATGTGTTTATCTTCTTTACTGCAGATAAAAATCAACATTTCTATCCTTAAAAAGTTAGAGTTAGAGCCCTGATCAAATTTTTTTTATTTTACTGTTTTACTTTACTTTTTCAGAGAAACTCATTCTTAGTTGTATTTTCTGCCTAAAAGGACAGAATGTCTAATTTTCTCTCTTTCTTGTGATATAAGCAGTTTTTCATGATCAATGTATGTAGGCCCATTGATTCAAAGACTGCCCCCACCCCCACCTAGTAATGAAGAGTAAACTCAGAGCCTTGCCATGCTAGACAAGAGCTCTACCACCAAACTACATCCTTGGGCCTATTAGAGGTTCCTTAATTTATGGCTGGAATAGTTCTATAAACAAGTAACTCCCTAAAATTGATACTTTTGTTACTTTTATGATACTGTTTTATAGGAAAGCCAGAAAATATAATACCTTCTCCTTCCTAATTTCCAAAATGATTATTTCTTCATTAGTATCCTCCAACAGTGAGTGATTAGAGGTTTGGGTTTCCTTTGGCATTACTGTGAAGCAACTTTTTTAAAAAATTATTTTATTTTATCTTATTTTATTTTATTTTATATAAGATAGAGAAAGAGGCAGAAAGGGGCATTCCAGGGCCTTTAACCACTGCAAATCAACTCCAGATGCATGCATCACCTTGTGCATCTGGCTTACATGGGTACTGGGGAATCGAGCCTGGGTTAGGCTCCACAGGCAAGCACCTTAACTGCTAAGCCATTTCTCCAGCCCACGAAATAACCTTTTAAACCAATTTGGTATATTTCCATCCATTGCAATTCTCCTTTAGAATGCTCAGGTTGCCCCCACTGTGTGACCAGCATACGTTCAAGGACTATCTCCCAAGCACCACTGCCGTGACATCAGCACTCTTTCTCACGGGCCTTGCCCTGTCTACTATGACAGGATGGAAACTTCTGCTCCAGACATACAACCTTCCATTTCATTAAGGAATCCTGACATTTTGTGGTAGGTTTTTTTGGTTTTTGTTTTTTTCCCATAATCTGGGCATAATGGGTTCCCAGCCTTTAGTTCTTGTTTCTGCACGGTATCTGTGCACACATCTAAGAAGTGGATGTGTGTGTGTGTGTGTAAAGATGAAATACTTTTTGAGTTCAGACTGATGCTTTCCGTTTGAATTCAAGACTACCAAGTTTTTACTTAATCTGTCTTCCCCCCCCCCCATAAGTAGAACCTTTGTATGGACACATCATGTGTTGGTACCATCATTTCTCTCCTCCCTGACCCCATTTCACTGAGGGCCCTCCTCTGTGGGATTGCTGGGATTTACCATGGGATTATAGGTTATGAGTTGTGAGAGCAGCAGTCAGTCATTGTTGGGGGTAGATATTTTGCCTCTGGATATTCCCTCCCACCCTGTGGCTTTTACAGTCTTTTTACCACCTCCTCCACAAAATTCCCTGAGTCACTATGGGTGTGTCTTAAGACCAGTTTAATGTTGAGCTCTTAGTAGCTTCTGGATTTCTGCTTTGGTACATTCTGAGCAGCCTCGGTATTTGTCTCCATCACCCTCGTGCAGGTTGCCAGGCTCACTGTGGAAGCAGGACTCTCACTCATCTCACCAGTTCCTCTGTGGCTTCACCTGGGCCCTAGTTGATATGTGAGGGGTGGTTCATCTCCTGCCAGAGAGTTAGCTGTCTTTTCTTATCTTGTTGGTAGAATTTGGTTGCCTTCAATTCTCGCTGTCTTCCAAAAAGGAAAAACAGATTCTCCAACAGAGAGTGAAATCAGCTTAGGTTACAGGGGATAGGCATTGTTAATTTAGAGAGATTTTGATGGCTCTAGCCTCTCTTTAGACCAAAGACTATTGGGAGCTTCTCATTGGAGTCCATAATCTTGGTTTCCATAGGATTCTGCCTCAGTTCCCAGTTCCAGTTATGGGTTCTTTTCCACTGTGTAGATCTCTTTGTCACTCAACCAGTGGCATCTTACAAAGCTAAAAAGGTTTTGTACAGACAAACATACCAAAAACAGAGCCAACAGACAACACAGAGAATGGGAGGAAATCATCACCAGCTTATACTACTGACAGGAGCCTAATATCTAGAATTTACAAACAACTCAAAAACATTAAGCAATAAAAATAATCAAACAATCTATTCAAAAAATAGGGCAGAGAACTATATAAAGACTTCTCAATGGAATAAATATAAATGGCTAATACTCACCTAAGAAAATGTTCAACATGCTAAATTATCAGGGAAATGCAAATGAAAACAATGATGAGATTCCTTCTTATTGTAGTCAGGATGGCAATCATTAAAAAATCAAATGACAGTAAATGTTGGCGAGGATGTGGGAAAAGAGGAACCCTCATTCACTGCTGGTGAGAGTGCAAACTTGTACAACCCCTATGGAAATCAATAAGGAGACTCCTGAAAAAGATGAAAATGACTCAGCTATTCTTCTATTGGGCACCTACCCTAAAGGCTCCTCTCTTCATTGCAGAGAAATTTGCTGAAACATGTTCATAGCTGCTCAATTCACAACAGCTAAGAACTGGAATCAACCCAGATGCCCATCATTTGAAGAATGGACAATCTGCCTTTTTTTAAAAACCTAATCAGTATTTTCTTTCTCTCATGCCAAAATTCTCTATTCTCAGAACATCAGGACATTATGTCTTTTTTATGAGAGAGACAGGGAAAGAATTGGCATGCCCAGGCCTCTAGCCATTGCAATCAAACTCCAGAGGCATGTGCCACCTTGTGCACATGTGCCACCTTGTGCTCATGCATCACCTTGAGCATCTGGCTTACATGGGTTCTTGGGAGTCAAACCTGGGTCCCTAGGCTTCTTTGGCAAATACCTTACCCACTAAGCCATCTCTCCAACCTAGTGTTTTATTTTTAAAATAACAGCAAAGGAACTCTGTAGTCCTTGGTATTTTGAGAGACATAAATATTAAAGTAAAATAAGAAACGTGGTTTTAATTCACACCAACCATTGCTACAGATTAAAGAAATAGATGATAACTTAGCTTCTCATTCAGAGAGACACTAATGCATAGAAACTTAAATGTTCTTTATACTTAAATGTTACATGAGTGGGGACTGCTGTTTGGGAAAGCAAATAGGGAGTCTACCCTTATTAAGTTTGCACAAGAGCTTTTCTACCATATGTGCAAGCATCACAGGTGTCCCACCAGGGAAAAGAACACTTGCATCACTGTTTTGCAACTGTCCATAATTTTAGTTCAGTACCAAATTCTTTCCTGAACTACGTATGGAAGAGGCATGTTTCTCTCACAGGACAACTGCAGGGCACGTGCACCGCAATTTTCCCAAGTCAGTAGAAATCCACCATGTGAAGACAACTGGGTCCCAGCAGAGGAAGTCAGTTTTGTTTTTGTTTTTGTTTTTGTTTTTGTTTTTGTTTTTGTTTTCCTTAAAAGTGAGGACAAAGAAGTCCATCAGGTCAACAAACACAGCTAGTCCAGTTTAAGGCTCCTCCATGTTCTGAAATGAACCTACATAAGGAGGACATCCTCAGCCTTGTTTCTGAGCACCCTCTGAACATATCACTTCATCATATTACTAACTACCTTACAAGGCAAAACTGACATTGGCTGTTCAAGGAAATTCTGTGTTCTTGTAAGGAAGAGAGACATGACTGGCTTACATGGGTGGGAAAGAGCTCTGTGGAAGAGGAGCATAATTTCAGAATCCATTGCCTCAGAAACTGTTGGTTGACACAGAATGCCACACATTCTCTCTTGACATTGTCTCAAAGTCAGACTTAGAGTAATCTAAGTCTCCATGAAGCTCACTTTCCCTGCCCCACAAGCTTCCCTCCTTTATGAGGAAAAGAAGGACAAGGAAGAGGGAAGGAGAGAACAACAGAGGACTTGTGAGGTGAGGATGTGAAACAGTTGCTGTGGAAACAAAGGAAATAACTGGCAGACTCAAATACAATAACTGTTAGAGACACTGAGGACCAGCACACTTTTCTCCTTCTCTGAGTCTACAGATTGGCTTGATAGGTTGGTTTACATATAAGGATTTGACCAGACAGGTCAAAAGTTGTGGCTTTCTCAGCTTATTTTTTAAATATTTTTATTTATTTATTTGAGAGAGATAGAGAAAAAGAGGCTGATATAGAGAGTAAATGGCTTCACCAAGGCCTCTAGCCACTGCAAATAAACTCTGGATGCATGCGCCACCTTGTGCATCTGGATTACATGGGTCCTGGGGAATCAAACCTGATCCTTTGGCTTCACAGGCAAGTGCCATAACCACTAAGCAATCTTTCAACCCCAGGCTGATTTTACTTACAGTAATTAGTTTTACTTAACAAAAGCATCTAGAATAGTGAATTCAAATTTCTTAATTACAGAAAGTTTTCCCTCTATGTTTGAGAAGATAGTAAAGAGGAAGGGGGCTAGAGAGATGGCTTAGTGGTTAAGGCACTTGCCTGCAAATCCTAAGGACCCATGTTCGACTCTCCAGGTCCCATGTAAGCCAGATGCACAAAGTGATGCAAGTGCAAGGTCTCACATGCACACAAGGGGTCACATGTGTCTGGAGTTCAATTTCAGTGGCTGGAGGCCCTGGCATACCAATTTTCTCTCTCTCTCTCTTTCTCTCATTCACTGTCTCTCTCTTACATAGAAAAAAACAGGCCAGTCTGTTGGGCTTGCCTCAATAAAAAGGAAGATGGGGGGGCAGGCAGGACAGTAAGGAGAATCCACTGAAATATGCAGTTCAGCACTGAGGAGAAAGGATGGCAGTGTCTCTTCTCTAGTGGGAACTGAGTTATTCAATGGAAGAATAATTTCTCTGCGAGAAAGCCTATGCCTGCTCTTTCCCCTACCTCTCCTTCACTCTTTCACCTGGCATGTCTCCCCACGGACGCGCTTATAAATTCAGTTTATCTCTCCCTTAGCCTGGCATCCCTTTATTACACTACTTTACTGCTTCTTTGAGGCTGAGACTCTAAAATTTGGGTCAAATGATACATTAAGTTAACCACTTTAAAATACCAATAACATCCCTGCAGCACTTTTCATATTCATGGTGGGTCACAAGCATCTCCTTTCTCACTAATGAAGATGAGGTGAATATCCTGGGCGTCTAAAACCATGGCTAGTTAATCACTGTCTGCTGTGGGAAGCAAGACAAAATGCAAGACCCACAGAAAAGTATATTACATTTTAAACTTGCTGATTCAAACCTTTATCAAATTCTTGAACATGCAGGCAGAAGTTCTGTCATGGAATCCCAGCATATGTAATGAAAATGACCAGGAGAAGTGTAGGGGTGTGTGCAGCTCTATTGTTTTACAGATTGCTTTTTGAGATATTATTTTATTTGATCTTTGTGAAAACTCCTGAAATGAAAGAAATACTATCTATATATTTTCAATAAGATACTATGATTCATTAACCTGTTCAAGTGTCAAATTATTAAATGTTTATGCTGGGACTAAACACCTCAGACTTCAGGCTCCTAATTAGAAGTTCTTTCTAGGTTTCTCACCTATGCCCTGAAGTAAATGGAAGTTTGGTTGAGGGGGCCTCAAAGAAAGGACAAGGGTGTCAGGCAAGATGTGCATGCTTTCCTTCCTCTTTCAACCAGCGCAGCTCTCCAGGTTTAGTTGAGGCATCAGTGTGGATCTCCAGAGACCAGATCCACTGCAGAAAGCAAGCAGCCTCTCCTCTACTCTTCACAATCCAGCCAGGTGGTGAGCTGCCTTCAAACCAATGCTGAGCAGACCTGCAACACTTCATGGCAGAGACAGTCACATACTAAGATATCTGACTGCTGTTGTGTGTTGCCCACCTCATTCTTCTATCATTACCATTCTGGGCCATGGAGAGATCTGATGGCCTTTGTATGAACCAACACTCTTCTAGTTCTACTTAAGACACAATCAGCATGTTGCCTCTTTTACAGCTGCTTAGTTTCCCCTTTGTGGCTCTCCATGAAGCATCAGCTTGTGAATATACACAAGGATGGCACCAGCTACCCGACAGGTTTTTTGAAAATGAAGCCAGGCTGGAGAGATGGCTTAGAAGTTAAAGCACTTGCCTGCAAAGCCTAAGGACCCATGTTGGATTCTCCAGATCCCATGTAAGCCAGATGCACAAAGGTGAGGCAAGTGCAAGGTTGCACATGCCCACTAGATGGCACAAGCATCTGGAGTTAGATTGCAGTGACTGAGGCTCTGGGGCACTAATTCATCCTCTCTCTCTCTCTCTCTTGCTTTCTCTAAAAAAAATGAAGCCTTTTTTTTCTGAATGAAAATTAAGCAAGATAAATTCCTAATAGAAAGTGACTACATTTTTAAAATATTTATGTATTTATTTGAAAGAGAGTGTGAATGGTCATACCAGGGCTTTGTGCCACTGCAAACAAACTTCAGACACATGCACCACTTTATGCCTCTGGATTTATATGGGTACTAAAGCATTGAACCCATGCCATCTCACTTTGCAAGCAAGCACCTTTAACTGCTGAGCCATTTCTCCAGCCCTACCCATGTTTTAAAGTGCTTTTAGATCCAAAATTATCTATCACATTTTCAGGTGTTGCCTCCACTACCCTGTTTTTCTTACAAGCCCCCCTTGCAGATTCTGTTCTCCTTTTTCATCTTTCAAAATTCATGTCAAATGCCACTTCCCACAACTCTTTCCTGTATATATCACCAGGCACCCTCCATAATTCCTTCTGAAGTCTCCCCCAGAACTTTTGAGTCACCCTTTTCTGTCACATTACACATATTAGGTCTATTGCAATTCATTGTTTCCCCATTTTTGACTCACACTAACCAAGAGCAGCATACTGTTTGTTTTTTGTCCTTTCTGTCTAGAAATTAATATATACTACAGCCAGGCATGTTGTAGATGCATACTTTTTATAATTGTTGAATATAAATTTAGTTTATTGAATGGCTAGCCTAGACTCAAAGGTGTGTATGTGGGAGGGCTCATTCTTAGTCAATTTTTAAAACAGAATTGTTTTCTGCTTTGCTTCATTGAAAATTGAAGTATATTTTCAACCATCTAATGAGTTGTATGGATTTTTCACAAACTTAACATCTTAACTTGCAAATTGTGGCTATAGATCAGGCATGGTGGTACACACCTGTAATCCCAGCATGTAGGAGGAAGAATAAGATCCCAAATCTGGAACCATCCTGGGTTAAGGAAAAACACCTTGTCTCCAATAAAAATTGAAAATCTACAAACTTGTTTCTATGGAAAATGTATTTCATTTCCAATATACAGAAAAAGAAATTGAGCTGGGCATGGTGGCACATGCCTTTAATCCCAGCACTTGGAAGGCAAAGGTAGGAGGTTGGCCATGAGTCTGAGCCCACCCTGAGACTACATAGTGAATTCCAGGTCAGCCTGGGCTAGAGTGAGACCCTCCCTCAAAAAAACAAAGAGAGAAAGAGAGAGAGACAAAAGCTTTGTCCACAACTGAAGAGTTGTCATCTTTCTCAATGTTTCACACAAAACTATGACATCTCCATATTTTGCTTCTCATGTAAAAGCTAGTTCATTAACCCAGTATCTGCCCCTGCATCTGCCTGCCCCTTGAGCATTTTTCCCATACCAAGAAATTTTCTCATTCTCTCCACTCTCCCATTGATGGCTTACTTACAGTTTGAACCTGTGTTGTGTTTCTTGTCATCTACCTTGAACCCATTACTTATGTGACTATTTCCCCAAGTGTCTCTGGGACTCAGGGGATGAGCAATGTGCACGTTCTGTTGCTGATTGTTCACAATGGGATTTCCAAGCACAGCATTGAGTTCGGAGGGAGGGGGTGCATTCCAGCTCCATGTAGGGGCAGCACCTAGCTTCCCATCATGTGCCATCTGAGCTCAAAGCAGACAATGTCCAAATTTCAGGCTTCGCTGCCTCTTTTCTCTCATGTTCCCGTCTTCTCTGCTATTCTCTAGAGATGAAGAGAAGTGAGATAATCATGGCAATAGAGCATCCTTTTTTGTCCTTATTGTTCTCCTCTGGTACTTCATTATGATTTGCCAGTCACTCAACGCCCTGACGGGCTGTCTTCAGAGCCCAGGATGTTTTCATCGGCGAATGCTGAAGGGCTTGTATTCTGCTTTCAGGCTTCGGTGGTGGCTGCGTTGCCATGCGAGGAAGAAGTCCACTTGGCCGCTGGGAAGTGAAGGACTGCCAAAGCTTTAAGGCCATGTCTGTGTGCAAGCAGCCAGTCAAAAAGTGGGAGAAGACAGAGCATGCAGAGAGGTGGCCATTTCACCCCTGTTATTTGGACTGGGAGTCAGAGCCCGGCCTGGCCAGTTGCTTCAAGGTGATGCTGAGGCTCCCCGGGCAATCTCAACAATGCTAACATCACTTCCGTTTGATCCACTTATCCCAAATTCCCTCATTTTCTACAACAGAGTCTTGCACACAACGCATATGTATCCATTTGCATTTCCTATTTCTTTCCTTATGTATATGTCAAATATTTTTAGGTCAAAGTTGGCATATAAACCCACTGACATTGAAGGCCTCCTCCTGAAGTCTGATGTCTATTAGGCAGAATTGTCATGTACTAGTATTAGTCCCAGGGAGAGGAGCTCCGTGCCCTGGTTATCAGTCCCTAAGGAAGCAGTCTACACACCTCACCAGTCTCTCGTGATCTTCACAGCTCTGGCAGGAGATTTTGCACAAACTCAGCTGCCAGAGTCCTGAGTCCAGCCTGGCAGTACATACCCACAAGCCAGGCACTGCAACTTCTGCATTCACAAGTGGGCCTCAAGAAGCAGTAGAAGCCTAGCATCCTGGTGAACCTGTCCCCCAAATCCCAGGAAAGCTGCCCAGATGGCACACATCCCATTTCCCACCACCGCTCAGAGACTCCAAAAGCACTCCTCTCTAGCATTGCAGAACTTCTTGTTCTAGGAGGGGCAGGGACAGTTTCTCTTCACCTCATAATGGTTCATTATTAGTACATTCTGATCAGAATTGCAATCAGAAGAGTGATAAGTGAGGTTAGCCAAAGTCGCTTATGAAAGAATCCTCCTGCAATACTGAAGCATCAGTCATTGTAGTTTTTATTGCCAAGCATTTCTCAAATACAGGAGGCCAATATATTGTTTGTAAGCACTTGCATAAAATTCTTATTATAATTATTCCACTAAAGGTAGATTTTGAAACCTGCTAGAACCCAAAAATCAAAGAAATTAATACATCTGGCTAACATGTTTTTATTTGATATGTGTAAATATGAATATATATATATATATATATACTTGGAGAGAGAAGTGTTTTGGATTTAGGATTTTACAGTATTTACATCTACATAATGAGGTACTTTGGGTTGGGACTTAAGTCTAAATACAAAATCATTTGTGGTTCAGGTACATCATACATAAAAAAGAAAGCCTTAAGGTAGTTTTATACAGCAGTTTTGTTGTTTTTTGAGGCAGGTGCTGAGATAAAAGGTGTGAATCACCACATCCATGTATTTTAATCTTTCATTTTTAGTTATTTATTTAAGAGAGAGAAAGAGAATGGGCATGCCGGGGCCTCCAGTCACTGCAAATGAATTGCAGACGCATGCGCCACCTTGTACATCTGGCTTATGTGGGTCCTAGGAAATTGAACCTGGGTCCTTTGGCTTTGTAGGCAAGTGCCTTAACCACTAAGCATCTCTCCAGCCCTATTATACTGTATTTTAAATAATTTTGTGCATGAGAGAGTCTGTATATTTAGAACTGTCAGAAAAATAAAGATGTTACTATCACAAAAAATTCAAGTTTTGGAGTATTTCATAATTTTAATTTTCAGGTTAAAAATTGCAATATACATGTGAAATATATATATGAAGTCCTTGAAGAAATACCTCTTTGCCAATCAGCACTAGCTACTAGAATTAAAACAATTTCTACAATATACTTATCAGAAATATATGTTTTAAAATATGGCTGTTTATGTTTGGTAGTTTTGTCTTGGATTGTTTTACAGATAGAGATGCTCCAAATCGAAAGAGAAAGTTCTTCCCCATCAGCTGAATGCAGGGAGAGCTGGTTGGAGACAAACTGCATTCCACAGATCCTGCAGTTCATAGATAGCAGAAAACACCAATGAGTGCATTCCACTGAAACAGGCACAAGTCAAATCCTACATGAAACTCATAGAAGAAAAGGTCCAAACATGACTTCACACAGTAATCAGCTAAACTTTAGAAATGAGTAAACTGAGGCCAGTGTGATAAAGTGATTTGCCCAAGACCACATTTTTTTTATTGACAGTTGTAAGACATCCCTGGTTTGGGGACTTCAGTGCTTTTTCTACTATATATCACCCTGATGTGTCAACAAATGGATGGTGTGCTTGGTGTGTGCGGTGGTAGGATTTATGAATTTAGAGTGATTCAGGAAGATGTTCCCAAAGGAGGCAAGTTTTGACATATAATTTAGAAGATGGAAAGGCTGTGCTGTGGTCCACAGGACTTGGAAAGACATTCATTCTGGTCTCAGCAAATCAGAGCCTAGTGAAAGCTGGCCGCAAAGTGTACCTGCAGCACCAGCTGGTCAGGCATAGAGCAAGGCTGTTCCAAAAGATATTCAGAGGCTTAGGAGCAGGAGCTCTGGGTCCTCCATGACCTACTTTGGTCTCAAGACAAAGCATTTAACTCATTGTTTTCCTGTTTCCATGAAGACAGTTAGCAAACAGCAGAGAAGTTAGGCATACACCACAGCAGCTACCACTTCAGCTAAGATGTAAGATGCGAAGGCCCTAGAAAGGAACCCTCCCTAGGCCTTGTTTCTCATTGCTTGTGATGGGTCCACCAAACTCATGATCAGTTCACTAATTCAAAAGTGTCAAGGGCTGGAGAGATGGCTTAGTGGTTAAGGCTCTTGTCTGCAAAGCCAAAGGACCTCAGTTCGATTCCCCAGTACCCACGTAAGCCAGATGCACAACATGACGCATGCATCTGGAGTTCGTTCGCAGTGGCTGGAAGCCCTGGTGCACCCATTCTCTCTCTCTCTCTCTCTCTCTCTCTCTCTCTCTCTCTCTCTTTCTCCCTCTTTCCCTCTCTCAAATAAATAAATTAATTAAATAAAGTATTTTAAAGTGTCAAAAAGCAAGCTGCTGGGATAGACATTAGTGGATTCTGGAAGCAACAAATCCTAGGTCTAATCCTAGCTTTGCCAGTTTGTAGGTGTGACCTGACAGTCTCAACCACTCTTAACTGACTCTCCAAATATCATTATAAACAATTATTAAGAGAAAATATATGCCAGCCATAGGAGGGTCAGTGACAAATGCCTTCGAGACTTTGGTATGTTCTCCACATGATTTGTTGTGAGGGTAAAATGAGCTAATCGTTTTATAATAATTATGCACATCCTCGTTCTCTAGACCAAACTTGCAATGAAGAACAAGGAAGGGCTGGGGGATGACTCACCGGGAGCATGTGTTTTGCATGCAAGAAGCTCCAGGTGCAGTACCTGACACGCACAAGAAAAAGATAATGAAAATGATATTACTATTGTTTTTGTAAGCAGAATTGAGTAGTTGAGCCTTATCCGTAATAGTGTTAACTGTTTTCTCTTCCTGTGCAGGTATTTCATAGTGAAAAAGTCCTAATGAAAAGAGCGTGGAGAGAAGCTGAAGCATTTTGTGAAGAATTCGGTGCTCATCTCGCAAGCTTTGCTCATATTGAGGAAGAAAATTTTGTAAATAAGCTTCTACATTCAAAATTTAATTGGTAAATTTATTTAATTTTGAAAAGTTATAGTTGAATACTGGCTCACAGTAGAAGCTTCTTTTTTCAAGGTAGGGTCTCACTCTAGCTCAGACTGACCTGGAATTAACTCCGTATTCTCAGGGTGGCCTCGAACTCACAGCCATCCTCCTACCTCTGCCTCCCCAGTGCTGGGATTAAAGGCGTACACCACCACGCCCAGCTACAAGCTTATTATGGTTATCCCAAATACTTGTTTAAAATGCCAGTATTTGTATTTGACATACCAGCTAGTCATAAGTTGTGAGAGTAATTCACATACATATAGTTTTATGTTTGGGACCCATGTGTGTCCCAAACAACAAAAGACAAAGGGATGGTTACTTTGAGATTTGAAATTTTTTCTATGTACTTGAAGTTGTTAGATCTTTGCTGCCCCCCACAAAAAAAAAAAACCTAGTCTGGTGGTTTTCAAAGTATTGTCTGGGGACCCTGAGTGTTCTGGAACCCCAGGAGCAGAAGCTCACATGTGGGCAGAACTCCAACTCTACTTGCTCAAACTCCCCAAAACAATTCCATACAGTTCTGCGGTTGAGGGTTTTCTATATGCCAGGAGTCATTTCCCCATTTGCTTGAAGATCAAATACAATGATGTTATTTCTGTTTACATAAGTGCTCACACATGAAGTTGCTAGTAGAATTTTGTGCCAGGCATCTACCAAATTATTAATCTTTAGTATCTCATCATAAAAGTTGTGAGCCAGGCGTGGTGGCGCACGCCTTTAATCCCAGCACTCGGGAGGCAGAGGTAGGAGGATCGCCGTGAGTTCGAGGCCACCCTGAGACTCCATTGTGAATTCCAGGTCAGCCTGGGCTAGAGTGAGACCCTACCTCGAAAAAAAAAAAAGTTGTATAATGTACAGTTTATATCTTGCTCAGGCTACCCAGGGAATATAGCCAAACCTACATGTATATGAATTCATTTAAAGTTTAGATGTTTAAGGGCTGGGAGATTGCTCAGCAATTAAAGGTGTTTGCTTGCAAAGCATGCCAGCCCAGGGTTCAATTCTTCAGTACACATGTAAAGCCAGGTGTACAAAGTAGCACATGTGTCTAGAGTTTGTTTGCAGAGGCAAGAGGTCCTGGTGTAGCTAAAGTCAGTCTCTGTCTTTTTGTCTCCATCTCTTACACACACAAGCAAATAAATATATATTTAAAAATTAGATGTTTAAGAAACTGTTGCAGAGAAAATAAGTATTAGTTTGTCTCCCATGAGGTAGTAGAGCAAGGAAAAGAAAGTACTGGAAACACTGAGCCAAGAAATGAAACATTCTTCACACAGAGTATGAGGTGGACTTCTAGCTTCTGCCATGGCTTGACCTTGTGGGGGTCACCCTCAATGTCACATACTCTTAAATGGTTAAATGTAAAGTGTCATCACGACAGGGGCCAGCAGGTGCCAAGGATGTCTCAGAGTCTCTACCTTTCATGTGATTTCGATCAGTGTCATTCAGAGCAGCTCAAATATCCGAGAAGTAATATTGCCGGCATGGCAGAGCTCCCTCGCTTCTCCACACTAAGCAAAACAAAGCATCTGTCATGACTTCTGAATCTTTTAAATCTTTAATTCTTCAAAATTATTCTCAGAAATTTCTCTGAGTGAGAGGGTTCATTGTACAATTAGGCTCTACTGCTTGATTTATTGAGTACTCTGCTGGTTGACATATTTGTGCTCTGCCTAATAGGAGGGAAGATGATTCTCTGTGGAGCTCCTTGCCAAGTTGAAACCAGTGGTGACTGCTCAAGTTAATCTACCATGGCCCAGGCTGATTTACTGCAGAATTATTTATGTTAGGAACTGAAAAAAAAAATCCCTGAGCCTTCTGTGTACTTTTTATTAAATGGGGATGATTAACTTTCAGAAGCTGCATGAACATTTGATAAAAAGGCAACAGGTCCAGGCGTAAGAAAGCAGCTCAGAAAGTGTAGGAAAGTAGTAAGGCAGCTAAAGTCCTCTAGGGAAATGATGTTCCAGAATTTCTTACCAATGAGTTTTCATACATTCTTAACCTGATGAAAAGGCATTCCCATTCCTTATTTTAAAGCCCTACATTCTCAACATGGGTCGATGTACCCCCAGTGCACATGACCCACGAACAAATCACACAATAGGATGTGAATTGAAACCATACGGTTTAGTTGATTTGGGAGCGTGCGATTTTTGCATGCAAAATAACGTTTGGTCTATTTCTGTTGTCTTGATCAATCCTGACAGTAGCACCAGCTGTTTCCTGCACACATAAATAATTTACAATGTTGTGTAACCTTTTATTTAATATTGAGAATTTGACAGGAAAGGCAAAGTCTTTGTTTCTTCTCTGCCTAGGACAGAAGGAAGGCGGTTCTGGGTTGGATTTAATAAGAGGAACCCGCTGAACGCTGGCTCTTGGGAGTGGTCTGATGGAACTCCTGTAAGTCTTTCCAAAGTCAAGACAAGTGACCCTGGACCAACTTGGTAAACCAAAGAGAAGTACTGACCTTAGCTCCCTTAGTAAAGGTGCTCTAGGCCTTGGCCAAGGGAGTGACTGAGCATCCTGGGATGATCAGACTTTTCTAAAGCCCTATAGTAGCTCATCCTGAAAAGAAACCAAAATTTCCAAAAATCCCCCCAAACCATCTCCCATGTGAAAAGTCATCTTGCAGAGCAGCAGCCATTCTTTGAAGCAGTACCAGGCTTCCCACCCTGCCGCTCCTTTCCTGCTCAGTGTGAGCACGGGACCCTTTTCCATGGCACAGTGGAAAGGACACTGTTTTGGAGAATGATTTTCACTTAACCTTCCTGTAGCAGGACAAAGATGCCACAGCCTTAAAAATAAATCTATCATGGCCAAAGTAATGAGCTCCAGAAAGAAAGGAAAAATCTTGCTGTTCATCCCATTCCACACTTGAAAACCTCTGTGAAGGAAAGAGATCATATGTTGTTTCCCCAGATGCATTGAGGAATTCTCACATTGTCACCAAGGCAGCAGGGGGAAACCTGAAGCAATAGCCAGACTGAACTAGGCACATATGAAATCAAGTGATTTAATTTCACCAATGATAAGAGAGGCTTGTAAGAGCCTGTAGTAAGCATTTAAGGCAACTGCTGTCTTCATAATGAGTCTTCATAATGTCTCATGCACTGGGATGAATGAGCTCCTATATGACCTCATTTCATCCTTCCAGTATCTCACAGCAGTGGGCAATAGAATGATTAATAACAGTCTGCCTAAAATATTACAAAGAACAGCCAGGATTTGCACACAGGTTATCTGACTCCAAATCCACAATCCTATGACATATCCCAGTTTGTAAAATACTACCAGCCAAATTTGAAATTATAAAGAACTGAGAAAAACATATTCAAAAGATGGGGTTCAAATTTGTAGCCAAAAACAAAAAGAAAAAGCTCAGTTCTTCAAGTGGGAATAAAAACAACAGTAATGAAATGCTAGTTTGTAAATAATACTAATAACATTTTCCATTCCAACACTGCTTCTTTAAAAAGGGTGTCAGGAGCAAAGAGTAGGAAGAGAACTCAACAACCACTCAGCTGTTCCCACTGACTTTACTATGAAGAAAGTAAGGCCCAAGAATGGAAGAGACATGAAAGACTTATACATATCACTTGCAAAGCAAAATGTGATACATAGAAGTTGTAATACTTCATTTCATTTTACTAAATCAGATTCATTAATAAGAGAAAAGGAATAGACAGTTCAATTCTCTGAGGTTTTTGAACTCCATTAGACAAAATGAATCCTAATTCATGCAATTCTCTAAAACTAAGGATATGCATATTTGATGAATTGTTGCATGGATGTATACATATTTGTGCCATTCAAATGGTTTCAAAGTATCATCTTATTTTCCACATTTTTATACCCTATTCTTTAGGTAATCACTTAATAGTGAAAAGGTTAAATCTTTATTGAAAACACCTGTTAAGAGAATGATGCGAGCTCATAAGAAGTGTTGGTTAGTTTCTGGTTAAAAAACTAGCTCTGTCTTAGAATTTAGTCATTAAAGATTAAAAGTTTGGCATCTATGCCAAAGAATTGTCATCAAAGGTGTTAAGCAGATTGGCACACCTAGGGCTACACTAATTCAGCCTTAAGAAAATGGTGCAAGTTCAGCACAAAGCTTGCACCCGAGTTCTTCTGGAAAAAAAAAGTATGACATCTCTTTTTAAGAAAAATAATATTTAAGAAAAAAGCATGAATAAGAAAAAAGGCTAAAACTGTTCTTGACAAGTATGGACCCACCTTTAGCTGAATGACTTCCAGATGTGTCTGAAGCTTCCTGTCATGGTTGTGTTTATGGATAACTTGTGGTTTTTTGAATTTCTGGGGGATATAATCCTTGAGGAATAATGAATTTCATCTACTGCAGGTTGTCTCTTCGTTTCTAGACAACACTTATTTTGGAGAAGATGTAAGAAACTGTGCTATTTATAAGGCAAACAAGACATTGCTCCCTTCACACTGTGGGGCCAAACATGAATGGATATGCAAAATTCCAAGAGGTATAATTTGTTTAAGTTTTTACTAATATGCAGTACTTTCCCAAAGTATTAGAGAGATTCCAAATCTAAGCATCAGCACCCGAACCACAATGCCAACAACCTGCCTGATGGACCCAACTGCACTAGTTTAGTAATGAGTGTATCCCAGGGAAATGAAGACAAACAGCACAGGGCGGGATGCCAAGTCATTCATTAGGAATGGAGGTAACCAGCTGACATTGGGGAATAAGTACAAGGGAACAGAAATGTCACCCTGACATAACAAGCACACAGAATTACTTGCACAATGAGTTTGTGGCGATACCTAGCACAGTGTGCGACACATAGCAGCCGCCCTCCAGCAAGCGTTCATGTGCTTTCTTTAATCAGAAACCTCTTGAGTTTCTTCATATGTGAGAACTCACCACAGAGTCTGAGCAGCACAAAGTTCCTATTGGTAGTCGACTTTTTTTTAAGGTAAAGTACTTTGTAGTGTGGCTTGAGCTGAAGTAGCTCAAACACTATACCTGTGACGAAGGATCAGTCAAGGTAGTTTGCTTTCATTTTGCAGATGTGAGGCCCAAGATTCCACCTTGGTACCAGTATGGTAAGAACTAACCCAGCAATTCTCAAACTTCGAGCTGTATGCAATATGGGGATTTACATAGCATTACCATATTTTCATATGCCTCCCATTTTGTTCTTGTACATCAATCTAGAGCTTTTGGTTCAAATTGATAAGTTAATAACTAATGATCAAATTAATACATGTAGCTGTTAAATACAATTGAAGTTAACATCATAACTATATTTTCATGACACATTATTGTAAAATACATGTATACTGCTGACCTTTGAAAGCTAGTGAGGAATTCTTACGAGAAAATAAGCAAATTGCATATTTATTTTTGTGTGTGCTCATGTATGTCCATGTATGTGTTCAGATATATTTATGCCCATTTCTTTTAAAATGTCAATTGACCAAATTACAATTTGTGAGTCATATCATACACTATTTACCTATTTATGTCTCATTGTGTATCTCATTACTTTTGGCATGGTGAACACCATTGGATTTGTTTGTTTGGTTGGTTGGTTTGGTTTTCCTTTCTTCTTCTTCTTCTTTTTTTTTTTTTTTTATTTCAGATGCACCCTGGCTCTTTTATCAGAATGCAGAGTACCTCTTCCATACCCATGCCTCGGAATGGCCCACCTTTGAGTTTGTCTGTGGCTGGCTGCGCAGTGATTTTCTCACAATTCATTCTCCACAGGAGCAAGAATTCATTCACAGCAAAATCAGAGTGGTACTTGAATACAATTTGCCTTACAAAACTCAAACTTCAGCACCTTCTTCTCTCCTGGGGTGGGGGTGTGGAATTTGACTGCATGCATTCATTTTTCTTCTAGTAAATAAGAGATTGTTTTTCTTCCTGTTCCAGAGCTTAATCGAGCACAAAGGAGAAACAGGCTTACTATGTGCTCAGTCATTTTACTTCTCGCCATTCTCTGCTGGCAACAATGTTAAGTAAATCCATTATTGTTCTGTGAGATTTATTCAGTCACTCTCTGGGATCCTTTTCATAAGGATGCTGATACCATTCTTGAGGACTCCATCTTCTTGATCAAACCACTTTTCAGAGGTTCCCACCTCCTAATATGTCACCTGGTAGGTTAGGATTTCATGTCAATTTGAAGAAGACATAAATATTCAGTCTATAGTGAGGTCCAAGAAGAAAAGGTATCAACTTAAAAGAACACTGTAGAATGCTAAGCAATTCTTATTTCTACCTATGATGGACACTTTTTGTTGTTGATGGTGATAGTGGTATTTACCATTAACATTTCACAAGTATGAAATCTCATACCTAAGAATGTCCTAGTAAAGTAGGTCAATCTAGGAGAAATTTTTCTGGGATGAGGTGCTGAACTTGTAAAGGTATACCCATCCTAAAAATGTAGGAAGAACTGGAATGAGTAATTACTTTTTCAGTGGTATTTTTGTTTGTTTGTTTTACTTTTATGTATTTATTTGAGAGTGACAAACAGAGAGAGAAAGAGGCAGATAGATAGAGAGAATCGGTGCTCCAGGGCCTCCAGCCTCTGCAAACAAACTCCAGATGCATGCGCCACCTTGTTCATCTGACTTACATGGGTCCTAGAGAATCAAGCCTCAAACCAGGGTCCTTAGGCTTCACAGGCAAGTGCTTAACCACTAAGCCATCTCTCCAGCCCTCAATGGTATATTTTTATATAGCTCCTATATGAACATTGATAACTACATGTGTGAAAAACATAATAATTTATTTATAATATAGAACTTATTATGGACCAGAAGGCTAGAAAGTTTTAGAACTCTAAAGCAAAAATGAAAGGAAGAAAAAGAGAAAAAAAAAAGAAGGAAGGAAGAAAAAAAAGAAAGGAAGAAAGAAGAAAAAAATATAAATGTCAATGTTTTCCTTTTCTTAACAGAGGACCACATGGCATGTTTAGAATATTTTGAATATGTCATTTTTTTACCAATGTTGATAATCGAATAATTGTGGAAAAGTTAAAGCTATAAGCATATGGGAGTCATTTGACATGTCTAGCCAATCTGACCTCTTGGCTACCATTTTTATCTTTTGGTACACAATATTTGCATATCCAAATGGAAAATTTGCCATTATTTTTAAGTTTTAAGTTTTGTATTTCTAAATGTTCCATATATATATATATATATATATATATATATATATATATATATATACACATATATATGCACATAAACATTAGTTCTCCAAAATCTGGCTTTTTAAACCATTAAAATAAATTATTTGGGCCACTTTTTGGTGGAAATATTTTAAAAGATGTTAAATCGTTCTTTATTATATAATTTTGTAGATTAATATTGATTTGGGTGTTTTAAATATCTTTGGAAAGTATTCTTCCTATACAATGTTAATTGAAATGGCTATTTGAATATAGCAAAACTAATGTTATAAGAGACATGGTCATGTAACATTTCTTTTGACAAATACTATTTTTTGAGGAAGTGTCTTAGCCTAGGCTGACATAGAACTCACCCTGTAGCCCAGGCAGACTTTGAACTCATGATGGTTCTCCTACCACAGCCTCCTGGGTACTAGTATTAAAGGCATGAGCCACCATGCCCAGCACATTTCTTTTTACAAATCCTATTAATTAGTTTTATATCATTGGCACCTAGTTTCTAAGCTAAAATTTGAAACTTCATTTTCCATATTGGGCTTTTTAGGCTGGATGTGTTCCAGCTGTCCTATGAGGTTCTGTGTCATATCACAGTAAGTTGTGATGTGTTATGAGGGAGATTACCATACCATAATAGACATGATAGCAAACCTACCACTTATGATGCAGTAGTTAAAGTTTCTCTCCAGAGGTCCTTAATTGGGAAAGTGAACAATCAAGTCATGATTTACACTATTGCTGTGCATGAGACCTTTCTAGATGGAATTGTGGTTCTCCCACTGTGTTCACCTCCAGTCTCAAAAGAGCCATTCCATAGTCTGCCAATGGGCATCTAAATTCAGGATGTGAGAACGTGCTCGTGAAATAACACCTCAGGGATCCAAAGTTAGAGTTGCTCCATCTTTCATTATTCTCAAATTGCTGACATGGCAGACAGCCATGCTGTGTAAAGTGTAAAAAAAATACCTTGTTTATAAGTTAGAATTCTAGCAAGTTATGAGGTTCTGTTGTATGATGACCCCCAAATTCAAATGGAAAAAAATTACATTTCTTAAAATTTATTCCCAAATCTTCAATAAAATAAATGAGAGTGCAAACTTAAATACATAATGCCTTCACATTAACAGGTCATTGGCATATGAAAATTAATTTGCATTTTAACACACACACATCATAAAGTATATACTACATGAGAAGTCTCAGAGAAACCCCTGCTACCTCTTTCTCTTTTCCAGTGAAAGAAGGAACTCCAGTTTCCTGGGTCATAAGTCCAATATTCCATTTGCTCCAACATGTGCATTGTGTGTACCTGCACACCTGTGGTATTTCAGTATTACACTCTATTATGCTTAGACTGAATGATTAATATTGCTATTGAATTAATAAAATATATTTTTAAGGATAATTTTCTAGTTGTCAGACATTAGACTTCTATAGTATTCTTTTGTCCTATGTTGGGTCTCTCTATTTGAATGGTAACCCTAAAGCTTAACAGACTAATACCTAAATTCAAAATATTCATTCTCTTAATACCTTTCTACCTTGTTTGTCAAATAGATGTGACATCTGCAGTGAGCTTCCATAAATCACTGAGAGAAGAAGCAATTAATTATAGTCAGAAAAATACTGTCTTCTCTTTTACTTTAGACTATGTCAAATCACTTTTACTGAATGACAAATTTTACTTTTTAACTTGTGCAAAAATGAAAATTACTTTTAATATTTCATTTTTCTTTCATAATGAGTAAATAATATTTTAGAGTAACGAAGTGTAGGCTTTTCCTTAATGTTAGGCCTTAGTTACTCTTCCTTAGATAATTGGGTAAAATCCCAAAGAATCAAAAGCTATTAGCAGCATCTCCATTGGTCTTAATAGTGGAAAAAAACAAAAGATAATAAATGCTGACATTTTCTTTCTTCCTTCCTTTTAACAGCTATCAAAGTATGGTGTGAAGTGGTGGATAGGACTTCAAGAAAGAAATGCCGATGATGAAATTCAGTATGAACCTTGATTAATTTGCATTTAATTTTGTTTGACAACCTTTATGTGAAGAATGATAGGCTAGATCTTAGTCATCAGTTTGTTGAAGAGCCTTTGAATATTTTCTTTCACTTATGTATCTTCTTTTCTCTGGCCAAAGAAGAAGAGTTTTTTAAAGTATATGCTCACAGAACTTCCACCTGTCTATTCCATAAATCTATCCATCACCTCCATAAGCTTCCTCCTACCCTATTTATTTTTGTGATTAGTACAGAACCTAAAACTTACTCTTTTAGAAAATATACACGAGTGCTTTTCTAAGTTTAGTAAGCTATGATACCTTCAATCCATACCCTAGTGTTCCAAGAGTGGTGGATACTAAGCCTGCAAAATGAGAACTTTACCTTTGAAATTTCCCTACAGCTGGAGTGATGGATCACCAGTGATATATCAGAACTGGGACAAAGGAAGAGAAAGATCTATGAATAATCAGAGCCAGAGATGCAGTTTTATTTCTTCCATAACAGGTAATTTTATTGATTCATGTTTGGTTGATAACACAGCATCCCTGGAGACTGAGATCTCCCATGAAGCTTAAGCCATCATCAGTTCCGTGGTTGTTTCTGTTTTCAAGTGACAGTGTGTATCTCTGCCAGCCTTAGGGTTGGTGGATGGCCACTCCTATTGAGTCCATGCTTGCATGTTCCTGAAATCAGTTACATCTAGATTAGTCCTTTCTCATGAGCTAACAGCATCAAAATGAGGTCCACTCACACTTAAAAACATGCCTTGAGAAACGATGCACATTAATCTATTTTTTTGTTGTTTGTCTTTCAAGGTAGGGTCTCACTCTGGCCCAGGCTGACCTAGAATTCACTATGTAGTTTCAGGGTGGCCTCAAACTCACTGAGATCCTCCTACCTCTGCCTCCTGAGGGCTAGGACTAATGGTACGCACCATCATACCTGGCTAATCTAAATCCTGATATATACTTATATACCGAAATGTAAACAAAATAAAGGTTCCTTGTCCCTGTCCAACAATTGAGACTTATACAAGAAAATATGCCAACACGGGGAATGAAGTGGGAATAGAATATTTCAAATATGCACAAAATATCTATGTCAATGATGAAAAAGAAAACGTACACAACTATATTGACAATTCAAATAAATTATAAAAGAAAATGTGAAATCATTAAATAATTATATGCAGGGCAAACATATCTTTTCTGTGCATATCATCATTTTAATAATATGTATACTTTCTGTGCATATGTATTCAGCAAATACTACTGTCTATGAGATTTCAGTGTGGAAGCATTTTTCGTCTTTCCTTTTGCCAATTTATAAGTTTGCCAGGTAGATCTTTATCTAACCTGTAGCCCAGGTGAGAAGGGGGGATAAACATGAAAAGCAATGCTGGGTTAGCGGTGCCTCTGCAGGGCTGGGGAGGATACTGTGTGCTTAATCAGCTGGCTTTTGCCAGCAGGTGTCACAAGAGCCTACAGAAAGGGCTGCTTTGTGAGGCTGGGAGAATAGCAACTGATCTGCATTGGAAACAGCAGCCTATCCCCTCCTTCCAAGGCAACATTTTTTGACTCACATTTCTGATAGGAGAAACTGAACTTGCCCTTGCAATTTGCATGTATTCTGCTCTGTCTGAAATGTATGACTTGAATGCTAATGAAATGCATCCTACAACCCTTGCTCTGAAAATATAGCTCTTCTGAATTAAAATTTAAAAAATCAGTTTGCAGGAGGCTAAGGAACTCAGGACATATCTTACTGAGGGCATGTTTGTATGTCTTATTCAAGGCTCATAACTGAGAAATACTCTTTACTTAAAAGTTCCAGATTTAATTATTTTCTAAATTATTTATATAGGCTGATTATCTGTTATCCAAAAGGCTGAGGATTAGAAGTATTTAAAATGTTGGCCATTTGGGGGATTTTGGGAAATGTGCATAAGCTTTACAAGTTTAGCATCCTTAATTTAAAAATGCCTGAAACCTGCAATGCTTTAAAATATGACACTTTCTAAGTATCATGTCAACACTCAAGTTTTGGACTCCAAATGTCAGGAGTAGAGTAATCCAAGCTGTATTTTCTAAAGAACTATACAGAAAAATAATCACCTATCACTCTAAGACCTTTTCTTCTCTGTATATTGAAGTAGAATTTGATTTTGTGTGCCACTTTGTGCATCTGGCTTTACATGGGTACTGGGGAATTGAACCCAAGCTGTCAGGCATTGCAAGCAAGTGCCTTAACCACTGAGCTATCTCCCCAGTCTAAAGTAGACTGTTTTAAAACAAAAATATTACTTTGTAAAGCACCATTTTGCTACCCAAGTCAAGTATTCTCAGGGTTTTTGTTAGTTCTGTGTTTCAAAGACAGATTTATTTAGCAACTTTTTTTGTGTGCAAAGTTTTTACACTCTTACATTGGAATTGCTCAGTTGGCAACTTGCCCAGTTAGCTGCTGTCACTAGGGAACTCTATAATTAGTAGTTAAGTTTAGTTCCGATACTAGATTTAAAAAATAAATTATGAGATGTCATAGCAGTCATAAAAAGCAATCCATAGAGAATGCCTGTGGAAAGCCGCCATTCCTCAGCCAGCGCTGACCCACTTTCTCCTCAGGACTGTGGGGAAGCGAAGAGTGCTCCGCGCCCATGCCTGCTATCTGTAAGCGAAGAAACATCTGGGTTGTTGAAAAAGAAACAGATATACCAAAACAGCATGGAACGTGCCCCAAAGGATGGCTCTATTTTAACTATAAGGTAAATTTGTTCTCATAAAGTTGCTTTTGTTTCTTTTCTTTATAGATATTCATCTAGGAAATAATTTTTTTAAAAAGATGGTCTTCAGGAAACATAAATTATCCTAGGACTAGGAATATCTTTGTCACAACTTTCAAAAGACTTGAGTTTTTCATTTAGGAACAAACCTTTAACACTCCTCATTTGTAGACATCCACTGTGCTCTATGGTCCTCTAGGGGTGTGTGTGTGTCTGTGTGTGTGTATCTGTCTGTGTGTCTAGGCCCTGCTTCTCAGAGGGCCCACACCCATTTCCTCCTTCTGTGTCCTCCTGCCCAGAATCAGCAAAGAGCTCTGCCCACTGTGAACTGTCAAACTAATAACGGTTTAGTCAATGTCATCTTGAGCCTCATAAAGTTGACGCTTCTTTACAGAATTGAATCCAAGAGAAAATGATTGCCAGTGGGGATATTGTAAACCAGATTTATTATTTCTGATGCTGCCTTCAATTAAGGCCTAGTCTTACTCTGCACTCCTTATGTTTTGTAATAAAATAACTTTATAGGCCTGAGGTGGAAGTAATTAAAATGCATCCCAAATTATAATTGTTTAACTCTGAGAGAATTAAAAAGCTGAAAGTGTCATAATTCCATATGCTAATATGAAACTGCTCTTCCACGGGGGATGGCCAGTTTTGAATCTATGCTTGGTTCCACTGGAAGGCATGCTCTCCTTTACAGTCTCGCTCTCATTGTTTACTTTTCAGTGAAGCTTCTTGGGTTCTATATGAGTAGCCTGTATATGTGCTAAATTTTTTTAAACTAATTGTGGTAAAATGCACACACTATAGAATTTACTATCTTAGCCACTTTTAGTATCTGGTTCACTCATGTTAAGTACCTCCCCATTGTCACATAGCACATGTGCAGATCCTTTCCTTCTGGCACAGATGAAACTCTACACTCGTTAAATACAATGTTCCTATTCTAACCACCCCCCTCTCTGACCCTGACTCCTGGCAACCACCATTGTAATTCATGTCTCTCTGAACTTGAATACGTTAGGAGCCTCGTGTATATAGAACCATGCAGTATTTATCCTTTTATGATTGGTTTTAAAGAGTGGCCATGTTGTCACATGAAGCACAGATAGGGGTTAGGAGCAAGGTAGCTTTCTCCTGATAGTTAGCCAGGGGCTGGTCCACAGAAACATGGAAGCGACCATGCCTGCCCTGGTAGGACTAAACTTGCATCTGAGCCAGGCTTATCCAGACCACCAAGCCAGAACTCCCAGGCCAAGAAAAGGGGGAGGAAATGGGGTCATTGCTTCACCATCTTGGGTTTATGTACAGGGGCCCCTTTTCCCTTTCTACTTGCCTAGCCAAGGAAACCATCTAACTTATGCAGTGTTTCCACTTCTCTGCCCTTGAACCTGGTGGTCTTGCCCCTTTCTCGTCATCACAAATAGAAGTACTGTAACAGTTAAGTTCCCATCCCCCTTTTCTGCAGCGCCTGGTAACCCTTATTCTAACTCTATGAATGTGCTTAATATTTCACATAGGTGACTTGTGCAATATGTGTCCTTGTGTCTGACTTATGTCACTTAGCATGATGTTTTCATGACCCAAAATCATTCCACTGCATGTCACATAAATAAACCACATTTTCTTTTTCTTCATTTATCTGTGGGTAGAGAATTTGTTGTTTATACCTTTTGTGGATTGTGAATAATGCTACAGTGTTCATTGATGTGTACATTTCAGAGTCCCCATCTTCACTTCTTTTAGAGATATGCCCAGGAGTAAAATTACTAGGTCACGTGATAATTCTTGTTTAGCTTTTTGAGGAACAAATGGTTTTCCACAGCGTAAACCATCTTGTAGTCTTGCCAGGAGTATACAGCTTTCAATTTCTTCACATTCTTGCCAACATTCATTTCTATCTGTCTTTATTTTTTTTATAACCATCTTAGCACATATAAAGGGAACAAACAAGGGGCTTTATCTTGAACCAGGAGCAGAGAAAGAGAGGGAGAGATGGGGGTCCCACAGTCCTTCTGGAGAGCACACCTCCAATTACCTAAGGACCTCTCTCTAGGCCCTCACTCTTAAAGGTCTGTAGCTCCTCCCAATACAGTCACCCCTGGAAAGCAAGCCTGCACATAAGGACCTTTGGGGACCACACACCTATGCTAAAGCTTCATTTATAAATTACATACATTAAGTGACAGAAATAACAATACAGTAGACGATAACAGTGTGTTATATATATGATCTCTCCCTCCCTCCCTCCTTCTTTTTCTCCATATTTTTTACTGTCTTTGCCCATGATTTAATCGACTGTTGGTAAAAGTGAAACCATGGATAGTGAAAATGGGTTTAGCAGACTTTTCTACAAGTGACCCTGGAGATTGACAGGCAGGAGGAATGGCAAGCCAAGATGGACAGTTTCCCCAACTATCAAAGCAAGTTAAGAAAGAAAAACTGGGAGATAAAAATGATAGACCTGTATTTCTCAGTTCTGAATGAATTTCAATGTTTATCATTTTAAAAAATTCAGTTGACAAGGCAATCATCTTTTAGAGTTTTAAAAAGTAAGATGCCCAGAAATTAAGCATACTTTCCAAAGTCTCATAAGTTTTTTTTTCTCCATGTTTGATAATGTAGTCTAATGATATAAAAGAAGCTTAATGTAGTTTAATGATATAAAACAGCCGGGCATGGTGGTGCATGCCTTTAATCCCAGCACTCAGGAGGCAGAGGTGGGTGGATCGCTGTGAGTTTGAGGCCATCCTGAGACTACATAGTGAATTCCAGGTCAGCCTGGGTGAGCGAGACCCCCCCAAAAAAGAGAGAGAGAAAAGAAGAAGAAGAAGAAGAAGAAGAAGAAGAAGAAGAAGAAGAAGAAGAAGAAGAAAAGAAGAAGAAGAAGAAACTTAAGGAATTACTTAACGAAAAACAAGTCAGGAGAGCTCAATGAGACAGACAGACAGATAGTGTAACTCTTGGGATTTTTCTCCTACTTTGTATTCCAGAGCTGGACAGTGAGAATGGGTCCTTCATAACATTTATATTGGGATTAGCCAGGGTTTGATTTTATAGAGATAGTTTTTCCTCAAAAAATACTCTCTCCTGGCCAGGCATCATAGACAAACCCTGTCAACATGAAAACTAAAATGGATTTTTTTTCAAGCTTGTAGCCCTTTACTCATTCATTTAACTATACTGGATATTGGGGATTTAAAAACAGACCCTTTTGGAACATTCAGACTAGGGAGAGAAAATATTAGTAAATAAACTGGAAAAATAATTGTATAAACTGAAATGGTAATCTATATGATAAAGAAAGGTATACAGGCTTATGAGAGTGGATAATAGGAGGACCTGACTTAGTATCAGAGGATAAGACTTCATTGAAAGTACTGGGAGTTGTGAGGGAGGCTGAGGCAGAAGGGCTATGAGCTCAAGACTAGTCAGTGCTATATAGCCTGTTTGAGACCAGCCTATGCAGCATGAAACATTATCTCAAAAAAAAAAGTACAGGAAACAAAATGTGCCAGTTTTTTTGGTGAGGGAAAACATAGCATTTAAAAAACTAAGGTAAGCATAGAGAAGTACAATAGTGAAAGGTGAGATCAAAGAAGCAGCAAGGGTGAAAGAATGTGAATGTTTCTGGACTTAACCTAAAAATGATAGGAAATCGCTGAATGGTTTTTACTTAAAAAGAGACATAAGCAAAGGCAGATTTTGAAAAGCATCACTTTATTTGCAGTGCAAAGGATCCACTGGAGGAGGGAAGGGCGAGGAAGGTGAGAGAAGTCAGATAGACCTCACAGAAGCCCAAGCAATAGGTTGGTAGCATGGGCAAAGATGGCACAGTCATAGAGATGGGGAAGTGGTGTTTTGGGTGAAATGGGATGTCCAAATGGAGATGCTGAACCAGGGGTGGATGTGCGGGTGAGGATGCCTCCCAAATTTCAGGCATACATACCTGTACCGCTCAATATCAGTAGAAACACAAGAAAGATACGAAATACCATGGATTCCATTGCCAAATGTTGAGCTAGGAATGATTTTGAGGGGGAAAAAAGAGTTGTATATTTAAAACTCACTTGGAAATAGGAGTTTGCTAATTCACAATTGTGATCAGAGATGCCCATCACATTTGGCAAGTAGTAAGTAGGAAAACAATTTAAAATTAAGGATTCCATACTTCATCTTGCCGCTTTGCTTCAGTCATTAATGACAACATTTCAGAGTGCGTTAGTAAATGCGTTGTATTTTTGGAACAATGACCCTGTGGTAATAGGAGGCCACACGTCCCCTGTTATGCTAGTGAATCATGGAGGGTGGGGGGGGGGGATGTGTAGGGCAGTGAAAGGAGTGTTTCTTCAGAGAGGCATTGAGCAACCTGAACCAGGAGGTTCATTAGTGTGACTATCTGAACACAAGGTAAATTCACATTAAATGATAAGACTTCTTAATAATTAGTATGTGCAGCTCTTTGGAATTTGCAATTAGAAAAAGAAAAAGGAGGTGGAATGAAAAGAAAGATAAAAGGTTTCTATAAAATTAAACTCCTTTAACGTCCACTCCATTTCTTTGTGAAGCAAACAAGGAATGGGGGACCAGAAGAATTGGAAATGCACTTCCTCTCTTGATTGGTAACCCATCCTTAGGCTACATCAAGGTTTCTGGTTTGCATCCTAAAAGCAGTAGAAACTCCCTGAAGGGCTTAAACAGAATGACGTGATCAGGACTGGGTTTGAGAAGAATGACCCTGGCACTGAGAACATATGGACTGGACAATTCCTTGTTGTGGGGACGTGATCTGATCATGCACAGTGGTTACCAGCATCTTTGGTCTCTACCAGTAGTGATCTTCCCTGTTGTAGTTATAAATAAAAATGTCTCCAGGATCTGTCAACATATCTCAAGGGACAAAATTGTTTTCTTTAAGAACTGTTAGCCTAACTCTAGAGTTCCTGAGAATGTCATTTTGTAATTGAACACAATGAGTTCACTTCTTGGTAAAGGCTAAACCAAAAAAAAAAAAAAACTACAGCCAAGAGATGAGAAAGCTCTGTTGCCTGCATCAAGTGAAAAAGAGTCCTGAGGTTATCGCCAAAGCAATGCTCTCCCCGCGGAATGGAAGCATAGGACTTTTATTGTAGAGTCTATATATACTCATTTAGGAAAGCACTTTTAGGAGTGGGAAGAGACTCAGTGTAAGCATGTTCAGTTTAAAGTCAGTGCTGAAGAAGGAGAGAGCATGAGCACACTCAGTTCAGAATCATAATGATGGAGAACGCAAACATTTTTGGTACAGTATTATAATGAGTCAAATTTACTCTGGATGTCTAAAAGAATGAGTTAAAATAAAATAATGAGTTAGAGTTAGCCTCCATAATCTTGGTAATTTTGACCAGTTTTTTTTTTTCTAGTTTTTCCAAAAAGTTTCAGACAAAGAACAAAGGAAAAAATACTTTTAGGGTACTTTAATTTAGGGGTTTGCCCTTATAGATACCTGCCTTGCTTGATAGTTCAAAAGTTAACTGTTTTAGGGTCTGTGGCATTTTATTTTATTCCATATTTATTAGGGACCTGCTCTGGTATGATGGTCAAAGAGGACTTGATGTTCAGACTTAGTCTCTGCTTTTATGGAGGTTGTGATGGTGGGAGGAGATGTGAACTGATAAAGTGGAAAATGAAGAATGATGGACAATGCCATTCCAAAATAAGATAGGGAAGGAGGCCATCTTTAATGTTTATTTCTACCATAACCTGGAATTGCTCTGTAACTGTAATTTTCTCTGAGCATAATTTTAAGATCTGACCTGCAATGACTGGGATTGGCTGTGTTCACCAAAAACAGAACAGATGGAACATCCCTTGCATAAAATCTCTTCTGACTTCTCTGGAACTAGGGTGAACAGTTACAGCCCTCTAGTCTCTCTCCCTCCTAATTCCATTTGGTCCTGCCATGTTTACATCTTGTTAAGCTTTGGGGGTTAGACTAGGCCAATCCTTTCTCGTATTTATCCCTGCTTATCTCATCTCATAGTAAGGAAGCCTGTGTCATGACTTGGCATGGTCTTCTTCATATTAACAACCAGCTTCCATTGCCAAAGTGCATGGCCTTTCTTCTGGAGTTCTCTTTAAACATCGATGTCCCACCTTCGCTTTTGGCTTCCATCTCCCCAGGATTCCTCAGTTCTGCTCTCAATTCTCCTTCAGTGGACTCCCACTTTTCTTTTTTGTACTTACTGATTAAATGGCTGACTCAACATCTAGTGAATTAAATTCTGATTTTTAAAAATATTTTATTTATTTGAGAGGAAGAGAAAGAGGCCGATAGAAAGAGAGAATGGGCACGCCAGGCCTCCTGCCACTGCAAATGAACTCCAGATAGCATGTGCCCGCTTGTGCATCTGGCTTAAGTGAGTCCTGGAGAATCAAACCTGGCTCTTTAGGCTTTGTAGGCAAACGCCTTAACCACTAAGCCATTTTCCCAGCCCTTAAATTCTGATTTAATGGAAATGGTCTGACTTCCCAGTGTCCCTCTCTCAGCTCAATTGAGGAAGTATACTTATAGACAAATTCAAGCTAGGCTTCTTACTGCCATACCTAGATTTTTTTTGAGATTAAATCCACCTGTAAACTTTGTAAGCAGCCTGACTCCTTTGTAGAAACAGTACTATTTCCCATGAACAGAACTCTGCTCTGACATCCCACATGACAAAACATGTCCTTACTAATGTTCTGTCTGATGTGAAGTACAGACAAGTCATTCATTCTCCCCAAAAGCTGCTCCTCTTCCGGCTACAGTAATGCCTTTGGAGCAGTTGAAAAATATGAGTTCTTTTTGCTCAAGAAAACCATAGTTTTCAAAGCTGACTTTCAGTGCCTTTGGGAAATTTTTAGTTCACTTAGAAAAATGTAGAAATGAACCCTTTGTTTTGATGTTCTTCCACAGTGCTTTCTGGTGAGGATCCCCAAAGACCGAGGCAACATGAAGAACTGGACAAGTGCCCGAGATTTCTGCTCTGAAAGAGGGGGAACACTGGTCACCATCGAAAGTGAAGTAGAGCAAGGTAGAGTCCCAGCGCTCAACCAGGACAACATAGACATTTTCATTCAAGTTTCAATTGAAATATTCAAAAAAAACTACCATTTTTTTCAAATCAGCATTTAAAATATTATATTGTTGATGACACATAAAATTACAGTTGACCACTCAGGTTTTATGTCATAACATCTATAAACATCAGTATGCTGCATGGTCCATAGTTGATGTTCTAGAGGCTTTAGTTTTCATAGTAGCAGTGGAAAGAATAAAGACCCATGATCTGTGCTTCAAATGATTAAAATATTCTGAAATAGTCAACTGTCATTTCATGGTATGATCTTTTAGGATATAGTTAGATTCATCTGTACACTTATTTGATACCTAGACAACTATATACTTCAGTTTAAAAATAGTGTATTAAATCCCATTTTGTTTAAAAAGATATTAAGTGAGCACTAGAAGTTGTTTTGTTAATGATCTGATGAAATCTCAGAATACCCAGTTAACTTCTGTCAATTTAAACTGATGGGAATGGACGAAGCTGCATTATCCAAATGAGAACACAGTAACAATGTGCTGCAATCAATTCGCAGAGAAGCTCGTGTCATCTAAGTGTGATCATGTCGTAAACAGAAATCAATGATATAAATGGTGTTAAATTAGCTAATGTATTCCTTTTTTTTTTTTTCAGCTTTCATTACTATGAATCTTTTTGGCCATTCTGTTAATGTGTGGATAGGGTTACAAAGTGATGATTATGAAAAATGGCTAAATGGAAATCCTGTGGTGTATTCTAACTGGTCTCCATCTGATATAACAATGAATGTAAGTTTTAAGATGTTTGTGGTGGAACTGAAGATTAAATGCAGAGTATTGTGCTTATCAGATAAGCTCTCTAACCACTGAGCTATGAGATTTAAGCTTTGGAAGTCATTTGAGGAAGAAGTTTCATTTGGGACTTATTGATTAAAGCTTTTTTCCTATGTTTTGTAGTGATAAAGTTATGTTAGTTTAGTGGTGGTATATTAATTTTTAATAATATAATATCACATAATTTTCATGAGAAACATAAACATAATCACTTTACTCATCACCATGATTGTTTATCTTGGAGGCCATAAAGAGATTTCTGAATGGGTTTATTACATGTAAATAAGAGAATACTGGTGTTTTAATTTTAAAATACTATGTCCTCAATTAGAAGTGCAATGTTGCAATAACATTAAGTCACTATATTTTATAATATACATGTTCCTTTAAAGATTCCAAGTTATAACATCACTAAAGTTCAACAACACATTCCTCTCTGTGCCCTGCTGTCAAGTAATCCTAATTTTCATTTCACTGGAAAATGGTACTTTGACGACTGTGGAAAAGAAGGCTATGGGTTTGTTTGTGAAAAAATGCAGGGTAAGAACTATCTTGGATTTTATTCCTTTCATTTCCTTTCTTTCCGTCATCTTCCATATTTGTTTTGCAAAGCTATATACCCAACAGTTTTGCCGCCAGCAATGTGAGGCACAGGCTTTTTGTCTTTCGGCATACTTAGTCACTTAATCTCTGCTTCCCTAAGATTATGCCCTTCTCCTGGTGTTCTGAACACCACAGAAGCCCTGGCTGATGACCAAGTTTATGCATGTACTCTAGTACCATTCAACAGCTTTCCTCATTTGTTCTGGGATCATGTGTCTGTATTAGTCCATTTTCCAATACTACAATGAAATTATCAGGCTAACTGACAAACATTATCTTTTGGCCACATTTCTGATCAGAAGTCAAAGGTCCACATCTAGGGATGTCCATCTCCTGCCAGACTTCAAAGGTGGCATAGGGAGTCACACAGCAAAAGTCAGGGAAGGCACATGTATTCTCTCTCTTTCTCTCTTTCTCCCCCCCCCCTTTTCTTTCTTCTTTTAAAGGCACCAGGAGCAAGTCACAGGCACTCCACCCTCATGACCTTGTCTTTTCATTCTCACCTCCCAAAGGCCCCACTTCTAAGCCTCATAGTAAGATTGTTTCTGCCTTCTTACTACTTCATAATGGAGATTAAATTTCAACACATAACCTTTTAGGGACACATTCAAATAGATCAAACCATAGAAGAGTCCATTGAGGCAGTTCTTTAAGTCACCCAAACAGTGATGGAGAAGAATCAGGAGCCAGTCTTGGTGGCTCATACCTATAATCCCTGTACTTAGGAGGCTGAGGCAGGAGAATCTTTAAAACATTTGGGGCCAACCAGGACTATGTAGTGAAATGCTGTCTTAAAAACAAAACAAATAAATCATGGTAGTAAATTGATTCATATTGATTCCTTTGTTGGAGCCCCCAAAATGGTGGGTGTCTTTGGCTAAATATGACATGTAACATGTTTCTAGATATGGTGAGTAAAACACCCCAATGATTTCTGGTGTAGTCAGCTTCCCATCACTACAGCAAAACACCTGCAGTGATCAACTTATGAAGACAGAAGGTTTATCTTGGCTTACAACTGTGTAGGTTCCAGTCCATGATTGATTAGACCCATGTGGCAAAGCAGAACATCATAAGGGGGGCACGTAGCACAACAAAGCCACTCCCACAATTCCCTTCAGGTGCCTGTGCTCAGTGAACTAGAGACCTCCCACCAGGCCTTGCCTCTTCAAGATTCCTCCGGATCTCAAGAGCACCAATCTAGAGAACAAGATTTTTAATACATGGACAAAGGGGACACTTAAGATCCTAACTACAGTGTCTAGGGAGATGGGTCAGTAGATAAAGCATTTGCCATGTGGAATGGAGTTCAAATCTTGAAAACCCGAGGAATATGTCAGCTGGGCTGGTAGCTCACATGTTATCCCAGAAACAAGGAATTCTGCTGGGCAAGCAGACTAGCTAAACCAGCCCAATCAGCAAGCCCTGGATTCAGTGAAAGACCAACCTCATCAAAGAAAAGAGAGTAATTGAGAAAGGCATCCAATGTCAACCTCTGGCCTACACACACACACACACACACACGAATGCACCTGCATACATGTGTGCCTACACCCACATGTGCACATGCATATACACAACACCATCACAGCCAGGCAGCAGGGTTAATAATTAGTATGAATGTCCTGTAAAAGACATGAGTCATAAAAATTAAAAAAAAAAAAAAGCACTCTTGTTTTCCCTGAATTTAGTGTAGCTCTGCATTATACTTTGGATGGGCCACAGTTAGCATCTAGGGCCATGTGGCATTCCAGGTCACCTGGCATGTGTGTGCTTACTAGGAAGATGAACCCTGCTGAGTGTTGTATACCTGTGAGCTCTTTGATGGTGCGCTCTGTAAGGTTCAGGAGCAACCAAGACCACGGAGACCACTCTGAGGCAAAGATGGAAGCTTTTATTGGGGGGTGGGGGGGACATGAGCGACTGACTCTCAAGAGCAGAGCAGTCCACTTTGAGATGACAGATAGTGGGCTATATAGAGTCCTCCAGTTGGAGGAATGTGAGGAAGGGAAAAGAGCTCCTTTGTTCTTTACATTTCAAATAGCTAGGGTGTGAGACCAGAACAGTAACCAGGTATCCTGAGAGATAAGGGGGCAGGAAACCTATACCTGGGGCATTGTTAGGCAAGGAAGAGATAATGGCTGGGTGGTTTCTTGAGGAATGTGGATGACCCACTTCCTTATGTCTCTGTCGCCCTCCTGCAAAACTCCATTTTGTCCTGACCTAACACTCTCATCCCTTCCTCAGCAATGCAGTGCTGGGGTAGCTCTACCTGAGCTTCTGCATGATCACTTAAGCATAATAATCCAGAGCTGAAAAGAAGATACTAGATCTGTAATAGTAATAGAAATGTGGGATGGGAAGAGTCTTGGAAGAGAAACCATGCCAGCATGCTGTGCCCTGGGGCATGTATGGTGTACCTGGCCCATATCCTTGCGTTTCTGAGCATCGGCCATCCAATCCTCAGGATGTCTCTACAAAATAGGTCAAGGTCTCCATATTTTATGATAAGGAACTTAAGGCTTAGGAAAGCAGCTGTCTCAGTTACTTAGTACCTCTAATACGGTGATGTTAACTTCTGGAATTTCACACACTGGTCACCATCCTTGGCATTTGGGGACTAGCAATGTACATGGTCTTTCAGGGACACTGCAGAGCAGTGATGAACACAGGCCTGGAGTGTCTGCCCCCCGTGGGTTCCCGCCCCACCCCTATCAGTAAACTTCAGTCTAGGGGCTTATCTTCTGTGAACCTTGATTTCAACATCTATAAAATGAGCTAATAACTATTTCGTGTGCTGTATACATAGATAATGCTTAGCATAGTCCCAACAGATGTTTAAAAACTGATACTTTTAAAATCATTTCTACTGAGAAATATTATGAAAGCTGGGAATTGAACCAGGACCTCGTGCATACTAGGCAAGTGCTCTACCACTAAACTATATTCCTTACCCCTCTTGTAGTCAGATTTCTCAAATGAAGAATTTTTTTTCCCTCTGAAAAATATTATTTATCTTAACAAATTCTTTTTTCTAATGTGTGTGTGTATGTTTGGGCACATGTGTATGTAGAGGCCAGAAGACAACCTCAGTACCACCCTGTAGCAGACAACTTCAGGTTCACTGAGATGAACTTCCAAACCAGGCACGGTTATGGAGGAAGGGATATTTATTGAAGCTTACAGATCCAGGGGTTCCATAATGGCAGAAGAAACTGGCCTGCCTTCACAGGCCCAAGCAGAGAGAGAGAGAGCAGCACAAGCCAAAAAGCCAAAAGCCATAGCACACTTCAGGAACTCCAGCTAGGCACACTTTACATATCTTTAGATTGAAATCTGAAACCCACCACACCTTAAGATCCACCCAGTGACATTGCCTCCAGCCAGGTGGCTACAGATGCAAACTACAAACAATAAAAAACTGAATATATTGGGGGCCATCTATTCAACTCACCACATTCCACCCCTGGCCCCCAATAGATTTATAACCATCACACATTGTAAGTTGTACTCAGTTCAATTTCAAAGGTCCCCACAATCTTGACCAATTTAAGATAGTAAGTCCTGTAAAATCAAACAAGTTACATACTTCCAACACATAAAGGTACAGAGTAAACATTTTCAACTGGTATAATGCATAGCAAGGAGAGACTAAAACAATGCAAACTCAACCACCATCAAACAAACATCAAACTCCTGCAGTTCAAGTCCAATACAACCAAAGACTGACAGTCTCCAGATTTTCCAAATCCGCCCCTCCAGCTGGGCAGAGTAGCCAGGGAACCCTTCCATCTCAGGCCAAAAGTGCACTGTATGGTTGCGCTTGCATAGTCCTGGTATATACAAAACATCGTCAGGTCTTCATGCAAACCACGGTCCATCTTCTAAAGGCTCTTTCAGCCTATCAGGGCATCATGCCCTGCCTCATGCGCATCTCAGCAGCAGCTTCTGGAACCGTGTGCAATTCATGACCACTCCTCACATCTTTCATACTTCTGAATCCAATACCAGGTGTACAGGACAAAGCCATATTCTTAATTCAGGGACAAAATAAATCCTAACCTTGAAAAGCAGGTTCCTTCTCCAGTCTGCTCTTTCCAAGAGTTTGCATTTTTATGATAGTCTTTCCTCAGGCATAGTTTTCATTGTTTTAATGTAAAGCAATTGGACCATCTTCCTTAAGATTGCTAATATGTTGACAATAGCAGGTTTAGTAACCTAAAACCAGCCTCTGTGCCAGTAAATTTAACTTGCTTAAAGTTTTCTAACTTAAAAATCTTAAATCTCTCAGTCCAATATCTCTAGCCAAGCACATCAGTCCATTACAAATTTAACCTTGATCAAACTCTCTGGGCCTGGGCAGCAGGACGTAGCCAGCCCTTATGCCAGTAGCCCAGTTCCAACAAAGTCCTCTGCAGTCTTTCCTTCCCCTTAGAAAGCTCATAAGCCAAGCCTCGAAGTTCAATACTATCTGCACTTAGCATTCTCAAACTCTCATCAGAATAGTCCATAAAACTTGGATTACCACTCCAGAAGACATCTTCAGTTGCAAGCACCAAGTCTATGCCTATTCCTCCAAAACAAAGGTTCCAAAAGATCAGCATCCACATGGTCAGGTTCATCTCACCCCACTCCTGTTACCAAGTTTTATAGCAGTCAGCTTCAGGTTCACTGAGATGAACTTCCAGACCAGGCACAGTTATGGAGGAAGGGATATTTATTGAAGCTTACAGATCCAAGGGAAGTTTCATAATGGCAGAAGAAGCTGGTCTGCCTTCACAGGCCCAAGCAGAGGTGAGAGAGAAGCACAAGCCTAAAAGTCAAAAGCCACAGCATACTTCAGGAACTCCAGCTAGGCACACTTTGCATATCTTTAGATTGAAATCTGAAACCCACCACCACACTTTAAGATCCACCCAGTGACACTGCCTCCATCCAGGTAGCTGCAGATGCAAACTACAAACAATAAAGAACTAAATATATTGGGAGCCATCTATTCAAACCACCACACACCCTCAGGTACAGCCTGCTTCTTTGAAGACAGGGTCTCTCACTGACCTAAAGGTCACTATTAGGCTAGACTGGCTGGCCAGAGAGCTCCAGGGTCCTCTTGTGTCTGCTTTCCCAGTGCTGAAGTTATAGGCAAACACCACCATGTCTAGTATTTTACATGGGTTCTGGGGATTGAACCACAGTCCTCATGCTTGCAAGGCAACACTTTATCAACTGAGCTGTCTTCAGCCCCCTCAACAAATTCTCATAGTTATAACGAATACCCACATCCTATTCCTCTTCTATATTTGTCATGCTTGGTACTGGGCTTGAAACAGAAGTCATCTGAAAGAACAAAGATGTACGGACAGAAGGAACGACAAGGGCAAAGTCAAGTCCCCAGAGTTGGTTTCTGTTACGTCTTTCTTTGTCAGGATAATGAGTGATGGAATCATGTGGCTCAAAATCACAGATATTTTATTTTGAAACTTGATAGAATTAATTGCACGGGCAGAAATTTCTATATGAAAAACAATGGTATTACTTGTGATTGAGGGGGTTCAGTAAACTTGGCATTTGGGTGATATATACAAAGAATTCTGGTTACTTTAATTGTACTATTATTTTGAAAGAGTATTTTGGTATTATACTGATTTTGTACAGCCACCTGGACACATAGGCTGGCAAACAGATTTCGAGCAAAGAACAATCTGGTAATAGATGTGCAATCCACCACAAATTAGGTAATCAATTTCACCCTTTTTTTTTTTTGCAATATTTGCTTGCTTGATATATTGAGGTAACAGTTTCAGACAAAAGTCAGCTTCCTACTTTGCCATTTTTACTGAGGGCACTATGAGGAAAAGGGAAGAGAGCAGCAACAAACAACAATTATTGAGTGCTTCATGTGTCCCAGATGCAACAGTATGTGTCCTGTGTGGGGATCTCAGTGGAGTCTTCCCATGTGCTTCTGTGGAAGGCCTTATCAGTTTCTCATAGACCAGAATTTTGACCTTCAGAGAGATTAATATGCCCAAGGTATCTTTGTCACTTAACAAGAATGGGATAAAGTCTTCTCGCATATTCACAGAACTCCAGGCTCCTTTCTAAAGTCAAACTACTTACTAACTTGGGTTTTTAAGCATAGCACACAGAGAAGGATTTGTCTTCATGTTTCGGTTTTTCTAAACTCACTCTATCCTAACCAGATACTATTATATGGCATAAAAATACACATAGAGATAACATGTATTTAAATCAACACAGGTCTGCCTTTCACATCTAGCAGCCATTCATTCATTGGCTAAATGCCAATGATCATGTGTCAGAGACCCTTGCCTTTTAACTTATAAAACAACCCTGACAGGGGACATAATGCTAATAACTGTTTATAGGACCTGTGTGTCATTATAGCACTTAATTAACTTGAGGTGTTTTTTGTTTGTTTGTTTGTTTTTTTGTTTTTGTTTTCTGAGGTAGGGTTTCACTCTAGCTCAGGCTGATCTGGAATTCACTATGTAGTCTCAGAGTGGCCTCAAACTCACAGCAATCCTCCTACCTCTGCTTCCCAAGTGCTAGGATTAAAGGTGTGCATCTCTATGCCTGGCTTTTAACTTGAGTTTTAAGTCTTTTTCAGAACTTATACATTAAATATGGCTATCATCCAATCTCAAAAGTGTCATCAAGTGTTTCAAGTAACAATATGGACTTGTCCCAATAAGTTTGCACTGCAGTCCATCACTACATAATATGAGCTAATATCCTCTTCCTCAGTATGAAGTTCTGCCAGTGTACTCAGCAGTGTGTGACTACTAGAGGGAAACCTATATAAGAAGATTACTAGCAACTTAACACAATGACAGTCAGTTTGACTCAGGATGATCACAATTAAAGACCCTTCTAGAAATCATTTAACCCATATTTGTATCTTTGAAGAAACCCATTCATTAAATTTCCCAAGCGTTCTTCAGCGTCATGCACACTTTCAGGTAGTGTCTTCATTTTGAAATAGACAATTCCCAAATTGGAGAGATGGCTTAGCAGTTAAGCACTTGCCTGTGAAGCCTGAGGACCCATGCTCAACTCTCCAAATCCCATGTAAGCCAGACGCACAAAAGTGAGGCAAGCACAAGGTCACACATGCCTTCTAGGTGGCACAAGCATCTGGAGTTCGATTGAGGTGGCTGAGGCCCTAGTGTGCCAATTCTCTCTCTGTTTCTCTCTCTCTCTCTCTCTCTTTCTAAAATAAGAATTAAAAATTTATTAAAAAAAAAAAAGACAATTATGGAAGAAAAGCTGTGGTTACCATGGACTTGGTGATGAGGATACAGACTAAGTTTTGCCCCTCCTTTCTCATCCAGATGCTACAAATGGCTTTGTTGTTCTTGTTCTAGATACTTCTGGACACCATGTGAGTTCATCTGAAATGTATCCAGTCCCCAATATCTTAGAATATGGAAACAGAACATACAAAATAATTCGTGCTAATATGACTTGGTATGCAGCAGTAAAAACCTGTCTCCTACATGGAGCAGAGCTGATCAGCATCACAGACCAGTATCAGCAGTCCTTCCTCACTGTCATCCTCAGCCAGCTGGGACATGCCCACTGGATTGGACTGGTCACCTCAGATGTATGTATTTACGTCTGGTGGAGCTTCTTTGCGTAATTAAATCTACCTCCTTACTGGTGCTGCCTCTGAATTTAGCACAGGAAAAGAAGCAATTTCCTAGAATCAACACTCAATGGAATATTCAAATAATTGGGTTATACCAAAACTACTGACTAGCTTTGGGAGTAGCTTGTGACCTCCCCCCAGAAGTGTACAACTTTTGAGCATAAACATTCACTTGCCTGGTTTATAGACATAATGACTCACAGGTTCATTGAAATTTTCCAAGCACCCCACCCCCCAGGCCAGTCCTTCCTCAACTGTGCACTGGAACACACACACCCAAGTAGTGCAACTGAGTAATTCATTGGTTTTCAAGAATCCTCATGAAAAGTGATTCATGTCTCCTGCCTGGAAATTTGATTATTGATGAATCACTACTTCTTCAAATGTAACTATGAGGTTTTGTTTTTGTTGTCCACTAGGAATGTCACTTTCAGAATAAGATATTTGGAGATTTTTTTATTTTTTGGATTTTTAAATAAAAGTATTACACACTGCAAGTAGTGAAAGGGAAGATCTACTTTTACGACCAACTTCTAGTTCTGAAAAAAAAAAAAATTATAGAAATCCAAGCAGGAAGGACAGTGTGCTCTGCTAGCATTGGGTGGTACCACAAGCAGTCTCAGCAGGGAATTGATGGTTCCATTTCCCACACAGGATGGACTTAATTTTGACTGGTCAGATGGTACCAAATCCACTTTCACTTATTGGAAAGATGAGGAGTCACCCTTCCTTGGTGACTGCGTTTTTGCTGACACTGATGGGCGCTGGCATAGCACAGCCTGTGAATCATTTCTGCAAGGTGCCGTGTGTCGTGTTCCCACTGGTAGGTCCAATTCTGTCCAACTCAAAACATATAGGCTATGTTCCTAGTCTATGCATGTCTGTGCTCAGCAGGGAATATGAGCATGAATAGTAAAAAGACTCTGGCCTCAGAAAGCCTCTAGCCTCCTGGTATATGATATAAAGACAAATAAATTTTGCCAAGCATAGCTACCAGATGGGATGAGAGCGGGAGCACATGTTGGGGGATTGTTAAGAAAAGAATGCATAAATATATATATATGAAGAATGCAGGGCTGGAGAGATGGTTTAGCGGTTAAGTGCTTGCCTGTGAAGCCTACGGACCCCGGTTCGAGGCTCGATTCCCCAGGACCCATGTTAGACAGATGCACAAAGGGGCGCACGCGTCTGGAGTTCATTTGTAGTGGCTGGAAGCCCTGGCACGCACATTCTCTCTCTCTTTCTTCCTGCCTCTCTCTCTCTCCGTCTGTTGTTCTCAAATAAATAAAAAAAAAAATAAACAAACAAACAAAAATGAATGCATCACATCTGTATTAGTCAGGGTTCTCTAGAGGAACAGAACCAATAGAATAAATTGTATTAAACAGGAATTTACTGGATTAGTTTACAACAGTCCAACAATAGCAGTTTTCAGGCCTGAGCGGGAAGGAACCCAGTAGCTGCTCAGTCCACAAGGCTGGATGCCTCAGCAGTCCCAATCTAGCACTGAAGGCCTGGAGGCATCCTGGAGAGCAGCAGGTCTTCAGTCCAAGCTGGAAGGCAGCAAGTAGCACAGGCAGCCAGGTGGGAGGGATTCCAATCTCCCAGAGCATCCTTAGATAAAGCCTCCACTCTCTCGTGGAGAGGGGCCACCCACTTGGAGAGAAGGACTTCCTCCTTCAGTTAATCCTTCCTAGAAGCAACCTCAGAGACCCACCAAAGAGGAATGTTTGTGGATTCCTAATCAGACCAAGTTGACAACAAAACATAACCATTACAATAAATTTGGAGAAGGGCATAAAGGTTTCTTGAAGGACACAACAGTGCAGATGGAATCTGCAGCATAGATGGGATTAGTAGCAGTTAATAGGACACGCAGTGGCAGTCAAAGGAGAAAAACTTAGGTCAGACACACAGAATGATGGCATGACTGGACATGTGTAAGGCAAAACTGATATCAAAACTTGACAGCCTCACAGGTATAGATAAGGAGGCAGAGGTGAGAAAGCATACTGGAGGTTGTCAGGAGCTTGTGCAGAGAATATGAACTAGGGATTCATGCTTAAAACAAAGGCAAGTAGTATTCTTAAGTGATGATGATGGTGGTGGCGATGCTGTTGGTAGCTGACCCTACACTTTTCATAATATCCTATTCATACCAAGTTCAGCTGGCCTAATCCCTTTATTGAAGATGAAACTTGACTGAAATCATTAAATGGATTCTTGAGGATCTCAGCTGTCCATCAGCAGTGCTTCAAGAAGAAACAGGGTGACCTTCTGATGTGACATTTATCCTATTGTACCAGGTTTCTTTTCCCATATTGCTATAGTCTGCACAAAGAGTTCCCTACATGATCTCCTTTTAAATCTCTCATTTCAGGGGTTGGGAAGATAGCTAGCTCAGTGGTTAAAAGTGCTTGCTTGCAAAGTTCGCTGGCCTGGGTTCAATTCCCAAGCCATCCCTAGAAGCCAGATGTGAAAAGTGGTGCAGGTGCCTGGTGTTTTTTCACTCACAGACGCCCCACTCCTAATCCGTGTGAGCATGTGCGTTTGCCCCCCCCCACATAAATAAATCAATAAACATCTCTTTGTGTAAAAAATTATTATTTATGCCTGGGTACTGTAACAAATAGCACATACACTGTCTAACTATTGGCCAAAACAATTCATTAGGTATAAATATTTATATATATATACATATGGAAACATAAGAAATGTATACATACATACAGGAAAAGTGAAACCCCATAAACACCTCTAAAACACCATAAAAGTTTCATTCTCCATTACAAAACAATGTATTTATTAAGTACTTAAGAAATGCCAGGCACTAACAGATTTAGACTGCTCAAGTTGTAAAAAGATATTGCTGTTAACTCCCTTTTACAGATGAGGAAATTGAAGTATCAAGTGATGTACTTAAGACCACACAGCTAAAAAGCAGCAGGGCCAGGCCGTCAGCATGAATGTGCCTGACTCCTAAGCTCGCTCTAGTTCTCGGCAGTAAAGTACCTTCACACTTTCCTCACTGGTCTTACGTTGAGTACCTTATGATTTTTTTAAGTGCTATTTTTTCTCATAAGCTTATTAACAATAGGACTTTATAAGTCTGTTACCCTCAGCACTCCAAGAACACATTGTGTATATGTTTGTATATCTTCCCCCCCGCCCCAGCATCATTAAGCTTCTACTTTATCACAGCCTCCAGATGTCCCAAGCTTTAGGACACCAGTTGTAGACAGCCACCAGCACTCAAAGTAAACCTACAAAGCTATGCTTTCATATATCCTGCTATGTTTAGGTAAAGATTATTTCTGCCCCAAATGTTAGAATTTAACACTAGTTTGTAGTCATTTACATCAAATTCACTCTTTCAGGGTATTACCCTGAAAATCTTATTACATGTATTAATTTTAGTCTGTCATAGAATGTGATAAAATGTTCATCTCAATATACAAGCCCAGTCACCCGCCTAAAATCATAGCTGGTTTTTTTTTTTTTTCCTAGAAACCAAGCCATTTGAGCGCCCAGTGCTGTGCTCCGAAACATCTATTCCCTGGATAAAATTTGAAAGCAATTGCTACAGTGTTTCTACAGCTCTAGACAGTAGGACTTTTGAGGCTGCTCATGAATTTTGCAAAAAGGAAGGTAATTCTCTTGTGATGGTAAAATGCTTCCTGTACTCCTCCTAGACATTTCCCTAAACAATGTGCTTTCTGGCCTCACTTGCTTATTAGTAACTTTAGGAGCAACAATGACTACTGAAAAAGTAAATACTACTAAATTTGCTTATGTGGAGGTGGCTATTCTAGGCAATTCAATGTCCAGGGCAGACTTGGAAAACTCAAGATGATGTCTTAGCAAACAGTACTTTCCCAAGATAATGTTCCCTTTGAAGCCATGTGCATCATGAATTTATAATGGTCTCTAAAATTAATCATCTACATTTTAAAATTCTAAATGCAAGCTTGTACCTTTTAATAAATTGTGGCTTGCTTTCAAAGTTTTATTCAAAAATCACTTCTTAGTAGTGGAAATTTGGGACTGGAGCTTAGTGATAAGAGCACTTTTCTAGCATATGTTAGGGTTCTAGCTTCAGCACCAAAAAAGAATGGAAAAAGTATTATATAATGGAAATGTTTACTTTTGAAAGTCTGAGCTGCACAAGTAATGATGTAGAATTTCTAAGCTGTAGCTATGTGTTAACACGATTACTTGTCCACTTGCTGCTTTCTCTTTTACAGGATCTGATCTGTTAACAATCCAGGACGAGGCTGAGAATGCATTTCTCCTGGAAGAGCTTTCTGCTTTTGGTTCTTCTGTCCAGATGGTTTGGTTGAATGCTCAGTTCGATAGTAGCAGTAAGTGACTTGGGTGGAGAGGAGGCAAGGCCGTAAATAAACACACAGTTGTTAAGACTAATGACAATGGCATCTGTGAGCCAGAAAACACTCCTCTGAAACATTTGCTGTGAAAAATAACATAAATCCTAAAACCATCTTTTTTCCAAAAACAACATAATTGCCCCTTTCTATGTCTTGTATCTTTTTAAATAAGTTCAAAATATCAAAAAATAAAAACAAAAAGTTTACCTTTTATACTTGCTGTGAAGACATTTGGCTCCAACTCAGTGTGCAAATTTAGTTGTAGAAAAGCTATACTGACTTAAAAAACATGCCATGTTCTTAAATGTTGTAAAAGCACAACAGAGTTATGGAAATGTTTCAATGATAAATTGTGCTATTAGAATTCTTACTTGCTACTCATAAACACCAGAGTTTGTAATAAAATGGAAGCCTAGTGTTCTTTTTTTGTGTAATTGATGTTTATTGAATGGTACTTGTAAAGAAAATCATTTTAATTGGCATGGAGCGCTTGTTTCAGTGGTATACCAAAGTGGGTGGTGAGCCCACCCTTGCCAGGAGTGTTTTAATCACTGACATTGTTTAGAATCTCTAGCAGATGGTGATAATAAAAGGCAGACTGACTTTTAGTTAGTTTTATTGTTAGTTTTAAATTCTTTTCTGTCAGTGCACCGCACCACACACCTTATTGACTATACATGGGTTGAACTTTCCCACTGACCCTACTGCCTTATAATAATGGCTTGCTATTTAAAGCTCATTGTGAAATTCCCTTAGCAAGTGAGCCACTTGGTCATAATGTAGATGTAAGGCTTTCAAAGGATTCCTTTTACGTTATTAATTTTGTTTACTAACAATTTCTTTAAATCAGTTAGAAATGTATGGACTATTTCAAACAGGATATCCTACTAGGCTAGAACATTAGAACTAAAATAAACAGAGGGCTGCCTGCAAAACAACTCTAGTTAATAACTACCTCTTGATGTCCTTATGGAAGCAAATGCTTCACAGGCCTGAGTCTCATCAAGTGGAGGGGTTTCTTTTATGGTTTATCCCAGGCTTAGTAAGTTTGATAAACATTTGCATAATTCATAATGTCAGCATTTTTGTCCACAGATGAAACCATAAGGTGGTTTGATGGAACACCCACTGGTCAGGCAAACTGGGGCCTTCGGAAGCCAGACTTGCACCACCTCAAGTCCCACCCATGCATTGTTCTGAGAATCCCCACAGGAGTGTGGCAATTATCCCCATGTCAAGACAAAAAGGGATTCATATGTAAAATGGAGGCAGGTGGGTGAAGGGAGAGAAAAATTCTTCATCTGACTCTTCCCTAGCTAATGATAAGCCAGCACTTTAATATTTGGAGTTTGAATCCAGGTATTCTAGAAGGTACTCACATAGACTCTGGCATTACATCTTGTGCAAACAAGTCAGAACTCTTCAGCTCCTCTTTCTTCTCTAGTGAGGGAAAAAAAATCATTACAGGCAAAGTAAAATACCCATATGACTTTCCTGTGTCTTCCTGGCTATTAATCTCATAGCAAAAAATAAAACAAACAAAAAAAAACCAGTTTATCTCAAGCAAATAGATGCAGAAAGGAAACAGAAACATCCATCCCAGAAGTACTGAGCAGAATGGTCAGGTTGGTCCATGGCCTCAGAAAATATGATCTATTTACTTGGTATTATTTTTATGGGGATAAGTATGTGATTATATCTTGCAAACACAGTGCTCACAAAATCACATGTAACTTCAATTTAACTTCCACTTGAGCAACCTATTTAGTTAATAGTGATGATAAATAATTTCAAAAATCTAAGCCAGGGCAATCAACAGCAGAGATTCCTAACATAGTATATTAGGGTCATGAACACTGGGAAGCTGTTTGTAATCCCAAGCTTCTAGATGCAGCTTTATGGAGAAGGAAGAGCTGTTCTGGATCTGGGGTGCTATGAAAGCTTCAGGGAGAGAAGGTTCTGGGATCTAAATGAGGACGAGAATTTTAGGAGCTGGAACAGAGGAGGAAATGCACTTTAGACCAAAGGTCCAGGGTGGCTAACCAAAGGCAGGCATGCAGAATATGTGTAGCTTGAGTAGAGGGCTCAGCTTAGAAATAAAACTTACTGGTGAAGCAGAATCCATTCAGACACATGGAGCGGAGCTTCCTGAGCGGCGGGGATGCCCTGGGTGTTCTGGAGACCCCTGCAGTGGAGCTGTACTCACTCAACACAAGAACAGCATTTGCAATTCGAGAGATGGGGATAATAAAGGGAGAAATGGGGAGAATCATCGGGCCCCAGTGACTGATCAGACACAGGCAGTGGAGGAAACTGTGGGTGTGGATACCAGTGTTTAAGCTCCAACAGTGTGCAGTGTATCACCTCTGCAGGAAATTGGCTGATAAATAAAACAAATAGCGCTCCCCTGTTATGACTGCCATTAAAACACCAGAGCAAAAAAACCTCCTGTCTATATGGAACTTTAAAGCATCTTATAATAATACATGTCACCCCTTCCATTGTTCACAGCCACTTTCCGAGGTAGGGGAACAGTTCCATCATACCCATTTTAGAGAGGAAAGTGCTTGTCCAAACTCACTGAGCACAACACTTTTCTTTCTTTTTCATTTTCCTCCCCCACCTCTCCTTCTTTTCCTTGTTTTTTGAGATAGGGTCTCATAGCAATACTCCTGCTTCAGCCTCACAAGTGCCAGGATTACAAGCAGGCTCCAACATGCCCTGGAATTCTCTAGACTTTTGAAGTGTTTTTTCTATGTGTCCCACTGCTGTTATCCTAAGAATAAATATCTTTTTACAATCTTCCATGCAAAATTGTCTATACACACACACACACACACACATGTTTTCATTAACAATGCAAAATCACACGACTTATTTTGAGATTACCGAATGAAGGATCTCCAGTGTGGTTTTGCTCTATGGGGCCAGTGTAAATGGAGCACAAAGACATTTCCCACACTCACAGTTCCATTCGCTCATTTTCTCTAGGTCATTCTCTCTACAGCTTTCTCTGGATGTCTACTTAAGTCAAAAATTGCAGAATTTAAACCTTGAGATAGTCTTCTCCAAAGAAATGTTTTTACAGAAAAAAAGTGCTAACATAGTAACCATGTCACTTTTTTAAAAAAACATGGGTTGTTTGTTTGTTTATTTAGTTACTTAAAGGGAGAGAAAGAAAGACAGTGTGTGTATGGGCACTCCAGGGCCTCCCTTATGCAGTCAGGAAGTCCGTGAGTACTGGGGAGTCAAACCTGGGCTGTCAGGCCTTTAGCCACTGGACTATCTCTCCCGCTCCCACCCCATGTCACTTTTGAGTGGAAGTGCTGTTTATTCATTTCCTAAGACTCTTGGGATTAACACAAGTGAAAAAGAGCTGACAACAAAATCCTTGCATATAGACAGACAGCCGCTCATTGCTGGGTGCCCTCCCCATAAGATCCCAACAAAATAGTGACTTCCTGAGAGCAGGGACCGTGTTGTGCATGTATTTCTAACTCCCTTCTTTTCAGGGGTTGGGTTTCGCTCTAGCCCAGGCTGACCTGAAATTCGCTATGTAGTCTCAGGGTGGCCTCAAACTCGCAGCGATCCTCCCACATCTGCCTCTCAAGTGCTGGCATTAAAGGTGTGTGCCACCACGTCCGGCTGTACATGTATTTCTTTTGGGATTCGGTGATTGGGGTGGGAAACTGGATAGGAATTTTTTGACTTACATTAACACATAAACAAGAGAAGTAGTGATGTGGCTGTGGGCACCAGTACTGCTCACTATAAATCAAGGACCTCCAGGCTTTTCTTGCAAAGGGCCAGGTAGCAAATATCTTGGTTCTTGGTCCTGGGGGTTATATGTTTCCTGTCACACTAGTGCTGCCTCAGTGAAGTAGTCATAGCCAACCCATAAGTGAATGAATATACTGAGTTCCAATAACACTGTATTAAGAACAGGTGGCCAAATTTGATCTGTGGACCATAGTTTGCTGATGCTTGCTATAGGTAATGATATAACTTTGCTGAATTAAAAGAAATATTTCATTTCATTTTTTTAAATTTGATTTTAGATGTTCCCATTGAAAAGGAACATGAAGGGAAAGGTAGGTTTGGAACATTCTGATTCTTCTTAGAAATCATAACATAGAAAGTGACACTGTGACAGGACCTACATTTTCCTTTCTTTCACCTTTTTTTCAGGACCAAGTCACAGCATTGTTCCTCTCGCAGTGGCACTGACATTGATAATAATCCTGGCCATCTTCATAGTTTCTTTCTGGATATACAAGCAGAATAGTGGCTTCTTCCACAGACTCACAGGATTTGAGAATCCTTACTATCCTACAACTAACTTCAGCACTGTACATTTAGAAGAAAACATTCTCATTTCGGATCTTGAGAAGAATAAATAATGAAAGTGAAGTCAGAAAATGTGCAGCTATGAAGAGAATCACAGGATACTGTAAAGGGAGTCTTGTTTGTATTTCTCATCACCAAAATGCCTTTATAATGTGAACTGTGCACAGTTTTAATTATTCCTATGCAATTTTGAATTGTAACCAAATCAAGTGAGGTTTGATTTATTTATTTCCCTAAACTGTGACCAATTCTTAAAAGGGACCATGTTATTATTCAGAAAGATAGAAACTCTTAAAAGAAATCTCCTATTGAAAACTCAAACCAATGTGAATAACAGCATTGCCATTAATAAGTTCTTACTAACATTCGGGGGAGGCAGATTTTAAATCTACTCTGTTGTGTATACAAACATCCACATGCACTTCATTTAAGAGAAAGATGAAACAAAAAAAAATGTAACTCCTGTACTTGCATATGAGAAGAAAATACTTTTAAGTAGTTTCCTCTTTGTTTCTATTTAATCATTTTTTAGTACCAGTTTGGGCAAGAACTAATTTCTAAATTTGAAACTCACAGGCTCTGGGCTCTCAGCTAACCCTTAGGGTGACATGAAATTTTAGCAGACCTGACTTCCCAAGCTAAAAGAAAAGAAGCACTAACTACCCTTTGAAATATGAAGGTCTTAGAGAGCAGTACACTTTCATGAGCAACCACACCATTAAAATGGAGCCCAAGCCTTCAGTTGCTAAGTGATTACCATGTTTCATATTTTTAAATATCTTCTAGGCAAGTTTAAGGGAATGTATAGAGATGTGAATACTCGTGGACCTTATTAAAAGCTAAAGATATAAAATAACATTTAACATTCTAACAATCAGAAGATATAGAATACATGTAACTTGGATTTAAGGAGAAAAAATCTTACAACTTGAATTATAGTCTCATTAGAACCAGACCAGAGGATATGTTGAGAAATACTAAAGAAAATTGCTCTGCAGTAGTAATCTATATACTGTTATTATTTCAATGACTTAGGTGTTCTTTCTTTTGTTTATGCATGTGTATGATGTGCATGTGCATATGCATATTTGCATGAATGTAGGCACAGGATGTGGCTGTGTGCGTGCACGTGTGTGTGTGCATGTGTGTGTGTGTGCTTGTGAGTGTGTGTGTGTAGGTCAGAGGCTGACATCAGGTGTCTTTCCCCATTACTTTCCCCTTGGTTTTGAGTCTTTCACTGAATCCAGAGTTCACCACTTCAGCTGGACTGTCCAGTTAGCTTGCCCATGGGATCCTTCTCTCTCTGCTTCTTGAGCACTGGATTTAAAGTCCCAGACCACCATGCCAAGCTTTTTGTGTGGGTGTTAGAGATGCAAACTCAAATCCTCATTCATGCACAGTAAACACTTTACTAACTAAGCCATCTCCCCTGCCCTACAGTGTTCTTTTGAATAAACTTTCAAATCTGAGATCCCATTTATTTTCGGTAGGACTAATTGGTTAATGAGAACTGAAATTATGCTATAGTCTGTAAATTGTTAAACAAAAATCACAGGTTTACTATTTCTTCATTAATGTCTTATAAAGAAAATGTTTACTGAGTTCCTGTTAAGAAAGATATGCTCTAGAACTGGGGTACTGGGGTGAGCATGTCAGGCATTTCTCACAGCACTCACGGTCTAATAAAGGAAGCTGACAGTAACCCAGTAAAGAAACTCATCCACAGAAAATAGCCAGTGCCTATGACAATTAAGTAAGGCCCTATAATGCAAATGAGGGCTCTCAGGCCAGCCCAAGAGTGTGCATTTAAATCTTTACAACCAGCTGCTTCTGTGCTGGTGACCACTAGTCACAAGGGGGAGCTCCGGGAGAAAGCTTGAATGAATTTCTCCAAGGCAAATTGGGCTCATTAGCAGTACAATATGAAGAATACAGAGTCCTTATGGCCTGAAACAGTGAATACAGCTTGCAGTGAGTTCAGCTTCCAACAGGAGCTCCTTGCTTCTGCTGTGTAGTTTACACACTGGGACAATCTACTTTCATCATTTTTCTGTCTTTGGACTTCATTGTTAAAATATATTGTTTTGTGGCAGCGTATTTATGATTCGAAAGAATAATTGGCTTGAACTAAATAGATGATATAAAAGCTCAGTTTAATAATCTGTCAAGTGAAATTAAAATTTGATTCTTTTCAGTGGACTTAGTAAAACTGTAATTGATTAGCCTGCTGTCAAAATATATAGCCACACAAGACAATTAGACAAAGTATGTCATTGGGAAAGTGGTTTTCTGAAAGCGCTTGTATTACTTGTCAATGCTCTCTATTTTAATATTTAGTATCAGACCATATATCCATATAATCTGTTCCCATAGATAGATCATGCACTCTCTTCATTGCTTAAATTTCAGATACAGAATATACAAAGATATTCTGCTTTATTCTTATATATGTACTTTTAAAAACTTTTCCCACACCCAGTTACAATTTGAACTAAATCTTATAGCTATATGAAGAAAAAAGTATCAAGGTCATAAACTTAATCATAATTAATATGTTCCCTTACAAATCAATTGCTGTACTCAAAAAATTTAATAATATAGATATTTGCATATAAATAATATATAATATTATAAATAAATAATATGTGAATAAATGTAAGTTTTTCCTTGACAAACCTGAGCATCTTTATAGACTCTCACTATCGGAACAGCCTGGATTTTACAATTAATGATATCTTGAGTTCTTCAGTTCTCAGTCTTATTCCAAGTTTATCAAACATTCCACCCCTATCGAGCAAGGGTGGATTAGGGGATCTCGTCAGATAAACAATTAGTCTTAGAGTTCCTTTTCCTCCTTGAAATGGCAGTTGGATATTTAATAACTTGTGTGTCCTTCTGATATTGGGAAGAGACGGCCATAGCTATCTGACATCCACTCAGAGCAGGTGTCTGGTCCTATTCCTAGGAGTTCTGCTCCAAAGTCTGTGGGTGGCGTGGCTTGTAGGCTCTCTTAGTGATTTGGCCCTGTCCTAGCTGTCTCTGGCACTGTTTTGTTTCCTGACAACTGGTTGGCACACCCATTCAGCGCCCTCCCTGGACACTGCCAACCCACCCCACAGTGGTAACACCCTGCCCACCATCATCAGCTACTTCATGAGGCAGGGCAAGGCTGCATGCTAGAGCAAACAATTCCCAAATTTGGGGGTTGGAACAGAGCAAAGGTTTGTTTCTTTCCCACACTGACATGAGCTGGCACTCCTGGCTTTGTTTACCATTCCTGGGGCGAGACCTCCACCTCTCATGGCTTTCTTAAGACTAAAAGGGACATTAACTTGGACTCTGTCATTAACTAAATGGCTTTTTTTATTGGAAATTTTTATTTTATTTATTTTTATTTTATTTTCATGCTTGGGATTGAACCTATAGTCTTGCTCAGGCTAAGCATGTGCTCTACCACTGAGCTACACCCTTATAACCCAGACCCCCCATGCACCTCTGAAGTATATTTTCTAAATCAACAACTCATATGCTGAAAGCACGAAAAGCTTTCCAGGGGATATGTGTTGGAGGAGAGGAGTTACTTCTAAGGATCTCAATTTCTGGAATCTTTTAATTAATTTAATTTGTTATTTATCTGTAAACAGAAAGAGAGAGAGTATGGGCATGCCAGGGCCTCTTGCCACTACAAATGCATTCCAGACACATGTACCACATTTACATGGGTACTGGGGAATCAAACCATCATGCTTTGCAAGTAAGCACCTTTTACTTCTGAGCCATCTCTCCAGCCAATTTCTGGAACCTTAACCTTCATATAGTACTCTCTCTTAAAACTGAATTATCTAAGAACTCCCATGGGGTCAAGGAGTCATGGTGGCTCTTCTCTCCCCCTTCTAATTGCACAGATGCTTTTCTCAAGAACAAGAAAATCAACAACGAAAAAGCACCTGGCCTTCACTCTAAAACTTACTATGCTGGCTTTCCATGGGAAAGGTAACTTCTTCATGGCGCCAAAGGAAAAAGCTCAAAATACTGGCCACAGTGAAGCCCTCATGTCTTTCCGTGTGTTCATCCATTTTTCTGTTAAGGATGAAGAAACGAGTCAGAAATTAATTGTTCGTGTTCATGCTCTGAATTAATACGAGTTGTTCAGCCTGAGTGCTGACTAGCTTCATCTGAGACCTCTCCCATCTCCTGATTCTTGTCAAAGCACACACCTCTAGAGAGAAAACCTGGGAAACCAAAGCGAGAAAGGCGTGCACATCACATGATCCAGATGCAAAGTCTCCATGTTATCCACTTGGGTCTCTGTGTGGTGAGGATTAGAATTTACGTGCCTGTTTTAATTAAACAATGAAACAAAGTTTTCTCTAAACATTATCTTCTTGGGCTATGAGTTTGACAATGAGACTACTTCTCAAGTAACACAAATAGCAAGCGGATGTCTGGGCATGGTGGCACATGCCTATAATCCCAGCTAGTTAGAAGGCTGAGGCACAGAACAAAGCCAGCCTGGACAATGTGGTAGGACCCTCTTTCAAAACAAAAGCAAATAAGCAAAAAACAAAAACAAAAAAAAGAAAAAACAGGAGGACCAGAATCAGGGAAAAAAAATATGTATATATATAAAATAAGGCTTAGCAGAATAAGGATGTCTGTTAAACATAGAAATTTAGATAAAACAGCTTTCTTGAATACCTCTTTTGGTCAGAAAGCAAGTTTTGATTTTTACACCAACAACAAAGAAAGGGTGAATCAAATCGGTGGCTTGCAAATATTTCTAAAGCCTGATAAAATTTTTAGTATCTTGGATTTCTTGCAAAAATTTACATTTGTCATTTTGTCTCTGTGCTTACAATTCAATGCAAAATAACTGAAATTCAGATTTATTAATTATTATGTTAAAAAATTAAGGTCTTGCTGAGTGTGGTGGTGCACGCCTTTAATCCCAGAATTTGGGAGGCAGAGATAGGAGGGTCCCTGTGAGTTCAAGGCCAGCTTGTGGCTATAGAGTGAGTTCCAGGTAAACCTGGACTACAGTGAGACTCTACCTTGAAAAACCCCCCAAAAACAAATAAATAAATTGAAGTTTTAAAAATTCAGCTATAGGGCTGGAGAGATGGCTTAGTGGTTAAGGGGGTTCCCTGCAAAGCCAAAGGATCTCAGTTCGACTCTCTAGGACCCCTGTAAACCAGATGCACAAGGGGGTGCATGCGTCTGGAGTTTGTTTGCAGTGGCTAGAGGCTCTGGCAGGCTGATTCTCTCTCTGTCTCTCTGTCTCTCTTTCTTAAATAAATAAATAAATAAATAAAATATTTTTTTTAATTCAGCTATAAAATCCAGGCTCAGAGGAGATGTTAGTATTTTAGGCATACTTATAAGTAAAGATGTTGAACATTTACTTCATTTCATAAGTCAATCTCATTATTGTTGTCATATTTTTAATGTTTTTAAAGAAAAGTCAACAAATGTGTCTAATTTTGAAGTGCTGGATAATGAAGTAAAGATGCTTATAATTCCTGGTGACAAATTCTAATTGCATAAAAAACACATAACTGAAACCACAAAATGAGCCCTATGTATATACTAGTGACCTTCTTTACTCAGAGTTAATTAACACAAGCACTTGCTTCTTGCAGAGCACTTTGCTATAATTTTGAACAAATTAACGGAAAAATCATTCAAGTGCTGTTTCCTTCACACCATGAAGTGAACATGATGGACCTAAGTTAATGCGTGTGCACTATTACCATCCATTTCTTGTCATAACGAGCCACAATATCATATCTTTAAAAAAAGACATCCTGATCTATGCTATTTTTAATTTGTTCCCTGTGCTGTTTATTGATGAAAATTAATTTTCAAAATTAATAAATATTTCTTTCCATTTGCCCCATTAAGTCTCTTATTTATATCAGATTCAGTGCTTCCCAAATATTGTAAATATATACATCTTTACTTTCATATGACAAATTGTTAAAGGATTATTTTGTTTTCTCCACCATTCCTGTCCTTTGACTTTATTATTGTTTCTCACTGTGGTGGATCAGATGTCTCCCATAAACTCACGTGTTTGGAATTCGTGGTCCCCAGCTGATCGCACTTTGGGAGGTGAAGCCTTGCTGGATGGAGGAGGTGTGTTGTTGGGGACAGGCGTAGGGGTGTTACAGCCAGCTCCACCTTGCCATAGTTCTGCTCACTTTCTTGCTGCTATTGTCCATCTGATGTGGCAGAGGTGATGTCCAGCCTCTGCTCATGACATGCTTTCCCCTGCCGTCATGAAACTTCCCCTCAAGACTTTCAACTAAAATAACGTTCTCCCCAATAGCTGTTTTTGGTTGGGTCCTTTGTCCCAGTAACAGGAAGGTAATCACAACACTAATGGAGGTCTGTGACTTAACTGGAGTTCCTAGAGTACCAGCTTACAAGGCCATGTCCTCAAGAGGTTATTGAAGCTTTTTAATTTCCTGTAAGATAGAGCTCCCAAAAGCTGGAAACTCAACTGGTATACATTGGAATAAGCAACACTCTTGCCGAGTAGATCTTAGAACTGTGGGGTGGGAAGATGTGAGGGAAACAGAAGATAGAAGCAAGAAAGACTCAAGGAAAGGAGGGTAGGGACGTACAGGGAGCGCTGCCTCCATGAGCTTCTGATTCAAAATGCACCTCCATGGAGGCTAAAGAGAGCTTGCTTATGACTGATCATGCCTTAATACAGGTCGTGCTTACTCAAGCTATCAGCTTTCAGAGTGCTTCAGCAAGGTGCCTCTCATCCCACAGGAAATCCTTTATTCCCATTCTATTCTGGATGAAAACCCAAAACCACAGTCTCCACACACTGACCACCAGTGGAAGAAGCAGTGCCTCTGACCACAGGGAAGCATGAGAGAGCTCAGTGAAAATGAGACTCACAGGAGAAAAAGTCCCTGGAGCTGATGCTGGATTTTATGCTCAACTTCCCAAGTCAAGAGTAGGAAGGAAAGACAGATTTAGAAGCCCTAATTGTTTATGTCTTGTTTTAGAAGGTAACCTGTAACTGCATTATTAATGAGGGAGTTAATGTTTTACTTCACTTATAACTTGTACCTGCTACTAACTGGAGTGTTATGGATCACATCCATTTTATTTATCGTATCTTGATTACTCATATTACATTTGAGGCACTCATATCTGACTCAGTCGGGACCTCAGAGAATCATCAAGCATAACAAGAGATCATACAAATTGATAGAAAGCTTAGCTAACACATTTCTTTTCTTTCCTTTCTTTCTTCCTTTTTAGATTTTAAATAAGGTTTATTTAATTTTATTTATTTATTTAAGACAGAGTGAGAGAGAGAATGGGCATGCCAGGGCCTCTAGCCTCTGCAAATGAACTCCAGATACATGTGCCACCATGTGCATCTGGCTTACATGGGACCTGTAGAATTGAACCTAAGTCCTTAGGCTTCACAGGCATGTGCTTAACTGCTAAGCCATCTCTCCAGCCTTTTTTTTTTTTGAGGTAGGGTGGCCTCGAACTCATAGCGATCCTGCTACCTCTGCCTCCCGAGTGCTGGGATTAAAGGTGTGCACCACCGCACCCGGCTTACATTTATTTTCTATTCGAACACACACATATATATTTATCCAGCACTCTTGTGATGTGGGGACAGTTCCATTCATTTTAATATTCCTTCTAGTTGTTCTTACACATAAAGAATATCCATAAGGTTTAGTTCACACTCTTCAGTTTCAATATCAGCAGGTGAAAACTTAAAGATGCTTGTAGCCTAAATTTATATACTTTTGCCTCCATATTTGAAATTGTCTACTTATTAACAGAAATTTTAGGTGTTCACATTTGTTGGGACTTTGTAAGGTTTTTAGTTAATCTTTATAAAAAAATTCCTACTTCTGTTTTATAGATTAAATTACATGTAGAATTGCAATGTTTGGCATATCTGGCATAAGCAGATTGGGGAACAAATGTAACCACCTGGTGTTAAGTACATGAATTGGTGGGCACAGTGGCTGGGCTACACCTTGGTTCTGTAGAGGCCTTGGGTGGTCAAAAGAGATAGTTAAATCAACTTTTTGGGTTGTTTGTGTTTGAGGCTTACTCCAAACACAGGAAGTGAGACTTTCCTCAAAACTTAACCCTGAAATACATAGAATGGATGTGAATATAAATAAGCCAGGAGGACAGAGATCAGCTTCCCAAACCAACTGTCAAGATCATAGTCTGATTAAGCACGCCTGAAGAAGTAAGACAAGAGGGTGCTGAGGAAGGCCAATCCCAAGGCAGAAGCAAGCTCAGACAAGACATCCGCAGCGGTCTGAAGGAGTAGAATTCGGACCTCTGAAGGCAAGGATCCTCATGGCATCTAGGATTTTAGGGTTCTAAGGACATCCCTTTAGCACCTGTGAAATGGTCTCACAGGTGAGCCAATTCTCTATTTTGCATGTGGTACCTAGGTGACTTGTTGCAAGATTAGCATCAGAACTTCATCTCATGATTTCCATTCCAAGCTCTCACCAGTAGTACATGTGGCCTTCAGGATGACTGACTTGAGAGCACAGAGTGAAAGGGAGGCAAAAGGACTGGGTCATGATGGAACAGGTACAGCGAAAGACACTTTGCTATTGGATCAGAAATTCAGAAAAGGTCAGACTCCTCCACACCTAACTCAAGTACTCTGGAAGGCAAGGCAGCTCTAATTCCACTTTGCAATCTGTGGTGATTTCAATGTCCCCCATAGACTTGGGTGTTTTATTAAACTTGTGACATGGGTCTCCAGCCACCTGGCTGGAGGAGATGTCACTTGGGACAGATGCTGGGGTCCAGCTCAAAGGGGTGTTTGGGGGTGGATCTGATTCCAGCAAAAGGTAGGGGAGAACAGCGTGAGCTCTGGGTGCTTGCTTGTTGCTTTTGGGTGTTGCTGGCTGGTGGTGGTTTTCCTCTCTCTGCCTGGATTTATTAAAGGGAGCCAGTTTCTTCCACCATGAATAGAACTTCCCCTGGATCTGTAAGCTTGAAATAAATTCCTTCCTCCTATAAACTGTCTGGTTGGATATTCATTCCAGCCACGTGGAGCTGACTACAACATAATACCAATAAGTGTGTGCAGCAGGGAAGGAACAGGGCGATCTCTGACAGAAGGGAGCCTAAAGCAAAGACATTCAGGAGCAGGAATCAGGAATCCAGAAGAGACAGCCAGAACACATGACAAACCAATAAAAGCAAAATTAACTCATTTACTGGTGAACCTTACAAATGGCAAAACTTCAGGCTCGGATAGTAGAAGTGATTGCTTCTATTTTGTTCTGTGCTTCTAGAAATAGAAGCATTCTGATTGAAGGCTGGAGAATTGCATTCCAACCTGGCTAAAGTTGTAAAACAACGAGCTCTAAAAGTTACATAAACCCGGGGGGTGGGGTGTAGAGAGAGATCTTTAAAGAGTCTTTTTTTTAATTGGTAGAGACTAGAAAGTGGACAAATGGGAATTAAAAATCCACCGAGTTCGGGCTAGAGAGATGGCTTAGTGGTTAAGCACTTGCCTGTGAAGCCTGAGGGCCCTGGTTCGAGGCTCAATTCCCCAGGACCCATGTTAGCCAGATGCACAAGCGGGTGCATGTGTCTGGAGTTCGTTTGCAGTGGCTGGAGGCCCTGGTGCACCCATTTTCTCTCTCTATCTGCCTCTTTCTCTGTCTGTCCCTCTCAAATAAATAAATAAAAATAAACAAAAATAAAAATTTTTGTTAAAGTCCACTGAGTTTGATTTTAACTGGTCTCCCTTTCATCAAATAGAAATGCTGCATCTTTTATCATCAGGGTTTTTCAATCCCTCTTCCCGTCCTTGGATACTTCCTCAAGTCTACATACCATGCATCTGCACTCTGCTCTGCACCATATTCATAGCCCTTGCATCAATATCCTTGCCCTCTGGCTTAAGTTAGGTCCAGGCCCTGGGAGGCTAGGAAAGAAAAAGCCATGAGAATGTAGATCCCTGGTTCCCTCCTAGCCTTCTGCACATAGAAGAGGCCATGTTCATCCTCTGAGGCATTCAGTGCCTGTCACTTGCTGTTGCAGTCAGGTTCACATTGCTGGTAGAAATCATAACCAAGAGCAGCTTGTAGGGAAAAAAATGGTTTACTTTGTCCTACAGACTTGAGGGGAAGCTCCACAATGGCAGGGAAAACGGATGAGCAGAGGATGGACATCACCTCCTGGCCAACATCAGGTGGACCATAGCAACAGCAGACTGTGTCAAACACTGACAAGAGGAAACTGGCTATAACACTCAAAAGCCCGCCTCCAACAATACACTCTCTCTAGGAGGCATTAGTTCCCAAATCTCCATCAGCTGGGAACCTAGCATTCAGAACACCTAAGGTTATTGAGGTCACCTGAATCAAACCACCACATTCCACCCCTGGCCCCTATAAACTGATAACTATCCACAATGTAAAAATGCAATGCATTCAGTCCATCTTTAAAAGTCCCCACATTTTTTTATCAATCCTAATGATAATCAAACATCCCTATAACCCAAGGTGTTTTAACTGAGCCATAATACCAAAAAAATCCCCCCCCAAAAAACCCATAATGGCACAGAATAAACATTCACACTGCAAAAGATGGCATTGGGCATAGCAAAAAAAAAAAAAAAAAAAAAAAATTCAACCAATACAAGATTTAAACAGGGCAAACATCAAACTCTGTAGTTCCAAGTCCAACCAGTCTAGTCAGTGACAAGTCTCCTAGTCATAATTCTAACCAGTAACAAGTCTCTGAAGTTCCAATTCCTCCCCTCCAACTAAGCTACTCACAGTTCTGGAAAACTTCATCTGGGGTCAGCATCTTTCCTTAGCAGCCATCTCATGGTCCTAGCATCTCCACTGGTTCTCCACTGAAATCCACAGTTCATCATCAGGGCTCCAATGAGTCTCCATGCAGGCATCCAGCAAACCTGCTTCACACTGCCCATGGCCATTTCCAAAATGCAAGACTGTGTTACAAATTCAATGACCCTCTCCTGCATTTCTTATACTCCATGATACCAGGTAGGGTGCCAATTTGTTAATTCGGGGGGGGGGGAATAAAGCAAACTTTGAAGAACAGGACACTCCTTGAGCACTCGGGTCCCTTCAAAAGAGTCTACATTTTTCCTGTTGCCCCAGTGCAGGTCAGCTGGCCCAATCTCAAAGGTTGTAATCTCTCATATAATTACAGCTGAACAGGCAGAAGTTTCAGCCCAAAGATTTCTTTTCTGTGCCATATCCCTCTACTCACAACAGTCCATTTCTATGCAAAGCAACCCTGCACAAATTCGCAGGACACAAGCGTAACAGCAAGCCTCTCACACAAACTGATTCTAGCCCAGTCCAGGCAAAGCTCTTTCTCACCCTCACAAGCCAAACCTCATAGTCCATAGCTCTTACTGCATTCAGGTCTTTCAACTCTGACAAGAATAGTCCATCAATCTGTACTTACAGCACTGCAAGGCATCTCTTAGGCTAAGGTTTCAAATCCTTCCACATTCCAATTGAGAGACCAAGGAGAAGTAACGTGCTGCATCTGGCTTCTGTGACCTCGCTTAGTGGCTGGACAGTGGTGCTAGACCAAATATAACCATTTTAAGTAAAAAGGCCCAGGCCTGACTTAGATAGAGAACTAGCCAGCTAACGTACTGACCTTTGCTTCTGTAAACTTTGCTTGCTTGCTCAATTGTTGCCTTTCCCCCTAAAGTTTCTGAGGAATCTCCACTTGAAGGACATTCCAGAAACCCTCCACTGCAGGGGTCCTCCAGCCTCCGACCACCTGCTTAGATAAGAAACCTATCATTTCAAAAGTCATAATGTACCACTGCTTGCTTAGCCAATTACAATGGAGATTACCTCATCTGCCTGGAGTGCCCCTAGCTCCTGCCCCTAACTTGGCCTGCCGAAACCCCAAGCCAATCAGAACTCTTTAAATCAACCAATCATGTATCTATCCCCTACTTCTTTGTTCGAATTCCTATATGAACCCCTTCCCCCAAAAGAAAGGGGCTCTCTCCCTCACTACCGCTGTGCCGGACTGTGCGGACAGAGCCCAGGCCTAGGCTTGCAATAAAGAAACCTGCTGCTTTCACATTCGAGTGTCTCAGTTTCTGTGGCGGTTCTCTGGGTGACTCCTGGGAGACCGGGGGTCTTGGCTCCTGGTCAGGGGTCTTGGCACAACGCAATCAGCTCCAAAAGGCCAAAGCCACAGAGTCAGGTGTCTAGCAGCAATGACCCAACTCTCAGTACCAACATTATCATTGCAGTCAGGTTTGCATTGCTGGCAGAAATCACCTGACCAAAAGCAGCTTGTGGGGAGAAAAAAAAAAAAAAAAAGGTTTATTTTGGCTTACAGACTCAAGGGGAAGCTCCATGATGGCTCCACGAGGGAAAGAAGATGACATGAGCAGAGGGTGAACATCACCTGCTGGCCAGCATCAGGTATACAACTACAACAGAAAGTGTGCCAAACACAGGCAAGAGGAAGCTGGCTATAACATATAAACCCGGCCCCATCAATAAACTACTTCAAGGAGGTGTTATAGTTCCCAAATCTCCCTCAGCTGGGGAGACTAGCATTCAGAACACCCAAGTTTATGGGGGACAGCTGAATCAAACCATCACACTTGCCCTCCTCACAACTCTGGCGTTTTCCAGGACTAAAAACACCAAACCACTTGCTTCTTAGCAGGGCAAAATGGAGATAGGGGGGATGGAAACCTTACCCCCTATTGCTTCTCTTAACCATCTCACAACTTTTTAAAACTGTCTTCAGGGCTGGAGAGATGACTTAGCAGTTAAGGTGCTGTCCTGTGAAGCCTAAGGACTCAGGTTCAAATCCCCAGTATCCATGTAAGCCAGATGCACATGGCATGTCTGGAGTTTGTAGTAGCTAGAGGCCCTGGTGTACCCATTCTCTCTCTCTCTTTCTAATAAATAAATTAAAAATAAATATAAAAACCTGTCTTCCAGTTACTACTTCCAGTGGGCCTTCTTTTGCTGGAGAGCCCTATGACAAGCAAGCTTGCAAACACAAACCATGCTCGGAGGCTAGCATGTTTCACTGTTTAGCAGTCTTTATTCTCCAGCTTTCAATTTCATTTTCTGTAGGAAGCTTTTCAACCCAACAGCATAAAATTCCAATTAAACACATGTTCAGCCCTTCTGGATTCTAAAATCAAGCATGGTAAATCATCCTCCAATAAACCATTCTTGAGCTGAAATAAGAATGGACACTGTGGGGGGGCCACAGCAAAGGTTATTATAAGTCCAAACTGTTAAATTATACTTTCATGACTGAACACAACTGTAATCCATATTATTATTTTAAATTACACTATAAAAAGCAGTCATTTATCGCCTTTCCAAAACAGTGACAATATATTACCAAATTATCAAGGGTCCTCTAATAGAGCTCTTGAAATTGATTTATAATGCATGAGGTAGCTTCTCCTTGAGATAGATCTACTAAAAGGTACACTTAGTCTTAAACCTAGTGAAATAAAATCTCCCTCTAATCAGCTGCCAGAAAGCTTCCGCTTCGGTGCTTTGTTGATACTGGTGTCAGCAGGACATTAAAAGCTTCAAGCTTTTTATGTTTGATCAAATACCAACATTAGGCTGGAGCAGAAATATTAATTCAGAGTGAAGCTTCGAAAACTTTTACAGTTCTCCTTCATCTTTCTTCTCCCCCACCAAAAAGGTCCCATCAGGAGTATGGGAGCAAAAGAGAGATGGGCATTTTGTGAGTGTTGGATATACACAAAACTGCTGGAGAACCAAAGGTGACAGAAGCACCTAAAACAGACTTGTCTAAAAATGCCAGTCATGTCTAAGGAGGGGAAGAGCCAGTGGTGCTGGGAAATAGGAAGGAAATAAGAAATGGAGATGCAGAAGGGTCAGCAGTTTGCCCCAAACTTTCAGCTAGCATTTGTAGATGCTGGGATTATTGTAAATCACATCACAATGCTGTAGAAAATCTTTCAACAAAAAAAAAAAAAGAAGAAGAAGAAGCCAACAATGTTAAAGAAAAAAATCGTTTCTTCTTTCTTTCTTTCTTCCTTTCTTTCTTTCTTTCTTTCTTTCTTTCTTTCTTTTCCATTGCTTTGATTCTGGGCCTTCTAAAAGTTTTTATTATGCTGCCAGATTCAGAAAAACAATTGAGGGAACAGATTGAATTCTGAGTGTCTCAGAAACCCACAGGAATGCCAGCAATAAAACAATATTCTCAGGAGACTATTTACATTATTATTTATTAGTATAACTATTTGTACTACCATTTATGCAGTTGTTTTAAATGCTAACCTCAATAATAATTTGCCTAGTTTCCCTCTCCCTCTTAAATACACACCCTAACGTAGAACTCTAACTCCCACACAGGCCTTTGGATGCTACAGAACCTGGAAAATGCCTATGATATGATAACACTATTAAGACATGCCAGATCCTAGAGTTTATTTTATAGTTTTTCCTTAACAGGATTATTGGGAAAATAAGAGTTACAGGTTATTTCTAAGTGAGAACACTGGGGAAATTCATTACTGTCATGAAGAAGCACATGTGAATTGGGGGAAAGGGACAGGTACAAGAGTAACCATTTTGGTTTATTTGAAAAATCGCATGTCAGGGAGCTGAGGAAGCAGAATTTATTCTCTTTTTAGTGCTCAAGTTCTTTCTACCATAAACCTATCCAGCAATATTTGGCACCATAGGAGTCAGATCAGACAGAAAATGAAATTTACTATGACAACATAGCCAAATATCATTCTTAGCAAATTTTAGAATCTAATTGGATTAACCATATTAGGATTCTGGAATAGGATTTTTCCCTGTCATCAATGAACATACCCCTACAACAAATCCACATATCATGTTTTCATTTTTTATTTTTGTTTATTTTTATTTATTTATTTGACAGTGACAGATAGAGAGAAAGAGGAAAATATATAGAGAGAATGGGTGCACCATGGCCTCCAGCCACTGCAAACAAACTCCAGACGCGTGCGCCCCCTTGTGCATCTGGCTAACATGGGTCTCCTGGGGAATCGAGCCTCGAACCGGGGTCCTTAGGCTTCATAGGCAAGTGCTTAACCACTAAGCCATCTCTCCAGCCCACACACATCAGTTTTTTATTGTACTTCTTAATCTTACCCCCAAAGAAATCTCTTAGGCTGGAGAGATATAAGCATGAGAGCCTGAGGGGGGGGGCCTAAAAGCTCCAGAGTTTGAATCTCCAGGACCTATAAACAGCTGGCTATAGCCATACACTACTATAACCCCAGGGCCACAAAGGAGAGCAGAGACCAAGGAATCACCCTGGCTAATGAAAAAACAGTGAGCTCCTGTATCAGTAAAAAAAAGATGTGGTTCAAAATAAGAATGGGTGGAAGACCAATGGAGCTCTGCACCGCAGGTGAGCACATGGGGCACTGCAGGGGCACACATACCACATACACACCACCACCACCATGTAAAAGCAACAGAAAGAAGAAAGAAAGAAGATGGAAAGCTGTTTTCTAGGCTGATGATTTTTCCTTGTCACCACTTGACATAGCTTGGAGTTCGGGCACAAAACATTTAGCAATAAGTACCTTGTCCCAACTTAAAGACTCTAGCTAGTTCATATTATAGCTCATATTATAGTTCATATTATAGAGTTTCATCTTATGAAGTTTTACAAGCTATTGTAGTTGATACATGACATATTTTTGGCACCTACCATCTCCAAGCACTTTTCCTGATAGCAATCACACTTCCCGGGCTCCCTTGTAGCTGGGAAGCGCATGTGACCTGACTTCACCAATGAACTGTGCACATGTGAGATCTGTGCTGGGCTGAATAATGGGATCTGATCTCAAGAATCCTTGAATATTACTTTATATGACAACTATTTGACAAATGTGACTAAGTTAAGGATGCTGAGATAGGATATTATGCAGGTGAGCTCTAGGTGTAATCACAAGTATCCTTTTAAGAGTACGGCAGACGGACATTGGCATATACACAGGACAAAGCAATGTGAAGGCAGAGCAGGAAGGGTTTGAAGATGTGGGACTTGAAGATTATAGAAATGCAGCTATAAGCACATTAAAGCCAGTGGCTACCGGAAGCTAGGCAAGAAGCAATTTTCTCTTAGTGCCCTTCCAGGGCCTTTTTCTCCAGTGCAGTGAAATCTGATTTAGGGCTTTAGATCTCCAGAACTACGAGAGCATACATTTCTATTGTTTGAACCACCATGTTTGTGATAATTTCTCACACATTAATAATTAGTACAAACCCAAAGAAGTGGGCCTTCACAGAATCCTTGCTGGTGAGGATGGCATAGAGCACACGTAGCCTTCACCAGCTGAGGGCTGGGATTGCAAGATCCTTTCTAGGTCGCGGTGAGCTGCAGTCTCTGCCCAGAGGCTGTGATGTTGAGTGTGCTAGTACAATTTGCGGCACATGCTGTGAAGTCTATGATTCTCCTAGCAATCCTGTAAGCTATCATGAATTGCTTTTTTGGTTCAACTTGAGTCCTTTATTGTAACTCAGAACTCTGGTCATGCTCTCAATTTTGTTAGCATTACCTTAGACACACTGAGCCATCCTCACCTACAGATCCTATGCAGAGCACCCCCTCCTCCCACATGCTCATCCACAGGAAATCTAACTAAACTGAGAAGTACAGATAACAGGAAAGGAGATTATGTCAGAAGTATACACAATTCAATGAAAATAAAATAATTTCACAACTGTATTCAATCAAAATATTGATGCACCAAACTCAATTCCTGTTTGTGAAGAGGCAAAAGAGTACTTTAAAAATTGTGCAGTATTATAAGTATGCCTGGTTGCTGGGTAATGACACCTGCCTATAATCCCAGCACTCAGGTCAAGAACAAAAGCAGAGGGATTGCAATAAATTGAGGCCAACCTGGTCTACACAGTATATTCCAGACCACCGAGGGATACATGGGAGATTATGTCTAAAAATAAATAAATACAAATAAAAACAAAACAAAGCTCCTGTTGGTAGTAGAAGATCATTTTTCTGTCTAGGGACTCGCTATCCAAGTGTGGCATGCAGGGAAACTTCAATTTCTTAGCTAGAATCAGCCCAGAACTGAGAACTACTGAGTCAGAACCTAAATTTAAACAAGATATTTATGCATGTAAAAAGGTGAGAAGTAATTTATAAGGACAAGGAGGAGGACTTTATGGTATTTGTTATTTGGGTTGAACTGCAAAGAGACTCCAGGTAAAGAAAATGTCCTGAGCAAAAGCACAGAGATGGGAGATGCAGAATTTTTAAAAAATATTTTTTAGGGCTGGAGAGATGGCTTAGGGGTTAAGCACTTGCCTGTGGAGCCTAAGGACCCCAGCTCGAGGCTCGATTCCCCAGGACCCACGTTAGCCAGATGCACAAGGGGGCGCACGTGTCTGGAGTTCATTTGCAGTGGCTGAAGGCCCTGGCACGCCCATTTTCTCTCTCTCTCTCTCTCTCTCTCTATCTGCCTCTTTCTCTCTCTGTCGCTCTCAAATAAATAAATAAAAATAAACAAAAAATTTTAAATGTATTTTTATTTTATTTATAAGAGAGAGAGAGAAGAGAGAGAGAGAGAATGGGCTCAGCAGGGCCTCCAGCTGCTGCAAACGAACTCCAGACGCACATGTCACCTTGTACATCTGACTTACATGGGTCCTGGGGAATCAAACCTGGGTCCTTTGGTTTTGCAGCCAATTGCCTTAATCTCTAAGCCATTTCTCCAGTCCTCATGCAGTATTTTTTTTTAATCCTTCATATAGAGTCAATGAAAAGGAAGTAAATTAGAATTAGATTGTAGTTGATCCAGTTAGAGAGTTTCCACATTAGCCTGAGGCACTGAATGTACAAGAAGGGGCAGAAAGAGGGTCATAAGCCCAAACCTGTGCTTTAGGAAATTTATTCTGACCAAATGGGTCAAAGTGATTCAGCAAAGTAGAGGTAGAAACTCAGTTGGGAGCACATGGCGGTTGTTCAGACCAGAACAAAGTGCTAACAGTAGGAGGAAAAAGAACCCAGGCTACAGGACAGGAAAAAATAACCCAAACATGGCACTGTTTCTTTAACCAAGGATGTAAGGGATGGAGCACACTGGGATTTTTATAGTATGAGTGCCTAGGTAGAAAGTGAGAGATGACTAGCAAGATGAAAGTTGACAAGGCTTACTCTTGATTTTGATGTCAGAATGTCCTACAGGGGATGTGTGTTTGGTAATGGGAGCTTAAACCAGTCCTTAGGAGAGAGGTGGAACCTAGAAAGATCTGGGGGAAATAGGCACAAAAGTGGTAACTCATACCTGGAAAATAGATGGAAGTTTCCAAAGGAGAAATGTGGTGGAGACAAAAAGACAACTAGGAAACAAATGGGAAGAAATACCCTCACTTAGGAGGGAGAAAGAAGAGAAAATGAACCAGCCATCTTGGGAACAAGAGAGGACAGGGACTTGTCACAAAGAGTAACAGCTGGAAACCCAAGCTCAGAAAACAAGAGGAAAATGAATGAGACAGGCAACTGTGAACTGAGAAAGCTCCAGCAAGACTACAGGAGTGGTTTGGTGAGATGGTCGCTCTGGGTGCTGCCTGTAGGGGGCGCTCATCATGGCTGACACAGCACCACTGACCTAGGTTGCAGACTTTTAACGTTCTTACAATTCTTCGATGTGTTGGACCTTTAATATTTTAGCTGCAAATATCAATGCAAACAAGTGACTAAACAAGATACACATTATTATAGGAGCTCAGAGATGAAAACAAAAGCTTCCAGATGCAAGGTTTCAAGAAGGAAGCTAAACGCTAAAGGGCAAGCAGACAGTGTGAACAATGAGTATTCAGAGTTTATCAGAGCAAACAAAAGGTGTAACCTCTCTCAATCCCACCCCCACCCCCCCTCTCTCTCTCTCTCACACACACACACACACATGGGCTGTGGATGTAGCTCAGTGGTAGAGGGTTTGTTTAGTGTGCACAAAGTCCTGGGTTCAATTCTCGGTACCGCAAAGGGATAAAGAAAATTACAGGCATTTATTTGCATGGAGCTAGCTGCCTTTTCTTTTAGGTTCCTCTATCTATAATACAGAGCTGTCACTTAAAGCCAAGAAGTTCAGCGCTCACTTTCCATTGCTTCAAGCCTAGGGCACAGGGACATGGCTTAGGTTTATCAGCTAAGCACATTATCTCAGAGCTCAACAATAGCAGTCACTATGCTAGTCCTATGGTATGATTTTGCCTGCATAACTACTGCCCAAGTTCTGAGTCTAATTCTCTGGCCTCTCAGCAATTCTGCAAGCTGTCTGAAATCCTTTCAGGAAATTTCTCTCCTTTTTAAGTTAGCTAGATTCTCTTTCTGATACTTGCACCCAAACATCCTTTTACTAATTTGATCATAGATAACTCATACCCCAGCATCGTGGAAATAGCTAGGAAATGTTAATCAAGTTTATGTTAAGGAAACAGAAAGCTCTCTGAATATGTCAAGAAAATGGGAGTTAATATGGGATATGAGAAGATGGTATCATCTTTGGAAGGTTCCGGGAAGCAAAGCTAATGGAAGCCTCTATTAGAATTCAAGAAATTTAAAGACACTTGGGTTGCAAAATCACCGTTACCCAACCAACTAAAAGGGGTCCTTTGCTTTACCCAGCTAGCAGTCACAAGCAGGCTAGGGGAAGCTTTTCTAGGGTTGGCAGTCCAGGCCTTTGAGTACTCTACAGGCATGACTGGCAGACCCAGAGGCTTATGGTCCAGTCCATGAGAGCTAAGAATCCATTGCAAAGAGACTCTGGCTTTAGGCCCTCAGGTCATAAGCTTATTGCTCTGGGCTCTAACTCCAAAAGGCCTTGCCATTTGCCAGCTATTCTAATCCTCAGCTCCTAGCATCAGTAATCAGCAAGGGCAGGCTGTGCTGGTGTTAGAGCTCCTGTCTGACCACGACTCAGCTACAGCACCCTGCTGTCCACAATGTAACAATGCTATGGGCTTCACTACGCAGGTGGGCTGGCCCTGGAGCCTGCCCTGCAAATCTACAAACCAGTGGAGTCTTCCCTTTTGCATACCTGGATCTGATGAAAGAATACATTTCAATCAACTGCAAAGGCTATTCCAGCTCCTCCTCTGCTCTCTCTGGATTCTCTCTGCCTGCCTCTCCTCGCTCTGGCCACAGGGTTACATGTGATACAGGCAGCCTGGCTGGGCAGAGGGGCGAGCACAATACTGTTTCTTTGCCTAGGGGAACTTTTCTGCTTGCCTCCACTTTATGCTTTGAGGTAACTTCTGACTTTAATTACAGGTATGATTTTCCTTGGGTCTCTAAATGTACAACTTGTGTATTTCCCTTACACTCCAGATCTACCACGTGGGTGCTTTCTCTAACTCTGGGCCTATTACCTAGGAAACTTCTCTAGACTTGCGGTAGCCATAGGTATAACTGTCTTTACTACTCATCTGAATTTCTTGGTCCCTGCTTTGGTATTTTCCCTCTGCTATTCTTTCTTAAGTTCCCACCATTTGCCCTCTTAACTTTCTTCCATGGAGAAGCACATTCAGATGCTATGAGTGTTTCTTACAAATTTCCCTATATATGTACCTAACTTCTATCTTCCACATGCTGTGGCTCTACTCCAGTGTTGACTTGAAACCCTCAGCTTCTCTTAAATGGATATCACAGACTATACTGTGTTTTCCATATGAGCGCTTGTTTCCTACTTCCCACGTGCTTATGACTCTGCTCTAGCCTTCTTCCTAGATCCCAATTTCCCTTAAATCAACCCCACAAATTGTGATTTTTCCCTAAATAAACTTAATAATTCATAATTTATCCTACTTGAGTTCATTTTTATTATTCTTATGGGGAGTGTAATGGTTTGATTCAGGTGTTCCCCATAAACTTAGGTGTTCTGAATACTAGGTTCCTAGCTGATGGAGATTTGGGAATTAATGCCTCATGGAAGCAGTGTATTTTGGGGGGCAGGCTTTTGGGTGTTATAGCCAGTTTCCCCATGCCAGTGTTTGGCACACTCTCCTGTTGCTATTGTCCACCTTCCATTGGCCAAGGGGTGATATGTCCACCCTTTGCTCATGCCATCATTTTCCCTGCCATCATGGAGCTTCCCCCTTGAGCCTGTAAGCCAAAATAAACATCTTTTTTTTCCCCACAAACTGCTCTTGGTTGGGTGATTTCTACCAACAATGTGAACCTGACTACAACAGGGAGGAAATGATTTGTTTCAGGCTTACAGAATCCAGCAGAAGTTCCATCATGGTGGAATGCATTCACAGCAGAGCGAAAAACAAACCATCACAAGCAAAGCACAGGAAGGGGTCAAACTGGCTCCCTACATATCTAGAAGGGCTAGACTTCAGCTCCACCCCACTCCCAGTGGCATGCCTCCTCCAGCAGTTGCTGCACACTTAAATAGGAAGGTCAAACTTAATCAAACATCCCTGAGGCTATGAAAGACATACCTTTGCATTCAAACCACCACATTCTGCCCTTGTTCCCCATAGACGAATGACCATCTTTGAGATCATTTTTATTAAGTCTATGTTAAAAATAGAACCGGACCCAAAATTGGGGTTCATAAACTTGAACTTCAAAATTTTGCATCATTAGCACAGGAGGGTTTTGCCAGCTCATAAAGGAAGCTCAACAGCTTGGGTATATAACCAGAAGGGAACTGGGTAAGAGCTGTTTGCAGAAGTCACAGCATAGCTCTTCATGCAGATGAAGGATTGTGTTTGTACCAATCACAGGCCTTTTGCTGGAAGTGCTCTCCCTCTGGCTCAATTCAGAATCATTACAGGGTAAGTAGGATCTTGTTCACCAAGGCTTAGAGAACTTCTTTCTAAGACCTATGCAGGCTGCCTGAAGTGGTCATGACTGGAGCATGTCTTCAGCCATGGTTTTCATGGTCCTCAGGAGAGGCATGCTGCAGAGTATCTGGTGTTGCCAAGAACAGAGATCCTCAGTAACAGTGTAATCTTTTGGAGCACCTACTGTTCCCTGGGGCAGGACTTGAGCTCTATAAATGCTGTTAAATACTATTGAGTACTGTTAATTTCTATTAGAGTTATTAGTTATGTGTTGAGCTTTCATTATCTTTATTGTAAACATCCTTTTATGCATTCTGTGAAGAATTGAAACTGTTGAAAGCAGGCTGTTTACCAGGCCCTTCCCCTATGTCTGTCAGCCTTTATGGGGAATGTCAGCCAAGCAGTGTTTTTATTGGCAATTGAATGTACTACCTTCATGGTAGCCTGACTGTTTGCCCATAGCAGCATCTGAGGGGGGGAGTGGATTTTCTTCTACTTTGCAAATGGGTGTGCTCATGAGGGGAAGATGGAAGAGAATACTGAGGAAAACCATGACACATCAATACATCAAGAATAGTAAGCTAACTGTCCACCATGAGATGGGCCACCTCTCCACCTCAACTGCCCGGGCCCAGAAGTCGTCACTGAGGAAGTGGTGACACGAACACTGCTCTCACAGCCAGCACAAAATCCTGTCACAAGGACCAGTTACACTGTGGTCACTCAAACCTCATCAAAACAGAGATCCTGAGGCTACAGACAAAGCGACACTAAATCAGATCTCTATCTTGCCTGACAAGGCTCAGCGAACATTTTGGAAAAGGGGACAGACATAGCCTCACGTTGGGAGGAAATAGTCTGAGGCACCCCACCCCAATGCCTTGCGACTGACTGAGGCCTCTTGGTCCCCACAATGAATACCAATAACTCCACCAAAGAAGACTCTCAGCAGAATTGGAGTGGGGTGAGGAGGTCTAAGAGTACAACCTTTAAAAAAATGTTCTTTATTGACAACTTCCATAATTATAGAAAACAAATAGTGATAATTCCCTCTCTCCCCCACTTAATCCACCCTCCATCATATCCCTTCCCCCTCTCAGTTAGTCTCTCTTTTATTTTGATGTCATCAGCTTTTCCTCCTATTATGAAGGTCTTGTGCAAATAGTATAAAGCACTGCAAGGATATCCAGGCCATTTTCTGTCTGGAAAAGTGCATTGTATCTTTCCTTTGGCTCTTACATTCTTTCTGCCACCTCTTCCACAATGCACCCTGAGCCTTGGGAGGTGTGATAGATATGTTTCAGTGCAGAACACTCCTCTGTCACTTCTTCTCAACACTATGGTGCCCTTTGAAGTCATCCCAGAGGTCACTGCTATCTGAAAAGAGAAGCTTCTCTAACCAAAAGCGAAAGTATCATTAATATATGGATATGAACATTAAGAAAAGTGCTTACAGGGCTGGAGAGATGGCTTAGCGGTTAAGCACTTGCCTGTGAAGCCTAAGGACCCCAGTTCAAGGCTCAATTCCCCAGGACCCACGTTAGCCAGATGCACAAGGGGGCACACACATCTGGAGTTCATTTGCAGTGGCTAGAAGCCCTAGCGTTCCCATTCTCTCTCTCTCTCTCTCTCTCTCTCTCTCTCTCAATCTCAAATAAATAAATAAAAATGAACAAAAAAATTAAAAGAAAAAGAAAAGAAAAGTGCTTACAGGGCAGTTTAGTGAGCATAATATATGCATTTAGCCAGGCACCAGCAGGTGTTACACCCTAGGGCTCATGACCTCCCCCATCATAGGCTTTTGACTAGGTTTTCAGTACCAGGTATGTACTCCCTCCTGTGGAGCAGGCCTCCAGTCCAGTTAGAGGGTGGTTGGTTTTCCCCATAACAGACATGCCACTATTGCACCTGTTGGTTCATTTGGCCTGGCTTATAGTATTCACTGTTGTTTATCTCCACCGATGACTTCTCTCTCCCATAGGGCTGCATACAGCATAGCTTTTTCCAGCTTTCTGTCAGCTGATCTACATTGAGGAGGTTTTCAGCTCAGCTCTAGCTTGATTTCTCAGTGACCTTGCAGCCCAAGCAATAGGGTCTTGCTATCTATTCTCTTGGGAAACCAAGAGCCTTGGCAATGGTCTTTAATAATTTGGGGGCATCAGGGACCTCCCTGGCCAACAACTCACTGAAAGGTATCCCATTCCTGGCATGGAAATTTTTCTAATATAAATCTATGGCTTCTGGGTGAGCCATTGTTTTAAAAAAATGGGTTTCCATATGGCTTATTCATAGCCTCTTAAATTTTGATTACCATCCTCACACACACACTTCCTTTACTCAATCTCTTCCCCTGACCTCACTTCAACCCTTTTTTAAATAAGAAAATCAACAAATAATTTTTTTAAATACAGAAAAGAAAAAAAATCAATATGAGTGTCCTTCATTGGAGAATCTTAAACTGAAACTATGCTGGCAAGGGAGTCTGAGAAAGAAAATTTCCAATGTTCAGTGTTACAAGAAAGGGAGGGACTAGAAAAATGGTATTGGGAAAATATAGGATAACTGTTCCCCAATGAAAACTAAAATGCTTGGATTCAACCTGCTTCTTTCATACAACTTCCTTACTCTCCTACTCCTATGTTTCCAAACTAGAAACTTCACTGAGACTTCCAGAACTACAGACTTTTCTCACTCGTTTTAGTCTTTCCACTCTCCTCTTCATAGTGGAAGATGCAGCCTCCTCTTACTGAAGGCAGAACTTCTACCTGTGCTCCTGACCCTAGGCAATTTTCTTATCACTGATCTCTGGCCTAGTTGCTTCACATTCTCTCCTTTCTTGCCCCATTCCCTTCACCTCTTTATCTTTTTAAAATGGGTCATAGGTATAAGCAGGGAAAGTTCTACCTAGAAGGGCAATTGACTATTGTCATTCTCCATCCCACCATCTATCTTCACATTGGGATAAATTGCATATTGTTTAGGGGTTTAACTAGCCCAGAGTTAAATTCTACTAGAAACATTTACCTACCTGTGTGACACAGAAAAGGTCATTTAACATGTGCAATTCTCTTATTATCCTCTTAAATTGGAGATATTCTTAACTTCTGAGGATGGTATGAAGTGGTCTTAGCATAGTAAGTGTGCATCAATGCAAACTGTTATTATTTTGACCCAAATCTTTAGAATCTGCTGCCTGTTCTCCACTATTGAACCTGTCCCCACCACGGCTTCCACTATCTAGCTGATGAAAAAATTTTGCATTTATTTATTTATTTATTTGAGAGAGAGAGAGAGAAAGAATGGGTGCGCCAGGGCCTGGAGCCTCTGTAAATGAACTCCAGATGCATGCAGAACCTTGCGCATCTGGCTTATGTGGGTCCTGGGGAATCCAACCTGGGTCCTTTGTCTTTGCAGGCAAGCAGCTTAACCGCTAAGCCATCTCTCTGCCCTGGTTTGTGCAATTTTTAAGAATGTTTTATTTCTTCAGAGCATTTCAGGCTGCTGACTCCTGCCTCTTAAACCTAATCTCTAAAGTGGGGCACACAGAAGAGCTGTCTGAATGTAAAGAGAAAACATCATAACTTGGTTGAAAGATATACTTTCATGAATCACTGAGAAAGAAAAACACAGCCAGGCTTGCAGCATGTCCATGAAATTCTAGCAGCCAGGAGGTAGACAGAGCAAGCTAAGAGTCCAAGGCCAGTCTTGGCCTGGGCAGCATGAGACCCTGTCAAGGAAAAAAAAAAAAAAAAGGAAGAGAGAAGAAAGGAGGAAAGAGGAGAAGGAAGAGGGCCAATTGAAGATGACACAACTCTTTTGCATGTTGAGTTTAGTTAATACTTATTACAACTATTCTTTTATCATTGTTTTAACCTATAAGTGTATGTAAACTTACAAAAATTAACAACATAATCATTTTTTAAATTATTCTTTTATTTATTTGAGGGAGAAAGAAAGAAAGAGGCAGACAGAGAGAGAGAGAGAGAGAGAATGGATACACCAGAGCCTCCAGCCACTGCAAACAAACTCCAGATGCATCTGGTTTACATGGGTCCTGGGGAATTGAACCAAGGTCCTTTGGCTTCACAGGCAAACACCTTAACTGCTAAGTCATTTCTCCAGCCCAATATAATCATTTTTTAAAATATTTTATTTATTTGAGAGAGAAAGAGAGGAAAAGGTAGGTAGAAAGAGAGAATGGGCATGCTAGGGTCTCTAGCCACTGCAAACGAACTCCAGAAGCATGTGCCCCTTGTACATCTGGCTCACGTGGGTCCTAAGGAATTGAACTGGGTCCTTAGGCTTTGCAGACAAATGCCTTAACCGTAAGCCATTTCCCCAGTCCCAATATAATCATTTTGACCAAGTTAGTGTATATGTGGACACAATGTCATTATTGGACCCTGATGGACAGACATTAAAATAAGTAAATAAGCACCTTAGTGTAGGTATTGTAGTTATCCTCTCAAGCTGTGCACAAAACACCCAACCTGAAGCAGCTTATGGGAGGGAAGGGTTTATATCAGGCTTATAGAGAGAAAGTTCATCATGGTGGAGAAAGCATGGCAGAGCAGAGAACCAGCTCACATCTTCATATGTTAGCAACAAGAGTGAGCTAGCTAGTAAACACTCAGTAGGCCTAGACTAATAAACCTCAAAGTCGGCCTCCAGTGACACACCTCATCCAGCAAGGCTCCACCTCCCAAAGGCTCCACTAACTGAATGTGAGACTCAATCACCAACACATGAGGCTATGGGGGACATTTCATATTCAAATCACCATAGTGGGTAAAATACATTTATGACTACGTTTTCAAGAAATTAATTACTAGTGCTTACTATACGAATTGAAAAATATATGCATATAGTTCATAAGTAAATGTATATATATGTTTTTTATCATAAAATTATATTGATTGGGTACACAATTTAAAAGGTTTGGAACCACTGATTTTAAGCTATTTTCCTACAAGTAACAGTCTTTCAGAGTTTTTCTTCTCCACTCAGACCTTTCCCTCTTGGCTGCCCTCATGCTTCCTCTTCACTTTGTCTTTTCTTCACATGTTAGTGTCCCTCAATTTCTTTATAACTGACACACTCCTGCAACTTTAATACTTGTACACAGATAGTACTTTAATCCCTGTCTCCAAGACAGTTCTCTCCTTAGTTCTAGACTGAAAGGATTAGTGATTTTTTTCTTCATATCTATAAGATGATTACTTAAATTCATCAAATTTAAAAACAAGTTTATTTCCCCTTAAATTCCCCTCTCCTCCTGAACCCCTTATCACAGTAAATAGTACCAGCAGTTGCCAGTTTCTCTTTTCAGAGGCCTGGAATTTTCTTTTCAATTCCCACTTTACATTTAGACATACTGTGATACTTCCCAGTACTTTTCCAATGTCACCTGCACTCCTCTCCACTGTCACTCTTCTAATTTAGGTGCTGGCTGAAACAGAAAATATGGCTCCATCTACAATGTAAAATTTAAATGAAAAAATAATTTGCATCATTAGTTTATCATGCTAGAGTTACCAAGAGCATCAAAATGGCCCAAAACAAAGACATCTGCTGTTAGGGAATATGTGCCAGAACTCAATACAATATTGTCTTAAGCCTATAATTACCTGGGATGCTGAATTGATTTTTTTTATCCTATAATTTGGTGTCTAGTGACTTAAGTATCTAACTGTTAGAGAAAATCCCATTACTACTTGGCAAATGATTTCAGACTGGATTGATTAGCCATGAAATGAATTCAAGTGGCTTGCACAGTTTAAATATGCACTTAATAGTTTAAATATGAGATAACATTGACAGCTTTCCAAATAGTGCTGATATCCTCATGAGCAACTCACTAGCATACATCAGTATGATTCTTACACATTAGCATTTTGCCATCCTGTTTTTTTTTTCTTTCCACTTGTATCTTGTCTGTATTGTTAAATTCTTCATTGTGAAACCTCCCAGGAACAATAGACTATGGAAAATACAAGTTGAGCTGCAATCCATGCTCCAATATTTGCCATTTAAATGGAGACAAGTTTAGCTGGAAGGCACAACAAATCCCAGGAGCACAGCAGACAATTCGAAGAGACATGCAAAGAATTTCAGTTATACATGGATATACTTAGGTAGTTATTAAGATGAAGTTTCTTTAGAATAATTTGGGAGGGTCTAATTGTACCATAAATAACAATTGTATCCCTAGCTCCTTCTATAGCAGCTAATTACATTCTATGTCCTCATATATGATCTTGGTAATCATTTGCCTTCTTTCTGTCCTGTTGTCACTACCATAGTTAACACGATCATCATCTCTTTCCTGACTCCTGTTAGGACTCTCCAAATAGCTCTTGTAGTCTTAAAGACTCTAACCCCACCACCACCACCACTACCAAAGTCATCTTTTTAAAATATAAATCTGATTTTCTTTTTGCCAAAGCTTTTTGGCATTCTGTAGTGCACAAAGGTGAAGTTCATGCTTCTTCGTGTTGCACACAGGCTCTTTCCTGACACGGTTCCCCCTCAATTCCCAGCATCACTTCAGCTGCTCCTGCACAGGCAGTGTCCACTATCGGTGGCAATTTACTCACAGCTCCACTCATCGTGCCTTTGGGATTTGTCATATGTAATCCTCACTACACAAAGTCCCTTCACCTTTTACAGCAGCCTCCCTCATACCCAGTGTCAATGTGCTACTCCGTGGCCTTCTACTTTGGAAGATTTTCCATGCCATACCCGAGCCAAATTAACCATGTCCCTTTTAACCTGTGACCTGGTTTTAACTATCTCTTCTATTGTAATCCTACAAAATCATACTAGACTAAATCCTACCAAACAATAAATGTTTCCTCTCATGTCCATTTTCCTTAAGCCTGAAGAGAGGGACCATGTCTTGTCTATTTCTTGTATATCTAATATCAAACCTCAGCATCTGGCAATAATATTCACAAATATCAGACTCTGTTATATAGCTGTGACTCAGGTACTACTTCCTTCATTTAATTCTCACAATAACTTTAAAATAGGTATTATTGCTGGAGAGATTGCTCAGTGGTTAAGGTGCTTGCCTGCAACGCCAAAGGTTTGATTCCCCAAGACCCACTTAAGCCAGATGCACAGGGTGGCACATATGTCTGAAGTTCATTTGCAGTGGCTAAAGGCCCTGGAGCACCCATTCTCTCTCTCTATCTGCCTCTTCCCCTTTCTCTCTCTCTTGCTCTCAAAATAAGTAAATAAAATATAAAAAAGAGAAAAGCAAGACACAGTAGATGTTTGGTAAAAATGAGTATTGTTTTTAAAAAGTAATGTAGTCATATCAATAATTCTCCTGAGAGCTCCCAAATATGATTACAACTAGAAGCTGATGTCTTGGTGTGGGTAAGGTACACAAAATGACATTTGGTTTGGAAGGAGCTACATTATCTACCATTCTAAAGCTCTACTTATACTGGGCTTCAAGATTGATTGCTTTGTTTTTATTGTTTGTAATCATATGCTATACTGGTTTTGTAAATCACATCCGCAGTTTCATCTACGCCTACCCATTGTCTCCATTGCTAGTTGGCATATGTCCTACTTGTGTATTTTCTTAAAATATCAGACACAGAAATAAGGTAACACAAGGTGGTGAGAAATGAGACCGTGCTGCTGAATGACACCAGGCATGTGGGTGTGCACACATTTTAAAAACATTTTATTGGGTGGAGAGATGGCTTAGCAGTTAAGGCACTTACTGGCAAAGTCAAAGGACCCAGGTTTGATTCCCTAGTACCCACATAAAGCCAGATGCACAAGAGGACCTGGTGCACCCATTTCTCTCTCTCTCTCTCTCTGTCTCTCTCTCAAATAAATAAATAAATATTTTTTTAAAAACAAACACATTTTATTGATAATTTTCATATATGTATGTAACATATTTTGATCATAATTTCCTCTCATTACCTTCTCTTGTTCTCCTCCCCAACTCCCTCTCACTGAACCCCTTCTTTCTAATTCATCCCTCTTCTACTTTGATGTCTTTATTTTTTTTGCCCACCTCCACCAACCACGACAGAATATCAATGGGCCCAATATTGTGCAGGTCTTTGCACACACAGTTTTACTTCAATTCTTTTTAATTCCCACTGCTTATTCTGGCTTCTAGATCTTGTGAGTTCTTGCTAACTCTCTGTGTGTATTTCCTACTCAAAATCCCTGAGATCCAATTCATTACATTGATCATGATAATTCCTGCACAGCAGCTAGGCTTGTAAAGCCCAATGGCAGGGCTCACACAGGTCCCTTCTGTCATCGTGAGGTCTGTGTACTTCACCTCTGTTGCATCACTTTTCCTGGGAAGACACAGAAATGCCTACTCACCCCAGGTGGGACATCACCAAACCAAAGAAGTGGATTCCATACAAGCTCAGCGCGGTGAACCAAAGAGTTTTGAGGGGATACTTACAGGAACTGTGGGTGACTCCTGGGCAGTTGTGGCGAAAAGCTGCACCCTAGCATGAGTATGACTCAGGAAAGCTGCTTCTATGGAGTCCTAACCCTAGTCAAGTTCAAGTTCTACCTCCTCTACACCCTAGTCCTCCCCTTCCTCAAGACCCCATCAGCTGGAGCAGGATTAGATATGCACATTGAGGAGGAGGGCAGGAGGGAGTAAGTGGCTGGAATCTTAGATGAAGTGTGATGATCCTCCTTCCTCCTGTCAAGGAGTGATAATAGGTGTGATAGTTTCTATGTCCCCCCAATAGACTCATGTGTTATTGCTATAGGGAGGCAGTGTCACTGAGGGCCGATCTGATTCCTAGCCTAAAGGTATGCAGAGTGCTGGAGCTCTAGCTGGGGTTTCCCTGCTGTTGGCCTGGAGTGGGCTTGCTCAAGGTGCTAGTGGTAGTTTTTCTCTCTGTGGATATGGTAAAAGGGGCCAGCTTCTTCCTCCATTATGGAACTTCCCCTGGATCTGTAAGCCTGAAATAAACCCTTCCTCCTATAAACTGTGTCTGGTTTGGAGGTTCACCCAGCAGCATGGAGCTGATGATGACAATAGGCCTGATCCTGTGAGGATCTCCTGTGCTGCTTCAATTTCAAGGCAGCAGTAGCCATGTCATGTCTGAAGGAGAGAGTTCCACAACTTCATCATGCTTTCAATCCCAACACTTACGACCTGTGTCTCTTTGTCCAAGAGTTCCACTTGGGTTGCATAAAGCCAGGCACTCACGCAGAATAAATCATGTCTGGGAATTAACATCCTCCCAGCTTGCCCTTAGCCAATGAGACAAGTATAGAAGTATATATACACAGCAGTTCCCTAATGAAATTGTCTCTACCCTTCTAGAATTGACACAAAGTTGCCTTCTGTGGAACTTTGCTTGGTACTGAACCCTTGCTTGTCTTCTCTTTCTCATCTATGCCCCCACTACTTTGCTAGTTTGTTTCGAGGATTACTTCCTACCTCCAGTCCTATGAAAGAAATATGAACTCCCTAGATTTTGTTTGTAAATACTCTCCATGAGAGAACTTCCACACAAATCTTTAGCCCAATATCTGCTTCGGTGGAACATATTTCAGAAGAGGCTATTACATGCTGTGTAAGCCTGAAATAAATCCCATTCCTCCCATTAACACTGTCTGTTTTGAAGTTCATCCCAGCAACATGAAAACTGATTTACAACACATGCCTGCCTTAAGACTGGCTATCTTTGACACAGGTACCAATCCCTGATCTGGTCAAGTGATCTGAGTCACAGGGTCATGTGGACTAAGACATCATAACCTATTGCATTAGTAACCTTTATTATTGCTGTATATAACCTTTCTTATTACTGACAGAAGCAACTTAATGGAGAAGGATTTACTTTGGCCTACAGTTGAATGGCACAGTCTATCATGGTGGGGAAGGCATGAAGCAGTTGTCACATTGTACCTGAAGCCAGAAAGCAGAGTGATAAATGTTCCTGCTTAACCATCGTTCTCCTTTTTATACAGTCCAGAACCCCAAGTCCATGGGATAATTCTGCCTACATTAAGGTCAATCTTCCCACTTCAACTAACCTAATTTAAAAAAAAATTTCCTCTCAGACATGCTTAGAAATTTGTTTCCATGGTGATTCTAAATCCTGTCACTTTGATAACTGAGATTGACCATCACACCTATGCAAACCCTTTATCAAGGGCTGTGGCTGTGGGCCATGGCAGCTTCTTAAAGTATAAGGCACAAACCAAGAACCAGAGTTCTATCCAGAAAATGAGCCCATATTCATTTAGATAACACCTGCTGGGCATAAGTAGCATATGGTGATAGCAAGTGAGGGTGACATGGGAACCATGGAAGTCAAACTGAGGAAGCTAAAGTGTTCTCTCTACCCACTGTGGAAGGGACTATGCGTTGTTTGTAACCGTGAAGCAGTACTTTAAAATATGACAGACATAGACATAAGAAACAAACCCATGAGTATAGCTCAGGAGGGAAAATATAGATATGTATGTGTGCCTATAAATACACTCCCCTATTGGGCTGGAGAGATGGCTTAGCAGTTAAGTGCTTGCCTGTGAAGCCTAAGGACACAGGTTCAAGGCTCAATTCCCCAGGACCCACGTTAGCCAGATGCACAAGGGGGAGCATGCGTCTGGAGTTCGTTTGCAGTGGCTGGAGGCCCTGGTGCGTCCATTCTCTCTCTCTCTCTCTCTCTCTCTCTCTCTCTCTCCCTCTTTCTCTCTCTATCTGTTACTCTCAAATAAATAAATAAAAATGAACAAAAAAAGTTGCTTTAAACGAAGGACTTCTTTAAAAAAAACAAACACACTCCCCCAAAGGGAGATACAGACTCCGAAAATCAACTTCTTACTGAAAGCAATGTGAGGTTGGATCACGTTTAAAACCTTAACAGTGTCTCTCTAGTTTTCCATTAACTCCTAGAGGGAGTCTGGAAATCCATGGGCTATTTATAAGGTGGCAAAAGTACACCTTTTTTTTCTTATATTCTGCTCTTAATTTTTAAATTTTTAAGTATCTGCATTCACCCTACAAGCTGTATAAAGTAACCTGGTGAGTTATTTATGGGTTAAGTTGTTTTCCCATAAGAATAACCAAACACTTTAAATTTAGTAACCATGTAACTCCCACACAGATGTTATAATGCACTAATGACACTATCAAACAGCCAACCAATGAAAGGAATCACAAAACACACAGGCATCATTGAAGGAACTGAGATCAGAAAGAACTTTAACCATTCTATCCAAACTCATTGTGGCAACCTCACATAGCACAGTGCTCTAAACCCTATGCCCAGAAGGAAAATAAACATCCAATGTCTATAAATGGAAAAAGTGAAGGAAGGTTTCACTTTTTTGGGGGGGTGGAGCATTTTGAGGTAGGGTCTCGCTGTAGCCCAGGCTGACCTGGAATTCACTCTGTAGCTCAGGTTGGCCTTAAACTCACAGCAATCCTCCTACCTCTGCCTCAGAGTGCTGGGGTTAAAGGTGTGTGTCACCATGCCCAGCTTCACTTTTTATTCTTAAATTATTATCCTTTGTGGCCTGATAGTATTCCATTCCTTTTATTAATACAAATTGTGCCAGGCAGTAGAGAATTAAAACCTAAGATTTGGGGTTTCAGAGATGGCTTAGTGATTAAGGCACTTGCAGGCAAAGCTGAGGACTGAGGTTCAATTCCCCAGTACCCATGTAAAGCCAGATGCACAAGGTGACACATATGTCTGGAGTTCCTTTGCAGTGGCTGCAGTCCCTGACATGCCTGTTCTCTCTCTCTCTCTCTCTCTCTCTCTCTCTTTCTCTCTCAAATAATAAATTAATAAATATTTTTTTAAAACCTAAGATTTGGGCTGGAGAGATTGCTCAGTGGTTAAGACACTTGCCTGCAAAGCCAAAGGACCCTGGTTCAGTTCCCCAATACACACGTAAACCAGATGCACAAAGTAGCACATGTGTCTGGAATTCATATGCAGTGAGTGGCTAAAGGCCCTGGTGTGCCCATTCTCTCTCTCTCTCTCTCTCTCTCTCTCTCTCTCTAAAAATAAATAAAGTAAATTTAAAAAAATTTTAAACTACAATTTGATGACAGCTATCTTTGGAAATGATAAGCATTGCACATGACTCTATGGCAAAAGAAACTCCATGGGGCATCCTTATTCTAAGTGATAAAATCAGGGCTGGCTTCATGGAAAAGGTCTGTGTAAATTAACCTTTAGGGGAAAATCCCATTTCCAAAAGATAAGAGCTTACTTCAGTGATTACTACTTTTCTCTACCACAAATTAAGGTAATCCTTGCATATCTGAGCATCTTTCTGTTTTAGAGCTTATCATTTAACTGTCTTAGAAGGAGAAAGCCTGATCGGGACTTTTCTTACAAAAGGGAGTAATTAACTTCTGAAAAGTCTCTCCAAGCAATCTTATCTCCATTATCACTGCTACTATTAAAATTCAGACTTCAGTTATGGTTTCCCTAGATCGTTCCAAGATCAATTTCTCTATCAGTCTTCAATCAAGTCACTACCATTCTGAGGCCAATATTACCCCAACAAGGCTCTCATTAAGCCACTCCTTCCACTCAAAGACAGTTAATGAGACCCGCACAACTGCCAAATCAGGCACATATCCCTCAGCTGAACATTCAGACAGATGCAAAAGATGAGCAGACTGGAGCGAAAGCAATACCACGTTCACAAAGACACAAAAGCCGCCATCATTAAGATGCTATCTCCCCCCAAACTCGTCTTTAAATTAAATGCATTTCCAGTGAAAAGGAAAACCAGTATAATTTGTGCAACTTGATGCATTGTTTCTAACATTCATAAATAAGAACAAGGGGGCAAGAATAGCCAAGATAATTTCCAAGAGGAAAAAATACAGATGCAATATCTCAACCTACCATATTTGTTCCAAAGATATAATGTCTACAAATAATTTGGCTATTATGGTGAAAAGCTGGGAAGTGTTTATTGAAGCTACATACAGAGTATAAATATTGTCCCACAAATTAAGGATGAGTACCTATTACCCAGGTGGCACTATCAGATAATATGGAAAGGATGAAGTTGAGATAGTTAACTAAACATGTATAGTGGATACTGTCTTGTTGCTGGGACAAAACACCCAACCAGAAGCAGCTTATGAGAGAAAATGGTTTATTTCAGGCTTACAGCTTTGAGGGGGAGTTTCATCATGGCAGAGAAAAGTATAACAGAGCTTACATCTTCATACAGCGGTGAAGAAAGAGGAAGAGAGAACAGCAAAAGTGAGCTAGCTCCTAACATCCAGTGGGCTAGACCAACTAAATTCCAAGGGCCCCCTAGCAACACACCTCCTCCAGCAAGTATCTACCTCTCAAAGGCTCCACCAACTGGAGACTAAGTAAGTGGCTTAATCGCAAACACTAAGGCTATGGGGGATATTTTACATTCAAACTACCATAGTATGAAAGATTATTTCTTTTCTAGTGTTTGTGTGTTGTGTATGTATGATGTGTGTTCATGTATGTCAGTGTGGGTGCCTGCATGCTATGGCATGCATGTGGTCAGATCACAGCTTTCAGGTGGTGGCCCTTACCTTCCACTTTGTTTGAGGCAGGGTCTCTTATTATCACTGTTCTTCTCACTAGGCTAGTGGAGTCCTATATACCCAGCTTCCAGCAGATTCTCCCACCTCTGCTTCCCTTCTTTCCCTAGGTGCCCTGAGATTATGGATGCTCACTACAGTAAGCAGCTTTACATGGCTCTAGGGATTCAAACTCAGCTATTAATGTTTGTGGAGAATGTGTTTTAACAACTGAGCTATCTCCCCAGGTCTACTTTCAAACTCTTAATTTTTTTTAATTGACAACCTCCATAGATATACAATGTACACCTCCCACCACCCTTCTTTGTTCCCACTTCTTTTTCCTCCCTCCACTGAATCCTTCTTTCTCTAATGATTTTTTTAAAGAAGGATAGATAGATAGATAGATAGATAGATAGGAAGAGAGAGAGAGACAGAGAGACAGACAGAGAATGGGCATGCCAGGAGACATCTAGCCACTGCAAATGAACTCCAGACGCATGTGCCACATGTGTATATGGCTTACATGGGTACTGGGGAACCAAACCTGGGTCCTTAGGTTTAGCAGACAAGTGTCATAACCAGCCACTGAGCCATCTTTCTAGCCCCTTTCCCTAATTCTTTTTTGTAATATTTTATTTATTTATCTATGAGAGAGAAAGAGAGAATGGGCACACCAGAGCCTCTAGCCACTGCATACGAACTCCAGACACATGTGCCCCCTTGTGCATCTGGCTTATGTGGGTCCTGGGGAATCGAACCCAGGTCCTTAGGCTTCACAGGCAAATGCCATAACCACTAAGATAGAAAGAGAGAACACTTTCTCTAATTCTTAATGAATAGATTCAGGGCGTTCATCAACGGCTAATAACTTCACCAAACATTGAGGAAAAATGACATGTAAACATCTTGATAGTAAAACACAATATATTTGAAAAGTATTGTTACAAATAAATTGAGTCCAGACCAGGCATGGTGGCTCACGCCTCTAATCCTAGCACTCGGGAGGCAGAGGTAGGAGGATCGCAGTGAATTTGAGGCCACCCTGAGACTGCATAGTAAATTCCAGGTCAGCCTGAGCTAGAGTAAAACCCTACCTCAAAAAAACAAAAATAAAAATTAAAAATAAAATAAATAAATTGAATCCAAACTTCACATGTCTAATAACATTTATAAGAAATGTGAGGTTTAATGGGACATGCTAAGCAATACAGTAGTGATGCAGTTATTAAGACTCAAACTGAGAAACTGAGAACAAGCTGTCTATTTGAGCTATTTGAGGGGAAAAGCATAGAAAGGCAACCTGGAATGTAAATGAAACTTAAGAGGTGTATCACTTCACCCCAGACAGTAGCTGTTGAGTCAATTGTATGTTCTCTGTGTCTTCAGTAGCCACAGCTGACAGCAACTTTACATGGGTTCCTCCAGGCTTTTGGCCATTCACTGTAATACATTCTGTTGTCACACCACAATCATGGTGAAGCACATAAAAGCTGGTAAAAATCAAGGTGGCTCCAGGAAAATGGCTCCTCCCCAAAAGGAAATGGAAGAAGATAGCGACAATGAAGAAATGTCAGAAGATGGCATTTCAAAAGAGATACCCTGTTGGTTTTGACTGGATATTCGTATAAGCTCTTGAAAGAGATGAGTGATAGAGCTCTCCCTTATCTGTAAATTTTGAATTTGTAGTTTCATCCCATTCATGCTATGTACAAAACCAATTATTTTTTCTACAAATAGTTTTTTTTTTTGTATTGGGAGTTATAAAAGAATGGTTCATCATGATTTTTTACTTCAGTGACTTCAGAACAAATTAGAAGTCCTAAACTCTAGGGCTGGAGAGATGGTACAGTGGTTAAAGGCACTTTCTTGCAAAGCCCAATAGCCTGGATTTGATTCCCCAGTACCCACATAAAGCCAGATGCACAAAGTGCCTCATGTGTTTGGAGGTCATTAGCAGTGGAAGGAGGCCCTGGCATGCCCACTTATTCTCTCTTTCTCTCTCTCTCTCTCTCTCTCTCTCTCTCTCTTTTTCTCAAATAAAAAAAATGATTTTTTAAAAAGTTCTAAACTCTGGAGAAGAGGGAGAAAGATACCAAACAGTCCCAATGTAAAACCTCTAAACCCTATTTGGCTTCTGATTCAAACTGTAATAGCTAAACAAAACTTTTCTAAAATAATTGGGATGTACAAACATTGAATGGATATTTAACAGGATTATGGAATTATTGTCAATGTTTTTAGGTGAATCATGTATTATGGTTATATTTTCAAGGGTTGTCTGTGTATATGTGTTGCTGGAGACTGAACCTGAGACTTCATGCTTTCTAAGTCTTCTAGCAGTGAACTATAGCTCAAGTCCAGGAGTCCTTATCTTTTAGCCAATACATACTGTATATTTACAAATGAAACTTTAAAAAAATAAGTTTATTTTAACTAATTTATTTGTTTTGACAGAGAAAGAGGGAGAGAGAGAGAGAGAGAGAGAGAGAAAATGGGTGAACCAGGGCCTCCAGCCACTGAAAACGAACTCCAGACATGTGCCCCCTTGTGCATGTGGCTAACGTGGGTCCTGGGGAATCGAACGTGGGTCCTTTGGCTTTGCAGGCAAATGCCTTAATCACTAAGCCATCCCTCCATCCCTGAAATCTTTGACATCTGAGATCTGATTCAGACTAATCTCTGAGGAGCAAACATGAGTAGAAATAGAGATGAAACAAAATTGGCCTGTACTGTAACTGCTGAAAGAGGGTTATAGGAATAGCAAATTCATAACACTATGATCTCTACATTTGGTGTAAAACTAAAATTATATAGTAAAAAGTTAAAAATAAAAAGAATTTTAAAACATTCTCATGTCATCCTCTGGCTCATGAAGAGTAAGATTTAAAAATACTAGAAAGTGAGCCAGAGAGATTGCTCAGTGGTTAAGGCACTTACCTGCAAAACCTCAACACCCTAGTTCAATTCCTCAGTACCTAGATAAAGCCAGATGCACAAAGTGGTGTGTGCATCTGGAAGTCTATTTACAGTAGCTGGAGGCCCTGATGCACCCAGTCTCTCTGTCTCTCTTCCATCTCCGCTTGCAAACAAATAATTTAAAATATTTTAGGAAAAATGCTAGAAAGTAAAAACAGAACTATGTTAAGAAAGGTGGGGTGGTTTCTCAGCCAAGGCTGAGAAATGGAGGTGTGAGAGAAATGAAAGTAAAGGAATAATCAGCTTATATGAGGTGGCTTTAGGCCTATCAGCAAAGCAAGAGGCACACTGCTGTCCCCAGAGGCAGCCCATGCACAGGTGGGCTGGACAGGGTTTACTGTGTGTCCCAAAGTTGTCTGTCTTACAAGGTTGGTCCTCAATGATAGGGTTTATAAAGTGGAACCTTTAAGAAGTGTGTCTGTTTAAAAAAAAATGAAAAAAAAACAAGTATTTCCTACTGAAATGTCATTAAATAGTTGGAGCATTGCCATAAATAAGGGATTCAGGTTGTTTTTAGAGGACCCTGAATAGTTCTCATAAGACAGTTGTTGAAAAGAACAAGATTTGCCCCTCCCTGGGCTCTCTGGCTTCCTATTTACCCAAGTGATATCATGTTCTAACATATGTACTTACCATGATAACACCAGCCATGCGACATATGTGACATGGCCAGGGTGGCACATGTCAAAGATGCACAGTGCCCTTGCACCTCCAAAACTGTGATCTAAATCAATCTCTCTCTCTCTCTCTCTCTCACACACACACACACACATACACACATACACACACACATTACTCATCCCCAGAAACTGATAAATATAGTCCTGAAGAGAAAAAGGTTTTGGACTTCATGGAGGTATCAATGACATGACCAAAAAAGGGGGGGTGGCTCGAGAGATGGCTCAGTGCTTAAGGCCCTTGCCTGGAAAACCTAACCACCCAGGTTCAATTCCCCAGTACCAACATAAAGCCAGATGCCCAAAGAGGCACTTGCATCTGGAATTTGTTTGCAGTGGCTGGTGACCTATTCTCTCTTCTCTCTGTCTGCTTGCAAATAAAAAAATAAAGAGTGACATTGTAAATACACTTCTGTGATATCATAATGTACTTCTCAGTGCTAAAATTTCTTTGAATTCTCACTTTAAAAAAAATGTTTCTTAAAAAAAAAATCAGGATTTCAGCATTGGTAAACTTTCCCTGATCTAATAGGTTAGGTGGTCCTGGTCCTTGTCACTTTGGTAGAGGATCACATCAAACTGTGATTTCCAAATATAAAAATTCAGACTTTTTCTTTTGCTAAAGTTGAGAAAGTATTTGTTTTAAAGTATAAGCCTGATGGGGCTGGAGAGATGGCTTAGTGGTTAATCGCTTGCCTGTGAAGCCTAAGGACCCTGGTTCGAGGCTCGATTCTCCAGGACCCACGTTAGCCAGATGCACAAGGGGGTGCATGCGTCTGGAGTTCTTTTGCAGTGGCTGGAAGCCCTGGCGCGCCCATTCTCTCTCTCTCTCTATCTGCCTTTTTCTCTCTCTGTTACTCTCAAATAAAAAAATAAAAAAAATAAAGTATGAGCCTGATCATTTTCCCTGAGGAAGAAAGACACCTGGGACTTACATTTATCATCCTAATTGTTGTTTTCTTGAGACATATTTTTACAATGAGTTTAGTTAATTCTGAGGGACATGCTTCCCACTGCATACATAAAAAGCAAACCCATCACCCCACTTTTTAGCTCTTTGCCAAAACATAATGAATATATGTCCCTGTCAAAGCCAAAAGTTGTCCCTGTGACACATTTTTTCAATCCAGGAAAACATCTGTGCCACTGAAATTGTTCCTTATTCTCCCTGGCATGCACATATAATGGAAATGTTCCCTAAAGAATTCCCTCCACACATGAGATAATATCCTCTCTCCCAAAACACATTACTCGTACTTGCAACACACTTCTACCAACACTACCATCCTCTTGATCTGTGGCCCATCCTCAGATGCCCAGATTTCACTTCGGATCCCATTAGAAGCCGGTAGCTAGCCTACGGTGCTCTCGTACATATTTTTGGGCTCTTCCCCGTAAGCCCAGGAATCCCATATCTAACTCCCAATGCTTCTCATCTCCACAATGGTCACTGAACTTGCTGTGCCTCATTTTCCCTGTCTTTAAAGGTAAAGATCCACAGACTCCATGATCTTTATGTGCTCTGCAGTCCTAAATCCCCTGGTGTTTCTACACAGGTTAAGCTAATTAGCCAACAGATCTACCGCATGCACTCCTTATGCATTTTCTTAGGTCTGTGTTCTGTAGATATCATAGCAGGTCATTCCTTCATCAGGAAATTCTGCAACTGAAAGCCTATTGGAGGAAGTTTGGTTTATTTTTTGCTATATTTTCAGGTGTTTGAATTACACTCTTACGTTTGAGGTCCACCTACATCTTGATTATAGCCCTCCAGAGTTTAGTTATGAGCAGAAATAAAAGCAAATCTTTATTATCATGGTGTAGTGGGAATTGCTTAAAGTTTATTTTTAGTCCAAGCCCTATCTAAACCTCCTGAGTCCTCTTTACCACACCTGGGACTGTCTGTAGGCACCATCATTACTGCAGTATTGTTACAGCCCACACTGCCTCTCCCTGTAACATGACTCCTTACGCAGTCGTACATGCTTCATGTATAGCGTTTCTTGTTCGCATTTCAATTCTGGATGCTATCTCAAGGTACGGTTCTTCCCTATATGGAACCAGTATTATCAGGGTCCAGTAAACCTCAACCACAACAAAAATCCATGCTAGATAGCGCAAAGAAATTTAATACAGGGTTATAGAAGTGTTGGAACAGCTTAAAATATGTGTCACTGGAGCTCCCCAGAAAGTACCAACTACAGAAAGCTATTGCCATCTGCATAGCCTGAGGGACAGAGAAGGTGTGATAGAAGCCAAAGCTACCCTGTGCGAGCTTGATGCTTGGAGAAAGGGCCATCCAAAGGAACTGGAGGCATGGCAGGGGGCTTCTGATGAGAACTGGACCACAAAAAAATGCAACTCCCAGGCAGGTGTTGGACCCACAAAAGAGACATGGTCTCTTTCTAACATGTTCTCAAAGCAGAGGGCTAATAAATACCCTGACTTCTTATCCTTTCCAATAACTCATGTAACAAAGTCCCATTGGCTGAACCTAACCTTTAAGCAATAGGCAAAGGAGTCTGTGAAGCTCAGGATAGCCCCTAGGGATTCTAACAGGGAGGGGCAGGAAATGGATCTTACAGAAAACAAGCAAGCAACTTTTACAAGAATGGGAAAAGGAATTACAAATAACCAATAACATGGAAAATATGTTCAACCTCATTAGTAATCAAAGAAATATAATTTCAAGCTGCAGGAAAGTTTAAATGCCAAATATTGATGATGGTGTTCAAGAGTGGGAATGTTTGCCCACATTGGTAGAAATGCGAATTGAAAACCACAGTGTCTTTATATAAGTTTGATGCTAAACATATCCTGACCTCCAGGAATACAACTCCTAGGAACATAACTCAGGAAACTGTAGCAGTGTGCCCCAGAATACAACCACAAAAATGTCCACAGAAGTAACACTGAGGGCAGCAAAAGTGGAACACTACTCAAATGTACATCAATTAGACAATCGGTGACGTGTGTTTTATTTTTATAATGTAATTTTTGTTCTTATAAAAGAATGAATACCATCACAGATGAATGTAACAGTTACAATTTTGAGTAAAACAAGACAAACGCAAAAAAAAAACCTTTAAATTGATTCTGTTTACATAAACTTCAAAGACATGCAAAATTACGTATACTGTGTGGTAGTTTGAATGTTGGGTCCCCCAGTAGACTCAAGTGTTTTTATTAAAACTTGGTTTTCCAGTCACCTGGCTGGAAGAGGTGTGACTGTAGGTGACCCTGGGGTGCAGCCCTAAGGTGTTACTAGGGGCAGAACTGAATTCCAGCCCAAGGTATGCAGAGTGAACTGCGCCTGGGTCCATGTGGTTTGATGTTTGTTTGTTTGTTTGTTTGTGCTGCTAGCTGGCTGGTGGTGTTTTTTTCTCTTTGTGAAAGAGGGCCAGCCTCTTTCACCATCGTGGAACTTGCCCTGTCTTGCAGTCAGGATCACATTGCTGGCAGAAATCACCCAACCAAGAGCAGCTTGTGGGAAAAAGGGTTTATTTTGGCTTACAGACTCGAGGAGAAGCTCTGTAATGGCAGGGGAAAACGATGGCATGAGTAAAGAGTGGACATTACTTCCTTGACATCAGGTGGACAATAGCAACAGGAGAGTGTGCCAAAAACTGGCAAGGGGAAATTGACTATAATACCTGTAAGACCGCCCACAACAATACACTGCCTCCAGGAGGCATCAGCTGGGGACCTAGCATTCGGAACACCTAAGTTTATGGCACACACCTGAATCAAATCACCACATTCTGACCCTGACCCCCATAAACTGATAACTGTACATGATGCAAAATATAATGTATTCATCCAACTTTAAAAGTCCCCATAGTTTTTAAACAACAATCCCAATGATATTCAAATACTCTAATAATTCAAAATCTTTTAACTGAGCCATACCAAAAAGAAGAACCAATAATGGCACAGAATAAAATATTCACACTGCAAAAGATGGCATTGGGCATAGCAAAGAAATATTCAACAAATAAAGGATTTAAACTGGGCAAGTATCAAATGCTGTGGCTCCAAGTCCAACAACTCTAGCCAGTGACAAGTTTCCAAGTTTGATAATCCTAACTAGCAACAAGTCTCTGGAGTTCCAATTCCACCCCTCCAGCTAGCTTCTCACAGTCCTGGAAATATTCATCAGGACTGGCAGCTTTTCTTAGCAGCCATCTGGTGGTCCCGGCATCTCCACTGGGTTACACTGCAATCCACAGTTCATTCTCATGGCTTCATTGGGTCTCTATGCAGGCAACCAGCAAACTTGCTTCACACTGCCCATGGCCATTTCCAAAACTCAAGACTGTGTTGCGAACTCAACGACCCTCTCTTTCCTGCATTTCTTATACTCCATAATACAACTGGGGTGCCAATTTGTTACTCCAAGGGGGAATAAATCAGATTTTGAAGAATAGGACATTCCTTCAGCATTCAGACTCCTTCAAAAAGACTGCATTCTTTCTGTTGTCTCAATGCAGGCTGGCTAGCCCAATCTCAAAGATTGTAATCACTCATATAATTGCAGCTGAACAGGCAGCAATTTCAGCCCAAAGATTTCTTTCTGTGCCATATCCCTCTGATCACACCAGTCCATTTCTACACAATGCAACCCTACACCAATTCTCAGGACACAGGTATAACAGCAAGCCTTCACACAAACTGCTTCTAGCCCAGTCCTGGCAAAGCTCTTTCTCACCCTCATAAGCCAAACCTCACAGTCCGTAGTTCTTAACTGCATTCAGGTCTTTCAACTCTGACCACAATAGTCCATCAAGCTGTACTTACAGCACTGCAAGGCGTCTCTTAGGCTAAGGTTTCAAATCCATCTGCATTCCTCTTGAAAATCAGCTCCAAAAGGCCAAAGCCACACAGTCAAGTGTCTAGCAGTAATCCAACTCCTCTGGTACCAACTTTACTGTTGCAGTCAGGTTTGCATTGCTGGCAGAAATCATCTGACCAAGAACATCTTGTGGGAAAAAGGGTTTATTCTGGCTTACTCAAGGAGAAGCTCCATAATGGCAGGGGAAAATGGTGGCATGAGCAGAGAGTGGATGTCACCTCTTTGCCAACAAGACAACAGCAACAGGAGAGTGTGCCAAACACTGGCAAGGGGAAATTGGCTATAATACCCATAAGCCCACCCCCAACAATACACTGCCTCCAGGATGCTTTAATTCCCAAATTGCCATCAGCTGAGGACTTAGCATTCAGAACACCAAAGTTTATGGGGGATACCTGAATCAACCACCACACCCTGGATCTATAAGCCTGAAATAAATCCATTTCCTCCCATAAACTGTGTCTGATTTGGAGGTTCATCCCAGCAGCATGGGGCTGACTATGATATAATACTGCTTAAGGGATGAATCATCAATGGGAAAACAATAGGCTGGGGTATAGTTCAGGCTTTGAGCCTGTGTGTGCAGCCCCAGCCTCAATTCTCATCCTAAGAAGAAAATAAAGTTCTGATCAATAACTCAGAGGAGCAGTTGTTTCTGTGTGGAAATAAGGTGGATATGTTGTGGGAAGAAGTTCACATAACAGATGCTCTGACTTTTTTTGGAAGAATATATTTTATTATTAAAAGCATAACTTTAGAGGCCACAAGAGTTCATTTCTACCCCTCCTAATTGTTAATGGGCATATTATTTTATTATACTTAATTAAATATTATGTTACACACCCATGTTAGTTCTTTAGTGAAAAGTCCACCATGGTATCTTCACTTGTGGCTATTAACCTTGGCCCAATTATTGATCCCCTCTCTCTCTTTCTGTTTCCTTAGTTTGCATAGCTATAAAATGAGGGTAGTGGGAGTGTCTGCTTTATAGGAGGATTACTAAGCAAGAGAGTACATGAGAAACGATTAACACAATGCCTAGAACCCAGTAATCTGCAGATACCAGTTTCTTTATACCACTGCCTCAGCTTGAAGCATCCTTCCAACTGTCTCTGCCTACTCAATGCTGTCATCCCAGGATATCCAGTCCAGTGTCTGAAATCCCTCTTTCCACCACAGCCTGCTTCCTCTCTTTTAAATGCCTAGCTATTCACTTGCCCACACCATTTATGAGGCATCTGCCACATGTTCATTCATCCAGCAAACCATACCAAGTGCTCAGAACAGAGAAGCCAATCAAGGAGAAATAGTTATTGCCTTCATAGAGCTTGCATTCTAGAGGGAGGAGGCAAGAGGGGTTGGAGAGGGAAGGAGAAGGAGAACAAGAAAACATAATTATCTAATCCAACTGTGATAGATGCTACCAGGAAAATGAGTGGGATAGCTTGAAGACCTGCCACAGAGAAGATAATATAGTATAGGAAGATAGATTCCTCAGAGAAAAGGAGTTAAGGAATGACCTACTACTGTCATCACTGAAAATATTTATTGAGGTTTTATAACCTAGGTAGAGTACACATCAGTGCACATATCTCTATAAAAGCAGGCAGTCATGCATGCTAAATGCCAAGTGAGCTGAATGTATGCTGTTACACAGACAATCAGAGGGGTAATGGCTTAGTGGTTAAGACACTTGCCTGTGAAGCCTAAGGACCTAAGTTTGATTCCCCAGAACCCACTCAAGCCAGATGCACACAGTGGTACATGCGTCTGGAGTTTGTTTTCAGTTGCTAGAGGTCGTGGTGCACCAATTCTCTTCCCTCTCCCTCTCCCCTGCTCTCTCTCATAAATAAATAAAAAGAAATTAAGATTTGAATTCTGAGCAGAAACTTAAAGAAAGTATAGAAATAAGACAAGTAATGGGAAAAGAAGTCCTTTAAGCCTGGAATGGGGCTGCACTGCACACCTGTAGTCCTAGCACTTGGCAGCCTGAGGTATGAAGATGGTGAGCTCTAGACGAAGCTGGGCTAAACAGTAAGACCCCCATATCCAAAAAAATTAAATTAATTTTAAAATGACATTCTGGATATGAGTCTGGGCAGACACAGGACAAAGCAAGACAGGTTCAGACAGGTAGGTAGAAACTCAGAATGACATAGGAAGAGTTGAAGAAGGAGGAACTTATATTAGATGAGGTTTCCTTTCTGGGATCATTGTCTTCTTTGAGACTGTCATGAAAGCCTTGAACTCCTCCTGCTCAAAAACAAAAGTTTGGGGCTGGAGAGATGGCTTAGTGGTTAAGGTGCTTGCCTACAAAGCCAAAGGACCTCGGTTCGATTCCCCAGGACCCAGGTAAGCCAGATGCACAAGGGGACGCATGCATCTGGAGTTCGTTTACAGGGCTGGAAGCCCTGGTGCACCTATTCTCTCTCTCTCTCTCTTTCCCTGCCTATTTCTGTATCTATCTATCTCTCAAATAAATAAATAAATAAGAAGAAAATATTTTTTTAAAAAGTGTATAGAAGAAGTTTACAATTTCAGTGATTCACAGCCTCCCCAAACTACCAGTAATGAAAGGAACGGAGTACAAAATGTCATGTTCCTTTGTCAGAGAGGATAACGGTTGGCAGTTGGGTCTACTGACAAATGACTGCAACATGAGGCAATGAAACTAAGAACCCAGATGCACCCAGGCTAAAGTGGTGGCTGTAGGTACTCACTCATTAATTAAGGCAAAATGTAGGGAGCACTTACTTTATAAGAGGCCTTTTTCTCAGTATTGGAAATATAAAGATAGCTACCGCTTTCAAGGAGCTCCAAGCCAGACAGAATCAGAAAGCGACATAGGCACAGGTACAGAGGAGATCATATCCATGCCACGTTCTCTTGCTCAGACTTCTTGCTATCTGTTCCTTACAGAAGGAAGTTACCATTCACAAAGCAGCACAACCTGCGGTTCTGCTGTCCCTTCTTTCCGCCTCCATTCTGTGGCTCCTTCCTCCATGCTATGCCTGGTCAAATTCCTACTTATGCTCCAAATCCCAGTTGACATATTGCCTTCCTTGAGGCTTTGTAGGATCTCTCTGTACATTTTGCATCGTTACTGTATGGGATGGGCTTCTGTCTCCCCAACAACTCACTAAGGAGAAGGGCAGAGATGTTGTTTGTGCTGGTTTGAATCATATGTTCCCCCATAAACTCATGGATGCTGAGTGCTTGGCACTCACTGGTGACAATTTGGGGGGTGGAGCCTTGCTAGAGGAGGTGTGTTGATCATGTCTGGCTTAAGGGTGTTCTAGCCAGCTCCCCCTTGCCAGAGTTGGTTCACTCTCCTGATGCTGTTTTCACCTGCTGTGGCAGAGATGTCCAACTTTTGCTCATGCCATGCTTTTTCCTGCCATCATGAACCTTCTCCTCTAGACTTTAAGCCAAAATAAAAACCTTTCCTTCCATCTGCTGCTTTTGGTGGGGCACTTTATCCCAGCCATGAGAAGGTAACTGCAACATTGTGCGTCTCATGAAGTGTTCGATTCCTTTGACCACAAGTGCTCATTGTAACTATTAACTGCAAAGGCCATAGCCTGGGAAGAGGACAGAGCCAAGGAAGATATAAAACCATCTGAAAAGACTGAACCAAAGTCAACCTAGACATATCATCATGATAACACCCTCCTTTGGGGAAAAGAGATGGAAAACATCCCAAGTACACTTTCTTTTTTTAAATTTTTTTATCTTTATTTATTTATTTGAGAGCAACAGACAGAGAGAGAAAGAGGCAGAGAGAGAATGGCCATGCCAGGGCCTCCAGCCACTGCAAATGAACTCCAGACACGTGTGCCCCCTTGTGGGTCCTGGGGAATTAAGCCTCAAACCTGGGTCCTTAGGCTTCACAGGCAAGCGCTTAACCACTAAGCCATCTCTCTAGCCCCCAAGTACACTTTCTATGCTCAGTGTATTAATCAGGGTTCTCTAGAGGAATAGAATCAATAGAATAAATATGTATAATAAAGGGGACTTGTTAGATTGGTTTTCAGGATAAGGGCTAGCAGTCCAATGATTGCTATATACAAGCTGGAGAATCGGAGAACCCGTTGCTACTCAGTCCATGAGGCTGGACCCCTCAGCAGTCACAAACTGGCACTGAAGGCCTGGAGGAATCCTGGAGAGCCACCGGTCTTCAGTGCATGTTGGGAGGCGGATGTAGCTGGGTTCTCAGGTCTGGGAAGGATGGCAGCAACAAGGTAGATGGACACACCAGCATGTAGCAAGGGCAGCCAGGCAAAGGGCATGTGGTCTCAGGGAATATAGGTAGAGACAGATTAGATATAGATACAGATAATATACATATATAGCCTTTGACAAGAAAGGCTGCCCACTCTGGGGGAAGGTCTTTCTCTGTAAAACCTTCCTGGAAATGCCCTCACAGATCTTCCCAAAAGGCTTGTCTCTTACTGGATTCCTAATCTGATCGAGTTTACAATAGAAATTAGCCATCATAAGCAGTCTGTATGGATTTAAAGATATAGAACGTCACATTCAGGCAACTTGGGTCATTCAGAATTTGGCCTATTTGTGATAGTATTGTCTAAGGGAGAAGGTCATTGGAACTTGAGCTTCAAATTCTGGGGGCAGACTTCAAATTTCAGCTGGATTATTGAAACTATTAAGAAAAAAAAAGCTTATTTGCGGACTGGAGAGATGGATTAGTTGTTAAGGCACATGCCTATGAAGCCCAAGGACCCAAGTTTGATCCTCCAGGTCCCACGTAAGCCAGATACACATGGTGGCACATGTGTCTGGAGTTCGTTTGCAATGGCTATAGGCCCTGGCACGCCCATCCTCACTCTCTCTCCCTCCCCCACCCCTCTCTGTCTCTAACAAATAAGAATAAATCTTTTTTTTTTAAAAAAAAAAAGCTTATTTGCAAAGGTCAAATGGTTACATACAAAGCATTGGAAGTAGTACAGTCACTGAAATAACTTTTGCTTTTAACTGCTTGACAATTGAGGGGCAAACTCAAGCATGTCATCATCACACCTTTGTTCACTACAAAATACTCAAGATATTGGCACGGACAGTTTAATTCTTTGGCTTGGCTACAGACGCCACACAAGTGTGCGCACTTCCCCAGTCTGGAGCAGGAAGAGATGTGGAGACCTCTCCAGGCCAGCCGAGGACTGAAGTCGAGCCTACTGCCCTGCCCCAGGCAGAGGGCAAGGTCCTAAGCTGATCATCCACACTCACCAGGGGAATGTCAGTTCCGGACAACTGCAGCATCTCCAAACTTTGAGGATGAAGAGGCGGGCCAGAAGCGCCCCAGCCCAGTGGTTTCCCCACCGGCCTCTCAGGTGTTGGAAACTCCCTCCCGGGAATCCTGCACCCGAACACCCCGGAGACGCAGGTCTGATTGGCCGAGGGCGGCAGGGGCGGGGCCTGTGCGCCCGGGAGGTCAGGGGGCAAGGGCGCTTGGAGGCGGGCTGGGCTCGCCCGGGAGAAGCAGACGCGGAGAGAGCGCAGCCGAGGACCGGGTGCCACAGCCTGGCGGGCTCGGGATGGGGACGCGCTGGGAGACCCCTCGGGGGCTGCTCCTGCTGCTCGGCTGCTTCGGGTTGGCCGAGCCTTCCGACCGGTCAGGTAACCCGCGGGGCCCTCGGCGCTGCGGCTCCGAGGACTGTCCTCCTCCCTGGTCAGGTCACGGTCGCCTGGCCCACGGGTCTGGTGCGGGTCGTGGGAGCCGAAGGGGAGGTCTGGCGGATGGCAGAGACGGCGCTCCCCTGCCCTCGGGGCGCAGCGGGCGTGGGCAGCGCCGTCGGGGGTCCCCAGGAACCCGGGTCCGCCCCACAGGAGTCACAGTCTTTGCCGAGCGGCTTCTCCACCTCTTGCTCGTCGACTGTCCTACAAAATGTGGCTTCCCTGGGGTACTTCTCGACCCGCTGTAGCTCCTTGGTCGCCTTGGCCCCTTGCCTCTCACGCCCCAAGGTTTCCCGACGATGCTGATCTCACTGCGGTCACCTTGCGAGATAAAAGGAAGTCAGTCAGGTTAAGCCATCATATCCAAAGGTGCCGTTTTGACCAGGAGTCTATCATGATGCCCTCCCCTTCCACCTTGAGCAGGCACCCCTTCTTCTAATTTCATGATTAGCACCACTTTTCCCACTCCCGCCTCCACCCAGGCCCATAGCCCCACGCAGAAGCGCAGGTCGCTTGTCTGGGGACACACTGTCTGTCCGCGTGGACCAGAGGCCCTATGCTAATGCTCATGGTGGTGCCATCCCCATGAGCCCACTTAGCAACAAGCAGATTTTGCTTTTGCTTTCTTTTTGCCTCAGCAAAAGGTGTGCCCAGGACTTTGTTACTTGGTCGGGCTGCCTCACGGGCAATGTATCCGCAGCTCCTACCCAGCATTTCCGTTTCTAGCCTGTATGAGGAAGGAAAAGAGGGAGGGTCAAGGCAGTGTTTAAAAGAAAAAGGAAAAAAAAAAAGAGAAACTAAATAGTTTTGGCTCTAAATTTGACGCTAAGCTTAGGTACTGTCTGCTAGAGACTTTTCAGAGCAATAGAAGGGGTTTCTGGGAGTAGGAGTGCATCTTGCTGTCTGCACCAAGTACCTTTATTGGAACCTGCGCTGATTCCTGACCATTCTCCTTTGACCCTGCGCGCTGGGGACCATCAAAAGAGACACCAATGGTAAAATCTTTTATTGCAGTGAGAATTCAGTCCTGCCTGCCCCACATCCAAGAAGAAACAAATCTCACTGCCACAGCTAACCGCAGGGGAATCACAACTGACTTCCCAATCTCTTCTCTTTTGGTTTCCTTTCACACCTGCTTTAGTCCTGTTTCCTTTCCTCTCCAAATTTCGAGATTTTTCTTCATTCCGACAGTGTCTGCCCTTTCTTAGCGTCCCAAAGCGAAGAGCACCAGGCTTAAGTCAACTCTCCCTGCACTAGGTTCCCACACGTATTTCCCTGCATCTTTCTTCCCTTCCAGCAGCTGCCCTGGGCGGCTTTCTCCTTCAGACCAGGCCCCTGGCCTTATTAGGGGAAACACTGGAGTTTTGAACTCCAGCCATTTGGGTAGCTTGTTTGGCAGTGGGTCAGCTTCAGGATGCTAGTAAGGGCATGCACCTAGTCACAAGGACTCAGGCCTGGGCAGGTGGTCTTGGTCACCCAAGTGCTCTTGGGGAGATAAGGAGTGCCTAGCTTTCTTTCTGCTTCCTTGAAGAGCTTGCAGTAATGTGATCCTTCCAGGACTTCTGTGATTCTCAGCAGCCCACAACAGCCACTCTGAACTTTTTTTTCTGATGCTTTGTATACCCAGCTATCACTTCAGAACCTGTTTTTGAACTAACAAGCCTGGAGTTCTCATTCTTTCCTCCTGCACCTGTACATTCTGCATATTTGGCAGAGATCACAAAGTTCCCTGAAAACTACCAGTGCCGCCGCCATCTATCTTCGTCCTTTCTACCTTCCCACACGATTTCCTTTTCCATCACTGTATGATTGTAACGCACCCATATTCAGCTTCTCCTGTGGAATGTATAGAGCTCCTTTGTCTAGGACCTAAAAGGCAAGCCTTCCTTAGTGCTCAGAAAATCAGGAAACATCGAAAGAGATGGATTTCCTTTGATGTAAAAATATTAAAAGTCCACTTTCAATTTATGATGATGCTATTTAGCTATTTTCCCTCAAACACTGCTAAAGCAGTTATATTAAATGGAGTCTACAAAAAGTTCTTCAAAGATGAATCTTCATCTTCAACCTCTACTTTTTAGATTTGTCCCAAATTTGGATTTTGACAGAAACATAAAAACTTCTAAGAAGACTGATATAAAGTTGTAAAGTGAACAAAGTCCAATATAAAACTGCCCCCCCCAAAAAAAGAATTCAGTTTTAGGCTGGAGATATATAAAACTCAGTGGTAGATCACTCATTTGGCATGCCCAAGGCCCTAGGCCCTAACACTGCATTAAAAAAAAAAAAGAGGGATGGAGAGATGGCTTAGCGGTTAAGCGCTTGCCTGTGAAGCCAAGGGACCCTAGTTCGAGGCTCGGTTCCCCAGAACCCACGTTAGCCAGATGCACAAGGGGGCACACGCATCTGGAGTTCATTTGCAGTGGCTGGAGGCCCTGGCACACCCATTCTCTCTCTCTCTCTCTCTCTCTCTCTCTCTCCCTCTTTCTCTCTTTCTCTGTCACTCTCAAATAAATAAATAAATAAGAATGAACAAAAAAAACCTACTTAAAACATTTTAGAGTAGAATGTATTTTTAAAGTATAACACGTTTTTAAAATAGTTTATCTACCTTTCCGTAACAAATTTTCTAAATAAGGAATTACATTTAGTTGTTCAGTTTTTCTTGCCACTCATAAACCTACCATCCCATAATGTTACAAAACCTAGGCAAGTTGAAGAGTTTCTGCTAGGGAGAAAGAATGATAGGGAAAAAGATGAGGAGTGAACCAAACTCTTCCTAGCTAATATATTGTGTATTAATGTTTATGCATACATTACATATGAAGAATGATACATTTCCTTGAGTCATATTAATAGTGGATACTTGTGCTAAAGAACACATTAGTCTAAGTGTCAGGCATTGATAATGATTACATACTTGGTTCAAGCACAGGTTTAGTCCAAGGTAAGTACCTGCATTCAGAGATGTTGTTATTTCTTATTACTTCACACTTTACTCTGTCTAGTTCCCACCAGGTAGTTGAGTTCACAGATGTCCCAGAAGTAACACAAGTATTCAAGATGTGAAAGAATAAAATTTTCTTTCTTCCAAAGAGTGTTCACAAACAGGACTGTTGCTTAACTGCATGTGCCCATTACAAGTGAAATTAGAATGACCTCAAATGTTACCAGCAGTGGTATGTCCTAATAAATTTGTGTGCATCTGTTCAGAGTAATATGCAATGACTTTAGCCAAGGCTAATAAAACTTCCAGGGTTAGACATATTGCTTCTGGTAGAAGCTTAGGACTGGCAGTGAATGACATATACTTCACTCTGATGTTTAGAGATATGAAGACCTGGGGAGATTAAGTGGCTTCTGTAAGCTATCCCAAATAACTGGTAGCAGGTCTTCAATCTAGGACTCTCAATACATTGTTCCTGCTCTTTCCACTACAGTATGAGTTGTACCCACCCCAGTGAATTCTATAAAGGAAATGAAATATGGAGAAGTCCAAACTGCATAACAATGCAAAGCTGCTGCTATCACCACCACCTGTTTGGGGTCAAAGGTTACAGTGCAGTGTCCAGGAAAGAGCAGTGTCTGTGGTGGCCATGTCTCCTTCAGAAGCAAATTTCATACTCCTGCTGTAATTCCTGATTCCTTGGAATACAAGATTTATTTTGGAGAAGTGAGAGAGAATAGTTTGGAAAAGAGGTGGATCATAGATTTGAGGGGGTATTAAGCACATGAGATCACAGTGGAAAAAGTGGAGGTAGTTGTCTCATCAGACAGTACATCTTCCTTTGCGGCTAACTGACTGACTATCCCCCTTCCTGTGACCCTCAAAGAAAGACTGGTAGAAGCATGACAAAGAAGAAAGAGTGAGGGTGATGCAGCTATACCAAGCTACCTAGCTATACCCTATGCAATGTTTTAAAATGCAAATTTGAAAGCAGAAGTAGCTTGCAACTTTAAAGGGTTTTTTAAAATAATTTTTGTTTGTTTATTTATTTATTTGAGAGCGACAGAGAGAAGGAGGGAGAGAAGGAGAGAGAGAGAATGGGCGCGCCAGAGCTTCCAGCCTCTGTAAACAAACTCCAGATGCGTCTGTCCCCTTGTGCATCTGGCTAATGTGGGTCCTGGGGAATTGAGCCTCGAACCAGGGTCCTTAGGCTTCACAGGCAAGCACTTAACTGCTAAGCCATCTCTCCAGCCCTAAAGGGTTTTTTTGTTTGTTTGTTTGTTTGTTTCCTATTGTTTGTCTTGCTGCTGCTCTAATTTAAAATGAAAAAAAATTCCACCTAAAGTTCACATTACAATCAGATGTCATTTATGATTATAATTTACATGATGAAATTTCCCTTCAAGTCATCAGTTCCTGGTATGAGAATTTTTAGCTCTAAATCCTGCAAAAGTTTTCAGTGTCAGAAAATCACATGGTTGTGTGGCTGACATCAACATGAAAATATGTTTTGGGAAACAAAATTTTTCAGGCCCTTCTACTGAACTCTGGTTCATTGACGATGATTGTTTAAGCATGCCTAAAATAGTCTAGCTTTGCCTAAAATAGTCTAGTTTTACTCTTAACAATATGGTGATATATGATGTAACTTTTCAGTTTTTCTTTGTAAAAGAACTGACCCGTTTGTTAAATTAGAATTTGCTTTAACAGTGAACCCTGCTCCTCAAACTCAGGCATTCAAGAAACAATGCATGATTTTCATAAAGTCAGAAATTTGGTCCTGAGTTTTCATTCCACCAATTAGGCAGAACTTCTATTTCTGCCATTGTTAGGGTCTCTTCTAGCTCTTGAGGAGTGCCAGGAGGTCTCACCTTTAATCTTCAGCTTCTGTTTACTACTTCTCAGTTTCCCATTAACCAAAGGTGTTGCATCCTGAACGTATGTCGTAGCTCAGGTCCCTTCTGGAGTTCAGGGTCTGGTCTACCTCACACAGTGAATCCCCAGCTTCTCCCTAGGTCCTCTCAGCCTCCTAGAGGTGCGACAGCAGAGCTGATCACAAATGTCCTCTCCTCAAAGCCCAGATCACTATTTATTTCCTCCATTTCACTATTATTCCACCTTTGTCTTCTCAGAAGTCTTTCCATCTCAGCTGATGCACCTGAATGAGTCAGGCTCCCCACCCCCCACACCCACCTCCCCACACCCCCATACCCAGCCACCCCCTCCCCACAAAAATAAAAGGTTCAGAGGAAGTGGTCTTTAAGCAAATACTCCTTTTGTATGGCCACAGTAATTTGCTTCAAGGCAAAGGAACACAGTGGCCTGATTTCACACTTGGATGGGGTGGGGGCAGGAGCACGGAGTGGGAGCAGAGCATTGACTTCTCATGGTTCAGCCTACCGTGACAGCAGGACAGAATTGCGAACCCAAGTAGGCTCAGGATCTTTTTCATTAACCACAGACCACCTAGGTATGATGAAAACTAAGGAGCTTCTTTATCATTTTAAGCAAGTTAGGGAGTGATTCAGTGTTTAAAAAAAAAAACTGCATTTTATTTATATATTTATTTACTTGAGAGAGATAAAAAGAGGCAAAGAGAGAGAGAGAATGGGTGAGCCAGGGCCTTTTGCCATTGCAAATGTACTCCAGATACATGCACCACTTGGTGCAGCTGGCTTATGTAGATACTGGGGAATCGAACCCAGGTCCCTAGGCTTCATAGGCAAGTGCCTTAACTGTTGAGCCATCTCTCCAGCCCCTCTCAGTGCTTTACATGGATTAACTCATTTCATCTTCACAACCACCATAGGAAGGAGGTACAGTGTTACAAATGAGAAAACTGAATCACAAAGGTAAATAATGAGTGCTGATCTCATGTCCAGTATGCACAACACAAGCCAAGGCAGACTGACTCCAGAGCCCGCACACTGTGCTATCTCTTCTGGCCATCACTGTCCTCTACCTTTTGTAGGCCATTAGACATCAACAAGCCCTAAGGGTGAGAACAGTACAGTGGTACTCAGACTGCCCTCAGCAATAGGCAGCAAGACACATCAGCTGCACGAGCAGAATCTTAAAATGTCTTCCTTCACTGCCTGTCTTGACCCAGGTAACGAGCCATTCACCATCCTCCATGAAAACACAGGCAAGTGCATCAAGCCGCTGTCTGACTGGATCGTAGCACAGGACTGTGGCGAAACTGGAGACATGCTGTGGAAGTGGGTGTCCCAGCACCGGCTCTTTCATTTGCAATCCCAGAAGTGCCTTGGCCTAGATATCACCAAAGCCACAGATTCCTTGCGGATGTTCCGCTGTGACTCCAACGCCATGCTGTGGTGGAAATGTGAGAGTCACTCTCTGTATGGTGCTGCCCAGTACAGGCTGGCTGTGAAGAATGGATATGCCGTGGCCAGTAGAAATACCACTGATGTCTGGAAGAAGGGAGACTCCAAGGAAAGCCTTTGTGACCAGCCTTACCATGGTAGGTACTGGGCAGGAACTCTGACCTACTGCTGTACTGCTTGCTAAATTTGGCCTTGGATATGCAGAATTGAATATCAATAAAATTATATACTGGTAAGGACAATGAGGAGGCACTGGGCAGTTACATCTGTGAGGTAGGTGATCTTTGCCCCACCCTTTTGTAGGTGGAGCTAGAAGAGGTTAAGTGCCTAATCAGGGTCACAGGGCTGTCTTGTGATCCTGGATCTGTGATTTGATGTGTCCAGTGCCTAGCATATCTATATCCTATGATGTCACTTTGAATTCTAGAAAAAAGGAAATGTTAGATTAATAGGAAATCCTTCATATAGATTAATAGACAAATGACCCCACAATACTGATCTCATCCTATGTTTTAAGCGCAGAAAAAAATGTTTTCTTCCTTGCTTAGGGATTAATATGAACATTTTTTTTAAGTCACATGTGAGGTTTATTTTCATCTTTGGCATGGATATTACATGTGGTTGTTTATATTTATGATTCAGCATTTTAAAAGTGAACTTTTTCTTGGTTATTTCCAAAAATAAGGTTATGAATATTGTCGTGCCTCTGCTGTGTGTATAAACTTGGCAGTGAATTGCCAAGTTTAAAAAAGAGTATATGTTTTTTTAAACCACTACATGTAATTATCTGTAAATGTAATTATATTACTCTGCATTGCATGAAATTTCGAGCTCTGTGTGTGTGTGTGTGTGTGCACGCATGTGCATGCATGTATAGAATCAACTATGTCCTTTTAGCTTACTCTTGTCTTTCTCTAAAAACTTACATTAACTTTGCAGAAGTTTTTCCTCTTCCCTTTAAAACTCATTTAAGCTAAATCTAGCCATAGACTTGAGAGCACAACTTCATTCCCATTCCCATTATCTGCACAGACTTTTCTGCTCAAAACCTCTTTCTAATTTCTAGGTAAGATCCAGAAAATTTTTTGTTAAGGAAAAAATATGAGAGGTTTACAGATGGGGTTTTTCTTCTTCAATCCTAAATTTTGAGCAGCTGAACAAATTGGTTTCTTGCTAGCCACCTTCCTCAGAAACTTGAGCTATTGCTTGGACATAAAGCAGTTGCCTTCTAGATACCACCTAACTGCACTTTGTTGGGTTTTGTGCTGTAGAGCCCTCGTTGTAACATGGGAACTAATTAAAAACATGGACCCTAACAAAATGGCTTTGAAACTAGCTTTAGCTTGCTTCGTGGTGTTTGTTCAGGGATCAGAAAGGATCATTTTCCTGGCAGAGCTTTTTTGCTTCTCCTGCCCCCAATTCTTTTGAAAGTGTAGTAATCTTAAATGCCCTCAGCCCTCAAAGTGTTTTTTTTTCTTTTCAGTATAACTTGTTCTCTCTTTAGCTTGTCTTATTTATGCACTTAAAATATCTGCAGGCTTCACACAGCTGCCAAAGTCGTCAGTGCCATAACAGAAAAGGGGGCGAAGAAGCCACCAGAGCACTGCCCGAGAGCTGGATGGAGCTGTCGGCATTGCAGACAGGCAGGGATATTTCTTCACTTTTCCATATAGAATCTTGAAATGGTACATTTTTTAAGGCACATATAGTTCTAACTAGTAACGATGTGCTCCAGGATTTAATTTGCACAAAAGCTAAGGCTACAGCTGCCACTCCTCTCTGTTCCCGTCCTGGTGACAGGCACCACCCCATTTCTGCATGTCAGAAATCTGCAGGTCCCCTTGAGTTTTCCTGCTTTCCTCTCACACCACTCAAATTTAACCAAATATTAAATTCTGGCAACTCTAAGGAAAGCAAGATACCCATCCCCCCAACAAGTAAAGTTCAATGTTACTGAGCCTTGTTATAAAAAAAATTAGGATTCTGGGGCTGGAGAGATGGCTTAGCAGTTAAGCGCTTGCCTGTGAAGCCTGAGGACCCTGGTTCAAGGCTCGATTCCCCAAGACCCACTTTAGCCAGATGCACAAGGGGGCGCACGCTTCTGAAGTTTGTTTGCAGTGCCTGGAGGCCCTGGCGCACCCATTCTTTCTCTCTATCTGCCTCTTTCTCTCTCTGTCTGTTGCTCTCAAATAAATAAATAAAAATAAACAAAAATAAATAAATAAATAAATTAGTATTCTTTTCTCCCAATATTGTATATTTATCTCTCCTTTGGCTTTTGTAGTCAAAACATTTTACTTCTAATATGTGAATATTTATTTACCATTGTGTCCTCAGTTGCCTTATCCACTGACCCCCATCCTGAGTCATGTTTATCTTAGAGAAAACTTTTTAAAAACATTTTTATTTATTTATGATCAAGCAGAGAGTGATAGCAAGAAGAGAGAATGGGTACGCCAGGGCTTGCAGCTGCTACAAATAAACTCCAGATGCATGCGTCACTTTGTGTATCTAGCTTTATGTGGTCAGCAGAGAATTGAACCCGTGTCATTAGGCTTTGCAGGCAAGCAGCTTAACTGCTGAGCCATCTCTCCAGCCCTCAGAGAAAACTTAAAAAAATGTATTTATTTACATGGAAGGGTGACACCAGGGTCACTTGCTGCTGAAAAATACCGCTTTTGCATCTGGCTTTGCAGGTGTTCTAGTCAGCTCCACGTTGCTAGTATGAACATCCAGGCCTGACCCAGTTTATAGGAGAGTTTATTTCAGCTCACAAATCTAAGATTAGGTTCTATCAAATGGCAGAAGAATCTGCTTCCCATTCATAAATCAACGCAGAGAGACGCCATCAAACAGCCAGTAAATAGCAAAAGTGGCAAGCAAAACATGAGCAGCAAGTAGCAGAGACCTCGGCAGAGCTCAGAGGGCCCTCGCGTACCATTGACCTGTATAGTAGCCAGCCTCAGGTTGCTGGGATGAACCTCCAGACCAGGCACAGTTATGGAGGAAGGGATTTATTGAAGCTCACAGATCCAGGGGAAGATCCATCGTGGCAGAAGAAGCTGGCCCCTTTCACAGGTCCAAGCAGAGAGCAATACCGCCAGCAGCGCCACACACAAACACACTCCAGCAACCCCAGGCAGAGCATAAGCACCCTACATATCTTTAGGCTAAATTTCAGATCCACCCCCAGTAACACCTGAGGGCTGGACCCCAGGATCTGCACCAAGTGACATCTCCTGCAGCCAGGTAGGTGGTGACAAGCCTTCATAAAACACCTGAGTCCATTGAGAGACATACATGCAAACTACCACAACATGGATAGTGGGGAATCGAACCTGGGCTGGCAGGCTTTGCAGGCAAATACGCTTAACCACTGAGCCATCTTCCCAGCCCTCAAAGAATGCTTTGATTGTGTAACTTTTATGAGTGAACTGCTTGTAAGTAGCACCTACATATATGCATTTATTAGCATGTGATAGCTTCACCTGCCTAGTGCTCTTAAGATTCTGAATGTTTGGTGACATGCAGAGGAATGGATGTTGGGTGGGGTGTGTTGTGTCACATTGCTGAAGAAATTCCTTTTCCCTGTAGGCACTTCATCTCATACATTTATGCCTCAGACATCCTAAACTATAGGATGACAGAAATCACCCTAAATTCACACATTCAGAAAAGGTTGTCAGGAGATCCTATCTTGCTAAGGAAACCCATTGTATTCAGGAGGTCCGGCAACATAAAGGATGTGTAGAAAGAAAACTCTTAGTGAACAGTGAGCATCAGTTAGCTTCCTGCATTCATCATAGTTGTTTTCTTAGCAGTCTTCAAAACTGTGTGTGACAGGGAGAGCTTTTAATGGCAGCCAGCTTTGAGCTATGACTTGTAACTTGAAACTTGCAAAGGGACCTAATGGTATAAAGTAGTTCTTGTGTGTCAGGAGCCAATCAGAAGGGTTGTTCTCATCCCTGTGGTAACACTGAGCCACCAGATGTCTCACTTAACTCCTCAGAAATGGAGATTTCACTCTAACAACTTGCCTACTGTTCTCACAGGTTTATGGTAAAGAGATAATGAAAGAAATGTATTGGAAACTACTTCATATTACAGAAATAATAATGAATTACAGAAAATCGATTATCCTAGCAGTCACAGTCATTGTGTCCAGGGACTCTGTTCTAACTCTTAGTGTTGGAACAGGGAAGGGAAGTCAGTCATGTGCTGTTGGAAGTTTTGGGTGTGGTCAAAGTCTAAACTCATGTAATGAGCAGGATCCTTACAAAAAGAGGCTAACATATTCTTTAACAGAATTAGTCTGTTCAGTGCCATTCATTTGATACAGGAAAATAATGTCAAAAATCCTGAAAAGAATGGGGGCAAAGAAGAGCATCCTGATGATTCCGACTTCCCGTGTCTGGGTGCATAACACCTCCCACACTGTGAATTCTGTCTCCCACTTCAGTGAGGCCAGCGCCTGATGATGTTAAAGGGAGACTCAAATTTACTGTCTTAAGCACACTTTTAAGCAGGTCTCTGAGGAAATTTATGTACACTAATAGCCTGGTAAAGGTTGATGAGATTTGATGGTTGTGCTTTCCTTGATGACTGTGCTATCATCATCTGATAATAGCCAGGGTTCTAAACAAATTGAAGATATGGAAGAAAAGTGGTAACAGGGTTCGCTGTTCTATAAAAGCACTTTTTCAAGAGAACTATTATTAACCTAAGTGTTGAGTACTTCCTCTGGCATTTCAGGCTTATGTGAATTTGGAAAGTTTTTTTTTTTTCATTATTTCTGTGGGTATCAGGGAAAGTGATTAAGATGGAAAGCTAGATCTGTTGCCTTACTGGCCACCAGCTGCTCCCCTGACTGCCCTGTTCAAGCAGTTCTCCTTTCCTAACCTGAACTACCATGTCCTTGAACTCTCTAAGAATCTACTCGGGAATCCAGCAGCTCTTCCTCTCACTTCTTCACCTCATTCTCTCAGTTCTGTTGGGCAGTGGGGAAGTTTGTCCATCTTTCTAATTCTACACATAATCCCACAGTCCACATATACCTTCAGTGAATGCCAAGGTATTTCTCTGGTCCACACTTACTGAAGAAAATTGAAGTGAATTGAATGCCAGTCAAGGTCCTTTCTCTGTGGAAGAATCTCTGCCATGCACAGTGAAGTCAGTCTTTTTGTACTTGACCAACAGGATCTTATAGTGCTTCTTCACATGACTACAAAAGAAAGCTTACATTAGTTTTCTCACCAAATCCGAATAACCCTTGAGGTGAATACTGTTGTTCTCGATTTGAAAAATACGGAGCCTGAGCTTGCCTACAGGCACACAGGGGACATGAAGTCCTGACCTGAACAGTTGGCACCCATGCTCCTTCCACACTATGTAGCTTGCTCAGGTATGGTGGGCGAATGTATGAAATGAACACTGTTTTGAAAATTATTTTGTAAATTAGCTAGGCAAAGGTGAATGTTCAGTCTTTAACTCTCTTTTTCTCTACATTCTCCTCAACCCACAGAGGTGTATACAAGAGATGGGAACTCCTATGGGAGACCTTGTGAATTTCCATTCTTAGTTGGTGGGACATGGCATCATGATTGCATTCTTGATGAAGATCATAGTGAACCATGGTGTGCTACCACGTTAAATTATGCATATGATCAAAAGTGGGGCATCTGTTTAAAAGCAGGTATGTATGAGGATAACTCAAAAGTGCTTTCAGTTAGCACCATCCTAAATAAGGAATGCATGTCTACAAGAAGGGAAAGAAGTAAAGTGTAACGTGCCTTTTCTTCGGGAAGCAGGTCCAGATGACAACCAGGACAGTTTACATCAGGGAAGACAAAGGAGGTAGCAGCCCAGGTTGATATGCTGATCTGTCAGGGTCATGACCCTGTTCATGTGGGGCCCAGTGGAGAAGGCAGTCCTCCTAATCCACATTCTACAATGTTTACCCACTCTGCCTTGCTGCCTTGATAACAGGCATCTATGTGTCCTGGTGCTTCCTTTGGGTGGGCACTTGTTAATGTATTCATGTGCCTACCAGAGTTACTTTTTGTTGGGTTTTTGTTTGTTTGTTGGAGAGGTAGGGTCTCACTCTAGCCCAGGCTGACCTGGAACTTACTCTGTAGCCCCAGGCTAGCCTCAGTCTCACAGCAATCCTCCTACCTCAGCCTCCCAAAGTGCTAGGATTAAAGGTGTGTGCCAGTACACTGGGACAGAGTTACATTTTATGGAAGAAGTAAGGCTGAGCTGTCAAACCTGAGCAGTGCTAACCCACAAAGGTGGTGGTATGGAACAAATACACTGCCAGTCCATTGGAGGCTTCTGGAATTATGAGCAGAGGCTTTCCTCGGTAATAAAGAGCATGGCTGCTGGCTCGCCCTATTTTTACTTCTCCACGTGTCACGAAACCTGTTGCTATTTAGGCCATAGAAAAGTGACTCAAAAGGCAAAGTATGCCATTCAGAAGCTGCAGAAAAAGTTACTGCTCTGGTTACAGCTCTGCCACCAATGCAGGTCTTTGTCCCCCTCTGTGAAATATATATATTTGGTTTTTTCGAGTTAAGGTCTCACTCTAGCTCAGGCTGACCTGGAGTTCACTATGTAGTCTCAGGGTGGCCTCGAACTCACGGCAATCCTCATACCTCTGCCTCCCGAGTGCTGGGATTAAAGGCATGCGCCACCACGGTCGGCCTTTTTTGAGTACATTTTTGTGTTTTGTTCTGTTTTGTGAGTCAGAGTCTCAGTCTAGCTCAGGCTGACCTAGAACTCACTCTAGCTCAGGCTGGCCTTGAGTTCATGGACATTCTCCTGCTTCAGTGTTGGGATTAAAGGCATGAACAACACCCTGGTTCTGAGCATATTTTTGATCTAGTTGTCTTAAGTCCTGTATAACTCATTCAGGACACAGTTGGAAGGTTCTTTATCTGAAATTATACATACTCGTATCTGTAAAGAATATACTATGTTTCTTCTATGTTGCACATTCATGTTTATACACACATAGATATATACATATATAACATTATATGATGTACTCAATCACCTACTAAATTGAGGTGCACTGTGGACTATAATTTATATCTTAGCCATTGTGCAGATACTCACATAAAGTAGGTTTTTTGTAGGCAGTAGACAAACCCTCTTTGCCATGTTCAAGTGGGCTTGTTGTCCACTGGCTTTGTGTTCCGCATATGTACGCATTGAGATTCCTATCCTCAGACAGAGGACACACAGGGACATGGGTGAAACATGCCTTACAGTTGACAGGGGATAGAGGAGAAATGGAAGATTTCATCGGTTTGAATCATTTGGTGTGCTGGGACTTGAGTTTCATTATGTACTCAACAGAACAAAATGTGGTCTAAACAAGTAACGACAGTCCATTTTGGCGCATCCTGAGTATATAGATTGAATTACCATCTTGTAAGCATTCCAAGTAATAGAAAACATTGTGCTCTTACTTTATGATCGCTAATTTATCTTTTTATCAACAGAAAATGGCTGTGAAAGTAATTGGGAAAAGAATGAGCAGATTGGAAGTTGCTACCAATTTAATACTCAGGCAGCTCTTTCTTGGAAAGAAGCTTATGTCTCCTGTCAGAATCAAGGAGCTGACTTACTGAGCATCAACAGTGCTGCTGAATTAACTTATCTCACAGGTGGGCCTAACTGGCAGGTGGCAGAGCAACCTGCCCAAACTATAAGGGTGCTTTCTTCTACTACTTTGTACATACGGGTTTTCTGCACCCACTTAGTTTCTTGTTTTTTGATTTTTTTATTTAATTATGATTTATTTGAGTGAGAGAGGCAGGTAGAGAGAAAATGGGCACACCAGGGCTTCTAGCCACTGTAAACGAACTCCAGACGCATGTGCCACCTTGTGCATGTGTGTTTACGTGGGGACTGAGGAATGGAACCCGGGTCCTTGGGCTTTGCCGGCAAGCATCTTAACCACTGAATCATCTCTCCAGCCCTGTTTTTATTTTTATTATGAATCCATGGAGCTTAGGGGTGATAGGCCTGTTTGTGTTAATTAGGTTCCCACATCTCTGGCCTTCCCAAGACATGTAATCAACCACTTCACTCTAAAACTAGAAAAGAGTACCCCACAGCCCCAGGCCAGGAAGAGCACACTGCCCTTCCTGAGGGGTTATTCACTTAGTCACCTTGATGAGTGTCCCAAAGCTGGGATACTTCTGAGATGGAGCCTTTGCTTGCCTGTAGACTTTTTATGTAATAAATCTTCTCTTCTCTAGTGCATAATTGGTGTGGGGCCTGCAGTCTCTCATTGTGACAAGAGGAATAGAGAAAGTATACAATCGGGCCTTAACAGGGGTTTCTGGGCCAGTTAGAAATATCTACAGGGGCTGGGGAGATGGCTCAGTGGTTAAAGATACTTGATTACAAAGCCTACTGGCCCAGATTCAATTATGTAGTATTAACGTAAAGCAAGATGCACAAAAAGGCATATGCATCTGGAGTTGGATTGAAGTCTTGGCACACCCGTAGACTGTCTATCTCTGTCTCTCTCAAAGAAATAAATAAAAAATTTAAAGGGCTAGAGAGATGGCTCAGCAGTTAAAGGCACTTGCTTGCAAAGCCTAACAGCTCAGATTTGATTCCCCAGTACCCATGTAAAACCAAACACACAAAGTGGCATGTTCATCTGGAATTTGTTTGCAATGGCAAGAGGCCCTGGTGTGCCCATTCCCTCTTTCTCCCTCTCTGCTTGCAAATAAATATGAAATCTCTACCTCAAAATCTGTTGGATATCTGCATAATAAGAGGGAAAATGATGACATCAAAATAGAAGAGAGAGTAGTTGGAAAGAAGTAATTCAGTGGAGGGGGACTCATGAGGGGAGAAAGGGGATGATGGGAGGGGGATTTTGATCATGATATACTGTCTTTTTATATGGAGATTGTCAATAAAAAGTTCAAAAATGTTTACAGAACAGGAGAAAATATCTGTTAGCTATATATCTGACACAGGGCTAAATTTTTAATTTGTAAGAAACTCAACTCAAAACAAAAATAAAACCAGGCTGGATAGATGGCTTAGTGGTTAAGGCACTTGCCTGTGAAGCCTAAAGACCCATGTTTGACTCTCCAGATCACATCTTAGCCAGATGCACAAAGGCGAGGCAAGCACAAGGTCACACATGCCCAGTAGGTGGCACAAACATCTGGAGTTTGATTGCAATGGCTGAGGCCATGGCATGCCAGTTCTCTATCTCTCCTTTCTCTCTCTGTCTCTCTCTGTGTGTCTCATTCTCTCTCTCACTCTCTCCAATAAAATAAAATAAAAATAAAACCAAATAATTTGATTAAACAGTGTTTGAAGATATAGATAGTCCTCAGAATAGAAATATAACTGAACAGCATTTTAAATCACTAACCATCAGAGACATAAAAACCAAAACCACAATAAGATATCACTTCTTAGCTGTTACCTATGTAAGCCAGAGGCACAGGGTGGCAACATGTGTCTGGAGTTCGTTTTTGGGGCCTAGAGGCCCTGGTGTGTCCATTCTCTATCTGCATTTCTCTCTCTCTCTCTAATAAATAAATAAATAACATAACTCCAGATTGTTTATGCTGTTTAAAATATCTCTGCCCTTTATATTTGCCCATCCAGAATATTTGGAATTTATTCACGGTGTGGTGGTGCACACCTTTAATCCCAGCACTCAGGAGGCAGAGGTAGGAGGATCACTGTGAGTTTGAGGCAAGCCTGAGACTACATAGTGAATTCCAGGTCAGCCTGGGCTAGAGCGAGACCCTACATTGAAAAAAAAAAATTAGAAACATATGTGTTTCCCAACATGGTCACAGTTTTTTAATTGTGTGCGTGTGTGTGTGTGTGTTTAATATGTGTTCTATGGAGCATTATGTGTGGTACATGCATTTGTGTGTGGTTACAGTTTTTCAATTTTGTAATTCCAATGAAATCATCAATATAAATCACAAAGAGAACACAGTAGTGGAGCAAATCAGAAACATCAGCTTCAAAAGGTCACATTATATAAATGTGGACTTGAGTATGCAGGTAAGGGATAAGATTCGTGAGAGGGAGGGATTACTTCCTGGTGGGGGATACCTGAAAAGCCTTCCTAGAAGAGAGGATACTGACTTGCAGGATAGCAAGACTGGGTATCCAGTGGTGGGGGCACCAATGCAGGAGGGCAGAAATGAAAACAAATGAATTCCAAATATCAGCGGAGCGTGGTTGAGTGAGGATGTGTGATTATGGATATCTGCATGCACACTGTATGTGTATAGACTGGGATTTACATAGAGAAAACCATATTCCCACTAGATAAGGCCTCCTTGAGGACAGTATGTCTTGATTTACAGGATGTCTTTAGAAGTGGTGAGAAATCAGTTGCTTTTATTAATGAGGAAAACTGCATTAGATTCAGGCTCCAAAGTGGTTCCTCAGCAGTGCTCGTGGCCCTTGCAGGTATGAGGTTAAAGGAAAGAATGTATCCACCCCCCACCCCCTCACCCCCCACCCAGCAATCTTCTCAAGGCTTCTGCCCCAATACCTGTCTTCTCTTTACTTAGTAGAGCGTCCTTGCTGTCGACATCCTTGAGAAAGGAAAGGCTTCGCGTCTCCATACTTACAAACATATCTGTATCTGGACTGCCAAGCCCCCACCCCCGCTTCTCAGAGTTTCTTCTTCACCTAAACTGTTTCTTTGTGTCTGCACAGGTTGCTCCTTCCTTTACACTCGCATCCCTATCACTATACTGACTCCTTACTTCGCTATAAACCTGCATAAACTTCTACCATTAAAGGTACACTAATTCCTGGGTCCTGAAAGCATGTCTCCTTACTCAACCGCACTCCTTTACAGATCCTTCCTAACCTCAGTCTCGCTAGCAGTGCGGTGGGCCAGTCATTGAGTTTTGTCCCCAGCATCCTCTCCCCAGGCACCTGCAACCCTTGCAGTGTAGTCTGCTTGCTGCTGTCCGCCCCTTTCCTCTTCATTGTTGCTCTTTCTCCTCCGCTGGGGAAAGCACTTTGCTTCCTGGTTTTGATTCCAGAAAAGTCCTGTTTTAGGTATTTCAACTCTAAAGTCTGCGTGAGGCAAAGATTAGCTGTAGTCAGAATTGTCTTTGAAAGGCCTTTATATTGAAGATACGGTTTTCTCCTTGAAAACCCTATAGTTCATCTATATAGTGTGTAATAGATGAATGCAATATCATGCACATTCCCCCGGGAGTAATTAAGAAACCATTATTGCCTCTGCAAATATTTCAACAAGTTTATAAAGTTTCCACACTACTGGTTTTTCCTGTTTGTCAGCATTCTTTGTCTCTTTTTGCTGTTTGTTTGTTTGAGGTAGTGTCTCACTCTAGCTGAGGCTGACCTGGAACTCCTCTGTAGCCCCAGGCTGGCCTACTGTCAGCCTTCCTTCCGAATGCCGGGACTAAAGATGTGCACCACCACATCAGTCACAGTCTTTGTCTTTCATAGAACCTTTTGTAAATTGCTTTGTCTCTTCTACCAGGGCTTCAATTAATCTTTCAGATTCTTTCTTTATGATGTTCATAATGTCATACCAGGCTCTTGACCTCCTTGACAGTGGTAAAACTCCTTATAAGCATTTAAACTGTCATTCTGGAATATGATCAGATCTTCAAAATCTAAACATACAATGGAAACTGCTTTTTTTAAAATAAATATTTTATTTTAAAAATATTTTATTATTTATCTATTAGAGACAGACAGAGGGAGAGAAAGAGAGAGAGAATGGGCACACCAGGGTCTCTAGGCACTGCAAACAAACTTCAGAAGCATGCGCCACCATGTGCATCTGGCTTACACGGGACCTGGAGAATCGAACCTAGGTGCTTAGGCTTCACAGGCAAGTGCCTTAAATGCTAAGCCATCTCTCCAGCCTGGAAACTGCTTTTGATAAGTTTTGGAAATCAGTACCAGAGAGTTAATAATAGACAGTGAAACAGCTGTTCTGAGCAAATTCTTACCTTAAAAGAAAGGAAACTGGACAAGTTAATAGGGCAAGAAAAATTGAACAAACTTGTCAGCCTTTGGTTTTCTCCAAATTATGAGATCTTCTTCTATCAGCATTGTCTGCCTAGACAGCTTTGTACTGAAATTCCTGTTGACAATCAGATTTCCTGGCTTGTTTAGTTATTAATAGAAACCTAGTCTGATTTAGGTCATCACTTAATTTTGGCACTTTGAAAATTTATGTGATTCTTACAGGAAAAGAAGGCATTGCTACAACTGTCTGGACTGGATTAAATCAACTGTACTCTGCTAGAGGCTGGGAATGGTCAGACCACATGCCATTAAAATTTCTCAACTGGGATCCAGGTAAATGCCCCTCCCCCAGCCCATCGGCACAGAGGCGGAGCTTCAGAAACCAGGAGCTATCCAATCTTTGGGAGTCTGTGAAAGCTTCAAGTACTGACAGATTTTGCAGTTACTTCTGAGAATTTTAGCCAAAGCCATTCTTAACTATGATACTTTTAAAGTCAAGCCATACCACGGAACTGAGCACCTTTCCTGACCTTTAGGACAATCCGACATTCATAGGTAAGAACAGAATGAGGCCAGGTGTGATGGCACATGCCTTCAAGCCTAGCACTCCAGAGGCAGTAGGAGGGTGGAAGCTTGCCTCCAATGTAGAAATAACCCTCCTTTACAAATTCTCGTGCTCTCCCCACTGCAGCGCCCTTTTACCAACAACATAAGGCTGTATTTTGTTACTCAAATGAATACCTCCATGAAAATTTTGTAGTGACCAAAACAAATGCCATCCTACTTAGCCAAAAGCTTCTCCACAAAAGAAAGGATGAGGAACCTTGTGAAGAAAAAAATCTGACCGATGCCAAACCTAAATGTTGACATTAATCTTAGTATAAAAGTATCCTGCACACATATGGGGAAAACGAGTTAAGTGCTATAAAATAAGAGTATTATTTTTGTTAACTAAATGTTTTTATTAATAAACAAATGCTCTGTTATCTCCACAAGTGGAATCTCTAAAGCTAATTTAATTGTTTTCTCCATTGTGGTGCTGGAGACTAAACCCAAGTCCTTGAACATGCTAGGCAAGGGCTCTACCACTGAGCTACAGCCCCAGTCTTTAATTCAATCTTTTAGCCCTGAAAAGTACTATAGAATCATAAAATTTCATCATAAATATTTCTGGCTTTTCTTTCTTTCTTTCTTTTTGTTTTTCTTCAAGGTAGGGTCTCACTCTAGCTCAGACTTACCTAGAATTCACTATGTAGTCTCAGGGTGGCCTTGAACTCACAGCAGTCCTCCTACTTCTGCCTCCTGAGTGCTTGGATTAAAGGTGTGCACCACCATGCTCAGCCATAAATATTTCTTATAGAGTAGAATATTACAAGCTATTGGCCAAAAAGATATATGCTATGAAAATTATTTGAAACCAGAGGTTTCTTTGTTGTTTCTGTGTTTTAAATTAGTTGTAATGGATCAGGATGTTTTTTATTTGTATCTCACATTTTAGAAGACTCATACAAGCACATTCCTATCCATCGAGGCTTATAGCATTTCAATTTTGTTGAAAGCTTTATCTCTACTGTGAGATTGAAATGGAGTGTTAGGGGGTTCAGGAAGGTCCTTGAACACCAGATCCTGGGTTTGTGTTTGCATTTAACTAAAATATTTGGCAAATCAAGCTGAGAAGGATAATTATTAAATTATTTATTGAGGGAAGTACAAAACCAAGGGAAGGAAAATGAATATACCCACATGACCTGAGAGTAGGCCTGGAAAAACTGTAGAGAGGACAGAGAAGAAAGTACAAAGATCTTTTGCAATGTGGAGAACAAGAGGGGGTAAAGAGCCCATGTGGGAAGTATGGGTTAGGGGTTTTCCCCTCGTCTTGGCCCAGCTGGGCTGAGATGAAGGGAAACTCACCGGAAGCTGGAGGTTCAAAGGGCAGCCCAGAGAGTTTGCCCTCCCCGCCGCCCCCCCCCCCCGCCCGCACCACAAATGTATTTATAACCTTATGGTGGTGGGCCCTGCCTTCTGGCTCAGGTGAGCCAGAGACACAGCTGATTCGTCTGGGCCAGAGGCTGGCTCAGGAAGAGGCTGTCTCAGGAAGAGGCTAGCCAAGCTCTGGGAGCTGAACTTGATCAACTACGATGTTAGATTAGATTTAAATCCTAGGAAAGACCTCCCTCCTAGGAGGGCCCAGGTTTTTCGTAGAAAAACAGATCTCCTTTAGGCAAAAGACAAGGAGTCAGATTATCCTTTGATTGCTAGCAAAGCGGAGACTGCAAGGAGAGGCCCAAAGACATTTCTGCTTCTTACTTTCAGGGGTCCAGTTACCCTAAACTGCCTAACAAAGCTAACTGACTCCCTCTCACATTCCCATAAAGACAGAACTTATGAGTATGAATTATTTTTTCTAACCACTGCTCTGGCCTTCACCTCTTCTTTCTTACGCTTTGAAAATCTTCCGTTTGAAGACACGCCCAGTGCACCTGTGATAGGTGGATCAAGCTGTGCCAGGATGGATGCTGCCTCCGGTCTCTGGCAGAGCACTTCCTGTGAAGCCCAACTACCTTACATCTGCAAGAAACCATTAAAACACCCCTTGGAGTTCACAGGTAGCGTCCTCACGTCCTCATACAAATAAATCTTGAAGCCATAAGTCTATTTCAGATACCCATTTCTACCTTTCCTTCACCTGACACTGCCAATACAGAAAAGTTTTTGAGTTTTGACCCTTTTGTTAGTTATATCAACTACCTGTCAAAAAGTCTTTGGTCAAGGCAATGAAGAGCATCAAGTACCATATATATATATATATATATATATATATATATATATATATATATATACACACACACATATATATATATACACACACATATGTGTGTGTGTGTGTGTGTGTGTGTGTGTGTGGCATCTGGAGTTCATTTACAGTGGCTGAAGGCGCTGGTGTGCCCACTGTCTGTCTATCTGTCTCTCTCTCTCTCTCTCCCTTGCTCCCAAAAACAAAGTAATTAATTAAAAAAAAAAAAGAAGCCCTCCATGTAGCCCTGGGATGCATCACTCAGGTTTAAGAGCCAGTAGAGATGGGTCTTAGGTATTGCACATCTATGACAAATCAAAAACTTGGATACAGAACAAAATAAGTTTAAAGGGTAGGTTTTTCAGGAGAATGGCTGTTTTTGATTTTAGGAATATTCTGTAAGAATAGAGAAGTGCCCATATTGTCTGTCTTCATGGAAAGAAAAAAGTAGACAAGCAGGAAGGGTGATTTTAAATGTCCTTCTTTAAGGAATTAAGGGAAAAGAGTAAAAAGCAACAAAATTTTTTATCATTTGAAAAGGGACATAGAGCAATTTTAAAAATAGTTGTATAGAATAAATCATGTAGGGAAATATTTTAAGATAATAGAGGGAAATGAACATTTATCTTCCAAGTTAATGCAAACCAAATGCCATCCATATAATAGAAAGTATAATAGAAGCACTGGTACAAATGAGAATGAACTATAGCTGGTGATGGATTAAGTAAATATCTTGAAGTAGCAATTATTAAGTAAATCATGATGTCTCCAGAAGACTGGATAATATGCACTTAATATAACTATACCAGCAGGAAAATATAAAGAGCAGAACAAAATTATATGCCTACTTATTGTTTTAATTCTATAAAATATGTATTCATAGAAACAAAGACTGGAATATGAAAATGATTGTTTTAAGTTCAATTACATGTGATTTTCCCTCTGTTCATTTATCATAATTGAGCCATCTAATAGTAATAATGAATACTATTGGGAACCATGAAGATAATTGAGTTATATTGCAAATATGAGAGACTAATTGAACCTGAATTTTGTCTTTTAGTTTAAAAAAAAATCTGTCTAGCTGGGCATAGTGGCACATGCCTTTAATCCCAGCACTGGGGAGGCAGAGGTAGGAGGATCGCCATGAGTTCAAGGCCACCCTAAAACTACCTAGTGAATTCCAGGTCAGCCTGAGCTAGAGCAAGACCCTACCTCGGAAAAAAAAAAAAAAAAAAAAAAAACTCTGCCTATATTTTAAGATGACTTTATTTGTTTGTAATACGTGTTCTAAGAGATCCTGGTTTAGTTAAGTCTGAGTAACCAACATCACTTTAGGTTGATTGACAAGAGTAGAATTCTCCCCACAGCCCCTAGAAAGATTAGACCTCTCCTTGTGAGCTTCATCATGGTCGAAACTATGACTCATTAGTCCATGATAATGATAAATCTAGCAGAGGGGATGAAAACAATCTAAAGATGCCCTTTGCTCTTTCCCTCCATTGCTGCCAGCTTTGGAGTATGGAATGTACGGATATCTTATCCTAGTCCTTAAATCTCTGCCTGTCCCTTCATCAACAATATGCATTAATGTACATCCCCCTATTAATCTGATCCCAAAAGAAAAAAAGTTTTGATATTCTAATCTTCTCAAACGTAGAGGATGGAGGGGAGCCTATCAAATTCCAGAACCAAGAAAAGTATCTGGTTTACCTGACACCCATCTTCTGTCCACTAGGACCAAGGGAAGTCCCTTCCTCGATTGTGTCTGTGTCCCTTAAATAGCCTTGTCCAGCTATGCACCATGTGTGTATCACATTATGGTCACATCATTATTGGAATCTCTCCAAGCATGCCTAGGAAGCCATGTGTACACTAGGCACAACATAAATTCATGTCACTCTAGTATTAGACATCACATTGCCCAGTTTTCCAGAAGAGATCAAGAAGGAAAAATTTGGGCTGGAGAGATGGCCTAGTGGTTAAGGCACTTTCCTGCCAAGCCTAAGGACCCAGATTCAATTTCCCAGTACCCACATAACCCACCACAAGGTGGTGTATGCATCTGGAATTTATTTGGCACACCAATTCTCTCTCTCTCTCTCTCTCTCAAATAAATAAAAAATTTTTAAGAAAGAAAAATTTGCAGTGTTGTTGATTCAAAATGGATATAATCAGGCTGGAGAGATGGCTTAGCGGTTAAGCGCTTGCCTGTGAAGCCTAAGGACCCCAGTTCAAGGCTCGGTTCCCCAGGACCCATGTTAGCCAGATACACAAGGGGGCGCACATGTCTGGAGTTCATTTGCAGTGGCTGGAAGCCCTGGCATGCCCATTCTCTCTCTCTCTCTCTCTCTCTCTCTCTCTCTCTCTCTCTCTCTCTCTCCCCTACTCTCAAATAAATAAGAATGAACAAAAAAAAATGCATATAATCTTTACTGAAATATAAATTGCTACTTTCTCCCCAGATGTTTGGACATATTCAGATACCCACTGTGATACAGGCTGGCTGCCTAATAATGGATTTTGCTATTTGCTGGCAAATGAAAGTGGTTCTTGGGATGAAGCACATTCGAAATGCCAAACCTTTGGTGGTGACCTTATGAGCATCCATTCCTTAGCAGATGTGGAGGTGGTTGTCACGAAGCTCCATGGTGGGGGTAAGTTTTTAAAAATATCCTCTTTTAGAGCTTAAGACATTTCAGAATATCCCTGTCTTTACACTCTTCATGGGCATATAAAGCGTACAGTCTGTTTCTACAGATAGCACTGCCCACAGGGTTTTCAGCTATGATGGAGTTATTCTATAGCCTGCACTATCCAGTGCAGTAGCTGCTGGCTACATATGGCTCTTTTGCTTTTGAAATGCAACTAGGGAAACAAAGGGACTAAATTATTGCTTTTGCATAATTGAAATGTCATTACATTTGAGTTTAAATAGCCACTTATGCCTAGTGGCCACTAATATGAACGTGATCTCCTTCCCGTGATTATGCTAAATTCTACGTAAATTTTTCCAAAAACTTAATGAAAATTAATTCACTTCTGTAATTATTTGTAACCTAAACTGATAAACAAATGCACACTAGACCTGCTGTACTCTTCCTAGGATTCTTTAATATAGAAACTAATAGTGGGTACCTGCTCTGTGCTGGCACAGGCCAACAGAGTTATTCCAGGGCAGCAGTGAACATATTTCTATTGTAATTAAAATATTTGTGATTGTGCTTATAGTTTCATTCATACGTATAAAGCAAAACTTATCTACAACATATAGGAACACACAGCCAACAGACCCTGGAGCAGCAGTTTTTCCTGTGTACTCTGCCTCCCTGAGTGACATTAAAAGGCTCAGTGGGCTAGAGAGATGGCTCAGAGCCTAACGACCCAGGTTCGATTCCCTAGTACCCACATAAAGCCAGATGCACAAGGTGAAGCATGCATCTGTAGTTCATTTGTAGTGTCTGGCCCTACTTTGCCCATTCTCTGTCTGTCTCTCTTCTCTCCAACTCTCGGTGCTTGAAAATAAGTAAATAAAAATAATTTTTAAAAAGGCTTTGTTACTCAACCTGCTCTGCTTTGTCAACATTTTTAGTAAACAAACCTAAGAATACCACAAAGGCTCTTGAAACCTTTTATCAGCATGTAAAAATCAGTAACATACATATTGAAGAATGTCATGGAGCCAAAACCAAACAAACAAAACATTTTTCTTTTAGATGTCAAAGAAGAAATATGGACAGGCCTTAAGAACATAAATATTCCAACTTTGTTTCAGTGGTCAGATGGTACGGAAGTTACTCTGACATACTGGAATGACAATGAGCCACATGTTCCCTACAATAAGACTCCCAACTGTGTTTCCTATTTAGGAAAGGTAGGACACCTCCTGTAGTTTATTTATAGTCCTTTTGTTATACTTAATAATAATATTGATATTACATTCGTTAAGGTATTTGTGTGCCAGCTGAGAAAGGATAAGCATCCTATAGATTGTCTTTCTGATAGCTACTTGGAGAATAAAAGGTAAATGAAAGAGACTCTTTAGAACCCAGATCCTTGTTCAGAACTGGTTCTAGTGACCTGCTACGTCTCAGGATCCTCGTCTCCATCTTTCTGCCATCAGGGTGATATTTGGCAGGTAGCCAGCTGAATTTAAAAAGTCCCAGCTTTTTATGTGCAGATTGTTTTGAATTACTCATACTTTCTTCAAAAAGCTTTTTAAGATTTTAATCTTACATAAAAATTTTAAAATATGCTGATTCAATTTTAAAATATCTGGCCAGTACTTACCTCAGTGAGCAAACATTTTTTTAATCTCTTTTTAAAAAGCTAGGTCAATGGAAAGTCCAGTCATGTGAAGAGAAACTCAGATATGTATGTAAGAAAAAGGGAGAGAAAATGAATGATACAAGGTCTGATAAGATGTGTCCTTCACATGAGGTATGTAAAATCTGTTTGTGAATATTCTCAAGCCCAATCATACTTCCTTGAATAGAGATGGTAGTTGAAATTTAAACAATTCAGACTTAGAACATAAAAGTAATTACGTCTATTCATTTACATTAGAACAAGCAAGAAGGCAGAGAATCATAGTGTATTGGTGTTCTTACAGAAGGAAAAAGGCTTGCCTATTCATGAATTTTTATAAATACATAAATGATTACTATCCTCAATGCTGATACTTTTGTTTCCTCCAATAACATTACTCCTATTCAAAAATAATTCATTCAATAACTGTAATATGTTTATGGTGAGACAGGTGCAAAAAGAATTATGCCACACCTCCCCTCTGACACAGGCTGAGTTGTATAGAGGTTATCCATAAAATGCATCCCTCAATATGTCCTCAGTTTCCACAAGTTTTGAGGTATTATTGATATAAGATTTGGGTCCAGGGAGGGATTAAATTCCATAAAGATGCAGATCTCAGGTCCGTGGATCCCAACTTTTGGGTCCTTATCCAAGTTAGCAAAGAATTGAAAATACAGACTCAGATAGGGGTAAATTATGAATTACAAGATTTAATTTAGGAGAGTTAGGATCCAGAGGGAAGGCTAGCAAAAAGGCCCAAACCAAAAAGAAGATTCTCCCCCTTTCCAACCAGGCTAGGAATGGGGAGGGGAGACAAAGAAATTCTCCCTCACATAGAAATAGAGAAGAGTCTGGGTGCACACACACACGCACAGAGCAAAGTATAAAAGCTCAAACCAAAAGATCCCCTCACATAGGAGGTCAGGGAAGACTAAGAGATAGTAAAAGACTCGGAGATTGAAGACAGATCATACATGTAGCAGAACAGGGAAGTACTCAAAAACAAGGCAGGAAAGTGCTCAGACAAAAAGATATCCTCCCCCTTCCCATCCAGGGAGGGAAGCTTACCAAAGCAAGGGCCAGGACAGTTAGGGCCTGGAGAATGAAGAAGACCAAAAGAATTTTAAACACATGGTTAGGCTCTTGTGGGCTGAACATCCAATTAGGATGAGCCCCATCTTCAGACTCAAGTATGTAAGGGAGAGACCAGACTGGTTGGGGGCCTCAAGAGGCTGACTAAGGAGGGACCAGCCCACAGGTGTGCTGAGCTGAGGAAGAAGCTGTTTCTGGGAATTGCTTGCAGATACCTTGGATGAGAGGGGACCTAGTCCTGCCAAGGCAGGCAAAGGTGACACCTGTGTTCTCCTTGGGCCTCTGTCCTTGACTGACTACGTACAAAAAGCTGCCTTACTTTTGTCCTCCATTATTACAGTAGCAGAAAATTGCTTTTTGGAAGGGTCATTATCAAGTTTGAAGAACTGACGATAGTTCTCTTCTGACTTAGGGCTGGAAGAGACACGGAGAAACCTGTTACAAGATTTACAAGGACGAGGTACCTTTCGGAACGAACTGCAATCTGACCATCACTAGCAGGTGTGACCATCAGTACATTGTACTGGTAAACTCTTAACTAAATTCTTCTAAACAGTTTCCCTAAGAAAAGCATGCATCTTTAAAATAATTCAACAATTGTGAGACATTTGCCAGTTTGGTTCCATTTTTTTTAAGATTTGAACAGGAATACCTGAACGATATGATGAAAACGTATGATAAGTCTCTTCGGAAATACTTCTGGACTGGCCTGAGAGATGTAGATTCCCATGGAGAGTACAGCTGGGCAGCTTCTGGTGGACTCAAGCAGGCTGTGACCTATTCCAATTGGAATTTTCTTGAACCAGGTGAGTGTGTGAGCCTGTAAAATAGTGGAAGCTCTGACCTTGCTTTGCAGCATAGCTGACAGGAAGGAGCTGGTGTAGCACTCAAATGCTTCCAGATTATACCAGAGTCTTGCACTTGGGCTTACCCCACTCTGCCTGGCATGTTTCTGCTCCAGGTTTTCTAGGAAGAAGGTGGTAGCTGAAGGGGATGTGGCACCTGGGCCGGAGGGAAGGAGAAAAGCAGCAGAGAGTTTTTACAAGAGGCTACTACTGAGCTCTGTGCCATGTCTACCTGTTGTCCCAAGTATCTGACAGTTACCTCTGGATGAGAACGACAGTTTGTGATCTCCCAAAAAGGTCGTGTTTGTTTTAAGGTAGAACATGCATGGGGCTTTCCCCATGCTTGGGGTATAATAACTGTTCTAAAAGCTGATTCACAGGATGAAGGAATGGCTTAGAAGTTAAGGTGCTTGCCTGCAAAGTCAAAGGACCCAGGTTTGATTCCCCAGGTCCCACATAAGCCAGATGCACAAGGGGGCACATGCATCTGGAGTGCATTTGCAGTGGCTGGAGGCCCTGGCGTGCCTGTTCTCTCCCTCCCAATCTCTCTCTCTCTTTCTCTTTCTCTCTTTTTCTCAAATAAATAAATACTGATAATTTTTTTCAAGCTGATTCCGGAAAGATGTTTACACTGATGCCAGCTGGTTGTAAGACAGAATTGGGTCAGATCAGGAGCAGAAAAGAGGAGAAATAAAAAGGCACAGGGTTGATTTTTTTTTTCTTCACAAAAGCCATGTGAAGTCCACAGTTTAAAGTGGCAAGTATGCAGATATGATTGAGTTCTGCATGGATTCCTGTTGAACATAGAAGCATGAGGGGGAACCTACCTCCGAAGATGGCAAAAGAGAAGGGGAATCAAGACTCTTGTTATCCTAGTCCATTTCATATTATGACTTATTTTAGCTTTAAGGGATTTGAAGGTGGCATGGGGGGATGCCAATGACAGGATACTAATGGTAATGTGAGAAAAGTCCACTTATATATTCTAAGAAATATTGTTCAATGTGTTTGAAAACTAAGTAGTAGAACAGGAAGTGGTCAAACAGGGAGATGACTCAGTGGATAACATACTTGCCTCACAAACCTGAGTACCTGAGTCCCCAGTACCTATGTAAAGCCAGATGCACAAAGTGGCACATGTGTCTGGAGTTGGTTTGCAGCAGCAAGAGGCCCTGGTGTGTATCCATTCATTCCCTCTCTCCCCCTCCACCTCTCTCACTTGCAATTAAATAAGAATTTTTTTTTTTTTTAGAAAATTGGGTTTAGGCATATAGTTCAATGGCAGAGTGCCTACCTAATATGCATGAGGATCTGGGATTCAACCTCCAACATCAAAAAATAAAGTTAAAACAATTTCTTCAATAGACAGTACAGACAGCCGTCTTAGATAAAGCACCACATTCTTAGTGAGTGAGTTGGAGAGGTTTTCAGGAAGTTATCTCACAGCCATACCCTCAACCCAGGCATATCCCATACATCCCTGGATAGCTGTGAGTGAGGATCCCAGCACATTTGTAGTCCACATCATGTCATGTTGTCTCGAGGTTGGACAGGGTGCCTGAGTGTAGTCAGAAAGAGTCTTACACTCAAGCTTCAGCCAATTCCAGTTATTGTGAGTAAAGTGTGACTAGGCAGTCAGACAGGAAAGAAATAGCACACACGTCCAGGGTGGCATGGCGCCATTTTCCTTGGTTCCTTGTTCTTCTTGCTGCCCCGTATGTAGGTGTATGACATCATACAGCTTCTCCACTGGGCAGGTTAGAGGTCGTGCTCATGGCTTTCAGTGTGTGTGTCTGTGCGCTCTGCACTGCAGGCAGTGTGATGCGACACTGACAGAAGCAGCTCACAGCCTCTGGCACATCAAGCTGAGCTGTAGTCCCAGCTGTACCTGTCACTAGCCTGAGCATGGGCAGGGCACTAAGTCTTTGTTTGAAAATGAATTTGATACTACCAACTAGCTTTTAATGTTATGAACAAGTAAAATCAAGACTGTCATAAGATAAATAGTAAGCAAATATATATTTCCACATATCTCTTTCTTCCTTTATTGGCCCAGGCCTTTCTTTGGATCTGATCCTGGGCAGGTTTTGTTTTGAAGTGTACTAAATTGCTTTAAAATTGTTCAAAACTGTGAAGCTACCTTGAACTGCTATCCTGAGAAGCATAGTGGTTTGGGGCCCTGCCCTGGAAGCAGACTGCTTGAGTTTCAATCCAGGGTCAACTGTGTGATTAACAGTGTGGCCTTGAATAAGTCACTTAGTCTTCATTGTATCTTTGTTCTGACAATAGAATCCACATTATAGATTTGTTGTAAGTATCAATTAACATCTTCATTGTACCTCAGTTCTGACAATAGAACCCATGTTATAGACTTGTTTAGGGATTGATTAACATAATCCCTTTATGGACTTTGTTCCCTCATGCTTCTCATGGGCAGGAACATACTATACTTTCCCCTCTTTCTTCCCTAACGTAATAAAATCTCTCTAAACCATAAAAAAAAGAATGCGTTAGAATAGCAGTGACAGTAATACCCATCATCATGGTTATAAACAAAGTCTTTCTTTCCTCGCTCTCCCCCATTGGTTTTCCTATTCTATTTCCCCAGATTGGCCCTAATGAAGAGTAGAAACAAACAAGAAATGTTTACACTTTGAAAGTTTGAGTTTTTAATTTTTAATTAAAATTTTCAATTCAACCCCAGCGTCTCCAGGCGGGTGCGTGGCTATGTCTACTGGGAAGTCTCTCGGCAAGTGGGAAGTGAAGGACTGTAGGAGCTTCCGAGCACTTTCAATTTGCAAGAGAATAAGCACCCCCCAGGAGCCCGAGAAAGCAGCCCCCAAGCCTGAAGACCCCTGTCCTGAAGGCTGGCATACATTCCCCACCAGTCTTTCTTGTTATAAGGTAAGGTAGCATTCTCATTCAGTCCTTCCGTGGAGCTGTTCTTCTAAGCTAGTTCATGTTGTAAGAATTATGTTCCTCCTTATGGGCACGTGTGGCCCAGCAGAGTCCTCGGGAAAGCATGGTGCAACTCTGGTGTCGGACAGCACAGCCGGTGCTCTACTCACATCCTACCCAAAAGAGCTAGGCCATAGAAAATGGGCTCTCTCCCAGTCCTCTTTGAAATTTTTTGGGAAGCTGCGGTATGCCATGCTGACCCCATGCTTAGGAGCCTCATAATCCTTTAGCTCTCTCTGTCAAATTTAAAAAGTCACTTCTTATGTAAAAATAATAAGTTTGGATCTGTGTACTCTGCTAGATCCACAAAGAAAACTATTCAATACCACTCCAAAACTCAGTGGTAAGTACAGTTAGCTTCACTTTCCTATTTGACTGATCTAGTGTGAATGTGTCCAGCTGTGTTTGCTCCAGGCTGTGACCTAAGGCTTATTGGCCTCCCTCTAGGGTTCTGGTCAAGAGCTATAGCTATCAATAGCTTGCTTTTCTCTTAGCAAATTACTGGAGCCTGACAAGGCAAGCTCAACCACACAGTCACATTTCCGGCCTCTGCTCACCCTACCCCTGATTACACCCTGTCAATCACAGCATATCGCACGCCAAGGTACAGAGAAGTAGGCTCCATCCAGGAGCCATGGCTAACATATGGGCTCATATGAGAAGGAACTGAAAAGTCAGGACCAACAGTCAGCCTTCTGTGGTTTCACCTTCTCTTCCGGCTCCTCTTCTTCAGTGTACCTGTGGTTGGTTCCTTTGGCCTAAAGCTAATCATCACAAATTGAACAAACATTTCAAAATGCCCCGGTTTGCTTTGAAGCCTTCTGTCAATGTTCACACACCAGTACTGAGTGCCCTGTTTATTCTTCACTTAAAAATAGCCCGGATCTCCCACAAGCTCCATGTCTAATGCTCAGAATTATATTGTTGGCATATTTATTCACAGAAGTCTACTTCCGGAGCACACATGTGCATCCTTTGTGGCCTTGACTCCGAGTTCATTGTATTGGTCAGGGTCTGAGGAATTCATGAGACTCTGGTATCTTGTTGGAACAGTTCTCCAGCCTTGCTGAGGAAGCCATGCACCTGGCTGGAGTGGGCACCGTTGCAGGCCTTTCACTGGTGCACTGTGCAGCACCTGTCAGTGTGTGTGCATTTAGTGTGCTTCTTTCACGCCTGTAAAAATTGGTTTTCAAGTGCCCATGTGCTTGACTGTAATTGGTTTTAAAACTATGAATACTCTATAATTATTCCAGAAAAGCAATCAACATTGTATTTTGTTAAGGTTTTCCACATAGAAAGAATTGTGAGAAAAAGGAACTGGGAAGAAGCTGAAAGATTCTGCCAAGCACTTGGAGCACACCTACCTAGCTTCAGTCAGATAAATGAAATACAGGAATTTCTTCACTTGTTACAGAACCAGTTCAGGTAATCATTTTATTACCTGAATGAGAGCTTATGTGCTGAATTTGATGCCTTCTGGGTCTGCAGGTTGATATGTGTCATCTAAAAGGCCAGGAAGTGCTTAGCAGAGAGACAGAATGGGCGCACCAGGGCAGCTAACCACTGCAGACAAACTCCATACGCTGCTTTGTGCACCTGGCTCTATGTGGGGTACTGGAGAATCAAACCAGGGTCACTAGACTTTGCAGGCAAGCACTTTAACCGCTGAGCCATCTCTCTAGCCCTAAGATAAATATTTTTTAAAATATATTTGTGGGCTGGAGAGATGGCTCAGCGGTTAAAGGTGCTTGCTTTCAAAGCCTGATTGCCTGGGTTCAAGTCCCCAGTTCCTAGGTAAAGCCATATGTGAGTGGCGCATGAGTCTGAAGTTTGTTTGTCATGGCAGAGGACCCTGTCACTCATATTTTCTCTCTCTCCCCCTCTCTCTCATAAGTAAAAATATTAAAATATATTTGGATTATTTGTGTGTGTATACATTGTGTGCATAACTGAGAGAGAGGGACAGAGAAAAAGAGAAAGATAGACAGTTGGCACACCAGGGCCACTTGCTGCTGCAAATGAACTCCAGACACATACCACTTTGTACATCTGGCTTTACTTGGGTACAGAGGAATGGAACCCAGTCTGGTGGACTTTACAAACAAGTACCTTTAACAACTGAGCCATGTCCCCAGACTATAATAAATGAATATTTTAATTATATTTTAAGCTTTGTTTACAAATAGAAACTGGAATGTAGGAAGATAAAATTATTAAAATATACAAAACTCTAAGTAACTTCTCATGTTATCTGGAAATCATATAAAATTTTAATATGTAGATGTAGTAGATTTTTAAAAATATATTTATTAACCAAATGCTTAATAAGGTGGGGCAAGGCCTATATACAGAATGACAAAAAAGTAAAATAACAAAAAAGCCCAAAACAAGTTAGGACAAGTCCATTTACCAATTTTGACTAAGTTCAACTCTATGTTACTGAAGGAAACTTAAAATAGATCTTGTCAATTAACTGTCCAGCCCAAAGAATATGTTCTTTCTTGGGAAAAAGGGAACATGAAGTATTACGCATAAGGTATTTCAACAAAAGTCCTTTGCTTTAAAAATTAAGATAACTGGCAACAAGGTACCAGGGACATTTCCCACTATGCTTGGCATCAAGTTATCAAAATTTCCTGACCCAGTACCTGAACATGGGTACAGTTTGGGACCAAGCCATAGTTACCATTTCTAAAGATACAGGCTACTGGTTTCACAAGATTCTAATACCTTTCCACAAAGAGCGAGAATCTGAGTATTTTAGCTACTCCCCATGTCTTGAGTAATTTTGGTTTTGCTAATGACACCCTATTTCCAAGATCATGCTGATTCACAAGCTTCTGATTTTACTGGTAAACCTGTTGAAAAAAAAAATGGAAATTATCTCAAATCCTAATTATAGTGAAAATTTAGTGGAAATCGTTTCCATTTTCTTCCATTCATATACATAGGTTTTATACAATTTATTGTCTGAAGAGTGTACTATGTTCAATATTTTCTAACCACAAAAATGCATGTTGCATTGCATTTTGAAAAGAGAAAAGCTTAGAAAAAACTTTCCCATAATCCCTTCTCCCAGAGAAGCCATATTTTATTTGGACTTTCATTCCAGCAGCCAGCATGAGGCCATATTAAACAGACTGTGTGTCTGCTTAGTAAGTGCTCCATTAATAAAACAATTGTTGGCCCTCACTGTGCTTAGAAAGAGAGCATATTTTAAAACCAAAATTATAACTGAGGTTTAAAGGAAAGGAAGGAAGCAGACTCATTTGTTTAGAAAATGATTTCAAAGTTTACTTCTTGAATGTTTTAGCTTTTATTACAGGAATTGACCTTCTCAGCAAGAAGTCTATTGCCCACCCAAAATTCTATATTCCATGCCAAGGAGTTAAGTCAGATGACTGTTCTCTGTGTCACAGTCGAAGTTCACATCTCTATTCGTATTTCAGTGAAAAAGGATTCTTGGTGCACCAACCAACTCATTAAGGCTCTAAGATCTTTGCAAGTCTTAATGGGCAGCCCAATGGGTGAAGCCACTGTACAGCAAAAGTAGTCCTAGGATTAGAGAAGAAAGCCTTGCTGTAGTCCTTGTCTGCTGCTGTGTACACCCTCCTGTGAAGGGTCATCAATGAATTTAGACACAAATCCAGGCTTTGCAGACTAAGAGCCTTCATCAAATATTGAGGGTTATGGCTGAGATACTGTTTTCCTTAGCACCTGGATGCAGCAGGAAATTGGATCGATAACAAGAATTTTAACACACTTCTATTTACTAGCCTTTTATGAAATACCTCCTTAACTTAATAGCCTTAAAACTTTATATACATACATATATATATATATATATAGTACACTTAGTGTATAGAGTGAAAAACATTACAACAGAAAGGATGATCAATGTGACTTGATTCCCCAGATGTAATCAGGTATGTATTTTCTCTCCAGTTTTCTGCAATCTACATTAGAAGTTTGCAATGAATAACTTGATTTCCAATTTATTCTTCCCTTCATATGGCTATAACTAAAGAAAGTCGAACTGGGAACAAGTTATAATTCATGAATTACTTTCTATCCGACTATATGCAAGTACCTACTGTTTTCTGTATTCAGGATACTAAGGGAATCCTTGAAGTAAAACTGAAAATGAAACTTGGAAGTTCAGTCTCAGAAAGTAGTGAAGATTAGAAATATTTCATATAATTGGGCAATCTCTTTGTTTTAGGTAACTGTTCTCTGAATGAACAAGAGAACAGTTATGAGTCAATACAATCACTGAGGTGACTAATTGTATTTCTCTAGCATGTTTCTTTGTTACTGGAAATTACTTGAATATTTACTTACTTTAAACTTAATGGGCAGTAGGAATTAATTTTTTTTTACTTCTTAAAGTTTGTTTAATAAAAGTTTAGCTAAATAGTTTGTTTTGCATTATAAAGAAAATAAATTTGACATTGTTATAGACAAGCACTTTTTGTTTTCAGAGCTGGGAATCGAACTCAGGGCTTTGTACATGCCAGGCAAGTGTTCCCCCACTGAGCTGCATCCCCACCACTAGGAAACACTAAAAATGCAGTTATTGTTATTATCTGAAACCATGAAAATGTTGTCTAATATGGAGCACTACAGTAAACATTTGGAATTGTCCCATGTTTTACTTTTAAAGTCCACAGCAGAATAGTTTTTGCCTTCATACTAAAATAACTTACAATTCAGTTTTCAATGATCCTTTTTCTACAGCTGTTGCACATTAAGAATTCAGTTTCATTTCTTGAATAGCTTGAAGTTGTGATTTCCACTGTGCCAAGTCTCCTGAGTAAGCTTACATGTCACTTTGCACATGTGAATGCTAAATGTTTTTTACCAGGTGCTATCCTCAAATTCTAATAATGCTACCTGTTTTTGTTTGTTTGTTTGTTTGTTTGTTTGTTTTTTACATAGTGGCCAGCGTTGGTTGTGGATAGGTTTAAATAAAAGAAGCCCAGATTTACAAGGGTCCTGGCAATGGAGTGATCAAACACCAGTAAGTTAAAATTCTTGTTGGGGTAAACATGGGAGGAGTGTTTGTTTCAACAGCAATTAAGTTGATTTTTCACCTGGCGTGGTGGTGGCAGGCTTTTAATGCCAGCACTAGGGAGGCAGAGGTAGGAGAATTGCCATGAGTTCGAGGCCACCCTGAGACTACATAGTGACTTTTAGGTCAGACTGAGCTAGAGCAAGACCCTACCTCAAAAAAACAAACAACAAAAAAGAGAAAGACAGAAAATACATCCATACATTTACAGCCAAATGCTTTTTAACAAAATAGCCAAAAGCATACAATGAGGAAAGGACAGTCCCTTCAATAAATAGTGCTGGGTAAACTGGACACCCACATGCAGAAGGGTGACATTAGATTCTTTTTTTTAAACACATATTTGTGTATGTATGTGTGTACCAAGATCTCTTGCCACTGCAAAGGAATGTTAGATGTTTGAGCCACTTTTTATGTCTGGCATGAGCGCAGAATTGAACCCAGGCCAGCTGGCTTTGCATGAAGTGCCTTTAACTGCTGAGCCATCTCCCTAGCCCCGGAAATTAGATTCTCTCACATTACTTATAATAATGTACTCAACATAGATGAAAGGCATAAATATAAGACCTCAAATTATGAAGCTGCAAGAAGCAAAGAGGAGGGGGTCTCTCCATGGCTCCATGACATGGCCTGGGCAGTAAGTATTTGGCTATGACCACAAAAGCACCAACAATGAAAGCAAAAATAGACAAATAGGACCACAACACTCTAAGAAGTTTCTGCACATCAGTTCAATTCCCCAGTACCCGTATAAAGCCAGTTGCACAAAGTGGCACATGCAGCCAGAGTTCGTATGCAGTGGTAGGAGGCCATGGTGTGCACATGCTATCTATGTGTCTGCCTCTTTGTCTCTCTTGGTTTGTCTGTGTCTATCTCAAATAAATACATAAAAATATTTTTTTCAAGTATGTGTAGTTTCTCTGTTTAGAGACAAAAATATTTAACAATACGTATATACAAACAGCACTAATCTTACACAGTACAAATTATTTTTTTCAAAACTTTTCTTTATACTGCTTTTTTCTTATCTTTAAAAGGAAAGTTTTTTATATTTTATTTTTTGAGGCAAGCCCAACAGACTGGTTTTTTTTTTTTTATGTGCATGCACGCACTCGAGAGAGAATTGGCGCAACAAGGCCTCCAGCCACTACAATCGAACTCCAGATGTATGTGCCCCCTTGTGCGCATGTGTGACCTTGCACATTTCCATCACTGTTCATCCGGCTTATGTGGGAACTGGAGAGTCGAACGTGAATCCTTAGCTTCCCAGACAAGTGCCTTAACTGCTAAGCCATCTCTCCAGCCCAAAAGATATTTTTTTTATCATGTAAAAACATTGATTATGTAAAGAAGAAAGTTTCTGTATTGAGAGAAATTGTTTGTATTGGAGAACCTAAAAAAAATTCCATAAATATTGTTTCAAATATCTACATTATCCCAGAAAGAGGGTTTCTATGGCACAAGTGTAAACTTTTCTGATCTTCTGTATTTGTACCACATTGCTTCTGTGTCAGTTCATTTTGTTTTTTACATAGTGGCCAGTGTTGGTTGTGGATAGGTTTAAATAAAAGAAGCCCAGATTTACAAGGGTCCTGGCATTGAAAGGGTTCTGAATTTTGTTTTCAAATTGGTGTATATCTGATATCAATTTATCAAATTAACCAGCATTTTAACACATGCAAAAACAACAGTCTTTTGCAAGCTATTTGTTCTGATGCACGCCATTAACCTGCACTTCTGAAACTGCGGCTCCCTCTGTCTGGAAGCATAGGACATTAGGGCACTTTCTAAGTCCTCTCATGATTTAGCAATCTGATTTTAAAAAAGAAAGAGAAGTGAGAAAGTTTTCTTTCATGACAGATGAACATGTTTGAGCTACTAATGTTGCTTAAATTACATGCCAGTTGCAAACATTTGTGCATCAAAGTTCTCAAGATTCTCTTGTCTTTTCAGGTGTCTACTTTTCTTATACAAAATGAGTTTCAGCAAGATTATGATGTGAGAGACTGTGCTGCTATAAAGGTCAGTAGAACACTGGGAGACCACATGCCAGGGCTGAGGGCAGAGGGAATTTATCGTGTGTGAGACCCTGGGTTCTGTCCTCAATCTCTCTCTCTATCTCTCTCACTCTCTCTCTCTCCATCATCAGCACTTAGGCAATACATTCATTTGGTTTATGGAGTGTAATGTTGGGTGCAATTGGAAATTAATACATTCTCAAACAGCTTAACTTATACTTCATTTAAAAAGATACAATTAGGCCTGGAGAGATGGATTAGTGGTTAGACGCTTGCCTGTGAAGCCTAAGGACCCTGATTTGAGGCTCAATTCCCCAGGACCCATGTTAGCCAGATGCACAAGGGGGCTCATGTGTCTGGAGTTCGTTTGTAGTGGCTGGAGGCCCTGGCGTGCCCATTCTCTCTCTCTCTGCCTCTTTCTCTCTCTGTCGCTCTCACATAAATAAATAAATAATGAACAAAAAGATACAATTAGGCTGGAAATAAATGGCTCACTACGGTTAAAGGCACTTGCTTGCAAAGCCTGATTGCTTGGGTTCGATTCCACAGTACCCACAAAAAGCTATATGTACAAAGTGGTCCATGCATCTGGAGTTCATTTGCAGGAGCAGGAGGTCCTGGTGTACTCATTTTCTCTCTTTCTCTTTCTCTCACTCACCCTCTCTCTTCTTAAAGATAAATAATAAATTTTTGGAAAATAAGATAAAACTAAGATGCAAGAAAGACAGCCTTATTATTATTATGTAGTAAGCATCATGTGAGTGAGCTGAGGAAGGCTTATAAAACCCAGAGAGGAAGTAATCTCTGACCTGCTTACAGAAAGAGGAGAGGTGAGACTTGACCTGGGTCTCTTGTGGATTGGTAGAGGTTGTGTAGGTGAGAGCAGGCAAGACTTTCTAGTGGGCACAAGAAGTGGGAGTAGAAGGAAGAGGGCAAGGCAGTGAGGAGAACAGAATGGACACTGGGAAGTGTTATTTGATGCTCTATTAAAAACAATCTTGGGAAATTAGACTGATGCCAGGTTACAGTGTTAGTAGTGTTTTTTGTTTGTTTTGTTTTTAGATATTTATTTATTTATTTGAGAGACAGAGAGAATAAATGGGCACGCCAGGGCCTCAGCCACTGCAAACAAATTCCAGGCGCATGCGCCACCATGTGCATCTGGCTACATGGGCTCTAGGGAGTCAAACCTAGGTCCTTAGGCTTCGCTGCCAAACACTTTAACTGCTAAGCCATCTCTCCAGCCCTGTTAGGACTGTTTCAATAGGCAATAAGATGTTTGTTGATGTTGTGGGGAGGGGGACCTAAACCAAGAAGAATGCAAGGAAGACTTATCTTGACACAGATCTCAAGATGCAGCAGATAGGGTTGGAAGACATCATAGAACCTTCGGGTGCCTTCCTCTGCAGAAGTTATTTGTTTATCCATTTCCTAAGTGATATGTCCAGAGCACTGACAGGCACTGGTAGATCACAATGACAAGATACAAAACATAGTCACCTTCACAAAGCTTACAGTCTAGTAGGGGATGAAGATAAGTGAGCAGTGGGAAAGTACTGTGACAAAATACAAGGTTATGTGTAAGAACGTGGTCATTGTGAGAGAACAATGATGGTGGTTATTAGGTTATTAGGTGGTGGCAGCAACACTTACAGGCTCCTTACGAGCTAGGCACTGGACGAGGCATGGACACATATTATTTCACTTAATACTTATACAACCTTGCAAAGTAGGTATTGTCACCATATGGACTTGGAATAACTTCCTCAGAGTTAGATGGTATTGTAACTGGAACATACCTACATGTGTCTGGGTCCAGGGCGCTCAGCCACTGTGCTGTATGATTAGGCTTGCATAGAAATAAGCAGAGGGGATTGGCTTGTGGGGGAATATAATACATTTTAGTTAACTGGTTTAAAACCAATCTAGGCATAAGACATATGCTACAGTGAGTTAAAATCTAGAGAGTAGAGTTGAAGGGAAATAAAATTAGTGTTTGAAAAGAGCAGAGGGTCAAGAAGTAGATTTGAGGGAACCATCGATATGTAAAAGAAAGCAAGAAATGAGGAGACGCTATAATTCACTCTGTAGCCCCAAAGGGAGAATCAGAAGACATAGAAGTTGAAAAAGCACTATTTTGAAAAGCTCTCATGATGAACTGCCAAGAGCCTCATGCCATGTTAAGGGCTCACAACACAGAGAAACCAGTGAAGTTTTGAGGAGTGTCAAGTGTGGTGCAACACACTATGCATAAGTAGACCCCATGTATAAGGAAGTCTGAAACTGGAAAAAAATGAACACTGGATGCCAATGTAGCCAATACCAATAGAAACCCAGCCAGAGCCATGCTGTCCCAGTTGAAGGGTCATGACTGTCCTGCACAATACTCATGAATTTGGTTTTTAAGAGAAAAGCTCTAAAAGTGATAGATGCCCCTCCCAAGTCAGGTCTTCCCTTTCCTCTCCCATCCTGGGCTATGTAGAGATGAGCTGTATATTACAAGTGGCAGAGCAACACCAGAGGAGCCTGGGATGCTGGGCCAGGATTCATGTCACTTTCTGATCTCTCATCAGTCAGTGGTGTGCCTACTACTTATTTATTTATTCGCAAGCAGAGATAGATGGAAGAGAGACAGATAGAAAGAATGAGAATGGGCACTCCAGGGCCTCCAGCCACTGGAGTGCATCGGCCACATTGTGCATCTGGCTTCCGTGGGTACTGGGGAATCGAACCTCGGACCTTAGGCTTTCCAGGCAAGCACCTTAACTACTAAGCCATCTCTCCAGTCCTGAAATAACATTTTTTAAACCTAGTTTTTCCTAAATGTTGAAAGTAAAAAAAATTAAAGAGCTGGGTAAGATGGCTCATGCCTTTAATATCAGCACTATTGGGAGTTCTGAGATGCGAGGATCACAGTGAGTTCCAGGCCAGCCTAGGATACAGGATGAATTCCAGGTTAGCTCTGAGCTTACCTCAGAAAAAGCATATATAGGGCTGGAGAGATGGCTTAATGGTTAAGGTGCTTCCCTGTAAAGTCTAAGGACTCATGTTCAACTCTCCAGGTCCCATGTAAGCCAGATGCACAGTGACACAAGAGTGCAAGGTTGCACATGTACACAAGGGGGCACATGCATCTGGAGTCCTATTGCAGTGGCTGGAGGCCCTGGCGTGACAATTCTGTCTCACACACATTCTCCCTTTCTCGCTCTCACTCTCACATAAAGAAAAGGCAGTCTGTTGGGCTTGCCTCCAAAAAAATTTTTTTAGTGAAAAAGCAATAGATAGGTGATTGATAGATAGATCCATCAACTGATCAGTAGATAGATAGACTGCAAAAGTCTAAAATTTCATGTCAACAAAAGTAGGAGGAACAGGGATGGAGAGATGGCTTAGTGGTTAAGCGCTTGCCTGTGAAGCCTAAGGACCCTGGTTTGAGGCTCGATTTTCCAGGACCCACATTAGCCAGATGCACAAGGGGGCACTCGCATCTGGAGTTCGTTTGCAGTGGCTGGAGGCCCTGGCACTCCCATTCTGTCTCTCTCTCTCTGTCTCTCTGCCTCTTTCTCTGTCTGTCGCTCTCAAATTAATAAATAAAAATAAACAAAAAAAATTTAAAACAAGGTAAGAGGAACAAAACTTTGGACATAAGCATGGATTTCTATTTCCTTTATCAATTCCTAGAATACTCTTTCACACTGCTAATGTTTAAACATTTCGTTTGATCACATGTTTATTCATCTTATAAAAACTTGGGTCCTAGAGCTAAAGCGGAGATAAGAGCACAACTGCATCTGGGCTGCACCAGCTTCAGAATGTTCTTCAGTCTTCTTTCTCCTCAGATAATGTACAAGCCATGGCGAAGAGGCTGGCTTTTACACGACAACGGAGAATTTATCCATTTGAGGCCCTTTGCTTGTGATGCAGAGCTTGAATGGGTGTGCCAGATTCCAAAGGGTAAGTGATCCTTATTCCTCTTTCACAACCTTCTCCCATTAGCATTGTAAATGCTGGTACAAGTACCTCTGGCAGCCTTTCAGCCTACAACTGAATGCCGATGTTAATGTTTATTTATTTGTATTGTATTATATATGATTACATAAAGCTGTTTTCATCCGAGTACATAATATACTTTAAGCATATCCTCCATGCCCCCTACACTCCATTTTTCTACCTAGCCCCCCTCCTAGTTGTCCCCTTTGTTCTCCCGCATAGTTTCAGTCTCTCTCTCTTTTTCTTTTTCTTTTTTCTTTTTTTTTTTTTTTTTTTTTTTTTTTGAGGTAAGGTCTCTCTAGCTCAGGCTGACCTGGAATTCAGTATGTAGTTTCAGGGTGGCTTCGGACTCACGGTGATCCTCCTCTCTCTGCCTCCCAAGTAGCAGTAAAGGCTGTGCTTGCAGTATGCCATACCTTATCATCCAATTCTAAATGTAAACCACTTCTTTCTTCCTTATGCAGGCAGCACCCCCAAAATACCAGACTGGTACAATCCAGGTGAGTAGAGCAAACCAACATTTAGTTAAAGCAGCTTTTATCTTTTGGGCTAATATAGTTAATTACTAAGTGCCAATTTCTTCTCTCTTACATCTTTGGTGATATAAAATGTCTCCAAAAGCATAGGTGGATGGGTGATAAGGGATGAGGCAAGGAGGATGGGGTTTCCTTCTCTGTGAGGAAAGAAGAGAGCAGTCGCTGGTTCTGAAGTCCTTAGTGTCTTGCCGCCACCACTGTAGTTAGACTTCTGTTATTGTTACCAAACAACTGAGGAAATAAATCTAAAGTGAGAAAAGATTTGTCTCAGTTCAAAATTTTGGAGGTTTTGGACAATGGTCTGTTGTCCCTGAGACTTTTTGACCTTTAGCAAGGTAAGATGCTGTGGCAGGGAGCAGGTAACAAGGTGCTCACCTTCATCGGGGGCTGGAAAGTGAAAGAGAGACAAAGATGGCACCAGCGTCCCAGTATCTCCAAAGACCCTCCTCTCCTATATACGTAGATGTCTAACTAGGCCCTCCATCTGCAGATGCCACCACTTCCCAGTAACCATCAGCCAGGAACCAATGGGCAGTAGCAGTTACTACTTGTGACTAGTTTTGAACAGTAGCCCATGACAGGGTATGGTGTGGGTGTCACAGTTATAACTCTGCTATTCTTCTTCAGAGCGTGCTGGAATTCATGGGCCTCCAGTTATAATCGAAGGAAGTGAATATTGGTTTGTTGCTGAGCCTCACTTAAACTTCGAAGAAGCCGTCCTGTACTGTGCTAGTAATCACAGCTTTCTTGCCACTATAACATCGTTTACAGGACTAAAAGCCATCAAAAACAAGATAGCAAATGTAATTTAAACACACCCATTTTAAATATTTCTATTTTTACATTTATTCCATTAAAGTGTTTCTAAATGCTAAATCTTAGTGAGGCAAATCCCAACATTTTGGAAGTCTGAGTCAGGAGAGTCACAAGTTCAAGGTCAGTCTGAGCTACTCAGCAAGACTGTCTCAAGAAATATACTAGAGAGAGAGTTAAATCTTAAAGAAAGATTCGCCTCACAACAGCCAAGTTCATGTATAATGAAAGTTCAATAAAATTACTTGTTTTGAAATATACACAATTAGGGCTGGAGGGATGGCTTAGCAGTTAAGGCATTTGCCTGCAAAGCCAAAGGACCCAGGTCTGATTCCCCAGAACCCACGTTTGCCAGATGCACAAGGGGTGCACATATCTGGAGTTCGTTTGCAGTAGCTGGAAGCCCTGGCATGCCCATTCTCTCCCTCTTTCTCTGTCAAATAAATAAAGAAAAATAAAATATAAAGTAAAATGTACACAATTAATAGTAAATACCCATTTATGAGATAAGCATCAATAAATAATATAGATACTGCTGGTTCCTTGTCATGTTTTTACTTAAATTTAACTTTATAGTTAGGTTTCTGTTTCTACTACTAATAATAAGTAAGTTTGCAAAATAGCTCTGGGGAAGAAAATAATATATTCAAAACTTTGAAATTAGCCAGGTGTGGTATAGTGGTGCACGCCTTTAATCTAGCACTTGGGAGGCTGAGCTAGGAAGATCACTTTAAGTTTGAGGACAGCCTGGGTATATAAGGTGAGTTCCAGGTCTCAAAAAAAGTGAGAGCCTGCCTCAAAAATATTGAAATGAATTTCAATAAGGCATTATACCCAAATAATACATTATCCCAAACAACTTATGACTATAATTTTTGCAATCATTTTCTGTACCCAAAACAAGGTTTGTGGATATACAAAATCAATTGTGTCAAATTACTTTTGGTGAAAAGCCCTGGCTAATGTAATTGTCTGAGACAAAATAATTAAATGTCTGGAAATGTTTGTGGCTTATGGTTATAATAAAATTGAGTATTTAAATCAAACTCTCCTGCAAAATTTTGCACGTATAAGGATGGGTATTTGGTTTGTTTTTCAGATATCTGGTGAGGAACAGAAGTGGTGGGTGAGAACTAACGAGGAGCCAATTGATCATTTTATGTAGTACGTAACATCTTTGATATTGACTTTGTAAGTTTTTCATTGAGAAGAAGCAGGTCCCAATTCCCCTTAACTAAGTGAATAACTTTTTCTAAAAGGTTTTAAACATTAATCCATAACATGACTAAGTTAGAGAAACCAAGTTCTTTTTGCATGTTGATATCAAGAAAAAGTAGTATGTCATTGGCATTAAATTCAGAATTCAAGTAACTTACAGTAAAAATAGCAGGGAACATATACTTATACTGTGAGTTGTCCCATCTTATTTCCTTGTAGTTCCCGACATCCATGGCACCACTTCCATGTGAAATTTGGAGAGGAATGCTTCCACATGTCTGCCAAGACGTGGCTTATTGGTAAAACTAATTCCAATTCTTCAATGATGATTATGTAATATATGAACTTGAGCTTCAGTTACAACCTTAATCTTGTTTTTCTTTAAAAACAAAACTTCATTATTTATTTATTTATTTGTGTGTGTGTGTGTGTGTGTGTGTGTGTGTGTGTGTGTGTACACCAGAGCCTCTTGCCACTGCAAGCAAATACCAGACACGTGTACCTCTTTTCTCATCAGGTTTCCTTGGTTGTCTTGGGAATTGAATCCTGGGCCAACAAGTTTTGCAAGCAAGTGCTTTTAACCACTGAGCCATCTCCCCAGCCCTTGTTTTTTCTTTTGATTATATGTCTGGTATCTCATCCTATTCTGACTTACTATTAATGACAATAGCTCGAATTCCAAATGCAAACAAAGGCTCTCTTCAATGTAGATATTTTCACTGCCTTTCTCCTAAAGCAATGGCTTCAAAATAAGCTTATAACGTTCATAAGTGATAAACATATAAATGTATGAAGGTGAATGGAAAGTAGCTTTATGTCCTTATGTCATTAGACTTCCCTTTCTGTTCTCTCCCTATTTCTTGTCGTCACTCTTTGGATGTACTCATTATTCCACATGTTTGCATTTTTAAGGCAATATTTGTTACTATAACCTACTGATATGAATAATAATAGAAACCATAAATGACTACTGCACAAGTGGAATATATTTTCACTGTTGAGAAACATTGATCAAAGAGCCTTTCTTAAGGGAAGGGATGGACTTCACTGGTAGAAGGTGTGCTTAGCATACATAGGGCCCTGGGTTCAATTCCTTGCAGCAAAAATAATACAATAAAATAAAGAGCCTTTCTTTGCTAGTAGTATTTTAGAAAATATGCTGAATGAACCATTATTATAATTGCAATTTTGACCTTCATCTTTCAGACTTAAGTAAGCGAGCTGACTGCAATACCAGGCTGCCCTTCATCTGTGAGAAATATAATGTATCTTCATTAGAGAAATATAGTCCAGATCCTGCAGCTAAAGTACAATGCTCTGGAAAGTGGATTTCTTTTCAGAATAAGGTAACAGAGAATTGCTACACTGTGTGAACAGTGGTTGTGTGGGTGCCTCTTGCATGACCTGAGGCAGACGGGTAGGCAATCAGACACTTGCCTGAAATGTCCTCAGCCTAAGCCAGTATGCTAATGACCCTCTCTGTGGTCAGAAACGTGGGATAAAAGCCAGCTCCAGGACTGGAGAGGTGACTCAGTGGGTAAGTGTGCTTCCTGTGCAAGCAGGAGGGCCTGAGGAGGCCTGAGACAGGTGGGTTCCACTCTCAAGAACCCATGCAAATAGATGGGCTTGGCCGTGTGTGTCCATAGCCCCAGTCCTGTGGGGAGTGAAGACCAGGGAATCAATGGAGCTCACAAATGGCAAGCACCATAATCAGCAATAGACACCATTACAAGGAAAACCAGGCAGGGGGCCAGCAGCTGCAGTGCACCGTATCAGCACATACATGTGCATAACCACACACCACACATACTGTGCATATGCAAAAAAAAAAAAAAAAAAAAAAGCTGGGCGTGGTGGCACACCCCTTTAAGCCTAGCACTCAGGAGGCAGAGGTAGGAGAATCACCATGAGTTCGAGGCCACCGTGAGACTACGTAGTGAATTCCAGGTCATCCTGGGCTGGAGTAAGACCCTACATCAAACGACCACCCGCCCCCCAAAAAAGCCAGCTCTAAAGTTAGCCACGCCTTCAAAGTGCAGTATCTCTATTCTGTTGTTCCCTATTCCGAAATTGTTCAAATTGAACTGTCAGTGGCCAGCAATCACTGAATAGTCACCACCAACTCTATGGCATGAGGAACCTGACTCCATTTCTGGCTGCTGTTTTCTACAAGGAGAAAATCCAAATTTATCAGCACCTCCCAAGCTACCCTTGAGAGACTCCACATACATTACAAAATAGTAGTTATTGATTTTGCTCCAAAGAGGAGTTTTATGATGAAGTTGGTTTTGGAAATGCTGTGTTCTGTGTCTTCCTCTCTGAGATGCACAGACCATGTTGGAATATGATATATTGGTTAGGAAAGTGGGCTGCTAAAAAGAAATCGCCACTGAATATCAAAGCCTCTATTCTCGGGGCTAGAGAGATGGCTGGGCAATTAAGGCTCTTGCCTAAAACATCTATTCTCTCACATAAAAGGAGTTCAAAGGTAAGCAAAGTGGATTGGTTGAAAACTCCTTGAAGTGAAAACCTGGCTCCTAAATTCCTGCTCTGTAGTCCTCAATGTAACACTCCTTTCCTCAAGCTCAGGGTGGCTTCTCTGGGGTCTTTTCTAGAAACCACCAAATGACTTTGATTACACTTAATTGGCCAATCCAGTCTGCAAAATGACAAAAAACATTGTAGGATGATTCAGGGAATGCTGTTTGAGGCCTACTACTCCACAGTGATCATCATATCAGAAAGAAAAAGGAATAAATATATTTGACAGAGAAGGCATCTATAGTAAAGCTAGGTGTGAATTTTGACTTCTGGGTAGGTTTTCTGTGTGTGGTTCTGGGGACTGACCCTAGGGCCTCAAATATGCTAAGCAGTGTATACTTCTAGTCCCATTTTGACTTGAAAAAAAATAAGACAATCTTTTAAGTCTCCAAGGTACTGTTTGAAAACATTTTTCAGATGTTTATATGGAACATATAGATCTAAAATCTTATGGTACTGCTTTGTAAATTTCTACATCTCAGAGACTAAATTAGCAGCCCTGAATTAAATGAGACATTAACCTACTGTGTGGTTTTCACGTGTCTGGAATCTTATGTTTCATGTATATCTTTGTTTACAGTGCTTTTTAAAGATCAAATCCAAGTCTCTTACATTTTCTCAAGCAAGTAGCACCTGTCATTCCTATGGCGGAACCCTTCCTTCAGTGTTGAGCCAGCGTGAGCAAGGTACCAGACTAACTGAGGACACATGTCCTTTGGTTATTTCTTGCAGGATTGGAAGTTGAACTCTTTGCAAGTGCTCTCTCCACTGAGCTACTCACATCTATAGCTGAGAAACATGTTTTGTTCTGATCTGTGAGCCAAGTCAGTTTTGGGGGGCTGTGGGGAAGTAACATATAATAAGTCTTGTTGAACTACTTTCCCACCAAGCAAGTGAGAGGCTATTCATATAAGGTGTTCGTAGAAATTTTAGTACATGACAGCCTTCAATTTCAATAAATCAAATGCTTTTCTAAAATTATCTTTTTTACAGATTTTATTACATCCTTGCTTCCAGAAGCGGAAGCTAGTGTGTGGATTGGCCTGCGCTGGACTGCCTATGAAAGAATAAACAAATGGACAGATGGCAGAGAGTTGACATACAGCAACTTTCACCCATTGCTGGTTGGTCGGAGGCTGAGTATACCAATAAATGTGAGTTGTATTTAAATTGACCATCTACACGGTGATGAGGAATACCCGTGTCTCCCATAAATTGTTGGTTTAAGAATTACTGATTTAAGAACTAGGGCTGGGGAGATGGATCAGTAGGTAAAAGTGATTGCTCGGCAAGCATGAGGCCTGAGTTAGGATCCTCAGTAACTGTATACCAAAGGCCAGCCATAGTAGTGCATGACTGTAACCCCTGTGCTGCGGAAGAGGAGACAGGACAGCTGGCTAGCTAGCCTAGCCCTATCGGTGAGGTCTAGTTTCAGCAAAAGACCTCATCTCAAAGCATAGAGTGGAGAGCTACTGAGGAAGACCCCTGACATTAAACTCTGGCCTCCATATACATGCACATACATGGTGAGCTCATGTATATATGCACCCCCCACACACATGCACCCTCCACACACACATGCACACCACACACACACATGCACACTACAAACACATATACAAACAATGGCCTAGGGTCTAGGGATGTGATTCAATAGCAGAGTACTCACCTAGCATGCATGAAGCCCTGGGATCAGTGATGCACATTGTAATCCCAGCACTGGAGAGGAAGAGGCTAGAGAATCAGAAGTTCCTAGTCATCCTCTGTGACATACCAGGTTCAGGGCCAGCCTGAGCTACATGAGACCCAGTCTCAGAAAGAACAACAGCTTATTATATGGTTCCACTTAGATGATATGTTCAAAATACACAAATCTATATAGATGGAGAATAAGTTAGTGGTGGCTAGAGGATCAGTAGGATGGAAGGGCTAGGGGTACTGTGAAGTATGAAGATTCTTTTCAGAGAAATGAGGGTAAGATTTGTACAATTTCTGCACATGCACTAAGACCTGATGGCTGTACAATGCGTAATGGGTGGATTGTGCTTTTGTGAGTCACAGCTCAGTAAAGCTATTGCAAGAACAACAGCAGACACTCCACCTCCTCAGCCTTCGGGGACATAGCCTGAGTGGTCACAGTAGTATCAGCTTCTCTAGCACTAATTTCACAATCTTGTAAGACTATCCAGAAATGTAAACAGAAACAAAGATAAATGTCTTATTTAACATTTAGGGTATATAGGCTCTCAGCCTCAGTTTCTCAAGGCAAAAGGACAAAATTGGTGATTAGTGATCATGTTTCTTCTAGTCAATGCTCATATTAATGGGAAATAAGGGATGAGACAAAGGCTATATATATATCATTTCCAGATGTAGTGGTGCATGCCTTTAATCCTAGCACTCAGGAGGCTGAGGTAGGAGGACCACTGTGAGTTTCAGGCCAGCCTGAAACTACACAGTGAATTCCAGGAGTAAGAGCCAACCTCGAAAAACCAAAAATATATATATGCTATTTATTTACATGTGTGTGTGTACACACACCAGCATCTCTTGCCACTACAAATAAATTCCAGACACATATTCCACCTTGCATCCAGCTTTATGTGGGTGCTGGGGAATGCTGTACTAGGGAAATCAAACCGTGGTTAGCAAGCTTTAGTCACTGAGCCATATCCCCAGTCCCACAAAGGCACTATATTGACATTAGGTACACTTACACCATGTTATTGCTACATACTACTTCTGTCATATCAAAAGGACAAAGATTGGGCTGGAGAGGTGGGTTAGCAGTTAAGCGCTTGACTGTGAAGCCTAAGGACCCTGGTTCGAGGCTCGATTCCCCAGGACCCACATTAGCCAGATGCTCAAGAGGGTGCACACATCTGGAGTTCGTTTGCAGTGGTTAGAAACCCTGGCGAGCCCATTCTCTCTCTCTCTTTCTCTCTCTCTCTCTCTCTCTCTCTCTCTCTCTCATAAATAAATAGAAACAAAATATTTTTGAAAAGACAGAGAGGTGTTGGCCAGGATGCACTGTATTCATCTCAAGGCCTACTGAATGAGTTTCAAACCACATTTGAGCCTTGATTAGGGAACAAAACAAATACCAGTATTTAGGCAAAAAAATATATATATATATCAGTATTTCATCATCTTTTCTTCTACAGCTTCTGTATATGCTTGTTCCATGATAAAGATGAAATCACAATATAAATGTAATATGCTCTACTTTCCTCAAGATAGAATTATATCATAAATGGTTGTACTAGTTGCTTTCTCATTGGTGTGAACAAACACCTGAGCAGAAGCAACTTAAAGAAGGAAAAGGCTTATTCTAGTTTACAGTTTTGAGGAGACATTTCATGTGGAGAAGGCATGGAAGTTGGGGAATAAAGCAGAGCTGCTTACATTCACAGGTAGGAAGAAAAGGGCAAACAGAAAGTGAGATGGGCCATGAAACCTCAAGGCCCTCCCCCAGTGATTCACTTCCTCCAGTAAGGCTCCACCTCCTCAATGTTCCATATCCTTCCCAAATATGCTACCTGCTGAGGACCAAGTGATCAAACACATGAGCCTGTGGGAGTATTTTACATCTAAACTATAATAGTACTTACATATGCTAGATGCTGTTAAATACTTACTTTAGATTTGGTATGTTTTAAAATTTTTTCTTTATTTATTTGAGAGAGAGAGAGAGAAATAGGCAGGGAGAAAGAGAGAGAATGGGCACACCAGGGCCTCCAACCACTGCAAACAAACTCCAGATGCATGGGACCCCTTGTGCATCTGGCTTACATGGGTCCTGGGGAATCGAACCTGGGTGCTTTGGCTTTGTAAGTAAGTGCCTTAACCACAAAGCCATTTCTCCAGCCCAAATACTTACTTTATAATCATTTTATTTTATTAGTTCTTGGAAGAATTGTCAATTTTCTATGAGTGCTTTGAAATGATGGGTTGTTTCCAATTGTTCCAAACAAACATAGTACTGCAAAAAAAAAAAAAACTTTAATTATAATCTTCTCTTATATTGCAGATTTTCCTTCAGATTGTAGAAAAATTTGGTTACCAAGTTGCTTGCCACAAAAGTTTGTGAATGTATATTCCTGTCCTCTATATATTCTTTTAAAAATATTTTATTACAATTTATTTGTAAGGAGAGAGAGAATGGGCAACTGGGGCCTCTTGCCACTGCAAATGAACTCCAGATGCATGTGCCACTTTGTGAATGTTGCTTTACATGGGTACTTAAGAACTGAACCCAGACCATTAGGCATTGCAAGCAAGTGCCTTTAATTGCTGAGACATTTCTCTAAGCCATGTCTTCTGTATATTTTGATTGTGCATTGCTTTTATAAGCATTAATAATTTCTGGCATTTAATGTACACAATGGCTGTGAGATAGATATGTTATTTCTACCCCATCTTAGAAATGCAGAAACAGGCAGGGCTGGAGAGATGGTTCAGCAGTTAAGCACTTGCCTGCAAAGCCTAATGACCTGGATCCAATTCCCCAGTGTCCACATAAGCCAGATGCACAAAGCACCAGATGCATCTGGAGTTCATTTATAGTGGCTACAGGTCCTGGAGTGCCCACTTCCCCCCCTCTCTCCATATACATACATACATATATATATATATATATATATATATATATATATATATAATTTGCAAAGGCAAATAAATAAATTTTTAAAAAAGAAATGCAATAGGCTGGAGAAATGACTTAGTGGTTAAGGTGCTTGCCTGTGAAGCCCAAGGACCCATGTTTGACTCTCCAGGTATTACATAAGCCAGGCGTACAAAGTGACACAAGCACACAAGGTTGCACATGCACACAAGGTGGTGTACGCATCTGGAGTTTGATTAGAATGGCTGGAGGCACTGGTGTGCCAATTTCCTCTCTCTCTCTCTCTCTCTCTCTCTCTCTCTCGTTCTTTCTCATAAAAAAAATACAACAAAAAAAAAGAAATGCAGAAACAGACACAGCAAGGAAATCACATAGCATATGTGAGCACAATCAGGACTTAAATCCAGCTACAAGAATCTAGAAAACTCATATTCATAGCCTCTCTCTCTGAGCATTAGCATTTTAAACTTTTTGCTAATTTAATAAACAATATCATCTTTTCATTGATATTCCTCTGATGTCTGATGAAAACAAATTTCCATAAGTTAAATAATAACTTGTATTTCTTTGAATGTGAATGTTTTTATTCTTTGTAAATGTATCTATCAGCAGGGGATCCATGGACCCTCCTCTTAAAATCCACGCTTGCCTCCTCCTCACTAAAAAGGTCAGCCTGAGCCACGAGCTTGTCTTTGATGCTTGTGGACAGAAGTTGTCATGTCTTCCAGGAAGGGTGGCCCTGAAGGCATGCACATGGGCATGTGGCTCTGAAGGGTTCTGGAGGCAAAAATCCCTGACCCCGGGGAACCCCAGTGAGGGGAGCTGCTCTGAACAGTAAGCAGCTATCTGAGCTCCAGCTGCCTCCTTTGGAACTCCAGCTTTCCTTCTAGAATTAAGGAAGGACCAGGTGGAATGACGTTGAGACCCCAGCATAACCTTGATGGCTGAGATTCCCATGGGACCCATGGCCTCAGGCATGCTAGGCAAATGTTCTACAACTGACTCCCCACCCATCACTGGAGGATTCTAGCCAGGTTCTCTCCTACTAACATGTATCCTTGCCCTTGGGTCTCACTATGTATCCCAGGCTGGCCTTGAACTTGTCATCTTCATGTTTAAGCCTCCTGGGCACCTGGAAGGACAGGTCTGAACAACCAGACCCTGTTCCTGATGCCCTGCCATTTTCAATGACATCTATCCAGCTCTTCCCAAATGACCAGATACTATTTGAGGCCTCATGGAAAACCTTGCCCATGATGTGGCTCCTTAGACCTTGGCTCCTCACAGATTTGGGACATGAGTTTTAGGATCTCTTTTAATCAAGAGAGAAACTGAGGCTGGAGAGAGCTAAATGATGTACCTGACAGAAGGAGTAGCAGGATAGGACCTGTCCCCTTAGGGTCCAGGAGAGTATGCGCTTCCAGCTACCAGAGCTGCCAGAAGTAGGAACTGCATTGGGGCCGGAATGAAGGGGCCTGATGAGCCCGGGAACTACGGGGGACTTTGTGGAGCTTAAGCAGGCTCAGTGATATAAAGATAGGATCAGAGAGCTGAGCCAGGCCTTGTGCACTTGGGGTATCCTCTGTCGCCAGTGGTAGCAGGTCCCACTAAGGACTTACTTGCATTTTCCATTACTTATGTTACTGCAAGACAGTCAAAATTTCCAGGTCCCCAAGCTGGGAACTTTGCAGAGATTCTGTTTTAACCAGAGCCTTCTTTGTGCCCTCTATGACCAGCAGCCACATTTTCCAGGTCCCACAGCCTTGGGAAGTACCTACTGCTTATCAAATGGATCCCCCATAAATGGTTATTCTTTCCACTCTTGCTTCATGATACTGAGAGATAAGTTGGTCTAGGCCATTGTCAAGGGGTTGTCCCAGGTGTCCAAGATGCAAGTGGGAACCGCAGACCCTGAGGGGGTGGTTCTAGCTTGAGACACTCTTGGAAGTGCCTCTGCAGGCCCAGAAGTCTGCCTCAAAGCCTTTGATGATGTTATAGAAGAGGAAGTCGACGCCACCTCCACCAGGCTCCACCTGCCTTCTCCCACACCCCCGTAGGTGGAAGCATTGACAGGATGCAGACCCATCCTCAAAACCTGAGCAGAAACATCACTGTCCTTGGTCACCAGCCTGTCCCTGAGTGGGGAGGGAACATCTCCTCACCCAAAGTTACCAATAGCCCAGTGAGGCTTAGAAAGGATGGATTGAGCATATTTCAGCTGTTGACCCAGCTTCTAGGGTCAAAAGCAGGCTTCCACTGGGCTCTCTGCTCCACTACAACAGTCTCCCATGTACACTTACTGCATGACATTGCCACAGGACACCACCTCCATGGTCAGTCCAAGGGCCTGCAGTATAGCTAGCTATTGCCATGTTCCATTCAGACATCCCAAGCTTAGCTGGTCATTCCTATCCCCAGCCCTGCCTCCATCCATTCTGCTAACAACTGACTTTGTTCTCTCCCCTCAGCCTGACTCCCATTAGCATCTCTGTCTCTATACTGACCTGTCCGTCCTTCTCCATCTCAGTACCCATGAGGCTCCTGGAGACTGCAGCCCTCCCCTCCTTCACCTTGTCTTCTCAGATTTCCCCTCATCCTCCAATTCCTACTTCACTAAAGTGTTTGCCTAGAATCCTCCAGTGAGGGGCTGGGAGTGTGACTCAGTAATAGAGCACCTGCCCAGAATCTCCCAGGGAGACATTGTGGTCATGGCTCAGTAGTAGAGAGCTTGCTTAGAATCTATCAGTGAAGGGCTGGGGGTGTGGCTCAGCCTGCTTAGAATCCCCAAGTGAGGGGCTGGGGCATGGTACAGTACTTGATTATTTGTGCAAGGCACTGGGTTTCATGCCCAACACAAGAAAAAGAAGAACTAAAAGAGAATGAGGAAGAAGAAAAGATTCTGTTGTCCACTATGAGCCTTAATACTCAGGCCTTCATTGTACTAATGAGGAAGCTGAGACCCAGAATTACATACATGAGCCGCCACTGCTGGATTGATGGTTGGGTTTTGACTGACATTAATGGATCAGGACTATGAACCCATATGAGTGCCAAGCTCCAGGATGGCGGCTTCTCCACTCAGTCCCCTTCAGATCAGATCATTCTTTTATTATTCACTGACTTAGAGGTGTTAACATTTTATTTGGGAAGTATTCTTTTCTCTTTTTACTTTTTTATTTTAGAGAAAGAGAAGAGACAGAAAGAGAGAGAGGGAGAGAATTGGCACGCCAGGGCCTCCATTATTGCAATCAAATGCCAGATTCTTGCACCACCTAGTGGGCATGTGCAACCTTGCACTTGCCTCACCTTTGTGCAGCTGGCTAACATGGGATCTGGAGAGTGGAACATGGGTCTGTAGGATACGCAGACAAGTGCCTTAACCACTAAGCTATCTCTCCAGCCCTTGGGAAGCTTTCCATCTTTGATCATAGAATTGATTTTTATAGTGTATTATCAGATTTTCTTCTTATCATGTTAGCATCATAGAATGAAGTGTGTAGGTTTCTGTTTGTTCTGTGTTCTGGGATTATGACCCCACCTAGGTACTATCTGTCCCCTCAAGGATGGAGCAATTATGTACAAAATGTTAGAATCCTTTTAAGGGAGTATTCTCCAGTCATAGAAGGATTTGGTTTTAGCAGTTAAAGACCCAAAATTCAAAGGAGACCACCTGGGTTTGTAGTCCAAGTCAGACATTTACAACGTTTTCAGAAATTTATTTAGCTTTTCCTAAACTTCAGTTTCCCACCTGTAAATTCCAGTGCTGTCATACCTGTGTCATAGGGTCATCATGAGGATTGCATAAGAGTAATTCAAAGTTTTAGTACAGTACACATACTTTTCTTTCATTAGCTACAATAAGTAATTTTCAATTTTCGCCAAAGTTACTGACACATTTGGGAGTTGTGACTTCCCTTACGATTAGAGTATTCTAAGAAAGTTGTCAGTATCGATTACAAACTTATTAGCATGAAGTTGTTTATGGTATTTTTAAATATCTCTATTATATTATTATTGTACAAAATAAAACCAGGTATCTTTTGTTGGTTTTCTTCCACTCTTCTCCACCCTCTAGTCTATTGCTTGACATAGACTTCCTCACACTGCTTCAGTCTTTCTTCACTCCAACTTTTCTTGGAGTTACGCTTCTGTACATTTTCCAATCTCTTACATTGAATTTTTAACTTCCTTCAAAAGTGAATAATAAAGCTGGGTATGGTGGTACACACCTTTAATCCCAGCACTCGGGAGGAGCGGTAGGAGGATCGCCAAGATTTCAAGGCCACTGAGACTACATAGTGAATTCCAGATCAGCCTGGAATGAGTGAAACCCTACCTCAATCCCCCCCCAAAAAAGAATAATAATATACACTTTCCTCACATTTTACCCATATCCCCTTTTGGATATCTGTCATTATTTCCTATAATTAATTATTTCAACTTTGGTTTAAGATTTATTGAGCAACTTAGTATGGCATTGTGTGTGTTTTTTTTTAAACTGTCATTACTGGTATAAGCTTACTTTGCTTGGCTTTTAAGTATGATATATAAACAATCTGCTTTGAAAAAATCATGTTTAGTAATATAAAATTAAATTTTGGTGCTTTTGTTTTAATATAAACATTTGATGGTGAGTAATATAGGAGTAGAATGTCAAGGTGAACTTTGTGTTACATGGTACATTTTGTCATTATAAAAAGTAAATTAGGAGCTGGGCGTGGTGGCGCACGCCTTTAATCCCAGCACTCGGGAGGCAGAGGTAGGAGGATTGCTGTGAGTTCGAGGCCACCCTGAGACTCCATAGTGAATCCCAGGTCAGCCTGGGTTAGAGTGAGACCCTACCTCAAAAAACCAAAAAAAAAAAAAAAAAGTAAATTGGCTGTGTCTGGTGGTGTACACCTTTAATCCCAGCACTCAGGAGGCTGAGGTAGGAGGATCACTGTGAGTTTGAGACCAACCTGAGACTACATAGTGAATTTCAGGTCAGCCTGGGCTAGAGTGAAACCCTACCTCAAAAAACAAAAATAAAAAGGTAAATTGAAGACTGTACTTTCAGAGATCATTTCTATAGTTTGTTCCTAGAGAAGTTTCTCTGACTTTTGTCAAGTACTGGAAACCACAAGGAGAAGGCATAGTATTCTCTCTTGGTGTTGCTTTTCTGAAACTGTTATTTGCCATTGATGATCATTCTTTCTCTTCCTTGGGGAGACTTAGAGGGGGAACACGCAGTTGGAGGGGGGGGGAGTAAATTTACATTACCTGCACAAGACCTGCAAAGTAGGAAGGGAAAAAATGATGACATCAAAGTAGAAGAGACTATTGGAAAGGAGTGATTCAGTGGGGGTCATTCAGGACAGGGAAAAGGAAGAGGATTATGATCATAGTATATTGTCTATATGCATGAAGGCTGTCAATAAAAAGTTAAAATGTAAATTGACTTAATCATTTTTTAATTGGCATACCAAGAAATAGGTTTCGTTATGGTATTTTTTTAGTCATCATGTTTTGCTTACTTGAATTATTAAGACTACCATTGCTTAGTAATTCTATAGTTATTTGCTTATTTCTAATACTTTTTCTTTGTTTATAAATATATTTACAAATATTACTACTCTTATTTTTAATTTGAAAAGCTAATTGCCCTTTTCTCATGTTTTGAAAGTTTACCAGGGTTTTGTTAGAAATTTCATGGTACATTCCTTCATGGAATTTTTTATTTATTTATTTTTTGGTTTTTCGAGGTAGGGTCTTACTCTAGCCCAGGCTGACCTGGAATTCACTATGTAATCACAAGGTGGCCTCAAACTCACAGCAATCCTCCTATCAATTTAGGATATAGAATTTTCTTGCAAGTCCCTTCAGATTATGAGTTTTATGCTTGCATGTAAATATTTGCCTTTTTGTTTAGCTTTTCGAGGAAGAGTCCCACTACCACTGTGCTGTGATACTCAACCTCCAAAAGTCACCTCTTACAGGAACATGGAATTTTACTTCCTGCTCAGAGCGTCACTCTCTGTTTCTCTGTCAGAAATATTCAGGTATCAACTGTCATCTAGATAACTATAGTATTTATTCTATTAAGATATATGGGAAAAAAGATATATGAGATTCTTTTTGACAAAAATATAAATTTATAATCATAACTTAATATTTTGGCATAAGTAAATTCGTATTATACACTGAGGCAGATTATCTCAAGTATAATGGGATTTTTTTCAAATACCATTTTCATACGATAATTTAAAAATTAAGAATGTCATGGAATATGCTAATAGTAGTTAATTGTTAACAGTAGTTGAATTTTGTTCCTTCTGCTCTGATATTTTAGAGATTTTAAGGGTTGTTTTGTTTTGTTTTTTGGAGGTAGAGTCTCGCTCTAGCCCAGTGTGAACAGGAACTTACTCTGTAGTTCCAGGCTGGCCTCAAACCCACAGCAACCCTCCTGCCTCTGTCTCCCGAGTGCTGGGATTACAGGCATGTGCCACCATGCCCTGCAATTTTAAGGTTTTTAAAAAATATTTTATTTTATTTATTAAAGAGAGATAGAGTGAGCCTGTGAGGGCCTCCTGCCTCTGCAAATGAACTGCAGGTGTATGCGCCATATTGTGCATCTGATTTTACTTGGGTACTGGGGAATCACAGCCAGGCCAGTAGGCTTTGTAAGCAATTGCTTTAAACCCAGAATTTAGTTTTTTTTTTAATTTTTTGTTTATTTTTATTTATTTATTTATTTAAGACTGACAGAGAGAGAGAGAGAGAGAGAGAGAATGGGCATGCTAGGGCCTCCAGCCACTGCAAACAAACTCCAGATGCATGCGCCTCCTTGTGCATCTGGCTAACATGGGTCCTGGGGAATTGAGCCTTGAACTGGGGTGCTTAGGCTTCACAGGCAAGCACTTAACCGCTAAGCCGTCTCTCCTGCCCCCAGACTTTAGTTTTTATCTTGAGGAAAGAACAAGAGAAAACAAAACTTTTTTGGCCTAGCACCTAACTACATAAGCACTTATTTAAAAAAAAAAAAAACAAAGATATAAAGCTTAAAATATGGAACAGTCCATGCTTTTCAAAAACTCAGATAAAAATAAAATATGTATTTAATGATAGAATTTACCATATACTTACATGAAAACTCTAAAATTTAATTGAAGATATATACAGAGGCTGGGGAGATGCCTCAGCAGTTAGAGGAGCTTGCTTGCAAGCTTGCCTGCCTGAGTTTGAGTCTCCAGCACTCACATAAAGCTGGGCACAATGTGGCACATGTGTTTATCATCCCAATATGCCTATGGAGAATCCTGAGGCTGTGAGCCAGGCCCACATGCAGTGGCAAAAAACAAGGACAGCCTTGTCTCAAACAAGGTGGAAAGAGAAAACAGTCTCCAAGGTGGTCCTCAGACCCACATGTGTGCCATGACATGCGCATGTACACACACGCTATACCATCTCTATTTGTATCTATATCTATATGTTGCATTGTTTTAAATTTACTATAGTGAATTTTGAATACTTATTTTTTAAATTAGCACATAATGAGAATCATAGTAGATATTTCTTGTGCTTTGGTCAAACTTTGCTTGCTAAATAAATCCTTACTCATTGGTCCCACACTTTGGTAAATTCCTTATTCTGATAAAGAAATATAAGGCACAGATTCTCTATAGGTGGCTTTGCACATTTTCCCAGGTAGCTCTCCTAGATGAAAGCTTTGTAAGGGGACACTTTTAATACCATTCTTGGCAAAGCGGTTCAGGCATAGAAGGTATTTGGCAACAACATGAGATGGTAATTTCATTGAAGTCTGCTTTTATTTACCATTTTCTCCTTCCCAAATCAGGGTAACTAAACAAAACTGCTCTGACTTTGGGAACCAAATGTTGAAGGTCATATGTTTTACCTCAGCCAAATAGCAAGACATGCCTAAATTTCCCATCCAACATCAAAATAAATAAACAAACCTTATTTAAAGTAAACTTGTAAGGAGTGAAATTAAAAAAGAAACTTCTATATCTTGCAGAGTAGGTGTAAGAGGTTGTTGTTGTCACTTTCTTTTCTTATCTAGAAATTACAGACAAGCAGCCCTTGCGGAGTACTGCAGAGACTGTGAAGTACCTGAATAGCCTGTACAGAATAATCTCCAAGAACCTGACTTGGCACGGCGCCCTAAAGGAGTGTCTGGAAGCGAACATGTGGCTGGTGAGCATCTCGGGCCCGTACCAGCAGGCCTTCCTCGCTATGCAGGCCGCCCTGCACAACTCTTCCTTCTGGATTGGACTCTCCAGTCAAGATGTAAGTTTTCAGTCCCAACTGCCAGGGCTGGGCAGCAGACTGTGAGGGGTTTTTTTTTTTTTTGTTTTTTGTTTTTGTTTTTTATCACATCACTTGTAGACCAAAACAAACTGAAGTTCTAAAAAATCTTATCCAGTGAATTTCATGACTATTCTTTTTATGTCAGCTTCTTTCTACAAGTGAAAGATGTAGTGCTTTATTGTTGGGAAGAACAAAAGGTTGCAGGGGACATAAATGAGTTGAATACTTCTTCTTATGTATTCCAATTAGCTGAGCTGGAACCAGCAGCTGCCATGTCTCCTCAACCCCTCCCCCAAAAAAAAGATGAGAAGAAGGGAAGAATTTTAAAGCCCAGTGGCGTTGGGTGTGTGGAAGCACTACAGATCATATTGACTAGAGTTTTCCATCACTTTCAGAGTTAGCAGAGAGAAGTTAAGCCACTGTAAGGAGGAATTAGAATAGTGTTTCACATCCAGAGTCCTGTTCCTGGTTACAGGGCTTAGGTGCTTCTCACTTCACAGCCTTTCAAAGAACACTAGTCTCCTGGTAAGCCTAGGAGTTTGGGGTTGTTGTGTTTTTTTTTTTTTTTTTTTTTTTTTGTCTCAGAATAGATAACTGAACAGATTTCCCTTGTGATGCTAAAAAGAGATTATTCCCTTGAAAAAGCCAGGTATAAAATGATATATAGAATTTACTGAAGAGATGTTTATAGTCTTGATCATGAGATTTCATATTCATTAGAGATAGAGTGGGAGGATTTGTCTGTGATAGAATGGAAGTTCCAAAGTCTAGGACAGAGGCCAGTGGGGAGCCCAGCACAGCGAAGGAATGCATGACTGTAGAATCAGAGTGCATGTCTCCACCGGCCAAGTTTGAGGTCTCCCAAGGGTTTAGGGGTTGACTGGTAGAACACTTGCCTAGCACCAATGATGCCCCAGGTTTAATCGGCAACTACCAAATACGAAAAGTAAGAACATAGTTCAGAATGGAGCAGTTGGTAGTGTTGAAGTTTGACCATGTTTTCTGTTTTGGGTTCACTAAGGAGCCCATTAGGGGCCTCCAAAAACCTTAGCTCCATGGCTCAGTTAGGCCAGTGTTGATTTTATTTTATTTTTTATTTCTTAGGTTTTTAGAGGTAGGGTCTCACTCTAGCCCAGGCTGACCTGGAATTCACTATGTAGTCTCAGGGTGGCTGCGAACACACAGCGATCCTCCTACCTCTGCCTCCTGAGTGCTGGGATTAAAGGTGTACTCGACCACGCCCAGCCCGGTGTTGATTTTAGAAGGTCTGGTGTTCTGGTAGCATTGTGGGGAAGCTCAGCTAGGCCTGAAGTCCACAAGACATCCTCAGGTAGTCAGGCCTTGCCAATACATAACGACAGATACTTACAGACTTTGCACATGAGGGAATATTGTAAATGGTGAAGCTTTACCCCAGAGACCAGCATGAAAACAGCCGTGTGAGATGCACAGGTTTTGAGGAATTAAGAGGAAGGGAACTAATATATCTATAGCTCTGTGTGCCAGGTCACACACAGGTTATGTTTTACACCTAACATTATTAGGTCATGTCCACTTAATAGATGAGGTGCCAGAAATATGGAGAGATAGGCTCACAAATCAAAAGCCAGTAAGTGTCTAAACTGGGATTCAGAGCCAGCTGTTTCTTTGCGCTCTGTGCTTACAGTGACCCTCACTCCATTTTAGCATGATGGTAAGGACCATAGACTCTAGAGAAGGATGGCCTGTGTGGTCTGTGTGACTTTACACTTGTTTCACACCCTCATTTTCCTCATCAGAGAACTGGGGAATTAAACTCTCAGAGTTAAATCAGTCAATATTCATAAGGCATTTAAGACAGTGCCTAATACATCATTAAGTAAGTATGCTTATGTAAATGTATATTAAATATAAGATATAATTAATATTTATTTGATTGACCTCATGGGTCAAAATAATACCAAAGGGATCAGGTGATTATTGCCACGTGAAATAGATTTCTGCTGCTCATAGGACGAACTCAACTTTGGCTGGTCAGATGGAAAGCATCTTCATTTTAGTCACTGGGCTGAAAACACTGAGCAGCTGGAAGACTGTGTGATCTTAGATACCGATGGCTTCTGGAAAACAGCTGATTGCAATGATGTCCAACCAGGTGCTGTTTGCTACTACCCAGGAAGTATGTGAAGTTCCAGTCTTTTAATTCTTAAATTATCTGACTCATGAGTAGTATAATTTGGGCAGAGTAGTTTCACAAAATTTTATTTTGGAATTATAAACTATAGATTGTAAAATACATATGAATGTAACTTATATTTTTATACAACTTAAAATTTAAATATAATTTCTAATATATATGTGAATGTAAATAAATTATAAAATATGTATTATAAACATGTGCCTTTTTCAATAAAATTTGGTGCAAAAAAAATTGTGCACAGGGCTGGTGCTTGCCACTGAAGCACAAGAGCCTGAGTTCATCCAGATCCAATGGTGCATGCCTGTAATCCTAGCACTGAGGGGATAGAGACTGAGAATCCCTGAGGCTGACTGGGTAACTATAGCCAAATCAGTGAGCTTCACGTTCAGCCAGAGACTCTGTCTAACAAAACATGGTGGAGAACAATTGAGGAAGGCACTCGACATTGACCTCTGGACGCCATGTGTATGTACACACACATGCATGTACACACACACACACACACACACACATGCCCATATGAACATACATACACAAGCCAAACACACAAAAATTGGGCTAAGGATGGACACAGTAGTGCGCTCAGGAGACAGAGCAAGAGAGTATGCCAAGATCCAGGCCAGCCTGGGCTGCATATCAAATCCTCACCTCAACAACAAAGATTTAGTTGGTTGCAAGTAACAGCAGCAAGCTCAAGCTCGCTTAAGCCAAAACGGCTAAGAAAGCCACTGCCTCCCTCCACCACCGCCAGCAAGCAGAGAGCGGAGCTTCCTGGGAAATGGGCATCCAACACTCCCTGACACGGGTCCTTTCTGTTTCTCTCTGCTCTGCACTCTGCTCCTTACGTGCGTTCTGCTTTCTCTGCACGTAGCAGAATGTGGAGGCTGTGCTACTTTCACCTACGCCTATAACTGGAGATGAGTTAATGATTTCTGAATTCCCCTTTTCAAATCTGATGGACTCAGCCTAGGTCTGTAGGCAATTTCCAGCCCAGGAGGGGGTCCACATTTGTGAGCTTCTGGTACCAAGAACGTGCTATTCTGAGACAACGGCATTCGTTGTGCTGCGAGAGCGATGCTGAATGGTCTCTATTACATAGTACATCAGTTTGACTTACTTTGGTTACAACATATTTATATTTGAATTTTCTTTAATACATGGCCTTTTCAAAAAAATTTGATGTCATAGAGGCCATATATTAAATGATATTTGTGTCTGATTTTGTTAAAGTAATAACTTAGAGTATCAACTATTTCTTAAATTGTTCCTCTAAAATTAGAGGTATAAGCCGGGCCTGGTGGCGCACGCCTTTAATGCCAGCACTTGGGAGGCAGAGGTAGGTAGATTGTCATAAGTTTGAGGCCACCCTGAGACTACAGCCTGGACCAGGGTAAAACCCTACCTCGAAAAACTTAAAAAAAAATTAGAGATGTAAGCAGGCAGAAACTTGAAAATGAATCCTCAGAATTATAGTGAGGTATCTATTATTAATTAATATGTTTGTATAGTTCCTTAGAGGGGGGCCCTTGTGCTTGACATTTAATAATGCAGGAAGAAAGAAACTGCATGTAACCTAAAAACACCTCATTTTTTACATTCTTCTACTCCACAGCAGGGGTAAGAAAATTATGTCAAGTAATTTCCTCCTTAAGAAAGCCAGCTCACTTTATGCTGTATTTGAGTAAAAACCACGTTTCCGCACTTCCTGAGTATTTCCTACAAATCAAGTCTAATGATTATGAACAGGATTTAACATTTCCATCTGAAATTAGAATTCTCACCATTAATTCTTTTTCTAGATGACACTGAAAAAGAGGTCAAACCATTTGACAGTGTCAAATGTCCATCTCCTGTCTTAAATACTCCATGGATACCATTTCAGAACTCCTGCTACAATTTTATGGTAACAAAGAACAGACATGTGACAACCACACAGGATGAACTTCACTCCAGATGCCAGAGGCTGCGTAAGGATATTGTACTATCGTTGTATATTGCGTCATGCTTATGCTTATGCTAATTGCCTGTTTTAAGTATTTCCAATTAGTGCTGGTAACTGAATCTCAAAAATAACTCATTTCTACATTATCTATGATAATGTATTAAAATTGTATTTAGTTCAAATAAAAAATGTAGGAATAACCTCCTTACTTGACATTTTGAGAATGAATCTATCCGTATATTTGTCAACAAAATGGCTTCTTCTGGAAAGGGAATAGAAATGAGTTTAGAGAGCAGAGAACGGATATGAAGCTAGCTAGCTAGAGAGTAGTGAGATAGGTTTGTTTGAGTGGCAAAAAGCTTAGACACAACACAAAGCAGTGCCAGGCTTGAAAGCAACTCCTATCTCTTGCTTTTCACCCTCAAGACTCAGAGAAATTTCCACTGAAACCTACTGAAGGTCTCTGACATTTGGATAATGGAATTGAAGGAACTGTGAACTTTATAGGAAATTCCTATGGAAAATATCACATCATTGTTTCTCAAATGTGTCTTGTCTTAAAAGTACTAGTACTGAGACTTTGAGAAAAAAAAAAAACAAGATTAAGAAACACTAGGCTGCACATCTCCCATTAGAAATTATCAAAATGAGTCAGGTGTGGTGGTGCATGCCTTTAATCCCAGCACTCAGGAGACAGAAGTAGGAGGATCGCCAAGAGTTCAAAGCCACCCTGAGACTACATAGTGAATTCCAGGTCAGCCTGAGCTAGAGTGAGACCCTACCTCGAAAAAAAAAAATTATCAAAATGACAATGATATCATGGTATGCATTAATTCCATTTGTTACATTGTGCACAAAAGCCTTGTTTACAAGGGAATGGTGTAAGTATTTATACCATTTTGCTTACTGTATTTAGTAGACATAACTGTTTAATAGTTATAAGTTGTGATGTAAAGAAATGTGACAGTATTCAAGTATGTGCTTTCTGAATGTCCAATTACAATCTATAAACACTGTCGACAGCACAGGAGAGAATAAACTTAGCTATGCAAAGGTGTGTTTTTGGTGTGTGTAACTTCAGAGCTTACAATTCAGTGCGAGAGATGTTACAGCTGACTTTCTATGCTACTTTCAGGGTTTTGTAACATGCTAAGGTCTGATCATTTGTGTCTGACTTGTGTATGATTTAAGTGTGACAAATTTGGGTCAGCACAAATTGAAAGGTTATTTTTCCACATATGATGGATATTTATATTTGGACACTAGATGTCTAGTTCTTTCAGATAAGAAATGGGACCAGTTTTGAATAAACCAGAGCAAAACTATGCAGCATTAAAAAAAAAGAAATTATCAAAATGAACTAGTTAAACCAATGTTTCCAAACATTTTATTTATATATTCCTTTTCTGGGAAATTATACTGTTATTTCCTCAGAAACATGCTTTGGAAAATAATAAACTTCCTTTAATCCTAATATAAGAGTGATTTCTAAGGAAATGGAAGATCTGTTACATAACCCATTAAGAAGCTGGATGTGGTAATACAAACCTTAGTTCCAGCCCTGGGAAGGCTGAGTAGGAAGACTGCAATGAATTTGAGGCTAGCCTGGGGCTACAGAGTGAGTTCCAGGTCTAGGCTAGAGTTAGACCCTGCTTCTGAAAAAACATATAAGAAATAAAAAGTTTTACTTATCACAGGGTAGTTGGTACCTTCAGTTACCTTCTCATTCCTGAAACAAAACACCAGATCAGAAAAAATCTTCGGGAAGGAAAATGTTTATTTACAGTTTACAGTTTTGAAGAGAAGTTTCATCAGAGCAGGGAAAACATGGCAAGAGCAGACAGCGGGGCCTCACATATTCTCATCAGCAGGGAGGAGGAAGAGAGAGTAAGCTAAGTGTGGCAAGTCAGGCTGGGCTGTAACACCCCAAGGCCCACTCCCAGCAACACATCTTCCCCAGTAAGGCTCTGCCTCCCAAATGTTCCACCAACTGGAGATTGAGTATGAGGTTTAATCACAAATACATGAGGCTATGGGGGACATCTTACATTCCAACCATCATAGTAGTCTTTGACTAGTATCTCATTGATAGGTGGCACTGTACCACCTAAATGAGCTTTAAATGAGGGAAAAATAAAATTAATTGATGTCTTAAATTTATGCTTAGCTACTAGATTTTCACAATCCTGTAGGACTAAATTTAACATTAAAATGTTCAAATACTTCTTAACCTATCATTTGTGGTGAGATGGTTTTAATTTTCATATCTTTCTAACATTCCAATACCATTTAAGTTTTTTTATTATTATTATTACTATGGACATACTTTATATATATGTACTATATGGATACATTATGTGTTGGTACCATCCTTTCCCTTGTCCCTGCCCCCTTTTCACTGGGGGTCCTCCTGAGTGGGGTTGCTGGTATTCCCCACAGGGTTGTGGGCTATCTATTTAAGTTTTGAAGAATATTGAACTGGAAAATAAAACCTTCTAAATCTGTCAAGCAAAATAAAGTATTCTGCAGAAAGTAATTATTTAAATTACTGTTTTTTATTTAACAGATTCAAAATCACACATTCTGAGTATTCGTGATGAAAAGGAGAATAGCTTTGTTCTTGAGCAGCTTCTGTACTTCAATTATATGGCTTCGTGGGTCATGTTAGGGATAACTTATGAAAGTAAGTGGTAACTGCTACTTTCCTCTTGGTTAGTGTTCCATTATAATCCATTAAGCCATAAAATATAGTTATTCAAAAATTGACATGCCAAAGTATAATTATGTATTCCGCATAACATATAGTTCCACTATGATTTTTGTGTCTCCACTCTGCCATTAGTACACCCTTGTCACCAAGTTTGAGTTCAATGGTAGAAAATAATATCCTGTCTCCAACTCTTTTTCTTTTTTTTTTTTTAATTAAGTAGAAACTTTGTATGGACACATCATGTGTTGATAGCATCATTTCCCCCCCCCTGCCCCCATTCCATTGAGGGCTCCCTCAGTGAGATTGCTGATGTTCACCATGCAGTTGTGGGTTATGAGTTGTGAGAGCAGCAGTCAGTGGAGGTGTAATGCCTCTGGATATTCCCTCCCACCCTGTGGCTCTTACAATCTTTCCATCCCTTCTTCTGCAAAATTCCCTGAACCGTGGTGGGTGTGTTTTAAATCTACTTTAGTGTTGAGCTCTCAACAGCTTCTGGATATTTGTCTTGGTAGGTTTTGAATACCCTCAGTGTCTGTTTCCATCACCCTGGTTCTGGTTGTTAGGTATGGAAGCAGCACTCTTGCTTATCTCACCAATTCCTCTGTGGTTTCACCTGGGCCCTAGTTGATGTGTGATATGTGCCAGGGAGTCAGCTATCTTTTCTTGTGTTCTTGATATATTTTGGTTGTCCTTGGTTCTTGCTGCCTTCTGAAAAAGAAAAACAGATTCTCCAACAGAGATTGAGATCAGCATAGGTTTAATGGGATAAGTATTATTAATTTAGAGAGATTTTTATGGACATAACTTCTCTTTTGGCCAAAAACTAGTGGGAGCTTCTCATTGGAGTCCATAAGCTTGGTCTCCATAGGATTCTGACATGGTTTCCAGTTCCAGCTATGAGTTCATTTCCACTGAGCAGATCTCTTAGCCAACCAGAAAGCCATTGGCTACCCACCTAGGCTGGGTGCCACCATAGCACAGGTGTACATCTTGTCAGGCTAGTTGCTTCCATATACCATTGTCCCCTGCTTGCTCACAATATTGTTGGCCATTTTCCCCTAGAAGCTCATGTAGCACTTTCCAGCACTATGTGGGCTAACTAAGAACTGGTTTTCTTCAAAATCCCAGCCAGATCTCTCAATATTCTGTGTTGGTAGCAATTGGTGTCTTCAGCAATAGGGTCTTACCTTTTACCTCAAGGAGGTAACTAAGTGCATTGACAGAAGTTTGTCTTGTTTTGTGGACTTCTGACAACTCAAGACTAATTAAAAATGACTACAGGGCTGGAGAGATTGCTTAGTGGTTAAGGTGCATTCCTGCAATGCCTAAGGACCCAGGTTTGATTCTCCAAGTCCTACGTAAGCGAGATGCACATGTGTCTGGAGTTCGTTTTCAGTGGATAAAGGCCCTGGTGTGCCCATTCTCTCTCTCTCTTTCTCTCTCTCTCTCTTTCTCTCTCTCTCTCTGCTCTCGGTGTCTAATAAAGAAATAAATAAAAATAAATCTTTTTAAAAAAATGACTACATTCCCATGTAAATCCCCAATTTGTGTCTTCACTATCTATGGGGGAAGAAGAAAAACATAATTAGATGTCAACTGATGTTGAGCCTTTGAGTTTATAGCATAAGCTATATATATATGGCAAATAAAAAATGATAGTATGACAGTAGAATAGGATCTTTAAAATTTGGACTAAATACCACATCTCCAAAATATAATGGATACAAAATTTTTTTAAATACTGTGTCTAATATAGGGAAAACAATATCAATTTAAAAACATAACCAGAGGTGTCCTAAAAACCATAGATGTCTTGAAATTGAAAAGAGAAACCTGTCTGTGGGCATATAGCCTAAAAACTAATCATTTGTCCTAAAAGCATGTTACTGAGGGGTACAGGAAGGTGAACCAGAAGTAGGAAGAAAAGCTAAATTATTCAACTCTGATCATTTTGTAAATGGTCTTGTTTTTTGTTATTTAACCTGCCTAATTCTTAGGGTTGTTCATGGTTTTATTAAATGTTTATTGTTTGCTGATGAGTTAAACTATCAACAGAGGAGAAATTTCTGCTGCCATTTGAGGACAAGCTCCTCATAGTGGGACTTATCTTTTTGTCAATAGCACTGGGCTGCTCCTAAATTTAAGAGCAGGAGGAAATGGAGAGAAACTAGGTTGAAAGGTCGTGTCTCATCATTGTGGCTTGTTGGAGGTCAAAATCGGGGTATAGATATTTGTTACACCCCCTGGTAATGGAATACATGGGACATGAAAGCAGAAAGGAGACTATAGAGCTGGTAGAAGGAGATCTACAAGAGTCAGATCAGGTAATGGGGGACCCATGCAGGAGGTGAATAAAATTGCCATAATGAAATCCATTACTTTTTATACTAACATTAAAACATGGAAAAAGCATAAAATAAGTGTAAATGAATTACACTCTCTGATATACTTTGTAGTTATCAGAAACAACTGAAAATGTATTCTATATTCTATAAAAATCATTTTTAGATCTGAAGCCTCTTATTAAGTTATCTTAATTTCTTTCATAAAATGTATAAGTAACAAAATTTTTACTAAAATATATAGACATCAAAAGGATGTGCAGAAAGAGGTATTAAGCAAATAGCAGTTTAAATCTAGCTCTTATTGAATACATATATGCCACTGTTCTTAGTATAAAGATTCAAAAATACTTAAAGAATTTTTAATTATATAAAACCCAAATGCTAATAGTGTTGGCTTATAAAACCAACTGACTTTGCAATGGTGAGACCATGAATAGAAATTATTAAAACAGTATGGTAACTGAGAGATAATTCAAGCTTAGTGAAAAAATGTGACCTGCTCCTATAGCAACATTAGAAATACACCATAATGTGTTACATTAGCCAAAAAACTGATATTTTGCATAAGTAAAATGGAATTAGGAAGGAGAAGTTAAAATAAAACACTAAGTAAGAACCAAAATATGCAGAGATTTCCAGTGTGTCCCTTGTATGGCAACATGTTGAAGTGTGTTGTATTGGGAGGTAGTAATCAGTGAAAAGTAGAAATAACCAGGAAAAGTATGAGTATGTGTAGATAACAATAGCATCACTCTTTAGTCCAAGCTATAACTTTAATAATGACAACTGTTTTTTCAAACTTGTTATGGATACATTCCTATGCCACACTATGAGCCACTGGAGATACAATAGCTCTCAGTGTCATAGAGTTATACAACCATCACTACCCCATCAGGAGACACCATTGCCTTTCCTTCCCTCTGTTAGCTACTTTTCCCATTGCTGTGACAGAATACATGACAAAAGCAACTTAAGGAAGAAAGAGTTTATGTTGAGCTCACAGTCTGAGGGTATAGTCCATCATGGGGGGAAGACATGGTGGCAGGAGCATGAGGCATCTGGTCACATTACATCCACAATCAGGAAGCAGAGACAGATGAAGGCTGGTACTCAGCGTACTTTCTTCCTTTTTAAAAAACTCAGTCCAGGGTCAGGCATGGTGGCACACACCTTTAATCCCAGCACTCGGGGGGAAGAGGTAGAAGGATCACCGTGAGTTCGAGGCCAACCTGAGACTACATAGTGAATTCCAGGTCAGCCTGGACTAGAGTGAAATCCTACCTCAAAACAATAACAACAACAACAAAAATTCAGTCCATGCTATGGTGCTGCCTACATTTAGGGTGAGTCTTCTGATCTCAATTAACCAATCTAGAAATTCCTTCACAGATATGCTCAGATGTTTGTCTCATGGGTGTTCATAGATTTCCTGTCAAAACAATATTCACCCTGTCTCCTGTCCCTCAGAAACTACTAATCTGTTTTCTGTCTCTAGATATTCCATATAAATGAGATCATGTAATATGTGATTTTTTTTTATGACTAACTTCTACTTAGCATAAAGGTTTCCAAGTTCATCAATATTGTAGCATCCTTCCTTTCTATGGCTATTATTCCATTCCGTGGGCTTACTACATTTTATTTATCCATTCAGTTTTGGTGGACAAGTTGTTTTCACATTTTTGGCTAAGATGAATAATGATTCTCTGAATATTCATGTATAAACATTATTGTATGAGCATATGTTCCCTTTGAATATATACTTTGAGTATACAATTGCCAATGGAATTCCTAGATCTTTTCTTCAACCCTTTGAAGAATTACAGATGGTTTTCCAAAACATCCACGTAGTTTCTATCGCTACCATCCATATATAAGAGTTCCAGATCTCTGTATCTATAACAACATTTGTTATCAATACAACTTTTTTTTTTTTTTTTTTTGGTTTTTCGAAGTAGGGTTTCACACTAATCCAGGCTGACCTGGAACTCACTATGTACTCTCCGGATGGCCTCAAACTCATGGCAATCCTCCTACATCTGCCTCCCGAGTGCTGGGCCACCACACTTGGCAGTACAACCCTTTTTTGATGGGCATTCAGGTTGGTGTGAAGTGATATCTCATTGAAGTTTTGTTGTACTTTACTGATGGCTAATGATGTTAGACATTTATTGTGTTTATTGGGTATTTGTACATCATCTTATCTTCAGAGAAATCTCTATTCTGTTTTTTTGTCCATGTTCAAACTGAATTATTTATCTTCTTATTGTTATCGTAAACACTCATTAGATATTCTAAATATCCATTTTTAAAAGAATTTTTACTTTATTTATTTATTTGAGAGAAAGAGAAAGAGGCAGAGAGAGGGAGAGAGAGGATGGGTGCACCAGGGCCTCCAGCCACTGCAAACGAACTCCAGATGCATGCAGCACCGTGTGTATCTGGCTTACGTAGATCCTGGAGAATGGAACCAAGGTCTTTCGCTTTGCAGGCAAACACCTTAATCGATAAGCCATCTCTCCCCTAAGTATCCATATTTATCAAATAAATGATTTTTAGGTATTTTTCCCATCACTTTTCTAGCAGAACTAAAGTTTTTCATTTTGATGAGGTATGACTTACTTTTTCTTTTGCCATTTGAATATATGTAAGAAGGCTTTGTCTACCTCACAACGTCATGATGACTTACCGTATGTTTTCTTATAAGGGTTCTACAATTTTTGCTCTTATATTTAGGTGTGTGGTCTACTTTGAGCTGATGTGTGTATATGGAGACAGCAAGTGGATCACGTTCATGTTTTTGCATGTGCATATCCAGATATATATATATACATTTGTAAGGAACTGGGTGGGGTGGCACATGCCTTTAATCTCAGCACTTAGGAGGCAGAGATAGGAGGATCACTGTGAGTTCAAGACCAGTCTGGGACTACAGAGTGAGTTCCAAGTCAGCCTGGGCTAGAGCAAGACCCTACCTTGAAAAGCCAAAGAAAAGAAAAGACAGAAAAAACATATGTACAGAGAGTGGATATTTAATGAAAAATAACTATTAAGTTATTAAAGAATGGACTTAAAAGTATATTTTTAGAATCAATATTTTTGAACAAAGGTAGCATTATTTACTGGTATAATCAGAAGATATTTTAAAGAGACATGAATTATCAGACAACCTTTTAACATATTAGTTATTTGAAATATCAACCTGGTAGCCATAATTTTTTAAAATATTTTTTAAAATATTTATTATTATCTATTTGAGAGAGATGAATGGGCTCACCAGGGTCTCCTGCCACTGTAAATGAACTCCAGATGCATGCGACACTTTGTGCATCTGGCTCTATATAGGTACTGGGGAATCAAAAACTGGGCCACCAGGTTTTGCAAGCAAGTACCTTTAACCAATAAGTGTCTCTCCAACCCATTAGACATAATTTTGATTTAATCTCTAATCATCAAAACATATGTTTCCTCTCTAGATAATTCTTTGTTGTGGTTTGATAAGACTGCACTGTCATATACACACTGGAGAGCTGGCAGACCAACTGAAAAATAGCAAATTTTTGGCCGGTTTGAGTACCGATGGCTTCTGGGATATCCAACCCTTTAATGTTATTGAAGAAACACTTTATTTTCATCAGCACAGCATTTTTGCTTGTAAAATTGAGATGGGTAAGTATGTGAAGGTACAGTTGCTATTCCAAAGAAAGAGAGTGCAGCCATTAGCTCCATTCATGAGGACCGTGCATAGCGTGCTTGGAGTGCTTCCCCCACAGTCAGCCGGCAGGAGCTGCTGCAGAGGTTACAGAAGATGGCAACATCCTGGCTCTTGGTGTCCCGGTCTCTACCTCCAGGAAGAAAATGTAGCTAGGGGGACAGCAGTAATTTCTTTCATACATGTAGGTTAATCTCAGATCATCTGGAACAGACAAGTGAGTTCAATGAAAACAAGGAATGCCTTTAGGAGGAAAAAACACTTAGTTGGGCCATAAATGGTGATAGAATTTTTATAAAGTAAAAATAGGTTTCCATAGAGTTTTGACACTTTAGGTAAAAAGAGTATCTCTTGGCCGGGCGTGGTGGCACACACCTGTAGTCCCAGCACTCAGGAGGCAGAGGTAGGAGGATCAAGGTAAGTTCAAGGCCACCCTGAGACTACAGAGTGAATTCCAGGTCAGCCTGCGCTAGAGTGAGCCCCTACCTCAAAAACCAAAAAAAAAAAAAAAGAGTATCTCTCAACTTCACCTAGTCCTTAGGTAAACCTATTTTGAAATGTAAATTGTGTCTAATTTTTTTCACAGTCTAAAAATTCTCATGACTGGTGCTCTGCTTTAAGCTCTCTGTTGATGCCTTTCACAATGTCACCCTAGTGGGCCACCTCCCTTCATAGTGCTGCAGAGAAATGTCCCATCAACCTTTTGTATCAGTGGTGTCCATGGCTTCGTGGTTTTCATTTACTCAAAACTTGTGAGACTTTAGCTGCCAATGGGTTTCTAGTTTCTAGGCATCTTCCAGCCCTTGTCTCCCCCACCCCCAGACTGATCTCTTCATTATCCCCTGGGTGCCCATCTTCATATTTGTATCTTTTTAAATATTTTATTTATGTATTTGCAAGCAGAATGATACAGAGAGAGAGAGTATGGGCGTGCTAGGGCCTCTAGCCACTACAAACGAATTCCAGACGCATGTTCCACCTTGTGCATCTGGCTTTATGTGGGTACTGGGGAATTGCACTAGGGCCCTTAGGCTTTGCAGGCAAGTGCCTTAACCTCTGAGCCATCTCTTCAGCCCCATATTTGTATCTTTACTTCACTTCCTCTTACCAAAAAAGCTTTCCGTTTTTAATTTATGTTTTAATAAAATGTTCAGTTTAGAATAGCCTTAGATTTGCAGAAAAGATACGCAGATAGTACCAAGAGTTCCCATGTGAGCACCTTTTCCAGTTGTTGACATTTTCCATTAGTATGATTCATTTATTACAATTAACAAACCAATACTGATGCATTCTCATTAACCAAAGCCCTTCCCTTAGTTTAAAAAAATATTTATTTATTTATATGCAAGCAAAGAGATAAAGAGAAGAGAGACAGACAGAATGAACACGCCAGATCCTTCAGCCACTGCAAATGAACTCCAGATAAATGTGCCACTTTGTGCAGCTGGCTTTACATAGGAACTAGGGAATTGGACCCAGGTTGTTAGGCTTTGCAGGTAAGCGCCTAACCACTGAGCAATCTCTCCAGCCCCATCCAGGATCCTGCATTAGATTCAGCCATGATACTTTTGGCTGTGATGGGTTTTTTTAGATTTTTCATGTTTTTGGTGTTCTTGACAGGTTTGAGGAACTCTGGCCATATATTTTCTAGAATAGCCCTCAGTTCAGGTTGTCAGATGCTTTAAACTATAATTTGGAGTTTGGGAGATTTTCATCAGAGCACAAGATGCTATATGCTATCACATGTCTTATCACTGTTGATTTTAACATTAATCATTTGGATCAAGGTTGTGTTTGTTAGGTTTTGTAAAGTGACTTTTTGTCTCCCTCTTCATGCTGCACAATTGGTAAAGAACTTACTATGCTCAGCTCACATTATGGGTGGAGTGTACTTTCCTGAGGTGGGAGAGTCTATATAATTATTTGGACTTCTTTATAGGAGATTTGCCCATCTCTCTCACTTTAAAATGTAGAAAATCATCTATTTATAGTTATTGTGCTTTTGTTGTTTGTTTGATTGCTTCTTACTATTCTGTTTTTATTTTATTTTATTTTTATTGTTTCATTTTTTTGGAGGTAGGGTCTTGCTGTAACCCAGGCTGACCTGGAATTCACTATGTAGTCTCAAGGTGGCTTTGAACTCACAGCAGTCCTCCTATCTCTGCCTCCCAAGTGCTGGGATTAAAGGCGTGCGCCACCACGCCCAGCTTCTACTTCTTATGCTTAATGTCACTTAACCTGATCCTACAGTGAACTCATAGCCATTAATTTTATATGTTGGATTTTTATCCAACATATTACTTTACTTAATGTTTTACTCTTTTACCCCAATGTCCCTTTGAAGTTCCCTCATCATCATGGTTCTGGTGTTTGCTTATTTTCAACATGTCTTTACTTTGTAGATACCTACCATATTTCTCTTTACTCTCAATTGCCCCAACACTGCAGACTGGGTTTTTCAAGCAGTCTTTCTGACTCTTCTAATGCAGATAGATGATCCTCTATTACAATCATTGTCATATACTCCAGTGGTTAACAATTTCCCCATCTTTTTAGACATCATTGTTTTTGTTCCCAGATATTTTATTTGCTTCTTAAATAAAGACCACGTGCATATAAACAGAAGTGAGGTGGATGTTAGGGGAAAGAGAAGGGCTGGGGATAGGGGAAAGAGATACAAATCAAGAAAAAGCCAGAATGGTACCCAAATTACTGTATGACAACTAAAAATAAAAAATAAAATAAAATTATGAATATAATCTACAACAAAGATACAACTTAAATGCAAATAAAATTTCAAACTGAAAAATAGACCATATTTATGCTTTTCAAAAAAAATCAGCATAAGGGCTGGAGAGATGGCTTAGCTGTTAAGGTGCTTGCCTGCAAAGCCAAAGGACCCAGGTTGATTCTCCAGTACCCACATAAAGCCAGATGCACAAGGTGGCACATGTGTCTGGAGTTTGTTTGCAGCAGCTAGTGGCCCTGGCCTGCCCATTCTCTCTCTCTCTCTCCTTCCCTCCCTCTCTCTCTCTCAAATAAAAATAAAAACAAATATTTTAAAAATCAACATGACAGGGCTGGAGAGACAGCTCAGCAGTTAAGGTGCTTGCCTGCAAAACCAAAGAACCCAGATTTAATTCCCCAGTACCCATGTAAAGCCAGGTGCACAAAGTGGTATGTGTATCTAGAGTTCATTTGCAGCAGCTAGAGGCCCTGGCACACCCGTTCTCTCTCATTCTCTCTCCTTGAAAATAAATAAATAAAAATATTTTTTAAAATTCAACAAGATGGCTGAGCATGGTGACACACGACTTTAATACCAGCACTTGGGAGGCACAGGTAGGAGGACAACCCTGAGTTCAAGGCCACTCTGTGACTACATAGTGAATTCCAGGTCAGCCTGGGCTAGAGCAAGACCCTACCTTGAAAAACCAAAAATAATAAAAAAAATCAACAAGACAACTATAATATTTAAGAGCCTTATATATGCTGTGGAAATGAAAAGAAAAGCATTTAGTCTCCTTGCAAATAAGACACTCATTTAACATTTGAAATGATTGCATGACATTTTATATAAAATATGTGTTGCAGTCAAGCTTGCACTGCTGGCAGAAATCACCTGACCAAGAGCAGCTTGTGGGAAAAAAAGGTTTATTTTGGGTTATAGACTTGAGGGGAAGCTCTATGATGGCAGGGGAAAACAATGACATGAGCAGAGGGTGGACATCACTCCCTTGCCAACATCAGGGAGACAACAGCAATAGGAGAGTGTGCCAAATACTTGCAAGAGGAAACTGGCTATAACACCCATAAGCCTGCCCCCAACAATACACTGCCTCCAGGAGGCATTAATTCCCAAATCTTCATCAGCTGGGAACCTAGCACTCACAACACCTAAGTTTATGGGAGACAGCTAAATAAAACCATCACAATATGTATCTGAAATAATTTAGGTTTAATTACTAACATTTTTATTTTAAATATTATAGTTGACTATAAGGAAGACTATAATACCACACTGCCACAGTTTATCCCATTTGAAGATCGCATTTATAATGTTATTCAGAAAAAGGTCACATGGTATGAAGCACTAAACATGTGTTCTCAAAGTGGAGGACATTTGGCAAGTGTTCACAACCAAAGCGGGCAGCTCTTTCTGGAAGATATCGCAAAACGTGATGGATTTCCACTGTGGGTTGGGCTCTCAAGTCATGATGTAAGTCTTCCTTTGTTTTCTAGAAATTATCCAAACCTGTTACTTTGATAATTGAAAGTTTAAAGCATAAAATATTAACTCAAAATATAAAAGCAGAATAATTCCTGGTGCTTTCGTACCTTTTACAGCATTAAAAAATAGAAAATTGGGCTGCTTAGCCATTAAGTGCTTGCCTGTGAAGCCTAAGGACCCCAGTTCGAGGCTCAATTCCCCAGGACCCACGTTAGCTAGATGCACAAGGGGTCACATGCATCTGGAGTTCATTTGCAATGGCTGGTGGCCCTGGCGTGCCCGTTCTCTCCCTCCCTCTCTCTCTCTCTCTCTCTCTCTCTCTCTCTCTCTCTCTGCCTCTTTCTCTCTGTCTGTCGCTCTCAAATAAAGAAATAAAAATAAACAAAAAAATTTTAAAAATAGAAAATTGTATTTGTAGAATACACCGAGGGCATATGACTAGGTCATCCCCTGGCTCCAATGGACTAGGAGGCTCAGCAGTGCCTCTGTAACTTAGCTGCTTGTTGGGTGGTGGTGGTGTTGTGTTGTGATCAAAGGATCAGACCTAGGGCCTTATGCATGCTAGGCAAGGGGACTACAACTGAGCTACATACCTAGGCTCTGAAGCCTGTATGGAACTAACCAACTGGAAAATGTGTAAAAAGGAAATAGCATAGAATCAAAAAGAAACTAAATTCCAATACTAGTGACACATCTTCCATTTATGAGCTAGATGATCACCAACATTTGTTTAACCTTTGCAATCCTGTTTTTTCATGGATAAAGTCAGATTTTTTTTGTTTGGTTTTTTGAGGTAGCATCTTTCTATAGCCCCAGCTGGACCTGGAATTCACTATGTAGCCTCAGGTTGGCCTCAAACTCACAGCAGTCCTCCTACCTCTGCCTCCCAAGTGCTGGGATTAAAGGTGTGCACCACCACGCCTGGCTAAAATCAGATTTTAACTCAAAAATAGACATAATTGCCAGCCCAAAATTTTAATACAGTTAGAACTTATAAAATCTATACTTTCATTCCATTTTTCGTCTAGAAATTAGGACTACTTAAGACTAACCTGCTAATATTTGTCTATATATGCATTTATAATAATGTCTGGTGTATAGAAGTATATCAGGTGAGAACTATATACCTCATTTTAATTATTATTTAAGTAAATATTTTAAAAAATATTTAGAACAAAGTGAGGAAAATCAATGAAAGAAAGGATATGAGTAATATTGATTCAAGGAAAAACTCAAAAGTAGTCTTCTCATGTCTAGATTAATGGGTGGTATTTTTCTTGCCCCCCTGCTGTTTGATGACCTCTATAATGTAGAAAGTGCATCCAGGGGCTGGAGTTTAGTGGTTAAGGCATTTGCCTGTGATGCCAAAGGACCCAGGTTCAATTTCCCAGGACGATAAGCCAGGTGCACAAGGGGCACATGCATCTGGAGTTCATTTGCAGTGGCTAGAGGCCTTGGCATGCCCATTCTCTCTCTGTCTCTCTCTCTTCTCCCTCTCTCTCTCTCTCCTTGCAAATAAATAAATTAATTTTTAAAAAAACATAAGATGCATCCAGGCAGACAAACCACAAAACTAGAGAGTGTAGAAAACAATATTCAGAGCAATATAGGGGTTGGAATTATAAATCTGTAATTGTTACATAAATTCATCCTTTAAGCAAATAAATCCAGAAACAGAATATAGTGACTTTGTCTCTAAATTTAAAGTTCTACATAAATTCAGCCACAGCAAATGTCCCAAATGAATGAATCAGAAGTAAACCTCTGACTTTACAGATAGGTCTAGACCTACAATGTTTATAAGCACTTAACTGATTCTCCATTGCACTATTGAGAATATGTGTGCTACTCTTCATGTCCTGCCTGGACTCCTGCATCTGAGCTTGGGCTATCTGCATTGTTTTTCAACCAGGGACATGAATCAAGTTTTGAGTGGTCTGATGGCAGTGCTTTTGACTACATCCCATGGAAAGACCAACACTCTCCAGGAAATTGTGTGGTCTTAGACCCAGAAGGAATCTGGAAACATGCAAAGTGCACCTCTATTCAGGATGGTGCCATTTGTTTCAAGCCTACAAAGGGTAAGATAGTTTTCAGTGTCTATTTACTAAAATAATATGTAACTAATGTAGATGATCAAATACTCAATGAACATTTTGTACATTTTAAATAGGGTATATCCATGAATTCTATAGAAATAATTTCAAAACCTAGAGAATACTGATACAGAATTTATTTTCAAAGATCTTCTATCTCTACTTATATTTCACTTTAGAATCTGAGAGTTCTGATTTCACATAGCAATGTTTGTCAAAGGCTGAGGGGATCCTTTAAAGGTACGATAAAATACAATAAAAGCTGACTTCTCAGTTGTTAACCGTGGGGTGCACTGCCGTTTTTGGAAAATGGTTGGAATATGTAAGATACGATAAAGCATGAAGAAATAGAAAGAAATGTTCCTCAGAAAAATAGACTTTACAGGATGGAGAACTCAAAATTTAAGCATAATATTACCATACAATCTAGCAATTTCACTTCTGGGCATGTATACTCAAAAGAACTTTAAAAAGGGAACTCAAACTGGCATTTGTACAACCATGTTTATAGCAAAATAATCAGTAATAGCCAAAAGATAGAAAAAACCCAAGTATCTAACAACAGATGAGTGATAAGTAGGATGTGGTGCATATGTACATGTGTGTGTGTTTGCATATTTACATACACACAGTGAAATACTATTAAGCCTTAAACAGGAAGGAAATTCTGACGTGCCACAATGTAGCTGAACCTTGAAATCAACATGGAAGTGAAATAAGCTGGTGACAAAAGGACAAATCCTATATGATTCTACATGTATGAGGTGCCTGGAGTTCTCAAGTTCATAGAAACAGAAAGTATGACGGTGACTGTCATGGTCTAGAGGGGTGGGGTTTGGAGTTAATGCTTATGGGTACTGAGTTCCAGTTTTACAAGATGAGGACGTTCTGAAGATGGATAGTAGCGATGGTTGTACAGTAATGTGACTGTAGTGAATGACACCAAACTGCACAAGTAAAAAAAGGTGAAAGTGATTTTCGGTATGGTATTGCACACTTGTAATTCTAGCACTTGGGAGAAGGACCAAGAGTTCAAGGCCAGTCTGGGCTACACAGAGAGTTCCAAGGCACCTTTAAGCTACATTTAAGCTACCTTGTCTCAAAAATGAAACAGAACCAGAAACAAAGACAAAAAAAAATCATTGATATGATTAATTGTATGGGATGTGTATTCTACCACTAACAGATTTGGATCTTCCTAAACAGGAATGTAGGAGGGGCTGGAATGTTGCTCTGTATTAGAGGAGTGCTTGCCCAGCACTTGTGGGGCTCTGGGTTCAATTTCCAGCATCATACTACAACAAAAACAGCATAACAAACCTACCACAGTACAAGCCCTTAAAAAACAAAAAGTCCAAAAGTGGAAGCAGGACTTCATGAAGGACAGGAAGGAAGAAGAATGTGTGCAACAGAAGGCAGCCCATTGCAGGCAGTTTTAGAAACAGACTGTGAAGATAAGGTATCGCCGTATGTCCCAAGTGTGAGACAGTGTTAAGGAGAGTCCTGGCAAAGGCATGGTGACCAGTGGGTGAGCGTGCTTTGCATCGAATGAAGCAACATAGTTAAGCCCAGAACAACAGTGGAGTAGACTGCAATATTCCTTTGGCTTACCAGCTATTTTCACAAGGTGGTAGAAGCAACAACTTGCTGGCAACACCTCCTTCTGCCAGTAGCATGAGTGAGGCGATATCAGATTTTCATTAATTTAATAGATGGATTTGGAAAATGAGTTTCGATCTACAGCTGGGGAAACTTACCCAAGACTCTTGACTGTTGAGTTGAAGGGAGACCCAAACTGGGAGTCTTGAGAGCATGAACGAGACAACACCTAGTCAAGTAACTGAAGTTTGAATGAGTCAATCCTGGTTTCTAACAGAAGATAGACAAGCAAAAGGTCAACCCAAAGCAGAATCTCAATTATAATTTCAGAGTAGTTGCAGGCCTACCAAGGCCTGTATTACTTCCCTTCCCAGTCTATCTTTCCTGTTGTTTTTACCTTGGTTCAAGTCCATCTTAGAAAGGAAGGACTTCCCTTCTCTATCATCTAAGTATTCAAAGTGACATTCCAAAAAGTGAACTAGACTGCGTATTCCTGCGCTGTGGTTTTTTCTGGTGTGCATTGAAGTTGCTTACTCCTTATCCATAGGTTTCAAGTAGGGGTATTTAATGAGATTAGAAAAAGCAATCACTTTTCTCTGGATATCTTCACAGTTTGTCTGACATTTTTCACAGCTGAAGAATTGTTACCTCATGCACACTCATCAAGATGTCCAGTGGCAGAAGGGAATCGCTCTCAGTGGACCCAGTATGGAGATCACTGCTATTTAGCTGACCAGGCATTGCACAGTTTCTCAGAGGCCAAAAAATTATGTCTAGAACTTGGTGAGTTAAAATTCATCCATTTTATTTGACTAAATAATTTTAATTCTTAAAATTTTTCTTAAGGAAATAATGTGAAATATATATTGACTACACCTTAGAAAATGTGTGTGTGAATTGTGTTGTCGTGTATTATGTGGTATATGCACATGTGTGTAAGGATGTATGCAAGCTGGGGCCAGAGGAGAACTTCTGGGGCCTTTCTCTATGGTCATCACATAGTTCCTCGAGATGAGGTCTCTCCCTTAGCCTGGAACTTCTATTTATCAGTTAGCCATAGTGATTCTATGGCCTCTTCCCTTGTGGATTGGGTAACAGACATGTGGCCAAACCTAGATCTTTTTGTTTTAAAATGGGTTGTGGAAGCCAGGAGTGGTGGTGCATGCCTTTAATCCCAGCACTCAGGAGGCAGAGGTAGGAGGATCGATGTGAGTTCGAGGCCACCCTGAGACTACATAGTGAATTCCAGGTCAGCCTGAGCTAGAGTGAGACCCTACCTCGAAAAAGCAAAAAATAAATAAATAAAATAAAATAGAATAAAATGGGTTGTGGAAAAGTTGAACTTGGGCAGTCTCAGGCCCTCCCAGACCTTCATGCTTAAATGGCAAGTTCTCTTAGCCACTAAGCTATCACCCCAGCCCTTGAAAAATATTTTTAAAATACTTGCCACTTTATAATAACATTATAATCTAATTGTTCATTGGTAAAGAAATGGTAAACATCGTGTGATATAAGAGCTCAGTAGAAAACTGGAATAGTCGTGAAAAATGGTCAATATAACAATAAGTGGGGAGATGGCTCAGGAGCGAAAGGTGTCTGCAAAGCCTGCCAACCCCAGTTTGATCCCCCAGGGTACCCATGTAAAGCCAGACACACAAAGTGACAAATGCATCTGGAGTTCATTTGCAGCAGCAAGAGGCCCTGGCATGCTCATACCTTCTCTCTCTCTTTCTCTCTCACATATATATATATGTGTGTGTGTGTGTGTGTGTGTGTGTGTGTATGTTTATATTTAAAAAAAAGAGTAAGTGCATTGAAAGTAAAAGTGGGAAGAAGTAAATAAAAACATTAAGTAAAAGTGATGACAAATGGACCAAGTTAAAAATATAAGCAGATATGCTTAGATGAAAGGGTTAAGTGGCAAGTTTTTATGAAGTTGTTTAAGTAATCAGTTACTAATTTATTAATTAATAAGTTGAGCCTGAAGAGGGTAATAAAGTCAGTGAATCCCCATCCATCCATTCTGAAAGGATTGTCCCACATTCTCAGAACACCAATAAGGGACAGGATTTCAGTCTTCAATTTAGCCGTTTTAGAAAAGGCAATAATGATTGACTCTCTCTCATGATGGATTCAGTCACAGCTGTCAGTCAAAATGTAAAATGACTTCTCAGGAAACCACCTGAGTATTCAGGTTCAAAACTACTTATCTGCGTCCCTGAATGGCATTGTAGCCCGGCAGATGACACTTTGCTCGTTTATTTCACTAACTGTTGTACAGACATTTGGCTGATTAAAACGTGTTCAAGTTACTGCTTGACTATACAATGGGAACTTCAGTGTGTTATACACATATATACACTGTACACATGTATACAGTATACACTTATAAGTGTTTATATACATATGTACACACACATATGTGTATGTGTCTATGCTTCCTAAGGGAGAAAACAAAAGGATTTACAGTAAATATAGCATACAGGCCACTAAGGCAGTTAAGCTGTTGAGGCAGGCAGTATGGGTTCCAATCTCAACTCTCACAGGACTAGCTAAGTGACGTTGTACACGGTTGTTGTTGTTTTTTGTTTGTTTGTTTTGTTTTTGTTTTTTCAAGGTAGGGTCTCACTTTAGCTCAGGCTGACCTGCAATTCACTATGTAGTCTCAGGGTGGCCTCAAACTCACCGTGATCCTCCTACCTCTGCCTTCTGAGTGCTGGGATTAAAGGCGTGCACCACCACGCCCAGCAACGTTTTATAATTGTTTCTTTTCTCATCTTAACAGTGGGAATGAAAGCGACACTTCAAAGTTTGGCACATTTTGTGATACTGTAGGAATAAAGGATGTGAAATTAAGTATGTAATCGTAGCACGGGGCCCTTCAAATCGTGAACTCTTGAAATCATTCTTAGTAGAACTGAAGAGATGGCTCAGTGGTTAAAGGCACTTGTTTACAAAGTCTGCCAGCCTGGGTTCAATTCCATAGTACCCATGTAAAACCAGATGCACAAAGTAGTGCATGTCTGGAGTTCATGTGCAGTGGTAAGAGACCCTAGCATGCCCATTCTCTCTCTCTCTCTCTGTCTGTCTCTCTGCTTGCAAATAATTTTAAGTATTTTTAAAAATCATTCTTCATGTAGACAAGATAGATACTTTCTTTTTTTTTTAATTTTAGTTTTTTGAGGTAAGGTTTCACTCTAGCCCAGGCTGACCTGGATTTCACTATGTGGTCTCAGGTTGGCCTCGAACTCATGGTGATCCTCCTACCTCTGCCTCCCCATTACTGAGATTAAAGGCGTGCACCACAATGCCCAACTTGACATTAACCTTTTAATTTTATAACTGGATGGCTAAGTAACCTGAACAATTTACTTAATCTCCTAGTGACTCAGCATTCTCATCTGTGTAATAGTGACAATTCCTTTGGCATTATCTGCCAGGCTGTATATATTAAAGAAGGAAACATATAAAACACCTGCACACCATGGTATTCTATAAAGAGCCACAGGTTTTCCTTTCAGGATGGATTTCCTAGCTAGTTATTTATTTCTATCCCTTACCTGACATTGATGACACTATTTTCTTTGTGGGCTTAGGTCACCTATCAAGCTTTAAGGTTACACATTTTTTATCCTATACTATTTTTAAGAATTTACAATGATTGTGACCAACCACATTTCTGTATAAGGTACCATTCAAGTTCCTTCATATCATAGCCTGTTTTTAATTCCATCTTAGCAGAAGCAAGTGTAAAGCTGGGCTAATACAAAACTTCATTTTTTTAAAAAAATTTTTGTTTATTTTTATTTATTTATTTGAGAGTGACAGAAAGAGAGAGAGAGAGAGAATGGGCGCACCATGGCCTCCAGCCACTGCACATGAACTCCAGACACATGTGCCCCCTTGTGCATCTGGCTAACGTGGGTCCTGGGGAATTGAGCCTCAAACCCGGGTCCTTAGTCTTCACAGGCAAGCGCTTAACCACTAAGCCATCTGTCCAGCCCCAAAACTTCATTTATGAGGAGACATTACTCAAAATATATCACAAGCTCTGGCTGATCGAACAAAGGTCTCATTGGTCAGGCAGTTCCAAAACCAAAAAGCATTGCGAGATAGATACTTTAAAGAAATATGAAATTTCTAAATGCAAATTTTCAATTTAGAAGTATTTTTAACTTTTTTGGACTCTATTATTATTATTTATAACTTTTGAAATAAATACCAAAGTTTTAGAGACTGAATAAAGCTTGAATTTCTCAATGTTCTTTTTCATGGTAGATTTTTCCTCAAATGGCTAGCTCACAATAAATCATTTGTCAGCTTACATAGATCAGGTAATTTCTAATCAGGTATGATTTCTTTTCACCCAACAGATCACTCTGCAACTATTGTCACCATAGCAGATGAAAATGAGAATAAATTTGTGAGTAGATTGATAAGAAACAATAATAATATTACCATGAGAGTTTGGCTTGGATTATCCCAACATCCTGTTGGTAAGTGACAGTGTATGTACTATGCAGAGCGACTGAAAGTCAGGCACAGTGATATGTGCATATAATTCTAACACTCTGAAGGCTGAGGCAGGAGGACTGCCATGAGTTTGAGGCCAGCTTATGCTATGTACCAAAACTCTGACTCAAAACACACACAGAGCCAGGATGTGTGTGGGGGTGGGGTGGGGATGGCAGTTCAAACGTTTCTTAGTGGTAAGAAAGTTATGTTGGGTGAGTGTTCTGGATCCTTAAATTTTGAGTAAACATGTAACCTATTAGTAATGGTAGAAATCACTAATAAAATAGCAAGTCACCTGGAATTGTCTAGAGACTAATTCCTAAGTTCCTTGGGTCAACAACAGTAATGTCTGTATCCTTTGTCCCCACAAGGAAACCATGATTTATCTCCTTTGGTGTACTATTACTTTTCATCTGATTTTGTAGCTTATAGCTATTATTGGGAAAACTATCATTCTTTTTCAGATATTTTTATCATAGATCAAAATTAAATCTTAATAGTGTATTTTTAATAGAGAATTGATTTAAAGAGAATTTGTAGAAGAATTTTTTAAATAAAGTATGATAGGTACAGGAAGGTGGGAAGACGGCTCAGTCAGTAAAGAGCTTGCCTCACAAGCATGAGGACTTGAGTTTGATCCCCAGAAGCCATGTGAACTACCAGGCATGGTGGCACATGCTTGTCGTCTCAGCACTGGGGAGGCAGATTCTGAGGGCTTAATTGGTAAGCTGAAGACCAATAAGAGTCTGTCTCAAAAATAAAAAAAAGTACATTGCATTCTAGAGGAACAACACTTGAAGTTGTCCTTTGGCCCCCACACAAACACAAGTACACACACACACACACACACATTTTAAAAAAAAAAAGGAGTAATAAGCCACATATGGTGGCACACACCATTAGCCCTAGCATTGGGAAGGCAGAGGTAGGAAGATCACTTGAGTTTGAGGCTAGACTGGGACTACAGAGTGAGTTCCAGGTCAGCCTGGGCTAGAGTGAGACCCTACCTTGAAAAAACAAAAATAAAAATGGAATAATACAGTATTTGAGTGAACTTTGACTTGGTAATGAATTAAGAGTAAACATTTGAAAGCCTGTTTCAAACGTTATGCCAAATTTAATTTTAAATAATTGAAATAAATGTGAACTCTAAAACATCAAGTGATTTAAAAAAAAAAAAACTGAGTGGATCCAAACTTTTAAATGGATAGTAAAGATGGTTTACATTCTCACCACAAGGTGGCGCCCCCTCTGCTGGAAAACAACAATGGAGTCCCGGGGGGGGGGGGGGGGCTGAACTCTCCTGGGCCCTTCTTCCTTTTTCCTCTAGCAGCATATCCTTAATGATAGGAGCTTTCTTAAAGAATGTAGGATGAAGATCCCAGAAATGTGCTTCTCATGCAATATATGTTTAAGCATCCTCTATCATAATGCTACCATAATCTCCATCACTGTCCAATAAAAGTTTCTATTAAGGGGTTGGAAAGGTGGCTTAGCGGTTAAGGCATTTGCCTGCAAAGCCAAAGGATCCCGGTTCAATTCTCCAGGACACACGTAAGCCAGATGCACAAGGGGACACATGCATCTGGAGTTCATCTGCAGTGGCTGGAGGCCCTGGAGCACCCATTCTCAACCCCCCCCCCCCGCCTCTTTCTCTCCCTCTCAAATAAATAATAACAATAAGTTTCTATTAAGATAAAAATATTCCATATGGAGTGTCTAGGGTAGTAATCACTAGCCACATCAAATGTGGTTAGTGCAGCGAGAAGACTGATTTTTTAAAATTGTGTTTCTTTTCAGTGAATTATATTCTTAAACCATGACCATCATATAGGGCAGTGCCACTCTAAGTAAATGAGTTACTTGAGCCATATGTTTTTTTAAAATCTTGGTAATCCATAGGAATGAATATAATTGCATATAATGTATTCCTTCAGATCAGTCTTGGAGTTGGATAGATGGATCAGCTGTGACATTTGTCAAGTGGGAAAATAAAAGTAAGAATGATGATGGAAAATGTAGCATTTTAATAGCTTCAAATGAAACCTGGAAAAAAGTTGAATGTTCACATGGCTATGGAAGAGTTGTCTGCAAAACTCCTCTGGGTAAGGCTGTTACCTGTACTTAAGGAAGTGTCCAGTAGAATAGGCCAAGAAATAAAAAACATATAACCCTGATCAGTTTTTGAACTTGGTCCTGAGGTATTTCTAAATATCTTCCAGAATTTCCTCATTAAATCATAGGGGTTTTCTATATATATATTACATAAGACTTTATTATACAATATATGTAGAATTCCTGCATGAAACTATTAAATTTTAAATAGTTCTTTCCTAAGAGAAACAGAAGCTGCCAGAAAATTTAGGAGGTAATTTCTGTGAAAGTTTTCTTAAGATATATTTTATTCTATAGTTTCAGTATGTGAGATTAAAGGTGTGTTTCTGCAGCTACCTTGTTCTCTTTCTCCCTGTTTTCATAAAACTCATGATGAATTTAAAAAAATATATTTTATTTATTCATTGATTTGGGACAGAGAGAGGGAGGGAGAGAGAGATAAAGAATGGGTGCATCAGGGTCCCCAGCCATTGTAAACAAACTGCAGATGCATGCCCCACTTTGTGCATCTGGCTTACATAGGTACTGGGGAATCAAACCTGGGTCCTTAGGCTTTGCAGGCAAGCACCTTAACAGCTAAGCCATCCCTCCAGCTCCATGATGAATTTTTTTTTCTTTTCCATGATGAATTTTTTTAACAATCTAAAAATAGATGTAACTGGGCTGAGATGGTTTAGTTGCTAAGGCACTTGCCTGTGAAGCCTAATGACCCATATTCAATTCCCCAGTACCCACATAAGCCAGATGCACTAGGTGGTGCATGTGTCTGGAGTTCGTTTGTAGTGGCTGGAGGTCCTGGCATGCCTCTTCTCCCCCTCTCTCTCTCAAATAAGTAAATAATTTTTAATTGAAATAAAATAAAAGGAAAGATTTTCAAAAAATCGATGTAACTACTTGAAATATTCAGAGTATCTATAGCAAGCCATAATTGAACTTCTATTTTGTCATGAATTGATATATAAAATAACCATAAAAATATCATTGAGCTTCATGAGTACAAAAAGACCTCTAAACTTTTTCCATTAACATTTTGAAACATCTAGCTTAGAAACCAGGCTCATGTCTTTAATCCCTACACTTGGAAGACTGAGATAATAGAATTGCTATGAGTTCAAGGCCAACCTGCTTCATAGAGTGAGTTGCAGGTCAGCCTGGGCTACAGTGAGACTGTACCTCAAAATAAATATTAATTAATCAATTAATTAATAAAATACATAGCTTAAGCTTTCCATTGTGGCATATAAATATTAAAGACAACACTCCCATTGCAGCAAATGGTCTCTGTGTATGATGGTTTGCATGCTGGGATGCACCTGTGAATAAGTTACTGGCTATCACAGAGCTTACCACCTGGTAGAGGAAGATGGATTATTAAAGCAGGCCAGGCTTTGAAGGAGAGGAAAAAAACTGTGTGATAGAGACTAGGTGGGTGGGGGATCTAGAGAAGATTGTAAGGGTGGAGAGGCTACAGCAAAGCTCAGAGAGGTCAGCCCAGCTCCAGGAACAGACACAGCACAAGGACCAGATGAAGGAACCTGCAGAAGCTCCGGGAAGAACTAGAAGGAAGGTAGTTTTGGGCATTTCTGGTCTGGAAGCAAGAGTCAAGGAACGCTGGCTCCATTTGAGCGGATGGGAAGCAACTGCAAGATTGGGTAGGGAGTGTTAGTGTGACATAAATGAAGGTTCTATTGCTGGGCGAGGTGGCGCAAACCTTTAATCCCAGCACTTGGGAGGCAGAGGTAGGAGGATTGCTGTGAGTTCAAGGCCACCCTGAGACTAAAGAGTGAATTCTAGGTCAGCCAGTGCTAGAACGATACCCTACCTCGAAAAAACAAAAAAAAAAAAAAGAAGGTTCTGTTTTGACTATTCAATGTTATTGATAGGGAGATGTCTAATCTGCAGTGCAGCACATGGGAGAGATACGGCGGTCACTATAGTGATGGCATTTAAAATCCTGAGCCAAGGGCTAAGGAGGTGGCTGGGTGGTGGAGTGTTTGTGTAGCATGTGCAAGGCCCTGAATTCCACCTTCATTGTGGCAGAGGAAGATGGGGCATACTAGAAAGCCATGGGACAGAATGATCCATCTGGATAGCAGGCAGAGAAGAGGCTTCTGGTAGCATTTGAAGTTGAGAGTTAAGGACTAAATGAGTCATCCTAGAAACTTAACTCATTTGAAAGCAAATAATATTTTGGCCCTAATAAGTCAAAACATAAAAACTCATAGCATTAATCGATTTGCTCTTGAAGTAGGATACTATGAAGAGCAATGCTTCTAACAGAAATGTGGTTAGAGAAAGTGAAGATAATGAAAGTGCCTTGATTTTTTTGGGAGAAAGTTCCTATAGCAATGAAGAGGATTTGAATGAAAAGTCACCCACTTCAATTTGAAAAGAAAGAAAGAAGAAAAAAAAGAAAGTTAGTTTTGTGTTTCATAAGTTTAGACTTTATGTCGAAGCTATGATGCAATCAGATATTTATTGTCTTTAATTTGTACATACCTTATGTGTCTGACATACCACTTGCTGAATAAAGTCAACAGTAATAGTCATTGCTGGGCTGGCTCAGTGGTGGAGAGCTTGCCTAGCAGTCACAAAGCCCTGAGTCCAATGTCCAGCACTGAAGATGATGATGATGGTGGTGGTGGTGGTCGCTGCAGCATTCTCTTCTCCAATATCACTCCTGTCCTGATTGCAGGCCCGGATTACAGAGGCATAGCTATCGTGTTCGCCATGCTAAGCATCTTAGCGCTCATCAGCGGGCTCATATGGTTCCTGGTACAAAGAAACCGTTTCCACTGGGCAGGCTTCTCATCGGTTCGGTATGAACATGGAGTGAATGAAGACGAGATTATGCTTCCTCCTTTGTATGACTAAACTCTTCAAAAAGTTTGTTAATTTGCACTATCTTTGAAGGAATAAAGAAGAGCCACTTAAAATTTCCCCACCGCCAGTATTTACTCTGTTCCAAAGTAGAAGTTTTACGCACTTTAGACAGTTAGTTCCTATGCTCATAGGTACAATTAATGGCCCATTATCTGCCATATGGATAACTCTTAACTGATAGAATAGAGAATTTGAAGCTAGCACAGAAGTTCCAAGTGTTTACAGGTTAATACATTTAACTAATGTGAAGCTTCTCTGTAAGAATGTGGTTGCTAACTAGATATCTATATATCTTTTTTTTTTTTTTTTTTTGAGGCAAGCCCAACAGACTGGCCTCTCTATGAGAAACAGAATAAGAGAGACAGGGAGAGAGAAAGAGAGAGAGAGAATTGGTGTGCCAGGGACTCCAGCCACTGTAATTGAACTCCAGTGCACTACCTTGTGCACATGAGCAACCTTGTACATGCATCACCTTGTGCATCTGGCTTACATGGGGTCTGGGGAGTAGAACATGGGTCCTTAGGCTTTGCAGGGAAGTGCCTTAGTTGCTAAGCCATCTCTCCAGCCAGAGATATCTATACATTTTAGTGGCATTTTGAACAAAACATAATATTTGGTTGTACATATACCTTTATATTTTTAAAAGCATCTGGCCAAATGCAAAATTAGTACCTAAAGAAGACCAACATTATTTCAGAATAGCCATTTATAGCATTTAGGGAAAAAAAAGGTTAAATTCTTTTTTTTTTTTTTTTTTTTTTTTTTTTTACACAGCAAAATGGCACTTCCTGATAAGGTATTTCTTACAGGATTCCAAAGATATTTCATACCAATATTATTTAAGTGAAGTTTTTTCTGTTTATAATTACTCATGATACAATGGCTTTTAAAGAAAACTTAGAACTTAATGCTTCTAAAGTGTGAAATTATTGTCAAATTGATTAGGTGATTTTTATCTGTATTTTGTGTGTGCTGACTTTTGTTTTTCAAAAAGACTTAATTAGAGACTTAAGAATTTGCAAATTATATATTTCACATAACATGTCAACTTTTAAAGAACAATTTATTATTTTATTGTCTTTTATATGATATAAACAGAAAAGGGACCGTGAAAGGCATTGTTTGTATAACTTAACATTTATAAAAAAAAAATAGAGTTTTCCAGTGCAACTCTAAACTTAGTGACTACTAAAATATTTAAAATTTTAACTGATTAAAGAAGCAATATTTTTAGATGTTATTTTCAATTTAATACCTAGAATATATTCTTAGTAGTAGCATCCACAAGACATGGTGAATGTTTTACTCAGTCTCTAAGTTATATTTGTACTTTTGAATATTTTTGTATGAGATCAATAGATTTATTTTGTTTGAAGTGTTTATTATATCATTAAAAAGTTGTAAACAATTTTCAAAAATAGTTTTAATGCAGTCTAAAAGTTCTTATAAAATATTTTTATTGAAATAGCTTTTATATTTTAATTCTTTTGAGCTGTGATCTGTATAATTTTAGAGTTTCCCCAAAGAACAAAATTGATGTGACAAGCACAGCTGTATGTAATGGTGATGCCATATTAAAGTTTCCTTATCTTTTAAAAGTGTTGATCCTTGAACAAAAGCATCTCTGCCTTATGTTTTATTGTGTTATATGTCTAGTATCAAGGGCAACCAAGTGTCCAGTAATTATAAGCTGGAGTATTAAATATTTAATAAGCATCTTTAGTCTCCTTTTCAGATTTCCCTTGCTCAGTGTGTGTCAGCATCACATTTGAAAAGGGAATCCATCTATGTTCCAACTATTTCTTATTCTTTCTTTAAAAACAATATTTATTTATTTGACAGTGACACACAGAGAGAGAAAGGGGCAGATAGAGAATGGGCACTCCAGGGTCTCCAGCCACTGCAAACGAATTCCAGATGCATGTGCCACCTTGTGCATCTGGGTTATGTGGGTCCTGGAGAATATGAGCCTCAAACCGGGGTCCTCAGGCTTCACAGGCAAGCGCTTAACCACTAAGTCATCTCTCCAGCCCCTATTTCTTATTCTTCATGCTCTCCTTGGGAATTCTTTCTGCCCACTCCCTGTGAGTTCAAGTATGTAATGCCAGGTTTATATTTCCAACTATCCACTGGATGATTTGTGTCAAAGTCCTTCTCAACATGTCCAGAACTGCCCCATAATGGTGTTCCTTCCTAGTTTTCAGTTCCAGACATCTCAAGAATTTAGGACAATCTGCCGGGTGTGGTAGTGTACACCTTTAATCCCAGTACTTGGGAGGCAGAGGTAGGAGGATCGCTGTGAGTTCGAGGCCACCCTGAGACTACATTGTGAATTCCAAGTCAGCCTGGGCTAGAATGAGACCCTACCTCGAAAAACCAGAAAACAAAAAAAGAACTTAGGACAACCCATTCCAGGCTTTCCTGGCTAACCCAGACATATAAGGTCTGATACAACTCATCTCTTGCCTGGCGTGATGGTGCACGTCTTTAATCCCAGCACTCAGGAGGCAGAGGTAGGAGGATCACTGTGAGTTTGAGTCTACCCTGAGAGTATATAATGAATTCCAGGTCAGCCAGGGATAGAGCAAGACTCTACCTTGAAAAATCATTTTGTAAAGACAACAAACCAAAAACTTCAGGTCAATAGACCCAATGGTGGGGCCTGGAAAGATGGCTTAGCAATTAAAGGTGCTTGCAAAGCCTGCAGCCCAGGTTCAATTCCCAAACTCCCCCAAATAAGCAGGATGCAAAAAAGTGGTATGAGTATCAGGTGTTGGTTTTCCAGCTTCAAGAGGCCCTGGCATGCATGTGCATGGGCACACACACACACACAAATGAAAATATTAAAAACAAACCCAATGATAAGACTTAGGGGACAGGTATAGAAGTGATACCAATAATCACCTTTTCTTTCTCCCCTCCTACATCTGTGGGCAAGATATTTTCATTACCTGGGAATTCTCCCTGGTAAAAGATTACTGTATACTTGGTAAGCCATAATCTGGATCCTTCTACTGAAATTCTTACAGAGAAAGCCTGAAATCCTGATTCCTCATTGTAGGCTCATGCAACCTTAAAACCCTCTTGGAAAAGCAAAGACTTAATTATTGTTAGTTAGTTCAATAACATTATCTTACTTAAGAAAACAAATTTGAATTACTTAAGGGTTTTAGGGCTGGAGAGATGGCTTAGCAGTTAAAGCACTTACCTAGGAAGCCTAAGGACCCCAGTTCTATTTCCCAGTACCCACATAAACCAGATGTACAAGGTGGTGCATGCATCTGGAGTTCATTTGCAGTAGCTGGAGGTCCCCATCCCACAACACCCATAAGCCCACCCCCAACAATACACTGCCTCCAGGAAGCTTCAATTCCAAAATTGCCATCCACTGGGGACCTAGCATGCAGAACACCTAAGTTTATGGGGGAACACCTGAATCAAACCACCATACATGGGTACTGGAGAATTGAGCCTGGGCTTTCAGGCTTTACAAGTAAGTACATTTAACTGCTGAGCCATCTTTCCAGTTGTTTTCTAGGTAGGGTCTCATTCTAGGTCAGGCTGGCATGGAACTTACTCTGTAGCCCCAGGCTGGTCTCAAACTCATGGATCTTCTACATCTCCCTCCTCAGTGCTGGGTTTACAGGCATGCACCAAGCACCACCAACACCCTTGTCCCTCTGATTATTTCTAATTGAGTTACTTGGTTTTTGTTGTTGTTGAATTTAGTTTGATTTTCTATGCCAATGACATGAGGCTTGCCCAAGTGTCTTGTTTGGGTCTGGTTTGCATTGTCTGACTCCAGAGACTCTCCTGGGTCAAGTGGTTATGGGAAACTGAGTCAGACAGACATGGCACCAGAGATAGAATGGAGAATCAGAAAACTTATTTATGTTGACATGAACTGAGGGGAATAACTTTCAAAGCCAAGTATAACAGGCAGTCTTACATCATCTTGAATTCTTTATATTATTAGCGAGTTACAAGTTTCTAAGATTACACGATTTTGGGGCACAAACAGAAAATTCCTCAGTAATCAATCAATGATAAGAAAGTACAAATGTAAAGCCGGGTGTGATGGTGCACACCTTTAATTCCAGCCCTAGGGAGGCAGAGGTAGGAGGACTTCTGTGAGTTCGAGGCCGCCGTGAGACTACATAATGAATTCCAGGTCAGCCTGGGCTACAGCAAGACCCTGCCTTGAGAAGAAGAAGAAGGAGGAGGAGGAGGAGAAGGAGGAGAAGGAGGAGGAGAAGAAGGAGAAGAAGAAGAAGAAGGAGGAGGAGGAGGAAGAGGAGGAGAAGAAAAGAGAATACAGATGCAGAAGAGAAAGCTATTTGTTCAGGGGTATTTGTGCCTATGGCTGCACTAACCAGATAATATACAAGCAGATTGCAAGCTGCATAGATAGGGAGGAGACTGAGGGTCATGCAGTCTCCCTGGTAAAGCTTGTACAATAGAAACTGTGTTTTAGAGTATCACCTGGGCCTGGTTTCTTTGTTAAATTTCTTCTCCCACAAAGTTATAGTTTCATGGTATATACAAGCAAAGTTTAAAGACTCAAGTCAGAAAATTTTAGTGCCAGGGGTGGGACTCCTTCCAGGGAATTGTTGGTTGGAGAGGCCCCTGATGCCCCAAAAAACATCACAGACTATTGTCAAGGCTTTTGGTTGCCCACCAGAACCAGATGGTAAGACCCTACTGCTGAATATACCACTGTGCTTGCTGATGATGGTGGTGCTGGGTTTTTGGCAGTATTACTTTGCTTAGATTTATGAAAGTGAGCCAGATTCTCCTGCCATTGATGGTATTCCCTTAAAATTTGTAACACAAGGAAGCCCACATACCCCTAGGGAATTGGGCCCATACCCGTCAGCCAATAGATATTGTATAGATTCATCACAGTAGAGGCATGAGGACAGTATCCTCAGGCGATTGTGACAGCTGACAGGTTACCAAAGACCCAGAGATTCCCCTCACGGTCAAGCTCTGGAAGACATCTGCCCCTACTGAGAAGACTATAGCACTGCCATAGTCACCCACAAGCTGACTAGTCTAAGCACAGCAGAACCTTGAGGAGTCTACAGCCCTGCTCTAGGCACAATCCTGGAAGCTAACTGGTCCAGGCATGGCAAAAGCCTGAAGAATTCAATATGGGATACTGGGGAAAATGGACATGATGCCCACCAGTCCTACTTGTGTTTGCTGTGCCTGATTGGGGAAAAAAATCTCTTATAATAGCTTGTGCTCTATTAAGCATCATAAGTTAGAGATAGTCAGGCACCTAGTAAGGGTCCTAGTTTCTCCCATTTGCTGGCTCCCTCCTGATGCTCATCATGGTCCTTTTGTTTGGCCTTTTTATTCTAAATATGATAGCCAAATAAGATTCCAAATACTCCTCCAGGGTTATCAAAGAGTTAACATCTATGATGATACCAGAATAGGTGATGTCTCTTGGTAGTGTTTACAAAAGACATCAATAGGGGAGAACCTGGTAGAAGAAAGTTAGCAAAGAAACCAGGCCTAGATGGTACTCTGAAACAGTTTCTATTGTACAGCCCTCCCTGTCTATGCAGCTACACCCTGCTTGTATGTCTTCTGGTTAGTACAGCCATAGACACAAACACCCCTAAACAAATAGGTTTCTATCTACATTCGTACTTTCCTACCTCCTTTCTTTCTCTCTTTTTTGTTTTTTTCTGAAGTAGGGTCTCACTCTAGCTCAGGCTGACATGGAATTCACTATGTAGTCTCAGGGTGGCCTTGAACTCATGGCGATCCTCCCACCTCTGCCTCCCAAGTGCTGGGATTAAAGGCGTGCGCCACCACACCTGGAGTTACATTTGTACTTTCTTATCACTGATTGGTTGCTAAGGAATTTTCTGTTTGTGCCCCAAAATCAGGTAACCTTAGAAACTTGTGACCCACCAATAGTATAAAGAATTCAAGATGATGTCAGAATGCCTATTGCATCTGTTTATAAAACCTCTGAGCTATCAGAGCTCAGTACTCAGGCTTTGGAAGCGAATCCCCTGAGTCCATATCAACATGAATAAATTTTCTGATTCTCCATTCTGTCTCTGGTGCCATCTCTGTGTGACTCAGTTTCCTGTAACACTACATAGTTGGGCTAGAGGACACTCAAAAATTAAGCTGGAGCTGAGCAGGGAGCCTCCTCCCTGTTAACTAGCCGTCATGACACTGGAAAGAGATGTGCAACTTGTTGGGGGAGAAAAGTCATCAGTGGTCTTAACCAACAGTAGATCCGGCAAGTTTTACAGCTGGCCAGCCAGTCCAAATGTACCAACTGGTGCGATGGTGGCATGTCTGTTATGGGAGAAACCAACTGCTCTCTTATTGGATTTGAGGCCTTCTCCAGGGGAGGGAATTCATGCCTGGCACTGAAAAACTTAATTGAAATCTTATGGCAGAGGAGGTCATAAGCCCTGGGGGCGGGGGGGCTACTACTGTTGTCAGGCTAAATGGACATATTATGTGACCAAATGCCCTCTAAATACTTATGACCATATATTAATGCTACTGTCACTTTTAGCTAGAGAAGTTCTCTTTTCAGATGGTAGTGGGGTGACTCAAACTTACCAAAATGCTCAGAAGTCACAGTGCAAGTTTTCAGCACTAAGATATGTCTATCATACCCTCTAAGATCCAGGGACCATTGAAGAGATGGTGAGGTGGTAGAAAGAACCTAGGAGCCAAAAGAAGAATACTGTCTTCCAGACGCAAAGATGCCAAGGCACTCGTTACCTCACGGTGGCTAATGCTATATACATTAGACCTGCATAATAAGAGTGGGAAAAAATGATGATATCAAAATAGAAGAGAGACTAGTTGGAAAGAAGGAGGGACTCAGTGGACAGGACATATCTGAAGGGAAAAAAGGGATGGGATTATGATCAGGTTATATTGTTTATACCTATGAAAGTTGTCAATAAAGTCAAATAAAAAATAAAATTAAAAAATGAAAGTCCTGGCATGGTGGCACACACCTTTCATCCCAGCACTCAAGAGGCAGAGGTAGGAGGATCACCATGATTTCGAAGCCAGCTTGGGACTACAGGATGAATTCTAGGTCAGGCTGGGCCAGAGTGAGACAAGCTCTCTCATCACTTGGGAACTTTCAGCTGTGGGCAAGTTTTTTTTTTTTTTTTTTTTTTTTTTTCCCTAGGCCCAGCAGGGAGGGGCCCCTAGCCCTTACTCTCAGCATGGGTTCTTTATCCCCTCCTGCTCCCCACATGGCAGGAGCTCCTTGAACTTTCTTTTTTCTTTCCACACGTTTTTCCCAGATCCATATTTGGTCACATGGACTCCTGAGCTACCTGTGGCCCACCTGGGCCTTTGGGCTCCATGTGGTGCACTTCTCCCCACTTTATTTCCTCTTACCTCCCAGCCTTCCCCTGTCCACACTCCTTTGTATCTAAAAATTTTTTGTAAAAATCTTTGTAAAAATAAAAAATAAATAATTAATTAATTAAATTTAATTAAAAGACTCTTGAATCACCTAGTAATCCCAGCACTGAGAATGTGGAGGTAGGGATGATCATGAGTTTAAGTCCAACTCAGACTGCATAGCAAGCCCCCATCACAAACAGACTGACTATTGATGCAGTAACTGGTGACAGAAAAGTTGACACATTTCACTGGGAGGAGCCTGTGAAAAGGAGGTCATAACCATTTCATCTGAAGGAAAAAGCTGCAAGGCACCACCTTAACCAAATGATCAAAGGGAACATCAGTGAAAGACAAGATTGTGTCTCCTGAGGAGATTCCCTTCTAAAACAGCACAGAGTGATTCTATCAGGAGAAATCATCCACACATTGTACTGAGGGACGTTCTACAAAATGACCAATACTCCTCCAATGAGTTTTGATGATGAACTCTTACGGAGTAGCAGAGGTCTATTCTAGATTTATGGAATGAAGGAGACATGACTCCTCAATTCATTCTTTGATCCTGGATTGGATCCTAGAACAGAGAAAAAACATAGCAAGAGGGACAATGGTCAAGTGTGGTAAGTGCTGTGGATTAGTCAATAGCATTATGCCAGTGGTCATTTCCTGGTTTTGATCTTTGTACTGGGGTTTTACAGGATGTTAACATGTGGGGAAGCTGGCTGAAGATTTACGGAAATTCTCTGTACTACTTCTGCAATATTTTCGAAAGTCTGATGTTATTTCAGCTCAAATAAAAAGTTTTCAAATATTGAGAGAGAGAAAGAGACAATCCCTTCCTGGGGATCTGGGCCACGGGGTCATCGCTAGCTGTGACCCGGGGCTCCCCTCCCTCCCCAGGGCTGGCGATGGGAGGGCTCGGCAGAAGCGCCGCCCCGGCCCGCCGCCTCCCGCATCCCGCGGCTCTGGACGCCCGCCGCCGCAGTCATGACTCGGGCGGCGCTGCCCACGCTCCTGCTGCCGCTGCTGAGCCTGGCCACGGCCGCCGTCGCGGGTAAGCTGCCACCGCCGCGCGCGCGGGTCTCCGGGGAGCCGCGAGCTCGAGTCCCCGTCTCGGCGCCGCGGGCGCCGATGCTCCACGCCCACCCTCCCCAGAGGACCAGAGGGGCTCTATCCCGGCCCTCTGTTCGACACCCTGCTCACCCTCGACCCGTGGACCCCGCTCATCTTGCACCCGCCTTCCTGGTCCAGTAGGTCGAGAGAGCGGCCCCCAGAAAGGGAGATGGCTGAGGATGCAAGAGCGCCCCCTCTCCCACCGTGTGCATGCTCAGCGCAGACCCACTCGGCCCGGAGGGACCCCCAGCCCGCTCTTTGGCTAGAGAACAGAGGGGCATAGAATCCCTCGATGGATGTATTGGAGGGTCGTTGGGGACGGGCAGCGAGATTTCCCCAGCTGGGGCGCCGGGGTGCTGGGCCTGGGGGCGGGGCAGGCCCTCTCCTGCAAGCTGCGTCGTTCATCCATTGGTTGGCATTCAAGTTGTTCAAACAGGAAAACAGTTCAGCCAAATAACCCTTGGATCGGAGAGGGATGTGAACAGGCGAAGTTTGGATTCCACTGAAAACGTGTGATTTAAAAAAAAAAAAGGCAAAAGCGTATGCTCTGCTGTCGTGCAAGGGACATCTGGAAATTACACGTGATCAGTCATTTCCAAAGTGACTCCTGAGGAAAACAGCCCCTTTGAATGTGTTTTTTTGTTCTTTAAACACGTTTTCTTCAGGGAGGCAGGCATGTCAAAAATATGGTGGGGACCCCCTGGGAAAGATTTCCTTCCAAAGACACTGCGGATTGAGCAATTCCAAGAGCAAAATAAACAAGAACTAAGTGAATACTTGTGGGCTTGAATAACAGGATTGTGCAAGAAACTTCACCCCTTGAATTTCACTGCTGCTGCTTCTTCTTCTTTTTTTTTTTTTTTTTTTTTTTTTTTTTTTTTTGTCTTAGTAAGTTCCTATTTGAAGCCTGCTGACGGGACTATCTGGGTACTGGAGGCACAGCATGGGGCACAGTAAGCAGCTCAGGACCGGTTCCAAGCTCAAAACTCCTTTCCTGAAAGTTGGGGCTGTAGACCTGCCCGTGTGGCGAATTATACCATCTGCTGCCATCTGAGTAGCAGAGGCAAGTTGTGCAGATTCCTCACGCCGTTTGACAGAGCACACTAATTTTGTGAGACAGGCTGAACTAGAGGGCCCACGAAGAATGGGCTGATTCTGGGTCCTCCTTAAGCACCCCCTCATTTGCTGAGACCCCTGTACTCCCTTAGCCCACTGCACCTACCCACCCCATGCTTTTGCGCTTCAGCTTCAGACTAGTCAACCAACACACTCTTGGAAGATACTGAAAGGGGATCCATTTCGAGATTGCTCTGAGAAGCTGTTTTGACCAGGAAGAGAACAAACTTCTGTGGCAGGGTTCATTGCTTTGCTTTTCCTAAGTCCACTGTGGTTAAATAAGCTTTCCAGGAGCCGTTGCAGAAGTGAATGGGGGATAAATTCTCGCTGCTAATCCTCTTCTCTCGGTCGGTCGGGAGGCTTTAACGATTAATTTAGAAGTAGCATGAGCTTTGCCCTTGCTATCTACCCAGCTTCTCTACACTTCAGCAAGACCGTGATAACACTTCATAGGGCTGTTGTGAGAGTCTGGTACCTATCACAGGCATGGTACTTCCTGGTCTCTTTCCCTTTGCTCGTGTCATAAAAAATGTAGGGCAATTACTGCAACCAGAGAACACCCTAAGAGTACTGTTCTTTGTGGGCTGTTCATGTTTACTGAGCATATTTTTGCATACATGATGAGAGAGCTTGTCAAAGTTACCACAGAATTAGCTGAATACAAAGGGATTATCAAAAAACTGATAGTAGTGCATAGAGTATAAATTCAATGTTGAAGTGGAAATGCTGTTACTGTTTTCTACTCTTTTGAAGTTTATTAGTAAAAGTGAACTAACATTGAGTTATTAGCTCAAAAATCACAATGGAAGCTAGGCAAGGTGGTGACTGCCTTTAATGCCAGCACTAGGGAAGCAGAGGTAGGAGGATCACTGTGAGTTCAAGGCCACCCTGAAACTAAATAGTGAATTCCAGTTTAGCATGGGCTAGAGTGAGACCTCTACCAAAAAAAAAAAAAAAAAAAATCACAACGGACAAAATATTCTTTAAATTCCTGAGCAAAAGCCAGGCATGGTGCACACACCTTTAATCTCAGCACTGGGAAGGCAGAGGTAGGAGGATTGCCATGAGTTTGATGCCACCCTGAGACTACATAGTGAATTCCAGGTCAGCCTGGGCTAGAGTGAGACCCTGCCTCGAAAAACCAAAAAATAATAAATAAATATATTCCTAAGCAAGGTGCCATAATATCCCTTTAAGAAGACCCCATGTAGTGGTATGTTTTGCTCACAGTGGATGTGTCTGTGATTACTGTGATTTCCATGAGTGAGTGTAAGCGTGTACAGAGAAGCCCTCATTTCGTGCTCAGCATGTGGGTGAGAATCTAGGAGGTACCATATCCTATAGACCTTAGATGGAGGATCCCTGCCTTCCCCCTTATGTCCTCACTTACCACCTTCCTGCTACTCACTGTGTTTATCAATATTGACCTTCTGGAAAATCCAGTGCCCTCTTTCCTTCTGCACAGAGTACTTAAGTACCCCCTTGTTGGCATGCCCCACCTTCCCATACCATTCCAATCTTCGTTAATATGTCTAGTGCCTCCCCTGAACCCCCCCCATGCTGTCACATGCCCATGCTTTGTTTCCAAAGCCCTTCTGAGTGTGCATTGTTTATTCATCTGTCTTCTTGCTTTGTACTGCATAGTAGGAGGAATTTCACTGTCTTGTGGGCTTTTATTTTTGCTGGGTCTTTGGACTTCGTTTTATAAAAACGGATGAAAATGTGAGTGATTTAAAAAGTAGAGAGAAGGCCGGGCATGGTGGCGCACACCTTTAATCCCAGCACTTGGGAGGCAGAGGTAGGAGGATCACTGTGAGTTCGAGGCCACCCTGAGACTATATAATTAATTCCAGGTCAGCCTGGACCAGAGTGAGACCCTACCTTGAAAAACCAAAAAAAAAAAAAAAAAAAAAAAAAGCAGAGAGGATATCTGCATTACAGTTCCTTTTAGATTGTCTTATTTCTGCTTGAGTTCATCATTGAATTCAAAGAATTTAAATCCTCAATCTGTTTATCCCACTTTTTCTGACTATCATGGATAGAGTACTAATGTTTCAGGGGAAATTATCTCAGATTAAATACAAGAATATTTTTGTAAGTTTAAAATGTTAATGTTTATTTTTTTTCAACAAAAAGTGAAAATATTATTGTGTTTTATTTCACAATTCCTTTAATTTTTTGGTCAGCTTTTAAGAATTTGCTGGTGGGACCGAGGATATAGCTCAGTGAATAAAGTGCTTGCCATGCAAGCATGAAGACCTGTGCTTATATCCTTAGAACCCATGTAAAATGCCTGTCATGGTGGTACATGCCTGCAATCACAGTACAGAGAAAGCAGAGTTTTATTAGACTGGACTGGTGCAGAATTTACTCAGCCAAACAAATTAGCCCATTATCTTTGAATTCAGTCTTACTAAAATTTTTGGAACAGAGGCAGAATGCAGCCCCCCCCCTTTTTTTTTTTTTTTTTTGCCAGAATGTAAGATTAATGGCCTTTAGCCCAGGTTCTTATAGAGCCTATCACAGTCAATTTCACATTTCTGGGAGGTAACTAAGCACATTAGTCCATTACAAATTTAACCTTGATCAGACTTTTTGGGCATGAGCAACCGAATGCAGCCAGCCCATATGCCAGTAGCCCAGTTCCAACCAAGTTTTCTGTTGTCTTTCCTTCACCTTAGAAAGTTCATAAGCCAAGCCTCCAAATACAATTCTCTCTGCTTCAAGTTCTCATCAGAATAGCCCACAACACTTGGCTCACCACTCTGGAAGTCATCTTCGGTACCAAGTCTATGCCCATTCCTACAAAACAAAAGTCCCAAAAGACTGAAATCCACATGGTCAGATTCATTGCACAGCAACAACCCACTCTGGTACCAATTCTGTCATGGGTGGTTTCACATTGCTAGAATGAACCTTCAGACCAGACACAGTTATGGGAGGAAGAAGGGATTTATTGAAGCTTACAGATCCTGGGGAAATTCCATAATGATGGAAGAACCTGGCCCCCTTTCACAGGTCCATTCAGACAGAAACACCACCAGCAGCACCACAAACAAGCACACACCAAGAACTCCAGGCAGAGCTCAACACTCACATATCTTTACATTGGAATTCCAGATCCACCCCCACACCTTAGGGCTGGACTATAGGATCCACCCACAGTGACACCTCTTCCAGCCAAGCAGCTGGAAATCCAAGAAGCTTTAATAAAACTCCTGAATCAACTGGGGGACATCCATCCAAACTACCACAGAACCCTTATTCCTCTCTGAACCTGAGGAGTCTTCTCTTGGAAGTGTAGTCTTCCATAACCCAACTAGAATCACCTGTTAAGATCTGCTTATAACATTCTGGGATTACTGTAGCCTATTGCTCCAAACTCTTTCATATTCCTTCCATAAATCAGTTCAGAAAGCTTAAGAAATAACCAATTCTCAGTACTGATGTTAGTTGTTACTTTTCTCACTACTGTGATAAAGCACCTGTCAAGAGAAATTTAGTGGAGGGAGGTTTATTTTGGCCTACAGTCTGATAGGATGGTCCATTATGCAGGGATAATGTGGTGGCAGGAGCGCCCAGCTCCTAATCACTGATATATCAACAGACCAGGAAACATAGAGAGGAAAGAAAGAGGGCCTGGGCTATAAACCTTAAGCCCTTCCCACATAACCACTACTTTCAGCTAGCCCACCACCTCCCAGAAGTTCTACAACCTCTAAGACTTCCAACAGTTGAGGAACCAAGTATTCAAAGCACAAGGGACTATGGGGATTATTTCACATTTAAACCATGATACATAAGGAAGCCCCAGAACTCCTGTGAAGAATTCCATTTTGTGATAAACTGAAGTCTCCTGCCACAGCCCATATCAACTCACCATCAATAGAAGTGTGGCTTTTTTCTAATCATGCAGCTGTAGTTCAGGCAGTGAGTGGATGGCTGCAGCCCTAACCAACATCTAGGCTACAACTGCATTAGAATAATCAGCCAGAATCACCCAACTAAGCTGCTTCCAAGTTCCTAACCAAGAACAACGTGTGAGATGTTTCTTGTTTAAGCTGCTCACTTGTTCCATAGCAGTAGATTGCTAGCACACCACCTAGCCTATTATTTTACTTCTGCTTTTGTATCTCCACCTCAACTAGAACATAAGCTGTTAGGAGGGCAGGAACATGTTCCCTTTTTGTTCACTGTGGCATCCAAGCACCTAGTCTGACTTTTCCCAAAACCCTTCTCAGATGAGTACTATTTTCATCCCTATTTTAAAAAACAAAGGAAAGTGAGGCAGAGGAAAGTTTAAGTAATAAGCCCAAAGTCCTGTTGTGGGAGCCAGACACCTGAATCAAACCACCACAATGATGAACTACTAAATGTGGCAGCAAGAGGCTAAGGAAAGCTTACATCTCACATTTAGATAATTTTATATGAAATAATCCATTAGTTTGGTCCAGTTTGAGTGAGGAGCCCTATCATAGAGGAGAATAAATTATATCTTAGAGACAGGTATAGGTTTATCTTGAAGGTAGCATAGCTATGAGAATTTTAACTTAGAATAACAGGTGTCTAAGCTGCTCACAAAGATGTCAGGTCATGTACAGAAAAAGTTAATAAGATGACTATTTTAAAAGGCTAATATAGCCCAAAATAATTTTGGCTCTGGACTAGTAACATTTACTTCTTTACAATTGCTGCAGTCCATCGTTGAAGTTCTAGTAACACTGATGTGGCTTCTGAGAGCTTCAGCGTTTGGTTTCTCATCTGTCAACCCTCGCTTTGTGGTTTGCTACATGACTTGTCCCACATGGCTAGGGGGCTTTCTCCTACAGTCTGTTGTAGTTTATGCTGAGCAGGCAAGGAGACAACTCTTCAGAACAGTGATACTTGTCGGAGCCATTATGAAAGAAGCTCCTAAATCATGCAAAATCTATTAGCCATTACGATCTGGTCATATATATCTCTGTATGAATTTTTTTGTATGTGACATGACATTTACAGGTGACACATGCATATTATATTTAAGAATGAAAATAGCAATGTAGGCAGTAAGTAAGGATGCAAGGAATGTTGTCTATAGAAGTAAGAAAGAAAGCATTCTTAACTTGGATAAGAAGAGTTAACCAAAATTTCTGGAAACAAACATTTGATTTAGGTAAGGTGGAGGTGAGAAGCATAAGAAACTAGTTTTGGGGACTGGAGAGATGGCTCAGTGGTTAAAGGGGCTTGCTTGCAAAGCCTACTATGGGTATGATTCCCCAGTACCCCACTTAAATCCAGATGCACAAAGTGGCCCACAAGTCTGGAGTTCATTTGCAGTGGCATGACATTCTGGAGCATCCATTCTCTCTCTCTCTCTCGCTCTCTCTCTCTCTTTCAAATAAATAAATAAATAATATTTTTTTAAAAAAAACTAGTTTTGAAGTAATATTTGAAATATTTTGAGAAGTTTTAAATTTAAATATGATATAAATTAAGAAATAAATTTTGAACTTTAGTTATCAGGTTTTAAAGTTTTCTATAAAACAAACAAACAAAAAAAAAGAAGCCGGGTGTGGTGGTGCACACCTTTAATCCCAGCACTCGGGAGGCAGAGGTAGGGGGATCACCATGAGTTCGAGGCCACCCTGAAACTACATAGTGAGTTCCAGGTCAGCCTGGGCCAGAGTGAGACCCTACCTCAAAAAACAAAAAAAAGCCGGGCATGGTGGCGCACGGCCTTTAATCCCAGCACTCGGGAGGCAGAGGTAGGAGGATCGCCATGAGTTCGAGGCCACCCTGAAGGTAGGAGGATCACTGTGAGTTCGAGGCCACCCTGAGACTCCGTAGTGAATTTCAGGTCAGCCTGGGCCAGAGTGAGACCCTACCTCAAAAAACAAAAAAAAGCCGGGCATGGTGGTGCACGCCTTTAATCCCAGCACTCGGGAGGCAGAGGTAGGAGGATCGCCATGAGTTCGAGGCCACCCTGAGACTCCGTAGTGAATTTCAGGTCAGCCTGGGCCAGAGTGAGACCCTACCTCAAAAAACAAAAAAAAGCCGGGCATGGTGGTGCACGCCTTTAATCCCAGCACTCGGGAGGCAGAGGTAGGAGGATCACTGTGAGTTCGAGGCCACCCTGAGACTCCGTAGTGAATTTCAGGTCAGCCTGGGCCAGAGTGAGACCCTACCTCAAAAAACAAAAAAAAGCCGGGCATGGTGGTGCACGCCTTTAATCCCAGCACTCGGGAGGCAGAGGTAGGAGGATCACTGTGAGTTCGAGGCCACCCTGAGACTCCGTAGTGATCACCATGAGTTCGAGGCCACCCTGAAACTACATAGTGAGTTCACAGTCAGCCTGGGCCAGAGTGAGACCCTACCTCAAAAAACAAAAAAATGCCGGGCATGGTGGTGCACGCCTTTAATCCCAGCACTCGGGAGGCAGAGGTAGGAGGATCGCCATGAGTTCGAGGCCACCCTGAGACTCCGTAGTGAATTTCAGGTCAGCCTGGCCTAGAGTGAAACCCTACCTCGAAAAACCAAAAAAAAATAAATAAATAAATGAAAAACAAAACAAAGTTTCTATAAGTCTTTAATATAGACGGCAAATGTTTTTACTTACTTGGTATGGAGATCAAAAAGGTCTTAGCTTTAGAAAAACTAATTGAAAATGTCTTAAGCTGGAAAAGCTAAAAATTTATTTATCTTGATAATTTATTATCAGTTATTTATTTTATAGGCACCGTAAAATTTTATATAAATAGGCCCAATTTTTAATCTATTAGAATAAGTTTATAGCAAACAAATAAAAGTTTACCCTATGGGAAAACATATAAGAGCAGAATTTTTGTTTTGTTTGGTTTTGGTTTTTTGAGGTAGGGTCTCACTCTAGCCCAGGCTGACCTGGAATTCACTATGTAGTCTCAGGGTGGCCTCGAACTCATGACGATCCTCCTATTTCTGCCTCCCAAGTGCTGGGATTGAAGGTGTGCGCCACCACGCCTGGCAAGAGCATAATTTTTTTAAATATTTTTATTTATTAATTAGCAAGGAGAGAAGGAAGAGAGAGATGGAGAGAGAGAGAATGGGCACACAAGGGCCTCTAGCCACTGCAAGCAAACTCCAAATGCATATGCCACCTTGTGCATTTGGTCATTAGGCCCTGCAAGCAAGTATCTTAACCACTGAGCCATCTCTCCAGCACTAAGAGCAGAATATTTAAGAAAATCATTATTGTATACAGATATTTTATCAAACAAAATAAATGCTTTATAATATGGACAACATATAAACTTAGCATTTAGATATAAATAGGTGTGTTCATCTTGTCAGGCTGGTTGCTTTCATATAGCAGTGTCTACTGCCAGCATACAAACATGTTGGCCATTTTCCCCCAGCAGCTCCTGTAGTGCTTTTTAGCACCATATGGGCAGGGCATCTGGGAACTGGTTTCCTCCCAGATTACAGCCAGATCTCTTGATGTTCTATGTTGGCAGCATGTGGTGTATTCAGAAATAGGATCTTACTTTTTACCTTATGTGGGTAATCAAGTGCTTTGATAGAAGCCTGTCATGTTTTGGGGACCTTGTAGTTCTCTCCAATCAACAGCTCAGTGTGGATTGTAACCAATTTTTAGTACTGGAAGTTGCAAGCCAGAGTCAAATGTTTTGGGGTTAGGCTTCATCCCACCCTCTCCAGGACCCTTCTTACCAGATGATCCCCTCATACTCCTATTGAGGGTTGTATCTTTTAGTTGGATATCTAGGAGAAGGTTTCTATGGTACCAATTCCTTTTGAATTTAGTTTTGTGTGTATCTCCCCCTACACTCCCATTCCACTTCCCCCAAACACTTCCATCACTATTATCTGTCCCTCAAGTTGGCTGTCAGGTATTCCTGCAACTCAGTCTGTTCTAGGTTAATAACCAAATATGAGGGAGAACATGTGATATTTGTCTTTCTGTGATTGTGTGAGTTCACTTAGTATGATTTGCTCCAAGTCTGTCCATTATCCTACAATTTTATTATGTCATTTTTTTCTTACTGCTGAGTAGAATTCCATTGTGTATATGTACCACATCTTCATTATCCAATCATCAACTGAAGGGCATCAGGATTGATTCCAGTTCATAGCTATTGTGAATTTAGCAGATATAAACATGGTTGAGCAAATATCTATACAGTGGAGAGTGGAGCCTTTAGGGTAGATGCCCAGGAGAGGAATAGCTGGGTCAGTTGATAGCTCTATTTTTTATCTTTTTCGGGAGTCTTCATATTGATTTCCATAGTGGTTGTACAAGTTTGCACTCCCATTAGCAGTGAATGAGGTTCCTCTTTCCCCACATCCTTGCCAACATTTATTGTCAGTTGATTTTTTTTTTTAATGATTGTCACCCTGACTGGAGTAAGGTGGAATCTCATAGTTGGTTTAATTTGCATTTCCCTGATAATTAAGAATATTGAACATTTTCTTAAGTGAGTTTTTGCCATTTGTATTTCTTGAATTGATAATTTCCTGTTCAGTTCTCTGTCACATTTTTTGAGTGGATTGTTTGATTATTTTTTTCCTTAATTTTTGAGTTCTTTCGGTTTAACTTTAAACTATCATTAGAACACATTCTATATTTCTATTAAGGACCAGACCTCTGGTCACAAGGTGGTGGCTTTTTCCCTTTCAATGGTATCACGGACAATAGAAGTTGAGTTTGTATTTTAATGACATCCAAGTGTAATGTCTATCTATACATCTGTCATTCCCCAAGTTCTGTCAGGAGTTGGATGCCAGTTCGAATCTGACTTGTCCAACCTGAAGTGGGACAGAGAGTTTCTTTTGGGAGGTTGAGATCTCTATTCTTGTTGATTTTTAGGCCTTGAAGAATAGTCAAAAGAGGACCCAGGTATATGGAACTAGACTGGTATAGGATACTCTGAGATGAGTTGATGGAACTGTAAAGGTGTCCCAATTTTTCTAAGTGTCCAGAGGTCCTTTACATCAATCTTGTGTCCTTGACTTTTATCTCACGCTTAGATAAAGCTTAAACAAATAAACAAAACTAGTTAAAATATATTTTATTTTGTTAATGACTCAGTTTTTCCAGTAGTCAAAGTTTAACATGGTAGGAAACCTATGTACACCTGAATTTTAATCTTTGTTGTTGTTGTTGTTTTTGTTTTTTGGAGGTAGGGTCTCACTCTAGCCCAGGCTGACCTGGAATTCACTATGTAGTCTCAGGGTGACCTCAAACTCATGGCAATCCTCTTACCTCTACCTCCCACGTGCTGGGATCAAAGGCATACACCACCACAGCTGGCTGAAATTTAATCTTGATATGAGACATGGCAATATAAAAAAATTTACTAAATTATTATAAAGTGTTAAATCTGAATTATATAAACAATTAAGGTGAGAGAAAATACAGAGGCCCTCCTTCTCATGTTAACCCATTTTATCACAAGCAACTTAAACCATTTTAGTGTTTAAATTCTACAGCCTTTTTACAATATACCTTAACCTTCTACTTTTTTAGAACAATCTGTTATCTTACATATCTTTTCTGATCCAAAAATATGTCCCTTTCTCTTAACCTTCTTAACTAAAACACACTTTATAATTGTAATTTTGATGATCTCTTTCTGTATTTTTTCTTACCCTTCTTATTATAAAATTTAGAAATTAACCTTAAAACCCAGGAAGCTGTGACTTAACAGAAAGCATGTATATTGTATCTTAACAGGTATAAATATAGACAAAGCAGATCAACATTTCTATGTTTTATCAGTTAACCCAAATTAATCACATCTTTAAAGATCGAAGTCTTAATAACTATTCAGAAGGCAATGTTATAAGCAGGATTAAACTTTGGTATTCAAACATGTCTACTGCTATAGTAAGCATGGACAAGCATAAATCCAAAAGTACAGAGGTTAATCATTTAAAATATATTGGGAACCTGTTTTTAGCAATTTAACATCTTAAAATATATCTATGAACATCAGAACACTTAATGGCCACAGCCATCCCTGACTGCTCCCCAACACTAGATAAAGTTAACAGAACTGCCCATCAACTCCTTGCCTTAAGAGAGGGTATACAGGCCACTCTTTCATGTTCAAGTCTTCTCTTGAGAGGCTGAGGTAGGAGGATTGCAGTGAATTAAAGGCAATCCTGAGACTATTCCAGGTCAGCCTGGGCTAGAGTGAGACCCTACCTTGAAAAACCAAAAAAAAAAAAGTCCCTTTTAAATTCAAAATGCAAGCAGCTATTTCCCTATCTTTAAGATTACTTAATACTTTGGAGAAAATAATCAGGATAACAATTTGACTTTAGAACTGAAAAAACGACATATTTAAAAGCTACAAAATCCATTTGGTCTTTGTAATAGTCTTTGTGTCTAAGGGTACAAATATATTGTCTATATTGCTGATATGGTAACATTGGCTCATAAGTGAGTACTCCTACAAAATTAAAAATATCAAATTAACTTAAGTCCTCATCAAGTTAAAATATAGCTAAAATCTTAAGAAAAAGGATGTGTCTTTTTAATCATGTTTCAGGTTCTTTGTCATGTCTAACACTGGCCAGCCACCGTCATGATATCATGTTTCATGTATGCTATCTTTATGTGTAACTAAATTTATGGTCATTAAGTATTCTGATGTTTATGGTTCTGGCAGCTTTTTGCAGAAGGCGTTTATCTAGCAGAGAGGGTGGAGGGAAGGGGATAGGTAGCAGAGGAGGTAAATGCCTTTCATCTGAGATAGCTCATCAGGTACCAGCTAGGATCTGGCTCCCCAGGGTCATAAGTCAATAGACTTATGGTAGTTCTGTGAAGTCTGGACAGGCTCCTTGGCATTCAGCAGTAATATGTTGAATTTCTGAGAGCTTCAAGAAACAAATTTGCTAACTCCTTCAATGCTGTGGAACACTGTCTTTCAGACATGGCATGGCATTCATGACCTCACAGTGATTGTCATCACCTGCATAAGACCTGAATAACATTGCACCCATCAATATTTCATCATAGATACGGGAGAAGGAACATGAGGCCCCCTAGTCTTCCCTGAGGAATTATTGGTAGCTAACGGTTATGAGCTAAGAGCAAGACATTTTCTTCAGTGGTATAGCCACTGGTAAGTTGCACATGCTCTGGTATAGAACCCTCACCCATGTTCATGCAAGCAACCCTGCTTAAACTAAGTGATGCACACATACACAAATACGAAAAAGAAAGACATTAAACTGGAATGAAGACTTGTGATACTCGAATTTGGGGTTCCTCTGCCAATGTACCAACATATACCAAAGCACCAATAATTTGGGGGTGTCCCTGGATGTTTGTCTTATGAAGTTAAATAATTAAATTCACAGACCAGAGGATAAAGTTCAAGAAGATTTTATTAAACTTAGAGCTTTAAGGGAGGAGAGCTTAAAGAGAAAGGGAACTTACAGGAAGGAAGGAAGATATAACTCTTGTGCAGGGAGGCAAGATAGGGTTTGAGAAGCCCACCTGGAGACTCAGGTTGGTTTTTATTTATGAGCCCATGAATGAGTGGCTGGTTTAACAAGTCTAGTCCTGATGCTAGGAGTCTGTGGTCAGAGATTTTGTAATTAGGAAGGGAGTGGAAGGACTCTTTAAGAGAGCAGAGATAAGCTGGGCATGGTGGTGCACACCTTTAATCCCAGCACTCGGGAGGCAGAGGTAGGAAGATTGCCGTGAGTTCGAGGCCACCCTGAGACTCCATAGTGAATTCCAGGTCAGCCTGGGCTAGAGTGAGACCCTACCTCGAAAAACCAAAAAAAAAAAAAAAAAAAAAAAAAGAGAGAGAGCAGAGACAAGGAAAGGACATATGCTTCTGATGTTTTTGACCTGTAATAAAGTGTAATGATGTGGATTTTCCCTTATAGGCCCAAGGACAGTTCCCAAGCTTAACAAAGACAAAGGTATTCACTTTGGGATTTCTTTCACCCTGAGCTGCCTAGCCAATATCTATCTCCTATGCTACACTCATTGGTGGGGGCTGGAGAGATTGCCAAGTGGTTACAGGTGCTTGTTTGGAAAGTCTGAAGGACTAACAGCCCTGGTTCCGTCCCCCAGTAATCACACAAAGCAAGATGCACAAATCGGCAGGAGCTTGTGGTATACCCATACTCACTGTGTTTTTGTCTGCCTCTTTCACTCTGTCTCTCAAATAAATAAATACAAATATTTTTAAAACATATAGGGCTAGAGAGATGACTTAGTGGTTAAGGTGCTTGCCCTCAAAGCCAAAGACCCAGGTTCAATTCCCCAGGACCCACGTAAGCCAGATGCACAAGGTGGTACATGTGTCTGGAGTTTGTAGCAGCTAGAGGCCCTGGTACACCCATTGTCTCTCTCTATATATATCCCTCCTCCTCTCTCTCTCTCTCAAATAAATAATTAAAATTTTTAAAAAATCAGATAACTAGTTATAAAGGAGTTCAGTGGGAGGGAGATGAGGCATAGGGCAGAAGAAAATAATCAGAAATGATTATGATCCAAATACATTTTATGCCTGTATAAAATTGTCAGTAACTAAAATTTAAGGGCTTCTGGCTCAGGACCCCTCCAAGCTTGGGAACTCTTCTACTTCACTTTTACTTCCTGTTTTACTTTCATGTTTTCCTAATATATCCTTATTTAAGTTAAAAATAAGTAAAATTTAAAAGGCACATAGGTAAGAGCTTACTGATTTTATGTAAACCTAAGGGAATATGTAAACAATTTTTTGTGCTCTTTTATTTAGTAGCATTAAATAAAATCCTCTTTCTTCTTTCCTATTTTGGCCAATGAAACTGTCAAGCTCTTACAAGGCCAATTTACATTTCTTTATGATGCTAACTAATGACATTCTATAGCCTCAGCTTAAATACATCTTCATAATGAACAAAAAGAGACCAAATGTAGAGATGGAAATGTCTCTATACTACAGCAATAGCAGAAAAGATATGGCTCAGTGGTTAAGACACTTGCCTACAAAGCCTAAGGATCCTGGTTTGATTTCCCAGTACCCATGTAAAGCCAGATACACAAAATAGCGCATGCATCTGGTATTCATTTTCAGTGGCTAGAAGCTCCAGCGTGCCTATTCTCTCTCTCTCTGTCTCTCTCTCTCTTTCATAAGTAAATAAATACTAGTTTTTTTTAAAAAAAAAAGAATTTGTCTTGACAAGATATTAAATTAAGAACATTCATAAGAATACTAATCTCAGCAAGGCGTGGTGACACATACTTATAATCCCAGCACTTGGGAGACAGAGACAGGAGAGCATAAATTCAAGAGGAGCCTTGAATACATAGTGAAATCCTGTCTCAAAAAAGCAAAGTGGGCTGGAGCAAAAAAAGAAGGAACAGCAATCTTGTTTGCCTATGTAATACTAAATTTATCTGAATATTCCGAATCTTGACACTTGTTCTCTGTTCTTGAAGGTATAATTGAATAAAAGAACTTTGTAAAAGTCAATATATTACAAAGATAAGTTTGAAAGAGAAACCTTTAGTTCTTACTGGTTGACATCCCTGTTAGTTTGTTGGCTTGGTAACAATGCTATAATTCATATGTTCTGAATTGCTAAATAGTCAAAAGACTTGTAACCTTGTACTCTGAAGTCAAAAGAGAATCATTGACATACTTCTTTTCTTTCACATGGAAAGTAAAGAGAAACAAATTCCTTTTACATTTTAATTTTTTTCTTTTTAAAAAAAAATTTAATTGACAACTTCCATAATTATAGACAATAAACCATAATTCCCTCACCCTCACTTTCCCCTTCACAGCTCCACTCTCCATCATATCCCCTCCCCATCTCAATTAGTCTCTCTATTATTTTGATATCATCATCTTTTCCTCCTATTATGATGGTCTTGTGTTGGCAGTGTCAGGCATTGTGAGTTCATGGATAGCCAGGCCATCTTGTGTCTGGAAGAATGCATTGTAAGGAGTCCTATCCTTCCTTTGGATCTTACATTCTTTCGGCCACCTCTTCCCCATGCCTTGGAAGTTGTGATAGCGATGTTTCAGTACTGAACATTCCTCTGTCACTTCTTCTCAGCACTATGGTGCCTTTTGAGTCATCCCAGAGGTCACTGCCATGAGAAAAGAGAATTTTCTCTAACCAAAAGTGAGAGCAGCATTAATATAGTAGCATAATATTGATATTACATATGAACATTAAGAGAAGTGCTTACTGGGCAGTTTGGTGAGTATAATATATGCGTTTAGCCAGATACCAGCATGCATTACATCACTAGGGCTCATGACCTCCCCCATCATAGGTTTTCAGTATCAGGCATGTATTCCCTCCCAAGGAGTGGGCCTCCAGTCCAATTAGAGAGCAATTAATTTCTCCCATAACAGTCATGCCACTATTGTATCTGTTGGCTTATTTGGCCTGGCTGGCAAAACTTAATGCTTGCAGTGTCTACTGTTTTATCTCCACTGATGACTTCTCTCTCCTATAAGGCTGCATGCAGCATAGCTTTTTCCAGCTTTCAGTCAGCTGGTCTACATGGAGGAGGTTTTCAGCTGAGCTCCAGCAAGATTTCTTAGTAACCTTGCAGCCCAAGTATGTGGAGCCTTCAACAATAGGGCCTTTCCATATATTCCTGGTGGGAAGTCAAAAGCCTTGGCAATGGCTTGTAATGTGCTGGGGGCATCAGGGACCTCCCTAGCCAACAACTCACTGGAAGGTATCCCATCCCTGGCACCGAAATTTTTCTAGTAACAATCTATATCTTCTGGGTGCGCCATTTTCCAAAAAAGTAGGTTTCCATGTGGCTTATTCATACCCTCTTTGACTAACCTACCTTCCACCTTTCTTTACTCAAACATTTAAAATTTTTAACAAAGATTTTGCAAGGGAAAATGGCTATATGTGTATATATAAAATTTTGCTGTCAAATATTCTTATCTTCAGGAACTCATGTTAACAGTGTTTTCCTTCTGCAACATAGACTGTCCTTCATCCACCTGGGTTCAGTTCCAAGACAGCTGCTACATTTTTCTTCAAGAAGCCCTGAAAGTGGAAAGCATAGAGGATATGAGAAATCAGTGTATTGGCCAAGGTAAGGAGCTTAAAAGTTAATAAATTAGTAGTCATTTATGTCTTTTCAAAACATATTATTTATTTATTTTTATTTGAGAGGCAGATACTGCAAACAAATGAACTCCAGATACATGTGCCATCTTGTGCATCTGGCTTACATGGGTACTGGGGAATTGAACCTGGGTCCTTAGGCTTTGCAGGCAAGCACCTTAACCAGTAAGCCATTTCTCCAGCCCCATTAATATATTTTGAAAATGGTTTTGTCCTATATTACTTCTTAAATATTTATTTGAGAGGGAGGGAGAGAGAGAGAGAGAGAGAGAGAGAGAAGAAAGGAGAGAGACACAGAGAGAATGAGCAGGCTAGGGCCTCCTGCCACTGCAAATGAACTCTAGATGCATGTGCTACTTTGTGCATCTGGCTTTACCTGGGTACTGTGGAAATGAACCCAGGCCATCAGGCTTTGCAAGCAAATGCCTTAACCACTGACAAATCTCTTCAGCTCCCTATCTTACTTGTAACTGTGTTCTTAGAATTCATTACCATTTTTATTCTATAGCACACAAGACATAGTGGAATTGGATGTGCTCTTCATCCCTAAGTTGGAAGATAGTTGCTGGACAATAATAAATAATTAGGGATGAAGAGCACATCTTTATCAAGAAAAGAAATTAAATTCAGTTATTTGTTCAGGATCACAAGGTTCATAACAGCAAGCAAAGGCAAGATTGAGACATAGGTCTGGGCCTTGTGCTTACTTTCAGGTTTGCTTCTGCCCTGTCTCTGTGTCTCCCCGCCCCCACACTCGGGATTATCTACGCTACCATCTTCAAAGGCAGCTTTCAGCAATTCCCTCCTTCCCTTTTCACTTACACAGTGAATTCTGTTTGCTTTTCTCATGATTCTCAGCTGTTCTGCGTAGCTTTCTTGACCAATTAAATGTAATTCATGTGGCATCCTGGGACATCTGAGGCCCAGACCATAAGAGAACTAGTAGATTTTCTGGAAGCTAAGAGAGGAAAATGATACAGGGCTGGACAGATGGCTTAGTGGTTAAGGCACTTGCCTTTGAAACCTAAGAACCCATGTTCAACTCTCCAGATCCCACGTAAGCACAAAATGATTCAAGCATGTAAGGTTGCACATGTGCACAAATTGGTGAATGTGTCTGATGTATGAATGCAGTAGCTGGAGGCCCTGGTACACCAATTCTTTCTCTCTCTCACTCTGTCTCATTAAAGAGAGACAGAGAAAGAGAAAGTAATACAAGGAAGACAGAGTAATGAGCTGCATTCTGATGCTTCTGATGGTTCAGCAAGATGGGATCAGAAACTGATGCCTGGATGTAGTAATGTGGATGTCATTTATCATTTAGACAGAAAAAGTTTGTGTTTGGAGCAAAATCCTGATTCAAGTGTATATAAGAGGAAAATTAAAAAAAAAAAAAAAACAGGAAGAAAGGCTGGGGAAAAGTGAGTACAAAGAGGTCATCTTTAGCTAAAAATCCAAGAGCATCAGAGCCACAACTGAAGGATAGTAGTATGTGGCAAGAACAGGTTTTTCTTTTTTTCCCTGTTTTTGGTTTTTCAAGGTAGGGTCTCACCTAGCCCAGGCTGACATGGAACTCACTCTGTAATTCCAGGCTAGACTTGAACTCACAGCAATCCTCCTACCTTTGCTTTCCCAGTGCTGGATTAATGAGTGCACCACCACTCCCGGCTAAGAACGTTTTTTTAAGATGGTAGAATTAACATCAACTGAGAATGCATAGTGGTTAGAATCAGATGTTCCTCATAAACTCATGTGTTCTGTTTGAACTCCAGCTGGTTGCAATTTGAGAGGTGCAGCCTGGCTAGAGGACATGTCACTGGGGGCGGACCTTGAGGTTTATTAAAACCTGGCACAGGGATGGAGAGATGGCTTAGCAGTTAAGGCACTTGACTGCAAAGCCAAAGGACCCAGGTTTGATTCCCCAGGACCCATGTAAGCCAGATACACAAGGGGGCATATGTGTCTGGAGTTCATCTGCAGTGGCTGGAGGCCCGGACATACCCATTCTCTCTCTCTCTCTCTCTATCTGCCTCTTTCTCTATCTCAAATAAATAAAAATAAAATGTGTTTTTAAAAATAAAAAATTAAAACTGGCACAGTTGTATGCACCTACAATTCTAAAACAGGATGACTTCACATAAATAGTTGATATGTAGCTTGGAAAATTGCTTTTGTTTAAAATATATTTATTTATTTGTTTGTTTGTTTAGAAAGAGAGAGAGATTGTTCAAACCAGGGCTTCTTGCCACTGTGAACAAACTCCAGATGCATGCACCACTTTGTGCAGCTGGATTTACATGGTTACTGGAGAACTGAACCCTGGGCCATCAGGCTTTGCAAGCGAGTGCCTTTAACTGCTGAGCCATCTCTCCACCCTGACAAATTATGTTTGTATTTCAATTTTATGTGCAACCTAAATTAAAATTATTTTTCTAGAATACAAAGCAAATACCAACAAAATCTACCCCTACGCTCTGTTCCATTTTGAGCTCAGGATTTTTTTATTGGCACATTTTGTTATTGAGAACTTTAATACATGAGCATACTGTAATTTGATCATATTCCTGTCTTATTACCCTCTTTTGACCCTCCTCCCAACCTCCATTCTACTGAGGAAGTAGCCTTTCCTCTGTTTAATGTCACATTCCTTGTTCTCCTCCATCCTCTGTCAAAATGTTGATGGGCTCAGGCCAGTGTAGGTCTGTGGGGATACCAACAACCACTGTGAGGTCATGAAAATATCAGTTGGTTCATGTTGGGAGGACAGGGCCCCAAAGTATTCCTTCTGACCCTGTGACTCTCACATTCTTTCTGTCACCACTTCTGCAATGTTTCCTGAGCCTTGGGTGTGATAGAGTTGTCACCCTTAGTGTTGAAGCTCAGGTGTTCTTTTCAAATCACTGCATTGTTCTTCCCCAAAGTCAGATTACATAGGACCATGAGATGAGTCTATGGTAAAGAAGAGTACAATAAAAAGCTTATTTGCTACAGCATTCATGCAATGTTCTCTGGAAATGTCTTTATAATTTCACATTAAATTATAAAGATTTTTTCAAGACAGGCTCTCACCACGTTGCATAGTCTAGTCTCAGACGTTCAAGTAGCTGAGACTACAGGTATGGACCACACTCCCAGCACATGGCTTCTGGAGGCAGGATCTCCTCATGTGCCCATTGCCCAGGGAAGCTTTGAATTCATGAGTCTCCCTGCTTCAGTCTTCTGGTAACTGCGATTACTGACATATATTAGAGCACCCTGAAAAAGTTGTTTTGCTTTGGAGGATTGTTCTTTCTTCCTCCCTCCCTTCCTCTTCCTTTCTTTTTCTTTTCTTTTCTTTTTTTTTGACATCACTGAGAATTTTATCCAGAGCTTCACACATGCAAGTACATGTTCTACCACTGAGCCCTTTCACCAGTCCTGTTTTTTCAGAAGCTGTGCTTAGTGTGCAGACAGTTTATGTTTTTGGCTCTTGAACCCAAAAAACATGCTTTTCTTAAGTCTCTGTTTTGACATTAATTAGCTGAAAGTAAAACTATGCTGGGAAATAGCATCTTTCATTTGAAATACAAGCTAGTGACATTAGTTCTTGGTTCTTTAAAGATACTTTTATTTCTGTATGACAACTAAAACTTACTTGATCATTTTATTTTTTTTCTTAGGCATATACCCAAATCTAGCAGTTAGAAATGCCCTTTATTGAAAAAATACACAACTTCTGACAAGCCACTTGTAGAATATTTTGGAAGACTATCTCATTGTATTAAGAATATTTTAGCCAGGTGTGGTGGCACACACCTTTGATCCCAACACTTGGGAAGCAGAGGTAGGAGGATTGTCGTGAGTTTGAGGCCAGCCTGAGATTACATAGTGAATTCCAAGTCAGCCTGAGCTAAAGCGAGACCCTACCTTGAAAAAAAAAATATTTTATCCAGGTGTGGTAGCACATGCCTTTAATCCTAGTACCTGGGAGGCAGAGGTAGAAGGATCACTGTGAGTTTGAGGCCAGCCTGGGACTACAGAGTGAGTTCCCAGTCAGCCTAGGCTAGAGTGAGACCCTATCTCCAAAAAAAAGAGAGATTATTTTAATTAAAAATCATATTCATTCATTATAGGAGTGGGGTTGGATGTGATGGAACACATGTTTAATCACAGTACTCAGGAGGCTGAGGTAGGAAGATCATGGTGAGGTCAAGACCAGCCTGGGCTACACAGTGACTTCCAGGTCAGCCTGGGCTAGAGTAAGACTCTTTAAAAAAAATTACAGGAATAAATGAAAATATAATTTTGTAGATTTATTTTCTAATTTTTTTAAATTTATTTGCAAGGAGAGAGCAAGAGCGGGGAAAAAGGAGAGAGAATGGGCACGCCAAGCCCTCCAGCCAGATGCATGTGCCGCTTTGTGCATCTGGCTTTACGTAGGTACTGCAGAATCAAACCCAGGTCGTTAGATTAAGGTGCTTTAACCACTGAACCATCTATCCAGACCTGTAGTTTTTAATTATATTGAAGTACCACATTGTTTTACTTGTTTTTGAGACATAGCTTAGGCTGGCCTTGACTTCATGATCCTGCTAATTCAGCCTTCTGAGTGCTGATGACATTAGTGGCATGTGCCAGGACTACCTGACCACATAGAATTTAAACATATTTATTTCCCTTTGAGATATTCTTAACTGCTAAGTGGGGCTGAACACTGGCTCTTAGAAAAAATAATTCCAACATACCAATATGGTTTTATTTCAAGACTATTGAATAAAATAATAAAATAATGACCTTACATGATTTTTGAAATAAGGTTTCTCCTACAACTATTTTTGACATCTTTCTTTCCTTCTTTCTTTTTGTATTTTATGGAGACTGAGAGAGAGGTAGACAGAGAGAGAGGATTGGCATGCCAGGGCCTCAGCCACTGAAATTGAACTCCAGATGCTTGTACCAGCTAGTGGGCATGTGCAACCTTGCATTTGCCTCATCTTTGTGCATCTGACTTATATGGGATCTGGAGAGTTGAACCTGGGTCCTTAGGCTTCACAGGCATGTGCCTTAACTGCTAAGCCACCTCTCCAGCCCCGATACCTATTTCTTTATTGAGATGAAGTCTCACTATACACTCTAGCGTGGTCTGAAACTCACTACATAATTCAGGCTCATGTCCGACTTTCTTCAACTCATCCTCTTGCCTCTTGATCCCAAGTGCTGAGATTGCTGGTATGTACCATATTTGGATATTAACCCCCAAGGAACTTAATAGTTGGACATCAATATAGATTTCAATAATATAAATTATATTGGAGGCTGAAAGACTGTAGCTATATCACTAGTTCATTGTCCAGCCTTTATATTTCTCAAACACTTCAGCAACATTATTGTACAGAAGATGAATACTTGACTCACTTGCTCTGTGAATCAATAAACCTGTGATTATTTCTTTTCTTTTTTATTCTTCTAGAGAGAGAGAGAGAGAGAGAGAGACAGAATTGATGTGCTAGGGCCTTAGCCACTAAAATTGAACTCCAGACACTTGCACCACCTAGTGGGCATGTGCGACCTTGCACTTGCATCATCTTTGTGTGTCTGGCCTACATGGAATCTGGAGAGTAGAACATGGGTCCTTAGGCTTTGCAGGCAAGCACCTTATCTTCTAAGCCATCTCTCCAGCCCAAACTGTGGTTATTTCTTTTAGCAAATAAGGCAAAATTATGTTAAAACACCAAGCAACTTTGTGGCCCTATTGTCATTGCTTGTTTAGAAGCCATTGGCTAATGCTAAAGTACTTTGTTTTAGGTGTTTATAAAGTTTGTCTTGTGTGTAAGTAATGTCTTTTTTCCTAATTAAAAAATTACAAATTTAAGCTGGGCATTGTGGCGTATGCCTTTAATCCTAGCACTCGGGAGGCAGAGGTAGGAGGATTGCCGTGAGTTCAAGGCCACCCTGAGACTACATAGTGAATTCCAGGTCAGCCTGGACTACAGCAAGACCCTACTTACTTTGAAAAAAAAAAAAAGAACCAAGAAAAAAATTTACAAATTTAGGGACTGGGGATGCAGCTCCGTGTTAGAGTAATAACTTAATCATGTGGAAAGCCCTATGTTTCACCCCTTCAAATAGTCACCTGCCTCTCCCTCAAATATACAGTCTCCCTGATATGACACTAGACATACCCAATTAATAGATGAATTAAAAACCTAACTAAATTTAGCTATTATTCTCATTTTTGGCTACAGTAGTGTTGCTTAGAATAGTATTTGGAAAAAAAAAATACTTGGCCACACAAAAATCATATCTTCAATTTATCGTCAGGGTACAGACTATATTTACAATGTTCCCAGAGCTTTGTGCTAAGGTACTATACTTTGTTAATTAATATTCATTTAGGAAAGTAATTGTGAATAACAGAGGTAAGTGTCACAGAGATGAAATTTATTTTGCAACATTCACTTTTATTATATAACACAAATCCATGGTAACAAATGTTTTCAGTCTTGCTTTTGTGATATATAAGCTATATTATTAGCCATAAACAGAGTTAAAAGTCTCAAAATACATCTCAGTAGGTCATGTTGCTGGTAATGTGTTGCAAAAAAAAATTATTTTGCCTTAGAATATACATTCTTTGGGGATTTCTACTTTCATTTAAGAAAATGAAAGTAAGTGTTATTTGCCTGACACAATAATTTAAGTCTACACAGTAGTTAATTAGATGACAATGTTAAAAATCATGGGCTGGAGGGCTGGAGAGATGGCTTAGCGGTTAAGCACTTGCCTGTGAAGCCTAAGGATCCTGGTTTGAGGCTCGATTACCTAGGACCCACGTAAGCCAGATGCACAAGGTGGTGCATGCATCTAGAGTTTGTTTGCAGTGTCTGAGGCCTGGCGTGCCCATTCTGTCTGTCTGTCTGTCTCTCTCTCTCTCTCTCTCTCCCCCTCTTTCTCTCTGTGTCTGTCTATCACTCTCAAATAAATAAAAATATCAACAACAACAAAAAAATCATGGGCTGGAGAGATGGTTCAGTGGTTAAAGGCAGTTGCTTGCAAAGCCTCACAGCCTGGGTTTGATACCCTGGTGCCCACATAAAGCCAGATTGTACCAAGTGGTTCATGCGTCTGGAGTTTGTTTGCAGTGACAAGAAGCCATTTTCTCTCTTAAATAAATAAAATATTTTAAAAAATTATAAAAGTTCCATTGGATATAAGAAGGTCAGAGAAAAGGAGAAAAACATGCATTTCTGGATACATAAGCCTAAACTGTGACCTACTTAAATATTTCTGTTGAGGATTTGGGAATTTTGGTCATATGTCATCAGTAACTACTAGAGGAAAGCAGATTAAAAGTCTATATGACATGTAACAGATGGGAGGTGATATTAGCTGGAGCTGATAAAAAAGCCATCACAGTTCTATTATTACTTTTTTTTAAATGAGAGAACTGACTCAGATTTTCAGGAAACCTTGCTCAATACTGGATTTAGACTAAAGAATTAAGGATACTAAAGGTCAGCTTTACTTCTTCTTTTAAAAGTCCTTTCTTGGGGCTGGAAGCATGGCTTAGCAGTAAAAGGCACTTGCTTGTAACCCTTGCTGGACTGAGTTCAGTTCTCACCAATACCTACATAAAACCCAGGCACAATGTGGTGCGTGTGTTTGTGATCCCAGTACACCTATGACATTGTCATGTGGAGCCAGGAGAATCCAAAGCTTCCAGGCCAGCTAGTTTAGCATTCACTCACAGTAGCAAGAGACCTTGTCTCAAGGTGAAAGAAGTGCACAGACACCTCCAGGTCTTCGTCTGTGCCCATACACACATATTCACAATATACACGAAAACTTAAGCATGCTATCACTGTGAGGTAATCATTAGCATTTTGGTAACTATGGTTTTAGCATGACATTGGCTATTTTTTCCAACTTGTCAGTGTCATAAACAGCATGCAGTGATTGTGCCTGTGAAAATGCTTTGTGATGTGATGAGCATGAGGTTAATGATTATGCCTATTTGAGTGAGCAGCCAGTGATGGCTTCAGCATATACTCTTAAGGGTTACTGGGCCAAAGATATATACTCAGTTTAGGGTTTCTGATAACATCTTACTAAACTCTCACAAAAGATTCTAGTATTTTGTTGTTGTTGTTGTTTACTCAGATTTGTTATTCTTCCACACTAAAGACCCAGAATGGCTTAATCTGCAAATTTGATTATTTTCACTATAATCCTTTTACTAGCAATTTTTTTCCACATTTACTTCTTGTGATGGCAAATTGTGTTTCTGGCCATCTAAGATGAATTTTTTTCCCCTATGCAAGTTTTTAACCTTTTCATTTTATATCAATGATAGAGAGTTAAAGTCTGTTCAACTTCTGAGTTTCCTATTTAATATGATCTGTTTTCACTTTTGCATTATAGGGATCTTTCCCCCTATAAGGTTGCTCTTTCTTTCTTCCTTCCTCCCTCCCTCTTTCTTTCTTTCTTTTGCGAAAAGGCCTATTAAAAAAAGATACGAAGGAGCTGGAGAGATGGCTTAGCGGTAAGGTGCATGCCTGTGAAGCCTAAGGACCCAGGTTCGATTCTCCTACTAAGCCAGATGCACATGGTGGCACATGCATCTGGAGTTCTTTTCCAGTAGCTAGAGGCCCTAGCATGGTCATTCTCACTCTCTCTCTATGTCTGTCTCTCTCCCTCTCTCCCTATCTCTAATAAATAAATAAAAATAAAATCTTTAAAAAAATAAAAAAAAATACAAAGCTGGGTGTGGTGGCACACACCTTTAATCCCAGCACTTGGGAGGCAGAGGTAGGTATATCACTTTGAGTTCGAGGCCATCCTGAGGCTACATAATGAATTCCAGGTGAGGCTGGACTAGAGTGAGCCCCTATCTCAAAATAAATAAATGAATATATATATATATATATAAATACAAAGATACAAACCCATAATGTGCTACTCACACTTTTTATATACCTTGTGATTTTCATTGACTCAAGGTTGCTTTCTTTCTCTTTAACATAATTCCAGGAGCAGACATGATAAGTATACACAATGAGGAAGAAAATGCTTTTATACTAGATACTTTGAAAAAGCAATGGAATGGCCCAGATGATATTCTGCTAGGCATGTTTTATGACACAGATGGTAAGTGATGTTTACCTTGTGAGACATGATTATGTTGTTTTTGTTAATTCTGGTAAAACTCGTGGTTTTTTAATTCTACAATTCTCTGAACAATGTTGATGTCTCCAGATCCTGCATTTTCAGTGTGTCCCTAGGATTTGGAGCATAGCACTCCCCCTGAATAACTGCAAATGTTTCACAAATGAGAGATACACTTGAGGGCTGGAGAGATGGTTTAACAGTTAAGGCACTTGCCTGCAAAGCCAAGGGACCCAGGTTTGATTCCTCAGGACCCATGTAAGCCAGATGCACATGGTGGTCCATGCATCTGGAGTTCATTTGCACCAGCTGAAGGCCCTAGTGTGCCCATTTTCTCTCTGTATCTGCCTCTCTCTCTCTCTCTCTCTCGCAAACAAATATAATAAAATAAAGTTTGAAAAAGAGTTAAAAGAAAGAGAGAGACACTTGAACCACTTATCTAGATTAAAATGTGGCTTTAGATTTAGTATTCTACTAAGTATGTCACATAAGTATGTATTAGTGCCTGATGTTAACAGAATAAGAATAAAATGTTCTTACTGGACTATATAATAGAAATGTATTTTTCATCTAGAAAAATAGAAAGTATATATACATATATGTATATATTTCAAATGATGTGAATGGTAAAAGTTACTGTTTTAACTTACCCATGAAAAAATATTTTTCTTTTTTTAAAATTTTTGTTCATTTTTATTTGTTTATTTGAGAGCAATGGACAGACAGAGAAAGAGGCAAAGAGAGAGAGAATAGGCGCACCAGGCCTTCCAGCCACTGCAAACGAACTCCAGATGTGTGCGCCCCCTTGTGCATCTGGCTTACGTGGGTCCTGGGGAATCAAGCCTTGAACCTGGGTCCTTAGGCTTCACAGACTGATACCTTTTGGTGATTTGAATGCACACAGGGTACAGCCCTAACACAACCGAAAGTTAGACTGTTACTTACCTTAGTAGCGTTCCACCTTTGATCATAAACTTTTTCTTTGGCTTTGATACTTCTTTATACTGTCATGATGTTGACAATGTTCCTTAACTGACAGATGCTAGCTTCAAGTGGTTTGATAATTCAAACATGACATTTGACAAGTGGGCAGACCAGGATGGTGAAGACCTAGTTGACACCTGTGGTTTTCTGTACACCAAGACAGGGGAATGGAAAAAAGGAAACTGTGAAGTTTTTTCGGTGGAAGGTACACTTTGTAAAGCGGCAAGTAAGTATGATTGTCTTTTTTTCATTCTGAGAGGTGTGGGGAAAATAAGAGGTGCCTTTCAAGTATTTTTCTTTGACATTGGTATGCCTCATAAATTGTTAGATGGTGTGCTCAAAAATCTCCTGGAAGTAGGTAATTCTCTTACATTTCAAAGCAAGAGCCACATCATGTGAAGTAGACGTAATTTAATTCTATTTGCCTAGTTTTAGAGTTCCCAAGAGGCAAATTTCTTCTTCTTTTTTTTTTTTGTTTTTTTTTTTTGTTTTTTCGAGGTAGGGTTTCACTCTAGCCCAGGCTGACCTGGAATTCACTATGGAGTCTCAGGGTGGCCTCGAACTCACGGCGATCCTCCTACCTCAGCCTCCCGAGTGCTGGGATTAAAGGCGTGCACCACCACGCCCGGCTTATTTTTCCAAAGAATTACCATATCCTCTTCTCATGTGATTTGAGTAGAAATGGTAAAGAATAATCAAGTATAATTCTAAAATGTTAGCATATTGCTTTATAAGGATTTATATATCTATTTATTTTCAAGCAGAGAGATATACAGAAGAGAGAGAGAGAGGAAGAAAGAGAGAGAGATCGAGAATAGGCATGCCAGGGCCTCTAGCCGCTGCAAACGAACTCCAGATGCATGCACCACTTTGTGCGTCTGGCTTCACATGAGTATTGGGGAATCAAACCTGGGTTGTTGGGCTTTTCAGGCAAGTGTCATAACCACTGAGCAATCTCTACAGCCCACTGTATAAGGATTTAGATTCTCTACAGGAAATAATTTTTGGTTTAGGCAAACAAAAAGATTATTTCATAGTGAAAACTGCATCATAATTCATATTATTTTGGACTGAATTGTAGTTTCTGTGATCTATCAAAATTAATTTTAATGAAAAACTATGATATTCAATAATATTTTCATGTTGCTAAACTGCATAGAATGTCCTAAAATTCTGGAGAGTGAATATTATCTCACAGAAAGAAATAAAATCTCAAAAAATGAATTGGAGATACTTGAAAAATGACACAAACATTTTCTTACTGGACATCCTTAATAGTCTTTCTTTCAACTATAAACCAAAATGATAAATCTGACTCTGATTATTCTCCCTCTTTTTAAATTTTTTGTTATTCTTATTTATTTATTTGAGAGCGGCAGACAGAGAAAGAGAGAACAGGTGCATCAGGGCCTCCAGCCACTGAAAGCGAACTCCAGATGCATGTGCCACCTTGTGTATCTGGCTTATATGGGTACTGGGGAATCGAGCCTTGAACTGGGGTCCTTAGGCTTCACAGGCAAGTGCTTAACCGCTAAGCCATCTCTTCAGCCCTTATTTCCCCCTCTTAACATCTAAAATTACACTTAAAAACTTGCCACAGCAAGGTCCTTGACTGTAATTAACTTTATAGTGAAAATATTAGTGTTTGTCATAGTTTAACAGTAGTAATATAAAACTTCAAATATTTGATTGTTTAAAACTTGATTCATGTTTTGTGCTTCAAGGCATCATTGTATAAAAATAAGTTATTAATTAAACAATAATTTTAAAACACCAGATGAGCAAGCCCATACCTCTTTCATTTTATATTTGTTTTGTTTTGTTTTTGTTCCTTTTTTTTTTTTTTTTGAGGTAGAGTTTCACTCTAGCCCAGGGTGACCTGGAATTCACCTTGTAGTCTCAGGGTGGCTTCAAATTCATGGCAATCCTCCTACCTCTGCCTCCCAAGTACTGGGATTAAAGGTGTGTGCCACCACGCCCAGCTTTACATTTGTTTTCTATTGTCTCTCCAACAAGATCCTATGTTTTTCCTCCCCATAGATATATATTTCTCAATCTTCCCTATTCTTTGTACAGCAACCAGGCTAATGCATTTTATCGTGCCCAGATATCTGAATTTTTTGACTTTTTAAAAATGTTTTATTTATTTGAGAGAAAGAGGCAGAGAGAGAGAGAGAGAGAGAATGGGTGTGTCATGGCCTCCAGATGCTGCAAGGAAAAGGACTCCAGATGCATACATCACCTTGTGCATCTGACTTCTGTGGGTCCTGGGGAATTGAACCTGGGTCCTTCAGCTTTGCAGCCTTAACCACTAAGCCATTTCTTTAGCCATATTTTTTGACTTTTTATTAACAATTTCCATATATATACATAGATACCATGATCATAATCCTTCCCATTACCACTCCCTTTTCCTCACCCAAATACCCCCTCCTCTGAATCCCTTTTTCTTTCCAACTAATCTCTCTTCTATTTTGATGTCATCATCTTTCCTTCCTTTCATGAAAGTATTCGGTAGGTAGCATCAGCCGCTGTGAGGTCATGGATATCTAGGCCACTTTGGGAGACAGTATTGTAAGCACTCTTCTTCCTTTGCCTCTTGCATTATAAATGCCACCTCTTCTGCAGTGGTCACTGAGCACTGCAGGGTGGGATAAGGTATCTCGGTCCTGAACACTAAAACTTTCATTTCTTCTTTGCACTGTGGTGACTTTTTATATTTTCCTTCTCACTATGGTGGCTTTTAAGTCACCCCAGTGGTCTCCACCATCTAAAAAGAGAAGCTTCTTTAACCAAAAGTGACAATAGCATTAATATATGGGCATATGTATAAGTATTTAGAAGATAGTTTGGTGGGATTAATGTATTCATTTAGACAAACAACAGTAATAGTTTCCCTATTAGGACATATGACCTTCACAACCATAGACTTTTCATTAGATTTTCAGTACCAGGCAGGAATCCCCTTCAATTGAGCAGGCCTCAAGTTCAATCATAGAACAGTTGGTTTTCCGTAAAACAGACATGCCACCATTGTACCAATTGGTATATTTGGCCTGGCTGGCCAGCTATAAAGCTTGCAGAGTCCACTGCTGGTTAAGACTATTGATGGCTTTTCTCCCCCAGTAGGCTACATAGCTCTTTCCATATCCACCTCAGCTCCAGCTTAATTTTTCAGTGACCTGCAGCCCAAGTATGTGGGGTCTTTAGCACTAGGGTCTTGCTATTTAGTTTTGGTTGGCAACCAAGAACCTTGGCAATAGCCTGTAATGTTTGGGGTTATCAGGGGTCTTTCTGGCCAACAACTTACTGTAAAGTGTCCTAACCTTGGCACCAAAATTTTTCTGATAACAATCTATAGCTTGTGGGCACAACATTATCCACCTCCACAGGATGCTTCTTCCCAAACTCTCTCCTTGTTTTTTATTTTTAAAGTTTTTATTTTATTTTATTTTTTATTTATTTGAGAAAGAGAGAGAGAGAGAGAGAGCTAGAGAGAGAATGGGCATGCCAGGGCCTCCAGCCACTGTAAACAAACTCCAATGAATGTGCCACCTTGTGCATCTGGCTAACATGGGCCCTGGGGAATCAAATCTGGTTCCTTTGGCTTTGCAGACAAGCACATTAACCACTAAGCCATGTCTCCATCCCCCCTTTTGTTTTAACATATATGTTATTAGCTATCAAAGTAGTTTTCCATATGGCTGATTCATAATATCTTAGATTTTTTTTTTTTAGAGAGAGCAAGTGAGCAAGAGAGAATTGGCATGCCAGAGCCTCAGCCACTGAAATTGAATTCCAGATGCTTGTGCCATCTAGTGTGCATGTGTGACCTTGCACTTACATCACTTTTGTGCATCTGGCTTAATTTTTTGTTTGTTTGTTTTTTGAGGTAGGGTCTGACCTGGAATTAACTACATAGTCTGATTGGCCTTGAACCCTCAGTGATCCTCCTACCTCTACTTCTCGAGTGCTGGGATTAAAGGCCTGTGCCACCACGCCCAGCTCTCTGGCTTCAAGTTTGATTAACCTTCCTCCCACACCCTCTTCTCCCATCCCCTCCCCTGATCCTACTTAGACCATCTTCCCCCACACCCTACCCAAATACCTGCTCTTCTATTTACATGTCTACTATACACTCCTGATAGTCTCTCCTCCCTTTGCATTAGCCACTTTCTTTTTTCTTTTGAAAGCTTTATTTTTATTTATTAGAGACAGAGAGAGGGAGAGAGAGAGAGAGAGGGTGAGAATGGGCATGCCAGGGCATCTTGTCACTGCAAATGAACTCCGGGTGCATGTGCCACCATGTGCATCTGGCTTTCGTGGGACCTGGAGAATCAAACCTGGATCCTTAGGCTTCACCAGCATGCACCTTAACCATTAAGCCATCTCTCCAGCCCGTTAGCCACTTTCTAGCTTCCTGTCCTCTACTACTGACTTTTACTCCAACTTGCATACAAATCTAAATGTTTGAAGTTAGAATCTACATAGGAAACTGAACATGTAGCATTTGTCTTTCTGAGCCTGGGTTACCTTGCTTAGTATAATTTTTTCCAGATACATCCACTTCCCTAAAAATTTCATTTTTCTTTACAGCAGACTAAAACTCCATTATGTAAATGAAACACATCTTCATTATCCATTCATCACTTGAAGGGCCTGTAGGCTGGTTCCACTTTCTAGCTGTTGTGAATAGGGCAGCAATAAGCATGGATGGGCAAGTATTTCTGTAGTGAGTAGAGCCCTTAAGGTATATGCCAAGGACTGGTATAACTGATTCATATGGTAGATCTTCTTTTAGCTCTCTCAGGAACCTCCACACCAATTTCCACAATGGCTGTACCAGTTTTCCACCAACAATGGAGAAGGGTTCCTCTTTCTCCACACCCTTGCCAGAAATTATTATCATTTGATTTCCTGATGATAGCTATTCTGACAGGAGTGAGATGAAATCTCAAAGCAGTTTTAATTTGCATTTCCCTGATGACTAAGGATGTAGAACATATTTTTGGCTGTTTATTGGTCTTCTGTATTTCTTTTCAGCACTCTCTATTAAGTTCTATAGGCCATTTTATGAGTGGGTTGCTTGGTTTCTTCTTATTATTTATTTCTTATTTATTTTAGTTTATTGTATATCCTAGATATTAGTCCTCTGACAGATGTATAGCTGGCAAGGATTTTCTGCCATTCTATAGGCTGCTTCTTTGCTCTACTCAGTGTCCAAAATCAAAATACAAAATCAAAAATATAAAATCTTATTGATTTCATCAGTTTCTAGTAGTTGATTAGTTATTTTATTCCCTGAGTGACTGGGGTTCTATTCAGAAAGCTGTTGCATATGCTAATATATTAAAGTGTTTTCCCTAATTTTTCCTCTAGAAGTTCCAGAGTTTCAGGTCTGATATTAAGGTCTTTGATCCATTTGGACCCAGGTGCCACTTTGTGCATCAGGCTTTATGTGGGTACTGGGGAATAGAACTCTGGTCATCATACTTGACAAGCAAATGCCTTTAACCACTGAGCCATCTTCCCCAGCCGAAGAAACTTCTCTGATCAAAGTGATTTTTAAAAATATTTATTTAGGGGCTGGAGAGATGGCTTAGCGGTTAAGCACTCACCTGTGAAGCCTAAGGATCCCGGTTCAAGGCTTGATTCCCTAGGACCCACGTTAGCCAGATGCACAAGGGGGCGCAAGCGTCTGGAGTTCGTTTGCAGTGGCTGGAAGCCCTGGTGTGCCCATTCTCTCTCACACACACACTATTTCTCTCTCTGTCGCTCTCAAATAAATAAAAATAAACAAAAAAATTAACAAAAATATTTATTTATGTATTGGGAGAGAGGGGAAGAGGAGGAGGACAAAGACGAGGAGAAGGAGGGAGAGAATGGGTATATCTGGGCATCCTGCCATTGCATATGAACTTCAGATATATGTGGCACTTTGTGCATGTGACATTAGGTGAGTACTGGAGAATTATACCCTGGCTGTCAGTCTTTGCAAACAAGCGCCTCTAACCACTGAACATCTCCCAGACCCCAACACCTGTTTTTTTTTCCTAGGCATATGTTCTTGAAATGATCTGTCTTTCATGGAGAAGTGAATTTCTTGAAGCCAACAGACAGAGGATCCTGCCTTTAAACTTTTTTAATTTTAATTTTTCTTGTGGTTTATTTGAGAGAGAATCGGCACACTAGGGCCATAACCACTACAGAATGCCAGACACTTGCGCCACCTTGTGCATCTGGCTTTACATGGGTACTGGTAATCGAACTCAGGTCCTATGGCTTTGCAGGCAAGCACCTTAACCACTCTCTCCAGCCCCTATTTTAAAATATATTTTCATTTATTTGAGAGAGAGTATGAGAGAAAAGGAGGGAGGAAGGGAGGGAGGGGGAGAGAGAGAGAGAAAGAAAGAGAGAGAATGGACGTGCTAGGGCCTCCAGCTGCTGCAAACTCCAGATGCATGTGCTACCTTTTGCATCTGGTTTATGTGGGTCCTGGGGAATTGAACCAGGGTCCTTTGGCTTTGTAGGTAAGTGCCTTAACCACTAAGCCATCTCTCCAGCCCTCTATTTTAATTTTTATTCATTAGAAACTTTGGGGCTAGAGAGATGGCTTAGTGGTTAAGGCACTTACCTTCAAAGCCTAAGGACCTTTGATTCCCTAGTTCCCACATAAGCCAAATGCACAAAATGGTGCATGTATCTGGAGTTGGTTTGCAGTGGCTAGAGGCTCTTAGGTGCCTGTTCTCTAATAATAAATAAAAGTGAAACATTAAGAAATTATTAACTAGAAACTTTATTGTATGGACAAATCATAAGTTGGCCCCATGTCCCTTTAACCTATTATATGCCCTTGTCCCTGCCCATATTACACTGAGGGCCCTCCTCAGTAGGGATACTGGTATTTATTCACCATGGGATTTTATGTTAAAAATCCAGCAGTCAATCACTGGGGTAGGGGGGTGGGGGGAGGATGACAAAATTCCTTTGGATACTCCTTACAGTTTTCACAATGTTTCCTGAACCTTGACAGGTGTTGTAAGTCTACTTTAGTGTTGAGCCCCTAGCAACTTCTGGATTTTTGCATTGATATGTTTTGAGTGGCCTGTGTCATAAGGCCATCTCCCTAGTGCAGGTTGTCAGGCTTGCTGTGAGAGCATCACTCATGCTTAATTCACCAGCTCCTCTGTGGTTTCACCTGGACCCTGGCTGATGTGCAAGAGGTGGCCCATCTCATGATAGGGAGTCAGCTATCTTTTCTTGTCATGTTGTTGAAATTTTTTTCTGTAAAAAAGTAAACATTCTCCAATAGAGAGTAAGAACAGCATTAAAGGGGGTAATCATAGTATAGTTAATTGATTTTTGAAGGGTATAGGCTTTTTTTTTTTTTCATGAAGGCTAGTGGGAGCTTCTCACTGGAGTCTGACCATTATCTCTGTGATCCTTCCTTTTAATCTAGTCTGCAAGTCTGTGCCTTTTGGTTGGAGCATTGAGATCATTGATATTCAAAATTATTGAAAGGTATTTACTCCTGCCATTCTTTTTTTTAATTTTTTTTTGTTGTTCATTTATTTATTTATTTATTTGAGAGTAAGAGAGAGAGAAAGAGGCAGATAGAGAGAGAGAGAGAATGGGCACGCCAGGGCTTCCAGCCTCTGCAAACGAACTGCAGACACGTGCGCCCCCTTGTGCATCTGGCTAACGAGGGTCCTGGAGAATCGAGCCTCAAACTGGGGTGCTTAGGCTTCACAGGCAAGTGCTTAACTGCTAAGCCATCTCTCCAGCCCCTGCCATTCTTCTTGATTGTGTAGTGCTTGATGTTTTTGCGTTACTCTCTTGCATTAACTATTATTTGAGCAGAGTTCATTCTTTCCTATGGTCTCATGCTTGTGCTTTTCTTTCTCTTCAGACTGAAGGATCCCTTTAAGTATTTTCTGTAGATCTGCATTACTGCTCTTGTATTCCTTTAGCCTGCTTTTATCACAGAAAGTTCTTGTTTCTTCTTCAATTAGTGGATAGATTTGCTGGACATAGTAGTCTGAGTGGGCAATTGTCCTTCAGAACTTGGATATACCACTCCAAACTCTTTTAACATTTGTGCTGAGTAATCTCAAGTTACCCTGATTTGCTTCCATTTATAGGTGACTAGGTGCTTCTCTCACTGCTCTCAATATATTTTCATTGGTTTGTATGTTTAGTAGTCTAATTATAATATGGCGAGGAAAAGTTCTTTTCTGGCCTTACCTTTTTGGTTTTCTAAATGCCTCCTGTATCTTACTGGCATACCTTTTCCTCTTTTGAGAAAATTTTTGTCTATGTTTTATTAAAAATACTATGCCTTTAAGTTGAAATTCTTCCTTTCTATATACCCTGAATTCTTAAGCTTCTTAAATTCTTAAGTTCTTTATAGCGTTTTGAACATCTTGAAATTCCCACTCATACCTTCTTAGAAGTTTGCCATTCTCCTTGTTGGAATGCTCTAAGTCTGCCATTTTGTCATCAAGGTCCAATACTCAGCCCTCTCTTTTATCCATTCTATTGGTAAGACTTACTGCTGAGTTTGACTTAGTTTTTCATTTCTAGTATTTCAGATTATTTCTCCAACATTTCTATTTCCTAACTCCTAGTTTGTGCTGACCTTCTTATTTGATTAAGTTGATTTCTTGTCTTCTTTTGGGATTCCTTCAGTTTGTTTTCTTCAACTCCTTTTTTATTTCTTTGAGCATATTTAAAATTATTCTTTTGAACTTTGTCATATTATCTAATTCATTCTCACTGGAGACCAATACTGTTGGATTTACAATTTGGAAGGGGGAATTATATTGTCTTGAATTTTGTTTCTTTTATTATTGTGCATATATTTTGCATTTCAATTTATTTCAATGCTTGTGTTTCTTACTCATCAGCTGTATTCTTGGATGTGTAGATTGGAGGTTGTGTCTTTAGGGCTCAAGGTGACAGATGTGGCTTCTATATTAATCCCAGAGTGATGGCAGGAGTGTCCCAAGCTATTGGATATGCCAGGTATGCAAATATCTTAGTAGCTAATTAACAACGTTCCTTTTGGCTTCAATAATTGCTGGTAGGTAAATGAACAAGGTGGGAGCAGTGTAGTTTGAATTAGTTAGGACTAGTATTAGCTTTGACAAAGGATGGGGGTGGCACAGTATTTGGGAGAAGGAACTTGGGGGTACTGTTAGTTTCCAGACTTTAGAGGTTATTTTGTATATGAAGATTGAAGCTACGGAGAAGAGGAGATAAGGAGCAGAGTATGTAAGAAAAAGAAGTTGGAAAGAAGGGAAATGAACAAGTTGTGCTTGGAATCCAAGAGTAGTATAATGATTCCAATAGTAGGCTGGGTGGAGAAAAACACAGAACAAAGCTAAAATGCAACTGAGCAATGTAAAGTCAAATAAAACTAACATGGAGTATTTGGGCATGAATGGGGATTAAAATAAGAAAACTACCAAAATCAAAGGCCCTAAACTGGGCAGGTGTGGTGAATTTCTCCCTTAATCCAGTCAGTTGGGAGGCTAAGATTTCTGGACTGCAATAGGAGTTCAAGGTCAACCTGGGCCAGTAAGACCATAACCCCAAGAAAGAAAGAAGGGGGGAGGGGAAGGCACTATAAGCTAAGAAATACCAAAAGGCACAAAAGTAACTCCAACACACAACTTATTCAAAAACAGGGATATAAAGCCAGGCACAGTGGCATACGCCTTTAATCCCAGCACTTGAAAGGCATTAAGTAGGAGGAACACCATGAGTTCAAGGCCACCCTGAGACTATGCAGTGAATTCCAGATCAGCCTGGACTAGAGACCCTACCTTAATAAAAAATAAAAAATTTAAAAAAAAAAAAGGATGTAGACAAAGTACATCACTCAGATATAACACACCAATATTTTTGTCTTAGTGTGCTAGGTTTTGAATTCTTTCCCTCCCTGGTATTCTTTTATCAACGTGCCCTGATATGGAAGGTGTAATTAGCACTCCCAATACAAGCTTATATACCCGACTTTGGGGCATGAATCACCCCAGTGTAAAAACAATACAGCTACCTCTTGAGGTGACTTTCTATTTCAACTATATGCAGTATGAAGCTGGTTCCTGCTTGGTGCACTGTGGGCTCATCTCAGCTGGTTAGGATACTCTGGTTTTAGAAAGCTAAAGGAGCTGGGGAGATGGCTCTGTGGTTAAAGACACTTGTTTGCAAAGCTTGAGGACCCGGTTTAATTCCTCAAGGCCCATGTAAAGCCAGCTGCACAAAGTGCCATGTATACTGAGTTCATATGCAACAGCAAGAAGTCTTGGTGCACTCATACATTCTCTCTCAAATGAAAATCTAAATCAAAACAGGTAAGAGATGACTGACAGGGTAAAAATGGGTATTAACCTAACCTAAAGTATTCCAGTTAACAACTGTGTTTAAAGTCAATCTTATAATAAAATATACTTACATCTAAATTTTTCTTTTGCATTTTAGTCCCATACAACAAGAAATATTTATCAGGTAAGTAACACTCTGATCTTAAATTTTTTCACATATTAAAATTATTCCAAAATTCAGACAAAGTGTTACTGTAAACTCCTTTAAAATTTATGTATCATAAAGCAGAACTTTAAAAAAATGTAGGTTTCTCAGCTCACAAGACTAGATATTAAAATTGTGTGGGCTGGAGGGATGGCTTAGTGGTTAAGGCATTTGCCTGTGAAGCGAAAGGACCTAGGTTCAAATCCCCAGGACCCATGTTAGCCAGATGCACAAGTGGGCGTGCACATCTGGAGTTCATTTGCAGTGGCTGAAGGCCCTGGCACACCCATTCATTCTCTCCCCCACCCTTTCTCTGTCAAACAAATAAATAAAAATATTAAAACAAAATTTAAAAGAAAGTAATGCATGGAATAAACATTTTTAGCACTGTTTGTAGGACTCCATCATATTTTTTGTGGGCTATGGCTGCTTTTTGTTTAAAAGTTTGCCTTTATAGTTGTAACTATAATACATAAAGCATGCACCTTATATTGGACTCTAAATACATTTTTTTCTAAAAGGGGGGGGGGCTAGAGGCTGAGGGAATAGTTCAGTCAGTAAAGTGTTTGCCTTGCCTGAGTGATGACCTGAATTTGATCCTCAGAACCCATATAAGAAAGGCCAGGCAACATGATGTGTGCAGGTAATTCCAGTATTTGGTTGGATATAAGAGGATCCTTGGGACTCATCAACCAACATAAATACAGTATTATATAGGTGGTAGGTGATGTTCCTCAAGATGACACCCAATGTTGGGCTGGAGGGATGGCTTAGCAGTTAAGCCTTTGCCTGTGAAGCCTAAGGACCCCGGTTCGAGGCTCAATTCTTCAGGACCCACGTTAGCCAGATGCACAAGGGGGCGCACGCATCTGGAGTTCGTTTGCAGTGGCTGGAAGCACTGGCGCGCCCATTCTCTATGTGCCTCTTTTTCTGTTACTCTCAAATAAATAAATAAATAACAATGAACAACAACAAAGATGACACCCAATGTTATCCCCTGCCTCCACATGCATGTGCCTGCACACACACACACACTTAACAAGGGTGGGTAATACATAGTAAAAACTATATAAAGCTAACACTGCCTCCACCCATCCTACTGTATCATTATCCTTATTACGCACTTTACTCACTTTCTTCATATTTACTTTTGAGGACTATTATTTGTTTTGCCCCTTTAAGTCAGTAATACAAGTGTAGAGCTCTTTTCATCTAATTACCTGTATCTAAAGCCACCTTCCTTTTTACACCTGAGTACTCTACCTTGGAACCAATGTGAATGGAGCTGCTTATAAACTTTCTCATCGCACTTTTCAATTTGGATCCATATCCTTGAGTTATTCTGTAAAGTGGAATGTGTTATGGGATAGCTATGTTTAGTTTTATTAGAAACTATAATTTGAGGGGGTTTTATCTTTTGTGAAATGCATGGACATGTCCTTTGCCTTCATATTTTTAAACTGAGCTGTCCTTACTGGCAGATTATTAAAAGGTTAAATTTTGGATGAGTTCTTTATATCTAAGATTTGTTTCATGCAGTTTGTTATGGGTTGCCATCACACTACAGGGTAAATTACCACGAATGTGCTTATGTGAGTAATGTTCTAATTCTTCTGCAGGAAAACAATGCCGCATTTTAAAAGAACCACATCACAGCCACTAGCTGGCTACTATTAACAAGGGAGGGATGAAAGGAACGGGAGAGACAAGTTAGCAAGGATATGCTGAAGCTGCAGGCCTTAAGCACTATTGTGGACATGTAAAGATGGTGCAAGAACAGTTTCATGGCAGTTTCTTAAAACATTTTAAAATATCACCACCATATGATACAGCAGTTCTACTGTACCTATATTTATATCAGGATTGGCAGTAACTCAAGTGCCAATCAACATGAAAATGTAAAACATGCACTCAATAAATTATTCAGCCTTAAAAATTCTAACACATGCTGTAAACTGCACACACCTAGAAGACATTAGATTGATACAAGTCAACTACAGACATGTGTGAACAATGATTTCACTTACATACTTAAAATAGTTTTCACAAGTCTGTAACTCTATTGTCAGAGCTGGGACTGGGGAATGGGAGCTATTTATACATGGATGATAGTAATTAAGTAGCTCAATTGGAATGTACTTCATGTTAACAAATTGTATACGTTTTGTTACATGCGGGTTTTTTTGGAATCAAAAGCAGTGTCAGTGTATTAAGAGGCTGAAGATTAGTGGGGAGGGTCATGTATTTTTTCATACTCCATGTATTATGAACATGTTAGCTACGTATACTTAGACTTTGGAAAAAATACAAGGATACAACTGGGCTGAAACTGGTGGAGAAAAGAGCAAGACTATCATGAATCTCAAGACCATGCAAGGAATAGTTGGAAAGATCTGACATCTGGTCTTCAGATTCCAGGGGAAGTGCATCCTGAATTCACCTGCAACCGTACTTTTATCTAAAGCTGTTTATCTTAAATTATTTAATACCATGTGCCAGGCTTTCTTGTTATACTCTCAAGAGAGTACAGAACAAAAAAGGTGTTGCTCTCAAGCTTACATTCTAGTGGTAAGTGCAAAACAAAAATGTCATGTAACATAGAGACAAACCTGGGATGATGGGAGAGGCAGAATAAAGATGAATGGAAGTTGCAGGGAGATGGGAGGTTTTATGGATGCTGTTCAAGTAGGTGGACAGGGGAGGCCTAAATAATACAGCTGTACTAAGCAGAATGAAGACCTGAAAAATGCCTCACATTAAAACAGGCTTACTCTCACTTACTAGGACCACTGGACTGAAGGAGACAAGCTAAGTACAGCAGAAATGTTAACAGGGAGTTTCCCATTCAAACAAAAGCAAGCTGAAATGCCATGGGAACAAGGCAGTGAAGACCAGAGTTACACTACAATTAGACATGAAGTGTGTCCTAATGGACCGAGTCAAGGCAATATACTTGGGACAGTGTATTAATTCTTTCCTTGTTGTGACAAAATATCTGACAAGAAGCAACTTAAGGGAGAAGCTTGCAGTTCAAATTGATAGTCCACAATGGTGGGAAGACATGGCAGCAGGAACTTGATGTGTGGGTCACATTCAGTGCAGTGAGAGAGCAATAAACACTGGCGCTCAGCTTGCTTCCTCTTCTTAGTTCAGAATCCCAGCCTATGGTGGATGTGCACAGCTGAATTGATGTAATCTAAAACTCTTACCACAGACATGCCCAGAGACTTATCCCTTAAATGGTTCTCATCTTCTCAAACTGACACTATTAAATGCCACAGTGTTCAAACTTAATAGCTTTGTTAAAAAAAGAATACCATTTGATTTCAGAATTCTTGGTTTTTGACTTCCTTTTTTTTGGGGGGGGGGTCTCATGTAGCCCAGGTTGGCCTTTAAATACTGATTGCCCAATCTCAGTGCTGAAATTATAGGCCTGCACACCACTTTACTGGACTGGCCTTTAAAATTTAGTAACTTAACTATCAGCACACCCCGAGACCTTATGATTCATTCCATTCATGAGTATATTTAAAAATAAACTTGCAAAACATAATCCTGAGGACTGGAGAGGGCTGCCTCAGCAGTTAAGATGCTTGTCTGCCAAATCTAACAACCTGAGTTCAATTCCCCAGTACCCACTTAAGCCAGATGTGGGGAGTGGCATACGCATCTTCGTATCGTTTCGATACGTTCGTTTGCAGTGGCTGGAGGCCCTAGCACACCCATACTGACTCTCTGCCAGCAAATAAAGACTTAAAAAAAAAAAAAAAAAAAAACTCCTGGTGCTGGAGAGGGGGCTTAGTGGTTAAGGCACTTGTCTACAGAGCCTAAGGACTTACGTTTGATTCCCCAGTACCCATGAAAGCCAGATGCACAAGGCAATGCATTATCTGGAGTTCCATTTACAGTGGCTGGAAGGCCTTGGCATGCCCATTCTCTCTCAAAGAAAAATAACAATCCTAAAATTTTCATTCTCCTTAATTCTTTATTATACAATTACCTTCCCACAAATCAACTTTGTTGGACTGAATTGGGGCTGAGGAAGACAGTTTGGCAGTTACATGTGTTTGCCTGCAAAACCTAATGACCCAAGTTCAATTCTCCGGTACCCATTTAGAGCCAGATGCACAAAGTGGCACATACGTCTGGAGATCATTTGGAATGGCTAGAGGCATGCCCATTCTCTCTGTCAGATGTGATGGTGCATGTCTTTTAATCCCAGCACTCAGGAAGCTGAGGTAGAAGGTGAGTCTGAGGCCAGCCTTGTGACTACGTAGTGAAATTCAGGACACCCTGGGCTAAAGTGAGACCCTTCTTCAAAAAAGCACAAAAGCCAAAAAACCATTCATTAGACCTCATCTGATGTGAGAAATATATCTAAACACTACTTAGTCCTGAGGAGAATATGGGTCTGAGTTTGTAAAATCTTGGTTCAAAACAGGAAAGCCAAAGACATAAACAGGTTTGTGGGGAACTTTAAGGGCAGAGAACTGTAACATTTACTTGGAACTTTGAAATTCAGCCATTTCTATACAAAGAAACAGAATCTTAACTTTTCATATATTCTGTTGGGAAATTTTAAATATTAAGATATGACTGTGCAACAGTCATGTCCTAGAGTGCAACAATTGCGACCTACTATGACCTTCTACCATGTATGTCTTTTCAGATAACCACATTTTAATATCAGCTTTGGTGATCGCCAGCACAGTAATTCTTGCAGTTTTGGGAGCAGTTATTTGGTTCCTCTACAGAAGAAACTCTGACTTGGGTTTCACCACAGTGTTTTCAACTGCACCTCAATCACCGGATAATGATGACTGTGTTTTAGTAGTTGCAGAAGAAAATGAGTATGCTGTTCAACTTGACTAAATGTCTGATAATACTAGATAGAACTAAATACGTTGACACTGACTGCTCTGCAAGTTTTAATATAAAATGTGACATCAAAAATTAATGCTTTTATGGTGTTCCTTACTTAGTTACCAGTATTTTTGTGTACTCACCAATGTGACAAGTTAACCTTTTGGTTTATTTTAAAAACAGGTTTTATAACAGGAACAATCTTAGATCAAACCTAAGGGTTTTAGCCACTTCTTCAACGGTAGAAACTTTCCTTTGCAGGAAACCTCAAAATCCAAGAAATAAAGCTGCTAGAATTAAAGTCCAGCCTACTTGTCTCATCTACTATATATTTTCATCTCTATTTAGTTGAATCACTTTAATCTGTAATTTACTGACCTATGTCTGTACTGCTAAATACGAGTAGCAACCTTAATATTCTACTACTGTGTGGTATACACATGCATATGCAGATGCGCACACCCCAGAGAAAACTACTAGGTGCCCTTCTCTTTCAGCTCACCCACGTATTTCCTACAAACATACTTGCACTGAACCTGGAGTTGACATTACTTTTTTCAGTCAGACTAGCTGACCAGTAAGCCCAAGCAATTCTGCAATATCAGGTCAGCACAGGACTGGCATTACAAGGCATGACTGACCATGCCCAGCTTTTTGGGTGGGTGCTAGGGACCAAACTCAAGGCATATCAGCCCCTTACACAATCTCATGCACCCAAGGCAGATATTCAATGGCTGAACCATCTCCCAAGTAAGATACATAATTTAAGTATCTCTGATATTGGCTACTGTGACAATTCCTCTATTGTTATTTTTCATTGACTCAGAGGAAGAAATGACTGAATTTTATAAATCTTTCCAAAGATGACAGCTGTATCTACAGCAGCATGGAGAATGAAGGCTGGCAACAAGGATAACACGTGTATCACAGTATTCCCTTAAGGAGTTTTCTCCTGTCACCCTTTCTTTTTCTACACATGGCATCTCATGCTCCCATGGCCTTTACACATTTTCTTTTGATGGCACAACAACCACATATGCTAAAACAGCAAAAGGAATGTCAGACTAGCAGATTGGGATTCTCCTGGCTCTGACTTCTATGGTCTCAGGCAGGTTGTGATCACAATGCATGCACCACTTTGAATCTGGCATTTGTGGCTGCTAGGACATTGAACCTGGGCTGCCAGATTTTGCAAGCAAGCACCTTTAGCCACTGAGCCATCTCTCCAGCCCCAAATGTATGCATTATGAACTACATTCCTTAAGAATTTCATTGTATGGTCTCCACTTTTGCTCAGTTTAAACTAGTAACCAATGACTTTCCTCTCCCTATCACTTGTCATTTAGTAGTTAATATAAACTATGTAAATAAATTATAGAACATTTTATAGTAAAATATTTTATTGATTAAGAAAATAATTTTTAGGGCTGCGAAGATGGCTTAGTGGTTAAATATAAAGGGCACTTGTAAATCCTGTCAGGTGGGGCTAAATTTCCCAGCCACCCATGTCAAGCTGGAAGGGTGTTCACTTGCAGCACCAAAAGACTGGTGTGCTCATGCACACACATGCAAATAAACAGTTTTTTAAAGAAAAGTTTCACAAGGAATCTCCCCAAAGTATTAGTATTTCAAGTTCAATCCCTAATAACAGAATATACATTTTGTTGACTTCAAGCTAAGATGACAGGTAAAAAGTTCAAAGAAATGTTTAAGAAATGGAATTGAAATTTTAATAAAATTATTCTCTGAGCATCAGTTTAAAAAGGAAACAGTTCCAAATAAAAAATAAATCAATCAGTATCACTTTATTTCAAGGCAAGGTTTTACATAAGACCAACAAATTAAGTGTGGGTAAACTGTTCATTCACATTTGAAAAATTACATGGTTTCTACATAAGTTTTGAAAAGTTCACTTATTGTGATAACATTGGACTAATATGTGAAACCCACCTGAAAGTGTAAGTTCATATCCTAAGGGTGCTGACAGTGAAAACTTACAATGTTAGGAAGTTTACACAACTCATGACCGTTAAGTGTAGACTCATTCATGTTGAGTAGGTAATGTTCATCTGTTTTGCAAAGGTAGTGAAAAATATTAATCATCAAATAAATGTTCAGAATTACCAATGAACAGTTAAAAATGACCAGGACCCAAACAGGTTATTTATATTATATTTATCTATAAAGAAGTGACAACACTAAAAAACACATTGAAAACCAGTGTTTTAAACTTTGAATGTGGGCTTTAAAAAAATATCTATTCACTTGAAATTTCAATAATTTTTTAACCAAGTATCATCTGACTGGCAATTCTCATATAATTTACAGCTGTAGTATTCCTAAAAGGAATACCTACATACCATGGCCTATCAAATATAATCTGCATTTTGCAAATCAATACAAAAATTTACCCATCATTTCAACATCTTACATACTTTTTTCATGTTAGATTTTTATTGCTAAGTGTTTAGAATTCAAATCATATTTGGAAACCTAATATAATAGTGCTCTTCAAAACTTCCTTCCCATTTTTTATTATTTTGTAATTTTAAAACACTGGAAGTAAATGATTAGCAAAATGTGACTGCATTTTGTAAGGCATTTAAAAGAAAAACTAATTAGGTGCCATTTGGCATGTTATTTCAAAGTACATTTTGTCTCACTTTTCTCACTAGCAAGAGACTAAAACACAAACATTTTTTTTTCCATAAATATGACTACAGTAATCATAACACAAAAAAAGGGCTCATGGGCATTGCTTATTTAAAAATCAAGAGTAATGCTTTCCCATTCACCTAGATTGGATTACATATTATGAAGACTTGCTGGCCAATGTTTGAGAGGTCCAGCCACAGAATTTTAATTCAGCAACACTTGAGAATGAATATATATTTACATTTATACATGTATGTATATATATTCATTTTTTATATAGTCAAAATAACTAACAGGCATTCCCTCACAAAATTATTCATACTCAATTGCCAGTTTTAATAAACATGTTCACAGATCCATTTGTCTTAAATGAAGTTAGGCAATATCAAATGTTCTGTTATGATCTCCATCTTCTTCAGAATCATCCTCTGAAGCTGTAGAAAGAAAACAAGATTATCAAGAGCAATTTTATGGGGGAAGAAAATGGGAGCTATAAACATGAAGCCAGAACAGCAATGATATATAAAACAAAAATCCCAATTTAGTATACTGTTTGGTCAAAATGGTAAGTTATTATGACAGGGTTAGGGTAGTTTGATTGTGGGTGATGCCCATTCACAATGCCCCCACCCCCACATCTTTTCGTGATGTTTAGATACAGTTTTTAGAACAATAGAAATGCTTAGAAATGTAGCTCAACAGCATCTTCTAAAATGTTTCTGAGATCATTTGTGTTCACTGTAGCTAATGATATATACACTAGAGAAAAAATGAATGCAAGGCAAGTGCTCTCACACACCTGAGTAGAATCTGGCTTATTACCGCTGCATGTTTGATGCATCCGATGAGAATGAAAAAAAATGTACATAGAATAACAGGTTATGGATGTTCTTGCAATTTACATCAAAGCTATGTCTATACAATGCCAAGAAAAAAAGTTCTATTTAGTAAGCAAACAAAGCTTTATATAGACACAGCCTAGCTTAAAATAATTGGATTTAGTAAAAACCTACTGTTGAGATTTCCATGTTTCCAAACAGTCAAAAACTTATCACTTCTGCAACATTTCTGACCTCATTAATGGTCATTAGTGGCACAAGATTTACCTAAAGTATCCTGGAATGTGTTAGAACAGACAAGGTAGCAAAAAACTATGTACTCTACAAACTGCTTGACATATGAAGGAAAACAAAAGCTCTCTAAAAGAAATCTTCAACTGGCATCTCCATTATCAAGGACAGAAAGGCTTAATGTATTCTTGTTGTATTAATACTGGACAATCTGACAAGTAAATGGTATTAAGCATATACCTAGCTTGTGATAAACCCTAGTGTTAAGTTTTATGTTTTAACAAGAAGTATCACAAACAGTAAAACAACAGCATTTTACAGAACTTTCTGTGCTAAGTCAAGAAGATGAATTCCATAGGGGGAATAAAAATTCAGTCAGAATACAGTAATATTCTGCTATTTCTCAATTAACTTATGACACTAATCTCTATCAGTGTTAGCTGAAGTTGGACAAATATTACTTCCTTTTTTCTTCTTGGCGAAAATACACCGAAACAAAGGACACCTGTCTATTATAAATTATTATTTTTGAAACAAAAAATGAAATAGATTTTTGTAACAGGCAGCATAAGGGACCTTAACTAAAAAGTTATAAAGCAAAAAGACCATTATAGTAAACAAGAAACTCTATTATTTTATACCAATTAAATTACTGAAAGTGTGCTGTCTGATTTTCTTTCCAATACTGTTAAAACTTAAAATTAGTACAGGCTTAATAAAAACAAGTCCATGTCACAGAATACTTAAGGAATCAGAAGAGTTTTATGAGGATGAAATCCTTCACACACTATCTTCAAAGAAGGATGCTGGATCTCTCTAATGTAAAAAATGTTACACTATAGAACATTTAAAGTATACTGTGGATTGTTAAGCACATAATCATTAGAGAACACGTATTTTAAAACACAAGTGTACTGGAATGGGAATTTCTTGTTTGGAGTAGAAAGCAAGCAAGGTAAGGGAATAGGCAGAGCTAATCTTGCATTCCCTAGAAACTGTATTAAAGCCAGTATCTATTCCTACCTGGTCTGCACCATGGAACACTGATAAGATGGCAGGCTATGAAAATACCTATGAAGCTTTGAAAATTATGTATCTTCAATTTAAAAAGCCCAGACCAAAGTCCTAATGCTAGAATGTACTCTAAGTAGTTTGGAGCTGCCTATCTATTAAGGTCCAGGAAGAAGTAACTGAACAAGGAGAAAAGAACTTATGATTTTGATTTGGACTCAGGACTCTTCCTCATTTCCCTGGAACAACACATAAGCCCTTAGAAAAACTAGCAAAGCTGAGTGAAAGCTAAAATTTCTTCACAATTTTTAAAAGCTCTAGGACATACAGTTAATAAAGTTTGTGTCTTTTTATTACAATTGCTAAAATTGAAGTGATTTATTTAAAATACTAGTGGTTAAAAATCCTTCCACACCTTAAAAACAATACAACTTTCAAAAAATGTTAAAAAACAAAACAAAAACTAGTGTCAGTTGTCCAACCCCTGTTATCTAACCCAATCATTTTGGTAGGATTAAGCCTATGACCAAACTCAACTTGGAAGAGTGTGTGTGTGTGTGTGTTTGTGTGTGTGTGTGTATATATATTTATACACACACACACATACACACTTAGGTTTTGTTCTGTGGGTTTAATTTGCAAAAGTATATTCAACAAGTCTGGGGAGGGGAAATTCCACCTACTTTCGAGATCTTCCATATGTGCCTGAAGAGTTCTTGCAAGGTTAATAAACTAGAAACAATGCAGAAAGAAATACAGTAGTTTAAATGTTGCAAATGGATCTAACGAGAGAATCAGTATAGGAGATTCATTTTTATTTAAAAGGTTAAACACAATTTTAATGCTTTAAACAGGGGCCTTTCTCTCCCCCAACAACAAAAATGGTAATGTCAAGGGTATCTCATGTTACATGTTTTATACAATCATTATAGCAACTAGTTTCTTGAAATTGGGAACAGATGCAATTAACTATGTTTTACCCAGTGGCATTGTCTTCCTACATAACATTTTCAAAAGCTGATGAAATGACAGGGACCGGGATCTTCTTGATAGTACACAAATGAATTGAAATTTGCCTACCTAAACACACTAGCTGTAGAAGTACGTATTTAACCCTGTATTTGTAAAAGAAAACCCTAACAATGACTTCCACTTTAACCTTAACTGTTTTGTTTTTTTTAAAAAAGTGAATGAATTCAATAGACCTTATATATAGTTTCTTCATTCTCAAGAGTTAAAACACCCTTTTTAGAAATCATTACATAGCATTAACTAAAGCTAGGGGTTCATGATTTCTAAATTAGAAGTCAAGAGACACTATTGCAATTCTGAATGCTCTTACATGGTTTGCTCTCTTTTCTCCCAATCTGTCAATTGGCTTACTGTTATAATACCCACATGAAGACAAAGTAAAAGTATTTTACTAATTTTTTACCACCAAAATGAGTGTTTATGTTTAAGAAAAAGTTTACAGGCTACATTGATGAACACATTTCAAGCTAGTAAGTGGTCAGAATGCTCCAATAACCACAGTGATCATAGGGCTCTGGTACATAAAATGGCCAATCAGATGCATTGGTTACTTAAAAATACCTAATAGAAGACTAGCCTAAATTTATACCTCAGTTACTGGTGAACAGTATTTATAATTTATAATATGACTACTTACACATTAGTATACTGATAATCTTTTATAGGATAGTTAACAAATTGAAGTTTGTTTTCCATATTCTTTGGGCTTTTGGTGTTTATTTCATGTTTCTAAGATAAATACTGAGGGTTTTAAATTTAGTAAGACATTTTCTCTTGAGATTTCCAATTCTATTGCTACTTCTCACTAAAATATACTTCAATTACTTTCAAGAGCTGAAAATGACTTATTTTCCCAATTAGGATGCTTGTTATAGAAGAGAACAATTTCCATTACATCCCTAATATCTTTAAGAAATGTTGAAAGTAGCTCCCTAAACAAAGTAGATGTGAACACATAAAACAGCTTGCTTTCCAAGACAAATGCTTGTTACATCACACCCTCCCTCTCTCCCAACTCCAATATTACTTACTCGGACACGTGTGCTTGGTTCATTTGTATTTCCCATCATATCAGAAAAGCTTTGTTCGCATAAGTGCAGCAACACAACTAGATAGAGACCAGAGCTGATAAACTCATACTCAGCCTTAAACAGGGAAGCAAACAGGAGAAATGAAGAATAATAATTAGATTGTGGCTGACAGTTTAGTGATAAACTATAGGAAATACATTCATACCTACAACCTAGTGAGAAAGTATCATATACTAAAGAAATGAAAGGCTGCCTTTCATAATTCCCCCCAAATTTGCTAGTGTCATGAATCTAAGTAGGTGTGAATATCCTTTTCTCACAGACTTCTTTTAATAATTTATGTAAAAATTTTACCTTTTAAATCATTTTGACAGAGTGAATACTTTGGTTTTCTATAATACATATTTTCTTTTACACTGACTAGTATCTATAAATCTTCCATTTAAAATTAACATTTCATTTAACCTCAATCTACTGTATACCAGTACAACTAAAATATCTATTGTTATAGCTCCAGTGTTTCTTATATAATGAAATTATGTTATAGGCAATAATACATTCCAATATGAATTGATCAAAGTGTCCATTTAATTCTTTTTTTCATGCTTGGGATAAAATACACAAAATTTTTAATTGGTAGAGTTCTTTGGTTCAAAACCATGTTTCTCTCTTTCTGGTGGTGGGAATGAAACCAGGGTATAAAAAAGTATTAAGACAACCACCCTACCAATTACCCATACCACTACGAACACAAATTAGCAATACAGCATGACTAAATGTGATCTGAAGCCGATATGGTGATTTACACCAGTAATTCCAGCACTTGATAGGGAGGCTAAGTTAAAAGGATCACCTTGAGTTCAAGGACAGCCTGGGCTACAGAGTGACACCCTGCCTCAAACAAACAAAATATAACAACAAAACGCACAAAACAAAATCTCATCTGCCCTTTATTTTTATTTTTTTTAATGTAAAGGAAAATTATGCTTGTTTTGGGCAATTTAACATATCTGAAATTAAGAACATTACACTCTTAATACTAACATCAATAACTGTTCATATTCTATTAATTGTTTAAGGAATTTAAAATTAAATGTCATTAAATGGCTTAAGTCAATCATTTTGCTAATTTTTAACTGAAATCATATATTCAGAAATTTTTAAAAGTGGATATGGTTATCATTTTGCAAAAGATAAGCCACAGGCAAATGAGGAATTAAACTATATTATACTAAATAGTTAACATAAAGGTAACTCAAGCCAGTAGAATCCATGATTCATATAAAACAAGGTCAAACCAAGGCTGTCATTTTCTTAACAACCCAGCCTAATACCTGCAATACTTCTCAACTACATCAGGTATACAAATGTGGGTCACTGGAATGAACAATGAAAATCCTCCCTTAGTGAAATGACCAGCATCTGAAGATAGCTACTCTCAATCTAAGACCCAAACATCTATTTTTCCCTGCATTTATTCTACCTTTCATATAGTTTCCCATTTTTCAAAATAGTAATCTTTAGCCATCTACATAGACTTCTTAGAAATTTAAGGCATTTCTGTGCTGAAAGTAATTTTCTGGGAGAGGGGGAGAGGGATAGAGGGGTAGCAGTGGGGGGTGAGAGTGGGAAGACTAGCTCATTCAACAATAAAACAGAATTATAATTAGATTAAGCTTTCAACTATCTATCTAGCATTTCATTCTGTAGGCCAATGATTCTGAAACTAGGAACTAAACAATTAGTTTCAAAGGATCTGAGAATCTCTTAAACTATATACAGAATTTGGGGCATTTTAATCAGGCTTAAAAAAAAATTTAGAGCTGGGAATGGTGGAGCACGCTTTTAATCACAGCACTCAGGAGGCAGAGGTAGGATTCTTATGAGTTTGAGGACACCCTGAGACTTCAGAGTGAATTCTAGGTCAGCCTGAGCTAGAGTAAGATACTACCTCGAAAAAGTTTATTTATTGAGAGAGTAAGAGAAAGAGAATGAATGGGCCTATATGGCCTATAGCCGCTGAAAATGAACTCCTGATGCATGGGCCACATTGTACATCTGGTTTTATGTAGGTACTGGGGAATTGAATGTGGGTCCTTTGGCTTTGCAGGCAAGCGTCTTAACTGCTAAGTCATCCCTCTAGCCCTTAACCTATTATTCCCATCTTTTATTTTAAAAGTAAAGGCGGCTCACAAAATATTTTATACTGTATGATTTCTATGAATTATCTACAACAGGTAAAATACAGATAGGTGGATGCCAGGGAATAGGGAAAAAGGAATGAAAAGCTCAAGATATTTCCTTCTGGAGTTACCTTTGTAATCTCCTTAAACACAGATACTTGTCCAAGAATTTTCCTTTAATTAACAATAACAAAAGAAACTATTGAGAACCGGGCATGGTGGTGCACACCTTTAATCACAGCACTTGGGAGGCAGAGGTAGGAGGATCGCTGTGAGTTCAAGGGCAACCTAAGACTACAGAGCGAATTCCAGATAAGTCTGCCTGAGCTAGAGTGAAACACTACCTTACCCCACCCCCCAAAACAAAGCCGGGCGTGGTGGGCATGTCTTTAGTCCCAGCACTTGTGAGACAGAGGTAGGAGGATCGCTGTGAGTTCGAAGCCACCCTGAGAATACAAGTGAATTCCAGGTCAGCCTGGGCTACAGTGAGACCCTACTGAGAAAAACCAACCAACCAAACAAACAAACAAAACACCCCACAAACTATTGAGCTGCTTATTCCAACTAGATTATTTATTTCTGGGGAAACAAGGTTGGTATGTTTAATTGGGACCATTTCCCTGAGGTTTTATTATTGCCAGGTTTATTTGTGCAGCATGATGAGTTTTATATTAATTTAAAAACTTATAATTTGGCTTTCATGTCAAAGAATATAATTCATGAAATCACAAGCACCTAGTGTCATAAAAATTTTGCTAAGAATATTAATACAGGTTTTCTGACCATGACTTAATCTTTTCTTCAAGAGCTGTCCTTTAAGCATACAACAGACACTTACCAAATTAGGCAAAATATACTAACTTGTTCATTTGCATGAGCTCTATGTAGTTCATGAATATCAAAATCCTCCAGGTTAAGTTGTAGCTTCTCTTTACAGAGTTCACATGTGGTTACTGCCTCTAATGAAGAACCTGGCAAAAATCAAATGACAAGTAAGCTTTCTTTCTCCTAACTTTTATGTAGGTTTTTAAAAGTTTACAAAATCTTGGGAGTGGGTAATAGATGAATGATGAGATTACTATACTGTAATAAACCAAGATTTCTAAAAATAGTTATGTCATACCAAATGTGAGTGTTGTGTTATATTCTGCTCTGGGACAATTAAGCCTCCACCCATTATTTAGCTATCTCAGGGTTTTCTCCCAGATGCTCATATGTCCTTGTGATTATGGGAAGCTAACAAAGTGACACTGGAATGTCATTTTTATTTCCTACTTCCTCCCAAAGTACCTTGACATATCAGCAGACAATGTTTTAATGATAGAGTATCTCAAACAACTAGTCACATATTCATGCTAATATCTTTTATGTCACATCACACATTTATACATGACTTTGTATAGTCTAAGGAATGTGCCAGCCCTACTGACTAGGATGAATGCACCATTGTTCACATGAGGACAACTTATTTTATCCATGAGTGGAATTAAGCCCTGGCACAATGTACAACATGGCTGAACTTTGAAGAATTATGCACTAAATAAATAAAGAAGATACAAACGGACAAATATTTTATTATTCCAGTTATGTGACTTAACTGGGATAAGCAAATTTAGAGAGACAAAATGACTAGGAAGGAGTCACTGCTTAGTAGGTATCAAGTTTCTTTCTTGGAATGATGTAGAAGTTTTGAAAGCTACTAAAAATCACATACTTAAAAATAGTCAAAATGGTTAATTTTGTTATGTTTTACCACAATTAAAAAATGCTACACTAAGAATGTTTCATTACCTTCTCTTTCTTCCTCTTCACCGCCCCCCGCCCCCGCCATTCCATGAGATTCCCTGAGCCTTGGAAGGGGTGATAGAGATGTGTTGTTTAGGACTATAGCTCCAATTTAGTAGGTAGTAGTGGTGTCTAATTAAGCATGTAAATAAATGTTCTCCCTATTCTTGGGTTTATTTTTATATAAGGATCCCAAATGAAAAATATACTCAATGAGAATAAGTAACACAAATAACGGAAGAACCAGGTGTAGTAATGCATACCTTGAATCCAAACACTCTAGAGGCTGAAACAGGAAGCTCACCTTGGCAATAGAGTGAGTTCCAGGACAGCCTGGACTAGACTGAGACTCTGCTTAAAAAAAAAAAAAAACAAAAAAAAAAACCAGGAAGTGGTCTAAATCCAATTCCACTCATTTATTGAGTGACTATGTGCTAATCTACAACCAGAGGTTTTAGAGATTCAGAAAAGAAGAAGCAGTAGATTGTCTTCACAAACATAAAATTCTCACAACTATTCTTATAGCAACAACAGTTATAAATAAAAGTTAGCATACAAGATAGTAATAACTTATGCATGTTTTCTAAAACAAAAAGGTGGAAAGAAAGTGCTGGCCCAAGAAAATACATTGTCTATACTGTTTCCAAATGAGCTTAGTAAAATCACATGAGATTTTCACTGAGACTGGTCCTTTAGAAAACAATGGAACTGAACAGTTCCTATTCTTCAGCATAGTCCTCTATTGTCAACAGCCCCTATCTCAATGCTCATGAGTTTGTGGTAATGTAAAAAAGCCCACTGCACTGCCAGTCATAAAAAAGCACAACATACAGTTATGTACATCATACTATAGAATAGTGACAATGATAATAAACTTAACTACTTGGTTTATAAATTTATTATACCATACTTTTATGGTGACAGAATGTTTCTTCTGCTTATTATACAAAATTTTACTATAGAAAGTATGCTATGTAATGCTAGTAGTAGCCTTATATCTCTTATATATTTTACTGTGGATCTTTTCTTTTGTTTTTGGCCAGTGCCAAGGACTGAACCAATGTCACCCTATATACCAAGAAAGCACTTTACCACTGAACTACAATTCCAACCCTACTATGTCTTTTGATTGCCAATCATGTTCCTTCCTGCCTGATTGAATCTATTGTTAATTTTTTTCATCATGGCCCTAGGAACAACAGGATATATATACATAATATTCGTATGACACAACATGAATGCATTGCACAGTATCTTGAAAATTAGTGTGTTGCAATGTATGATGCCTACACAAGAAACCTCCTAACAATAGATTCTCAGAAACTGTCTCCACTATGTTGCCTAACTGCATTTCTAGTGAACGAATAACTCAGTAGTCTAGCATATATGAAGATGTATCTAAAATACTTTTTTTTTTTTGAGGTAGGGTCTCACTCTAGCAAAGGTTGACCTGGAATTCACTACATAGTCTCAGGGTGGCCTCAAACTCACAAGGATCCTGTGCTTTGCCTCCCGAGTGCTGGGATTAAAGTTGTGCGCCAACACAACCGGCTCTGAAATATTTAATTTTTAAAAATTAACCTAGGCCTAGTGACATAGGCCTGTAAACCCAGCTCCTCAGGAGACTGAGGCAGAAGGACCACAAGTTCTACATCAGCCTGGACAACTCACTAAGATGCTATCTCAAAATACACACGCAGATTGGGGAAAAATGGCTCAAAGGGTATTTATGAATGCTTGCTGTGGAAGCACATGGGCCTAAAAGGACCTGATGTGCCCTGAGTTCAGTCACCAGCACCCATGTAAAAGCAAAAACCCAAACAGACAAAACACACACACATACACACCCTCTCTCTCCTGGGCATGGCCATGCACCCCTATAACTGCTATTCTTTGGGGAGCACAGACCAGAGAATTGCCAGTTCATGCTCCAGGTTTGCTTGACTCCTTTTGAAGAAAATAAGCATGACTGATAAAGGAGGACATTTGAAGTTCTGCTCTGTCCTCTGCTTACAGAAAATGCATATCTCCACATACATTTGTGCATGCATCCCACACACACTACACATACTGCCACATTCCTAGAAAACAAACAGAGCAAAAAGGACAGGGGATGGATATAGCTCAGTAGTGGATTGGTTGCCTGGCAAGTTATCAGTGTAAAACACACAAACAAAAAAGCCTGGTGTGGTGGTACATGCCTTGAAGCCATCAATCCCAGCACATGCATCTGGAATTCGTATGCAGCAGGTGGAGGCCCTGGCGTGCCCATTCTCCTTCTCTATCTGCCCCTCCCTCATAAACAAAAAATAAAGAACAACAATAAATATTTAAAAGGGGGCTGGAGATCAGATGGCTTAGCAGTTAAGGCATTTGCCTGCAAAGCCAAAGGGTCAAAGGAACCTGGTTTGATTCTCCAGGACCAAGTAAGCCAGATGCACAAGTGGGCACCTACCTCTGGAATTCATTTGCAGGTGTGGCTGAATGCCCTATTGCACTCATTCTCTCTCTCTCAAATAAATATTTTTTAGAAGGGACTTCATTTTTCTCTATGGACTCAAAAAACTTATCTAAATTTTTTTTTTTTTTTTTTGGTTTTTCGAAGTAGGGTTTCACTCTAGCTCAGGCTTAACTGGAATTCACTATATAGTCTCAGGTTGGCCTCAAACTCGTGGTTATCCTCCAACCTCTCTGCCTCCTGTAGTGCTGGGATTAAAGGCGTGCGCTACCATGCCTGGTCCAAAGTTATTTATTTATTTGGTTTTTCAAGGTAGAGTTTCACTCTAGCCAAGGCTAACCTGGAATTCACTATGTATTATCAGGGTTGCCTTTAACTCAGGGCGATCTTCCTATCTCTGCCTCTGAGTGCTGGGATTAAAGGCGTGTGCCACCACACCAAGCCAAAGTTATTTTTAAAAACCATGAACAATTGGGAACAGCCCATATATTCTTGCACTCCTTAAGAAGGGTTCTTTCCATTATACTCCACCCTCTTTCAAGACACTGACGGCATCTGACCAAACCTGTATTACACTTGTTTTATTTACCTTTGTATGGCCTATAGAGTTTAGTAATTCATGTATTGTTTCTGCTTATTAAATGTTTAAAACAATTTCCACAAGAACAGATCTGCTACCAGATGGGCCTTGGTATAAATACAAGAAAGGCTTCTGAAAGCTAAGATCTTTATGTTAAGTTGATTTATAACCTTATCAAAATAATTCTCATTTATTAAGCACTTAAATGTACTTCTGGTATGGTATGAATGTATAAGCATCCTATCTGACATTCAAAACAACTCTGTAAGGCATTACTCAATCTTACTCATGATGTACTATGGCTGAATCCCATTCTGTACAAGTGGAACATAAACATGTATATTTTTAAGAATTCCAATGGTTAATTTTGATCAGCAGCCAATAAAGACTATGTTCCAGGAGTGGGAGTGTAGCTCTGTGGTAGAGCCAAAGGTACAAGGGCCTATGTGTGAGTTTCTCAGCATCATAAAACCCACCATGCTCAAGACCAGCATGGTAGCTAATATTGCAATCTGTCTAGTGTTGCAAGCTAATACTCTTCACCCATTAAATTTCTTTTCATCCATAAAAATACTCACAATGCAATGAATGAATCCAGTAACTGCCAATGCATCAGTGTTAAGTTATCCTTCATTTTGGTCATAGCTAACATACCCTGGGCCTTATTCAGCCCACTAAGCACTTTATGTGCAATCTTTCATTTGATCCTAATTATACCCTACGGCCAGTAACTAACAAAGACTATGAAATTACCCTAACACAAACACCCAGAAGAAGACACTGCCACAAGAGAAATGGCTTGTCCCAGGGCCTAATACTTACATCATGATGCTCCAAAGGAGGGTTCTGCTCCCCCTGAACCAAATTACTAAAATTGCAGGGAGAAAAAAATTATCTCATGCAGGGCATGGTGGTGCACGCCTTTAATTCCAGAATTTGGGAGGTTGAGGTAGGAGGATTGCTGAGTTCAAGGCCAGCCTGAGACTGGATCCCAGGACGGCCTCAAACTTATTTGCTATTTTAACATAGCTATAAAATAAAGGACAAAAGTAGTTTTCCTGAAACACAACTCCTGTGCTACCCATCTCAATCCAGTTCCATTTCTGGCTTTCTTATTTATTTATTTATTTTTGCCAGCAGATGTGGACGGAAGAGAGAATATGAATGAATATGGGGGTGCCAGCGCCTCTCTGTCTCTGTAAATGAACTCCAGACACATGCACCACTTCGTGCATGTGACTTTACATGGATTATGAGGAATCAAACCCAGGCCAACAAGGCTTTGCAAGCAAGCACCTTTAACTGCTGAGCTATCACCTCAGCCCTCAGCTTCCTTACTTTAATACAAGGTCCCATCATTTACTAAGTTGCTCAAGGCAGAAAAAAAAGAAAAAGAAAAAGAAACAAGAAACCCCAATTCTTCCTAATCCATTAGCAGCTACCTCCCAAATGTAGTATAGTCTAACCCATTTATATGCTCACCATCACAACATGCTAGATATTTATCACCAACTCTACTGCATACAATTCTAACAAACAGACTACTATCTGATCTTCCTCTTGTCTGCTCCTGCCTTTAGTCTTAGAATGTGAGAAACAAAGGTGTGAGGATCACCATGAGTCTGAGGCCAGTCTAGGGCTAAAGATCCTCCTACCTCTGCCTCCCAATGCTGAGATTAAAGATGTACTAGAGTGACACTGCCTTGAAACCCCTCCTCCCAAAAAACAAATAAATAAAATCTAAGCTTTAGGCCTTGAAAAGTCTTTCATGAGAGTTTCTACTAATCTTCCATTTTCAACTGTACCACCCAAACAACTACTTACAGTGCCAGCCAGTATACATCATTCAGTTTCTCAAATACAGCTAAGTTTTCCTTACCTTAAAGTCGGTATTAGCTGCTTTCACTGTTAGAATGCTCTTCTCATTCTGGAAGCCAGCTTTATTGCTCATCTCTCAGTTAAACTTTCCACATGTAAGAAATGCATCCCCTTAACCAACAATGCAAACACCCATCATAGAACAGGTGCCTTGCCTGTTTATTTATCACATTTCAAATTGCTCCTTAACAGACACTCAAATGAAAAAAGAAAATCCCTGAAACAGAGTTATCCTACTTTGCTAAGTGACAAAATGCATGGCTGACAATATCTTTCTCAAAGACACACAGCTTGTGGATAGTGGCTGCATTTGACTCAAAGGATTTTACATGGCATAAGGTCACCAGTGAGCACAAATTACAATTGTAGCACCCATGTATAAAGGTAACAAATATAAGGAACATCAATGTAAATTTATGAAGCAAGACTAATGATGTTCTTCAATGTTACTACTGAAAACTCAAAAATAATTTAGGCACTTTTAGCAGGGCGTGGTGGGGCACACCTTTAATCCCAGCACTCGGGAGGCAGAGGCAGGAGGACTGCCGAGAGTTCAAGGCCACCTGGATAATACAGAGTGAATTCTAGGTTAGCCTAAGCTAGTGTTACACCCTACCTCAAAAATAAATAAATTAATTAAATAATAATTTAGACACTTGTGATAAGAGATTATAAATCAATAAAATTATAACAGGATTATTTATTTTGTGAGAGACAGAGAAATAACAAAGTTTTTAACAAAAATGCATACATATTTTTCTCTTAGAGAAAGATTTGCAAAGCAAATACCCCAAAGAGTATATCTTACCAGAATTAATTTTGGCTTGTAACCACTTTTTCATACATTCCTGATGAACATACTGCAGACTTCCTGTGCATTTACATGGCTCTATCAGCAAGTTAGATGAGGAGGCAGCTGCCATTTGACATATTCTACATAAGTCACCTTCTTCTTCTTCAGAGTCTTCTAAGAGAAGGCTGGAAAAGGCGGCATATTTTTCATAGTTACATGCATTCAAATTAGCCAAACTTTGTGGGCAAGTATCATATAAATGACATTCCTTGGCAGCTGAACAAAGTTGCTGTAATGAACAGAGTAAAGCTAATACTATCAGGGGTGAGGAACTTTCCACCAGAAAGGAAAAAAATAGCTAAATTTAAAAGCAAAAAAAAAAAAAAAAAAAAAAAAAAAAAAGCTCATGGTAAAATGTATCTTAAAGGAAAGTGAAGGTCCAGAAGCCCAATCAATGTCCACCAATTCAGAAGGCATAACAGGCTTCTTTGATCACCTTTTAAAAGTTTAATTTGAATGCATTTTCTTTCTAAAGAATAAAAATATCCAAAATGTCAGTAGCAACTATGGAACCTAACAAGTCTACTACTGTACACCTTTATGAAAAGGAAAACTACTCTCCAAATTTGCTTTATGTATCTTCTTACAAGTTCGTTTTACATGTACCACTCTATCCCATTTTATCATAAATATTAAACTAGACTAGGATGGCAAACTAAGTTGGCAGAAAAATCTTTGTTTTTTTGTTCCACTTTTTCTTCCTCATTTTCCTACTAGTGATTTATCGTGCTATATAAAAGACTTCATTTATACAAAAAGAAGTTTAGGGGGCTAGAGGGATGGCTTAGCAGTTAAGGCGTTTGCCTGCTTCCCCAGGACCAACGTATGCCAGAGGCACAAGAGGGTGCATGCGTCTGGAGTTCATTTGCAGTGGGTGGAGGCCCTGGTACGCCCATTCTCTCTCTCCTCTTTCTCTCTGTCAGATGAATAAATAAAAATAGAAGTATATAAAAAGATGTCTAGTTCAGAATTAACAATCATACTTCTGATCAATGACTCTTACTTCAAAAACAAACAAACAAACAAACAAACAAACACCCCCTGTGAATCATTTCAATTCATTCCATGCAAAGATATGACAAGTTTTTTTTAAAAAGGCTAACAAGGGCTGGAGAGATGGCTTAGCGGTTAAGTGCTTGCCTGTGAAACCTAAGGACCCTGGTTCAAGGCTCGACTCCCCAGGACCCACGTTAGCCAGATGTACAAGGGGGCGCACGTGTCTGGAGTTCATTTGCAGTGGCTGGAAGCCCTGGCGCGACCACTCTCTCTCTATCTGCCTCTTTCTCTCTCTGTCTGTCACTCTCAAATAAATAAAAATGAACAAAAAAATTTTAAAAAAAGCTAACAAAGCTGGGCATGGTGGTGCACACTTTTAATCAATCCCAGCACTCGGGAGACAGAGGTAGGAGGATCACTGTGAGTTCGAGGCCACCCTGAGACTACATAGTGAATTCCAGGTCAGCCTGGGCTAGAGTAAGACCCTACCTTGAAAAACAACAACAAAAAGCTAACAAATCAATTTAGCAAGGTTAACACAAATTCAGTGGTAATTCTTGATTACTTGTTTCCTCTTCCCAATCCCACTTAATGGTAGTAAACTAGTAAGTAAGTAGTAGTGTAACCATGATAGAGGGTAAGCAATTAAAGTTTTTATGTGTATTAAGTTGGTTAAAAATAACCTTTAGATTGTTTTATAGTATAATTCATGTGTACCTCATTATTAACTTTTGCCCATTTACCTGTAAGAGATAGTAGCATCACATGCATATAAATGCTAAAGGAAGAAACATTTCATATATCAATGTAGTGACAGCCATTTTAAGAAACTAAAGAGTTCTTTTCTCTAAACCGATCTAGGTTTATATTAAGATATTAAGTATTCAAATGTACCTCTCTTTTATTTTCTGAAGTCTTTCTGGATCTCTTGAAGGTGCATTTTTAGTTTTATCACTTTTTCCATCAGTTGAATTCCAACCCGAAGGAATAATATCTACAGTGATCATGACGTTGTCAGTCAAATTACTTCCAAGTGCTGGGGGTACTGCAAAGCGGAACAAGGAACCAGGAAGAATCCCTGTTATTCCTGTATTTCTCCCACCCTGAGCCAAATCTGGCATGGAGCCACCTATAGAGGCACTGCTTGATGCTCCAGATGCTTGTGGTCTGTTAGCAGTAGCCCCAAGGGGATCACTCTGTGCTTCAAGGTGAACTACTTCATTTGATTCTCTTCTAAAAATATGAGATCTAGATGGGACATCAGCGGTAGATATCCTTGAGGACTCATCTCTTCCCTCACGCCTCCTTCTAGAGAACAAGGGTGTGCATCTATTTCTAAGTGAGGAAGACAACCACGGTCCTGTACTTCTACCTTCAGATTCTTGGTTGAAATTTTCTGAATCTGGTTCAGAGCTATGGTTTTGACTAAGAGATGACAAACCCCATCGTCTTCTAAGAAATCTAAATCCCTGAGTAGCTTCAGATGGCCTACTATCATTAGCTTCTGAAGTTGATGTTCCATTACTCCGAGACTGTGAACTTGTCAAGATTCTTGGAGAAATAAAAGAATTTTCAGAATTCAATGATCTTGTATTCAAGGAATCTTGATTAGATCTTCTTGAGAAGAAAGTAGAAGACATACTAGAAGCTATACGTGATAATAATCTCCTGGTTGTACGCCTACCTTCATTCTCAGAAGATTCTTGAAACGATCTTTGAGATGGACTAACCCTTTCTGAATTGCTTATAGTTGGGGTTTCATCTCTACTTGACATATAAAATCCAGGGTGTGTACTGCTGCGGAAAGATTCTGATTGTCTTGAAGAAAAATTTGATCTGAAAGCATTTCTGCTGGAGTCCCTAGAACTTGGTACTGTCTGATATTCAGGAGGCAATTGGTGGTTTGTGGCAGATGAATTCAACTGTAAAGTGCTCACTGAGTTCTCTTTTGGTCTTGCTCCCTGTGAATATGAAGAAGGAACTCTTTCTTGAACATCTATTTTTGAAAGAAGGAAAAGGTAACCAATTATGAAATAATTTCACTATTAAACTTGCATTTATTGACTACTGCCAAAATCAAACATTAGGTTCAAATAGAATACTGCTATTTTACAGGTAGACAGCTTAACACAGGAAAAATACAAATGTGTTTTCCTTTCTGTTCCTTTCAGTAAAATCAAGTAGTGCCACATAAAGACAACATTACAAATTCAAAGCAATATACCATGATTTTATGTAAAATAACTGAAGGTAAAGCAGTTGAATTTACTGATCTGAATTGATACAATAGATTATCTAAATAGGTAAACAAATATAGGACTTTAAATAGGCCAAATACTACAATGTAAAATGACTCATGACTAAAAAACAAAACCACCCCAGGGAAACTGTATTTTGAAGATTCTTCATATTCTACTCAATAAATATAGAAACTATTTAATGCAAATATCATCACTTATTACTTTTATGACAAGCTCTGCAAATATAGCTAAGAATGACAACTTTTTTAGGGGGGGGGGCGTTTCGTCTCTCTCTAGTCCAGGCTGACCTGGAATTAACTATGTAGTCTCAGGGTGGCCTCAAAACTCATGGAGATCCACCTACCTCTGCCTCCCTAGTGCTGGGATTAAAGGCACGCACCACCACACCCGGCGACAATATTTTTTTTACTAACAGTAGGGGTTACACATTAAACAAACCTTGTTTTTTAAGGTTGGCTTGGAACTTAAAAAAAAAAAAAATCGGGGCTGAGTAGTATGTGCTCAGCACTTGAGTGGCTGAGCACGAGGATCACAAAGTTCCAGGCCAGCCTAGGTTACACAGTGAGACACCATCTGTGGTAGTTTGTGTTAATGTCCTCTATAAACTCATGTGTTTTGAATGCTTAGCTCCAAGAGGATGGCAATTTGGGAGCTAGAGCAGGTATGTTGGTGGGGGTAAGCTTTGGAGTGTTATAGCCACTTCACTCTTACTAGAATCCAGCTCACTTGCTTGCTGCTATTTTCTACCAGCCATGGCAGAGGACATGTCCAACTTCTGCTTTACCACCTTTTTCCTGCCATCATAAAGCTTCATCTTTAAGACTATAAGCCAATAGTGGTTAAGACGCTTGCCTGCAATGCTTAAGGGCGCAGGTTTGATTCCCCAGTACCCACATAAAGCCAGATAAACAAGGTTGTGCATGTGTCAGGAGTTCGTTTGCAGTGGCTAGAGGCCCTTGCACACCCATTCTCTATATCTGCTTCTTTCTTTCTGTCAAATAAATAAATAAATTTAAATGAAAGAAAATGGAGCATTTGGCAAGAGACCCTGTCTCAGAGTCATTGGAAGAAGAGCAGAGATGCGTCAGAGCTGTCCTCTGGCGTGTGCATGCCCATACAGCTACATTTACATGGGTATACACACATACGTATATATACACACATACAAATGAGTATTGAAAAACTCACTAAAAATTATTATTATTTCAGAGTTACAGTAAATTTAGATAATAGCCTTGGAGAAGTTGAAAGGATCTCTCTTCAGAATCACTTGGCACTGAAATTGACTGTATCTCATATTTTATATACTTCTTTTAAAAACATTTTATTTATTTGAGAGAGAAAGAGAGAGAGGGGCAGAATATGGGCACACCAGGGCCTCTTGCCGAAACAAACTCCCGACACATGCGCCACCATGTGCATGTGGGTACTGGGTACAGGACAACAGTCCTGTCAGCAAGCGCCTTTAACTGCTGAGCCATCTCCTCAGCTCTGAGATGCATCTTTCGTTATCCTCTGAGGATGCCAGCATGACACAACATTAGTAAAATACCAATTTGGGTTTGGGACTCTTTTCCTTTAATGTCTTACTCTCAGCAGGTGTTGGGTAGGTTCTAGCACGGCAGTAATTTTTTTTTTTTTGAGGTAGGGTCTCATTCTAGCTCAAGCTGGCCTTGAATTCATGGTTGCTCATCCTATGTCAGCCTCCCGAGTGCTGGGACTGTGCATGTGAGCCACCACCCCCAGCTGGCTTCCTAGCAGTGAGTTGTGGTGGGTCTCTGTTCCCCCCAGCTCTGGCTATTTCTAGAATGCTCTCCAGTGCTGCTTTATTCTGTTGTTTCTGCTGATTATTTCACAACCGTTCTTTCCTGATCTTATTTTATAATTTGAGGTATCTGTGTAAACATAAATTTCAAAGTCATGTAACTTGTTTGTGTCTTCTTATTTTGTAGGGTCTGGGATAAAGTTGTAAGTGGATCTTGTAAGATCTTAGTTTTTGTAGCTGTGGAAATTTTATTAACCTTTAAAATAAAAGTAATGGCATTGAAAAAAAAAAAAAAAAGACTATAAGCCAAAATACTTTCCTCCCACAAGCTGCTTCTGAATGGGTGCTCTGTCCCAGAAATGAGATGGTAAGTACAACACTATTGCAAAACAAACAATAAAATAAAACAAAACCCTTTAACTGATAGTTTCAATCAAGACAGGTAAGAAATGCTATAATATTCCTTTGTGAAAAATAGGCATACACCTTGTAACAAGACCTATACTTACTACTGTGCTAATGTATGAAGTCTCACGGGACGATAAACTATTAAGAGGTTAAATCTATTCCTGTCCTGTATTTTTACTTAAAATAATCCAAATATAAGCTCCACTTTCACATCGTATGTTTGTAAACTTTGATCAGTATTTTCCCCTTCATTTATATGTGTTTTTTAAGCTTGAAGTCTACAATACAGTGCCAGAAACTGTAAAGGTCTTGTCAATGTAATAAAAATAAAAGCATACTCATGTTATACCAAAAACATTCTACATTATCATGGTAACTTCAACATTTAGTTACTTCAGAATTAGAAATACTTATAGGCATATCATACTTGAATATGTAAGAATCATCTAGTATGTTGATTTATTATTACTATCTAATATGCTAACATATACACTCTTCATTAAGAGTTTGGAAAACCAAGTCAAAAATTTCAAATATGGGTAGGCTGAATATGCAGACATATCTGTTTCAATATGTTTATATTTTTAAATTAAAACAATGAATAAGTTATTACAAAACATGCTCTTCTGAAATTTTAAGATTCACTTCACTAATTCCTTAATAATCTCAATGTCATGAAGAAGAAATTTAACATTACTAGAAAAGCTATACTTAACAATGTAGTTTATACATACATGGTGAAGTTGTGAAATCACCACTTCGGTGATTATAATCCATAAGATTACTAATGGAAGAATCTGTTCTCCTCTCCAAATCTCTCCTTTCTCTCATAAACTCTGTTTCAAATGAACCAAGTACCATTGATGAAGATCTGGGAACTTGACTATGCCTCCAAGAAGAATCTTAAAGTAATTGAAGAAGTTTTATTTCAGAGAAAGTTTCAAGGTTCCTGAGGAATAGTAAGTCTTCAGTAATACAGAAGAGGTTACTACTACTACTATTGATGTATGACAAGAATCCCTAGTTACACTGTCACAATCACAAGCAAAATTCAACAAAACAATCATTTACTAATAAAGCTAATCATAAAATATTTTCCTATGCAAACACTTTTTGGTGCTGGGAAATGAATCCAGATCCTCAGATATATCTACAGTAAGCATATGCATGCTAAACACTGAACATATCCTTAACCTTGAAATCTATCCACATATATGTTATCAATGTCTCAGTATCTCTCCACCACACCTGACTTATATAATGTAAGCATGATGTAAAATGATTATAGATCAAAACATGTTAATCTTGCCAAAGATGCAGAATTTCACTCAAAAGTCAGTGATGCTTGGAAAAAGCTAAAATGAAAATCAAAGCCATTTGGACACAGAAATAAATCACAGTATAAATATAATTGTTTCAGAAAAAAAAAAAAAAACTTTTCAGCATAGGAATTAAATTCAAGCCCTTGCACATGTTAACCACACACCCTACACCAGTGACTAACACAATGCTCCAGTGACTAACACAATGCTCCAATCTGAGAAGTGCTCATCTTAGGATTCTCCCCACTGTCTTAGGCTCATTATCATCAGAGATACATGTGTCACTTGACCTCTGGCTGCCTGTGGGTGCTGGGCAGGACTGAACTTGAGTCATCAGGCTTTGCAAGCAAGCTCCCTTAGTTGTTGAGCTATGTCTCCTACCTATAAAAAGCTTTTTTCTCATTACCACATTTTTAGTTCATTTTTAATTCTAAGAATTAATGTAATTTTGCAGTTTTATTTCAAATCTATCAGCCATTTAATTTAAAATTAAATTTAGTAGCGAGAGAGATGGCTCATGGTACTTGCTTGCAAGGCTGTCAACCATGGTTTGATCTTCTAGCACCCACTTAGAGCTGAGTGAAAAAGGCAAGTGTCTGGCATTTGTTTGCAATGGGCAAGACATCCTACCATGCTCATGTGCATACACATTTAAAAAAAAAAGCATTTCCAGAACTTATCATTCTTTCACTATCACTTTCAAATTTTGGCTCTTCCATTCCTAGCTTCAAAAATTTCTGCTCATCTTGGAAAATGCCCCATTGTATTTAATGCTACTCCTTCATACAGCATAAGAGAACAAAACTGTCTCTGCATAGTACTGCATGTCCACAAGTAAGTACAGTTTGCTCTTAGCAATCTCACTACTTTTACCATGCTTCAAATGGGCACTGTTTTTCCCATGGCAGTCCTGCCTATCAAAATACAAAGTGTTTATACTTACAACTGAAATAATCACCACTTTAGGAGTTTTGTCTCTACTTGCATAAGCCCACATGTTGTCTCTAAAGCAATTTTAGGCATTGGCTAGCATTTCACTTGACAAAAGGAATAACCCTTCTGCTATCTCAATTTGAACCAAGGACATATCTGACTACAAAATATGCAGCATGAGGCTTTATATACCATTATCCATTTGAATCCTAGAGTAGTTAATTTGTCCAATGCCATTCTTCTACTTAGAGATTGTAAGCCTCAGAACTCTAATTTCTTGTCAAACTGTCACTAGGTAAGTTCCAACTTCATTTTTTTAGTTCAAGAGTTTCATATTTTCAGGAAGTAACATGTCATGTTACTCTCCAAAACACACTCAGGAAGTATTCTTTAAAAGAATTATTTGAGACATAGAGAGTGTATATGTGCACGTGTGCATGGGTGCACTAGGGCCTCTTGCCACTGCAAATGGACTCAAGATGCATGCACACTTTGTGCATATGGTTTTACGTGAATATTGGGGAATCGAACCTGGGATGGCAGGCAGGCTTTGCAAGCAAGTACCCTTAACCACTGAGCCATCTCCGCAGCCCTAAGAAATGTTCTTAAAAGCCTATTTAGTAAGAACCAGGCAGAGTGGTGCATGCCTTCAATCCCAGCACTCAGAAGGCAGAGGTAGGAGAATTGCCGTAAGTTTGAGGCCACCCTGAGACTACATAGTAAACTCCAGGTCAGTCTGAGCTAGAGTGAGACTCTACCTCAAAAAACAAAAAAAACTATGTAATAAATGTGGCTTTCCTAGTAACACTGTAAAAACTTATCTCCCAAAATAACCAATAAACTGACAAGTGACATTTACCAATTATAATTAAGATATACAGCAGTTATTCTAATTAAAATCTGCTAATATTCTGTATGTTGAATAAACTAAGTCCAAAGAAAGGCAAAAAGAAGAGTGAATTTCACTTGTACTACTAAGTTAAGGTAAAACAGTCCAAAGTACTTCACAGTGGATTTAACAAAAAAGTAAGTAATTCTTACCTGACACGGCATTTAAACCACTTCCAATATTTCTCCCAGTTGAGGTAGAAGTACAGTTTGTACAGGAAAGTTTAGGTCTTTTTGAATCATGATCCCGTTGCTGGTTTTGTGATCTTGCACGTGCTCCCTGAGTTATCTCAGATTCACTATACCATGTAGGCTGAAATGGGGACGCAGATGCTGATGCTGATGTAGGCTGCAAAAAATAAAAAAAAAAAAAGAAACAAAATGCATTCAAATTTTTTAAATGGTTTTTATTTATTTATTTGAGAGTGACAGAGAGAGAAAGAAGGGGGGAGGGGGAGAGGGAGGGAGGGAGGGAGAGAGAGAGAGAGAGAGAATGGGCACACCAGGGCCTCCAGCCACTGCAAACGAACTCCAGATGCGTGCACCCCCTTGTGCATCTAGCTAACATGGGTCCTGGGGAATCGAACCTCAAACTGGGGTCCTTAGGCTTCACAGGCAAGGGCTTAACTGCTAAGCCATCTCTCCAGCCCAAAATGCATTCAATTTTAATTTAATCTACAGTTGCCTCATAAATTCCCAAGGGTCCATTTATACCCGTAAGTACCAATTTTCTACCATGAAGTTTTCTCTTGGATTTTGTTCCTATCTCCTTGTCCCTTTACTATATATAACAACTTGGTTTTCCTGGACTATTAATCCAATTTAGATCATCCACTCTTTTAACTGTGGGTGTGTACAAATAAAAAACTTCATCATCAATATTCCTGAAAATTTGTTTCCCCTTCTCAGAGGCTAGAGTAAGACCCTACCTCGAAAAACCAAAAAAGAGCGGAAAAAAAAAAAAAGAGAATTCTAATATATCAAATATGCAGAACATCTACAAAAGGCACTGACAAAGCTGGGCGTGGTGGCGCACGCCTTTAATCCCAGCACTCGGGAGGCAGAGGTAGGAGGATCGCCGAGAGTTTGAGGCCACCCTGAGACTACAGAGTGCATTCCAGGTCAGCCTGAGCTAGAGTGAGACCCTACCTCAACCCCCCCCCCCAAAAAAGGCACTGACATATGGTTGTGAATAAGACTGTTCCATCATTATGAGGCTCCCAAATTGTGAAAATCATTAGGTATTTATTCTGCTACCATTTTCATCATGCTTAGATTACAGGATCCCTTATATCCAGATGATCATTAAAAATCTAATAAACACATGGCCACAGCCTTTTGAAAAAGACTATACATAACAAAAAAAACTACACATGTATTTCAAATTAAAGCATTACCTGATATTCAGAATCCAATCTAAACGAAGAATCTCTAGAATGATAGGTATCATTTAAACTATTTCCTCTGCTTCCAGACATCATCCTAGTACTTAAAGAGCCAGATGGTTGAACAGAAATTCTTCTTGGAATCCTGGAAGGTTTAGAATCCATTCTTAGGATTTCCTATAAAATACAATTTTTCTTGTTAAATATCTTGGGAAAACATCAAAGTCTTTTACTTCCTAATTCTCTTTGATCACTAGTTCAACAATTAACCATTTAAAAAAATATTTTACTCATTTATTTATGATGAGAGAGAAAGAGACACATAAAGAGAAAGAGAATGGGTACGCCAGGGTCTCTAGTCACTGCACACGAACTACAGACACATGTGCCCCCTTGTGCATCTGGCTTAACATGGGGCAAATGCCATAACCGTTAAGCCAAATCCCCAGTAGTCCTTTGACCATTTTTTTTAAAGAATTAACCATTAAAGCCAGGTATGGTGGCTCATTCCTTTAACAAGAGCTAGACTTTCTGAGACCTTACCTCAAAAAAGAATTTAACATTAAGTCATGTGTATCCAACAGTAAGTACTGTAAGACCACAGAAGGTTTCCAGGGTATATTTGGGAAATCAAAACTATGAGATATATAGCATATACTAGGTATCTAGAAAAAGGTAGGAACTAGAAACAAAGCATTTGATTTTGGTACCCCAGAAGGATCAAAATTTGAAGATACAAGGTAACAGAAAGGACTAGCCTATAGTATGGTACAATTGCTGTGAAAAATAGCATGGAAATGCTTTAAAAATTAAAGAGAATTATCATGTGATCTAGAGCACTTCTTTTTTTGGTATGTACCAAAAAAATCCTGAAAATAATATCTTGGTATATTTCCATACACATGCCTTAGCAGTAGTATTCACAACAAAACCCAAATATTACCAATAGATAAATGGATAAGCAAAATGTGGCATGTACAATGGACTATCATTCAGCCTTAAAAGAAGGGAATTCTGCTGGGGGTGGTGGTGTATGCCTTTAATCCCAGCACTCAGGAGGCAGAGGTAGGAGAATCACTGTGGGTTCAAGAACACCCTGAGAATACAGAGTGAATTTCAGGTTAGCCTGGGCTAGAGTAAGACCCTACCTCGAAAAACCAAAAAAGAAAAGAGAGAGAAAAAAAGAGAATTCTAATATATCAAATTCAAGGACATTACACAAAGTGAAATAAACCAGTCATAAAAAGACATATACTATATGATTTTACTTATGAGATTTTTAGTATCACAAGATAAAAAGAATTAAAGTTAGCCTTCCTACCATTATAAGTATATTTAACACAACAAACTATACTTACAACACATTATTAGGATAGTAAATTTTATGTGATGTGTTATTTTACTACAATCAAAAAACCCGAGAAGCTGGGCGTAGTGGCGCGTGCCTTTAATCCCAGCACTCGGGAGTCAGAGGTAGGAGGATCGCCATGAGTTCGAGGTCACCCTGAGAATGCATAGTGAATTCCAGGTCAGCCTGAACCTCAAAAAATGAAACAAAGCAACAACAACAACAAAAAAAAAAAACTGGGTAGAAAAAGAGAAGGTGATGCACAGGGCAAGTTGTTGAATTAAACACTGTATTAGATCACTAAAAACTCCCAATCTTCCCCAGTTTCATTTCCCCAAAGACCAAGTATTCATTTACTGGGAAATAAAGATCTCATAGGTAACAACACTCCCACCCATGAATCATCTCTGCAAATTTTCAAGTAGGAATATCAGAAAATCTATAGAATCATGAGACCCAAAGTCACTTTCCTGGTCCAAATGTTCTCCAGGGGCTTAAAGGGTTCTACTCTTCAATCATGAAAAGAACACCAGAGGTACTGGTAATGGCACATGGATGTTCTCAATCAAAGTCTAGCTTGTTAGGGCATACAGTATTAACTCAATGACATTGTCTGGCTTATCATGAAATGAGGCTCTAGGTCTAGCAAAGGGAAGGAAGGGAGGAAGGGCAGTTGGACAAAAGCAGCCTAGCTTACCACTTACTCCTCTATCCCCACTGCCAAATCTACTAGTTATCAAAAGCAATTAAGCTTCTCTAGTAGTTTTCTCCAATAACAAACATCAAACATGAGCAGGTATCCAAGAAGGGCATGACATAAATTTAGACCAAAATAATCAAAATGAACGAACAAATGAACAAACAGGAACTTACAGATGATGCAGGGAGAAAGAAATTTGGAGAAAGTAGGGGCTTATTATTTTCAAAGGAATAAGAAACATTCATTCATAAAATGTTTCACGATTGCAACCAAGAGTACTATAAGGACTTCTGGAATTTCCAAATGTGTTTAACTTTAAAAACTTAGAAACACTAAAATCAGAAAAGCACCCCCAAAGCAGAAAAAGTAGGAATTGTGACATGAAAATGAGAGTTGCCTGGAAGGTTATCATTTGACTAACTACAGTAAAAGAGAAGAAATTGACAAGAAATAAAAGGAAACTTTTACACCTGAAATCTACAAATCTTCACACTGAGATGAAGATTCAAGAAATAAGACCAATGCTACTAAGAACATGACTTCATGATTTATTAGTTACTTTCCTCATTGTTGTGACCAAAATCCTGACAAGAACTATCTGAAGTGTGGGTTTGTTTTGGCTTACAGTTTAAGAAGGATGCATCCAATCACCTCACTTAGAAATCTACCATCTGCTTTTTATAAGCTATTTACATATTTAAGTCCATACCAAATTTTCATTAGAAAGGGGTGGCCATGCAATACGAGAAATAATATCATGATTAAACACTAACATTCAAAAGCATTTTGTGAATCCCCAGCGTCAAAACTGTAAAAAAACTATAAAGTAGTTTAACAAGTAGCAGATGTTTTACTTTATCAAGGCAGCTACGAAAATGCATTTGTCACCTGAGGATTTTAAACGAGACAAGTTCTTTTTAAAAATATTTTTAATATTTATTTACTTATTTATTTGAGAGCAACAGAGAAAGAGGCAGATAGAGAGAGAGAGAATGGGCGCGCCAGGGCCTCCAGCCACTACAAAGGAACTCCAGATGTGTGTGGCCCCTTGTGCATCTGGCTAACGTGGGTCCTAGGGAATCGAGCCTCAAACAGGGGTCCTTAGGCTTCACAGGCAAGTGCTTAACCCCTAAGCCATCTCTCCAGCCCAGAGATCAGTTCTTTTTAAAAGACATGTCTACAACTGAGTTTAACAAAATGTTCCTTAATTATATCTCTCGGATTACTTTAACTATATATCCAGCTTTTTCTTGTAAAATGAAATTATCTTAGTAGGCTATCTGCTCAAAACAAATCTCTTAGGAGAAGGCAAAGAGGCAGAGCCCTTTGAGAGATTAATTTAATACTGCGTGAAACTATTTTTGGTGACTCTTCTACATAAAAACCTGATTGCATTCTGACAATGTAGGTGTTACACGAAAACTTACGTAATTTGGTTATGTAAGTTGTAGGTCAAAAGCACAATATAAAATGTGCAAGTCTTTGAAAAACTTCTTCTAGACCACTTAATAAGTTTCTAAAAATAAGTTTTTGTGTACTATGTGCTAGGAACATTAGTACTAAATAAGACAATGAGGTAGATGGGCACACTATACTGAAATGGTGCCCATACTGAACTTACAGTCTACTGAAGAACTACACAGATAACATAAAAGTTGTAAATTCTATCAAAGAAAAGACATAAGAATGACAGCTCAGTGTCAAGAAAAATGTATTTGAAATTTAGCAGTTTTAATAAATACTTAAAATAGTACCTTTAAAGTCCAAAGTTAGTATGCCTAATCTTTAAACAGTTTCTTAGTTTCCTTCTATTATTATGTACTATTTCTTTAAATTTATGTTTGATTCCAGAGGTATATAGTTAGGTCTTTTTGTGTTTGGTGATAAGATAAAAATTTATCCTAAGGGATGGCTTTATAGCCTTGGGGCCCTGCACTAGATTAAAATTTAAATGCTTTGTAATTACAGTTTCGAACTTTTCCCCTTTATCTTTTTGGTGCTGGGGATTAAACTCAGGTCTTTAGACATTGTCACTAAGCTACATCTCCTACCCTTGTTTATAAGTGTGGTCAGACAAAATGGTGGAATTTGAGGTGCAATGAATATTCACCATGCCTCTATACAGTACTTCTGATTGTCCTGCAGCTTCCATAGCACACTTAATTGGTATTGTTAATTTCACTAGAAGCCCGTCATGGTTAAGTACACCAGAATTCAGTGCTCATGTCCCCCACAAACAGGTCACTTGTTCTGATGTCTAAAAGTTATTTTAAATGCATTAAGAAGGTAATGAACCTCAATACTGTAACAATCTTTATCACTGGTATTTGAAATAGTCACTTTACTGAGCTTCTCAACTCCTAAGATGAAGTCTAGGGATAAAGATTCTCTATAAGTACTACTTAGCTACCCTTTACCTCATTATCTGTACTTTGCCAAATGACCTCACATTAAGACATTTTAATAGACTGACATAAGCCCTAAAAGACAGTTCATTTGTACCAACTCAAAAGCTAATACAGTCTTACAAATCTGTGGCTTGTTGGCTACTAAAGATTAACTTCATTTCTGTAGATAAATTCTTTCAGCTGAGCTTCCTGGGAAGCTCTCCAGAGCTCTTGAAAGTAAGTTCATGCTTTCAGTGTCCTGCTACATACTACAAAGGATCTTTATGCAAACAAAAATTTACATTCAGCCGGGCGGGCGTGGTGGCGCAGACCTTTAATCCCAGCACTCGGGAAGCAGAGGTACGAGGATCGCCGTGAGTTCGAGGCCACCCTGACACTAACTACATAGTGAATTCCAGGGCGGCCTGAGCTAGAGTGAGACCCTACCTCAAAAAACCAAAAAAGAAAAAAAAAAAAAGTTACATTCATAAACAACATTAAATGTACTCATACCTATTTTGTGGGGGAAAACCTTCATCACAAGTTTTCTTTCCAAGTAAAAGCCTAAAGAAATACATTACCTGACATGTAAAATTGGAAAATTAATTCTGCATGTGATATTATCTGTGGCTTACCAAGACCTCATGAGTCACTTGTTAAATACAAGTAAAAGTTCATCTTAAGGGTTCAATTCCCTAGCTACCTACGTAGAGTCAAAAAGGTTCATTTGCAGCAGCAAGAGACCCTGTTGCTGCCAGCATCCCACATGTGCAAATAAATGAATGAAAAAATTTTTTTAATCCTAGCTCCACCAAGTATGTTATGGAAGAACAATAACCCTAGTACTCAGGAGGTGAAGACAGAGTATAGAGTTGTAGGTCAGCGTGTGCTAAATAGGAAAACACTGTCTCAAAAACAGAACAGTAAAAAACAAAATAACAAAAAAACCAATATCCTATCTCAAATTCAACTTGTAGCCACTAAATGCCCAACAGCAGAAAGTAACCATGAGTCATCTCCTCATATACTTCAGATGCAAAGGTAGTAAACAGAATTAAATAACCACAATATGATGTAAGTCTGACAGCTGAGATATACAAAATATTATAGGACAGAATTTTTAGTTACTGTTAATGGAAGATTATTCAAATCAGTTCTTTAAAAACTGAATACAGTGTCTATATTACAGTAACAAAGGCCTGACAGTTTTAGTAGGTCAATAATGAAGATAAAATAGGAAACCAGAGATAAGAAAGAAAGAAATTTCTGTCCTGAGGATATTTGAAGAGTTCCAAATTTATACTTTCACTCTTCCAGTCTCATGGAATACAGTCAAAGCTCAGGACACAAATAAGGTTACTCCAGCAACATACCAACTTTTGTACAGATTTGTAGCCCAGGTTGGCATTGCTTAGATGCTAAATGAAGTTCAACCCCTTCATTTAGTCTAAGGCAATTACAATTTGAGAATCTACCAAGCACAAGCTTTGCTGGAGGAGAATTTAGGTCTTCAGGCTAGGCTTCAAATTATTTCTAACAATTCTTTTCAGTTATAAGGAGAAAAAAAAAACAAACAAACACCTAAACAGACACAAAAATAAGGCACCATAAACAAGGTCCTTAAGATACTAGAGACGAGGAGAAAAATGGTAGACCCAATTTCAAATCAAATTTTAAGAGTCTTGACTATCAAACTGCGGGGATATAGTTCAGTGGTAGAGCACTTGTCTAGCATGTGTAAGATAATGGGTTTGAATTTCAGCAACAACATCACAACAAAAAAGTATATAAACTTACATAAAGAAAGGCTTAAAAACATATAAAAGGGAACAGAAAACTGCCAAAAGAACACTACTGAAAAAGAATTTAAAAGTCACAGTCAAACAAAAATGTGTAACGTAGAGATTAAACAGACAAAATTAAGTGAGCATGGTGGCTCACACAGTGAAATCCAGGCCAGCCTGGGCTACAAACTTAAGACCCTGTTTAAAAAACAAATTAACTTAAGTAAAACAAAATAATAGACAAGACCAAAAGTAGTATATGAACCCTAACTAAGATTCTATGTCAACAGAGAACAGAAAATTTGACTATGCACTGAATTTTAGGGGCACAATACTTATTACTGAATGTAGGTAAGACTGAATAGGTATTAAAACTTACTGTCCTCACAACTTTCTCATTTTAAATACTTTTGTAACAAAATTTCGGCAAATGTTACATTTTTAATAAAAATAAAGTCATAATAAAAACAATAATAAGCCGGGCGTGGTGGCACACGCCTTTAATCCCAGCACTCGGGAGGCAGAGGTAGGAGGATCGCCGTGAGTTCGAGGCCACCCTGAGACTCCATAGTGAATTCCAGGTCAGCCTGGGCTAGAGTGAGACCCTACCTCAAAAAAAAAAACTCAAAAAAAAAAAAACCAATAATAAAGTCAAAAGTTAAATTTCCCAATCTAGCCTAATGAGAATAAGATGGATAATTGAGTCCATCAAAGAGCTGAGGTTGCAAGGCAAGCAGATGAACTACAAAAGATGGCAAGCCCCTTTACAGGGAGAGATGGGACAAAGGCAGCCATCACAAAAACTTATACACAATTTCTTGAATTCTTAAAGGCTAAAAATTTGCTAGTGTAACCATCTATGGAACTAACAAGGGAGTTCACAGGCCCTCACTGAGAGCTAATGAGAAAGAAATGAGGGCAGATAAGACCTCTGCATAGCAAGCAGGGCCTGACTACATTTAAGAGGAGAATCTCCAAAAACCTGACCAGGTTCAACAACTGCACAAGTACAAGGTGGTAACAAATGGTTGCTATAGGAAGGCTAGGAAATCTGAGATGGCTGACTCTGATAACAAAGTGTGCCCTAAGAAACTAGCCTCTGGGCATGCTTGTAGGGATTATCTTGACTAGGTTAATTGAGGTGGAAGAATTACCCTAGCTGTGGGCAGGTACCACTACAAACTCAAAAGATCTGGGATCCTGGGCTGTATAAAAAGGAGAGCTGGCTGAGCAACAGCATTCATTGCTCTCTGCCTCTTCACTGTGGACTGAATGTGATCAGCTACCTCAAGCTCTTGACACCATTCTTGGACAGCAACCTCCAACTATCAGGCTAAAAAAATCCTTTAAGTTGCTTCTTGTCAGGCCAACTAGAAAGTAACTAACATACAAGGCAAGAGCTATGAAAACCACCTATCCAAGACTTTCAGCAGCCACAAAAATCTGACTTCACTATAGCCTCTAGAAATCTAAAGATCTGATACACAGAGTCTTTCTAAAATGGAAGATGAATGCAATTAGGAATGCCCCCCTAAACATTGTTTTGGTTCAATGAATAAAAAGCAACAGTACGCTACTACTGAGGAAGGTAAAACAGCCTGTGAGATTACTCTGGTACAGGACCTTTGAAAATTGGCTGGTTTAAGAATACTGAAAAGAAACCATGTAGCTTTCTAGGACTCATGCTGTATTAGTTGTTTTTCTTATTGCTCAGACAAAATACCTGACAAAAGCAATTTCAGGAAGATGAGATTTAGTTTAGCTTATAGTTTGAAGTTACACAGTAAGGCACACCAATAGGAGCAGTTGATCACACTGCACCTACAATCAAGAATCAGTGATGAACATCCACGTTCGGCTAGCTTTCTCCTTTTATTCCATTTTACACAGTTAAGGATCCTAGGGTGTGGACTGGTACCACCAACAGTTAGGGTGGCTTTTTCATGTCAGTCAACCCAATCAAGACAATCCCACACAGGCTTGCCTAGAAGCTCACCTGCTCGGTGATTCCAGGTCCTGTCAGGTTGACAATCAATAGAAATATCACACACACAAAAGCACCAAGTAGTGGAGTACTTTGACGGCAAAGAAAGCAATAATACAGTTCAGACACAGCTTAACTACAAATTAAACCAAGTCAAACCATCACATGCCCTAGATATATAAACTACACAAATATCAACTAGGATAACTAGCTATTACAACCTATGATACTTTTATCAGAATGCAGAAAATGATTTTAAAAACAAACACTAAAGGCTGTGAAGGTGGCTCCTGAGTTAAAGGTGCTTGCTTGAAAAGCCTGCTGGCCTAGGTTTAACTCCCAAGCCACCCATGTAAACCAAACACAAAAAGTGGACCAAGCATCTGGTGTTCATTTGTTCTGGTGCACCCCCCCACACACACTAAAAATGTTACAAAAACACTGAAGAGGGAGCCATAAGTGTCAAAAAGTAAAAAGAAAAATAAACAGAAGGAAGACTTACTTCAGGGGAAACACTTAAACTGACCTTTTAAAAAGTTATTTGTGGGCTGGAGAGATGCCTCAGTGCTTGAGAGCCCGAGATTAATTCTCCAGCATCCACGTAAAGCCAGATGAACAAAGTGGTATTTGCATATAGAATTCATATGCAGTGGCAAGAGGTCCTAGTGCGACCCTCCTACCCCGTGCATCTCTCTTACTCTCTCTAAAATAGTATTCAACTTATTTGTACATGCACATGACATGCATGAGTCTCCTGTTGCCACAAACAAATACCTGTATGGCTTTACTTTTTATATATTTTACTTATTATTTATTTGAGATAGGGGGTGGGGCAGAGAGAGAGAGAGAAGGGGCACATCAGGGCCTCCAGCTGCTGCAAATGAACTCCAGATGCATGAGCCACCTTGTGCATCTGGCTTACGTGGGTCCTAGGGAATCAAACCTAGGTACTTAGGCTTTGCAGGCAAGTGCCTTAATTGCTAAGCCATCTCTCCAGCCCCCTGTGTGGCTTTATGTGGGTGGCTGGGCAATTTAACTCTGGCAGGCAAGTTTGGCAAGCAAGCACTTTTAGTAGGTGAGCCACCCACCCGCTAGCCCCTGAACTTTTTGATGACAAAAGAGAAAGCATAGATACCAATGCACTTTTTCTTAAAAAGAGCTAAAACGAAGGCTGGGGAGAGGGTTCAATAGGTAAAACACCTGCAATGCAGCCTAACTCTTGAGTACCCGAGTTTGGATCCATAGAACCCACACAAAAAAGTAGGGCTGTGGAGGTTGAGGCAAGGACCAGCCTGATTGATGTCCTCTGACCAATTAAGAACACACAAACACCAAATAAATTAATAGACAAAAATATTTAAAAATAGCTAAAAACAGCCAGACATGGTGGCACATGCCTTTAATCCCAGCACTCGGAGGCAGAGGAGGCCACCCTTAGACTACATAGTGAATTCCAGGTCAGCCTGGGCTAGAGTGAGACTCTACCTTGAAAAACCAAAAAAAAAAAAAAAAAAAAAAAAAAAAAAAAAAAAAAAAAAAGCTAAAAACTAGAAAATAACTTTGCAAACTGAGCAATTCAGAGCACAGACGAAGAAAGCACAACAGAAGAGTTCTGAAGGTAATAAATGAAGAATGCAGATACATACAAATTGTTAATGCACTTGTGTCCTCTGCTCAGAATCATGGACTTTAATTAGGTAACGACTTTAAAGATCTCTGCCATCAGTGCTGTTTTTGAGCTTTCAAAGGCGAAACGGTATGCAATAAAACTTTAAACCTAGTTTTGTATAGACTTAATAGGTTCACATATAACTTGCATGTTTTTGTAATACTTAAAGTAACTTAAAATTCAAGTTTACTATCTGTGGAATCACAGGGAAAAAAACCATTGCTGTGGGTTAAAGGTTTAGATGTTACTAAAGATTTTAAAATAAGGCCAGCTAAACACAAAGAAACACAATCCTCCAAAGCTAAATAGGTATTCAGGTCAATTGACAGAAATACTGGCTCTAAACCGGTCGTGGTGGCGCACACCTTTAATCCGCACTCGGGATGCAGAGGTAGGAGGATTGCCGTGAGTTTGAGGCCACCCTGAGACTAAAGAGTGAATTCCAGGTCAGCCTGGGCCAGAGTGAGACTCTACCTTGAAAAACAAACAAACAAACAAAAGAAGAAAAAAAAAAAAGAAAAAAAGAAAAAAGAAAGAAATACTGGCTCTAAAACACTGTTGAATGAGGCTCTAAAGAATAGAAATGAAGACAGATTCAATACAAACACCCAAAGATGAAAACAATTTACCTACTAGAGGGAGATGGAAGTGATAGTTCAAAATACTAATGAAGAACAAACATCTTACTGCTTTCCTATCTTTCAGGGGGTTGGGAACAAGGAGCAATAAAATATATCAAGGTAAGTTACGACTGCAAAGATGGCTCACCAGTTATAAAGGCGCTTGTTTGCAAAGCTTAACAGCCTGAGCTCACATCACCAGTACAAAAGTAAAGCCAGATGCACAAAGTGGTGCATGTGTCGAGTTCATGTGCAGTGTTAAGAGACCTTGGTATACCCATTTCTCCCCCCCCCCCTTCAAATAAATAAATGCAATGTGAGTTGTAGGGGATTATCATATAGACTCTTTCCTAGGCACATATGTTACCCCTTTGTTTTCTATCTATAAGGTAACTTCTACCCAGTCAGCCTTAACATAGTAGTCTCCCAGTTTATTACCTCTTAGGAAATTTGGAGTACAGTGAAAAAGAAAAACTGAAGCCAGGCATAGTGATACATGCCTATTTAAAGAGTATAGCTTTATATGACCACTTCAAGTTGCTAACCATTACAGGGCTTAGATTTTTTTCTTAACCAGTCTTGGAAAGCTATGAATTCTTGAAAGAGAAGTAACAGTATGACTACAGAGGTTCTCCTTCCTCCCTCCTCCCCTCCCTCCCTTGTAGTAGACTGAACATAGGACCTCACAAGTTCTAAATAAGCACTCAATCATAAGAGGATATGAACTAAATAACCTCAGCTCTTAAAAGAAAACATTTTGAGATAGTTCTCACTAAGTTGCCTACGCTGGCCTTATACTTGTGATTCTCCTGACTCACCCTCCTGAGTAGCTGGCATTACAGGCCTGCATCACCAAACCTGGCTCCTAAAATTTTGATTCTGTTTCCAAAGGCTTTGTTAAGTATCCTCTCCCACAAATGTCTTGTAATAATATAACTGTTACAATGGTTTCATTCATGTAATGTCACATAGTAGACACAAACCAAGCCACCGCCTAACAAACTCCCAGTCTATTCATACCAAGGAATCCTAATTCCTAAATCTAAGAGCTTTTCCTATATCTTAAGATATAGTAATAAAAATGTACTTAAGCAATTACTAGTAAAATTCATTTCCCACTTTCTCCTCCCTAACAAAGAAAATGAGGTATACTAGGAATTAAGGACTGCCTTGTTTTTAATACATGAACCAATTTCTGACTATTGGCTCAAAAAATGGCAGCTGAGTAAAAGCTTTGAAACATGCTCCTTACTACATGTGACTAACTTAATGTCTCAATTTCTTAGTGTCTTCATCTATAAAATGGTGATAATAAAGTGTATTGTGTGCTTTTTTGGCACAGCATGTATTGAGCAAATACTAGTTATTAACAAGCAATGCTATCACTGTTAGGAATTTCATATGAACAGCTCAGAAGTTATTTTGGCCTTTTCATTATTTGAAATTTGTCTTTAATGCAAGACACTTTTACAATCACAGTAAAATCTCTGAATTAAGAAAAACTCATTCTCTAAATTGATGATAACATTAGCATCTACATACAAAAAGGGTATCAAGCTGCTAGACTAATAAAGAGCAACTGAAAGATCAAGCTATAAACCACAAAATGGAGTTTAGATATCCTGGATATCTATGTTAATTTTCTTTTTACTATGTAAATTCTCAAACACACACAGAAGTAGAAAAAAATCCTGCATACCAATGATATTAAATAATTATCAATAATCTTTTAATAGACAGAGAGAGAATGAGAATGGGCTAGGCACTGCAAATGAACTCCAAATACATGCACCACTTTGTCTGGCTTATGAAGGTACTGGGTCTTCAGGCTTCATAGGCCTTAACCGCAAAGCCATCTCTCCAGCTCTCCCTTGTATTTTTTCTTTTAGAGGTAGAGTCTCTAGCCCAGGCTGACCTGGAATTCACTATGTAGTCTTAGAGTGGCCTTGAACTCACGGTGATCCTTCTACCTCAGCCTCCCGAGTGCTGGGATTAAAGGCATGTGCCACCATGCCTGACTCGTTCCTTTGTATTTTTTAAAAGCAATTTCAAACATGACAATTTCAAGAATATCCATTAAAAATGTCTTTATTTTATGTTTGAGAGAGAGAATGAATATATGGGTGTGTCATGGAAACTTCAGATGCACATACCACTTGGTGCATCTGGTTTTATGTAGGTACACTGAAGAAACAAACCCAGGATGGTAGGCTTTGCAAGCAAGCACCTTTAACTCCTGAGCCATTTGCCTGGCCCAAGTATAACTATTCTTTATAAAATATTTATTTATTGGGGGGGGGGGAGAGAATGGGCATACCAGGGCCTCTAGCAATTGCAAACAAACTCCAGACACATGTACCACCATGTACATCTGGCTTATGAGGGTACTGGAGAATTGAATCTGGGACTATAGGTTTTGCAGGCAAGTGCCTTACTTAACTGCTAAGCCATCTCTACAGCCCCAAGAATAATCTGGTAGTCTGAATAGATGGCCCCCAATATTTCAGTTTTGTTAGTTTGTAGTTTGGATCTGCAGCCATTTGGCTGGAGGCAGTGTCACTGGGTGGGTCCTACAGTGTTGGTGGGTGTGAGATTCCATTCTAAAGATATGCAAAGTGTGTCTAGCCAGAGTTCCTGAAGTGTGCTATGTAATGTGGCTTTTGACTTGTGGTTTGCTCTGTTTGGTCCTGTAAAAGCAGGCCAGTTTCTCTGCCATTATGAAATTTCCCCTGGATCTGTAAGCTTCAATAAACACCATCCTTCCATAACTGTGCCTGGTCTGGAAGATCACCTCATGGAACATGAAGCTATCTGCTACAGAAGTTGGTAGAAGGGGGAGGGGGTTGAGATGAACCAGACCATGTGATTTTGGTCTTTTGGAAACTTTGTTTTGGAGGAATGGGCATGGACGTGGTGCTTGCAACTGTAGGTGCCTTCTGGAGCAGTAAGCCAAGTATTATGGACTATACTTGTGAGAGTTTGAAAATGCTAAGTTTAGAGAGTACTGAACTTTGAGGCTTCAAGCTTTCTAAAGGGAAGGAAATACTGAAGAGGACTTTTTTGAAAGTGGGCTACTGGCATAAGGGCTGGATATACTCTGCTGCCCAGGCCCAAAGAGTTTGATCAAGGTTAAATCTGTAATGGACTGATACACTAGGCTAAAGATAATAGTCTGAGAGATTTAAGATTTTAAGTTGGAAAACCTCAAGCAAGTTACAATAATAGTCACTGAGACTGGTTTTAGGTTACTGAAACTGCTATTGTCAACACAAAAGCAATCTTAAGGAAGATGGCCCAACTGCTTTACATTAAAACAATGGTGAAGAAAGACTGTTAGAAATGCAAACTCTGTAAGAGAGTTAGGAACCTGTTTTTCAAGGTTACAATTTATTTCAGCCTTGAATTAAGAATATGACTGTGTCCTGAACACCTGGTATTAGTTTTGGAAGCATGAAAAATGTGTGGTATATGTCATGAAGTGCACACAGTTCCAGGAGCTGCTGCTGATATGCAGCATGAGGCAGGGCATGATGACCCTGATAGGCTAAAAGAATTTTTGGAATATGGACCGTGGGTTGCATGAAGACCTAAGCTATTTTGGATATACCAGGACTGTGCAAGGGCTACCATGGAGCACACTGTTGGCCTGGGATTGAAGTGTTTGTTCCATGACTACTACACCCAGCTAGAGGGGTGGAATTAAAAAATCTGGAGACTATCAGTTTCTGGTTATACTGGACTTGAACTGTAGAAGTTTGATGTCTATTTGATGGTGGTTGAGTTTACATTGTTTTAGTCTCTCTTTGCTATGCCTTATACCAGTTAAAAATGTTTACTCTGTGCCTTTATACGTTAAAAGTATTTAACCTGTTTGATTTTACAGGACTCACTATCTTAAGTTGGTAAAGACTGTGAGGACCTTTAAAATTGGATTAAATACAATTTACAATGTCCAAGTTGGGGGCCAGGGCGAAATGTTGATTGTCTGAACAGATAGCCCCCAATATTTCAGTGTTCTATTAGCTTGTAGTTTGGATCTGCAGCCATTTGGCTGGAGGCAGTGTCACTGGGTAGATCTCAGGGTTCAGCCCTACTGTGTGGTGGTGGGTGTGAGATTCCATTCTAAAGATATGCAAAATGTGTCTAGCTAGAGTTCCAGAAGTGTGCTGTATAATGTGGCTTTTGACTTGTGGTTTTCTCTGTTTAGTCATGTAAAAGGAGGCTAGCTTCTTCTGCCATTATGGAACTTCCCCTGGATCTGTAAGCTTCAATAAATCTCCTCCTTCCATAACTGTGCCTGGTCTAGAAGGAAGTTCATCTCAGCCAACCTGAAGGTGTCTGCTACAAATAACTATTCTTAAAATAGTCTACCTATGGCAAATCATAACCTAAGGCTACAAATCCCCCCATCCTGGTATGTAAATAAAAACCTTTGCAATGTGGATGCTCTGCTCAGGGTAAGATAGACTTATTTTTCTGTCCACTGACTGTGGATGAGCTTGGCAGTTTTACTGTGACAAGAAAAATACTGTGTAAATGACACAGTATGATTTGAAAAGGTTCTAAGAGGTCTTGTAGCTTCCATTTTCACTCCTGGGATGCTGTCCTGAGACACCCATGTCATAAAAGATGACATGGAGCAAAGTACAGATTTCAACCAACACCAAATGCCAAACAAAATGAGTGACATCTCGGACCTGCCAGCCTGGGAAATCCTCCAGCTGAATGCTGGTACAGGGGTAACCCTCCCCCACAACCCCTCCCAAAACAGCAAAACTGCCCAACAGGCAAACAATACTGGGAGGAAAAAAAAAATCAGTGAACAGTTACTTTTATCCTGAAGTTTTGAGAGAGTAGTAAAGTTACTGAATTATTAAAAGCACAGTACTATATAATGACATGAGACAGTTATCGCACAAAATATTAATGTTATGGAAGGAAGGCTAAGAACCTTCAAAAAATCCATTATTTTCTGTGTTGTTCATACTTTTTTGTTTAAAAACAAATTAGCTTTTGGAGTAAACATTCCTTTTTATTAATGAGAAATCAAGTATGGCAAGGTATTTTATTGATTGCAGGGAAAAGTGAGAGATGGAAAATATGTGGTGAAATAGGAAAATATTAGGATACAAAACTTCAACAGACATATTTAAAGTCAAAAATTTAACCTCTTCCTAGAAAGATATTAACTATAACGTTATCAACACCACAGCACTTCAAAAGAGAGAACCTGCTCTCTTTGAAGTTAATTTATACTGTGTACCACTTTTGAATTTTCATTCAGCAACTAGAAATCATTTTAGAGTTCTTTGTGGAAAGTGAGAGACACATGATTACTTGCTTTTAAAGATCAAACATGGCTCTTTTGAAGCTGTTGGCAAAAATGGCTGAACAACTATACGTAATTTTGAAACCATGTGTTGGACTGACTTAGTGTAACCAGAACAGTCACAGAGAACATATTTGACAACAGGAAAAACCAGCTTTGACCTCATTAAATTCATGTCAGAAAGGCTGGAGAGATTGCTCAGTGGTTAAAGGCACTTACTTGTTAATTCATGTCAGAGTAGAAAATTAAAAATTCAAGATCAGCAAGATCAAATCTCAGACAACTTTCAAATTTGCTCATTTAACTATCAGCAACTTTAACAAAGGCATAAAATTTTGTAAAATAATGATTTGTGACTAGGTTAAGTAAATTTATTCTAATGGACATTCTTCTTTTGTGAATTCAAACAATTTTTACAGTATATCTTCATTTAATGTAATAATCATTCTAATGTGCCCCTCAGTTATTTACCTAAATGGCCCATAGTTATGTTAAATTTGCTGCTTAAAAATGTAGTTTGAAGCTAGGTGTGGTGGATCATAGCTAAAATCTCAGCACGTGGAAGGCTGAATTAGGAGGACTGCTGTGAGTTCAAGACCAGCCTGGCCTACAAAGTAAAGTCCAAAGCAGGCTGGGCTAGAGTGAGAATGTGCCACAAAACAAAACAAAACAAAAACAAAAAAGAGGTGACTTGATGCAAGCATTTGCATTTTACTTGCACATTTCCTAGTTTTCTTTTTAATACAGTACAGAAGTTCTTTAATGTCAAGCTCTACCTTTCCTTTCAATTCACCTTTCAGCTATGGGAAACAAATTGGCACTTCCTATAACCAGGTATCATGACTGTGCAGCTTTTTTAAAAATCAAAATCCTAGTCATCCTTCACAGCTTAGTTCCATCATTACTTCCTATAATTTCACATCCAAGACTAAACACACCTTTAAAGCTCCTACAGATTTATACAGTGTACACTACACAAGAAGATAACAACAGCAGTTGCTCATATATTGGTTTGATGACTAAATTATGAGTTGTGGAGGTAATATGTTGTGTCAAACTCATTCCTGCAATGTGAAGCCCTAATCCAGTTACCAGACAACAAATTATCCAACAATGTTTTATGTAGCTGATAAATCACTTTCCTAAGTAAAATGTGAACAACTTTTGAATACATACCAGATGAAAAGATGTGTGCACTGGATACAGAGCAGACTAGAAATTGGCTTACATGAGTGTTATGGATGACTTATGTCTAACACCTTCATTCAGAAAAAAAAAAAAAAAGATACAAGCATTCTTAAAATCATGTGGAAAAATAAGTCCTTCTGCCAAAATTGAAAAAAAAAATGACTTAAAATAAGAGACAAATGACTTTACGTAAGAATTATTTCTTAAACTGGATATAGTGGCACATGCCTTTAATCCCAGCACTCAGTAGGCAGAGGTAGGTGGATTGCCTTAAGGACAGCATGAGAAGGCATAGTGAATTTCAGGTCAGCCTGGGCTACAGTGAGACCTTACCAAGAAAAAAAAAAAAAAAAAAAAAAAAGTAAATAAACAAACTAAATTAAAAAAAAAAAGATTCAATTCTTATTCAAGGCACCTAACCTTGGGCTGTGATTTGTACTTAAGAGTTCTTAAAACCCTGACCTGGGGTTGAGGATATAGTTCTGCGTGAGAGCAGTTTATTGGCATGCACAAGACTCTGGGTTCCACATAAAGTCAATATGACCCATCAGGAAACCCCAAACTTAAGATGATCACGCACATGACCAGTGGGGTAAAAGAAAGTAGAAAGCTCTTATCTAGAAAAATGTACATGATTTAAAAAAAAACAACTTAAATCCCTAAAAAAAAAATGTATGTGTGTGCACATGTACATGAGAAGCACTCTGCGTTGCAAGGTACACACAATGCACTACATCCATTTAAGAGTTTTAAAATCAGAATTGCTTTGGAAGTCAACCTCCTTTATTTATATACATTAAAAATTCAACCGGACATAGTGGCGCACACCTTTAATCCCAGCACTCGGGAGGCAGAGGCAGGAGGATCACCATGAGTTCAAGGCCACCCTGAGACTACATAGTGAAATTCAGGTCAGCCCAGGCTAGAGTGAGACCCTACCTCGAAAAACCAAAAAAAAAAAAAAAAAAAAAAAAAATTCATACTCTAAGTTGTACGTTCTAGTGTGGTGACCTCTTCATACAACTATCTCAACTAATTTAACCCTTCTTCAAGTAGAAAATGTGAAGGTTTAGTAATTATTTGCTAATGTCTCCCCACTGCTGTTTCACAAACGCTACAGATGTCAAATAAAATACTGATTCCACTTCTGAGATGAAATTTTTGTTGTCTCATAGAAATACCTAAATCTATCATAGTATTTTTTAAAGTCAAAATTCATTCCTACCTTGAAAAACCAATTTAAAAAAAAAATCTTCCTTCCGGCATAGGGATGGCTCACACTTTAAATCCCAGCACTTGTGAGGCAGAGGTAGGAGGATCGCCATGAGTTCAAGGCCATCCCGAGACTACATAGTGAATTCCAGGTCAGCCTGGGTTAGAGTGAGACCCTACCTCGGGAAAAAGAAAAGAAAAAACTTCATTTCTATGTTTACCTTAACATGGACAAGATGATGATTGAGAATAAGGGGAGACTTAAAACAATGAAAACAGAACCTAAAAACTACAAAATGCAGAGGAAGGTAAACCGACGACACTGAGATGACCCTTATTAAATTGTTTTACTCAGCACATTTATTGTTAACGACTAATGCCAAACACGACTTGCTGACGATTACCCAACAGATTTCCCCCGTATACTAGAATACACTTTTGCGAAAAGCAGAAAGTGTTAATTGTAGTGTTTGTGATGTTTGTACACATTGATCCTTACTACTCAATTTCTTCAAAACCAGGGACTGTTTTACTAGCACCTTCCGTATTTTTGTTCCTTTAGCCCGTGTGTGTGTGTCACCACCTATTTTAACTTCAAGTACACAGGATTTAGTATAGCACAAAAAAGGGGGAAAAAAAGCGTGTCACGCTGTTCAGGAACTGACGGAATCTGAGGTGACAAAGTGACTTCAATTCCAGGCAGGGTGGGTCCAACCCTACTCCCACCCCCACCACTTCCCCCAGACCCTTCCGCCCGGGCGCTCCCACGCCTCCTCCCCCTCCCAGCCCCACCGCCACCGGCCCTGGGCAAGCTCCGGCCCCAGGCCCGCGTCCCCAAGGAAGCCGCCCGACCCGCCCCTGCGCCCACCCGTCACAAGGCGGCCACTGGGCACTGGCCCCGGGCCCAGCTCCCCGACTCCCCACCACCCGACAGCGGGCCAGGACAGGCCCCGGGGCCCGAGGGCCTGCACTTCCAGCCGGGCCCTCCCTGCCCCCACCGCGGCCTGCTCCACCCGGCCGGCCACGAGCGCGCAGCCCCAGCCCCGCACACCATTACCCTTCCTCCCGAGCTGGCACCGAGCAAGCGGGGTCCGTCCTGCTCGCGGTCACCGCAGGGCCGTCTTTTGCTTCGGCAGCAGTCCGCCTAGTCTAAGCTGAAGCCCGAGCAGTCCGACACGAAGCACAATGGCGCCCGCCCCTCTCCCAGATCCGGCGCAGAGCCCAGCCGCCACCGTTAAGAGCCCCTCCCTTCCTCTCGCTCTCTTCCTCCCTCCCCCTTCCCAGCCCCGCCCACTTCGCGGACGTCCCTTGACTTCTCGCGAGAGTGGCGGCGGCGCTGCGGGGATGCGAGGGCTGCTGGCGGGTTCGTTGTGCCCCACCGCGGGGTGGTGCTCTGTCTGCCGCAGCCGTTGAGTCAGGGCTGCCTCGGGGCGAAGCAGCGAGGAGGCGCCTTGGGTAAGCGGCTGCGGCTGCGGCTGCGGCTGGTCGGACGACGTGCCGGAGGATGGGCGGGCGAGTGTGAGGGCGAAGGGAGCCTGCGCGGGAGGCCCGGTCCCCGATGGCCGTCCGTCCGTCCCTGGGCTAGCGAGGGGCTGGGCGGCCCCCTCGCGCCTGACCCCGGGTCGTTGCCCCTCGGGCAGACCTGTGGGGTCCGTTGTTTCAAACACCGCCGGCTTTTTATTTGGTTTTATTATTTTTCCTTTCGGCGCTTGGTAAGTGGCGCAGTGAATGTTTACTGAATTGAAGCAAGCACTGTCTTTCCGACCTTCCCTGGAGCCCTCCCCGCAGTCTCCCTGCCCACAATGTTGACCGTGATGGCACCCCCCGCCCCCCCACAGTAAGGTTTGATAGGACACCCTTTCTGGTTGTTTCCTTGTTAGTGACTTAAGTTTTGGTGATGGGGTCATTTTACAAATCCTCTGCATTTCATGTTATTCATCTTTGGTGGCTTAGCGACAGATTTTGAAGTAAAAAATTAACTGATTTTAGAAAGAGGGAGGAAAATTGTGACTAGTTTGGTAAATATTAAACGAAACTTTCAAAACAATTAAATTGTGGATGTAAATGAGTACTAAAAGATACAAGATAGCAAAAGGGAAAGCCACAAATTATGAAGATGTAAATAAAATGTGGGTTTTTTAATAATGTACCAAACAGAAGATACTTAAAGGTAAAATCAATTAGTATTTGAAACTCAGAGGCATACTAAAAGTGCTTTATTTTTTTAATGGCCTATTTCATTTAGTTATTGAAAACAATCCGTTGAGCCCAAATAATTCCACTAAGTGAAATATATTTATATGGCTTTGCCATTTCATCTGAAGGATATGGAATATCAGTCAGCATCACCCATGATTTATTGTGCCGTGGAGATCAGCACCCCCTGTTTCAAGCGAAGCTATAACTTTTAACTATTATATTTAAAAAAAGGTTTGATTAAAGTTGACACACAAATGCCCATATTTTAGGGTATGAACTGAAGATTAAGTATCTGATAGGGGATAAAATGAGTACAGATTACTTGTGACCAAATTAATTTGTCCTTTAAAGAACAATAATGTTTTCTATCCTGCCTGATTGGCTCTGTAGTGTGATGGTTTTACTTATACCTACACCCACACCCACCTACTCACCCACCTAAGAACCAGGCTGCATGTGTTTCATACCAGCCATCTCTTTACTGTCTATCTTGAGCAATTGTTTCACCCTAAAACTCCTTAACCTAGGCTTCCTTTGAATTCACGTTATTAATAATACCTATACTTTAATGTATTGTTGAAAGGTTGTAATGAAATAATGCATCAGTTCCTAAAACATGGTAAGCATTCCCTAATGTTAGCAATTACCTTACAGGACCAGACTACCAGTAATATTGCCTTTCTGGTGCTTAATTTTGCATAGGTCCTTTGAACACCTTTTCAAGTTTATTCTACATTGAGAGGAATTTTCCTGAGCTATGGTAGTCAGACCTAGTAGTGGGAACTTCTCTACAGAACCCCCAAATCTGGCAAGGATGGTGCAAGTTTTCGTACATTATGACTTCATAACCCAACACTGAGGATATTATCAGAGGTGAGTGTGGCACCAGTTTTCTGTTTAAACAGAGCTTCCAGATTCTAAGTTATTACTGATGTTAGTAAAAAGGTAAGGCCATTGATGAATGTATTTTAGTCTTTGAAAAATGGTTAGCTCTGTGTGTGCATAGGCACATGTATGTGTGTGTGTTGCTGTCTACTTTGAGTTTCCTGGTAATTATGAACAAATAATTAATTGAGATTTAATGATATTTTGTGTTAGCCATGATGACTCATGTCTGAAATTCCAGTATTGGAGAGGCTGAGGTAGGAGTTTGAGGTCAACCTGGACTACAAAGTAAGTTCCAAGTCAGCCTGGGCTAGAGTAAGACTGCATCAAAACACACACACACACACACAGAGAGAGAGAGAGAGAGAGAGAGAGAGAGAGAGAGAGAGAGAGAGATTTTGCTAGGAATTACTGATGAAATTGGGTTCAACAGTGACTGTAGTTTCTGATCCAAAAAAAAAAAAAAATTGATAGGCAAACATCTAAAATCAGAACTCTTAACAACCTAGATTTCATGGTTCCTTTCATTTATAGCTCTGCATGTTATCTATCTTTCTTTGTTGAACTTTTTATCCTTTATGACTCTGGCACGCCTTTCTGAATCTAAGTATCTTTTGGTGACCTCTTGACTATACCATTCACATCAGTTTCCATTTCTGAATTTTACTTCTTCTCTAAGAAAGACTCTCTGAGATTCTTCAGAGAAACTATATCAGTAGCTAATAAATATTCTGTTAATATACTTGGATAAGATGTTGCAATTCTATGTTACATCCTAGCTATATTAATATCGTCCTTTTATATTTATTGGCTATTATTAATTTCACCTATTCTACTTTATTTAGCCCTTTACTCTTGTGTTTAAGTGCTTTATTTATTTGCAAGGAGAGAGAGTGAAGAGTATATGTGAGAGAGAGTAAGTATATAGGCACACCAGGGCCTCTTGCCTCTGCAGTCAGCATCCAGATGCATGTGCCACTTTGTGCATCTGGCTTTACAAGGGTACGGGGGAATTGAACTCAGACTGCAGGCTTTGCAAGCAAACATCTTTAAACGTTGAGCCATCTCCCAGTCCATGTTTAAGTATTTTTTGTCTATTTTTCTACCAGATTGCTTAAATTTTTCATATACTGTTTCAAAGTTTCCATTTTCCCATTTTCTTTTTTCTTTTGTGTATGTATAGTGCATGTACATGTGGGTGCAGATGTCTGCACTCCATTCTCATAGTTGTGGAAGCCAAAAGGAATATTAGATGTACTCCTCTATCCCTCTTCATTTTGTTTCCTTGAGACAAGTCTCTCGCTGAACCTGGTTTTTCAGTCAGACAGGCTATTGAGTAAGCCCTAGCAATTTTCTCTCCACTCACCTCAGGACTGGCTTTAGAGGCATGAGTGACCATGCCCAGGTGGGGATGGAACTCAGGTTCTCATGGTTATGCAGCAAGTACTCTTGACCTTCTCTCGGCCCTTGTTTTTGCCTTTTATCATTCTATACAGTCTTTACTTTTTAAGAGGTGAGGTTATTTTTCAAATTATATCATTTGCAATTATAGATTATTTCTTAACCTTTTGAGAAACGAGATCTTGCCAAGATGAGATAGAAATGCTTCTATTGAACGAGATTCCTAAATTAAAAACAAAGGATCCCAATTTCTTTTCAAATGAGACTCTCTCTTGTTAATCCTCTAGAGAAGGGAATCCTAAATCAACAACTAACTTGACATCTACTATTTAAATCTATAGGTAGCGCATGCCTGTAATCCCAGCACTTGGACTCAGGAGGCGAAGGCTGGAGGATCGTGAGTTCAAGGCCGGTCTGGGCTACAGAGTTTCAAGCCAGCCTGGGCTATGAGAGCCTGTCTCAAACAAACAAACAAGCAAACAAACCATCAAAAATAAATAAAAAAAATTTATAGTAGGTAACATTTTCTAAAGACCCCCTATTACCAAGATTATATTACATATATATATATATGACTTGTGCTTTCTACAAGGTGATTCCTTTCATACCCAAATTACAACCCTGTAATTAGTGCTTTTATGAATTTTTATTTTCCTTGTTTTTTTGAAAAAGTGCCAAATTTAATAAATGAAGATTTAAAACATTCTGTTGTCCGACTTCTGCTGAATTATCAGCAAAAATTCTCAGTACTCAAAGGTAATCATTAAAAACATAAAAAAAAGACTACCATCCTGAAATCTCGGGAAACCTCACTCACACTTAGGTGTGGGTCTAGGTTTCACAGTTACTAGGAAGGTAATACCTACTCATAGTTGTTAATGAATATCTGTCCTAGCCAGGATCTATCATCAATATATGGGACTTAATTTCTACCTATTTCATATGCAGATTACCTTTCACACTGCATTGAACATAGACCATGCTTAGTAAAAGCAACTTAAAAAAAAAAAAGCATTGTTATTTGAGAGAGAGAGAAAAATAGACCCTCCAGGGCCTCCACCCACTGCAAACGAACTCCAGATGCATATACCACCTTGTGCAGCTGTCTTATGTGGGTATTGGGAAACCAAACTTGGGTCCTTAACCACTAAGCCATCTCTCCAGCGCAACTAACTTTTATTAGTGATAAAATTAGAGGTTGGAAGCTGGGCATGGTAGCACATGCCTTTATTTAATCCCACCATTTGGGAGGCAGAGGTAGGAGGATTGCCCTGAGTTTGAGGCCACCCTGAGGCTACATACTGAATTCCAGATCAGCCTGGGCTAGAATGAGACCCTACCTTGAAAAACCAAAAAAAGAATTAGGGGTTGGAAAATTCAGGCTCAGTCTGGCTCACCATGAGCTGTTCAAAATACTTTTGTTATAAAACAGTCATACCCATTAGCTTATACATTGTTTATGCATTAGGGTTCTTCAGAGAAGCGCAATTAGTAGTATTCCACACGTTAGCTATCAGGCTAAGGAGTCTTCAAGGAGTTGTGTAATGCAGCTGTGGGGATTGCCTGGCAGACTGGAAACTTGAGTTACTTGACTACTGTCTTGAGGCACAATTTTTCTTCTGGGAAACTTCAGTTCTTATAGAAGTTCATTAGATGAGACCCATTCACATTATTGAGGATGACCTTATATTTATAGTTAGCAGATTATAGATGCTACCCACAACTACAAAATTTCTTCATTTAGGATCTCTTAGATTAATGTTGATTGAATAACTGGGTACTACAGCCTTTGCCAGGTTGACACACTGAATTGACAGTCACTCATCTATGACTACTTTCTTCCTACAAGAGCTGGACCATGTAATCTGTGCCAGATGACAAAATGAAGAACTCTAAAAGTACTCAAATCTAACCAGGCATGGTAGCACATACCTTTAATCCCAGCACTTGGGAGGCAGAGATAGCTTTGAGTTGTAGGCCAGCCCGAGACTGCTAATGAATTACAGGTCAACTTGGGCTAGAGTGAGACCCTACCTCAAAAACAAAAACAAAAACAAAAAGCAAACAAACAAAAAACTGAAATATAGTTCTGTATTAGCTGCCTTTTTCATTGCTAGGACAAAATGTCTGACAAAAGCAACTTAAGAAAAGGTTTAATTTGAGTCACCATTTGAGGGAATAGGAACATAGTCTATCATGGCAAGGAAAGCATGGCAGCAGGACCATAACGTGGCTCATCATACTGTATCTACAGGAAGCAGAGAGAGGAATGAATGCTGGTGCTCCACTCATTTTCTCCTTTTATCTAGTCTGGGTACACATAAAATGATGACATCAACATTCAGCATGGCTGTTTAACCTCAGTTTAACTGCTGGAAATTACATCCTAGGTAATTCTAAATCCCATCAAGTTGATAGTGATGACTATCACAGATTCTTTGTAAGTAATTTGCTACCCTCTGGAATAAATTATAAAACTAGATTGAACTAACATCTGGTTTCTATAATATAGTCCAGATACACACACACATGCACACATACACATAAGCACAGACTTCCCTACGATAATAATGAAGAATTATACTTGATCTCCCTGGCCCTTTCAGACTGTTTTACGGAACAGGAAGGAGAAGCTTCTACTGACATAGATCCTTTGGGTACTCCTGATAAGTTTGGCTGTATTCCCCTTCTTACCGTAAATTTTTTCTTGAATACCATGTATACTTAGATATGTAAATGTATGATACATTTTATTTAAAATTATGTAGTGATCATATATCACAACATTGCTATTTTAATAGCTGAATTATTTATTTATTATGAGAGACAAATAGAGATAGAATGGGCATGCCAGGGCCTCTAGCCACTGCAAATGAACTCTAGATGCACGTGCACATGTGCCTTATGTGGGTACTGGGGAAGCCAATCTGGGTCCTTAGGCTTTGCAGGCAAGTGTGTTAACCACTAAGCCATCACTCCAGCCTACAACCTAGCTATTTTAACATAGCCCTTCTAGTTTCTCTTTTTCTTTCCTTCTGCCAACGTTTGCCTTTCCTTTTTTTTTTTTGATTAAACTTTTATTTGTATTTTTATTGACAGCTTCCATAATTGTAGACAATATCCCATGGTAATTCCCTCCCTCCCCCCATTTTCCCCTTTGAAACTCCACTCTTCATCATATCCCCTCCCCCTCTCAATCACTTTCTCTTTTATTTTGATGACATGATCTTTTCCTCCTATTATGATGGTATTGTGTAAGTAGTGTCAGGCACTGTGAGGTCATGGATAGCCAGGCCATTTTGTGTCTGGAGGAGCACATTGTAAGGAGTCCTACCCTTCCTTTGGCTCTTACATTCTTTTGGCCACCTCTTCCGCAATGGACTCTGAGCCTTGGAAGGTGTGATAGAGATATTTCAGTGCTGAGCACTCCTCTGTCACTTCTTCCCAGCACCATGATGCCTTCTGAGTCATCCCAAGGTCACTGCCATCTGAAAAGAGAAGGTTCTCTACCAAAAGTGAGAGTAACTTTAATATATGGGTATGAACATTAAGAGAAGTGCTTACCGGGCAGTTTGGTGAGGTTAGTATATACATTTAGCCAGACAACAGCAGACGTTACTCCCCTGGGGCTCATGACGGTTGTAGGGTTTCAGTATCAGGGATATATGCCCTCCCATGGAGTGGCCCTCCAGTCAAATTAGAGGGCGGTTGGTTTCTCCCATAACAGACATGACACTATTGTACCCATTGGCTCATTTGGCCAAATTTAAGGCTTGAAATGTCCACTGTTGAATATCTTCACTGGTGATTCCTCTCCCATTGAACTGCATGCAGCATGGCTTTTTCTAGCTTTCTATCAGCTGGTCTACATGGAGGAGGTTTTCAGCTCAGCTCCATCAGGATTTTTCAGTGACCTTGCAGCCCAAGTATATTGGAGTTCTCAGCAATAGGGTCTTACCATCTATTCCTGGTGGGAAACCAAGGGCCTTGGCAATGGCCTGTTAATGTTTGGGGGGCATCAGGGACCTCTCTGGCCAACAACTCACTGGAAGATATCCCATCCCCGGCACTGAAAATTTTCTAGTAACAATCTATGTCTCCTATGTGTTCCATGTCCAAAAAAGTAGGTTTCCATGTGACTTACTTATATACTCTTAGATTTTGATTAGCCCTCCCTCCATCTTTCCTTTACTCAATCTCTTCCCCTGACCTCACTTAGGCCTTTTTAGCACCATTAATCTGTTCTTCTACTTACATATATACAATACCATCCTATTAAGTTCCCCATGCCTTTCCATTTTTTAATTTGACTCTCCTGCCTCTCTACTGCTTTACATGCATCCTTACAAGCACACTGATAAACTACTGTGTATACTTACATTATTTTCTGTTCATGGGTTGCACAATCATAAAGAGGTATGAGAGTGTGTATGTATAATTTATACATGTATAGAAATACATGATGATAAATATTTTTAAAATATTTTGTTTTATTTGAGAAATAGAGTAAGCATGGGAATGCCAGGGTCTCTTGCCACTGCAGACGAACTCCAGATGCATGTGCCACTTTGTGCTTCTGGTGTTATGTAGGTACTGGGGAATCGAACCTGGGCTGTCAGGATTTGCAAGCTAGCACCTTTAACTGCTAAGCCATTTCCCTAACCCTGGGGATTTTATCATTTGTTTTTCTAAGACAGGTTAAAATTTAGTAATTACCAGAAGTGTTGAGGTAGAACCCAGTATTAGGACATTTGTATAGCATATGCAAGGCAATGCAAGGTGCTGTGGAGTCAATCCACAGCACTACATAAACAAACATGTGGTTTCTTCATCTTACAGTTTTTTACTCAGTATCACCTCTTCTCTGAATGTCTAGTTACGATTATTTATATTTTGTTATGTAATAGATATAACCCTCTTCTGCCTTCACTGTTTTCTTATGATGATTTTATATTTACTGTCTTTTGCTATATATAGTTATTTTGTAAATAATGTCTATTATTTCTTTTAAAAATATAAATATGGGCTGGAGGGATGGCTTAGCATTTAAGGTGCTTGCCTGCAAAGCTAAAGAACCCAGGTTTGATTCCCCGGGACCCACATTAGCCAGATGCACAAGGGGGCACACAAGGAGGCTCTGGCACACCCATTCTCTCTCTCCCTCTTTCTCTATTGAATAAATAAATAAATAGATATATAAATACTGGGGCTGGAAAGATGTGTTCATGGTTAAGGTGCTTGTCTGCAAAGCCTAATGATGTTCAGTTCCCCAGTAACCATGTAAAGCCAGATGCACAATAGCACGTGTGTCTGGAATTCATTTGCAGTGACTGGAGGCCCTGGCACACCCATTTTCTCTGTCTTGCAAACAAAATAAAGCAATTTTTTATGCATTAATAAGAAAACATTTTCCTTTTGTCTCTTAAAATTTTTTTTAACATTGTGAACTTGTTCACATAAGTGAACAAATTACCTGTATTTATTTTAAAAAAGAAGACAGAAACAGATTATTGTGACTTTAGAATGAGGTGGAGGTAGATGATATGGTGTGCCCCTGAAATCTGAAGTACTCAGGAAGTTGAGGCAGAAAGATTACTACAGATGAGTTCACGACTAGCCTGGACAACATACTGAAACTTCCCACAAAGTATAACAAGTAATAACCAAGACCATATAAGCTTCTCAAAAATGAAAAAATATGAGAGTAGCCTTCATTATTAATTAGAAAGATTAATTAATAAATTAACAGAAAGAAAAAATGAACAGATTTTATGTATCTATAATGTACCCTGTTTTGAAATTGATATTGGAAAATCTAATGTAAATTTTATTTTACAACTATGTTTTCTAGCTTGGTGACTATCAACTCTGAATTTATTACAGTGAAATATTATATTGATCTTGCTCATATAGGTGAGCAAATTATCTTGGTTTTCAATTTAATTACAATGAAACAAGTTTCATGTAGAGAATAGTTTAATTATTTTTTTGATTGCCTTTGATAAGAAGTAACTTCTAGCACTGGTATATAGCTGTTTTTTTCTGTTTTTATTGCATGAAAACTAGTGTGTGTAGTGTGTTAAAAATTAAGTTTTGTGTGACATTTTATTCCATAATAAATGTGTCAGTAAAATTTGTTTGATCACATTAGGTATAATTAGTAGATCCTATATTTAATCAAATCTATATAAAACTAACAAGTTAACTATAAATTTTACTTGAATATAATTCTCTCATAAAGTAGCAGATTATACTACTTTATGAGATTGAGAAACTATTTATCCTATTAGTATGAAAAGATTATTTTAAATAGAAATTATTATTTTATAAATACATGTAAGTTGTACATCTATTATTAGGGACGTTCTGTGGCCTAAACACACCCACAGGCTTCTGTGTTAAAACTTAATGGCACGGGTGTGGTGGTGCACGCCTTTGATCCTAGCACTTAGGAGACAGAGGTAAGAGGATCACCGTGAGATCGAGGCCACCCTGAGACTACATAGTGAATTCCAGGTCATCCTGGGTTAGAGTGAGACCCTACCTCAGAAAACCAACCAAACAAACAAAAAACAAACAAAAAACTGCTTAATGGCACATGCCTTTAACCCCAGCACTAGCATGGCAGAGGAATAAGGATCATTGCTGGAGGCCAGCTTGAGACTACATAATGAATTCCAGCAGTCTGCCTGGGCTAGGGCAAGACTCTACTTAGAAAAATAAAAATAAAATAAAACAACAACAACAACTTAATGTGGAACTAAGATCTGGGTATTTGGGAGGTAACTAAGTTATAACAGCAGAACCCTCATGGGTAGGATCACAACCCTGATGTAAGAGTTTGAGGGCTGTGTGTGGTGGTGCACACCTTTGATCCCAGCACTAGGGAGGCTGGGATATAGGAAGATCTCCGTGAGTTTGAGGCCAGTATAGAGCTACAGAGTGAGTTCCATATCAGCCTGGGTTAGAGTACCTTCCCAAAATAGGAGGGGAGCAGTTGAGGGCTAGGCATGATGGCATTTAACCTGTAATCCCAATAATGGGAGCTGAGGCGGGAAACCTTGAGTTAGAGGCCAGCCTGGGGAGGGAGGGAGGGATGATTTTATGTATACATACATGGAGAGACTTTATCTCATTAAAAAAATAATAAAAGTAGGGGAATAGTGCCTTGGGGAGTGGTATTTACTCTTCCACTTAAGGAGGACATAGAAACAAAGCACCATCTTGGAAGCAGAGAGCAGCTCCTATCAAAAACCAGTCTTGCCGGCACTGAGATCTTAGACTTTCCAACCTCTAGAGCTGTCAGCAACAAATTCCTATTTGCAAATTATTCTGCAGGGTTTCCTTATAGCAGCAAAAATGGACTAAGGTAATAAGTTGCATCTGAATGGCCAAATTTTATTTATAATGAGTATTTATAATAGATACTACCATGTTAAAAAAACCTTAGATTTAATAAAATAAAATAAAAATGATTAAGCAACTTTCTGTACTGAATATTTTTTGTTTGAGGCAGGCTCTGGCTCTAGCTGGGGTGACCTGGAATTTACTTTTTAGCCCAGATTGGCCCTGAAATCTTACCTTAACCTCCCAAGTGCTGGGATAATAGGTGTGAGCCACCACAATCAGCTATACTAAATATTTTAACAGTAACTTACTGAAGTGTGAGTTCCTATAACTTAAAAGGAAGAAAATAACAGAAGAGGTTGGGAATGTAGCTCAGCTGGTAGAATGGTTATCTATCATGCACAGAGCCTTAAGTTCAATCCTCAGTACCATGTAAAACCAAGAATGATGGAAGCAGGGGGATCAGAAGTTCAAATTCATGCTTGACTACATAACAAATTGAGACTAGCCAGGGATATAAGACCTGTCTTAAACACAAAACAAAGCAGAAAATAAAAACATGAAAATTTTTATAAATACTTGCATTGAATAAGTGTTTTAAATGCTGCACTTGACAATACAGTTTATTCTATATGTCTTAATAATGACCAAAAATTATTTTTTTGAATTTATTGTTCTGATTTTTCTTTTGGGGAGAATTGAGCAGTATTTTTTAAACTTATTATTTAGGAGCTGTGAATATGGCTTAACATTTAAAGGTGTTTGCTCGCAAACCTTTGACTCCCCAAGTTCATGGTATTAATGAAAGATTAGCCCATTTCAGTGTTTTCCATATAATTACCATTGCAGGAGCAAAGTTGACATATCCCAAGTCATTGAAAATCCAACAAAGCTAGACATGGTTGGTGGCACATGCATATAATGCCATGTATTTGAGATAGCCTGATTGCAAGTTTGAAGCTAGTCTGGGTGACTTAGTGAAACCCTGTCTTGAAAAGGTGGAGGTGGTTTTTAGGGATATAGTTCTGTGGTCAAGTCTTATAAGACAGAATAATTTTTTTCAATGTCTTCACATAGCCTTGCCTCCCAACCCAACTAATACATCATAGCCTAATAGAAGCATTGCACATTGTGGTTTTATTTGTTTGTGTTTGTTTTGAAGCACAAACTTCCCAAGATGATTTTTTTTTTTTTTTTTTTTTTTTTTTTTTTTTTGGTTTTTCGAGGTAGGGTCTCACTCTAGCCCAGGCTGACCTGGAATTCACTATGTAGTCTCAGGGTGGCCTCAAACTCACGGCGATCCTCCTATCTCTGCCTCCCGAGTGCTGGGATTAAAGGCGTGCGCCACCATGCCCAGCTCCCCAAGATGATTTTTATTTATGATATTAGTTTATTCCCTTCCAAAAGACCAGGTACTACTAATGAAATAATAAAATGTCCATATTTTCAAGATTTTATTATGTTAATAAGTAAAATAAAGCTGGAAGCTTAGAAACTGTCTCCTGGTTTTACTCCTAATTCAAAATGCTTACATGTCTCTTTTTTAAAATATATTTTATTTGTTTGAGAGAGAGAAAGGGGGGGGAGAGAGAGAGAATGGGCGCACCAGGGCCTCCAGCCACTGTAAACGAACTCCAGATGCGTGCACCCCCTTGTGCATCTGGCTTACGTGGCTACTGGAGAGTCAAACTGGAATCCTTTGGCTTTGCAGGCAAATGCCTTAACCACTAAGGCATCTCTCCAGCCCCGCTTACATGTCTTTTAGTAGCTAGCATTCTCTTAGAATGTGATTGGGCTCATCTCACTCAAATTACACCATAATCTTTGTAGTTCAGCCTTTACCCAGAAAATTGGCCTATTGGCTCATAATATCCATTCTTTTGCTTGTTTTAACACTGCTTTCATGGCCATACAAAGAATCCTTTCCCTTGGTACACTCTGTCACTTTGTGGGGTTGCTAGATGTCACACCTTATAAAAGTACCACAAGTTTTAGGAACAGTCACTGAATTTGCAGAACTGTCTACACAGAAGAAACAGAGAAAGTATTCTTAAACTGGGAATCTTGTAAATGGTCTCACACAGCCAGTCATGTTCACAGAAAACATCTAACAGCAACTTCAATCATATGAAACTAATTTTAAAAGCAAATAGAAGCTAGGCTCAAGAGTTCACTTAGTGGAAATACCTATAACACGTACCCCCCATAAAAAAACACCCATAAAAATAGACCTTGTTACAGTTTGAATGCAATGTCCCCATAGGCATCTGTTTTGAATACTTGGTTCTCAGCTGTTGCTAATATGGGAAAGTTGTGGGGCTTTGAGGAGGTTAACCCTTTGGTGGAAGAGGTATGTCATTGGGGGCAAGCTTTAGGGTATTATTGCCCAGCCCAGCTTGAAGCTCAGTAGTTGCATTCCTTCTTCCAAGGCAATGTGACATAATGTGATACTTGCTGTCTTGCTTGTGCCATACTTTCCCTTTCCTGCTTCTGGTCAGGTGTTTAGTTCTAGCAATGAGGATGTAATGGCTACAGATCCTTGGAATGGAATGAAGACACCAGAAATAAATCATTAGATAATTATTATAATTTATTATAAAAATAAATTGATTTTCAATAAGAATGCCAAGATAATTCAATAGGGAAAGAAAAATCTCTTAAACAATGCAGAACAAATGGAACTGACATTCAGAGATGCTCAACATCAGTCATTTGGGAGATGAAAATCAAAACCACATTGTGGTATTTGTTCAAACATGCTATGATGACTTAAAAAAGGTAATAAAGTGTCAGGTGTGGTGGCACATACCTTTAACTTCAATGCCCTGAAGGCAGAGGTAGGAGTATCACTGTGAATTTGAGGCCAGCCTGGGACTACAAAATGAGTTCCAGGGCTAGAGAAAGACCCTATCTTGCAAAAAACAGAGAGAGAGAAAGAAAGAAAGAAGGAAAGAAAGACAAAGAAAAGGTAATGAGAATATGGAAAATTGGAACCATTGTGTACTGCTACTGGGAATGTAAAATTATTTAGGTACTGTAGAACACAATTTGGTAGCTCCTCTGAAAATTAAGTGGAATTATCATTAAAACTCAACAGGAGCTAGAGAGATAGTTCAGCAGTTAAAGACGCTTGCTTGCAAAACCTGCTAGCGAAGGGGGAAGGAGATCAACACAGAGAAAAATCAACTCCTACCAAATCAGAGAGCCAGAGCCTCAGAGGCCCCCAACACCTTATCACTGAAGCAGACCAAAAATGATCCCAACGTGGATCAGGGAAAATTTGCGGAAGAGGGAGCGGAAAGAATATCAGAGCCACATGTTGGGTCATGATATGCAGAGACATTTATCTTACACATAACTGAGGGCTAATTCCACAATGCATGACCCATATACCTCAACAAGGAGGGGCCAAGGGGAGGGGGTAGGTCACGGATGAGCCTAATAATGGTACCAAACTGACTGTATTTGCTGAATACAAAACTAACTAATAAAGAAAAAAAGGAAAAAAATTATAGGGTATAGAAAAGTACTAATCACCATTATTCAAAATGAAGGAGTCATCATTTCAGATCTCACATACATTAAAATGTCAGTATACTTTGAGCAACTTTATGCTAACACGTTCAAAAATTTAGATAAAATGGAAAGATTCCTGGAAAAATTAAGTGTACAAATAAGATGTCATTCTATACTTCTCTGTCATTAACTATAATTAACAAACCTTTCCAAGATCTGATAATTTCACTGCTTATTATGTAAACACTAAAGAAAGAAACTGCATAATTTTCTAAAACTTATTTTAGAAAATAGGATAAAAGTACTCCTTTTGTGAGGCTAGAATGATCTTTACACTCACAGATGTCAAATACAATACAAAATTGAAAATAAGTTTGGATGTGGTAACAAATACCTATAATCTTAGCACTGGGAAGGTAGAAACAGAAAAATCAGAAGTTCAAGCTCAACCTCAGCTACACAGTGGGTTCAAGGCCAGCCTATGATTCATGAGGCCCTGTCTCAAAAACATAAACATTTACATAAGAAAATATAAGATATATCTATCTTTTTGAACTTAAGGTACATTTAAATTTTAAGCACAGTAATTATAATTGTCATACACTGCTAATGGGCAATACCACTTTGGAACTCTTTTCATAAATATGTTTTTACCCTTTTATTTTTATTTGTAGACATACTCAATAAAAATGACTATGTAAGCAAAAAAGATGCATAAGAACATTAACATGATTCCACTAGTCAACAAATGACAAAAAAAAGCTGGGTGTAGTGGTGCACACCTTTAATCCCAGACCTTGAGTGGCAGAAGCAGGAGGATCACTTACTGAATTCGAGGCCACACTGAGACTACATAGTGAATTCCAGGTCAGCCTGGATCATAGTGAAACCCTACCTCGAAAAACTTAAAAAAGAAAAGACAAATAAAATTCTTATAAATTGTATAATCCACAAATGAGTGACATGCACCTGTATACATTAGCACGTCTATAGTCCCAAGCATCTATAATATTAGAATTCATAACATTGGTCATTGTCACAAGTGTTGGTAGAGAGAATTAATTGAGGGTATTTATTATTTTTATTTTTAATTTAATTTATTTATTTATTTGAGAGAGAGAGAAGCAAAGAGAGAGAAAGAGAGAATGGGTGCACCAGGGTCTTCAGCCACTCTAAACAAACTCCAGACACATGTGCCACCTGTGCATCTGGTTTACATGGATCCTTGGGAATTGAACATAGGTCTTTTGGCTTTGCAGGCAAGCGCCTTAACTGCCAAGCCATCTCTCCAGCCCAGAGAGTGTGTATTAAAGGACCTTCTGAAATATCTGCTGTATTCCTTTATTGCTTTTTCACTGTACTTGTAGTGCATGTGCATTGCTTCTGGTGATTCTACTTCAGTGTAACATTGAATTAAGGACTAGGAATATAGCTCAGACAGAGAATATTTGCCTAGTATGTGCAAGGTCTTTGGTTTGATCCCTACCAGTCAGCACCGAAAAACAACAATAATGAGGACAGCACATATTAGATAAAACTACTTTTTCTATTAAATAAACTTAAAAATTAAATCAAGTATATCAACTTGTAGATGCTATATTTGATGTATGATTCCAGAAAAATATTGTTATAAATTTGTACAACAACTAGGAAAAATTGAATAATGACTGGATATCATTATTGAAAATTGCTGTTATTTTTAGGTGTCAAAATGGTATAGTGATTATTATTATTATTATTATTATTATTTTTTTTTTTTGGTTTTCTGAGGTAGGGTCTCAACCTAGCACAGGCTGACCTGGAATACACTATGGAGTTTCAGGGTGGCCTCGAACTCATGGTGATCCTCCTACCTCTCTCTGCCTCCCGAGTGCTGGGATTAAAGGCATGCACCACCATGCCCAGCTGTACAGTGATTATTTTAAAATGTTTTGGGGAATAGGGATTAGCTTATATGGTAGAGTGGCTTAAATGTGTGAAGTCCTGAGTTTGATTCTTACCATCACAAAAAAAAAAAACTTTAAGTACTTATAGATGAAATAATCAGATGTGTGATTTGTTTCAAAATAATCTTTTCAGGGATATGAGCAGGTATACAAAGAGCAGACAGGCAAGTTTCCCTAATACTTTAAACACTTAAAAGTATATGTGAGGGCTGGAGAGATGGCTTAGCGGTTAAGTGCTTGCCTGTGAAGCCTAAGGACTCTGGTTCGAGGCTCGATTTCCCAGGACCCATGTTAGCCAGATGCACAAGGGGGCACACTTATCTGGAGTTTGTTTGCAGTAGCTGGAGGCTCTGGCACGCCCATTCTCTCTCTCTCTGCCTCTCTCTCTCTCTGTCTGTCGCTCTCAAATAAATAAAAATGAACAAAAAAAATTTTTAAAAATAAAATGAAAGTATATGTGATTTTGTAATACTACTTTTTTTAGTCATTCATAACCATTTAAGATTTACCTATAAATACTTTTTAAAAGTTTTTTTAAAGTTTTATATATATTTATTTATTTGTTTATTAGAGACAGAGAGAGAGAGAAAGAGAGAGAGAGAGAGAGAGAGAATGGGCGTGCCATAGCCTCTAGCCACTGCAAACGAACTCCAGCTGCATGCACCATCATGTGCATCTGGTTTCCGTGGGATCTGGAGAATCAAACCTGGGTCCTTAGGGTTTGCAGGCATGCACCTTAACTGCTAAGCCATCTCTCCAGCCCTTGTTTCTGTTTTTTAAGGTAGGGTCTCACTATAGCCCAGGCTGAACTGGAATTCACTATGTATCTCAGGGTGGTCTCAAACTTACTGTGATCCTCCTACCTCTGCCTCCCAAATGCTAGGATTAAGGGCATGCACCACCATACCTATCCTAAATATTTTAAGTTAAAAAAATTTCTACTTAAAACAAATTTTTGTTAACTTGTAACTGATATTAGATATTCAAGATAGATTAAGAACTAGTAGTAATTGTTTTAATAAAAACCATTTCGGGGCTGGAGAGATGGCTTAGTGGTTAAATGCTTGCCTGTGAAGCCTAAGGACCCCAGTTTGAGGCTCGATTCCCCAGGATCCATGTAAGCCAGATGCACAAGGGGGCACATGCATCTGGAGTTTGTTTGCAGTGGCTGGAGGCCCTGGTGCGCCCATTCTCTCTCTTTCTCTCTCTCTCTTTGCCTCTTTCTGTCTCTGTTTGTCACTCTCAAATAAATAAATAAAAATAAACAAAAATAATTTTTTTTTAAAAAGCCTTTCAATGGAGGTCACAGAGCGACAGTGGTTGAATGAAAGTTTCCAACAGGTACAATACAATGAGACAGTATTTTTCTTACCAATAAAATGTACTCCCTACATCAAATCAGAGCTTCACCAGGCCTAAGAAGCATAGTTTGGGGGGGAGATAGAGATCAGTTTTGGAGAGGAAGGTCTCATAAACTGAGACCCTTTGAAGGTTTTGTTTTTTTTTCAAGGTAGGGTCTCACTTTAGAACAAGCTGACCTAGAACTCACTCTGTAGTCTTACGCTGGCCTCAAACTCACAGCAGTCCTACTACCTCTGCCTCCCAAGTGTTATAATTAAAGGCGTGTGCCACCATGCCCAGCTTTTTTGAAGTTTAAAATTTTATTTTTATTTGTGTGTGTGTGTGTGTGTGTGTGTATGGACATAGCAGAGTCTCCTGCCACTTGCAAACAAACACTCTTCTGGTTTCATGTAGGTGGCTGGGGAATTGAACTCTGGCCAGATGCACATGGTGGTGCATGCATCTGGAGTTTGTTTGAAGTGGCTAGAGGCACTGGTGTGCCCATTTTCTCTCTCTCTAATAAATAAATAAAAATTTAAAAAATATATTTAAAATATTAACTTGTGAATCAACAGTTCTTACTATTAACATTAACAGCTTGTAAGTGAATAAAGTAGGTAGTAACAGGGGCCAGATTTAGAGGATTTATGTATTACAAATGGCAACATCAAGTCATGAAGCCTATTGAGGTGCAGTTTAGAACTGTTGAAGACAATTCTTAGAAAAGAAAGTCTAAACACATTACAATCTGAAACCTAACACAAAGAGAAAGTCTGGAAAGTAGACAAAGAATGGTTTGCATACAAAAGAATAATAATTCAAATGTCAGTATTTTTCCCTCAGAAAAAAATGTGTCAAAAGACAGTATAACATCATCTTAAAAGCTCAAACAATAAATCAGTTCATCCTGGAGTCTATGTCCAATGGAAATGTTCTCTAAGAATGATGACAAAAGTAAGACAATTTTATAAATGGAAAAACTAAGAGACATTTGTCTTCAGCAGACCTGTTCTACAAGAAATGATAATGGAAGCTCTTCAGTTGAAAAAGAAATGATATTAACAGAATACGTTGATCTTCAAGAACAAATGAAGGACCTCAGAAATGGTAAATACTTGCTTACAAATAAAAACTACTTTTATCTTTTTAATTTATTTAAAAATACATAGATGTGTAAAGCAAAACTTATTATCCTTCAGGGTTTTTAAAGTATTTTTTTCTAAATATACCACAAAGCTAATATATAAAACTATCATAACATACATAAAACTATTAAAAATGGTATACGGGAGTGGTAATTAAAAAGATCTATAAGCCGGGCGTGGTGGCGCACGCCTTTAATCCCAACACTCGGGAGGCAGAGGTAGGAGGATTGCCGTGAGTTCAAGGCCACCCTGAGACTCCATAGTGAATTCCAGGTCAGCCTGGGCTAGAGTGAGACCCTACCTAGAAAAGGCAAAAAAAAAAAAAAAAAAGATCTATAAGCTTTCAGCGTGTCTCTATTTTACATTACATGGTTGTGATAATTTATATTGCATGCCTACTTTACAGGACTTAGAATCAACTAGGACATCAGCCTTTGAGTATACCTGTGAGGGGTTATTAGGTTCATTGAGGTGAGAAGACCCACTTTAATTATGGGCAGCACCATTCCAAGGGCTGGAGTCCTGGACTGTATAGAAGAGAGAAAGTGATTTGAGCACAGGCATTTACCACTCTCTGCTTCTTCATTCTGGACTAAATGTTATCAGCTGACTTAGGCTCCTTGCTGTTATGCCTTCCCTACCATGGACTATAACCCTGAACTATAAGATGAAATAAGCCCTTCCTAATTAAGTTGATTCTTTTCAGATATTTCATCTCAGCAGTGACAATGGTAACTTAATGTAGTGTTCTAGTTTAACTCTGAAAGTCTGAGTTGTGATCCTTAGAGAAACCACACACACACATACAAAAAAATAAACAAAATATAGTTCATGAAACCACAGAATTGTAAAAATGAAATGCTATACATATTTAAATTATTTTTTTAAAGGTATGAAAGAATAATATACATATATAACAATATGTAAAATACCAATTAATATGTAATAGAATAATAAAATGGTGTGGAATCCAATGATATAAGTAATTATTTTATTTTTTAAGATTTATTTACTTTTTATTTTATTTATTTATTTGAGAGAGAGAGAGAGAAAGAGGCAGAGAGAGAGAGAGAATGGGTGCACCAGGGCCTCCAGCCACTGTAAATGAACTCCAGACACATGTACTACCTTGTGCATCTGGCTTTACTTGGGCACTGGGGAATCAAACCTAGGTTTAGGCTTCGCAGGCAAAAACCTTAACTGCTAAGCCATCTCTCTGGCCCATCAGTAATTATTTTAAATATTAAAGATCTAAATACTTCAATTAAAGGTTTATTTAGTTCCACAATTGAAAACATCTAAAATGTCCATGGTAGCTAAGTCAATAAAGAACTTACAGGTGTGTACATGCAGTGAAGTATTACTTTGCAGTGTAGACTTGACATAATATGATTGAAGCACAAATGAATTTTAGTGCCAGCAACAACCCACCCACCCTTATTACTTTATGTTATTTTTAAAAACATTTTTATTTTATTTATTTGTGTGTGTATATAGGGGTGGGTCAGAGCATTTTACAGCTGCAAACAAACTCCAGACACATGGGCCATTTTTTGCATTTGACTTCACATGGGTACTGGGGAATTGAACCTGGCCTGACAGGCTTTGTAAGCAAGTACTTTTAACCACTAAACCAGCTCCCTGGCCCTACACTTCATTTTATTTATAAAAGGATAAAATCTAGGCATGGTGGTATTTGCCTATAGTTTAAGCACAGGCAGAAAACCAAAACAACAACAACAAGCTTTTTAAAAATCTGTAGTGACATTAAGTAGATGATTACTTGTTGAGGAAGAAGTCACGAAAGGAATAAGAAAATTGTCAAGGGTGATATCTTACTGTAATGTTTAAGGGTAAGTATATTTATATATCAAAACATCACATGCATCCAGGCATGGTGGTGCATAACTGTAATCCAACTATAGTAGCCAGGGCATTGAGGAGAGATGATGTTGAGTTTGAGGTCAGCCTGTCTACACAGTGAGTTTGAGGCTAGTTTAAGCTACAGAATAAGATCAACATAACAATGCAATAAAAACAGATATCAAATCCAGGCATGGTGGTGCACACCTTTGATCCCAGCACTCGGGAGGCAGAGGTAGGAGGATTGCCGTGAGTTCAGGGCCACCCTGAGAATACATAGTGAAATCCAGGTCAGTCTGAGCCAGAGTGAGAACCTACCTTGAAAAATAAACAAACAAACAACAACAACAAAAAAAAAAACAACCACATATCAAATGATATACTTCAGGGCTGGAGAGATGGCTTAGCAGCTAAGGCACTTGCCTGTGAAGCCTTAGGACCCATGTTTGACTCTCCAGATCCCATGTAAGCCAGGTGCACAAAAGTGAGGCAAGTGCAAAGTTTCACATGCCCACTAGGTGGCGCAAGCTTCTGGAATTCAATTGTAGTGGCTGAGGCCCTGGCATGCCAATTCTCTCTCTCTCTCTCAAATAAAAAAAAACATATATATATTTCATGGGCTGGAGAGATGGCTTAGCAGTTGAGCGCTTGCCTGTGAAGCCTAAGGACCCTGGTTCGAGGCTTGATTCCCCAGGACGCACGTTAGCCAGATGCACAAGGGGGTGCATGCGTCTGGAGTTCGTTTGCAGTGGCTGGAGGCCCTGGAGTGCCCATATTCTCTCTCCCCCCCCCTTTCTCTCTGTCTGTGGCTCCCAAATAAATAAATAAATAAAAACTTTTAAAAAATTATATATTTCAGACATACGGAATTTATTATATTTCAGTAGCTCTTTTCATTTACCTATTTATTTTTGAGATGTGATCTTCTGTAGCTCAGGTTGGCATCAAACTCTCAAGGTTGATGTTGAACTCTTAATCCTTGTGTGTCTACTTCCCAAGTGCTGGAGTTACAGGCATGCACCACCATGCCCAGGTAATAATGTTATTTTAAAATAAATATTGTGAAGATGTAGAGGAATTAAAACCCTTTTACATTTTTCAGTGGAGTGAGAAATGAGCAGACATGGACTGGGGAGATGTCTCAGTGGTTAGAGCATTTGCCTGCAAAGCCTAATGACCAGTGTTTGATTCCTCAGTACTTCATAAAGCCAGATGTACAGTGACACATGCATCTGGAGTTTGTTTGAAGCTGCTAGAGGCCTGGTGCACTCATATTTTCATTCTTCCTCTCTTTCTTTCCCTCTTTTTCTCTCTGTGCTTGCAAATAAATATTTTTTTATAAAATGAGCAGATGCCTAGCAAAACAGTTTAGAAGCTTATTAAAAACCACACAGTCCATCAATCACACACACACACACACACACAGAGAGAGAGAGAGAGAGAGAGAGAGAGAGAGAGAGAGAGAGATTTCATAGATGGCTCAGAGAAGGAAACACTCGCACAGATGAAGCCACAAAGTAATATTCCTAGCAGCAAAATCCATAATAACCAAAAGGTAGAAAGAACCCAGATGCCATTGTGGGGAAAGACTAAACAAAATGTGATATATCCATATATGAGATATGATTCCTCTGCAAAGACTATGCAGTACTAATATATATTACAGCAAGGTAGACTCTTCAAACACTGCTAAGTAGGGCTGAGGAGAAAGATCAGTGGAAGGTTCAGTGACCAGCACTCCCCCCATATGCTAAGTAAAATCATGCAGACACAAATGATTGTGATCGCACTTATATATGATATCCAGTATAGGTCAAATTAGAGAGCAGAAAGTAGAATAGAGGTTGCCTAATATTAAGGAGGGTCATATGGAGTTATTGTTTAATGAATACAGAGTTTATGTTAGAGATGATGAAAAAGTTTTAGAAATGAAAAGTAATAGTTGTACAGCATGTTTTATGCCACTGACTGTACACATAAAAATGATTAAAATGGTGCTATAGAGGTGACTCAGTGGATAAAGGACTTGCCACTCATGCCTGAGTACCTGAACTTGATCTCCAGACCTCACACAAAAGCTTGAAGCCATGGCAGACTTCTGTAATCCCTGTAGCCTGACAAGGAGATGGGAGGTAGAACCAGGAGAATTTCCTAGAAGCTTATGGCCAGTGCAGCAAAGAACAATAGCAAAGGGTGAAGTCCAGAGAAAAACACCTTGTCTCAAATGAGGTAAAAATTAGAGGATTACACAAATAGTTATCCTCTGGCCTTTACATACATGCTACAGTGTGCATGCCCTCCTATGAACATACATGCACACACATACACAAAAAATAAATAAACAAAATTATTAAAATGTAAGTTTATTTTATCAAAAGATAACCTACAACATTATTACAGTGTGATGAGAAAAATAAAGTATAAAAGGGGAGAAAATTCTCTGAAATAAGCACATGTTTAGAAATCAACCTAAAACAGACACACATTGAGAAATACTTATTCCTAAAAAACAGCTACAGTTTTTGGCTATAATAGCAGGGAACCTATGGCCTTCCTGTAGAGAGTGTACCCTGTACTCACTATGTCTGAGAATTTAGTAGACCAAGGTTAGAGCTATGGATATAGATCACTTACTAAGCCTTTGTGAGGCTCTAGGATTGATCCCCAGCACCACATACACAAAGAATAATCCATGGCACTATTATGGTATGGATATCATGTGTGTCCCCAAATTTTGGCTCATACACTGGCCCCTGATGCAATGAATATTGAGAGGGAAGTCACTAGGAACATGATTGCATCATGAGGGCACTGACTTCATGAGGGCTGAGTTCATAATCACGGGCTACTTCTGGAATGTGATGGAAACATGAGGATATGAGGGCTGGTTGGAGGAATTAGGTCATAGGTGGTATGCCTGTGAAGAATGTTTCTGTCTCCTGTGTCTTCCCCTCCATTTGTCACTTTCCACTTCCTGGCACCACAAAGTGAGTGACTTTTGCTTCACTACAGGCTCTTTCTGCCGTGATGTTCTGTCTCACCATTGTGCAATAACATGGAGCCCTTACTCTCCACTAAAGTCTCTGAAACCATGATATAAAAGAATTTGTTAGCCGGGCGTGGTGGCGCACGCCTTTAATCCCAGCACTCAGGAGGCAGAGGTAGGAGGATTGCCGAGAGTTCAAGGCCACCCTGAGACTACATAGTGAATTCCAGGTCAGCCTGGGCTAGAGTGAGACCCTACCTCGAAAAACCAAAAAAAATAAATAAATAAATAAAATAAAATAAAATAAAAGAATTTGTTTCTTGTAACTTGCTTTTTAAAAAATATTTTATTTATTTATTTGAAAGAGAGAGAGAGAGAGAGAATGGGTATGTCAGGGCCTCTAGTCACTGCAAACGAACTCCAGATGCATGTGCCATCTTGTACATCTGGCTTTACGTGGGTACTGGGGAATTGAACCTGGGTCCTTTGGCCTTGCAGGCAAGTGCCTCAACTGCTATGCCATCTCTCCAGCCCACAGTAACTTTCTGTTTTCAGGTTTGTGTTACAGTGACACTTGTTGTCTTAACAGATTTACTAGCTTGTCAATAGCGATCAAAGTGTACTTTGAAAATAGCAATACATGAAAACATGCACAAGGACCTAGAATAAGTAAAGAAGAGTAGAAGAGAAGCTTAGCATGAGTGAGTATAAGAATGTACCAGGCTGGGCTGGAGAGGTGGCTCAGCAGTTAAAGGCACTTGCTTGCAAAGCCTGATAGGCTGGGTTCAATTCCCTAGTACCTCAGTAAATCCAGATGCACAAAGTGGTGCATGTGTGGAGTTCATTTGCAGTGGCAGGAGGTTCTGCAGTGCCTATACTTACTCTCTGTCTCTCTCTCTCTCTCAAATAACTAATTTTAACTAAAAGAATATATTGGTATTTTCACTAAGGAGGTAACTGGAATGGGAAAATGTATAAATCACATTTTGTCATGAAATAAAACCATCCTAATAATTAGATAAAAGGAACAACTTTTTCTTATGCTCCTAGGAATCCCTGATGTAGATGAAGCTTGTATTATGCAGAAGGGTTTTCAACTATCCCATTACTGCTTTTCAAAAGAATATTTTTATTTATGAGAGAGAGAAAGAGAAAGTATGGGCATAACAAGGCCTCTTACCACTGCAAATGGACTTCAGATGCATGTGTCCCTCTGTGCATCTGGCTATATGTGGTAATGGTGAATCAAACTCAGGCCTGCAGGCTTTGCAAGCAAGTGCCTTTAATCAGTGAACAGTATCTCCAATACCCTCCCCCCTTTAATACTTTTTGAGAAAGCTATAATAAACACTACACAAATTCATCCCTAGTTTTTCTACGTATTCTGTATGAGCAATGTTGCAATAAGTGTATTGCATTCTTGGATATGTATTTCCACACATAAATGAGGCTAGCACTATGTGGAATTATCATTATTGTGAATCTTTTAACAACCATTATTTATTTATTTGAGAGAGAGAGAGAGAGAGAGAGAGTGTGTGAATGAGGCAGAGAGAATGAACACACCAGGACCTCCAACCACTGCAAATGAACTCCAGAAGCATGTATCACCTTGTGCCTCTAACTTACATGGGTACTGGAGAATCAAGCCTGGGTCCTTATGCTTTGCAGGTAAGCACCTTAGCCAATAGGACATCTCCCCAGCCTGATTACTGTGATTTTTAAAGGAATTCATAATAGCTTAAAATATACTTCTATGTCTAGAAAAGGTGGATTAATTGGACAGATTTACCCTTGTACATAAAAAAGAGTGAAATAAAAATGAGTATGTAAAACATCTGTTTTTTGAAGAGGTTGAGCCTTAAACAAGTTGACTGTAGTGACACTCCTATCATCTCAGCACTTGGGAGGTGGAGGCAGGAGAATCAGATGTTTAGTCATCTTCTAGTACACGTCTCCCCACAATGGTTTTCTGACTATATTTTTCATATAAAACAAAGCCATAGGAAAGATTAGACATGGTAAATGGGAAAGTAGAAGACACAGAAAATACCCAAAACACACTTTTGCTATAACTATTATATCTAAGAAAAACTCTTGAGATAGGATTAATAGCAGATTATATGATTTAGAAGAAAAGATCTGTGAATTTAATGACATAATAAAAATCTCTCAAAGGAGAGCACAATGAAGAAAATGAATTTTTTAAAAAAATAAATAGAGGAGCTGGAGAGATGGCTTAGTGGTTAAGGCATTTGCCTACAAAGCCAAAGGATTCCAGTTTGGTTCTCCAGGACCCACATAAGCCAGATGCACAAGGGTTGGCATGCATCTGGAGTTCTTTTACAGTGGCTGGAGGCCCTGGCGTGCCCATTCTCTCTCTCTCTCTGCCTCTTTCTCTCTCAAATAAATAAATAAATAAATAAATATGTGTATATATAAATAGAAGGGCTGGTAATGTATTATATCTGGGGTGTTAAGAGTACCTGCCTAACATGTATGAAGCCTTGCATTCAATTCCTGGCACGGCATTAAAAAAAAATCACACAGGTGTTTGTGAATAAAAAGTAACAAAAATAGGAGACAAGTTGGAAAGAAGAAGGGGTTCAGTGGAGGGAGTATGTGGGGTTATCAAAGGAAGGCAGTGGGAAGGGATTATTATAAGTGTACATCATGTATATGGATGGAGGTTGTCAATAAACAGTTTTTAATAAAGAAAAAAACATAGGCATGATAGCACATGCCTGTAATTCCAGCACTCTGGAGATAAAGGCAGGAGGATCACAAGTTCAAGGTCATCTTCAATTACAAACTGAGTTCAAGGCCAGTCTGGACTACATGAGATACTGCCTCAAGAAAATAAATAATGTAAAAAAATAGAACATCCTTCACCTGTGGTACAACTTCCTGAGTAACAAACTTGCATCAATCTCATCCTTTTACAAATATTGCTAATATATTTGTAATTGCATTGCTCTTAGTGGATATAGCAAATATAAAACAAAATAGTGCCTATATTTTCTAAATTTGTTGAAAGCTTCAAACCAGAGACTTTAGAGCTCAGTGAAACTCAAACACCAAGAAATGCAAAAAGGCCTATATCAAATTGTCATTGTCATTGTTTAGAATCAATGAAAGGAGAGAAGCTTACTCACTGGCTAGAGGAAAGGAAACATGGCTTAAACTGGCAACAAGTAGAAGGACCTCAGGAGATTTTGCATCAGAAGCAGTGCAAGTGGGTAGAGAATAGACTCATATCTTTAAAATTTTTAAGGAAAAGAACAATTATTAACCCAGAATTCTATATCCAATGAAAGTGTTTCAAACATGAAAATGAAACAATAAAGCCTTTTCTGGACATACAAAAGTTAAACTACAACCAGGTGTGGTGGCGCATGCCTTTAATCCTAGTACTTGGGAGGCAGAGGTAGGAGGACTGCTGTGAGTTCAAGGCTATCCTGAAGGAAGAGTGGAAGGGAGAAGAGGAGAAATAATAAAGAGGAAAGAAGAAAAATACATTGTTCTACAAAGATCTAGTGGCATAGGCTTGGAACCCCAGCTACTTGAGAGCCTTTGTTAAGAGGTTCTCGAGGCCTGCCTGTACTACAGAGCAAATTCGAGGCCAGCCTTGCAAGCTTGGTGAAACCATGTCTTAAAAGTAAGGTTAAAAAGAGGGCTGGAATATAGCTCAGTGATTGAGTACTTGCCTAACATGCACAAGGCAGTAGGTTCAATCCCTGGTGCTATGGGCTAGGAGGGATGTGGAGGGAGGGGAGCACTCTCAAGGGACTATAAAAACAAACACCAGGCTATCATGAAATAGTACAAATCCAGTAAATGTCTTTACCCAGACCATATAAAGATTTGAAACAATAATTACCAAAATTATGAAAAGATGGAAAATAAGCATATGATAATATACAATAATGTTAGTCACTAGAGAAACACAAATTAGCATCACAACCAGATTGCTTTAAAGATCTAGAAGAATGACTAAAATTTCAAAAGCAGACCACCCCAGGTTTTAGTGAGGATGTAAAAGAAACTGCTCTTTCACAGTCACTGGGAATATATAATAGTCACATGGGCAGAAGTTTGTAAATTTATTTAAGAATTCTATACATACCTTCCATATACATAGCCATTCCAGTCTTTGGCAAATACCCCAAGGAAGTACAAAACACAGTCAAGTTCAGTGGCTTGCATCTTTTATATCAGCACTCAAGAGACTGAGGTTAGAGAATCCCTGTGAGCTCAAAGGCCAGCCTGGGCTACAGATTGAGTTCTATGTCAGCCTGGAATAGAGTGAGGCTTTGTCTCAGAAAATAAAATAAATGAATAAGTAGAAGTATAAAAGACATAAAAGTTTGTAAATGGTCATGGTAATATTGTTAGTAGTAGCTAAAAGGTATCAACCAACTAGAGAGTACATAGATGTAATCAAGTATTTTTTCTATAGTGTAATGAAACTTATCAATACAAGGAAAAAAACAATTGGATCATGCAGCAAAATGGAAAACTTTAAAAATAGTTATACTGAGTAGAAGAAGCCAGATAAAGCCAGAAGAAGGCATATGATTCCATTTCTATGAAATTATAGAAGATGCAAATCTATTGTGATTAAAAGGAAGCTGGTAGTGGCTTGGGACCATGCAGTGTTTAACATGGAAGAATAGAAAGGAAATATTTTACATAATAGGACAAAAGAAAACTTATAAGAATAATTGATATGTTAATAAGAAGGGCTATGGTTCATAATTTTAGTCAGGATTCTGAAATTTCTTGACAAGGTCTTTTAAAGGATATCATCATCCTTTTCAACCTTTCCAAATGATTGGTTTATCCATGCTACATGAAGTTGATCCCCAGTGCAGTGGAGACCTGTCAGGTTATTTTTGCTGTGACAGAAGGTTAGTTAATACTCTGTAGGGCCTACACAGGTTAAAGTAAGGAATGATCTCCTTTATTAACAGTCATAGAGACATCTTATGCCTTTTTAGTTCTTGTAAATAAATCCTCAACCAGCTTTGGAAAGGTGTCAGTGACAAGTAGGAGGTATCTATGGTTTTGCAATCATGGCATCTGTGTGAAGTCCCCTTGTGCATCTGGTTAACATGGGTCCTGGGGAATGGAGCCTCAAATGGAGGTCCTTAGGCTTCACAGGCAAGTGCTTAACTGCTAAGCCATCTCTCCAACCCTGTAGTCCTTTTTCTAAGATATCTTTCTTTGCTATCCTGTCTACAAAATTATTTCCCTTGATAATATTAGTGTCTCCTTTTTGTGACATGTTCATTGGGTAACAACTAATTCAGATGGCTCTTGAACTACCTGTAAGGAGAGGATCTCTCTTTTTCTATAAGGAATCCTCTTTCCTTCCATATGGGCACATGAGTATGTAAGAAAAGGAAGGCATAATTAGAATGTGTTAAGTGAGAGCTGGACAGATAGCTTAGCAATTAAAGAGCTTGCCTGTGAAGTCTAAAGACCCAGGTTCAATTCCTCAGCACCCACATAAACCAGATGCACAATATGTGTCTGGAGTTCATTTGCAGTGGCTAGAGGCCTTGGCATGCCCATTCTCTCTCTCTCTCTCTGCCTCTTTTTCTCTCAAAGAAAATAAAATATTTTTTAAAAAGAATATGTTAAGTGAATCATTTTCTTTAACCTAACTGAAGTGCCCATGTTAAGGCTATGAGTTCACCCTTTCAAGCAGATGTTTTGAAGATAAAGGTCTTGTGTCAAGTCTGTTGGAGACTTGCTACAGCATATCCTACTTTCATTATTCTAATTTCTGAAAGCTACTATGTTCAGTAAACTGTTCTTCTGGGTGTCTAATGGTTTATTTCTTAAATCAGATCAGCTGGAAGTATATACTCATTCTATTATTTCTAAACATGAATAAGTTAATCCACACTAGAAGGCATGAGATTTAATTTTCTTAACTTTTATTTATTTAATTGCAAGGAGAGAGATAATGGGCATGCCAGGGTCCCTTATTCTTGCAAACAAACTCCAGACACATGTGCTGCTTTGTACATCTGGCTTTATATGGGTACTGGGAAATTGAACATAGGCCATCAGCCTTTGCAAGGAAGCACCTTAAACCACTGAGCCATTTTTCTAGCTCCAGATTTTAAATATTTTTAAAAATATTTTAATTTATTTATTTGCAAGCAAAGAGAGATAGGAAAGAGACAGATAGAATGGGTACATCATGGCCTCCAGCTGCTACAAACAAATTCCAGATGCATTTGCTACTTTGTGCATCTGGCTTTATATGGGTACCAGGGAATCGAAACTGGGTTGTTAAGCTTTGCAGACAAGTGCACTAACCCATGAGCTATCTTTCCAGTACCCAGTAAAGCTCCCCCCCCCCACCAAGGTAGGGTTTCACACTAGCCCAGGCTCACCTGGAACACATTCTGTAGTCCAGGTTGGCCTTGAACTCACAGTGATTCTCCTATCTCTGCCTCCCAAGTGCTGGGATTATAGCCATGTGTCACTATGCCTGGCCAGATTTAAGTTTAGATAGGCTTTAAGTATAACCACTGGTGAGTCCAGCAAGACTGCAGTAGTAGGGTCTCACTTTAGCCCAGGCTGACCTGGAATTCACTATGTAGTCTCAGGTTGGCCTCGAACTACCTCTGCCTTCTGAGTGCTGGGATTAAAGGCATGCACCACCATTCCCAGCAGAGCCTAACTTAAAATATATATATCCCATCATAGAATTTTCATGTGTGTTTGTTTGTGAGACTATATATGAGGCTATGCTTAACATCTATAATGAGTATCCTCTTTGTAATTGTTCTTCTCTTTGTAAATTTTATTTTGCTAAAGCATTACCAAACAGATAAAGGTTATCTTGGAACCCCTGAGGTAGCACAGTACAGATAGATTTGTGTGTGACATCAGTCTGTGGATCCAGCTACCCACAAGCAAATAAGTACTGAGAGTTAAGTTGAAGGGGAGTACAAGAGAAAGCATCCTAAAAGTAAAGTGCTATGAACCAATCGGTATGCTGGGGATCTAGACAAGTAAAATTTGGGCTATAAGATGGCAGGGGTGACATCCTCATTTGCTGCTACCCTTATGTTCTGAAATTTCCCCACAGGCTGTTTTAAATGCTACCCGCCTCTCCAGCCAGTGGTTCTATTTTGGGAGGCTGTGGAAGAGACTTTAGGAATCTTTAGGAAGAGGGGACTAGCTTATGCAAATAGGTCACTAGGGGCAGAACTTTGAAGATTTACTTGGCTTCTGACTTCCACTTGGTTCTCTGCTTCTCCGAACCCTATGATTTGCACATCTCCTGCTACATTTCTTCACCACCATTAACTGAACTGCTGTCTTCCCTGTGACTTCCTTGTCATGATGGACTGAAACTATGAGACAAAATAAATCTACACTCTCTAAGTTGATTCTGCCAGACATTGTGGTAACAGCAATACAGAAGTAATTAATGTATTCTCCATTAAGTTTTGACATAGAGAGAATGGTGTATTGCAAGGAGACTGACATGTAGCAACCAAGTCATACTTTAGGAGTTGGCCTATATGTAGTGTCAATTTCCATCTGGTCTCTGTTTTTTTTTTTTTTTTCTTTTGAGGTAGGGTCTCACTCTAGCCCAGGCTGACCTGAAATTCACTATGTAGTCTCAGGGTAGCCTTGAACTCACGGCAATCGTCCTACCTCTGCCTTCCGAGTGCTGGGATTAAAGGTGTGTGCCACCACACCTGGCTAGGTCTCTGTTTTTTTTTTTTTTTTAAAAAAACATTTTTATTTATTTGTTTAATTGAGGCAGGGGAGAGAAACAGAGTGAGAGAGACTGACTACAAGGGGAAGCCAAGGCTACTTGCCACTTTAAATGAACTCCAGATGCATGCACCACCTTGTTTGGCTGGCTTTATGTGAGTACTGAGGAATTAAGCCTAGGTCATCAAGAAGCAAGTGCCTTTAACTGCTGAGTCATCTCCTCTGCCGATAACCTCTGGTTTAATAGGGTATTGGCACTTACAGGGAAAATATTTCTGTATTATTTAATGCAAATTTTACTGGTTGGAAATGTATATCCTTTCCATGGATCCTTGCCCCTACACTGGTGGAAATGTCTTGTGTCCTTTGCCTTGTGAGGATGGTGCCAGTATCATTAACAAATGCATTTTCAAAGTATAGGCTTGCCCTAGGAGAGGTCAGGAAATTCCACTCCAGTAAAGGAGGGGAGCATTCATGCATCATCAGAAACCAGCAGATAACCTTAGAGGTAAGGTTAACTGTCTTACCACTAGGGTCCCCTCAAGCTTGTTACATGGCAGCCTTGGGGTGACAGAGACCCAGAGTGGTTAATTTAAAAAGAACAAGTCTATCCTGTGTCAATAGGTCAATTTATTTCCCTGATATGTCAAGGGTCACTCAAGTCTTTCCATGAGGGTTAGTTATGTTGTGAAGGAAGCTATTAGGAACCTCAGGCTCCTTTGGTCCTCAGCCATAACCATCATGGATTTGGGAGTTCCCCTATCCCTTCAGTGCAGTGGATAGCCTCTCTCCAATGACCTTTTTGTTTGCAAAAGAAATTGTAGGATTGGGGAATTCTTTGTTTCAAAGTTCTGGCTTCCAGCATATGAAGCAACAACTATTTCCTGTTAACAGATTGGGCAGATCCCTGACTGAAGCATCCTTTGAGATGACCCTGCAGTCACATGGCACTGCTTATACTAATTGCTTTCATGTGAGCCTGTGATCTCTCCCCCCCACTCTTTTGGTTATGTTGCTAGCCATTCCTCAGCTCAGTCCCTACTATTAAATTTCCCAAAAGTTCTATCTGGCAGCTTCTTCATAAGAATATGAAGTCTCATAGCCAATTTTTATAATTTCCTTCAATATCCAAAGCTGATCTGGTTAGCAAAATGAATTTCCAGGATGATTCATCCTTCTCAAGTATTGAGGCATACTTTTCAAGAGCCTCTGTTAGCCATCTCTTTGAAATAATGATGAGTTTCCCTCTCACCCCCCCTGTAACCTTGATCTTGTCATAGTTTACGAGCATTACAAGCACTCCAAGAGGCAAATTATCTTGTGAACCCTGCATCCTCATTCTGCTTGATCCCTCTGATAGTTCCAGGCAGGCCATATAGAGACTGTAGTTGTTCTCACCACATATTGATTAGGCTGCCAAACTTTGGGGAAAGGCTTGGGCCTTAGTTTAGATGTGATGCTTCTCCCCTAGACTGTAACAAGTATATAGGATGATGTTAATATTCTCCAAATTAATTCAAAGGACAAGGAGATAGCTTAAAATTCTACTGTAAATTGAGTGAGGGTCTTTGAAAATTGGCCTAGCTTTTGTTTATATAGGGATGATTCAGACATGGAGAAAGGTGCATGTATCTCAGTGGTTCCACAGAGAGAAAACAGTTGAGAAATAAGCTGGTAACTGATTTCACTAACAGTGCTAGATTCCTTTGGTAGTGGCAGATAGAGAGTAAGGGCTGAAGGAATATGGTGGTAGAATATTATGGAGTGCTAGAATTCTAGGTACCTTGGTTAAATTAGGGAGGCTTGTTGAAAATTGGAGAATAGAGATGCCTGAATGGGGAGAGAGGAAGGGAAAGGGACAAAAGGAGAGGAGGAGAAAGAGAATACTGTTCTTTTATATTTTATAGTACTAGGGATTAAACTCAGGGCCTCACACATGCTAGGCAAGCACTCTCTGTTACATTCTAAGTCCTTTTTGTTTTAAATTTATTTATGTATTTTAAATGTATTTTTATTATTTATTTATGTGGTGTGTGTGTGTGTGTGTATGTGTGTGTGTGTGTGTGTGTGTGTTTGGAGGTAAGGTGTCACTCTAGCCCAGGCTGACCTGGAATTTACTATGTAGTCTCAGGCTGGCCTTGAACTCACAGTGATCCTCCTGCATCAGCCTTCTGGGTGTTATTTAGGCTTATTAAAAATATTATTTATTTATTTGGCAGAGAAAGAGGGAGAGAGAGAGAGAATGAGTGGGTGCACCAGGGCCTCCAGCCACTGCAAACAAACTCCAGTCATGTGCACCCCCTTGTGTATCTGGCTAACATGGGTCCTGGGGAATCAAACCTGGGTCCTTTGGCTTTGGAGGCAAATGCCTTAACTGCTAAGCCATCCCTCTAGCCCAATTTAGGCTTTTTTTTTGAGGTAGGGTCTCACCCTAGCTCAGGCTAACCTGGAACTTACTCTCTAGCCAGGCTGGTCTCGAGTTCATGGTGATCCTCCTACTTCAGTCTCCCAAGTACTGGGAGAGAAGAAAGAGAGGAAGAATGAGAAAGAGGAGGATCCATAGATGACTGAATGGACACTGGAATGGCAGATGTAAGGGAGGCTGTTGTCACTATAGTCTACATTTCATTTAGAGGGCTTCTGGGGGCCTCTCCCCAAGAGAATTGTCTAGAATGTCTGATTCAAAGTTGTTTTTCCCAAGAAGATATAGGCGTAACAGAGTTCCACAAAGATCTGGCTTCTGATAGAGAACCATAAGAATTTGCACATATGGTATCTTAGACCATTTGAGTTGATTTTTATGAACTGTATCAACTATAATATGGTGTTGTAGTTTCTGGCCATTGCTTTACATACCCTAAATTGTATGAGGGCAAGCTACACTTCAGAAAAAGATGAGTTTTCTTTTTGAGAACTTCTGGCTTAAAGTTGGCTTGACTTTTGAGAATACAGTCCAATAAGGAATCAACAGGTATGGCAGTAATATTTCCCATGGCAGTAGTTTGTCTATGTCTCAGTGACTTAAAAATGTAAAAAAGAGAATGAAATAAAGCACTGTTCTTTAAAGAGGGGACCATTATGACCTTATCCCCACAACTAGATGTCTTTATCTGATGGTTAATCATTTAGGCCCCTGAGGAATCCCTGGTGACAATGAACAGTTGCTGTGCTGTTCCAGTGGTATGAAGCCTCTTTCACTATTGGGCTGTTGGGTTAGGAAAAGTCTTCTATGGGGTGGGGCTGGTAACAAATGATTAGTAAAATTTGGGAGATTTTTTGATAACCAGCTATCAGTGTGGTAGTGAAGGAATGGAGGCCCTTGGAGTAGGCATCAACAAACCAGTGGAAATGGAGTGACTTCATATATAAATTAGCTCAACAGAAGGAGAAAGTAGGGAGTTGATCAAGCAGGAATAAATAGTGGACACTCCCCTCCAAGACAATTAGAATGAATGAAACCAGCATGGAAAAAGTCAGAATTTAGAATTTCATGAAAGGTTTCTCTGAACAATGAATCAAGTGCTTCTCAAAGGAAGGAGGAATTACAGTGAAATAGGTTCTTGGAACAGGTTCACAATGATGGCAGGTTGTGGCCAGCAGTCCACAAAGAGGGAAAAAAAAGAGTTGGAGCATATGAGGTCCAACCCATCTATCTCAGTGGCTAGAAAATGGGCCTAGAAAATTGGAGCCTAGCCCTGATACTGAAATCAGTAGCCAACCTATTTCTTAATTCTTTTCTCTCTGTGGAACCACTGAGGAAAGGCTGACATCTTTAGAAATCAGCTAATAAGGAAGAGAGAAATTTGAGACTAAAATTATGAATGAAGCCGGGCGTGGTAGCGCACGCCTTTAATCCCAGCACTCAGGGGGTAGAGGTAGGAGCATCGCTGTGAGTTTGAGGCCACCTGAGACTACAGAGTGAATTCCAGGTCAGCCTGGGCTAGAGTGAGACCCTACCTTGAAAAAATTCCTCCCAAAAAATTATGAACGAAGTTTTGTGGGAAGAGCTGCAGTGATAGAACATGGGTGATTTTATTGTTTACTTATATAATTGCCCAGAAATATTATTGTGATAGGGTGGTAGGCAGGAGTATCTAAGGTTTCCTGTTGTATTCCATGACCCACAGATCCTTTCACAGGAGTGTTCAGTGGTGAGATCCTAATGTCATTCAACTACTGGACCCATGCCACAACATTCTGCAGATTGATCTATAAAGATCCGTGGGAATATAGGTGGTAGAGCACTTGCATACCATGCACAAGACCCTGAATTTGATCCGTATCTTACAGAGAAGGAAAGGAAGAGAGAGAGAGAGAGAGAAAGGAAGGAAGGAAGGAAGGAAGGAAGGAAGGAAGGAAGGAAGGAAGGAAGGGAGGAAGGAAGAAAGTCTTGCTCTGCAGAACCAGGTATGATATTTATCACTATAATCCCAACACTTGGGAAGGTGAGGCAGGCAGATCAGAAATTCAAGGCCACCTCATCTACATTAGACCATGTAGCAAAAACAAAACAAACAAGAATAGATATATAGCCATTTAAAAATTCACTAATAATTGGTGCTGGGGAGATGGTACGTGCTTGCAAGCCTGCTAACCCAAGTTCAGTTCTCCCATGTGGTAGTTTGAATGGATGGACCCAATATATTCACAGTTTTATTAAAGTTTGTAATTTAGATCTGCAGCCACTTTGTTTTAGGTATTATCACTGTGGGTAGATTCTAGAGTCCAGTCCTAAGGTAAGGGGGTAGATTTGGAATTCCAGTCTAAAGATATGCAAAGTACTGGATCTTTGCCTGGGGTTCCTGAACTGTGCCGTTGGATGTGGCTTTTGGATTTTGGTGGTGGCATTTTCTCTCTCTACTTGGACCTGTGAAAGTGGGCCAACTTCTTCTGCCATTATGGAACTTCCCCTGAATCTGTAAGCTTCAATAAATATCCCTCCCTCCATAACTGTGCCTGATTTGGAAGTTCATCCCAACGACCTGAGGCTGCCTGCTACAGAACTGGTAACAGGAATGGGGTGTGGCTGAGATGAATCTGACCATGTGTATTTTGGTCTTTTGGAACTTTTTTTTTGGAAGGAATGCACATGGACTTGGTACTTGCAACTGAAGATGCCTTCTGGAGTGGTAAGCCAAGTTTTATGGATTATTATGATGTGAGTTTGAGAATGCTAAGTACAGAGAGAATTGAATTTGGAAGCTTGGCTTATGAACTTTCTAAAGGGAAGGAAAGACTGCAGAGGACTTTGTTGGAACTATGCTACTGGCATAAGGGCTGGCTGCATTGTGCTGCTCATGTCCAAGAGAGTTTGATCAAGGTTAAATTTGTAATGTAATGATGTGCTTGGCTAAAAATATGGGACTGAAAGATTTAAGATTTTAAATTGGAAAAATTCAAGCAAGTTTAAAATTTATTGACACTGGTTTTAGGCTACTGAAGCTGCTATTGTCAAACACATTAACAATCTTAAGGAAGATGGCCCAACTGCTTTACATTAAAACAAATGGAAAGGATGCCTGAGGAAAGACGATGATAGAAATACAAATTCCTTTGAAAAGAGTTGACTGGAGAAGGAACCTGATTTTCAAGGCTATGATTTATTTTGTCCCTGAATTAAAAATATGGCTGTGTCCTGAACACTTGATATTGGTTTCAGAAACATGAAAAATACACTAAGTGGTCATAAAGTGCACACAGTTCCAGGAGCCGCTCTTGGGAGGCAGCATATAGGCAGGATGTGATGACCCTGAGGAAGTGGCTGGCAAAGCCATTGAAACATGGACTGTGGTTTACATGGAGACCTGAAGATGTTTTTGATATACCAGGACTATACAGGGGCTACCATGGAGGCTATTGACTGGGGATGGAAGTTTTCCTTGGCTATTCAGCCAAGCTGGAGGGGCAGAGATCAAAAATCCAGAAACTCCTCACTGGTCACTTGTTATATTGGATTTGAACTACAGTAGTTTAATGTTTGCTTGATGGTTATTGAGTTTGCATTGTTCCAGTCTCTCTTTGCTGTGCCTTATAGCAGTTAAAAATGTTTACTCTGTGCCTTTATATGTTGAAAATATATAACTTGTTTTGATTTTATGGGACTCACAGCTAAGAGAACATCTTAAATCTCAGATGAGATTTGGAACTTTAGAACTATCTTAACATGGTAAAGACTGTGGGAACCTTTCAATTTGTCATATACAATGTGAGATGGGTATAATTCTGTTGGGGGCCAAGGGTGGAATGTGGGAGTTTGAATGGATAGCCCCCAATATATTCAGGATTTTATTAAAATTTATAATTTAGATCTGTAACCTGGCCAGAGGACGTGTCACTGTCAGTGGATCGTAGGGTCTAGCCCTAAGGTGTAGGGGTGGATTTATAATTCCAGTCTTAAGATATGAAAAGTATTGAAGCTTTTCCTGGAGTTCCTAAGGTGTGCTGTGTGACGTAGCTTTTGGCTTTTGGTAGTTGCTTTTCCCCTCTCTGTTTGGCTCCATAAAAGTGGGCCAACTTCTTCTGCCATTATGGAACTTTCCTTGGATCTATAAGCTTCAATAAATATTCCTTCCTCTATAACTGTACTTGATTTGAAAATTAATCCCAATGACCTGAGGCTGTCTGCTACACTCCAGCATCTACACAATACCTGATGCAAAGTGGTATACGTGCACCTGTAATCCCAAGGTGCCTGTGGGATTATTCAAAAAAAAAAAAAAAAAAAAGAAAGAAAGAAAGAAAGAAAGAAAAAGAAAAGATAAGAGAATACAATGGGAGCCAAAGCCAAGGGGATCTAGAAGCTTGCAGGCTAGCTAGACTGGAGGCCCTGTCTCAAAAAGAAGGTTGAAGGAGAGGACAAACAATTTGAGGTTGTTCTGTGACCTCTCCACATGCACTGTGGGATTTGTGTACCCACAAAAATAAGTAAGTAGAAGTTTTAATGTTTTATTTGTTTATTTGAGAGAGAGAAAGAGTTGATAGACAGACAGAGAGAGGTGCACCAGGGCCTCCAACCACTACAAACAAATTCCAAATGCATGTGCCACTTGTGCATCTAGCTTATGTGGGTACTGGGTTATTGAACCTGTGTCCTTAGGCTTTGCACCTTAACAAGCACCTTAACTGCTAAGCCATCTCTCCAGCCCTAATTTTTTTCTAGATGGGAAAATGTACTATAAACACATCCAACCAATTTCTAAAAATAAATAAATAAAAAATCAGTAATTCCTTGCATACTGTCTGGATTGCCAAAGATATTGCTGATACCAAGGGCCAGAGAAGATTTTAGAGTAACATAAAGAGGCTTCTACTCAGTGTTACTAGGTTTTTGTTGCCCTCAAAGGAAGAATTCAGAGATGTGACAAAATGAGGGTCTTTGACGAAAAGTTTTTATTCAAGGGAAAGTACATTTTGAAGGGGTGAGTATAGACATTCTCAGGTTGAATCACCTACTCTGAGATATTTGAACAGCACATTCTATGGGCAAGCTTAATGGAGCAGGGAGGATTACTCATAAGCTAAAATGGGGGAAGGCAGGGAATTTCTGTGAGGGTGAGTTGTATGTGTGTGAGGGGAGGATGATTCTCAGAATAGAGTTTGCTCTCAGTTTTCTGTCCTTACATGGAGCTTTCAGACATGTTGCAGCATCAGATGCGTGATGGGAACACAAAATACTGCAATTCTAGTAAAGAAGAATGCCATCATAATGAAACCAAGGGCAGTCAACACTCATTTGGGTCAGCCATGTTGGTCCCAGCTAGTTCTGTTTTCTCTGAACAATCATAGGATATCGTCTGCAATACAACTCTGCTGTTACATTCAACACTGTCCACCATGCAGGTGCTGATTTTCCTATGCTATTTAGCCTGTCTCAGGATGAATAGTACCCCCAATATTACCCATATCTGATTTAGATGTTACTTAGCTGAGATTTGGACCTTAGATATTTGAGCTGATGTTGAAATGAGTTAAAACTTGTGGGGCATGTATTTTGCATGCAAGAAGAATATGCATTTTTAAGACTCACAGATAGTATGTCAGGGTTTAAATGTTTGTATCTCCACAAAATTTGTATGGTAAATTCATGACCCTCAATGATTTTATATGTAGACATTGGGCCCCTAAGGATATAAATAAGATTAAATGAAGCAATAAGGATCAGACCAGATTGACCAGATAAGTTAGTGTCCTTAGAAGGAGAGATATCAGAGTGCTCACTTTCTATCATGTGAAGTCACAGAATGGTACCTGTCTATAAGCCAAGAGATTAAGACCCAGAATGAAACCTAACTTGTCATCATCTTGATATTTGAATTCCAGGCCTCTAGAACTGTGAGAAGTAAATTTGTTTTGTCTTTTTTTCTTTCATGTGTGTATATGTGTGTGGTGGGGTGACTGTCTGTGAGGGTATATGTGTGTATATCCTTTTGGATGCCAGAAGGTAACCTAGTATCTTGTTCCTTTTGTGCCACCAATTGTCTTTTTTGAGATGGTCTCTCATTGGCTTGGGACTTGTTAAGTGCTTGCTCATGAGCCACAAGGACTCTCCTGTTTCTGCTTCTCCAGCTCTGGGATTACACGCTCTAGTCTCTCTTTTTTGTTTTTCTTTTTTTAACACAAGTTCTAGGGATCGAACTCCAGTTCTTATGCTTTTAGGGCAAGAAATTTACTGATTGAGCAATATCCCCGGCCTGTAAATTTATGTTTTTTCAGTTATCCATTCTATGGTATATTGTTGTACCAGCTCAACCAGACAAACATACTGACAGAGGTAAAAAGTACAGGAAACAACCAGAATGTGATAATGCTGCTAATATTATTTAAGTATAACATAATTAGAGTTGTAAAATGAATCCAATGACCAGGAGAACCTTGATACTGCCAACCTCCAAAAGATTCTAGATATAAAATCAGGAACTTAGTGAATGCGAAGTTATCAGCATAATTGAGTAATGGGATCAGGAGGAAAAATATTAAGATGTCTTAAGAAAAGTGATCCATGGGGCAACTCAAAACTTGCCATGGACAAAGGTAACCACAAGAGAAAATTTGTACCAAAGGAGTGGGGGTTTTGCTGCTAGAAACCTTAGTATGTGGCTTTTGATATTTTGGAACTGATTTGTAGGAAGAATGTAGAATGATTTGAAACCTTGGACTAAGAGGTGAGATGCCTTGAAGTGCTGTAATTTGAGCTTGATGAACCATTCTGTTGAGGGTTGAAAGACCTAAATGCAGAAAGAGGTATGGACTATATAGGCTTGGTTTATGAAGAGAAAGAAAGCTTTGTCCTACTATGCTAGCAGCAGTTTGTGTGAGAGGCTGGCTGTGTTCTGCTTATGTCTTGAGAACTTGAACAAGATTGAGTTTAAAAGAAATGGACAGGTGGGAGCAGAAGGATATGGCATGAAAATAAATGAAAGTTTTAGGCAGAAAACAGACACCCAGTTCAGCTACAATGTCTTGGGACAGTAGGAGGAATGCTCACTCTTTTCAACAGAGGTGGCTTTAAGGTTTAATGCTGAAGGTATTTTCTTGCTCTTAAAATTAGCTTTAGCAGGGCGTGGTAGCACATGCCTTTAATCCCAGAACTTGGGAGGCAGAGGTAGGAGGATCACCATGAGTTTGAGGCCACCCTGAGACTACATAGTGAATTCCAGGTCAGCCTGAGCTAGAGTGAGGCCCTTCCTCGAAAAACAAACAAACAAAACAACAACAACAACAAAATTAGCTTTATTTCTCCCTGGATTAACAAATTTGGTGTTTTACCTGGTACTATGGGGGTATAATAAATGCAAGAAGAAGGAGGTAACTAGATTGCAACAAATGTGGATTTTTGGAATGGCCAAAGGGAGAGGGGAGGCAGGGTTGTTAGAGTCCCTGGTGGAGGCCTAATGGAGACACAAGGATGAACCATAGGTTGCCAGAGACCCCAGAATTCTGGAGATGTCAGGACTATGGGACAGCTGCCAAGGAGAGCTGCTGGTTAGGGATGGAGTTTTCCCTGTATGCGGATGGTTAGGGATAGAGTTTTCCCTGTATGTGGATAGTCCAGCTGGAGGGGCAAGATTGGAACCCCAGAGACTTTGTCACTGGTTACAGATATTAGAGTTGGAGCTACAGGATTTTATGTTTACCTTGTTTTAGATCTCACATTGGTTCAGTCTTTCCTTGCAATGCTTCCTTATTGCAGTGTGGATGTTTAATTTGTGACATTATGTGGGTTTGTTTTTTGTTTGTTTTGTTTTACAGGTTCACAATTAAGAGACCTTAGACTATGGGGATGTTTGAACATTGCTGGAATGGATAAAAACAGGAGAGTTTTTATTATTATTATTTTTTAGTGGTTTTTCGAGGTAGGGTTTCACTGTAGCCCAGGCTGACCTGGAATTCACTATGGAATCTCAGGGTGGTCTCGAACTCATGGCGATCCTCCTACCTCTGCCTCCCGAATGCTGGGATTAAAGGCATGCGCCACCATGCCCGGCCTAAAACTGGAGAGTTTTAAAGTTGGACTTAATGCATTATATTTTACATCATGGATGGTCATGATGTTTATGGAGGTTATGGGCAGAATGTTGTGGCTTGACTCACGTGTACCCCATAAACTCGTGTTCTGAATGTTTGCTTCCCATCTGATGGCAATTTGAGAGGTAGAGCCTTGACTGAGGTGTGTTGTTCCTGACGGGTTTAGGGGTGTTATAGCTAGCACTCTCTTGCCAGAGTTAGGCTCACTCTCTTGCTGATGTTTTCACTTGCTATCATAGAGGTGATGTCCAGCCTCTGTGCCATGCTTTTCTCTGTCATTATGAAGCTTTCCTTCAAGACTATAAGCCAGAACAAAACTTTTCCCATCAGCTGGTTTTTGTCCTAGCAATGCAGAGGTAACTTCAACTAGATCTTTCACTGAATCTGGAGCTCTCTGTTTTTCTGCTATACAGGCTGACCTACAGTCTCACAGGACCTTCTATTTCTTATCTCTGCTCAGTACCAGGCTTACAAGCATCCAGAACCCAACAAACTACCCCCTCTTTTTTTTTTGCAGGTACTGGAGATTTAATTCAGATTTTCATGCTTGTACAGTAAGCACTCCTACTCCCCTGAACCATTTCCCAAACCCCATAAAAACATATATATACTGTTAAACCTTGGCAAGATATACTGAACACTTGTAAACCTATCATTTGGGAGACAAAGGCAGGAATATCATGAATTCAAGGTCAGTCTGGTACATATAGAGACCCTATCTCAACAAACAAAATACTAACAAAAATTGATGTTTTGCTAAAGTTTTACATAAAAAGGAACATAGAAATATTCTCAAAATTTTTTTGAGATCTCAGAAAATAAGTCTTTGTCAAATCCTTGTAGGAAATTACTTTATTAAAGTAACAAAGATTTCTTGTTCCTTTGTCTATTTCTTTCTCTGACCTTTCTTTTTTGTGAGAAAGGGTCTCCCTGTGCTCCCATACTAGTCTTGAGCTGACAGCCTGACGTAATCTTCCTACCTCAGCCTTCCAAATAGCTGAAGCTCTAAGTGTGTACTAAAGTGCACACCATTATGCTAGCCTGAGAGGGTTGTTTTTTCCTTAAAAGTTTTCAACAGTTTCATTTAAACAGCTGTGCCATCTATGTTGCCAAATCAATTGTTAATTTTCATTCTTCCTTTTATTCAGATTGTTAGTTTCAGTTAAAACAATATTCTTTATGAACACTTTCATTTAATTTCCAGACCATTATTCTTCATGTTATACTGACTTCATTGGCCACTTTTCTCAATTTCCTTTGCCAGTTTTTCTCAATGTCCAAATGTTGGAGCATCAACTTGTTTTGTCTATTGTTAAATATTCTTTGATAATTTCAGTTATTTTATGCCTTTAAATATTGTAGTCAAGGAACTACCAAATTTCTGTCTCTAACCTAGACCTTTTTTTCTGAAGTCTAATTTGTATACATTAGCTGTATATGTAGCTTAGCATCTCCATGGGGATGTTTAGTTATTATCTTCGACGTAACATGTTCAAACCAGTCTGTTGATATACACCAGACCCCCAACTCCTCCACCCAGGAAGCTCTTTTTGCCGTCTTTCTATGTAAATAAATGTTCACTTCAGTCCTCTGATTATTACAGATAAAAATCTGTGGGCCATCATTCACTCTACTTTGTTTTATATTATCTAGGCAATCCATCATCCGATCCTTTGACCCTACTTTCAAAATATACTCAGTATCTGACCACTTTCCACTACTTTAACCACTACTATATAATTCAGTTGTTGTTACAGTAAAATAATGCAAGCCATATAGCACACAAGCAATAATCATTTCTTTCTTATCATTTTAGAGGCTGTGCAGAAGATGATCAAAGATGCCCATTCAAATTTGTTTTCCCATGAGGACCTGATTTCAGGTTCTAGAATGGTACCTTTGCACTGCGTGTTTACATGGTAGAAGGGCAAATTAGCTCCTCTGGCTTTATTTAATAAAAGTACTAATTAATTAATGAAGTCCCTTTCCTCATGATTTAATCACATTCCAAAAGGTTCATCCTCTTAATACCATTATGTTAGGGTTAGAATTTCAACATATGAATTTGGGAGACATGACCATTAAGACCATGGCAACTAACATCCATTTTTAAATTCACCCTTTATTAGGATTTTTCAGCAACTTCTATATGAGCTAACTTCCCTTTCTTCTGATATTATTTTCCACCACTTCTTTCCCACCCTCCCTCCTTTCTTTATGTGTGTGTGTGTTGTTGGGGATCCAATCTAAGGCTTCATTCATGCAGCCCAAACTATATAGTTTGTTATTGGCACTGAAGCTAAGAGATTTTGAGGTAAATCAGATCATACTTCTTAGCTTATAATCACTCAGTAATTTTCTGTTGTTTAAAAATTCATAGTCTTTACAATGGCTTAAATGACCCCATATGTTTCTAACTATTTCTGGCATACAGTCCTTCATTTCTTAATATTCTTCTTGACCACATCAGCCTATTTACTGTTCTTTGAATTAAGTATACTCTTATTGTAAATTCGTTGCATGTCTTATTTCTTCTGCACGGGAAGTTCTTCCTGTAGTTGTCTAGACCCTCTACTTAATTTTTTTTTTTGTTTTTTTTTTTGAGGTAGGGTCTCACTCTAGCTCAGGCTGACCTGGAATTCACTATGGAGTCTCAGGGTGGCCTCGAACTCACGGTGATCCTCCTACCTCTGCCTCCCGAGTGCTGGGATTAAAGGCATGCGCCACCACGCCCGGCTCTTAATTGTTGTTTTTAAAGATTTAAGTAGTCTTGTTGTTTAAAAACTATTTGCTCATATATTTGTCCTTTTTCCAAGGACAAATCTATAGAAGTTCTTATACACTTTGACTCAACAAGTTTATTTTTTTCTGTTGTGTTTCTGTTCTGTCTCATTCTAGCTCAGGGTAACCTGGTATTCACTGTAGCTCAGGCTGGCCTTGAGTTTATGGTGATCCTCCTACTTCAGCCTTCTGAGTGCTGGGATTAGGGGTTTACACTACCATTCTGGATAACTCAACAGATTGTATGGTACTTGTTATAATCATATATAATAGGAATATGCAAACTATGGCCAGTGGGCTAAATCTGACCTATCACCAATTTTTGTAAATAAAGTTTTCTTGAAACACAGCTATTTCTGCTTTCTTCTATGTTATAAACTGCTATTTTATAACTATATCAACTTTTTGTAATTACAACAAATGCATGGCCCCAAAGTGATAGAATATTTATGACACTTTAAAAATATTTTATTTATTTGCAAGCTGCAGGGGGGGGTGGGGGGTGGGGAGAGTGTAGAGGGAAGAGAGAATGAGCATGCCAGGGTCTCCAGCCACTGCAAACAAACTCCAGACACATGTGACACTTTGTGCACCTTGCTTTACGTGGGTACTGGGGAATTGAACCTGGGTTGTTAGGCATTGCAGGCAAATGCCTTAATCGCTGAGCCATCTCTCCAGCCCTACTGTAAGACACTTTATAGGAAATTTGCTGACCCTAGTGTATATACTGTATATTTTCTTATTTATTTATTGTCTGTTTGTTTACATTTGAATGTAAGCCAATTAGGTCAGGTAATTTTTTTCACTGCTCCATCCCAAGAACAGAGAGTTGTCCTGGGTACATAATGGGTGTTGTTAATAAGTATTTCTACATCAAATAAATGCCTAAATGAAATTAAAGACATGGTTGTGATGTAGTAATATATTAAAAGTTTTACCACAAAGTTCCAGCTTTATTGTTTTCTCCTTTTCTTTAGCCATACTAAACTGTTCCTAATGTGGCCATTTTGCTTTGCAATTAAAATAAAGGTTTGTGCCAGGTGTGGTAGTGCAGAGGTAGGAGGATTGCTATGAGTTCAAGGCCACCCTGAGACTACATAGTGAATCCCAGGTCAGCCTGGGCAAGAGTGAAACCTTACCTTGAAGAACCAAAATAAATAAATAAAGGTTTGTATCTTCTTATTGGCATTTTTTTAACATTTTTTTTCTTTATTAGTCAGTTCTGTATTCAGCAAATACAGTTAGTTTGGTACCATTATTAGGCTCATCCGTGACCTACCCCCTCCCCTTGGCCCCTCCTTGTTGAGGTATACGGGTCATGCATTGTGGAGTTAGCCCACAGTTATGGGTAAGCTAAATGTCTCTGCATATCATGACCCAACATGTGACTCTGACATTCTTTCCGCCCCCTCTTCCACAAAATTTCCCTGAGCCATGTTGGGTTCATTTTTGGTCTGCTTCAGTGATGAGGTGTTGGGGGCCTCTGAGGCTCTGGCTCTCTGATTTGGTAGCAGTTGATTTTTCTCTGTGCTGATCTCCTTCCCCCTTGTGCTGGTATCCGGTTCATCAGGAAAACAGTCCCCTTGCTTGTTTCTCCAATTTTTCTTAGTTTCAGCCGGGGCCCTTTTGAGGTATGATGGGGTGGCTCTCTCCTTAGGATCTACATCTATCTTTCTTTCCCCGGGATTTGCAGCGCAGCTAGGCGGTCGCCATCTTGGCCAGAAATCCTTATTGGCATTGATTTCTGTAGTTTTGCTTTCAGAAGATAATTTTTCTGTATTTTGGATTGTCCTCTGTGGTAGTTTGAATGTATGTCCCCCATAGTGTCCGGTATTATTAAGATTCCTGTTTAAGTCAGCAGCCTGCTGGAGAGGGTTTGTCACTGGGAATGGATTTGAATTCTGGCCTAAAGGTTTGGAGAGCAGTCTGAACTCTGGCGTTCTGCTTGCTGATGGTTAGTACTTGCTGCTTTTTGGTGTTTGCTGGCTGGTAGTTTTTTTCTTTTTGCTTGGATTTGTGAAAGGGTGTCAACTTCTTTTGCCTTTGATGGAACTTCCCCTGTATCTTTAAGCTTGAAATAAATCCCTTCTTCCTGCCTGGCTACCAATGCTGCTTCTTGAGAACATCCCTTTTCATTAAATATTTTGAGAAAGTGAAATTATAAAAAGTAACTTGAAAGCAAGGCATAATGGCAACATACTTATCATCCCAGCACTAAGAAAGCAGTGGCAAGAGGACCAGTGCAAATTCAAACAAGCCTTGTGTACTTAGTGTGCGACAGCCACACAGAGGTACATAATAAGACCTTGTCTCAAAAAAAAATAAAATAAAATAAAAAGTAATTTGAACTCATTTAGGCCAGGGATAGTTAAAAAATCATTGCCTCCCTTTTAACAAAACCAAGGGACTGATGATGTGAACTGTTGTAAAAGCTTCCCAGAATAAGCATAAAATAATGCTTTCTAGTATTTTTTTTTATCTAAAGGTAGAAAATATACCAAAAAAGCATATCAGTGAGAAGAAAAGTAGATATCACACTACATCACTCTACTCCACTGCCAAGTTGATTAAACCAGCAGAACAAAATAATCAGTATTATCTGGGAGGAAGGCAGAGCCAAAATGATATAATTCCTTTAGCACTTTATACTTTGGAAACTATTATGTCAGTGACAAAAGGAAGGTCTGTCTGAAAGCACATTTACTCTGTTGTCACTAGTAGATACTTTATGTAACCTAGATGCAAACCTATGTAAAGAGCAGAATCAACCTTTGATCTATGTACATTTCTTATGCAGGCAGAAGTGCTTGACACCTCCTTCTACCCCTTTTCTTAAAGTGGTGCTGGGGATTGAATCTAGGGCCTTGTACATGCTAAGTACATTACTGACCACTGAGCATCCAGAGTCCCTTGTTCTTTTAGAATTATTGAAAATCCAAGGAGGAAGAGACTTAGAGATTTTCAAATATTGACTTATACTTTTAAAAAATATGTTTTCTTTCCTTCTTTCCTTCCAGGGGTGGGATGGAGGTGAGACAATAGGCCACCAGGGCTTCTAGCTGCTGCAAACTCCAGATGCATGTGCCACTTTGTATATCTAACCTCTAGGTGGGTACTGGGGAATCAAGTCTGGGTAGTTAGGCTTTGCAGGCAAGTACCTTAACTGCTGAACCATCTCTCCAGCCCCTTGGTTTATGCTTTTTATGAGTCTAAAAGTTTTCTGAGGATGGTGCATTGAGATTAGTCCTGACAGAGCAACAGACACTGAAGATATCACTCCAGTAAAGGAATTGCACTGGAAAGCATTATTTTATGCTTATTCTGTGAAGCTCACAACAGTTCATAAAAAAGGCGAAAACATTAACCCTCATGCTACTGTTTTCAGAGCATACTTGCCTGTAAGCAGTAATGAACTCTGATCTTGAGTCACTTATTAAAGGAAGAGTTGAAAATTGCATTTATGATTAAATGTTGATCCTTGAGTGTATATTGTTTAGAATGCTGTGAAAGTAAATGACACTGAATATGTAACTCCAATATCCAACTCAAAATATATTGGCTGGCCGGGCGTGGTGGCGCACGCCTTTAATCCCAGCACTCGGGAGGCAGAGGTAGGAGGATCGCCGAGAGTTCGAGGCCACCCTGAGACTACATAGTGAATTCCGGGTCAGCCTGAGCCAGAGTGAGACCCTACCTCAAAAAATCAAAAAACTGAAAAAAAAAAAAAAATGTTGGCTGTCAAGAGGGATGTTAGTCATGTGATATTTTGAAATCAGATATGAGTAAAACATTTTTTATGGTTCTAAGAACTGCTAATAATTTCAAAGAACTTGTTCAGATGGCATGTGTCAGCACCTGAATAGCTTGAAACTTTTCTGTTTTAAAATTATTAGAAATTTAATGTTGAAGATAATATATGAGGACAAATTATGAGTCAAAGAAAGGTTAATAACTATGAGATAGATTCTATAACAAATTGAATTTAAGTATTCTCCTTCCCCCAGGTCCAACCTCCAAAAATAATAATTTCTCCTAATGTGCATTCATTTACTTTGAATTAATTACAGTAGTAATCACACTATATCAGTGTCCAGAGCAGAGGTAAGGAAGGAGGGGAATACTTGACTCCCCTCCAGATCTCTAGGGAATCTCTTAGTATTGGACTTTGGTCTAAATATTTTGAAAAAGCTTTACAATTGATTGTGATAATCTTATTTTTAAAAACCCTATAGAACATAATATTAATTTTTTTTATTTACAAGTCAGGATCTTACTCCAGCCCAGGCTGACTTGCAACTCACTCTACAGTCCCAGAGTGGCGTCAAACTTGGCACTCCTCCTACCTCAGCCTCCCAAGTGCTGGGCTTAAAGGCAGGTATGAACCACAACATCCACCTAGTTAGTATTAATTTCTAATTCCAGAACATCTCATGATTTGTTTTTCTTTATATATCATGGACCATAGTAAATAACTTCAGCATTTTACCCAGTTCCCTGAGTTATAGTTCCCTCTAGTCCTCGCTCACTCATTCCTCTTAATTCTGCTTTCAAAATTTTAAATTCACCTCAGAAATATTTGAGGAATCTGTCTATGGACTACTTATTTTGTTTTTAGGACAGGATCTTGCTTTGTAGTGCAGGTTGGCCTCAAACTTGTGTGTATCCTTCTACCTTAACCTTCCAAATACTGGTATTATATAGGCTGGCAAGATATTGCCCAAAGTGAAATGTTAAATGGTCTCCTTACTAGTCTGTCATCTGCACTGCCTGAATAGTTATTGTTCCCTTACTCAAGGGGAATGATATGAATCCTTTACTACATTTTGTTGGCTCCCATGAGAAACTAACTTACCTTATCCTGGTATATTAGGCCTTTTAGTCTTAAGGGCTGCCTCTTTGTGGTTTTCATCCCCACCATGACACCCCTGTCATTTCATCACCCTGCACACTAAGCATTCCTGTTAAACTGAATTTCTCACCAGTGGACGAACACCAGACCTCTGTAGCTGTGTGTATTTACGCTTTGATTCTTTCATCCCCTAACTTCCAACTTCTTTGACAGGTGAGCTCTTAGTGTGAGATACAGTGTAAATGCAATCTTGATAAAGCCTGTAGGTCTCTCCTGGTCACAATTAGCTCTCCATCTTTATTCTCACAAAACTTTATTATTTGTATCTTTAAACATGATTTATATCAGTCTCTAATCTCTCAGGAATTTCACACTTTCAACATCAAACAGAAAGTGAGTTCTTCATGTTTTTCCAGCCTCTAGCACTGTACATAACGTATAGCAAGCACTCAAATGTTTGTTCAATGAATGAAAACAAATATAGCTTCATTAGTCTGTAGTAACTGAAATAGAAATAAGATATGACAGTGGAAAGCTTTTTATACTACTGAGAGCTTTCGTTTGTATCTATCAATTCCTTACTCTTTCAGGAACCACTGACAGAACTGACAGCAGTAAACTGGTTATCTGTCCCTCTCTACCTCTGAGGTGTCCTAAAAAGAGATGCTGCTTTATGGAGGAAGCAAGTGCAACAATTTAGTGCTTCGTAGTGAGAAAGATATATATCCTATGTTGAATTTCAGAGTTATCACTAAGATGAAAAGATCTGCTTGCCTATTAAATTCTGTCACAATTCTGTACATGACTAAGAGATAATGTAGGTGATCTTGAGTACAAGACTAAATGGTGTATGAGCCAAATTATTTTATAACTATAGTAGTTGATGTATCTGATATTCCTCAACTCTGATTAAATTCTAACTTCTGAAATTAAAAGTGTGACAGTATGAAAAATGGAAGAAATAATATTATTAAAAAACACTTTAAACACAACCTTGTAAGAAGGCATCAAATACTTAGAATAATACAGTTTAAAATTTCTAGTATATCATTATTTTAAAATATCAGTTTAAAAGTGTAGATTAAATTGGATAATGTATTTGAATTGTGAAATAAGAATTAATATAAAATTAAAGCTTTTAATACTGAATTATTAAAATATAGCAATCTACTTATGCACTTTTGGCATCTACATTTTTTATTTAGCAACTATTCTGTTAATTATTAATTTCCATTTAACTTTATTTTTGAGAATGTCACAAGAGTACTTCTCAAAGAGCCCCTGATGGTAATAAAAATACAGCTTTCAAATATTCTAAAATAATATTAAAATAAAATTCTTCATTATCACCACCTTCATCCTATGTTCAAACCTTTTAGCATGATGAGTCATTCTATCACACAATGAGGGAAAAGACAATGTTCTACTGGTGGTGGCTTCAACTTAAAATTGCACATATAAATTCAAAACATTTTGAACTGTGGTTCTGAAATCACTCAAGGAAATAATAAGTTTTTATATAATAGCTAATCACTTACTATATATGTATCCTTTTTCTGTTAGGCATATTTCTACAGTTCAATTAATTTTATTATAAGTTTCTCCACACAAATTTTTTTCTCTAAAAGGCAATATAAGTTATATATTCTCATGAAAGCCATTGTTTGGGAAACCATTGTGTCATCTATAAACCAAATTTTACTAAAAATATATAAAAATTTAAAATGAACCATATTTGCATGAACATTTTAAGCAAAATATTTACATAAAATAAATATATGTTATACTGTGCCATATTATTTCAGGAGAAATGTGTTTTAAGAGAACTCTTCATGAAAATCAATGCAATTTAAAATCAGCCCTTTTTTATTTTCAACTATAATGATAATTAGGAAAAGTCAGCAATGTATATTAAAATATCAATATCCTAACTTTATATATAGAAACATCAGTGAATTCTTCCATGTTTACTTACAAACATTTAAAAGCATTATTTGAGTAATGCCGATCATTATATAATAATAGATGAACTGTTTTGAATGTGACTTGGGAACACAGTCTAAATGCTATCATTCATATTTACATTTCAATCTGATTTTCTTCTGAATTAGTAAATTTTGAGATGGTGGAATTGTTGATCCAGTCTTACATGTATCGAGCTTGGCCTCTGAGTTAATTAAATATGAGTTAATAATATATTATAAGGAAATTATTGTCTATTACAGTTATTAGGTAGTTACTCAAATTATAGCTTGAAAGGAATGCAGAGCATAGAAAACTCAGGATTAAATTATGCATTTGAACCTTAGGCCAGCTTTTACTGTAGAGACAGTTTGCTGCTAAAAGAGAAATTGTATGTCACTGAAATTAAATGCTTTTCTGGGGATGGAAGATTCCAGTTTTTAATGAAATTACTGAGTGTGGTGTAGTGAAATGATTAAAATCTGTATTCCGGGAATGTGGCAGGGAAAAAAAATCAATAAGTGCTAGCACAGCTTTGCTGCTCAATGTGAATCCTGAGAATGAAATAAACTACTGCAAAAAATAATAATTAAAAACATATCAGCACATTAATTTATTTAGCATCAGTCTCCCGAGACATCATCTTCACTAATTTTTAGCATACATTTTCCTGTGTAATGAGCAGCCTTCTTTTCAGATACCCCTATTAGACAGGCAGCATTTCTGCCCTTCCCCCTGCGCCAGCACTGCAATCATTGTACTTGCACTTATTATGTTACAAATGACCGAGGTAAGGCTGACATTCTCAGTGCATGCAGAAAGACCTAGTCTGCCAGCTTTTTTTTCCTTCCTAATGAAGCAGCTTTGTGAAATCTCCCCATGTGTTAATACTAATGAAGATCCTCCAGCACAATTAAAATCACAGCCAGTGGTTGAGGAGGAAACATAAAACAATAGCATCTTTTAGGATACACTGATCCACATAATGTATGCGTAAAATATACATAGATAGTCACATTATCCGCCTATAGTTTAATTTCGACTTGCTTTACCATAAAAATTAAATTATGCAATTTTTAGTAATTTAAACTTGGAGACTTTAATGTGTTTTTAAGGGGGGAAACACTATCTTAATAAATCTTTAAAAATTATCTATCTTCATGGTTAATCAAGTGCTACCAAGGTTAAGGTTTTTTTTCTTTTTTTTTTCTTAGTCCTTTTTAGAAAGCTGTGGGGCAGGCTGTGGGAGGGAACGGGGTACACTGTACCTACCATTAGTTTAACTTGATTGGTTGAAGAATGTGGGAATAGGGGGAGTGGAAGTTGGTTGAGATTGGGGGTTAAAATGGTATACCACATGTAGAGTTTAAATACGCAGTCAATGGGTAACTATTACGACTTGAACTTTTAAAGTGTTTAATTCCTCAATTCCTACAATCAACTATCTTTTAAAACGTTTCCGAAACTGGGGAAAAAAAAAATCGAGATTCCAGTTTATAGTTTGTAGATCTGAATTTAAAATAACTTAGTATTTAAACATATTTCATTTACATTTTATTCTGATACAGTGTATAAACATTACCAGTTTAATTTGCCCGTGGAAAGGCACTGTTTTACCTTAAGACCGTCTTACATCTTGCATTTTGAGCCTTAACGTGTAATTCTTGACATTCTAATTTAGTTTGCAGATCTTAACACAATTCCGAGTTTATGAACGTAAAAGTTTGGGTGGACAAGGTTAAATATGTCCCCCTGTTAATCTGTTTACTTTTTTAAAAAATTAAGTTTTCAGTAGTTTTTTTTTTTTTTTGTTGTTCTCTTAGAAACAAAACAAAACATTCAAGTTTCTTAACTTTTTTCCTGGGACAAGGAGCGGTGCTAACTAAAGACACAGTATTCTTGGAAGGAAGGAGCAGCCCCCTCCCTCGGTTCCTTTAGGAGCTGATAGGTCATTTATTATTGGAACTGAAATGGTATAAACAATTCTCTCTCTTTTTTCCCTTGTTAACAGCAACTTTCATTGTTAGAGAGAGGAGAGAGAGAGAAGCCTTGTTGGTTGACGTCACTTGGTTCATGAAGCCTTCGCCTAGAAGTGAAGCTGCGGAACAAACCTTGAGAAGAATCATCTCCTGCTTCAATCTGCTGCTGGATAGGAACTAATCAGAGAGAGAGAGAGAGGAGAGAGAGAGAGAGGCGGAAGACGGGGACGGAGACGGAGGGAGCCGAGGCTTTCCAGACCACAAACCTCCCCTCCACTCCAACTCCTCACACTTTTCTGGTAGAAATTATAATAGAAATAAGGAGGCGGTGGGGTTTCCAAAAATCTTAACCTTCAGCCATCTGGGGAAGGCAAAAATCCCATCCACCGCAACTCTCAGTTGGAAAGTAAAGGTGAGTTTGAGATTCTCGGTGCGAGGGGTGCGGGTGAAGATGGAAATTCAAGTGGTTGGACGCCGGGAGCCCGGGGAGCCCGGCTCCGCGGCCCAGGGGCTCGGGAGTTGCGTCCGCGGCGGCCGCCCGCCCGCCCGCCCGCCCTCCGCGCTGTTTACCCTCGCTGCTCGGTGCGTCTCTTTGTTGTACGGCTGCAAGGCCGGAGCTTCGCGGGGTCCCGAGCGGAGTTTGGGGGAGGAGGGCGCGGAGATGCGCGGTCTCGGGTGGGAGGTGGGGGGCGCAGGGTCGGGAGAACCTAACTTTATGCCCAGCTCCGCGCAGGACGCCGCCCGGCCTCGCTCCGGCAGCCGCGGTCCACCTCCATTGTGCCAGCCGCCACGGCCGGGCCACGGCCAGCGCGGGCGCCGCGGGTCGGCTGCTCGGGAAGGAAGCCCTCGGGCTGTCCGCGCCGCTCCGGCGTGTCGGCCCCCCACTCCCCACTCCCCGGGGTAGTTTCACCCCCCTCCCCGCGTAGTCCGCCTTCCGCAGCCCTTTTTCTCTCCGCCCCTCTTGCCGTGGGGGACGAGCAGGTCTTCCCCAGCCCCCCAGTTCCAGTTTCACGGGCCTCCGGGGCCGCTTGAGGTTCCAGAGTTTTCCCAAGCCGAGCGGGTGGGGGTGGCGCCGGCGGGACTGTGGCTGGGCGAGCGCCGGCACCTGGGAAGGGCTGTCCACGCAGGAGCTGTGGGCATCGCCTCCCCACCGTGGCTCCGGGCGGCCTCGTCGGGCAGCTCTTCCCGGGGACCGCCGCCAGCTCCCAACTCTTCTCCCTCTCTTAATCTTGGTGTCGCTCCCCTCCCCCTGTCGCTGGCTTGGTTCCCTTCCCCTTAAAGTAGGGCCACGAACCCCAGAATTGGGAAAAGGAAGGGTTTGGACAGTCAGAGCTGCCCGTGCTGCTTAGGAGATATCCTCTTTTCTCTCTCCCTGTATTTATCTTTTGTGTGTTGCTTCCTTATAAAGGAGAGAAGCAGCTGCAGTCCTTGGCGGAGTTGTTGAAATTTATCCCTTTGTGTATATTACAATATCCTCCATTTTTCCCCCTGCCCTCTAAACAACAAGCGTTTCGCCATCTTGGGCAATTTTTATTCCCAAGTCTCACTTTTAAAAAAAAATTTTGATGAAAAGAAAGCAGCTATAGACAGGCAAAAAGTGTGTCTGCATAAGGCTCAAAGTTTAGGAAATGTTCAGGGGTCTAGTGACGTCATGTTAACTTTATCAAGAAATTTTGCACAAAGTAATATTTTTTTGCTCATTTTTTCCCTTTTGCGGAATTGTGTAACTTAGAGGTCAGCAATAAATTTGTGTGGTTTATTTCTGTTTTGCACTCAAAACAAGTGCAAAATCATCTGCACGTTTTATGTTTGGTAACAGGTGGAAAACTACAAAAAAATGGTGGAAACTTTTGTCTTTTAGTCTTCACCTAGCTTTTGTGCATATGGTTGTTATTCTTTAAAGGCCTCAAAGTATTTGTGCCAGCATAATTCCTTTCTTATGTGGTCTCATGGAGTTTTTATAAATCTGCTTAGTTAATATTTACATATACATTATTTAGATTATGTAGCTCCCCTTTTGTAATTAAATGTTCTATTTTTTTGTGTTTATTTACATCTTAAAAGAACTATGGAAAATATCTCCAGATATTAGATATTTTAAAAACTTAATAGCAAATATTATTAAGATAAACGATTGGCAAAAATGTAGTTTAGTATAAAAAAGTCAGAAATGATTTTAAAAAATAATTTATAATCTCGAGCCATAAACTTTGTCAATCACCACAAAAAATAATAAAAGCTAGTGTTTTAATTTGTTTGTCTAAAATAGTTTTTTTCCAAAGTTGGACTGATCACATGACCAAACTTAATGCTACACTCACTGGTGTGTATATAAGAGGCACTGTAAATTGAATGGGAAAGTGTAATTCTGTTTCCAGTAGTCATTTTCAGTCAGCATATTTACATCTCTTCTAACAAGGACATGAAACTGTCTATATTTAATTTGCATTCTCTTTGTTTTCTGGGTTGGGTTAAAGCATTGACTACAATTAACTTAAAAAAAAAAGGCTAATAGAAAAATTCTGAATGCATTGAAAAGGTTTGTCTATCATGAAAACTTAGATTGTAAATAGTATGTTTTAAATGTTTGTGACAGTATCCTTTGGTGATATCTGCTCTTTATCCAGGAACTTGCTTTATGTAAAGTGCTGTGTAGAAATCTTGACTGAATTGAATGTCTGCCATTTATGTGAATTGTAGGTAGATGAAAAATGTTTAAATAGTTAAAAGCACATAGAACAGATGGTTCTAAATTATACATGCAACAAAGGGCTGGAAGATCTGGCAGATTATAAATGCAAGCAACAGAGGATAAGCAGTTTAAGAAAATGGTAGTTAAGTACGGTGATGTCTCACACCTATTGTAAACACAGTGTATATTGTCGCTGCTTTATAGTAACTTAGCACAAAGCACTTGTACATCTCAGATAAAAGCAGATTTTATAAATATTTGAAATGAGTGGTAGAATGTGAAATTATTTTTAGCTATAATGACCCAGAATCTTTTTTTAGGAAATCAGATTGTATGCTTTAAAGACAGGAAGTTATCTATGAGAACTTATTATTGTGTTCATTTAACAGTTGAAAGATAAATGGAAATTAGATACATGTTTAAAATCCAGATAATAGTATCTGTGTGCTTTATATTAAGCTGGTATTGAAGTATAACAATATTTACTCTTTCAGAAACTAGTGGAAAAGATATTTTTAGACTGCTCTGTCTTGGAAATACATTTATTATAATATTCTTGGCATCATCTGCTATATATGTATAAAATGAAGGGCATAGTCTAGTTTTAATATTTGATTTTTATACAGAACACTATAATATTGACTTGATGGATGTAGGTTACTGTGTATTTTTAAAATGTAAATGTGTTGTGTAGTTTTTGCCTTTCTAGAAAAATCTGAGTGTATTTACCATTTTTCAAAAAATTTAGAATATCTTAAAGTATTCAACTTCCTAGAAATTTGTATTTAGTTTGTATTAGCCATACATTTAAAATGCCTATCAGCTGTAATAGGAGCCTTGGAATTTTAATTCTGTTGCCCTTTCTCCCATGTCTTTGTTTGCATGTTTGTTATAGAATTGCAGTGTAAAGGAGCAGATGTTTTGCCAAACATCCTGATGTGTTGCTTTTTCTTATGGGAGTGCATAACTGTTCCTTCTGATGCATCAACTTGACAGCTGGTTGATTTCATGGAGCTGCTAAGAAGCCATTAGTGGTGTCATTGAATTGAAACAGAACAGTCACTCCCAGCTTGAACTGCAATTGTTAATGTCTTTGTTGCTACTTTTGTGTTACTATACAAGATGTGAGATAGCTCAGTTGCATGAAAGTTCAAGATTTCTGTCATATCTCCTGGAATTAGTGAAAGTAATATGTTAGAACTTGATTACTGATAGGTGTAAAAATTTCTCCAAGGAAAGGATTTTAAATTGTAGTTTCTGAGTTTTTGAACTAGTCTTAGAAAACTACTGAAAATACTCAAAGTTTTATGGTAATTTTGATCCCTGTAAGAAATTACATAACTAGGGTTCAGTGATTTTTTTTCTAATATACTTAATTTCCTAAGGAATTGTCTAGTTAAGTATTTAAGTAAGGAATTATCTAGTTAAGTATTTAAGAGATTTTATTGCATAAAATTATGTATTTTTATGTAATAAAAGTCTTAAAATACTGTTTTATTTAATAAATGTTGATTCATTCAGCTTAATGTTTCCTTAAACTTTCGTTATGGGAGATAATCAGAAAAGAAATAACTATTGGAGCAGACTTTTGTTTTAATTTTCCAATGAGGTCAAAATGCTATTTAAAAATTCAACCAATTAACAGTAGCTACCTAATGATTTTTAACTAAAATTATATTTTTAATGATAGAGCTTTTTGTTTGCTTGCTTGTTTGTTTGTTTGAAGACAGGGCCTTGCTATGTGTCCCTTACTGGCCTCTATCATATAATCCTCCTGCCTCATCTTCCTGGGAGATCTGGGATTACAGACATATACCATCATGCTTAGCTTTTAAGAACTTCTATTGATAGTTTAAACTATTATACTGTTGTACTTAAATGATGTCATTATTCCATTGGTGCCTGGGTTTTTATTTTTCTAATTATTTGCATAATTTTGTTGGTGGAAGAACAGGTGGCAAAGAGGAAAAAAGAAGGACATTTAAAAAACCATATTAAAAAGCTTTAGGATGATATGATGTCAGGGTATTACAGTTTATTACTATGTTGAGACCTTTTTGAGTTCCAGCAATGGTTGACTTTCAATGTTTTAGATCTTTTAGAGTATTAGGCATTTAATAATTCTTCAGAAAGCCTAAATTTATAATTATTTTAAATAGTTTTCTTTTTTAAAAAATGGGTACTTAAATGTGAAACTGATCATTGGAATATAATGCTAAAGAAAATCCTATTAAAAAGAATTGCTGTATAATAAAAGTGAATTTTCTACATGTGTGATACAGCTTTGAATGATTTCAGAATTAGGATTTCCTGAAATCATAAGTTTATGAAAGGTCTTTCCTTTTAGGTAAGTCATACATTACTGTCACCAAAGCTAGGATTTATATTCAAGTAATATGCTTTTCAAGCCTTTTTGTAAAGTGGCCATAAAATTTCTTAAAAAGGAGATCAAATTTTAAGAAACATATTTACTCATCACATATTTGTGTCATGATATTCATATAAACTAAATTATGGCAGATTGAATTGCATTTTAAATCTGAACTATTTTTTAAAGAAATCTTAAGGTTTGTCCAGTTTAAGAGGTAATATAATAGTACCAATAAGCATCTTAGTCTTTAAGTAGGAATGTTCAGCATGAGTTTCTTGTTAAATAATCAATTACTTATTTGTTTGTAAACCAACTCCAGATATATACGCTACCCTGTACATCTGACTTTACATGGGTACTGGGGAATTAAACCCATGGCTTGCAGGCCTTGCAAAGAAACGTGTTTAACCACTGAGTCATCGCCCCAGCCCTCTCCATCTCAGCCTAAGTTTCTTATGGGGAGACAATTTCTGCAAGGGAGTCAGAACAATGTTTAAACTTTGGCTTACAGTTTTTTTTTTTTCTTTCAAAGTAGTGTCTTGCTGTAGCCCAGGCTGACTTGGAATTCACTATGTAGTCTCAGGGTGGCCTTAAACTCACAGTGATCCTCCTACCTCTGCCTCTCAAGTGCTGGGATTAAAGGTATAAGCCACCATGCCCTGCTAATGTTTAAACTTTGATTCGTGAGTTTTTCTGTTGACCATGTAGCTTTGAAAGTATGAATACTAAATGTATGTAATTCTTTTGCAACTATATGTGTAGCTATAAAATATGAGAACATTTGATGAAAGCAGGAAAATTCAATTAATTTACATGATTTTTAAACTTATTTTTTCGTGCTGTTAGATTGTCTTAATAGAGTTTTAGATGTAAAATATTTAATTGTTCAGATAAGTTAAATTTATAACTTGGAACACACTAATATACTTTTAAAAACTGGATGCTTAACTTACAAAATTAATAGTTTTTATGAAAATATGAGGTGAAAATGGTTTCTGTCATACAAACTTACACTTTTACTATGTATTTTTTGAAAATAAAATTAATGTTTTAAAATAGTTTTTTACAATTAAAAAGTCTGGCAGATACATTGTCTTTTAAGTGCTTCAAATAAAAATTATTGAGTATCAAGACCCATAACTAATGCTGTTTGTGTACATGTATATGTAAGAAAAAGGAGCATTTGGCTTGAACACAATTACTACACTGGCACTTGAGCAATGTGTACACATAATTGTGTGGTTTCTTTTTCTTTTTTCTCCACACTTTTCCACAAACATGCATTCATTAATCAGAGACCGTGCACTCCTGCTGAGGGCAGAGAGGGCCATCAAATTGGCAGTCAGTTTGGTATAAAGAACAGTGTACAGAAGCTCTTAACTCACTGGGACATAAATAAATCTAAGGTCTTTGTATGCAAACCCTAGAGGTTAATACTGTATAATTCAATGTCCTGTCTTTGTTTTTTATGATTGATGTTCTTAAATGTTTCAGGCTTAGTGCAAGTCTTCTAGTAGATCAGGTCTGGCAATCTGATTGGATGTGGTAGGAAAGCATTAGGTTGTCAGAAGGACTTTGAGTATGCTGCAGAGATTGTGACTTTTTTCCTGTGAGATCATTGTCATATTGCTTGAGCTGTTATAGGAATATACCAATGACTGACATTCCCTGCTGTGATAATGGACCTAGTGCATGAAATGCCAATAGTTTGGTCCTATTTGTCGGAGGCTTACTGCTATTTGTATCCTTAACAGAGCTAACATGTAGAACAAGCAAAACTACTGGGATTTCTCTGTAAAAATAGTGCTGGGATTTGGCTTTAACATGAATTGGTTGCATATTCATAATTTAAGAACAGCTGGTTACAGCAAGCACATAGTCATTTGCAAGCTATTATAAACCATTCCACTCACACACAGAGTCTGTGCTTGGTGATTTTTTTTTTTTTTTATTGATCTACCTGCATTTAAAATCTGGTCACTGCTGCTTCAGAAGCTCCTCATTTTAGCTGTGTTTGCAACACATAACAGTTTCAATTTAAAATACTATATTTAAACCAGATCCTGAATAAAATGAACTTTTGAAGGTAACAGGTATAAAAGGTCATGTCTGACCAACCAACAAATCTAGATTATACACTATTATAATTTTTGAAATGTTTCTTATTTTGTCTGTAGATAAATGAATTGCTTTTTACTGGAGGATATTATTAATTATATTTTACTAGTTATATAGTATGAAAACAACATTAACAAAAGATTGGTATAACTTAGCCTGAAAAATAATGTCTACTATGTAGAAATGAGAGCCCCATTAGTGTATAAGTGGTGTAGAGCAAAATAGAAATGAAAATTAACAGGACTTTATAATTGGATTAGAATAGTGCTAATGCTCTAAAGCTGCTCTAGTTTTTTTTTTTTTTAACTAGTAAGTAGTTTTGTCTGTTTAGGTGGTCACTTACAGTATATAAACAGTATGTTTTACTCCAGCTTCTTATAATGTTAGCAGTAGTGACTATAAAGAAAGAAGAAAACCTCAATATTCTAAAGCTTTCAATAGGCATGTGAGGAAACAATGTAAAATGCTACAATAGATATCCTTTTAGACATGACAGGGAGCTATGCTTTGATTTGTGTATGCTAAAATAAGTGAATATGAGGGATTTATGATGATGCCTTTATACTCAGCTTTCTACACAGCATCGTATTGCATTCACACATGTGCATACATGTGTCTGTCCCCATGCTGGATGATGAAGTGGCTCTCAGCACTTCAAGGTTGAGATCCAGTCCTAAGAGAGTGCATTTTCCTCTTTCTTAGCTTCACAAGTGACTGAATATGTTGGTAGTATAACAGAATATATGGGCAGGTTTAATCTAGCTGCTAGGAGGTTATCCTTTTTTTCTAAATAATAAATTCAAAGGTTATTAAAGGACAAGGCATTACATTTTAGTATTGAGTTGCATAAGGTCATAACTTTGTACATATGGTTAACTTGTCATCATTTAGGGTTATACTGTTATATTTATTTGTTCCTCAGCTCTGAGGAGGATTTGTTTGTTTGTTTGAGTCAGGGTCTCTGTCTAGCCCAGGCTGACACAATTCTCTGTAGTCTAGGCTGGCCTTCCTCCCATTCTTACTGATCCTCCTACCTCAGTTTCTGAGTGCTGAGATTATAGATGGGAGCCCCCACACCCAGTTAACATCATTATATTTCTATTCATGTCATAAAATACATTTTATGACATTTTGTATTATTATCTTACTAATGTACATTATTATGAATTATTTTGTGTCCTTTCTTTCCTCTTTGACAATTGTCCTTTCAGGTATTTCTATTGTCTTTGGTGTCTCATCAGTGACTAAAGACAGGAAGTATCTGGACGTGGTGGTGCCTTTAAACCCACCATTCAGGAGGTAGAGGTAGGAGGATCCCTTTGAGTTTGAGGCCAGCCTTGGACTATGGAGTGAGTTCCAGGTCAGCCTTGGCTAGAATAAGACCCTACCTCAAACACACACACACACACACACACACACACACACACGGAAGTAATTATTTTTTTCAGTCCTGGGGCTTGAACCCAGGTGATGTATTGAATAAGCCTAATCTCTTCTTCCTTCCTTTTGATGGATGGGTAAGTAGAGAGCTGTTCAAGAAAATGAAAGTTTTGGATTTTATCTACTGCTTGTCATTATACCAGGTAATTGTATTTAGACAAAAACGCAAGATGAGTTAATGGGCTGAATTTTTTGCATGTTAGTAATCTAGCAAAATCCGAAACTTCATGGCTCTAACAATAATGGGACAAAAAGAAGCAACAGCTTTGATTCTTCTTGTTTATTTTGAATACTGTATTCTAATGGTGCATCTGGAGATATGTGGATAACCTTATGAAAGTTCAGAATAGGAGAGAGAACTTTTTGTTGAAAGATTAGGAAAGGCTCTTTGGTTTAAATAGCATTGAACTACATCAAAAAAAGGGTGAGGTGCTGGAGAGATGGTTTAGCAATTAACATGTTTGCCTGTGAAGCCTAAAGACCCAGGTTTGATTCCCCAGAACCCACTAAACCAGATGCACACAGTGGCACATGCATCTGGTGTTCGTTTGCAGTGTAGAAGCAGTGGCACATCCATTCTCTCCCTCCCCTCTTTCGTAAATAAATAAAATAAATAAAAATTAAAGAGAGTAGACTGAATACCAGAGATAGGAAGAAGAAGGTATTCAACAAAAGGATGTGTTCTCTATTGAACAAATACATTAACGCTACTCCCATTAGCTATCTGGAAATAGTTTTGCAATGTATTTATTTTTTTGTGGTTATCTAAACCAAAATCTCTTCTACTAGAAGGAATATGTCATGGGACCTTTCCTTTTCTCCAGTGTTTCAGGGTAGACTGGTTTTCTCCAAGGAAAGTGTGTTAATCAGTTTCAGATTGTGGAGTGAACGTTAGGCTTGTTTGTGGAGTCCAGGTTAAAACCCACAGAACTGACCTTTCTGGTCAGAGGTATTCAAATATTGGTGTGTGTGTGTGTGTGTGTGTGTGTGTGTGTGTGTGTGTGTGCGAGAGAGAGAGAGAGAGAGAGAGAGAGAGAGAGAACTAGAACACTTTTTTCCTTACATTTTTTTTTCTTGTCTACTTTTGTGAATGCTTTTTCCTCGAATTTTTATGACCCCACTTGCTAACAACATTGAACACAGAGCATGAAAGATACTATCCAAGACAATTTTCTCTACTTGGTAGCAAAAAGCTAGCTTTTCCAAGGGTATTTGATGGTGCTAACTCAAAACATTTTTCTTCTTTTTGGCAGACTTGCTGGATAAGCAATCACAGATATTTATGAGAATGAAAAGTGAATTCCAGTAGCACCAGTACTGAATCTCACTAAAAATGGAAATTTCATTAATAATAGGATGAAAAAGATAAGAATACAAAAATTCAAACACAAATGTATAAATAGGTCTTGTAACGGTTCAGCCAGTTGATGCAGGAAGAGAACATGTTGTAACTTGGGACAGTTAGGTGAAAGCTCTCCTGTCCTCCCCCTTCCAGAAAACCAGTTAATAGGTGTATTTGTCTGAACTCTCAAAACAGTGTAATTGGCTTAGAGAATGTATAAATGTTTTTGTACTGAATATGAAATGGAAGGGTAGGAAAAAATACTAAATATAATATGACCAGAATTTCCCATTTTAAAATTTTATTTCATTTAAATTTATCTTATTTTTTTAGCCCAGGCTAGCTTCAAATATGCCATCCTCCTGAGTGTAGAAATTCACTTTTTAAAATGATTTGTGACTTAGTACCTCAAATTTAACTCTTTCTTTAGTTTGTGATACCTTTTGTTAAATAGAACATGTATTGTTCTTTCTTGAAAATATTTTATTCTTTTTTTTTTTTTTTTGTCAAAGTAGGGTCTCACTCTAGCTCACGCTGACCTGGAATTCACTATGTAGTCTCAGGGTGGCCTTGAACTCATGGTTATCCTCCTACCTCTGCCTGCCGAGTGCTGGGATTAAAGGCATGCGCCACCACGCCTAGCTTGAAAATATTTTATTCTTGATATCATATATCATTTAAATAGGGGCAGCTGAAGTCTAGAAGTACCAACTAAAGTTAACTACATAGAACTGGGCCAACAAAAAGCATATTCCTTTCTGAATTTGTAATCTTGAGTACATCATAGGTGAGCTAAAAATAATCCTAAAGTTAACCCATGTTTAATCCTATACATATATTTGTACGTATATATATGTCCCTCCAAAAGTCTCATTTCTTGAAAACTTGTTTCCCAGTTGCTGGTGGTATTTAAGAGGCAATTGAATCATAAAAATTCTAACATCATCAATGTATTAATCCAATGGTTTCATAGATGAATAGACTAGTAGGAGGTGGGGCTTAGATAAAAGGAAGTGGGTCATGGAGGGAGGAGTAGAGCTTGCTTTGAAGGATATATCTTGTCCCCAACCCTTCTACTCTCTTTCTGTCTCCCTCTGCCTTGCTACCCCTGAGATGAGCCACTTTGCTCCTTATCATGATATTTTGCCTTCCCATACATGGTCCAGAAGCAACAGAGCTAAGTGATCATGGATTGAAGGGCCTGAAACTGAGCCAAAATAAGACCTTCCTGCCTTGAAGTGATTTTCTCCCATAATGTGTCACAGTGTTGAAAAGTGACTGACCCACATGGAAACCATCACCAATTTCTCGTTAGTATCATTATGATATGCTATTAGTACCTCAGTAGGTAGTAATATTTTTTAAATGATCATTACATTTGTAACAAACATCAGATCAGAATCCATTTCCTAAAACAAATCAAGGGGCTCAGAGTGAAATGAACGGCTCTGTGTACATAAAGTTTCATCTTTAGTCATTTTAATCCATAGAAATTCAATTTGTATTCTTCTGTCCTCCCTGCCCCACCCTCCCCCTTCTTCCCTACCTTGAGGACCAAACCCAGGGCTTTATGCTTACTAGGCAGGCACTGTACTAGGTAGCTAAATCCCCAGTCCTAGAAATTCAGCTCAGGAGTGGGAGGAGGAGAAGATTTAAAGATAGAAAGTCATTTCAATAGCCATCATTCCCTTTGAGCTCCAGACATGTTACAGGAGTTTAGGTATGCTCTGTTCCTGAGTAGTGAAGGGGATCAAAACATGCCACATAAAATATGCCACTTGGATTGAGCATTGTTTTGAGCAGAAGTCAGTTAAGAACAGATGCAGGCAGAAAGAGTGCTTGCTTAGCATTCCTGAAATCCTGGGTTTGATTCCCACCGCCACACAAACTCAAGGTGGTGGTGCAAACCTATAATCCTAGCAGTAGGGAGGTGGAGGCCAGTTGGTCAGAAGTCAAAATCATTCTCAGCTACATAATGAGTTCTAGCACACCCTGGGAAACATGAATACTGGTCTCAAAAATGCAAAAACAGCCAGGTGTGGTGGCACACGCCATAAATCCCAGCACTCAGGAGGCAGAGGTAGGAGGATCACTGTGAGTTCAAGGCCAGCCTGGGACAGCAGAGTGAATGAATTTCAGGTAAGCATGGGCTAGAGTAAGACTCTACCTGGGGCAGGGGTGGGAGGGGGGGGAGCCCAGAACAAACAAAACTAAATCAACAACAAAAAGACAACAAATGCAAGTTTGCTGTGATGGTTCATGCTTGTAATCCCAGCATTTAGGAGGCTGAGGCAGAATTATCATGAGCTTGAGCCCAGCCTGGGCTTCCCAGTGACTTCAGCCCAGCTTGAGCTAGAGTGAGACCAACAGACAGACAGACAGACAGACAGACAGACAGACAGACAGACACACACACACACACACACACACACGTCCTGAAAGAAGTGGCTTTTGAACTTCCCTTGTCTGACTAAAAGTAGAAATATTTGAGAAATGAGTATTATTACAAATCCCTCATTAAGGGGGGTTTCTGACTGTGAAAAGTACCAAGATGAGCTTGCACAAACAAACCTTACTAAAATAATTCTAATAAGTCTTCTAATAGTTTTCCTTACCACTTACCATCCTCACAACTTACTGACCATGGCAGCCCAGTTTCCCTTTTTACTGTCTTGTCACTTTGCCACAATTTATTGCCCTTTATTAAAATGGTTTATAGGCCACAGAGTCTCTTCTTTGAGCACTGCTCTCCTGAAGCCTGCACAAATGTGAACATACTAACATCACTAAAGGAAACATGCTAATACATCTGTTATGAGCTTAATTCTCAGGCCCACTAGGTATTGAACCTGGGAAGGTAGAGGAAAAGGTTTTATTTTCCTCAATTTTCACTCATGGTGGTATGAGGATATTACAGTAAATGTGGTGTCCAAATAATAAAGTATTTTGTGTGCATTATTAAGAACTATCATGGCCATGAGTATTGGTGTCCGGCTACATACATTTCTTTCCAATGCTGGCACTGAAACTGCCTGTATCACACATCTTGAGCGACTGTGTTTATGTCCATATGGTACCATGTCAAGGATAATACTTGTGATACTTTAATACCACCCAAGAGGAACATCTAGTATTATACATAAAGGCACCATTATTCAGAAGTTTCTGTGCTTAAGCATTATTATTAAAATCCACAAAATACTTTTAAAGAATGAATTTGCACTTAAAAGAGTTTATAAAAGTTAAAATAGGTAGTGGGACTTAAATTGGGCCTTGTAGAAAGTAGATATCCAGCCAAGTGTGATGGCTTTGGCCTTTAATCCCAGTATTGGGGAGACTAAGGTAGGAGGATCACCATGAGTTCCAGTTCAGCCTGTGGCCATAGAGAGACATTGCTAAAGAAAGAAAGGAAGGAAGGAAGGAAAAGGGAGAGAAAGGAAGTAAGGAAGAAAGAAGGAAGGAAAGAGAATAGAAGGGAAGAGAAAAGGAGAAAGAAAATAGAGAAGGAAGTAAGGAGGGAGGAAGGAAGGAAGATATTTTATCTTAAATTACCAACCTGAACAAAGCAAAGGATGTAGGAAAACCTCAAATTTGTTTGACAATAATAGAGGTAAGTTTAGAGAATTTGGATTAAAATACACTTTAAGTAGAAGGATGACATGATTAAAACGTTATCTTAGAAAAATAGATTTGGAAGATACCTGTCAAATGTATAATAAAGAGGTGATTATTATTAAAAGACCAATGATTTGTTGAAGAAATTGCAGTGTAAGGGAGTAACAGACAGACTAATTGTGTGGATATCCTGAAGGACATAATCTTAGAGGCTGGGTTAATTTGTGGAGGCAGGGAATTGTATTACCTTACGTTCAGATCTGTTTCTTATGATAATAGTAGTTTGATATTGTTAGCCATGTATTTCCTTTTCAAATGATGAAAGAACAAGGATGCTGGGCTGTGGCTTTCCACTTACCAAGGAATAGATATTCTTGCTATCATGTACTCTCATGATGAGTTAAGTTAATCAATTGTTTGTTATTTTAGTGCTAGGGATTGGACATAGGGCTTTGTGTAAGCTAAACACTGTCCTACCCTGAGCTGTACCCTCAACTCCTCATCTGCTTTCAAACCTTTCTAATTCTCTGCTGACATACTTAAGTACACATAGATGAATAATTAAACCTATTCATTTTCATTTATACTTATTGCTCTCTGTATATTTCTGTGTAATACCACTTCCCAACCTTGGTTTCTGAAAACCATTGGGAGACATGGGGCGGCATGTTCTAAATTTACAAGGGACATAACATAGTTGTTATGGATCACTGAAATGTAATCTTTCAGGACTCCATGATTTTCCATGTAATATTCCCTGTCTATGATTCTTGTTTCATTGCTTGATAAAATTGCCCATTTTCTTTTTCTAAAATACTTTATTTATTTATTTGACAGAGAAAGAGGGGGGAGGAGAGAGAGAGAAAGAGAGAGAGAGAATGGGTGCGCCAGGGCCTCCAGCCACTGCAGACAAACTCCAGACACGTGCACCCCCTTGTGCATCTGGCTAATGTAGGTCCTGAGGAATTGAACCTGGGTCCTTTGGCTTTGCAGGCTAATGCCTTTACTGATAAGCCATATCTCCCCTAAATATTCATCTTTATCAGTAAATGATTTTTAGGTATTTTTCCCATCACTCTTCTAGCAGGACTTGTTTTCTTCTTGAACTGTCTCTTGACAGGGTTATAAGATTCTGACCTTGTGCCCCAGTAGTCCTGTGGGTAGTACTAGAACACATAGGTTCCTTCTTCTCTCTCTCCCTTACTTGCTTCCTCTTGGTAAACTTTTCTGTCTTTTTTTTTTGACATTAGGAATTGAATCCAGGGTATGCCCGCTACCTCTGAGCTATGCTATACTTCTTCCCTACTTTTATGAGCATTATTATATAGAATGCATTGTTATTTTGTTATTTTCATTGGGTTTATTCCCAAAAATGAAATTATTGGGTTAAGGGCTGGAAATTCATTAGGCTCTATCATCTCTCTCTTTCTCTCCATATCTATTTATCAGTCATCTATCTGTCTACCTACCTATCTATGTATACATACGTACATACACATAGCCAACCATTTTGGTGTTTGAAATGATTATATTAATTTACATCTCATTAGCAGTATCTGACTATTTTACCATAATTTTATTAAAATGGGTATTTTCATTAGTTTTGACCCTTGAAAATTTATTTTGTGTGTGTGTGTGTGGGGGGGAGTGGGGTGTATGTGCCCTTGCATTGCACCATATGCTCCTCTGTGGCAGTGTTCTCAACTGTGGAGCCCAGGTGGGAATGTTCTAGTCCCTCACTCTTCCACCAAGTCTTGCTTTGAGCCTCAGTCTCTACTTAGTTCTAGTGCTTGCTTTCCTGTAGACCTGGGATTACAGATATGTGTGACTGTGTCCAGCTATTTAAGTAGGATGTGGAGATTTGAACACTTGTGGTCTTAGCCTATCTAGACCCTTATGCTTGTGTAGGAAGCATATGTAACCACAAAACCATCTCTCCAGCCCCCTTGACAATTCTATTCTAACAAATTCTAACAAATATTTGTGTGTGTGTAAGTAATAAAAGCACTTGCTTGTATCTTAACCTGTAATCTCTCTTTTGTAGTTTAGCTTTTAAATTTGCTTATAGTTGTACTATGATCTTACTATATTTATAATATGGTACTTGTAGTGGTTTGAATAGATGGCCCCCAATATATTCAATGTTTTATTAGTTTGTAGATTAGATCTGCAGCCAACTGGCTGGAAGAAGTGTCACTGGGTGGATCTTAGGGTCCAGCCCTAAGGTGTGGTGGTGGGTTTACAATTCCAATCTAAAGATATGCAAAGTGCCTAGTTCTGCCTGAAGTTTCTGAATTGAGCAGTGTGGTGTGGCTTTTGGCTTATGGCTTATCTCTCTCTCTGCTTGGTTCTTTAAAAGGGGGCCAACTTCTGCCATTATGGAGCTTCTCCTGGATCTGTAAGCTTCAATAAATACCCCTTTCTCCATAATTGTGCCTGGTCATCTCAGTGACCTGAAGCTGTCTGCCACAGTACTTATAAATAATTTTATTTATTGTTATTCTGGACTATATTAACAAGTACTGTGTGTGTGGTGAAGAAGTCCTGTTTGTTAATGTCTGTTCTTGTGAAAATACTCCTATCATGGCCCATTTTAATCTGTTAAGTTACTGAACAGAATTGAGAAGTGTAATGAAATAATAAAAAAAGTAGTGCCATAATAATGAAGATTAAAAATAAGCTTCACAATATAGATAATAATAAGTAGTAAAATAATTAAGAAGTGATGAGTTCTGAGAGTTTATTACTTTTGTACACTCTGCCCCTAAGTTATACTCCTAGTTCCTTTAAACATAACTTAGTGAATTATAAGTTTATATAGTTTATTAAATAATGATTATATTTATCAACTGGGCTGCAAATTTTTGAAAAATTTACCCTTCACTCTTATGCACTACTATAAGCAAATTCCAGTATACTACTGCTAGATTTGCTTTTCCCTCTTCCTTCTTCCCATTGAAGATGTGTAGGATAGAAGTTTTTTATACTCAGATTGTTTTTCACATAGGAGAAAATGTATATAGAACACCAATATATGGGTGGCACAAATAGTTCAGTAGTGTTCTATATATACAAAAAATGGAGAAAGAGATTAAAATTCAGTTTCTGAGATTTAAGTCTGTCGTATTCATACTTAAAATAAGAAAAAAAGGTCTTAAGCATATAAAAAAAGATGATTTAAGTCAATAAATTTTTGTTTGTTTGGGGAGGAGTAATTTTCTTATTATTGTTAGTTTTGTTTTTGAGACAAGATCTCATGTGTCCAAGGTTATAGCCATGAGTTACTGGTGAAGATGGCCTTGAATTTTTGTTCCTCCTGTCTTCATCTATCAAGTCTTAGGATTACAAGGGTGTGTCACCATGCTTGGTTAATGCTGTGCTGGGAATCAAACTCAAAGCTTTGTGTAGGCAAGTGTTTTATAAACTGACCTCACATATTCTTTTTCCTTTTGTTTCCAGCATATCCTATTTTAATTTTTGTCTTAATTTTCTCATTTCCCTTTGCTGAACTCTCATCATTTTTACCCATGATGCATCTTTGAACAGCTTTTAATTTTTTACAAGATACTGCTTTAGTGATATTATTCAGTTCCCCTGGGTTTTGAGAGCATGTGTGTTGTGGTAGATTCTTGGGACTAAAACCATTTGGAAGGCTACTGTAGCCAAGGTAGTGGCACATGCCAATAATATAAACACTTGGGAGATGGATGCAGGAGGATCAGGAATTTAAGACCAGTCTTGAACCAATTTTTTTAAAGGGAGAAATTCATAATTTTTCCTTTCTTTGTTCAATTCAGTTTTGTTTCTTAAGTTCTCTCCTGTGGTGGTTTGATTCTGGTGTCCCCCATAAACTAAATGTTCTATGTGCTCGGTTCCCAGTTGATAGACATATAGGAGTTAACGCCTCCTGGAGGAAGTATGATGTTGAGGGTGGGCTTGTGGGCATTATAGCCAACGTCCACTTGCTGGTGTTTGGTATATTCTCCTATTGCTGTTGTCCACCTGATGTTGGCAGGGGGGTGATGTCTACTCTCTGCTCATGCCATCATTTTCCGCTGTCACCATGGAGCTTCCCCTTGAGCCTGTAAGCCAAAATAAACGCATTTTTCCCAAAACCTGCTCTTGGTCAGGTGATTTCTGCCAGCAATATGAACCTGACTACAACAGTAATGTTGGTACCAGAGGTGTGTGATTGCTAATAGACACTTGACTATGTGGATTTGGCCTTTTGGAGCTGATTTTCAAGAGGAATGTAGAAGGATTTGAAATCTTGGCCTAAGAGACACCTTACCGTGCTGTAAGTACAGATTGATGGACTATTCTGGTCAGAGCTGAAAGGCCTGAATGCAGTAAGAATTAAGGAGGTTTGACCTGTGAGGGTGAAAAAGAGCTTTGCCTGGACTGGGCTAGAAGCAGTTTGTGTGAGAGGCTTGCTCTTATGCCCATGTCCTGAGAATTTGTACAGGGTTGCTTTGCATAGAAATGGACTGGTGTGAGTAGAGGGATATGGCATAGAAATGAAATCTTTGGGCTGAAACGTCTGCCCATTCAGCTGTAATTAGACGAGAGATTACAACCTTTGAGATTGGGCCAGCTGACCAGCACTGGGGCATCAGGAAGAACGTAGACTTTTTTGAAGGGGCCTGAGTGCTCAAGGAGTGTCCTGTTCTTCAAAGTCTGCTTTATTCCCCCCTGGGTTAACAAATTGGTAACCTACCATTATGGAGTATAAGAAATGCATGAAAGAGAGGGTCATTGAGTTTGCAATGCGGTCTTGTGTTTTGGAAGCAGCCATGGGTACTGTGAAGCAGGTTTGCTGGATGACTGCATGGAGAACCGATGGAGCCATGAGGATGAACTGTGGGTTGCAGTGAAGACCCAGCAGAGATGCCAAGACCACGAGATGGCTGCCAAGGAGACTGCCGGCCCCAGATGAAGTTTTCCAGGACTGTGAATAGCCTAGCTGGAGGGGCGGAATTGGAACTCCAGAGACTTGTTGGTGGTTAGAATTATCGGACTTGGAGATTTGTCACTAGCTAGAGTTGTTGGGCTTGGAGCTACACAGTTTGATGTTTTCCCTGTTTAAATCTTGTATTAGTTGAGTATTTCTTTACTGTGCCCAATGCCATCTTTTGCAGCATGAGTGTTTATTCTATGTCATTATGGGTTTTTGGAGGGGAATTTTTTGGTATTATGGCTCAGTTAAAAAACCTTTGGTTTTGGGGATGTTTGAACATCATTAGGGTTGATAAAAACTGTGAGGACTTTTAAAGTTGTACTGAATGCATTGCATTTTATATCATGTATGGATATTAGTTATGGGGGCCAGGGGTGGAATGGTGGTGGTGTTTTGCTTCAGGTGTCCTCCATAAACTTAGGTGTTCTGGGTGCTGGGTTCCTAGCTGATGGAGATTTGGGAGTTAACACCTCCTGGAGGCAGTGTGTTGTTGGGGGTGGGCTTGTAGGTATTATAGCCAATGTCCCCTTGCACTTTGGCACACTCTGCTGTTGCTGTTATCACCTGATGTTGGCCATGGTGTGGTGTACACCCTCAGCTCATGCTATCATTTTCCCCTTCCATCATGGAGTTTTCCCCTCAAGTCTGTAAGCCAGAATAAACTGTTTTTTTTTTTTCCCAAAAGCTGCTCTAGGCCTGGTGATTTCTGCCAGCAACATGAACCTGATTGCAACATCTACCTTCCTGTCTAGTAGGCATTTCAGATTTAATATGAACAGTGCTAACCTTTTGGCTTGATCTTCCATAACTGTCTGCTCAACAGTCTTTCTATTCTTGGTTAGTAGTAAAAACTCATCCCTATTACTCATACAGAAAACTACATGGCTGACTCCTCTCCCTTACCCACATTTTCTTCTTCTTTCCATATCTGAACTTGTATTTCCTATTTGAAATGTATAAACAAATGATATATTTCTAACTTCTTTATTTTTATTTTTTTATTAATTAGTTTTGTATTCAACAAATACAGTCAGCTTGGTACCATTATTAGGCTCACCCGTGACCTACCCCCTCCCCTTGGCCCTCCTTGTTGAGGTATATGGGTCATGCATTGTGGAGTTATCCACAGTTATGGGTAAGCTAAATGTCTCTGCATATCATGACCCAACATGTGGCTCTGACATTCTTTCCGCCCCCTCTTCCGCAAAATTTTCCTGAGCCATGTTGGGTTCATTTTTGGTCTGCTTCAGTGATGAGATGTTGGGGGCCTCTGAGGCTCTGGCTCTCTGATTTGGTAGGAGTTGATTTTTCTCTGTGTTGATCTCCTTCCCCCTTGTGCTGGTATCCGGTTCATCAGGATCTAACTTCTTTTAACAGATAAAGCTTTACCAAATATTTTATTAAGTCTTTAATTGCAGTTATTTGGAGACACAGTTTGTTATAAGAAATGCTTTGGAGTAGGGATGTAGCTCAGTGATGGAGCACTTGATTTGCATGCACAAGGCTGAGTGCCACCATAAAGGAAAACAAACAAACAACACACTCATGCTTTTTCATGCTACTTGTTTTTAATTACAAAAATATTTTTATTAGAAAAACTCAAGTATATCTGTTTATAAAATAAATTTATTCCCCATGGTCCCTGTCGGTTGCCATTCCAGAATTACTATTAATTATGAAAAAGTTTGCTTTGGGACTAGGAATGTAGCTCAGTTGGTAGAGTAAGCACTCTAGCACTAGGTTCAAAGCCCACCACCACATAAACCTGTCATTGTTGTGCATTCCTACAGTCTCAGCACTTGGGAGGTAGAGGCAGAAGAATCAGAGGTTCTAAGTTATCCACAGCTACACAAGAAGTTTGAGGCTATCTTGAGCCACATGAAACCCTGGCTCAACAGCAAAAAAAAAATTTGCTTCAGGTCCTTACAGATTTTTTCTGGACATATAAATATATACACTAATTTCTAACAATCTGGTTAATATATTATTCATTAGTGTGATTATCTTGTCTGTTTGTGTTTCAAAAGTCTACCATGTCAGTATGTGTAAAGTGATTTCCTTATAAAGATAACACAGTTATATATAAACATTTTTGACCACTTCTTTGTTATGGGCCGTTTAATCTGTCTCTAAGTTTTGGAATTAGTGGCTTATACAGTTAACTGTTTTCTGTATATTATGAATCTCCAAAGAGGGTAAATGGTATGTACAATGTCCTGAGCATATGCCACCTTAGAATTCTTTGCTTTATGGGCCATGTGATTTTTTTCAAAGGGCGTCTTATAGCACTGATGCTCCATTACAAATGTTTGGAATGCTCAGCAATGTCATTTTGCTTATAAGGAACTAAGACTAAGTTAGTGGAAAATTAGAACCATTAGAACCATAGTCTTGGCTTCTTCATTCTCTTATTGCATGGTGCTCCTTTTTCTTTGAATTTAATCTTCATTCAGTACTTTCTCCTAAATTCAGATATAAAAGTTAAACATTAGATTTTTAAAATATATCAAAGAAAAATTGTTTTCATGTGTTGATTCTAGGAAAAGTTAACATTTGGATATACTTAGGTGTCTTGTTTTTTTTTTTTTTTTGGCAGCATGGAGCATTTTAGAAATCTGTGACAAGTGAAAACAGTTATCTTTCAGTTATTTTCATATACCTGTCTTTATGCCATCTCACTCTTCTGACATAAATGAACCAATTCTTTCCACCACTTTCAGACTCACTTGAAAAGTAGTATTAATTTTGACTGTGCCTTGTAGATTTCTAGGCTATTTCCTTAACCTTTTTTCTTCTCAGTCACATGCTTAAATTTTATTTCTTGTTGGATATAGGTGGACTCTGGTCAATCTAGATTATTGCAAATATGTTTTAAAATACAGATAGTATTGTCTTGTCATACAGTTGATACTGCTGGTGTCATTCTCTAGACTGCTAAATTCCTCCAGTCTTCAGAACAGTGAAACTATGTTTTCTTTCTTTCATCTAATGCTTTCATGCATCATTAATTTTGTGTAGTGAAAACAGCTATTGGGCTGGGAATTGTTACACTTGTTTTGGCTACTTATTTATGTATTTATTTATTTTTGTAAATATGTATGTATGGGCACATATATGTGCACATGTAGAGACCAGAGCATGATATTGGGTGTCTTCCTCAGTCTCTCTGTACCCTATTCACTGAGACATGGTCACTCTCTTGAACCCAGAGCTCACTAATTCTACTAGTATAGCTGGCCAGTTTATCTCACAGTTCCTCTGTGTCTGCCTCCAGAGCACTAGGATTACAGGCCAGACACCATGCCTGCCTAGTATGTATGTGGGTGTTTGCAATCCTAACTCTGGTACTCATGCTTGCATAGCAAGTGCTTTATGCCCTGGATCATTTTGCAACCCCCTCTTTATGTATTTATTAATTTATTTTAAATTTCTTAGTTTATTTTTATTATGTTTTTGCTAATTTTATACACATAAATAATGTATTTTGATATGATTCATTCTATTTCCTCTTATCTCCCACTAAAACACTTCTTTTCTCCAACAAATCTCCTTCTTGTTTTCTAAATGAATGATACTTATTTATTTGAGAGAGAGAGAGAGAGAGAGAGAGAGAGAGAGACAAGCAGATGTGCCAGAACCTCTAGCCACTGCAAATGAACTCCAGATACATATGCCACCTTGTGAATCTGGCTTTACATGTGTGCTGGGGAATCAAACTTAGGTCCTTAGGCTTTGTAGGCAAGTGCCTTAATGGCTAAGACATCTCTCCAGCCCCCTCCATCCTATTTTTAATATTGTGTGTGTGTGTGTGTGGTATGTGCATTATGACTCACTGTGTTAAATTAAGTTGCATGAGTGGAATATTATTTACTGGAGTAAGGACAACTTACCAGTGGCTACATCACTGAAAACATGACTCTCCCTCCACCAGCAATTATGAACTGCCAATAACTACTCTGTGAGGTGTGGGGTCTTGTTAGCTCTTCCGTGTCTTTATTCAGGCCATCAAATATATGATGGAGTGTTGATAGACTCAATCTTGTGCAGAAACCACAGATGCTATGACTCATGAGTGTAAGAAGATAGTTCCACCTCATACCTTCCTATCCTTTGGTTCTTATATTCTTTTTTTTTAAAATTATTTATTTATTTTGAGAGTGACAGACAGACAGAGAGAGAAAGAGGCAGATAGAGATAGATAGAGAATGGGCGCGCCAGGGCCTCCAGCCACTGCAAACGAACTCCAGATGCGTGCGCCCCCTTGTGCATCTGGCTAACATGGATCCTGAGGAGTCAAGCCTCGAACTGGGGTCCTTAGGCTTCACAGGCAAGTGCTTAACCGCTAAGCCATCTCTCCAGCCCTAGTTCTTACATTCTTTCTAACCCTTCTTCCACAAGGTTCCCTGACCTACTGAGCTTATGTTTTAGATATCCTGCTTAGGGATGAGCATACAACAATCATTTATTCATATCACTTTTGCCAGCTCTGCGTTGCTGTATTAACTTCTCCTCATTGCAGAAAGAAATATCTCTGATAAAGCCTGAGAGCAGCACTAATCTTTGGGTACAGTTGTAAATATTTTAAAGGTGGTTTGAATGCCTATTGCTTGGTTAAGATTTATTAATTTTTGAGAGATTGGCCATGTTTATTTCATGTATAAATAATTTGTCAACATCTTTTACCCATGTTGATATTACAGTGTTCTGGACTTTATATATTTATTTTCTTTTAAAAAATATTTTATTTATTTATGAGAGAGAGAGAGAGAGAGAAAGGGGCAGATAGAGCAAATGGGCATGCCAGGGCCTCCAACCACTGCAAACAACCTACAGATCTGGTGTTATGTGGTACTGGGAAATCAAACTCCGGATCTTAAGTTTTGCAGGCAAGGTCTTAACCACTCAGCCATCTCTCTAGCCCATTTTTTTTTAAAGCATTTATTTAATTGATTTATTTGCAAGCAGAGAGAGAGAGAGAGAGAGAGAGAGAGAGAGAGAGAGAGAGAACTAGAGAGAGAGAGAACTAGAGAGAGAGGGAGGGAGGAAGGGAGGGCAAGCAAGCAACCGGGAATGGGTGTGCCAGGGCTTCTAGACGCTACAAACGAACTTTAGATACACATGTATTTTGTGCATTGGGCTTTACATGGGAATGGAGGGATCAAATCTGTGTCCTTTGATTTTTTTCAGGCAAGCTCCTTAATCACTTAGCCATCTCTCTAGCCCATATTTATTTTCTTAACCCTCTAAAGTAGGTGCTATGTATGTCATGCTTTATAGTTGACGAAACTGAGATGCATTCGATAATTTGTCCACGATTATACAGCTTGTGTCTGGTGAATCTAGGATTCAAATTCACATGTCCTATGTTGACTCTCCGTGAAGCCAGATGGATTTAGTTAATCTAAATATTTCATGACGTTAGTTTATGTTTTTGGTAATATTGTGAAGCTATTTGTTTATTATCAGGGATTATTTAAGTTTCTAAATCTTTTTAAGTTATCATTTTTATTTATTTGAGAGCAGAGTGCGACAGAGATAGAGAGGGAATGGATGCACCAGGGACTCCTGCCACTGCAAGCAAACTCCAGATTCATGTGCTACTTTGAACATCTGCCTTTATCTGGGTAATGGGAAATTGAACCGGAACTGGCAGACTTTGAACAAAAGTACCTATAACGACTAACCCATCTCCCAGACCCAAGTTTCTAAATATTTTAAAAATCTTTTATTTATATATTTATTTAAGAGAGAGTAAGAGAAAGAGGAAGAGTAAGAGAATGGGCACACCAGGGCCTTTAGCAATTGCAAATGAACTCCAGATGCATGCACCTTGTGCGTCTGGCTATACATGGCTACTGGTGAATCAAACTTAGGCCCTTAGGTTTTGTAGAGAAGTGCCTTAACCACAGAGCCATCTCTCCAGCCCAAGTTTCCAAATCTTAAGAAATATTTTACTGATGCAATTGAATATTAGCATTAGTGTTTTAGGTTACTGCTTCTAGAATCCAGCTCGGTGTTCTTATACGTTCACACATAGTCTACTCCTAGAGCCCACATTTCTTATTTTACAGATTAAGGACCATTAGACAGAGAGGTTCAGTCATTAATTAGTGGAAAATGGTTTGATTTACCTTGGAATAGTAATTTTACTTATTTCATTTGGATCATTGTGATGTTTGCTTGTTTTCTAGGGAAGACTTGTTAAGCCTTCTCAACTTAATTAATTTCTGAATCTATTCACTTTTATATACATATATAATTGTGTCTAGAAAATAGCAAGCAGGGCTGGAGAGATGGCTTGGCAGTTAAGGCATTTGCCTGCAAAGCCAAAGGATCCCATTTCGATTCTCCAGGACCCACGTAAGCCAGATGCACAAGGAAGCACATGTGTCTGGAATTCCTTTGCAGTTTCTGGAGTTCCTGGCATGCCCATTCTCTCTTTCTCCCTTTCTCTCTCTCAAATAAATAAACAAACAAATAAATAAAATATATTTAAAAAAAGAGCAATCAGTTAAATGCCTATTGAATTAAGTTCCCTTCTATTTCTCTTTCTCTCTCTCTCTCTCTCTCTCTCTTGGTTTTTCAACGTAGGGTCTCACTCTAGCCTAGCCGTCCTGTAATTCACTATGTAGTCCCAGGTTGGCCTTGAATTCACGGCAATCCTCCTACCTCTGAGTCCCAAGTGCTGGGATTAAAGGTGTGAGCCTGGACCTATTTCTCTTTCTTTTTTTAGTTGTTTAAGATGAAACAAAGTCTGGGTATGGTTTGACAGCTCTATCATGGGGTTGATGCTGGTTGTTGACTACAGCTCAGCTTCTCACCAGAAATCCTTCCTGTCTTTCACATTGAGTAGGAATGCAAAGGCAATATTGAATTGATGATAATAAACACTTTTTAAAAAAATTTAAAATTTTTATTTATTCATTTGAGAGCGACAGAGAGAGAGAGAGAGAGAGAGAGAGAGAGAGAGGAGAGATTGGGCGTGCCAGGGCCTCTAGCCACTGCAGATGAACTCCAGATGCATGTGCCACCTTGTGCATCTGGCATATGTGGGTCCTGGGGAGTTGAGCCTTGAACCAGGGTCCTTAAGCTTTACAGGCAAGCACTTAACCACTAAGCCATCTCTCTAGCCCCAACACTTTTTTTTTTCTTGTTTGTAATAGGAATGCTTTTGGAATTTATTATATATGATTATCACTATATTAAACAAATTTCTATTCCTGTACTCAGGAACTCCACTCCTACTCATGTTATAATACTTATGTTAGTTTAAACTGGATAAGTGTTTTAAATCATGACTTTGAGTTGGATGTTGATTTTTTTTTCACTTAAAAATATTTTATTTATTTACAATCAGAGAGATACAGAGAGAGAGAGAGAGAGAGAGAGTGAGTATGGGTGCACTAGGGCCTCTAGCCACGGCAAACAAACTCCAGATGCATGTGCCACTTTGTGCATCTGGCTTACATGGGTACTGGGGAATCGAATCCAAGTTGTTACGTTTTGTAGCCAAGTGTCTTAATAGGAAGCCCTCTCTCCAGCCCTTTTTACACTTTTGAGAGGATAGTTGTTCATTTTAGTTCATTAATGTGATAAATATTAGTAGCATTTACAAAGTAAACCTGTCCTTGTATTCACTAGGTAAAGCCTATTTAAAATGGCCTATTCTCTTGGACTTGATTTGCTAGTATATTTGGGATTTTACCACTGAAATTGTTTTTGCTTCAAAATTATATAAATAATCTAAAAGAAGGCAAGAGTTAAGAATAAATAAGGAATAAAGACCATATGAGTAGTTAGATCAGCAGGAAAGAGCACTTGCCATGTAAATATGTGGGCCTGATACATCCTGATTCACCTTGAATTTGATTTCCAGTATCCATTTAACAGCTGGTTGTGGCCATGCACTCCAGTAATTTCAGTTTGCTGGGAAGCAGAGACCAAAGAATTGGAGAATCACTGGGGCTCACTAGTCAACTAATCTGACCAAAATAAAACAAAATTAAAAATGGATGAATAAAAGGCAGGTCTGGGTTCAGTGAAAGACCCTATATTAAGAAAACATGTACTGGAGCAATGAAAGGAGACCACCCAATGTTTTCCTCTGGCCTCTGCATGGACACTGAACACACATTACATTTATGAAAAAAAAGAGAACATGGGATAAGATTATATATAACAGAAAATAGTTAGAAAGATGGTTAATTTAACTCTACATCTGTAATTATATTGAACTTAAATACAGTAATTAAAGGGAAGAGATTGTCATATTGGATGAACTATAAGCCCCAACTATATGCTGTCTGCAGTAGTTTGAATGTATGTACTTTAGTTGTTTTATTAAAACTTGGTTTTCCAAGCTGGGTGTGGTGGTACACACCTTTAATCCCAGCACTTGGGAGGCAGAGGTAGAAGGATTGCTGTGAGTTTGAGGCTAGCCTGAGATTACAGAGTGAGTTCCAAGTCAGCATGGGCTATTGTGAGACCCTGTGTTGGGGGGGAACCCCACTTGGATTTCTAGCTGGTTGGAAGAGGTGTGTTTGGGGGAGATCTGTTTTCCAAGCCAAAGTTATGTTGAGAGGCCCGAGCTCTGCTGTGTCACTGTTTTGCTGGAGGATCTGTGATTGCTTGTAGTTGTGGCTGTTTGGTGGTGCCTCTCTGCTTGGATTTATGAATGGGGCTAGCTTCTTCCACTATTTCAAGGTGCTTCCCCTTAGATCTGTAAGCTGAAATAAACCCTTCCTCATATAAACTGTGTCTGTTTGGAAGTTCATCCCAGCAACAGTGCTGACTACAGCACTGTCCAAAGTGAACCCCACTTAAATTGTAAGATTTAAGTCAATTAAAAATAAACAGACTTAAAAGGTATGTTATGTTAATATTAGTCAAAAGAAAACTGGAGTGACTACTATAATTTCAAGCAAAGGAGCTTTAAGAGTATTACTAGGGAGGGGGCCAAGGAGATGGCTCAGTGGTTAAAGGCACTTGTTTGCAAAGCTTATTGGCCAAGGCTCAATCCCCCAGCCTTCCATGTAAAGCCAGATAAATACAAATTGGAACATGTGTATGGTATTTGGTTGTAGTGCCAAGAGACTGTGGCATGCTCATACACACATAAATAAATAAATAAATAAAATTGAAAAAAAAGTATTACCATGGAAGACAGACATTAATTATAAATACATTTTATAAAGAATTAAAAAAATTAAAAATCACATACATATAAAAAGTAGCAACATAATAGAATCAAGTATCTCAATTGTGGTAGTTTGAATGTGTGTCTCCCAGTACATTCAGGAACTTATTAAAACTTGTAACTTAGATCTCCAGCCACCTGGCTGAAGGAGCTGTCACTGTGGATGGATCCTAGGATCCAGCCCTAAGGTGTGTTTGGGAAATTCCAGTCTAAGATATGCAAAGTGCTTGAGCTTTGCATGGGTTCCTGAGTGTGCTTGCTTATGGTGTTGGTAGTGGCTTTTCTCTCTGTTTGGACCTGTGAAGATGGGCCAGCTTCTTCTGCCATTATGGAACTTCCCCTCTATCTGTAAGCTTCAAATAAATTTCCTTCCTCCCATAATGTACCTGGTTTGGAGGTTCATCCAACAACCTAAAATTGTCTGCTACATCGATCAACTTGAAGTCTTGATTAAAACAGATAATTTCCTAGAAAATTAGTAAAAATGTCTTAACATTTAAAAATCTCAGCAAATGAGTAATCAAATAAACTTGGGCAGGAGATATAACTAGTGGTTGAGTTTTGCTTAGCATGCACAAGGCCCTGAATTTACTCTCCAGCACTGAAAAAAGTGATGCTATCATGACTATACATATTAATAAATAAAATAAACATTAGTTTTGTTTACTTTTTACTCATTCATTTATACAAAGTAAATATATTAAGTGTGATATGAGTCCTCTATCCCCCCCAAAAAACCCACAAATTCTCTAACAATTTGGTCTTCAACAATTTAATTCATTTCTAATAGTAACTAAATTAATATAGATCTCACAGGTTAGATTCTCTGCCCCTCAAGACTGCCACCATTTCACATGCCAGCCACAAGTAGGCCTCCTGTGCTATCTGCATTTCTGCCTGGATGACTACTAGTTAGAGGTCTTCATACCTCCTTGTGTCTCATTATTTGGTAGTATGACTCATAGAATTTTGTAAACTACTATAGTTATCATTGCTGTTTATTTTAACAGAAGTGAATAGCTAGATAAAGAAATATATGGGGCAAAATCCAAAAGGGTCCTGAGTATAGGCACCTCTTTCTCCATAGAGTATGGAAAGGAAACCCTCCCATTACCAGATGTGTTTACCATTTTTGAAATTCCCCCAGATCTATTCACTAAGGTTTTTTTTTTCTTTCTCATTTTTATGTAGGCTTTATTACCTAAGCAAAATTGATTAAGTTGTGAACCCAATCTCCAACTTCTCTATTTCGGGAGCTTGGTTGTAATCCTCTGAACCTAGGGTTGGTTTTACTTGCAAACCAGCCCACATCATGAAGATATGTAGTACTTCCCACCCCTTGAAACATCTTAGTAGAATGGAAAAGATGGTAAATTCCCAGGGCTTAGGAGCTTTGTGTGAGAAATGGGGACAAAGCCCAAAGACTTATTTTGTTTTATTATGCCGCAAGCAGCTATTATATCTTGTAGAAGAGAAAAATATTTCTTTGTACTCATCCAAGATTTATGGATAAACTTCCTGAACATCCTGTTTGTCCAGATTCCTTTAGCTGAAGACATTGAATATGCCAAGGTGCCTTGTTTTATAGCACGTCTTGAACCCCATCAGTATCAAACATAATCCTTACTATTAACAAACTTGGGACTCTAATGAAAGGACATAAATTGGCTTTGTCATTAGTGCATTTTGTTTTTGCTTTCTTGTTTTAACACTAGTAATGGAACCACAAGCCTTGGGCCTGCTAGACAAATACTCTACTACTGAGCTACATTCCACCCTTAACAAAAGCAAACAGACTGATAAAAAGAAAATCCTAGCTGGGCATGGTGACAAATGCCTAGAATCCCAGGACTTAGGAGTCTGAAATGGTAGAATTGTGAGTTTGAGGCAAAAGGGATACACAGCAAGACTATCTCAGAAAGGAAAAAAAAAAATTAAATAAAAAATTCTGACAGTAGGAGATAAGCTTCTCAGTGGTACAAATATACATAGAATCTTAGGAATATTGATATTCCCTAAATTTGTTCAAGATGTGAGGTGCAACCAAGTGTGAAGGGGTTCAGAGAGTAGAAGGCAGAGGGTAAAAAGGGCTTTTGGAAGAGGTAGCTTTTCACAAAGGAAGAAAAAGGATAGTGGAAAGGGAGAGGAAAATAGAATGTTCTAGGGCTACATAAATGGCAGGAAAAGATCAATCAAGGTATGGGTCAATCCTCAATTATATATAGGGAAGATTTTCAAACTGAAGATACTCTACTTTTATCTTTTTCCATTTTCTATATAGTGAAATCATGAACAATACTGGAATGAAGTTGTCAATTTTATAAAGTAAAATTGGTTTCTAAGTAAGGTTCTAAGTTTTAAACCAAGGATAAGGGTTTTATTTTCTACATACTCTTGCTATACCTCTGAGGAAGGTGAAGCTCAGATAATACATACAACTTAACAGCTGTCTTTTGTGAGCAAATCCACTTAGATTCAGCACTGGAGAACCATCATCAGGAGTCTCAGAGTCCTCTCCTCTTCCTGTCCTTTTTCTCTTTTCATATCCCTCTTCTCTTTCCCCTTTCTCTTTCCTCTTCTCCCCTCCCTCCCCTTCTCTTCCTCTTCTTAAGACAGAGTCTACCCGTGTAGCTTACGCTGGCCTCTAACTGGAGATTCTTCTGGCTTAGCCTTCTGAGTGCTGGGCTCACAGCAGGTAAGTGCCACCACTTTCATTTTAGAAGTGTTATTTTCATGTTCTTTATTATTATTTTCAGCTGTCAGTTGAAATCTAATAAAGTAGTTTGAGAAAGTATCGGAATCTTTGATTCTAAGAACTTTATTTTTTTAAATATTATTTGTATTAGTTATGGACACACTTAGTATGTAAACAGCACATGTTGGTACCATGCTTTCCCTCATTCCTGCCCATTTTCCAAAGGGACCCTCCTCATTGGGGATGCAGGTCATCCCCATGAGGATTGGGGCTCATGCATTGGGGCAGCAGTCAGTTCTGGGGAAGAGGCAATGTCTGTGTGCATAATGTCCCAACTTGTGGCTCTAACAATCTTTCTGAGCCATGTTGGGTGTGTTTTAAGTCTACTTCAGTGATTGGGCACTTAGGAGCCTCTGAATCTCTGGTTTGATAGGTGTGAGTGTCCTCAGTGTCTATCTCCTTCGCCCTTGTGCTGATATCAGGTTCACTGAGAAAGCAGCATTCTTGCTCATTTCCCCAATTCCTCTGTGGTTTCAGCTGGGGACAGGGTGGAGTACAATGAATCATTTCTCTCCTCAGGTCCCACTGAAAAAGAGAAGCAGATTCTCCAATGGAGAGTGAAGTCAGCATAGGTTAAATGGATAACCATTATTAATTTAGAGAGAATTAATGGGTATAGACCCTCTTGTAGCCCAAGATTAGTGTGAGCTTGATATTGGAAAGCAAACTCATTATCTGGATATTATTCTGACTTGTTTCCCAGTTCCACATATGGGTTCCTTTCCACATAGCGGATCTGTTAGCCAATCCAAGAGCATTTGGTTACCCATCATGGCTGTGTGCCACCATTGCACTTGTGTGAGCATCACGTTGGGCTGTTTGCTTCTGAGTAGCTTAGACCTCAAATTGCTTGGACAGATGTTGGCCACTTTCCCCCAGTAGCTAATGTAGTACCTTCTAGCACTGGATGGGCTGTCTGGGGAATGGCTTTCTTCCAGATTCCAGCCAGGTCTCTCCATTTTCCGTACCCACAGCATGTGGTATCTTCAGCAGTAGGGTCTTACCATAAACCTCTGGTGGGTAATCAAGTGCTGTTACAGTCAGGTTCACATTGCTGGTAGAAATCACCCAACCAAGAGCAGCTTGTGGAAAAAAAAAAGAGGTTTATTTTGGCTTACAGGCTCAAGGGGAAGCTCCATGATGGCAGGGAAAATGATGGTATGAGCAGAGAGTGGATATCACTCGTTGTCCAACATAAGGTGGACAATAGCAACAGGAGAGTGTGCCAAACACTGGCAAGGGGAAACTGGCTATAAAACCCATAAGTCTGCCCCCAACAATGCACCGCCTCCAGGAGGCTTCCCAAATCTCCATCAGCTGGGAACCTAGCATTCAGAACACCTAAGTTTATGGGGGACACCTGAATCAAACCACCACATTCCGCCCCTGGCCCCCATAAACTGATAACCATATATGATGTAAAATGTAGTACATTCATCCAACTATAAAGGCCCCATAGTTTTTATCAATTCCAATGATATTCATACATCCCCATAGTCTAAGGTCTTTTAACTGAGCCATAATACCAAAAAAAAAAAAAAAAACCCAAACAAACAAACAAACAAAGCCAAACCATAATGGCACAAGCATTCACACTGCAAAAGATGGCATTGGGCATAGCAAAGAAATATACAACCAATACAAGATTTAAACAGGGCAGACATCAAACTGTGTAGCTTCAAGTCCAACAACTCTTGCTAGTAATGAGTCTCCAAGTCTGATAATTCTAACCAGCAACAAGTCTGTGGAGTTCCAATTCTGCCCTTCCAGCTAGGCTACTCACAGTCCTGGAAAACTTCATCTGGGGCCAGCAGCTTTCCTTAGCAGCCTCCCAGCATCTCCACTGGGTCTCCACTGCAAGCCATGGTTCATCGTCACGGCTCTCATCGGGTCTCTGTGCAGGCATCCAGTAAACCTGCTTCACACTGCCCATGGCCATTTCCAAGATACAAGACTGTGTTGCAAACTCAATGACCCTCTTTCCTGCATTTCTTATACTCCATAATACCAGGTAGGGTACCAATTTGTTAATCCAGGGGGTAATAAAGCAGACTTTGAAGAACAGGATACTCCTTTGAGCACTCAAGCCTCTTCAAAAGAGTCTACATTCTTCCTGTTGTCCCATTGCAGGTCAGCTGGCCCAATCTCAAAGGTTGTAATTTCTTAATTACAGCTGAATGGACAGCAGTTCACCCAAAGATTTTTTTTTCCCTTGTGCCATATCCCTCTGCTCACACCAGTTCATTTCTATGCAAAGCAACCCTGCACAACTTCTCAGGAAACAGGCATATAATAGCAAGCTTCTCACACAATCCAAGCAAAGCTATTTCTCACCCTCATAAGCCAAACCTCACAGTTCATAGTTCTTACTGCATTCAGGTTTTTCAACTCTGACCTGAATAGTCCATCAAGCTGTACTTGCAGTACTGCAAGGCATATCTTAGGCCAAGGTGTCTAATCCTTCCTCTTGAAAATTAGCTTCAAAAGGCCAAAGCCACACAGTCAGGTATCTAGCAGCAATCCCACTCCTCGGTACCACTTTACTGTTGCAGCCAGGTTTGCATTGCTGGTAGAAATCACCCAACTAAGAGCGAATTGTGGGAAAAAATGAGGTTTATTTTGGCTTACAGGCTCCAGGAGGAAGCTCCATGATAGCAGGGAAAACGATGGCATGAGCAGAGGATGGACATCACCCCCTCACCAACATCAGGCGGACAACAGCAATAGGAGAATGTGCGAAACACTGGCAAGGGGACACCGGCTATAATACCCATAAGCCTGCCCCCAACAATACACTGCCTTGAGGACACATTAATTCCCAAATCATTAGCTGGGAACCTAGCGTTCAGAACAACTAAGTTTATGGGGGACACCTGAATCAAATCACCACAAGTGCTCTGACAGAAGTCTGTCTTGTTTGATTTGGGAGATCTAGTAGATCTGTCTGATAAACAGCTCGTTGTGGCTGTTATCTACATCCTGGTACAGGAGTTACAGGCCAGCAACAAGGGAAAAGGAAGAAGAAAAAGAAAGAAAACAGAAAAGGAAAAAGAAACAGGAGAAATTTAAGGTTAGGCTTCATTTCATCCTCTCCAGGGCCCTTAGATATAGGTGCTCCCCCAAAGTCCTATTGAGGTTTTAACCTTTTAGTCTATCTTCCAGGATATAGGATCCTATGGCACCATTTCCATTTGGGTTCAGTTTTATATCCCCCCCATCAAGCCCTACCCTCCCTATTTTCCAGGCTGCAAGATGCCTATTAGGTATGTCAGCAACTCTGATTGATCCAGGTTAAGAACCTCAGATGAGTGAGATCATGTGATGATTGTCTTTCTGTGATTGTGTGAGTTTGTTGAGTATGATCTGTTGCAAGTTCAACCATTTTTCTACAAATTTTATTGTGTCCTTTTCTTTTACTTCTGAGTAGAATTCCATTGTGTAGATACACCACATCTTGGTTATCCATTTGTCCAATGATGGGCACCTGTGTTGATTCCAGTTTTTAGCTATTATGAATTGAGCAGCTATAAACATGGTTGAGCAAATATCTCTGAACTGATGCATGGAACTTTTAGGGTAAATGCTCAGTAAGGGAATAACTGGGTCTTTTGGCATCTCTATATTCAATCTCTTTAGGAGTCTCCATATTGATTTCCATTGTGGTTGTACCAGCTTACATTCCCAAAAACAGTGAATGAGGGTTCCTACTTCCCCACATCCTCACCAGTGTTTATTTTCATTTGATTGTTTCTTTTTCTTTTCTTCTTCTTCTTCTTTTTAATGGTAGGGTTTTACTCTAGCCCAGGCTGACCAGGAATTTATTATGTAGTCTCAGAGTGGCCTTGAACTCATGGTGAAACTCCTGCCTCTGCCTCCCAAGCTGGGATTAAACACGTGCACCACCACACACAGTTTTCATTAGATTTTTTTTTTTAAATGTTTGCTATCATTACTGGGATAAGGTGGAATCTCATAATGGTTTTACTTTACATTTCCCTGATGATTAGGGATGTTGAACATTTTCTTAAGTGTGTATTTGCCATTTGTATTTCTTCCTCTGAGAACTTCCTATTCAGTTCACTGCACCATTTTGTGAGTGGGTTGTTTGATTTTTTTTATTGTTTAGGTTTTTGAGTACTTTGTAGATTCTAGAAATAAGGCCTCTGTCTGTTGTATAGTTGACAAAATTTTTCTCCCATTCTGTGGGTAACTTATTGGCTCTGCTTATGGTATGTTTATCTGTTTAAAAACTTTTCAGCTTCATGAGATCCCATTGGTTGAGTGATTGCTTAAGTTCCTGAGCTACTGGGGTTATGTTCAGGAAGTCTTTCTCTATTCCTATATTCCTAAAAATAGGAGTTCCTCCTACTTTTTCTTCCAGTAGTAGAAGAGTTTCAGGTCTTAAATTAATGTCTTTGATCCATTTGGACTTGATTTTTATGCATGGTGAGATGTGTGGGTCTAGTTTCATTTTTCTGCATATGGTTATCCAGTTTCTCCATCACCATTTGTTGAAGATGCTGTCTTTTCTCCAGTCTACATTATTAAGGCCTTTGTTGAAGATCAAGTAGCTGTAGTTACTTGATCTAAACTCCAGTTCCTAAATTCTGTTCCATTGGTCTATATTCCTGTTTTTATGCCAGTACCATGCTGTTTTTGTTACTATGGCTATGTAATATAACTTTAGATCAGGTATGGAGATGCCTCCAGAGGCATTTCTTTTGCTCAGGATATGTGTGGATATCAGAGGACTGCTGCCATGAATTTTGAAACCAGTTTTTCTATCTCTGTGAAGAATGATGCTGGGATTTTTATTGATATTGCATTAAATCTGTATATTGCTTTTGGTAGGATTGCCATTCTCACAATGTTAATTCAGCCTATTCAGGAGTATGGGATGGGGGCGTCTTTCCTTCTTTTAAAGTCCTCCTCAATTTCTTTCTTTCTTTTTTTTTTCAAATATTTATTAGCTGCTTGTGTGCAAATATTTTGAGAATGTTTCATTTCATTGGCCCATTTATCGATTGAAGTATTTGATCTTTATTTTTTTCAATTTCTTTCTTGAGTGTTTATATGTTTTCTTTATACATGTCTTTCACATATTTGGTTAGCATTATTTCAAGGTATTTTGTTTTTTTGTTGTTGTTGCTATAGAAAATGGGACAGTGTCGCTAATTTCTTTCTCTATATCTTTGTCCTTTGCATATAGAAAGTCTACTGATTTTAGTATGTTGATTTTGTATCCTGCTACTTTGCTGAAGGAATTAATCACCTTTAGGAGTTTTGAGGTGGAGGCTCTTGGGTGACTTATGTATAGGATCATGTGTCTGCAAATAGGGCTAACTTGACTTCTTCCTTTCCAATTTGTATCCCTTTTATTTCTTTCTCCTGTCTTATTGCTTGGGCTAGGACTTCTGACAAGCAGAGGTGAGAGTGGTCACCCTTGTCTTGTTCCTGATCTCAATGGGAATTCCTTGAGTCTTTCTTTCCCCATTAAGTATTATTTGGGCTTTAGGTGCTTTATATATACCCTTTATTATGTTGAGATATAAACCATACCTGCCTATTCTGTCCAACGTTTTGCTCATGAAGTGATGTTGTATTTTGTTGAAGGTGTTTTCTACATCTATTGAAAGTATCATGTGGTTTTTGTGATTAAGCTTATTTATGTGGTATATTACATTGACAGATTTCTGTACCTTGAACCAACCCTGTGTTTCTGGGATGAAGCCTACTTGATCAAGGTGGATAATGCTTTTGATGTGTTGTTGACTTCGGTTTGTGATGATTTTGTTCAGGATCTTTGCATCTAAGTTCATCTGTGATAGGCCTAGTTTTCTTTTCTTGTATCTCTGTCTGGTTTTGGTATTAGGGTGGTACTACCTTCATAAAAGGAGTTGGAGAGCTTTCCCTCTTCTCTGATTATGTGGCACAGTATGAAAAAAATTGGTTTCAGTTCTTCCATGAAGGTTTGATAGAATTTAGCTGAGAAGCCATCTCTTCCTGGACTTTTCTTTTGGGGGAGGTTTTTGATTACCTTTTCAATCTGGATGGGTGTGATAGGTTTGTTTAGGAGATTAATCTGTTCTGAGCTTAGTTTGGGTAGGTAAGTATGTGTGTAGGAATTTATCCATTTCTTCCAGATTATCCAGTTTTGTGGAGTAGAGGTTTTGGAAGTACGTCCTGATGGTTCTACCTATTTCACTTATGTCTGTTGTGATTTCTCCTTTTTCATTTCTAATTTTGTTAATTTGAAGTGTCTCTTTTTTTACACTTGATCAAATTGCCCAGGGGTTTATCAATCCTGTTTATTTTTTCAAAGAAGCAGCTCTTTGTTTCATCAATTTTCTTAGTTTCCAATTTATTAATTTCTGCTCTCGATCATTTCTGTCTGTCTGGAGCTTTTTGGGTTTCATTCTTCTTGTTTTTCCAATGCCTTTATATTTATGCTTATGTTATTGATTTGGGATCTCTCTATTATTGTCTTGAAGGCATTCAGTGCTATGAATTGTCCCTTAAGGACTGCCTTCATTGTGTCCCATAAGTTTTGGTACAATGTGTTCTAATTGCCATTTAATTCTAGTTATTTTACAATGATTTTTTTATTTAATCTACTACCCATTTATTGTTTGAAAGTGTGTTATTCAGTCTATAGGAGCTGATGAAGTTCCTGGAACATCTCTTGCTGTTAATTTCTAGTGTTATAGCATTGTGGTCTGATATCATGCAGGAAATTATGTTGATTTTCCTGAATATATGGAGGCAGGCTTTACGGGCCAATATAGGATCGATTTTGGAAAAGGTTTCATGGGCTATGGATAAGAATGTTGTTGCAGTCAGGTTCGCATTGCTGATAGAAATCACCCAAATCAAGAGCAGCTGAGGGAAAAAAGAGTTTTATTTAGGCTTACAGGCTCGAGGGGAAGCTCCACGGCAGGGGAAATGGTGGCACGAGCAGAGGGTGGACATCACTCCCTGGCCAACATAAGGTGGATAATAGCGACAGGAGAGTGTGCCAAACACTGGCATGGGGAAACTGGCTATAACACCCGTAAGCCCATATCCATACTCCCTTCAGGAGGCATTAATTCCCAAATCTCCATCATCTGGGAACCTAGCATTCAGAACACCTAAGTTTATGAGGGACACCTGAATCAAACCACCACAAATGTGTAATCTGTGGATTTTGGGTAGAATGTTCTGTAGATGTCCACTAGGTCTAGTTGTTCTATAGAGTTGTTGAGCTCTCTTACTTCCTTGTTGATTTTCTGTTTGGATGAACTGTCTATTGATGATAGTGGAGCATTGAAGTCCCCAACTGTGATGGTGTTGGTGATTATTTGTGTTTTGTTGCCAAGTAGGTTTTGTTTTATGAATTGTAGTGCACCTGTTTTTGGTGCATATAGATTGATGATTGTAATATCCCCCTTGTTGGATTGTTCCCTTGATGAGTAAGAAGTAGCTTTCTTCATCTTAAAAAAAATTTTTTTTAAATACTATTTATTTGAGAGAGGAAGAAAGAGGCAGAGAGAGATAGAGAGAGAATGGGTGCACCAGGGCCTCCAGCCACTGCAAACAAACTCCAGATGCGTGCATCCTTTTCTGCATCTTCCTTATGTGGGTCCTGGAGAATTTAACTGGGGTCCTTTGGCTTTGCAGGCAAGTGCCTTAACCACTAAGCTATCCCTCCAGCCCTTCTTTGTCCTTTTGATTACTTTTGGTTTGAAGTATATTTTATCCATTCTCTTGGAATATTCTTTCCCACCCTTTCACACTGAGGAGTTGTCTGTCTTTAGTGGTGAGTTGGGTTACTTGAAGACAGCAGATTGGGGGCAGGGTCCATTGTTCTGATCCACCCTATTAACTTGTGTCTCTTGATGGGTGAATTAAGGCCATTAATGTTTAGGGTAATAACTGTGAGGTTTGATTTAATCCCTCCTATATTGTGGTGCTTTATGGGGTTTGGTGTTTTCTTGGACTTTGTAGTTTTTTGAGCCTTCTCTAGGTTTGGTTATTGTGGTCTGCTTCTTTTAGACTCTTACAATTGATTGTTTGACCATTCTGTGTGGAGAATTTTCTGAACTATTCTTTGTAGGTTTGGCTTTGTGTTCATATAGTTGTAGGACTGACTTTTATCATGGAAAGTTTTTCTTTCACCATCTATTATGAGGGATACTTTTGCTATATACAGTAGTTTGGATTGGAAGCCATAGGCTGTTAGACTTTTTACTGTTCCATTCCAGGCCCTTCTCGCTTTCAGGCTTTCCATTGAGAAATCTGAGGTAATTTTGATGGGGTTACCTTTGTATGTAATGTGTTGTTTCTCTCTTGTTGCTTTTAGGATTTTCTCCTTGTTTTTGTTGTTTAGAGTCTTAATGATAATATGCCTTGGAGAGTTTCTTCTTTGGTCCAGTCTGTTTGGAGTTCTGTTAGCTTCTTGCCTCTTGATGGGACTCCCTTTTGCAAGGGTGGGAAAGTTTTCTTCAATAATTTTGTTGAGTAAGTTCTCCATGCCTTTGGTCTGAATTTCTTCCCCTTCTCGTATACCCATGATCTGAATGTTGGGACTTTTAAGAGTATCCCACAGTTCCTTCATGTTTTGTTCACAAAAATATTTTAAGTTATTTAAGGTTTTGAACTTGTGAAATGTTTCTTCTCTCTTGTCTTGCAGTTCTGAGGTTCTGTTCTTCATATGACTGACTCTGTTCTTAAAGGCTTCTGGAGAGGTTTGGACTTGTTCAATTCGGTGTGTATTTTCTGTTACCTTTTTCTGTATAGTATCCATCCCTCTGTCAAGTTCCCTTTCAGGTCATTTTTTTGATTTTCTTAATGCTTCTTGGAATTTATCCTTGCATTTATTTATGTCTTCATTGAGCTTAGCCAGCTTATTATTGACGTCTTCTGTTTTTTGGCTCTTCTTCAAATCACTTAACTCTCTCTCTCTCTGTTTGTTTGTTTATTTATTTATTTATTTATTTATTTATAATTTGGTCCAACCTCATGATGACAGCATTCACACAATTGTTGGCCTTTTGTTGATTTTCTGCAAGTTCTGCCAATTGCTTGGTCAGGGTCACTTACTTTGTGTCTTCATTTGTGGGTTCTGATCCTGTTGTTTCTTCTATGTTTTGGTTAGAGATTTCCATTGTGGGACTAGCCAGCCTTGTTGGGTTCCTTCCATTTGCTGTTGTGCTGTGGTCTGCCCATCCCAGTATAGGAATCTAATTTAATTCAGAAGGAAGCTGTAGCTTACCCTGAAGTGTCTTCAGTGATTGTTCCATTTTATGTGTGACTAGGTTAGGATTTTCATGGCACAGGAGCCTGTCTGCTCAGGCCGGAGAGTCGGCTCAGCCCCAGTGGAGACCCAGGGACTTGGTGGCAAGGAGAGGAGACAGAAGACAGCATGGGCCAGGAGATGGATGGGGAGAGGGGATGGCATGGTCCTGATGATGGGTGGTGGGAGGGGAGAGGGGAAGGCGTGGACCTGGTGGTGAGCAGTGGGGCGGGGAGAGGGGATAGTGCAGACCAGTGGCATCTTTGGGCAGGCACCCAGTGCAAGGGAGAGAGAGGAGGAAGTGAGGAAAGGCACGGGAGGGAGGAGACCTGGTTGGCAGGAGGAAAGGTGACAGGCACTTGGCTCCAATCAGCTGAGCATGCCCGTAGCACAGCAGAGAACCTGGTTTGCAGTGTGGCAGGTGGGACAGGTGTTTGAGGGGTCTGGAGGCTAGTGGGCTGGCTACGTGAGAGCATGGGAATCAGCAGACTCGCTACTGTGCCCCTCCTTGCCCTCCCCCTGGAGTATGCTAGGACCTGCTGACCCTGGAAACTCACAGATCTTGCCTGGTATTACCCCGGAAGCTGAAGCATGGTTAGGTGGACACCATCTTGACCGGAAGTCCCTTGACCCTGGTTCCTAGAACTTCAAATAAAAATTTCACCTGTTTAGTCCAGAATAATACAGGCCTTGACATTTATCTTTGGCCACTGTTTAAAGGATGAAATGAAAGCATTGGCTTTAAGGTTCAAACTAAGACAACTTTTAAACTTTTCAGTCTGCATGAAAAACTCCTTTTCTCATACATGAGAACTTAACTCGTTTAGCTAATTTGTAGTTAAATTTATTGAAACAAAACAATTTTTAGCATTTAGTTTATATTGGAGATAAATTTTTGTCTACTTTCAAGTGGGAAGGAAAAAAATCATATGCTTTTCCCCCTCAAACTGAGTTGTTGATTTTGATAGTTTCTCATGCAATGATGATAGTTTTTTTGCAAACTTAGAAAATATATGTGTGTGTGTGTGTGTGTGTGTATATATATATATATATATATATATATATAAATGTATATACGTACATTTATTTATTTATTTGAGAAAGTCGGGGGGGGGGGGGTAGAATGGGTGCATGAGATCTTCTAGCCACTGCCAACAAACTCCATACACTTGTACTGCTTGTTCTTGCACATCTGGCTTATTTTGGTCCTGAGGAATTGACCCTGGGTCTTTTGGTTTTGCAGACAAGCACCTTAATTGCTAAGCCATCCCACCATGCCCCCCTTTTGCAAACTTTTAATATTTACCTTTTTTTATTGAACTTTTAAGTTTTTTTTGAGTGCTGAGTAATGTCTTTCTGTGGATATCAGCTGTTCATTAACAAGGCAACACAACTGATGGATGGGGAATGGAATTCACCAGAGGAAATGCTAGGAATGTAGACTGACTGCTTAATGATATGGTGTTTTGCTGTGGATGCTTTCTTGTTGTTGTTTTCTTTTAATGGTGCATAGTGTTGTGGAACTAGTGGTAATGATTGTACATCATTGTGAATGTACTAAAACTACTGATTGTGCACTGTATAGTGATCAAAAGTTGAGTTTTGTCTCAATAAAATTCATTATTTAAAAATTTAAAAATTGTAATATATGAGGGGGAAATCCCTAAGATATGTAGCATACTGCTCTGGATATTTCAGATCTCATTCTTGAATTAAAATAATGTGCATCATCTGAAGGGCTCAGGACTGTACTCTTTGCCATCTGACAGAAGTTAAACAGTCCTACAGACTCATTATTGTATTTATGGCATATATATATATATATATATATATATATATATTGGTTTTTTGAGGTAGGGTCTCACTTTAGCTCAGGCTGACCTGGAATTCTCTATGTAGTCTCAGGGTGGCCTCGAACTCACAGTGATCTTCCTACCTCTGCCTCCCGCGTGCTGGGGTTAAGGGCATGCGCCACCACGCCTGGCAAATATTTTTGAGAGTTCAATAGAATAGCTTCCGTCTCAGTAACAAAAGAAATGTGATTTTTCTTTTTACTTTATGAATACTGTGAATAATATAAGATAAAAGCTGTACATGAGTTATTTCTCCTTGCACAGACATGTGTTTACTCCCCAGGCTGCAGGTTATTGTGGCACACATCTTTGATACCAACATTATTCTTAGCTTCATCTATTTTTCACACCCATTTTCTTCAGTTGTTGTTTTATTTTGTGTATTAACATACCTTAGCAAATTATCCCACATCTAATTTTACAACAGGGCAAAATAAAAATATACAGAAAAAGGAAAAGGATCTTACAATTACAGTGGGAAAGTTAACAGTACAAATGCCAGTTTAAATAACTTATCTAACTTAATTATAATTTTACACTAATATGTAATTAATCAATAGGGAACTAATAAACAGAAGAAAGGGGCCTCTAGATATGATGAGGACTTATTTAAATGATTGGTAGGTGAGTGTCTTCCTGTTTTGAGTACTTGCTGAATTACAGAGTTAGAAGCTGAAAATCCAAAAGTGGAAACAGGTCAGTAAAGAGAAGGGAAAAGGGAAAGTAGAGTGATGTTTTTAGTATTGATGGCAATACTTCTTGTCTAATGTTGATCTTATTTAAATCTCACTGTGTGAGATCAAATAAAAGCTGAACATGACATTGCTTTTATTCTGTGCAGCTGCATGTGTATAGTTTAGAAGGGTATTGCTGACATATTATGAGATATATGAACGTCACATAATATTGGCAATATGACAGACTCTATTGTAAGACAACGTTGCTTCTAAAGAATTTTTAATTTAGTTATCTATATTTTCCCATAAATCTTAATAGTTTTCTATTAATCCTTTAATTAAATCTTACATTTATTCATTACCCTTATATTTCCAGCAGCATTCTCCTGTGTTACTATACCCTGGGCTTTGTTTTCTCACACAGACTCAGTCTCTTACACACATCCCTGGAGGGAGGAGTTTCCAGTCCTTTTGCCAGCTGAATTCGTTCATACATAAATCTTAATGCCATGGAATCTCCCCTCTAACCTATCTCTATTCTCTTGTCTCTTTATTAGTACCCCAGTGTTCTGCATTTCAGTGCCTGGCAGTGGCATTCACTTGGTTATTTTCCTTCTCCTGCCTTGTTGGCCACTAAACACAGAGCCTTAAACACACTAAATTTTTTTCTTACTTTTGCATCTTTTATCTTATTTCGTCTGTCAGAAATCAAATATCCAGTCATTTGTCACCACCAAGGTTGCTACTAGGAGAGTTTCTTACTTCCACTTGAGTTACTATAGCCCCTGAATTGCTGATTCTTCCTCTGCCCCTCCCCCTCCACCAGAACTATTCTGTACACAGTGGTTAATCTTTCCTTCACAGTAGTTAATCTTTCCTTCTTTCCTTCCTTCTTTCTTCCTTTTCTGTCTTCTTCTTCCTTCCTTCCTTCCTTCCTTCCTTCCTCCCTCCTCCTCCCTCCTCCCTCCCTCCCTCCTCCTCCCTCCCTCCCTCCCTCCCTCCCTTCTTCTTTCTTTCTTTCTTTCTTTCTTTCTTTCTTTCTTTCTTTCTTTCTTTCTTACCATACCACTGTGTTGGTCAAAATAATCTTGTTCCTTTCAGCATATGTGAAATGCCATCCATTCTATTTATTATTGCTTTATTGCTTTCCAGGCCTTCTATGCTCTCTGTTTTTCTTTTTCTTTCTTCCTGTTTTTTTTTTTTGTTGTTCATTTTTATTTATTTATTTGAGAGTTACAGAGAGAGAGAGAGAGAGAGAGAATGGGCGCGCCAGGGCCTCCAGCCACTGCAAACGAACTCCAGACGCGTGTGCCCCCTTGTGCATCTGGCTAACGTGGGTCCTGGGGAATCGAGCCTCGAACTGGGGTCCTTAGGCTTCACAGGCAAGCGCTTAACCACTAAGCCATCTCTCCAGCCCATTCTTCCTGGTTTTTTGAGGTAGGGTCTCACTCTAGCCCAGGCTGACCTGGAATTTACTATGTAGTCTCAGGGTGGTCTTGAACTCATGGTGATCCTCCTACCTCTGCCTCCCCAGTGCCGGGATTAAAGGCGTGCGCCACCATGCCGGGCTGTGCTCATGCTGTACTGACTTACTGTGCATCAGCTCTGAGTCTTCAGGTACTTTTCTGAAAATACCAAACCGCCTTACCTCAGGGTCTTCACACTTGTAATTCTTTTTATTTGGCATGTTGTTTCTTACTTCATTCTGGTCTCAGGACAGTTATCTTCTCTATATTTTCAGTGTCAGTACTTTCTCTCCTTGCCCTTTGGCAGTGTTCTTATTTCAGGGAACTTCTCTTGTTTCCGCCTCCCATCCTGTTGTCAGTGTGCTGTGATTATAGAAACCAGCCAAGCTTTGGGCCACTTATAGGGAGTTCAGAGTTTTATCCACCCAGCTAACCATAGCCCTGTGGTTTGGTTCTCATAACTGTAAGAAAGCAACATTTTAGGTTTGGTTGTTTTGTAGGTCTTTACTATTAGAATGTTAAGTCTGTGAAGACAGATATTTGACTTGTTCACTGCTCTATTCCCAGGTTTACCACAGTGGAGTCTCATAGAAAATACACAGTAAAGCCAGGCATGGTGAACATGTCCTTAATCCCAGCACTCAGGAGGCTGAGTTAGAGGATCCTGAGTTTAAGGCCAGGCTGCTCTATATAATGGCAAGACTTTGTCTAAAAACAGAAATAAGCACCCAATAAATATTTACTGGCTGGATGAACACAAGAATGATTTGATTAATGTTTCAGTAAGTGAATACATTAAATTAAAATTTGATTTATATTTTGATTTTCATACTTGTTAATTTTTTAATTTAATTAATTTATTTATTTGAGAGAGCTAGAGAGAAAAAGAGGCAGAGAAAGAGAGAGAGAGAGAATGGGCATGCCAGGGCCTCCAGCCACTGCAAATGAACTCCAAACCTATGTGCCTCCTTGTGCATCTAGCTTACATGGGTCCTGGGGAGTTGAATCGAGGTCCTTTGGCTTTGCAGGTAAACACCTTAATTGCTAAGCCATCTCTCCAGGCCCCTAAAGATTTATTTTTATTTATTTATTAGAAACAGAGAAAGGAGAGAGAGAGAGAGAGAGAAAGTGAGAATGGGCACACCAGGGCCTCTAGCCACTGCAAACGACTCATGTACCACCATGTGTATCTGGCTTATGTGGGACCTGGAGAATTAAACTTGGGTCCTTATCCTTCACAGGCAAGTGCCTTAACCACTAGCCCATCTCTCCAGCTCCAAATTTTTATATAGTAACATATAAAACATAAGTTTATCATTTTTGTTCTTTAAACGTGTATTAGGTAGCATCAAGTGCATTAATTTTGTTGTACAAACACCACCACCGTCCCTCTCCAGGATGGCTTTTCATATTCCTTCTATAACCATTAAATACCACCTTTTGGCACCTGTCATTTTACTTTCTATATCTATAAATTTTACTATTTTAGGTACCTCATATATGTAGGATCTCTTAGACATTTGTCTTTTGTGACTATTATTTCTCTGAACAAAATATCATTAAGGTTCATCTGTGGTTTTGTTTTTGGATGTTTATAAGTGGCATGTTTCATCATTTACATAACAATTGTATGTATGTCTTATATACCTCTTTCATTTTTATACCTAAAAAAAATTTATAAGTTTAGTTGACTAAATTTCACTATATCCTTGTGCATTTGATAATTATGGTGTAGCACACCAAGTATGTATAGCCTATCTGAAGCACGTAATTCATAAGTGGCTAAATCTAAGTCAGGACTCCCAGGTGATGTCATTCTTTGTTAAAACTGAGAGTATTAAATCAGAATTCTTATATAATGATATTACTTGAAGGGTTCTGGGCAGAAAAAAAAAACCCCAAAGTCCACAATAGTAATCATTATTTAATGTCCCTAAATAGTGATAGCAATTCTTCTAATGGAAAAAAAAAAAAACCATTGTAAATTATCTGAAATCTAGTTATGCTCAGATTAGTTCAGTTCTAAGTAAATATTGTATTGTTAGAATTCATAATTACCTTGGCAGTCATCATAGTATAAAATGGATTTTGAATGTGTAGTTGGAATAGACTCATTTCATTTTCTTACCTTTTGTACATACAACTTTATAGAGCTATGTGCTTATGCTCGGTTTGACTGCTGGATTGTTCAAATTAGAACTTGGCTTTTTTTTAAAAAAAAATTTGCCATTGTTATTGCATATTTAAGGTGTTGGTATCCAACCAAGGAGTCTTGTGCATACTAGGAAAGTACTCTAGTACTGAGTTATACCCCCAACCTGGCTGGAGAAACTTGTGAATGGCAAATTACCTATTGATTTGGTATTTGTTGATAGGACTAGGATAGGCTTTAATATGATCTTTAAAAAAATAAATTTTTCATATCAAACAATGTGGTTTGATTTAGTTCACAGTAATTCCTAATGCTTAAAGTTCTGTGTGCCATTATATTTGAATTCCCTAAACAACTTGTAGTTATGGAAATAAAGTTGCAACTGAAATAACATGTCGTTTATTTTAAAAAGAAGCTTCATTATATTACTTCCCTTAAGTAATTGGTACACTTTTGGATGTAACCTCAAGAGTGTCTCAATACCAGTTGGCAGTCCTATCACCCCTTCCTCTAATGGATGCCCATTTTTGGCTCAAAAGTGGAACTATGAAGAAGTGAGTCAAGATTTTTGGGAAGTGCTAATCTGTGTTGAAAGAACAGTGGTAAAGTTTGGGGAAAAAAGGTACTTTGTATGTACTTAAACTAAAAAAAAATTAACAAGTACAACATCCAGTTGTGTCGTGTGGTTCTTATGAACACTGAAATGGAGTCGTCTTCTGGGCCCTAGATAAAGCTTTGTGAATCAGCCTATAAGAATCCTTCCTTTCCAGAGAAGCTTCATTCACACAACCATAAAGGCAAATACTACAAAGGAAGACTGATAACATTTTAAACAATACCAGGTTTACGCTTCCTTTTTCTGGATGGTGAGATAAATGATTTGGTATATTTTAGCCATTTATGGATATTCTCAATAAAAGAAGTATTTTAGCAGTAATACTACTGCAAATGTGTTATTGAGTTTGAAGAAGTGGCCAAGAAAAACAGGCATTTATTTTTTGCATTCACACACTTGTCAAGTGTGTTCCCTACACTTAAGTACTTCTCCAACTCTGGGCACCAACTACATGGCCAAGTTCAACTTGGACACAACATAGTTGGAATCAGCACCAGATTCCACAAGTTAAGGACTCAGTCCCACAACATTGCCCCCACTGAAGATACCAGTCACCAGCTTATGACTAGTGAACTATAACTGGACATTCCCATATAGTTCAATAATTTACTAGAGTGATTCACAGAACTCAGAGAAATATTTTACTTACATGTACTAGTTTTTTTTTTTTCATAGAGTACTATAAGGGCTGCATATGGACAGCCAAATGAAGTGATGCATAGGGGACTGTCTGCAAGGGTCCCCAAGTGCCAGAGCTTTTTTCTCTGTGAAGTTGGGGGTGAACTGCACTCTCAGCACTAGGATGCTGTCACCTACCTGGAATCTTATCAGACGACGTAGGTCAGTAGTTCTTGTAGCACTTACAGCCCACTCATCTTCCCACCCACCACATCATGCCCTGATATTGGAAGGTGTACTGAAAGCTCTACACCTCTGATTACTTAGTCTTTCTGGTTGCTAGCCCCCTGTCCTGTCTACATTAAGTCACCTTATTAGCATAAAATCAAGTATGATTCAAGAAGGCTTGTTAAGATTAACAGCCACTATTTTTACTCAGGAATTTAGAGCATGTTAAGAGTTCTGTGCTAGGAATGGGGACAAATAGCAAATATTATTTCTCATTATACCACTGTGACAGTTGGAATCATAATAAATCATTTTTTTAAAGTTTTAAAGAGATTGTTTTGTTTTTGCTTTGGGGTTTGTATAGTTCTTAAGGTAGTTTTCTTATAGAAAAATGTTCTAAAGAAACTTACTTTGTATTAGATTTGATATGACAAAGTTAGTAGGGATTTTTTTATAGATTCCGGAGGCTTTTTTCATATTTTTTTTATTTGAGAGAGAAAGAGGCAGGTAGAGAGAGAGAGAGAGAAAGAGAGAGAATGGGTGTGTCAGGGCCTCCAGCCACTGCAGACGAACTCCAGTTGCATGCATCAGCATCTGACTTACATGGGTACTGGGGAATCGAACTTGGGTCCTTCGGCTTTGCAGGCAAGTGCCTTGAATGGTAAGCCATCTCTCCAGCCCCAAAGTTAATAATTTTATATGAGAAGTTACTTGATTTATTCCTAGACTTTTCTTGGAAGACAATGGAATCACCTTCTAACTATATAAATAACTCTAAATAGTGGGCTTCTAATTATTTCTTACAGCAGATACTGAATTAGAGTCTGCTTATCCTATATAAAATCCTGCTAAGGTTACCAAAGCCAAGTAGTGCTCAGTGCAGAGAATTGTGTCAATGCTTCTGTTGATAAAGAATTGCAAACTGTCAAAATAAAAATAATGACTTTGGATTTGGATGGATAAGCCTATAAGACTCTTTCTTCCAGTCATAGAGCAAAGGAATACTTGATTGCAGGGAATCACTTATTATCAATTTTAAGTGTAAGAGGCTCTATCTTTTTTGTCAATTTTGTTGTATGTTAGCAGGGATTTTTTTTCTTTTTGCATAGCAAGGATCATTGGAATGATTGCTTTCATGGCCTCTGTGGCAAGAGAAAGCACCTCTGATTCTTTACCCTTCATTGACCCACAGTTAAAACTGAAGCCAGGAAGCATTCAGGGAATACATTGCACAAGATGCACTGGCTGGAGTTGGAACCCAGTTGTATGTGATCTTGCCTCTTTTTACTATTTTGGGTGTGATGTACATATTACTTAGCACTTTAAGTTCTCCCCAAGCTAATGCCCAAGTAAACAGTAGACTGAAGTTATACTTTACCAGTCAGAAACTGCTAAGTGCCTTATAACTCAGGACCTCCTCACTCTATCCAATCATTACATAGTTTGTCTTCCTTTCATTTTTGGTCTACATAAGGTCTCAGCTGTGGCTCTGGATGCAGCCTGCTTCACACATTGTTCTTTTATTTATTTATTTACTTATTTATCTATTTATTATTGTTATTATTATTGACAATTTATTTTGTATGGATACATCATGTGTTGGGACCCTATTTTCCCTCATCCCTGCCCCCATTCCACTAGGGACCCTACTCAGTGGGGCTGTAGGCATTCCCTATGGGGTTATGGGTTATACATTGTGGGAGCAGCAGACAGTTATTTCGGGCATGATATCTCAACCTGTAGCTCTTAAAATCTTTCCGCCCCCTCTTCTGCAAAATTCCCCGAGCCGTGGTGGGTGAGTTTTAAGTCTGTTTCAGTGGTAAGCTCTTAGAAGATTCTGATCTCTGCTTTGGTAAGTGTTGAGTATCCTCAGCGTCTGTCTCCTTCACCCTGGCACTGATTGTCAGGTTCAGCATAGAAGCAACCTTCCTGCTCCCCAGAAATTTCTCTGTAGTTTCAGCTGTGGCTTGGCTGAAGTGCAAGGGGTAGTTTATCTCCTCTGGCCTTGCTACCTTCTGAAAAAGAAGAACAGGTTTTCCTGCGGAGAGTGATGTCAGCTTAGTTTAAATTGGACAAGCATTATTAATTTAGGGGAGAATTTGATGAATGGAATCCTTTTAGCTAAAGACTAATGAGAGCTTGACACTGGAGAGCATAATCTTCATCTCCACTGGATTCTGATCTGGTTCCCAATTCCAGATACGGGTTTCTTTACATTGAATGGATCTATTAGCCAATCTGAAAGCTATTGGTTACCCAACAAGGCAGTGTGCCACTATTGCACTGGCATGTACTTCCTGCCAGGGTGTTTGCTTCTAAGTAGCTTAGACCTCTGGTTGCTCAGACCTTTGTTGGACACTTTCCCCCAGTATCTCATGTAGTGCTTTCTAGTACTAGATGGGCTGTCTGGGGACTGGCTCTCTTCCAGATTCCAGCCAGGTCTCTCCATGCTCTGTATTGGCAGCATATGTTGCTTTACCTTTTGTCTCAGGTGGGTAATCAACTGCTTTGATAGAAACTTGTCTTGGTTTGGGGACCTTGTAGATCTCTCTGATCAACAGCTCATTGTGGGTAGCAACCGATTTCTCATACTGGGAGTTACAGGCCAGGGACAAAAAAAAAAAAAAAAAAAAAAAAACCTTAGGCATCATCCCACCCTCCCTCTCCAGGATCCTTCTTTTCAGGTGCACCCCCTTTCATGCATTATTCTTTAAGTAAACACTGTGGATTATATTGTGGCTAAAGTTGGTGTTTTTTTTTTTTTTTGACAGATATCTTCTCATATAATTAGCAAACTTTTAGCCTAGGTACCAACATGGACAGTATATATGCAGATCAAGAAGTGGTCTGCCAGGCTGGAGAGACGGCTTAGTGGTTAAGCGCTTGCCTGTGAAGCCTAAGGACCCCGGTTCAAGGCTCGGTTCCCCTGGACCCACGTTAGCCAGATGCACAAGGGGGCGCATGCATCTGGAGTTTGTTTGTAGTGCCTGGAAGCCCTGGCATGCCCATTCTCTCTCTCTCTCTCTCTCTACCTGCCTCTTTCTCTCTCTCTCTGTTGCTCTCAAATAAATAAATAAAAATGAACAAAAAAATTAAAAAAATAAAAAATAAAAGTACTATTTATTAAAAAAAAGAAGTGGTCTGCCATGTGCATGCTGCACTAAATTATGTACATTAGTACAGTTGTCACAAAGGTTGTATTCATGTGCTAGGGAATTGAACTTGTCCCGCTGGCCTTGCAAGCAATGCCTTTAACCACTGAGTCATTTCCCTAGCTGTGTATTCTATTTGTTTTTTTTTGTTTTGTTTTGTTTTTTTGTTTTTGTTTTTTGTTTTTTTTTTTCTTTTGGTTTTTCGAGGTAGGGTATCACTCAGGTTGACCTGGAATTCACTATGGAGTCTCAGGGTGGCCTCAAACTCATGGTGATCCTCCTACCTCTGCCTCCCAAGTGCTGGGATTAAAGGCATGGGCCACCATGCCCGGCTTCTATTTGTTTTTTAATTTATTCTTTAGTGCTGGCATTTGAACCCAGGGCCTCACCTGTTATTAGCTGTACCTTATGTATGACTCTACCACTGGCCCTCTCCACAGTCCCAATATATTCTATTTCTATTCTTGTTTTAAACTGAGATGATAGTCTTCTTTCTTATGGACTATGTTCATTGCTTAGTTAAAATTATATTGTGGCTGAGTTGTGATGGTGAATTGTGACCCCAGCACTTGAAAGGCCAAGGCAGGATGGAGGCAAGCTCAAGTCCAATCTAGTATACATAGGGATACCCTTCTTTAACAACTAAAACAAACCCATTATTATTGTTGTTAATAAAGTTTATCACCTTTCCCCCCTGAAACATTACATAAGAAACAAAATAATTGATAGCAAATGACATCCTTAATGATCAAAACTATCAAAATTGTTAATAGAGTATACTTAATTTTTTTCCTTATTTTGTTGAAGTTTTAATCTCATCCTCAACAGCATATATGAAAAGAATTAAAGCAAGTCCTACTTAGCTAAACAAAGGGAAACACATTGAAATGTAAATGCCAGGCAAAAGGGATTTAACCAGAAAGGTCAAACTTACTTCAGCTGAGTGTGGTAGAACACTCCTGTACTCCCAATGACTCAGGAAGAAGAAACCTAGGTGTGTTGGAATCTAGCCTGGGCAACATAGTGATAACCTGTCTCAAAACAACCAAAACTCAATTCTCTAAAATTCGAGTTTTGACATAATAAGTGCTATTTGACAATATAGATTGTGTGGGAAGTTTTTTCTCCCAAAGGCAGACTTGAAAATTATATATATAATGTATATATATTATATATATATATATATATATATATATATATATATTATTATATATAATATATATTATTATTATCCAAGGAGAGAGAGAGAGAGTATGGGCATGCCAGGGCCTCTTGCTGCTGCAAACTAACTTCAGAGCATGCGCCTCTTTGTGCATCTGGCTTTACATGGGTCCTGAGGAATTAAACTTGGGTCCTTTGGCTTTTCAGGCAAGCACCTTAAACCCTGAGCCATCTCTCCAGCCTGAAAATTATTTTAAGTTTAAAGAATTTTTTTTTTTTACAAATTTAGAACAATTTTACTGAAGTGAGCATATTTGAGTTAACAGAGTTAATAGTGTTTCTCCTCCTAGTAGTTGTTAAAAGTAGAGAAAATAGAACTTTTTATTAGTGCTAGAGTCTCCTGCATGCTTAAGCATACACTTGTACGACTGAGATGTGCCTGGAAGCCCTGGAAAATAAAGCTATAAATATTTAGGAGCATCATTTTATAGTTTGTACTGGTGTAGTTTCAGAAAATGCCCGATGTTGAGCTGGCAGCGTAGCTTAGTGGTAGAGTGTTCACCCCATGCACATAAAGTCCTATCACCCTGCATAGTTTTACTGTATAGTACAGTAGACAGATGTTACATGTAACCATTTAAAATATTTTAAGGGCTGAAGAGATGGCTTAGCAGTTAAGGTGCTTGCCTGCAAAGCCTAAGGATCCAGGTTCAATCCTCCAGTATTTACATGAGCCAGATGCACAAGGTGGTGCACGCATCTGGAGTTCATTTGCAGTGGCTGGAGGTCCTGGCGCACCCATTCTCTCTCTCTCATAAATAAAAATAAATAAATAATTAAGTACTTAAAAGTCAATGCCTTAATTATAGTGGCCATATCACAGGTGCACCATAGCCACATTTGGCTATAGGCCTTGTTCTGTAACATGTAAATATGGAATATTTCCATGACTGCAAAAAACTACCTTGTATAGATCTTAACAGATTACATTGCCATTAATCTCTCCAGCATATGGTTCTCTATTTATTAGTACCCTCCTCTCCACTCCAAGGGAGTCTAGCTGAGAGCTCATGTTTGTCTTGTATTAGGCCCAGGCATCCATTCCAAGCACAAATACCTGTGATTTTTTTTTTTTTTTTTGCCTATGTCCATAACCCAAGAATGCAAGCCTTGAAACACCCTACAAATAGCATATGATTTATAAAACTATTTTTCATATGTTACTTTTGGAAATGATTATTTATTCTATTTCTGGGATTCAAAGCCAAGCTTCACACATGCTAGGCAAACACTCTACCAGAGAGATACATCTTTAGTCGTGATTTTCTTTAATGTATAACCACTCTTTGAAAAGAGCATAAAATACAGAAAAACATTAACTATTACTGTAACTGAATTATGGACATACTCATCACGTTTTTCTGTGTTGTATTGAGTGATGAATAAAGCCAGGAGGTATCCAATGCTGCTTCTAATTTTTTCAGTGTGTTAGGTAGAAATATCATTACTTTTTAGATATAGAAACATGCACAGTATTGTCAAGTATAGGTTAAAAGATTATAAGAAAATTGATTATAGAGAGTCTTTCTGTTTGGGGGCAGAGTAAGTATAAAAATAAAGTTGGCAGCACTCGGGAGGCAGAGGTAGGAGGATCGCCGTGAGTTCGAGGCCACCCTGAGACTCCATAGTGAATTCCAGGTCAGCCTGGGCTAGAGTGAGACCCTACCTCGAAAAACCAAAAAAAAAAAAAAAAAAAAAAGTTGGAAGATGCTAATTGCTGGAACAGTGCCCAGTATGCCAAGACTTTTTTTTCTTCTCACATCTGTAGGTAGACAATGTTGGTATCTTCTGAGAGTATGTATTATGGAGGATTCTCTTTGCATGTTTGCTAAAAATAGTGACTTGTAGAGAAATAGCATGTAACCAGTATATGAGTTGAATTATATTTTCTTAAAATACAACATTACTTTTATATGTATAATTTATTTGTATAATACATTTCCTAGTTTCTAACATGATATTAAGAATTATTCTTTGCTTATAAAGACACTTGGGATTTTATGAGAAATCTTAATATTTGCGTGGCTTTATCCTCTGGAGTCGTTTCAATTTCATATATTCTTTCCTCATGCAATTGCAAGTACCTACTAAGTTATGTGTAAAAATTGCTATGACAAGAAAGGAATGACTTTACTTTTTTAAAAAAAGGTTTTAGTGAAGTAAATAGTGTTACCTATAGAGTTAGTCTTAATTGCCATATGTTTTTATTTAAATTAAAAGCAAAATGGAACATTTAATCTTATCATTGACTTATGAATATTCTTTTGATTTCGACTATTTATAAAAAATTTAACATTGTCTTTAAATTTTATTTATTTATTTATTTATTTATTTATTTATTTATTTATTTATGTATTTGCAAGGAGAGAGGGACAGAGAACACAGTCATGCTAGGGCTTGTGATCACTGCAAACAAAGTCCAAATGCATGTACCACTTTGTGCATCTGGCTTTATGTGGGTACTAGGGAATCGAATCAGGCTTTGCAGACAAGTGGCTTAACCATTGTGCAATCTCTCTAGCCCGTATTACTATTTTGGAATTAGTTTTATAGAGTGTATAGCCTTCATAAAACTTCTTAAACTGACTCTTACTTTGCAAGCCTTTTTTCTGTATTCATTAAAGTGGAGAGCATAATATTTCCATATCCACAAAGTAAGGATATTTATATGTACCTAGCTCACTGAGAAGATTCAGAGAAACAATGAATACTTGCTTGCTTTACTCATCACTCAGTTCAACATGGAAATAAACCGATTGCATTTTAAATTTATTTAAGGTAATAGTAACTGTTGTATGTATGTGTGTGTTTGAGAAGGCAAGAAGTTCTTTGAAGACAGTTCTTTGAATACAGAAGGTACAGTAATATGCTTGATGGGTGAGGCCACCTTCTGATTGGATTTGTCTGGTATCAGCTAATTTAGAGAGTGTTGTCTCCAGGTCCATCTTCTCTGACTCTACATCACTTAGAGCTCTTCTGAACATTCTCCTACTCCAAAGTCTCTCCTTGTTTGAACCTTGTGATGCCATTGTTTTAGTTTGCAGTCAGATTTATTTATAAATCTTCCTCAAATTCTGTTGGATACTCTATTCTTCCATTTACCTTACTGAACCCACCCACACTTTTGGCTTAAAGTTTTATATTACTGATTTTCAAGTTTTGAAATAGTTTAAATTTCTCTCTGCTTGTGGGAGCATCTCCATTTGAATGACCTATCATAACCCTGACTTTACTAGCTGTTCAAAACAAAGTCAACCCATTATGTAAGCTTCATTTAACAGTCCTTCCTTTGCTGCTCCTGGCAGTTGATTTAGAATGAATTTCACTTGATTTCAAACAAATCTTGGGTTTTCAGTTTCTTTTTCAAGTGTCCATCAAAACCTTTCAGACTCTTCAGACTTTTTTTTCTTTTTTCTAAGACTCCTTTTTTAATGTTTTATTTTTATTTTTTTATCACAAATATGTGAGATAGAGAGAGGCAGATACAGAGAGAGAGAGAGGAGGAATGGGTGTGTCAGGGCCTCCAGCCACTGCAAACAAACTCCAGACTCATGTGCTACCTTGTTTATCTGGTGTACATTGGTCCTGGGGAATTGAACCTGGGTCATTTGGCTTTGCAGGCAAGCACCTTAACTGTTGAACCATCTCTCCAGCCCAACCTTTCAGAGCCTTATTATCTAACACCTGCAACTCACAACTCCCATTTTCCACTGCTCATGTTGCTCTGTATTCTTTTACTTGTAACAGGCAGTGGTGTTCTTATCTATACTCTGTAGCCTGTGGCATAGTACTATATGCAGGAAGAACTGCACAAGCACTTGTTAGCTGAGAAGGACCCTCTGAGGAGATAGCATTTGTCTTAATAAATGATTGAAGAGGGAGAACCAGTTTTTCTTTGATGGCCCAGGCAGACCTGAAACTCACTCTCTATAGAGCCCAGGATGGCCTTGAACTCATTGTGGTCCTCCTTTCTCAGTCCATAATGCTGGGATCAAAGACATGAGGTACCATACCCTGCTGAACCAGTTTTCTAAAGATACAGACAAGAGTTACTTTAGGCATAGGGAAGGACCAGTAAGTGTCAAAGTTCTGAAAAGGGATGTTTGTTGTGTTTGAGGGGTGTCAAGATTCTTTTGTCTGGAGCACAGTAAAAAGAGAGTGGCAGGAGGTATAGTAGAGTCCAACTGACAGAGGCCTAAAGAGCCATGGTAAGAATTATGGGTTTTTTTTCTGAGTGATGGACAGTTTTGAAGGTTAAAGGTCTAGTTCAGTGGTAGAATGGTTGCCTAGCAAGTGTGACTCACTGGGTATATCCCTGGCATAAACAAACAAACAAACAGATAAATAAATAAATAACCTAACCAGTTTTGGGTAAGCAGGGATATGAGTGAGACATTAAGGCTAGAAGCAGGGAGGCTATAATGTATTATAGGAGAACTAGTAAGATAACTGCAGTAATGAGTTTTGAATTAAAGACAGAGTGATAAAGAAGAGTTGCCAGGGTAGAAGAGGTAGATGGTGTGAGGTACAAAAGGAACCAAGAAGAACTCCATTTGGTTTGTACAGGTCATGTACCCTGTCTTTAAGTTCTCTTTCCCAGATTGTGTAATAAGAAATATTTCTTTCCTGCTTCTTCTTTTTTTTTTGTTTGTTTGTTTTTGTTGTTTTGTTTTTGTTTTTTTTAGAGGTAGGGTCTCACTCTAGTCCAGGCTGACCTGGAATTCACTATGTAGCCTCAGGATGGCCTTGAACTCAGGGCAGTCCTCTTACTCTGCCCCCAAGTGCTGAGATTAAAAGCATGTGTTAGGCGTGGTGGCGCACGCCTTTAATCCCAACACTCTGGAGGCAGAGGTAGGAGGATTGCTATGAGTTCGAGGCCACCCTGAGACTCCATAGTGAATTCCAGGTCAGCCTGGGCTAGAGTGAGACCCTACCTCAAAAACAAAACAAAACCAAAAAAAAAAAAAAAAAAAAAAAAGAAAGAAAGAAGGAAAAGTATGTGCCACCATACCTGGCTCTTTTCTGCTTCTTAAAGGAATTATTATGGGGATTTGTTGAAATAACATATGAAAGACCATTATGAATCTTAAAACACTGTGACAGTGTGTTACTTTTTAACACAAACATTTAAGAGATGTCTTAAATAAGGTCTTGTTAATAAGTTTCACATAGATAAACTGGAAGTCATTAATAGCTCAGGAGCTAGCGTCATGTAATATTTTCCCTTAGTTTATGCTGGGTGCTTCCTAATGGTACAGTAAATCTTAGGTAATGTTGTCTCTATTCATGAGGATTAGCATGTGGCAATTTCTCCTTTTTTCTGTAAGTGACATTTTATCCCTAAATGGAGCTGCTAATCATAGGAAGAAGATGTTTATAAGCAATCCCTGTCTTCTCTTTGTTAGTATCAAAATCACAGTGGTTCTTTTCTTAGTAAATACCTTAAAATAAAACTTGTACCTTAGCTGGGTGTGGTGGCGCACGCCTTTAATCCCAGCACTCGGCAGGGGTAGGAGGATGGCGGTGAGTTCGAGGCCACTCCAAGAGTACATAGTGAATTCCAGGTCAGCCTGAGCTAGAGCAAAACCCTACCTCAAAAACAAACAAACAAACAAACAAACAAAAACCTTGTACCTTGAATGTCCTAAAGCTTATTTTTATGTATTTTATGTCACTGATTGGAAACAAAATATAAACTGCCCCACTCTAATACATATTGATCCATAAATAAACTTCAGGAATTTTATGCTTATTTGTGTCATGCCAATTTTATGTTTTCTGAGATTTTGGATTAACTTAATATAATCAAGGAAGAAAAAGTTCTAAATAAACTTTTTAGTTTCTGAAATTACTTTCTCAAATATGATTCAGCTCATTGCTTATTCTGTTTCCTGTTGTAGGTTTCTCAACAGTGATGTCACAAGATTGACCTCGCTGCTCACAGTAAGACTAAATTATCATTCAGCTTTTCAGATTGATTTGTTTTCTTTGAGAATTGGAATACAGTTATAAGATATTTATAATGTTGAGAGGGGGAAGGAGTGTGATGGAGGGTGGCATTGCAAAGGGAAAAGTGGAGGGGGAGGAAATTACCATGGTTTATTGTCTATAATTATGGAAGTTGTCAATAAGAAATAAAGATATTTATGATGTTGTCTGGTGAAAGGGCTCAGCAGTTAAAGGCACTTGCTTGCAAAGCTTATAGCCTGGATTCAATTCCCTAGTGCCCATACCCGTATAAGGCCAGATACATGTAGTAATGCATGTGTCTGGAGTTTGTTTGCAGTGCCAAGAGACCTTGATGCACCTATTCTCTCTTTCTCTCTTTTCTCTCTTTCTATGGTTTTAGATAAAAAGATATTTTTAAAAAATAGATTTATAATGTAAAATTATTATTAGGTATTTCTCAAATACACAGAGTTCAACTCCAGCCTGTGCTACATGAGTTTTTTTAAAAAAATATTTATTCTACTACTTAGTTGAATGCTTATATTTTCAGTGATTCATATTTCATATTTCTGTGAAATGTTTAAATAGTTTAACATTATTGCCCTAAAAGCTTTAAAAATATTTAAAATAAAATTACTTTCAATTTATAACTAAAATTATTACAGAAATATTTCAATCTGAAAAAAAAATAAAGCCAGTTGTGGTAGTGCCTGCCAGTAGGATATTGCTGAAGAGGCAGAGGCAGGAAGATCAAAAGTTTGAGGCTACACACAAAAAATAAAATTAAATTAAAATTTCAATGTGAAGCCGGGCATGGTGGCGCATGCCTTTAATCCCAGCACCTGGCAGGCAGAAGTAGGAGGATAACCATGAGTTCAAGGCCACCCTGAGACTACCAAGTGAATTCCAGGTCAGCCTGAGCCAGAGCGAGACCCTACCTCAAAAAAAAAAAAAAAAAAATTCAGTGTGGATCATACTCTGAAAATCATCTCTTGTTACCAAAATATTGAAAATATTTAAGATGAACACCATACTAGGAAAAAAAATAGAAAAATTAAATTACTTGATACTGTCATAAGAATTAAGAAATGGTTATGAAAGTTTAGACTTGAAAGAATTCTTAGGTTTCTTCCTAAAGTTTTCACTAACATTTAAATGATTTATAAAGCTTCTTCCATGGGCTTGGGATGTAGATTAGTTTTTAGAGTACTTGCCTAATGTGCACAAAGCCTTGGGTTCAACCCCAGCATGGAATAAACTCTGAGGTGATAATCACTACTATGAGATGTTAAATAAGTTAAAGCCTAGGAAATAATTCATTTGAGAAGTTCATATGTGATGATATTGGAAACCTTTCCTTTGTAATAATTATTACTGTATAATAGTGACAGGGTTCTGAGCCTTTCACCAGACTCTAGAGCTAAGAAAAGTAAACAAACAGATTTCAATACTCATTCAGGGTGAGAGTGTTAGTGAGAGACCATGAGTCTTGAGTAAGGTAATACCAGGAAAGGGATGGTTTATTCCAAGAAAATGGATAGGTCAAGCAACTAGTCAAATATATAAGTTGGTATCATGAAATCACACAATGAGAGCTGAAAGAGTTGAATATAGTTAGAGAAAATAAGGTGGTTATTTCTGAGCTGAAGCTATGGTTAATACTCATTTATTCTATAATATAAAAAGACATTTTTTCCTCAACAAATTTTAGCATTATTTAGAAAAAATAATTACTATTTTTTCCCTCTATGCCACAGTTTACAGAAATGATAAAACCTTTCTACGGGTCTTCCTTCTTTTCGGCCATCTGTAGTATGAAGTCTTTCCTAGGGAGATGCTGAGGAAAGCTTGCTCCCTTAGCAAGGACCGGCCCTAAAGTCCAGTTCCACCAGTTTATCCTGGTGAATCAGTGAGTTTATTGAACTTCCTTACAGGCCATGGGCAGGTAGTTACAAGAACATGGAGACCCCAAAGCAGCCATAGCATCAAAAAGTCTCATCCACTCATGGGTGACGACCTCTTCCTAGCTGCTTAGATAGAGCTCTCCTTCCCTAGATATTCTATCCTCTGTATCTTCAGACCATGAGACTTCATGCATCATTGTATATAACTGCCACAAGGGACACCAGAGGTCTCAGATGAGGGTCTGATGACCTTCCCTACACCCCTTCTCTTGTGGTAGGAAAATTAGCAGGCCCAATCTCCAGAGTCCCTTGTGAGTGGTCACAGCTGTGTCTGATAAAGATGACAAATATTTGTCTCAGAAGGCAGTATCATATAACACCATCATTAATTCCATTGAAACTTGTACATGATTCTCAGCTTAATCTTATTCAAGGGTTTCTTTGCTGCTTTTATTTCTCTACCAGAGAGAATTCAAGTACTGACCTCACTATGCTATTTTGTGTCTTTGTGTCTTGATATCTTCAAGTTTTGTATGATGTAATATATATTTAAAAGCATTATCAGATTTGAAAATGTTCTTTTTTACCTCTTACTTACATATGGCTTCCTGCCTTTATAGATCACAGATGGGCATGAAGTCAACTGTGTAAAGTGCTCCCAAACATCCAAACTTGTGATGCACACTATAGCCCTTTCATATGTTTGTATTATTTTAAAATATTTTTATTTATTTGACAGAGAGAGAGAGAGAAGGAGAAAGAGAGAGGGAGAGTATGGGCACACTAGGGCCTCCTGCCACTGCAAACAAAGTCCAGATGGATGCACCACTTTGTGAATCTGGCTTTATGTGGGTACTGGGGACTCGAACCTGGACCATCAGGCTTTTCAAGAAAGCACTTTTACCCACTGAGCCGTCTCTCCAGCCCCATCATGTACATTCTACTTGTAAATTAATTATTTTATTCACTTACATAAAACAAAGAGGCATTCAGTTAGATCTACTTAATATAATGTCCTTTCATTTGGGAGAAGGAAATCAAGCCTCACTAGTATGCTAATCTTTAAAAATAATATTTATTTGCATACTTAGTATGTGTGTATGTTTTCCACTGCAAATGAACACCAGATATCTATAGAAACATCACAGAATAACTCCTAAGTCTTTCTTTTCAAATCTCCCAAAGTCCTTTTTCTCTGTAAGTATTTATGCAGTTTTATTTCATGCAATTTTGATTGAATTGCTATTCATCACAATGGCTATTAAAATAGTATACTTTAAATAATCTTGCTTGACATATAATTTATTTGAGAAGAGAGACATTGAAAAGGAGAAAGAAAGAAAGGGCACACTAGGGCCTCTTTCCCCTGTGCAAGAACTCCAGATGCATGTGCCACTTTGTGCATGTGGCTTTATGTGGGTACTGGGGACTTGCACCTGGGATATCAGGCTTTATAAGCAAGTGCGTCTAACTGTTGAGCCATCTCACCAGCCCTTACCATATTACTACATACTTAATAATTTTTTACAGAGCAGCCTCTAAGAAGTTAAGGGGGTATTTTTGTTTCTATTAAGATTTATTTTTTCTCTTTGGTAATTTTATTATATTAAATTTGTGGCTCCATACCAGTAGAAATAGTTAACTTAATAGGTGAGATTTATAAATAATTAATCACAATTTTACAATATTTGCACTATTAGAAATTCCAGTGTTAAAATGTAAACTTAAAACATCAGTTAGGCCAGGCGTGGTGGCTCATGCCTTTAATCCCAGCACTCGGGAGGCAGAGGTAGGAGGATCCCCGTGAGTTCGAGGCCACCCTGAGACTACATAGTGAATTCCAGGTCAGCCTTGGCCAGAGTGAGACCCTACCTCGAAAAACAAAAACAAAAAAAAAACAAAAACAAAACAAAACAAAAAACACCAGTTAGGCACCTGCCCACAGAGAAATTATAATGAGGTATGACAGTGACTGATTAATGACCCCTGATATTGGCTTTCCTCCTTCTGGTTTGTTTCCCCTTACCATACCTAGAATAAAACACCATCCTCATTTCGGTCTCCTTTGCAGTTAGCTGTAGTAATGTGAGTAGTGTGTGAAACACTCAGAAAGCATCCACTTTTTTGAGACAGGGAGGTCTTCCAGACCAGCCAGCTTAACTGCAATCCTCCTGCCTCTGCCTACAGAGTATGCAGTACATGTAGGACACCTGGAGGAAGTATTCTTAAGTGAAGAGGTGCACAATCTCTTTACTCTCCTTCCTCCTTTTTGGCTGAAATGCAGATGTGATTATTGGATCATTACTAGACTCCACATACTGATAAGGGAAAAAGCATTAAGGTATAAAGTCCCTATGAACTTTATGATGTCAAAGTGCTTGTGCTAGTTTATCTCTATCTATGCTTCTGTGTTGTTCAAGCCACTAACTCTGTGTTCTTTAATACTTATGGCCAAAACTAGCCTTACTACAATAAGGTAGTTTTACATTGCTTTGTTTTTTTTTTTTTAACATTGTATTTATATGAACTTTGATAATACTTTTTGTGTCCTAGGAGAATAGAAAAGGTAACTCTCTTTAAGAGAAAGAATTAAACTGTCTGGTGGCTTGGGCCTGTAATCCAAGTTACTCAGGAGGCTGAAGCAGGATAACTATAAGTTCAAATCCTGTCTGGGCTACAGAGTAAATTCAAGGTCATCCTGCATAATTTTGTGACATCTTTCTTTAAAAAAAAAAAAGTAAAAAGAGGCTGAGGATATAGCTCAGTAACAAGAGTGCTTGCCTAGTATGCATGAGGCCTTGGGTTGAATTTCCAGTCTAGATAGAAGTAAAGAGACAGGGTGAAAGTAAGTGAATCAGGGAAATACTTAGAGAAGAGATAAATGTTTTGGCTCTATCTTTGAAATATGAATTGTCAGGAAATAGATGTATAGATTGGAAATAACGAATGCTCAGAAACATGTGGATATTTTAGTTTAGAATTATTGAAACATAAAATTTGTAGAAGTGAGTAAAGCTAAATATAAGGTGTTGTAGGATTTTATAAAACAAAAAGTTTCGTAGGTGATAAGTAACTAGTGATGGGTTCTTTGAATATTATTAATTAAAGTATTATTATTGTTCTATGAAGCATTTTAAATACATATACCAGATGTATCAATGAAGCAAGAGTAAAAATAATATTTATTCACTGCATTGTAAGATGCTCAGCACTTTCTATGTGAATGTTTAGCAATTTAGGTGACATATTATTACATTTTACAATTGAGTAAGCACAGTCAAGTGTCAAGTGTCTTTCCCAGTGTATTCTAAGTGGTAGTTAAGTCCTTATTTAAAAAGCACAGAAATTAACCATTTCCATAATGAGTCCATTATGTATTATCTAATCATTATTTTTCACACTCTAACCAAAAGCAGTTATTTGTTAAGTAAGGTAAACAATGATCAATCCAGAAGTAAAAGTCTACATAGGAGTTTATATTTTTATGAAGATCAGTAAGTCCAAGACATTAAACTTAAAACTATAAATAATATAAAACATAGGTAAAATAAAATGTAGTATATGTTATAATAGAGCTGTAAAGTATGTCTTAAATGTCTTGTTTTCTAAAACTTGAATATTCAAAAATGGTATACAGTAACTTTTTTTTTCCAGGCAGGGTCTCACTGTAGTCCAGGCTGACCTGGAAATCACTATGTAGTCTCAGGGTGGCCTTGAACTCATAGCAATTCTCCTACCTCTGCCTCCCAAATGCTGGGATTAAAGGGAATGCTGGGATTAAAGGTGTGTACCACCATGGCCAGCTGCAGAAACCATTTTAATTACATAACATAGATCTGTTTTCCATTGCTATTCTTAAATGTGTGTGTGTGTGTGTGTGTATATATATATATACACACACACACACACACACATATATGTTTTTAAAATTTTTTATCTTATTTGAGAGAGAAAGAGTGCGAGAGAGAGAGAGCGAGAGCAAGTGACACAGACAGAATGGGTGCACCAGGGCCTTCAGATGCTGCAAAGGAACTCCAGATGCATGTGCCACTTTGTGTATCTGTCTTACATGGGGAATCGAACCTGGGTCCTTTAGCTTCACAGGCAAATGCCTTAACCACTAAACCATCCCGCCTGCCCTAAATATATATTTAAATAAAAGAACCTTGTTCTTGCCTCACCTTTGTATGTCTGACTAACGTGGGATCTAGAGACTAGAACATGGGTACTCAGCCTTCGCAAGCAAGGGCCTTAACTGCTAAGCCATCGTTCTAGCCCAATACTAGAATTCTTAAGCATAGGTGTACAGATTTTGTAATAATAAAGACTTTCTATGAAATGTTTAAAGTTTTAATGTTAGTGTAAAAATTACTAAAAAATATTATTAGATCACCTAATATTTCTACCCTATAACTAATTTCTTCCAGATATTTTCAGGGCTATTATTATGTTTATGTCAATATATTAAGAAACTCCATCTTCATAATAGTCTATATATGAAAATGGTTTACTTTGTACCAAGTGAAAATGTGATGACCTTGTAGTAAGCTAAATCAAAATACTGTAGTTTGAATAGAAGGAAATGGTGGGGTTAATAAATCATTCTCAGGGAATACACTCTGTAGGTATGTCAACTTCAAACATAGCTACAAAGTGGTAGGGAAGCAGCAGCCAGTGTCCTCTTCATAATAGGTGTAATGATTCATGTTAGAAAAACCATCATATGATCCGGGTTTGAAAATCTGTTAGATTTGTAGCCTTTGTAGACATATTTGTAAATTTGTGTTTGTATTTATATTTGGGTAATATCTGAAAGTGACAGAAAAATCTATCCTATTCATAACTTTATTTTTCTATATTTCAGTAATGTAAGTACTTAACTAATTTATCAAGACTGGCCAATATTAGACTTTTTCTTCTCTCTTCATAAAAGGTGTATATATAACTTACATTTCAGAAACATTGATATAGAATGTTTTACTTGCTTGTGCTAAGTGTAATGTAAAAAGAATAAATAGATATTTTTACCTACTTAATATGTTGACAACCTGTCAAATATATACACATACACACGTGCACACATATTCTGTCAGATATATATGTGATATGTAACTGCATACACACACACAAGTTACTGTAAAAGGGATTGAACCCATGGCTTCACATATGGTAGGCAACTACAAAATTAAATCCCCCCCTTTGGATTTTGATCACTTACAATGTTGTGTGTACTATCTTAATTATATAATCAACTTGTTATTCTGTTCCTGACCACCACAATATGCATATCTCACAATAAAGCAAGGAACATAGTGGTTTTTTTTTTTTGGTTTTCTATTGTCTTTCAGTTATGTTTACATTATTCTGTGGTTTGATAAGCATAAAATAGCATTAACTCTAAAAATCAATGTATATGTTTTATTTAAAATATTTTATTCCAAGAAAATGTTAGCAGTTAAGCCTTCAAGACATTCTAATGTTTTTGTTGGTAGAAGTTGTTACCTTGATATTGATGGTTGCTGATTGATCAAGGGTGGTAGTTACAGAAGTTAGTTAGTGTACCAATGGCAATGTCTTTAAACCAGATAGCAATGAAATTTCCTACGTTGGTTGGCTCTTACCTTCACAAAAAAATTTCTCTGTAGCATTCAGTGCTATCTGATCACACTGTACCCACAGTAGAACTTTCCAAATTGGCATCAGCTTTCTCAACCCTAAAACTGCTTTATCAGTTAAATGTATGTGGTATTCAAAATCCTTTATTGTCGCTCCAGCAGTGTTAGTCACATCTGCCAGGAGGCCATCATTCCCTGTGTTCTTGTTAATTCTAAGCAGCTCCTGGGCAATTTATTTTGCCTTGGTCTATCAAAGGTAAATACCTGCAGGCTGGAGATAACGGCTTAGCGGTTAAGGTGCTTGCCTATAAAGCCTAAGGACTCATGTTTGACTCTCCAGATCCCATATAAACCAGACACACAAAGTGACACAAGCACTGAAGGTTGCACATGTGTACAAGGGGGCTCATGCATCTGGAGTTCAATTGCAGTGGCTGAAGGCTCTGGTTTGCCAATTTTCTCTTTTATTCTTTCTCTCTCTCTCTCTTGCTCTATTGCTCTCTCACATTAAAAAAATAGGCCACCCTCTTGGGCTTGCCTTAAAAATAAAATACCTATGGCAGCTATAGTTTTATGAAATGTATTTCTTTTAAAAATTTTTATTTATTTATTTGAGAGAAAGAGAGAGAGGCAGAGAAAGGGAGAGAGAGAATGGGCATACCAGGGCCTCCAGCCACTGCAAACAAACTCCAGACACATGCGTCCCCTTGTTGTGCATCTGGCTTATATGAGTCCTGGGGAATTGAACTGGGGTATTTTTGGCTTTACAGGCAAATGCCTTCACCACTAAGCCATCTCTCCAGCCCATGAAATGTGCTTCTTAAGTGATGATGCTTGAAATTTATTCTTTGGTTCATAGCCTACAGAAGAGATGTTGTTCTGACAGGCATGAAAGCTACATTAATGTCCTTGAACATTTCCATCAGAGTGTTGGGTAACCAATCAACAAGCAGTAATATTTTTAAAGGAATTTTTGTAATGAACAGTAGTCCTCATGAGCTTAAAATAATCATCAAAACATGTTATAAACAGATGTTCTGTCATCCAGTCCTTTTTCTTCCATTTATAGAGAATAGGCAAAAGTAGATTTAGTGTGATTTTTAGGGCCCTATCTAGGATTGTAGGTATTATAAAGCAGTGCTGGTTTCCATTTGCTGTATGAGCCCCTAACACAAGAGTTAGTCTCTCCTTTGAAACCGGTCATCCACTTCTCTGAAGCACTAAGTCTTAGCGGGCATCTTGGGATAGAAATATGCTTCACTTGCTGCCGATTCTGCATTAGTCTTTGTTAATTCATCTTGCACTTTTGCATATGGAGATGCCTCTTTCCTTAACCCTCATCATCCAACCTCTGTGAACTTCAAACCTTTTTGGACTAGGTTACCACAAATTTTCAGTTTGTAACTACCCTCAGCCTTTATAGAATTGAAGAAGGTTGGGTCTTGTTCTGGTTTAGGCTTTGGCTTAAAGAAAAAGTATGGCTAGTCTAATTTCTCTAAGAACACTAAATTTTTCTCCATATCAGTAATAAGATTATATATTTAGCAGAGCCTCACCTTAAATTACTTCAAGGACCTTTTCCTTTAATCCACAGCTTGGCTATATGTCATAAGATGCCTACCTTTCTGCCTATCTCAGTTTTAAATATGCCTTCCTCGCTAAACTTTTGATTTAAAGATGAGAGGTGTTTGTGGTGGTTTGAATAGAATAGATGGCCCCCAATATATTCAGTTGTTGTTTGTAGTTTGCATCTGCAGCCACCTGGCTGGAGTCAGTCAGTGCCATTGTGTGGATCTTAAGGTGTGGTGGTGGGTTTCAGATTCCAATCTAAAGATATGCAAAGTGTGCCTAGCTGGAGTTCCTGAAGTGTGCTGTGGCTTTTGGCTTTTAGGCTTGTGCTTGTCTCTCTCTCTGTTTTGGGCCTGTGAAAGCAGGCCAGTTTCTTCCACTTTTATGGAACTTCCCCTGGATCTGTAAGCTTCAATAAATCCCTTCCTCCATACCTGTGCCTGGTCTGAAAGTTCATCTCAGCGAACCTGAAGCTGACTGCTACAGTGTTTAACTCTTCCCTTCTCTTAAACATTTAGCGGACTTAATAGGATTACTAATTTGCCTTCTTTCAATATTGTCCTGCTTCCGTTATTAAGAGCAAGAGAGCCAGAAACTGGGCATCCAGTTGGTGGAGCACTCAGAACACACATACATTTATCATGTAAGGTTGTTGCCTAATATAGAAGCATTTCATAGCACCCACAACAATCATGATAGTAACACCAAATAGCCATGATCACAAGTTACCATAACACATATAGTGATAATGGTAAAGTTAGAAATGGGAGAGTTAATAAAATCTGACACAGACATGAAGTGAGCACACAGACTCGACTATGCAGGGTTTTTAAAAATTGCTAAGGAAACAAACATGCTATCTGTGAAGGGCAGTAAAGCAAACTGCAATAAAACAAGGATGTCCAGATAGAATGGTAGTAGGAAAATGACAGGCTAGAACTGACTAGGGAATACTTAAACAGACTGCTTCAGGCAACAAGGCAGTGCTTAATTGCAAAACATGCAGGTTTTTAGGTTCTTGTTCTTATTAAAAGACATTGATTCCTAGTCAAGAGAAGGGATTGGAAAGGGGTATGGGAAGGTTCTAAAGTCACCGCTTCACCTTGCTCAGAGCCCCACTACCCAAGTAACATTCATTTTATATAGAAGTAACCTGGCATGAATTACAATCCTATAGAATAATACTGCACATATATTTTCTACTTTTCCCAGTTCTGCTATGATAAACATGTTTTGTTGTTGTTGTTTTGTTTGTTTGTTTGTTTGTTTGTTTTTTTAAGAGACAATTTTTATGTATAGCCCAAGCTGGCCTCTTACTTGAGATCCTCCTGACTTGCCTCCAAAGTGGTGGGGTTTCAGGCATGCATCACCACATTCAACTCATGGTCCATGTTTATATATTGATTCCACTGCACAAAATTCATCTGCTAATTACTTCAATGTCTTCATATTGCTTACTTAAATTGAGTTACTCATTCTTGAGTTGGAGTCTTGTAAATTTAAGCTTGTCCTGTCTACAGGTATGCATTTCCTTCTACTTTCCAAGACATGTTCTTTCATAGTGAGAGTACTCTTTTAACTACAGATAAGTGATTTTGTCCACATGTCTTATTTTCATACACTTCTTTTCTTTAACTGGTACTACTACTCCTTTCTCAAAGCCAATGCATTCTTCACATCTCTATGACTCAGTGATATCTGCAACCTCCACTAAGCCATTGCTTTCATCATTTGTACCTTATTTACAGCAGTACCCTTAAGACATTTCTCTTAGGCTGAACTTCCACTTACAGCTCTCTATATGACATTGGTACTTGGCTGTCTTACAAGCATTTTAATTCCATATATATTCAAAATTGTGTTCATTTTCTTCAAATTTCTCACCACTTTTTCCTTATGTAAGCCTCATATTAGTTAGTGATATCAACATCTACTCAGTTACCCAAATATGAACATCAGATTCTTAAAACTGTCAAACTTAATCTGGCATAATATTTTTTACTTACTTTTTCCCTTTTTGATATTTTCATACATGTATATGATGTGCTTGAATCTTATTCTCCCAATTATCTTCTTTTATCTTCCTCATGTTCCCATTAGTACCTTTCTTCCCCATTATGGCCCCCTTTTTTTGTTCTTGTAGCCCATTGATTTAAATTAGGGTTACTTGCATGATCATGCTTGAAAGGTTATTTACTGTGCAGTGGGTAACTTAACCAATGGTTATTCCACTGATGCACTTGACTGTCCCTCTCCCAGCAATCATTAGCTTCCATTCCTTTCCCCATTGATGGTGCAGCATTGACAGGAATAATCTTATGCAGGAAATCATAGCTGCTATAAATTCATGGTATAACATCTATGTCATATTGAGAAAACATCATTTCACAACCCTTCTCCATATCTGCCCTTACATTCTTTCCTCCCCTCTTCCACAAGCTTCCCTGAGCTTTAGAGGGGGAGCTTTAGATGTCCTGTGTGAGGCTGAATACACAGCAGGCATTTATTCTCAGAAATTTGCCAGCTGTGCCTCTCTGCATTAACCACTGTCCATTGTAGTAAGAACCTTATGTGATTCAAATTTCAAAGAGTACCAGTGTATGGGTACAAATATAGACATTTAGAAGGCAGTTTGACATGGCATAAAATCTTACTGACTTATTGATATATTACATAATTTTAAGAGTCAGTGTCTGTAGGATGTGTCAACATTTCATTTAATCCTCCTAAGTTTGTGTTTGACACTAGAGTTATCCTTGTTTAACCTAAGAAATATAGTATGCATTTACTAACAAAATTATGGATTATAACTATGAGGCTATCCAGGTAAAAAAAAAAGATAAAAACAAAATTTAAAATATTAACAAACCTGATTTATAGGATATAAAGAGAACAGAGTGAACCAGGCATATTGGTGCATGCCTTTAATCCCAGCACTTGGGAGGCAAAGGTAGGAAGATTGCTGTGAATTCAAGCCACCCTGAGACTACATAATGAATTCCAGGTCAGCCTGGGCTAGAGTGAGACCCTACCTTGAAAAAAAGAAAGAAAGAAAGAAAGAAAGAAAGAAAGAAAGAAAGAAAGAAAGAAAGAAAGAAAGGAAAAAAGATGTTAAATGATAATATGGGCATATTATTCAGAAACATACAAATGGTGGGAAATTCTAGATGACAGAGAACTTAATTTTGTCATCTAAAAATATTAAAAAGAAGGGATGGAGAGATGGCTTAGTGGTTAAGGTGCTTGCCTGTGAAGCCTAAGGATACATGTTTGACTCTCCAGGTCCCATGTAAACCAGACGCACAGATATACAAGTGTACAAGGTCGCACATGCACACAAGGTGGGTGCATGCATCTGGAGTTAGATTGCAGTGGCTGGAGGCCTCTCTCTCTCTCTCTCTCTCTTGCTATTGTATAAGAATAAAAACTAAAAATATTAAAAGAAATGGCTAGGGTATAGCTAAGTGGCACGGGGTGTGATTATGATATACTAGGTGAAATCTACAGCACCTCCTCACCCCCCTCCAAAAGTCAGGTGGGGGGAAATTGGTGCTACACTGGTAGTATTTATAAATAAGGGTCTGGAGAGTCATGTAAATCAATTATAATGATCATAATTGATCCTAGAGTCAAACAACTTAACAATATTATGAGACAAAGAAATGTCTACACTAACTTTATATTTGGTATTGACATACTGTTTAAAATTATTTTAGGGGTTGGGCAGATGGTTCAGTGGGTAAGAGCACTTGTTGCTCAAAACTGAGGACCTGAATTCAATTCCAGGAATCCATGTAAAAAGCTGGGTGTGGCCACACATGCCAGTAACTTTCTCTACTCCCTATGCTGAGGGTGGTGGAGATAGAAGGCTTACTAGGACTCTCTCATCAGCAAATCAGGTTCAGTAAGAGACCTTGTCCTAAGGAAATAAAGCAAAAAAGTGATAAAGGAGGGTACTGCATCCTCCTGTGGCCTCTGTATATGTGAGCATGGGTTATGTGCTTCTTTACATACACCACAGACACATACTAATACATAAGCCATACATTCCAAATTAGTTTTTATATGTTAATAATTTAAATCTGTTCCACAGAAGGATAGATATCTCCCTCAGAGACAATTTTGAGGCAAAAGAAGTGTTTTTAAATTTAATGCCTCTGATAAAAGATTTGCTTGTAGAGGTGATAGAATGTTGAGCTCAATACCACTAACACACCTAAAATAATTTTTTAAGATTTTACTAATCCATACTTCTCTTACAAATGAACATTTATTATTGTGATCATTGTGTCATAACTTCCTCACTTTATTAGTCAGGGTTCTCTAGAGGAACAGAGTATTATAAAGGGGATTTATTGGATTGCTTACAGCATATGGGCTGGACAATTCCATTATGGCTGTCTGCTGTCTGCTTTCTGGAGAGTTGGAGAACCTAGTCATTGCTCAGTCCACAAGGCTAGATGCCTCTGCAGTCCCAGTTTGGTACTGAAGGCCTTGAAGATTCCTGGAGAGCTGCTGATCTTCAGCTGCCATTGGAAGGCTGATGAAGCCGGGTTTCCTTGTCCATGAACAGTAACAACAACAGGGTAGATATACCCACCAGCAATAGCTCAGTCAGCCAGGCAAAAGACACTGTGGCCTGCTGGAGCTTCTTTATATATAGTCTGCCATAGGAAGGGCTGCCCACTCTGGGCAAAGGCTTTTCAGCCCCCAGTACTCCTTCCTTGAATTGCCTTCACAGACCCTCCTAAGAAGCATGTTTCTTCCTTGGTTCCTGATTTGATCAAGTTGAGAATAGAAATAACCTGCACATGTACTAATCAGTTTTATTTCACAGAAATTACAGGACATTCAAGGAAATAAAAATAAACTAATATTTCTAGAACCTCCATACAATGATGATGACAGTAATAGTCATCATTTAAGTGCTTAATTATGTCAGGCACCATTTCAGGAGTTTATGCGTTTAGCTGATTTTCTTCCCCTTATAACTTCCTGCGGAGGCATTATTATCCTTGTTTTACAAACAGAAGTATGGAGAAGTTAAGCATTTTCTTAGAGTGACATGAAAATCAGTGAAGGTCAGGTTTCAAACCCTAAAGTTTGGCGTAATCTTTTATGTTACACTGCATCTCTTTTTCCTGGTGCGAGGTGATTTTATTTGTTCATTTTTCAGACAATCTGGCAGCACCTTAGCTTTTGTTTCATTTGCAAAGTACAATTTTATCATACATTTCTTGATTTGGGCATTTTTTGTTGTTGTTGTTAGCTATTATTTTCTTGAGTTCTTTGAGAATATCTTGGAAAGGGACTATTTTGGTAGTTGATCTACACTAGAAGAAAGTCTGGTGAGAATTTTTTAGGCAGAAATGAAAGGATCCTAGATGGAACTTTGAAATCATCTGAGGAAATAGACAAGTTCTGGTAAATTTAACTACACAGGTAAGTAGGAAGGAAGCACAGGAGCTCCAAGGAAAGAATGGAAAGCAGATTAGGTTGTAATCAGAGAACCTGAATTGTGGTGTGAGGTGACAGAAGATAAAGGAGATGCTTTATGCCAGAATAGTCCCCACCCCCACTTTGGTGCCAGAGATTGAATCCAGGGCCTTATAGATTCTGAGAATTCATTTTACCACTGAACTCTTACCCATAGTCCTGAATAACCCAATTTGGGGATTTCTGGAGGTTAAATAAATTTTTAAGGTCATATAATGGTTAAGTAGTGAAACAATCATCATAATTCAGGGAAGTCTGAGTGTAACAACTGTCTTACCTCATTTCTTACTAATATGGATCTAGGAAATGTGTAAGAAACTACAAGTGACAGTAATCCTAGCTACTCCTGAGTCTGATTTAGGAGCATGACTTTATGGCCAGCCTGAGGAATTTATTTTATTTTATTTTATTTTCTGAGGAATTTATTAAGACCATGTCTTAAAAAAAATCTCAAAACCAAACCATAAAAAACTTCGAAAGATTAAAAACTTGAAATTTCTATGCCCTAAAATTGTCCAATACTTTATTGTTACCAAGATCCCACTACATTTGTGGGATGTATTCTTACAAAATCATTACAAATAGTAATTATTACCTTGATTTTCTTCTAGTATTGCTTGTCACCTGTTCCTTCCAGTAAATAGGTGAACTCATAGTCCTCAGCAATGGGAAGTAAAGCAAAAATCAGATATTATCTGCTCTTGTGGTTCCTTCTACCTTTCAATCCTTGTCCTTAAGGATGAATTAAAAGAATGATTATGTGCCAGACAGTTTCCATGTGGCATTTTATCAGACTTAATATTATGTAACTGCTCCTAACATAATTTGGAACAGAACTTCCACTTTCTTTTTCTTCCTTGAGGGGTCTCGTTTTAGCCCAGGCTGACCTGGAATTCATTATGTAGTCTCAGGGTGGCCTCGAACTCATGGTGATCCTCCTACCTCTGCCACCTGAGTGCTGAGATTAAAGGCATGTGCCTCCACACCCAGCTTCCATTTATATTTTTTTAAATAAGCACAGTGATGTTTTTACTACAATGCACTTAAAAACATTTAAAACTAATCTGTGCTGGAGAAATGGCTCAGTGGTTAAAGGTGGTAGCTTGCAAAACCTGTTGGCTCAGATTCAGTTATCCTCCCACCCACATAAAGCCAGGTGGCTGTTTGTTTCCAGTGTCACAAGACCCTGGCGTGCACACACACAAATAAATAAATAAAATTAAAATTAATCCATGTTTAAGAGCCCTTAGTTTATATATTTAGAAATAGAAAGCACAGTGCTCATTAAAATAGCTTCTAGGTGTCTGAATCATAAACAATATTGTAGAGGAAAAAATTCTAGATAAGCCCATGTGTTATGGTTTGAATATCTCTCCCAAAACCCATTTTGAAATTTAATTGCCACTCTAACAGTATTAAGATATGGGTCCTTTAAGAGGTGATTCGATTATGGAGCAACATGTCCATGCTTTTAACATGGTAGTTTAGTTACAGTAGGGAGGGAAGTTTTAGTGTCTCCCCTTCCCTATACATTTTAATTTCTTCCCATGTGATGCCTTCTTTCAGGGTATGGTGCATCAAGAAAAAAAGATGTGACCTTTCCATCTTACACTTCAAAAAAAAAAAAAAAAAACCCTTATGGGCTGGAGAGAAAGCTTAGTGGTTAAGGTGCTTGCCTGCAAAGCCAAAGGACCCAGGTTCTGTGCCCCAGGACCCAAGTAAGGCAGATGCACAAGGTAGCACATGTGTCTGGAGTTTGTTTGCAGCAGGTGGATGCCCTGGTATGCCCATTTGCTCTCTCTCTCTCCCTCTCTCTGCCTCTTTCTCTCTCTCTCAAGTAAATAAAAATAAAATATTTTTTAAAACTCTTATTTATATTTTACCCACCCTGTGCTATTATGTTGTAGCAGTATAATTCAGACTAAGTCACAATGTGTTCGGAATTCTGTCTTTTATTTAGCTATCTTTAATTTTACATATCTTAATTATGATATTGGTATTAAGGAAAAAGATATGAAGCAAAATTTCAAATAGAAAATTATTTACTCTCAAACATTCTACTTGATAAAAATGTCATAGGTAGAAATTTTGCGACGTCCTTTCTTAAAATAAATATATTGTGTGTTCCCATTGAGTCACCCTTTCATACCTTTATGCATCCAACAAATGTTTATAGAGTGCTGACATCTGTCTTCCATGTCTTAGTATTGGGGACACTGCAGTCAACAAGACAAAGTTCTTTTGGTCATTAAGTTCACTTTGTAGTGGGTGAAGAAAAAAATAATGGGGCTAAGGAGATGGTTCATTTGCCAGAGTACTTGCCACATAAGCATGAGGTCCTGAGTCCAGGTCCTGGCACCCACATAAAAGACAGGGATGGTGGCATACACTTGTAATCCCAGCATTGGGGTTGCAGAGACAGGAGGATCCCTAGGACTTGCCAGTCAGCTAATGTAGCTGAATCATTGAGCTCCAGGTTCAGTGACAAACCCTGCCTCAAAAAATAAGGCGGCAGAGGGCAGGGCGTGGTGGTGCACGCCTTTAATCCCAGCACTTGGGAGGCAGAGGTAGGGGGATCTCCATGAGTTAGAGGCCACCCTGAGACTACATAGTGAATTCCAGGTCAGCCTGGGCTAGAGTGGGACCTACCTCGAAAAACAAAACAGCAACAAAAATAAGGTGGCAAATGATTGAGAAAGACATCATTGTCAACCTCTGGTCTCTACTTGTACGCATGCACGCGCATGCACGCACGCACACACACACACACACACACGCACACATACACATGCACTCAAACACATAGGAACAAGCATATAAAATGCACGCACAGTATACATACATACACATGCAAAAAGATGTGAACAAATATTCTTCTATATTAATAAGAATTTCAAAGGATGAGGGGAAGAAATTATATTGCATACAAAGAATGTGGTAAAACTAAGGACAACAAATGTATATAAATTTGCAGGAATCTTTTAAGCAGGCAGACAAGAGATAGGAAGAAGTCATCAACAGTAGTAATAGAGGGACTGGAGAGATGGCTCAGCGGCTAAGGTACTTGCCTGCAAAGCCTAACAACAGTAATTCAGTTTCCCAGTGTCCATGTAAATCCAGATGCACAAAAATGGTTCAGGCACCCAGAGTTCATTTGCAGTGGCTGGAGGCCCTGACGTGCCCATACTTTCTGTTTTTCTTCTTTCTATAACTCTCTGCTTGTAAATAAATAAAAAAATATATTTTTAAGAGTAGTTATAGAACTTCAGGTATACCTCAGAGGTAGAGCATTTTCCTAGAATGCTTGAGACTCTAGGTTCGGTGTCTAGCACCACCAAAGGAAAGAAAGTAGGTACAACTTCCTTAATACATTTAGTAAGTTAAAAGGAACACTATGTTTATTGAATCAGGAACTAAGTCATAACCATGAGTTTCTCCTTAAGATAATGGAAACTACTTAAAAATGCTAGCAAGTATATATAATTTAGAATCTAACATGTGAGTGTAGAAAATGCACATCCTCTTCTTTAGGAGCTTCTTATCCAACATATGAGTGTAGAAAATGCACATCCTCTTCTTTAGGAGCTTCTTATCCAACATATGAGTGTAGAAAATGCACATCCTCTTCTTTAGGAGCTTCTTATCCAACATATGAGTGTAGAAAATGCACATCCTCTTCTTTAGGAGCTTCTTAGTCTAGTGGAGAAAGAGACATATAAAATGAAATCACAATAGAAGTGTATATATTATGTCTTATAAATGCAAAAAATAATGTGATCCTGAGGGTGGAAAAGGCATTAAAACCCTCAGTTTAAATCCAAGCCCTTCAGAGGCTAAGGTAAGATGATCAAAAGTTGGAGACCAGCCTGCCCTACCTCCCAAACAAAACAAAGCCCCTCAGTGTACAGACTGTGCTGTTTAAAGCAGAGTGTAGGTAACACTATTTGAACAATGGTGCTGATACTGTAAGAAGCCATTTGAAGAAGACTGTGGCTTCCATGTATACAACAGTAAATGAAATATCTGACAACACATATGCAGAAGCTGAGTTGTTTTTCTAAGCTGAAAGACAAACAGGCATTATGTTGGTATGCTATTTCTTAGATAGCCCCAACCTATGATGGTTCCATTACAACTTTAAGATTTCCAGTGGTACAAAAGTAGTATTCCAGTATATTCAGAAGAAATTGTACTTTAACTTTTGAAGTTTGGCCTTTTCCAAGACTAGAGATATTCTTGTGATGCTGGGCAGTAGCAGCAAGCAGCAGCTCCCAGTCAGCCATGAGTCAATGAGGGTAAATGACCTATTGTAGGCAGTGTATTTCACTGCTAAACTATGATGTCCTATAGGTTAGACATACTATGTGCATTTATTTACTGGACATATTGTCAATGTTTTGTGGGTTGGTAACTGCATTTTAGTGAATACCCATGTTGTCCTTTTTAAGTTTTCATGGAGAGAAGTTAGTGTTAAAAGTATTGACAGTGGGAGGGGAGGGACATATCATGGTTTATTGTCTGTAAGTATAGATGTTGTCAATAATATATATATTATTGACATATATGTATATATGTATGTGTGTGTGTGTGTGTGTGTGTGTGTGCGCGCGCGCGCGTGTATGTGTATGTATTGACAGTGACGTTAGGGATGGAGCTCAGTGGTAGAGCATCTCCCACCATGCACAAGTCCCAGCAAAACCAAACAATTCTGCAAGAGAATTGTTTTTTGACGGATGGCTTTATAGCAACTTTTGCCAGTTTGTTCCTTGAGAGCAGAGGGTTATAATTGCTAAAAGGGACTTAAAGCTGAACATAACCTGAGGAATACTGTTCCAGTTACTCAGGAACATGGGAGAGTATTATCACTTGAGCCTGAGATTGATGCCAGCCTGGGTGACATAGTGAAACACTGTCTCCAGAAAGGAAAGAAAATACGTATCTAAAAGATGGGCACTAGCTGGGCATGGTGGCGCACACCTTTAATCCCAGCATTCGGGAGGCAGAGGTAGGAGGATCGCCGAGAGTTCGAGGCCACCCTGAGACTACATAGTGAATGATCATTAACTAGAAGCCTTAGTATTCCCCTCTGCACAATCCAGTTACAGATATATCAGACTTTCTAGTATGTTATTAAGCAGGCACTGACGTAAATGAGAGAGAGTTGAGTATCAGTGAGAATGACGCCAATACATGGGTAGTGTGACTACAGAGAAAATGAGGGATTTGCAGAGCTATTGTTCAATAATCAGGGAAAGCTTACTTGTGTAAGATCTAGGCAGATGCCTAGAAACTACAAATAAATGCATAGTATCTTCATGCCAGGATGTGATGTGAGAAAAAAAAATGAAACTAGTACCACATCATTTAGTATGTGGAGAGCAATGCTAAAATAAAGGACAGAGGCTATTTGCTGTTTTGCAGAATCGGAAAGGTGAGTGTAGTATTACAGGAAGATTTAATGTATAGAGTGACTATTGAAAATGCGATATAAGAAAAATATGAGAAGAAACAGAATTCATGTGAAGACAAATTTTGTTAGAATTGGCCTGTAAAATTAATTTCAGAGTATTTTTCCCTGAAACCAGTATCTTGTTACATAAGACAATTTAAATATAGAAAGGCCTTCCCAAGAGTCAAGAAGACAGTAGGCTTCTAATAAAGAAGGCAGATCGAACATACTTATTTATTTCAATTAACTGCTAAAAATCCACTAATCTGATAGGAACAATGAATTTTTCAATAGGCATAAGGAAAAACCTGGAGAGAAATAGATAATAACAAAATTCTGGAAGCTGGAGAGAACAGTAGCAACTCATTTATGAGATTAAAAGAATTAAATAATTAACTAATCAACTAACAATAATGAAGGCAAGAAAAAAAATGTTGTTACTTCTGAAATTCCCAGAGGCTTAGCAATGTGTCCACAGTTCAGTTGAAGGTGTGTGCTGTATAGCCACTTAAAGAAAATGTAGAATGTGTAAGCTTCCATTAAACGAGTCTGTTTGAGATTACGTAGTCAGGTAACAGTGCTCCATCATGCAGTAGAAGTCTAACGTTTGTCCTCTAGAATGCATAAAGCTGAGTCTCTGGCTAGGAAGATTAACACCTTTGGTCTTATATGGTCAGTGGTCCTAAGCTCATTCACGTTGTTGAACAATTGCCACAGTTTGTCTTGCAAAATTAAAACCATGTGCCACTTTTACCTCATTTCCTCTTTTCCTGGGCACTGGCAATTACCATTCTACTTTATACTTCTACTGATTGGACTACTCAAACTAATTCCTATAAGTGGATCAGATAATTTTTTAAGTCTTTTTATGAGTGGCTTACTTTTTTGCAGAGTGTCCTCAAAGTTCATCCTTGTAGTATCAGAGTTTTTACCTACTTTTTAGAGCTAAGTAATATTGCTGTGTGTGTATATACATGCCTATTTACCACATTTGTTTATTCATGTGTGGATGTCTCCTTCAGTTACATTTGCCTGTTCACTATTGTGATGACATTATAAAATCATGTTTTTATGTTGTTATTAAGCATAGACTAAAATTTTTATTGTTTCACATTTAACATACTTTAAAGTGTTTTTATATGCCAATATTTGAGTTCTTTAGCAACAGACTAGTATCTTTATAATTTTTCTCATTTGTAAAAGCAATAATTACATCCATGTAAAATTATCATTGCATTTTCTATCCTTAACATTGATTTTTGAAGTAAAAAAGACATCTTAATATCCTATTAAAATTTTTGATCAGCTAAACACAGCTGAGGAATTTAGTGAAGATCTTGGAATGAATTTGCTGAACTGTTAATTCATGTTTTTCTTAGCTTTCAATTCCCTGTCAGTGATCATCATGCTTGTTTTCTGTAGCAAATTCAAAACTGTAAAAGCATCAAAACCATCATGTCAACTGTATTGTTGTTCAGCTGTGTGATATAGTCTGAACATTCCAACCTGATTTTCATTCACTAATATATATATTTCTCAGTCTATTCCTTTTTTTAACTAAGTAATTCTGTTATGTTACTTATTATTAGAACTAGAAATTTAAACACCTGATTTAAAGATATGAACATATCAAAATGTCTTATGAAATGATAAGTTTCCATTTTAAAATCGACTGTGAGCCAGGCGTGGTGGCGCACACCTTTAGTCCCAGCACTTGGGAGGCAGAGGTAGGAGGATCACTGTGAGTTCGAGGCCACCCTGAGACTACATAGTGAATTCCAGGTCAGCCTGGGCTAGAGCGATACCCTACCTCAAAAAAAAAAAAAAAAAAAAAAAAATCGGCTGTGAGCTCTTTTAGGATAGCACATCTTATTCATATATGTCTCTCCATGATATTGGAGCTTCAGCTCTCAGGTTGCTTTGCAATAAATATCTGATTAGTTGAATGGGTTTTAACATGAGTAGTTGTAGGTAGTTGCTCATGTGTTAAAGTATAAACAGTATAATTTCATAATACAGTGACTCAGGTATTTTCTGTTATTATTTTCTAGTATACTATTCAGAGATAAGGCATTAATATTTGAGGACTTAGAAACCAATACTAAATCACTGTAAAGCAATAAGCACTTATACCTTTGCCTCACACATGTAGTTAACACTGTGTAAACAATCAGATAGATAATTGCAGTAGCTCCAATCCACTTCTTAATAGGTTTGCTATGAAAAGTAGAAAATTAACTGATTTTACTTTTTTAATATTTTATTTTTTAAAATTCTGTTTTATTTATTTATTTGAGAGCAACAGAGAATGAGGCCGACAGAGAGAGAGAAAGAGAGAGAGAGAGAGAGAGAGAGAGAGAGAGAGAGAGAATGGGCACGCCAGGGCCTCCAGCCACTGCAAACGAACTCCAGATGCATGCACCCCCTTGTCCATCTGGCTAATGTGGGTCCTGGGGAATCGATCCTTGAACCAGAGTCCTTAGGTTTCACAGGCAAGCGCTTAACTGCTAAGCCATCTCTCCAGCCCCACTGATTTTATTTTTGTTAAATGTTAATAATGTAAAAAGAATGTGCATGTCTTTAAAGAGATCTAGAATCATTATCTGAAGTTGTATTTGCACTTTTGTAGCTAACCCTCTAAATATATCTTACTCATTTTTTCCTTATTTTAACTACTATACTATGACTATATTTTACAAATTGTATATTGTACTTATTTAACAAAGCACAGAAAATTTACTAGCTTATTAGTTGTTTTTTTAGAATATTTTATTCATTTATTTGAGAAAGAGAGAGAGAGAGAGAGAGAATATGGGCATACCAGGGCCTCCAGCCATTACAAACAAACTCCAGGCACATGTGCCACCTTGTACATCTGATTTACATGGGTCCTAGGTTATCAAACCTGGGTCCTTTGGCTTTTCAAGCAAGTGCCTTAAGTGCTAAGCCATCTCCCCAGCCCTATTAGTTGCTTTTGTGTCATAATAACCAAAATCCCCAATATAGAACTTATGGGAGGAAATGCTTATGTTGGCTCACAGTCTCAGGGATTTCAGTCTCTCAGTGTGTGGGAGGAAAGGCATGGTGGAGTTTATAGCATTTAGGAGTATATGATAGAGACTCCTTGTGGAGTTAGACCAGGAAAAACAGCTAGCTCAGAACCAGGGTGGGTATAACCTTTAACGATCCACCCCCTATCAGCTAGGTTCTGATTCCATCAGGTTCTCAAAACATGAAATATATCTTATAAAGCTCATTGTATGTAAGCATTATGGAACTAAGAATAATATGCTCTGGAATATACTTTAAATGATTTTTTTAGAGTACTTTTTTTTATTTTTGAGACATGGTCTCATATATCCCAGGCTGTCCTCAAGGATGCTTTGAACTGCTGATCCTTTTGAATTCTGGGATAGAATGCATGTGCCACTACACTCAGTTGTTTATGAGGTGGTGATGGGGATTGAACCCCAGGGCTTTGGGCATGCTACCAGCTGAGCTCTATGTCCTCAGCCCCAATGAACAGGCTTTTTTAAATGAAAGAAACAAAGCAAGTTACTAGAAGTTAAACTTTCTTTTTTGTATTTTTGTAAATTTAATTTCTTTCCTATAAAATTAAAATTTCTTACTAAATTAAAAATTATTTTTGGAATAATTATTTCAGAGTATGATTTAATGTGTTACTATATTTTATATTTTATTTATTTGAGAGAAAAAGAGGCAAAGAGAGAGAATATAAGTGCCCCAGGGCCTCTAGGTTCTGCTAACAAACTCCAGACATATGTGCCACCTTGTGCATCTGGCTTTACGTGGGTACTGGGGAATTGAAGGTAGGTCCTTAGGCCTTGTAGTCAAGTGCCTTAACTGCTGAGCCATCTCTACAGCCCCTAATGTGTTATTTTAAAAGACTTGATTTACTTTGTTGGTGCTATATATCCCTTCAGAAACAAACATTATAAGTGCCCTGAATGTTTAGTATCATGTCATAGATGCAAATATGAAGTTTTACTTAAAATTATGAGGAATAATTATTCAGCCCTAACAGTTAAAATACCAGTATAATTTTAATTTGGCTATGGCCTCTTTTGTTAATGGAAACCCTTTAATAATTTTTCATTGACCACAGGCATACATCAACCTCGAAGCCTACACACACACACACACACACACACACACACAGACACACACACAGGAGCAGGCACACCACATACACATAAACAAATATATACAAATAAAAATATACAAATAAAAGAATCACAATATATAAATAAACAAAAGTAACATAACATTTTAAATAAAAAGATTTTCCATTTGTAGAGAGAGATATTAATGGCCAAAGATCATACTGCACTTGCTTAAAAGGGAGGGAAATTTATTTTTCAGAGTTCTCGGTAGTCACCATCTATTTCTAAGGCTTTATTAAATAACAGCAAAAAATAGCTGGAATTAACAAGATAAAATTAAACATTTGTGGTTCTACTTTTGGTTTTGTTTGTTTATACTGTCAAGAGCATTAAACAGAGTACAGATGTGGAATATGTATCAACATTTCTTTATTGTGCGTTCAAGGCCATCCTGAGACTACATAATGAAATGATGTCAATTTCTAAGTAAACATGCTGTTTTATTTAAACTGCTTTGTAAGGGTCTAGGAATTGAGCTCAATAGTGCAGAGTGCTTGCTTAGCATGAGTAAGGCCTGGGTTTGATATTAATACTGGGGCTGGGAGCAGCACATTGTGTTAAATGGGAAGATGTTATAATTCTATTGTTTTGGTTAATAAACCATTGTTGAGAAGTTTCTTGTAGAGTTTTTTAGTTTAATACTTTCTGAATATGTCTGATTTAAAGTATGTATATAAGGAAACAAGAACTGTAGGAAATATGTGCACTTTACAATTCTTTTGCAACTTGGCATGAATAATAATGTGACATCTGAGGGCAGCTTAATACTTAACAGGTGGATAAAACATGGCTTCATGCTTGCAGTTAAGATCCACGTGTCATCTCCTGTAGCCGTATTGCAGAGGTGATGCCAAGGTGAAGCAAGCCTGCAGAATGGTTGGGAAATCATTGGTATTCTGACTTGGCGGCTGTAAACAGCTCACAGGCAGATGGACTCTTTGTCAAGGAAGAAAAACGTCAGCTTTCAAGTGCATAGGTGTTTTGCTAGCAGCTCAACACATAGACTGTGACCGTCTAGTATTTGAGAGACTTTTAGGCTCTAACAAATTGTCCTCAGTTTTTATTCACCTAAATAGTCATTACATTTGAGTACAAATTGAGGGTGTTTCATTATGAAGAGATATAAATATGTTGTATTGTTTACTCTTTAAAGAAATTAGCTTTTAGAGGAATTTACATTTCTTGGTATCAGAAATATTTCTCAGCTTATTTGAAGGATTAAAAATACAGTATCGTCTTTAAAATGTTTATGTTAGAACTAAAATATTTAAAAGCTTGAAACTTTTGGAAAAATCCTGGATCTACACACTTGCTTTACACATGAAGAAACTGAGACTCAGGGACTGTTTTAATCAGGACTGTTCAATGACTTGTGATACTTTATTTTTATTTATTTTATTTCTTGAGAGAGAGAGAGAGAGAGAGAGAGAGAATTGGCACATCAGGTCCTCAGCCACTGCACTTGAACTCCAGACACCTGTGCCATGTGTGACCTTGCACTTGCATCACCTTTGTGTCTCTGGCTTACATGGGATCTGGAGAGTTGAACATGGGTCCTTAGGCTTTGCAGTCAAGCACCTTAACTGCAAAGCCATCTCATCAGCTCTAACTTGTGGCTTTTTATACTTAAGAAATACCTTTAATTTTGGAGGTAATACTTTAAGTAAAACTTAAAATACCACAGAATGCACCTACTTTTTCATGATAGCTACATAATGAAACTAGATAGTTTTAGAGCCTTTATCTACTATAATTATTATTAGATACTTTTATTAGAAAGAACTCAGGATTTTCATTTTAATCTGATCACTGTATGGCTGAATAAAAATGCTGTTTATAGCTTATACATGGAGTATAGTTATATATATAAGCTATGTTATATTTTAATATACAAATATTTTATTAATCTTAGCCAACTAAAGTAAATAGACAAGTCCACAACTTAAAATGATTTACCTTATAATTTTCAACTTTTTGATGGCACGAAAACAGTATGCACTCAGCAGTAATTCTTCAAGTTTGAATTTCAGTCTTTTGCTTGGCTGTGACATGTGGTAAGAAACTTAATGTTGAACAGCCACAAGTTAGCTGCAGGGCTTCCATAAAGGTAAAGAACCAATAGTCTGAATATTCTGAACTGCTTTGAACAATTACTGAAGATGTTAGGGAGAATTTATTTCAGTTTTTAAATTTATTTCACTTATTAGAGAAAGAGGCAGAGAGAGAGAGTGGGTAGAGAGAATGGGCGCATCAGGGCCTTCAGCTGTTGCAAATGAACTCCAGGTGTGTGAGCCACCTTGCGTGCTGATGCCTACAGGCATTTGTGCATCTGACTTACTTGGGTCCTAGGGAATCGAACCTAGGTCCTTTGGTTTGCAGGTAAGCGCCTTAACTGCTAAGCCATTTCTCCAACCTATTTCAGTTTTTAGAGGAATAAAAGTCCACGTGAAAGGATGCTATCATGTATAATCTGTTCAGTTCACCAACTAACCTATATTGAAGAGTAATGGCATAACTGAAATTTAAAGAGGAAGCATTACACACCTCAAATCATCGATAGCTGTTGACACTCATTGAAGTTAGAGAAAGAATCCTCCACCAGTGCAGGAAAGGCACCTTTGCTTTAGAGGGTCCAGGGCTTAGCAGTCGGCCCTTCAGGTTATAGTTTTCTCTTCCCGGTGTTGCAAAGTACAAGGGAAGAGAAGTTTTTAAGAGCAGCTACACTCAGATGCTATCTGTGCATTTTGCAAAGATAAGATTTTATAGCACATTTATTATAATTGTTATAAATAAGAGAAAAATTTGAAAAGTTAAATCTAAAAGCCCCTAAAATCCTGAAGCTTATTTCAACAAACTAAAACAGATGTTTTATATAGAATGTATTTATGAAAACTACAAATCAGAATATCATACAAACTAGAACACTTCCTATATATGGATGTGTTGATAGTTTGTATTTCACCTACTCTAATATGAAATAAATGTACTTGGAAAGAGGTTAAATGATTTTTTACTAGGTTCCTCAACAACTGAACAGTGAGTAACATTTGTAGACAAATGTGAAGGACAATGTACTAGACAAAACAAAGGCTGCATTTATGTGGCTCATGTCCTATAGGTATTAAAGACAAGTTGATGTTTAATTTGCCAGATGACATCCCACAATATGAAGAAAACTAAAGCATATTAAAGGCATAATATGTGCCGGGTGGTAAGTAAATGCTTGTTATGAAGTGCTCATCAAAGACCTCTCTGGTAAGTTGGCACTTTACTAGGGATCTTAAGGAAGTAAGGAGCAAGTTCATGCAGATAATCTAAGGGCAGGCTCTTGTAAAGGAAATAGTAAATGCCAACACTAAGGAAGTTGTGTTTGGCATATTTCAAGGATGGTAAGTAAGCAAGTGTGGTCAGAGTTCTGTGAGTGATGGGTCGGAGTAAAAAGTAAAGCCAGAGAGGTTTGATATAAGCCAATATTCTTTTTTTTTTCAAACGAAAAATAGTTCATTGAGTATACTACACTGCAAAGGGAAAGTAGGCTAGGCAGTGCTACTGTGTGCATCCTGTTTTTCTTTTTCTTTTTTTTCCTAAGACGGGGTTCCACAGTGTAGCTTAGGCTGGCCTAGAATTCATTATATAACCCAGGCTAGGTTCAAACTCATGATAATTTTCCCACCTCTGTTTCCTGAATGCTAGAATTGTAGGTGCAAACAACACCTGCTTCTTTATTTAAGAGTATAAGCTTGGGCTGGAGAGATGGCTTAGCGGTTAAACGCTTGCCTGTGAAGCCTAAGGACCCAGGTTCAAGGTTCAATTCCCCAGGACCCACATTAGCCAGATGCACAAGGGGGGTGGCACGCATCTGGAGTTCATTTGCAGTGGCTGGAGGCCCTGGTGTGCCCATTCTCTCTCTGCCTCTTTCTTTCTCTGTCTGTCACTCTCAAATAAATAAATAAACATTAAAAAAAGAGTATAAGCTTTATGTTCTTTAAGCTTAGCTGTAGCTATCTTGTCAAACCAGTGGCTCCTAAAATACTCTTGTTAAATTATTGGCTGCATGGAATATTGCATGAAAAGAAGATTTCCATGGCTAGATAAATTTGGAGACTGGAAAATTAATGTTGGGTTAGGCATGGTGGCACAAATGATACCTTTGTGTTGTGTTGAGGAGGCTCAAGCAGAAAGATTATGAATTTGAGGCAGCCTGATATACATAGTGAAATCCTGTCTCTTAAAGATTTGTGATAAGCAGATTTTAAAACAACTTTTACTGAGCATATTTTAATTTGCAAATATGTTTTTATGAATCTTCAACTTACTTTATACTTCAAAGACTACCTTAGGAAGCTGTTTTTCATGTTATGGTAAATGCTGTACTAGACAGTACTATAGGTCAATTATAGCTTAGTAAAAGGGTTTTCTCCAAATTTGGTTACATAATTTCTTGGCTTTTCTTGGTGCAGTACTTCTTTCTCACAAATAAGGTGTCCTTCTTTCTCTTCTTTCTAATGTAAATATTTTTCAAATCAATTCTTTCTTCTGTATTTATGATGCCTAAATATTCCATCTCTCTCTCTCTCTCTCTCTCTCTCTCTCTCTGTGTGTGTGTGTGTGTGTGTATGTGTGTGTTGAGACAGGGTCTCATTCTGTAACCCAGGCTGGCCTCACACTCATGACAGTCCTGCCTCAAGAGTCTCTTGAGTGCTGGAATCACATGAATGAACTGCCATGCCTTGCTTGATGCCTAAATCTTTTTATCCTTTATTTTTTATCTTATTGCCAAACTTTCCATATGTATATAATACATTTTGATCATAATTACCTCCCATTACTTTCTCTTTTTTCCTTTCCCCTCCTACTGAACCCCTTTTTATTCTCAGCTAATCCCTCCTCTACTTTGATGTCTTTACATGTGTGTGACCCATGGAGTTTAATAAGGGTTGCTTGCACAGGCATTTATGAGAGGTTATTTACCAGAGTACATGCAACATACCCCTGAGAAAATGTTTCCAACACCCCCAGCAACCCTTAACTTCCACTAACTACTCAGAGAGGGATGTGAGTCTCCACCATTGTGGTAGTTTGAATATATGTCCCCCATAGACTCAGGTGCTTTATTAAAGCACCTGGATCTCCAAGATCCTGGTCAGAGGAGGTGTCACCAGGAATGGGGGCAGGTTCTGGGGTCCAGCCCAAAGGTGTGTTTGGGGGTGGATCTGAATCCAGCACAATGTGAGCTTTGGGGTCCCTGTCTGCAGCTGGTTTGTGTTTGCTGCTTTTGGTTTTCATGGGTGGTTTGGTTGTTTCTCTCTGTTTGGGATGTATGGAAGCAGCTTTTCCTGCCATCTATGGAACCTCGCCTGGATCTGTAAACTCCTCCTCTAAACTGTGTCTGGTTTGGATGTTCATCTAAACAACTGACTACAACAACTGTAATCTGTGATGGAATGTTGATGGGCCCACTATTGTGCAAATTGTTGTGTAGCTAAACACTGCTGCTCATGAGTGCAATGGACATGACATGGATAACATTACACATTACACAGCACTCCTCCCCAGCCTCTGGCTCTTACATTCTCTCTGCCTCCTCTTCTGCAGTGTTCCCTTTGTCTTGGAGTGCATAATAGAGATGTCCCATTTAGTGCTAAGCACTCCACTCTCTCTTATTCTCACACTTTGATGAGTATTGGATTTGATGCCTAAATCTTTTTTAAAATCAGTTTTATTGACAATATTTTTTTTTCTTTTGAGGTAGGGTCTCATTTTAGCCCAGGCTGACCTACAATTGACTCTGTAGTCTCAGGGTGGCCTTGAATCCACAGTGATCCTCCTACCTTGGACTCCCAAGTGCTGGGATAAAAGGAGTGTGCCACCATTCCTGGCTCAACAACTTATATATATATATATTATATATTTTGATCATAATATACTCTTATCACCTTCTCTTGCTCCTATTCCTGTTACAGTGAACCTGTTCTTCTTCCCTTGCTGCCTAAATCTTAATACTGGTTTTTACCATGTCTCAATTGGACTGTTGCAGCAAGCTGAGTCACTGGTACCTCTGTCTCTAGTCTTTCTGTGTCCATGTTCATTATTTTCCTAGTGACAATTTATTATCACAGATCTAACTAGGTTATTCACCTACTTAAAACCCTTCATTTGCTTGCAATCAAGACAAAGCTTATCTCACTGGGCATATGAAATCTACTACAATCTGTTCCATTTATCTAAAATTATGCCTCTATCTCCCATACTTCATGCTCTCCAGAGAAAAAAACCACTTTATTTTATTGAAGCAGGTAGTAGGTATAGTCTTACTATAGCCCCATTTTTCATTCTTAATTATTAGACCAGATGTAATATTCCCGAAAAACACTGTCAAGGTCCTTCTGGGTAACTCAGGTATATGCCCATGTGTAAAGCTATCAGAACACTTAGAGCATTGAGGAAATAAATCAGTGAAGAGGTTCTGATGAAAAGATCAAGTTCTGTTTTTCCAAAGTTATGAACTCATTAGATTATAGATTCAAATAGACAGTAATAACATTTTTCCAGGGCTGAGGAGACCACTGACTCTATGGGTAAAGCTCTTGCCACGCATGAGGACACAAGTTTAGACTCTCGCACCTATTGCAGCCTGGCGCTACATTCCTGTAATCCCAGGGCTGGGGAGGCAGAGAAAAGAGAATTCCTGGAATTTACTGGATACCCAATCTATCCTAAATACCTGAGGATGACACCTGATTAGCCTCCTTTAGTTTCACAGGCACAAGCATACACATACGTACATCCTACGTACACACAGAGACTCTTACAAAAATTTTATAAACCTCAGAGGAAGATTTATAAGTCCATTGTTAGAAGGCAGAGGTGGGATGGATCACTGTGAGTTCGAGGCCACCCTGAGACTACATAATGAATTCCAGGTCAACCTGATATATAGTGAGACCCTACCTCGAAAAACAAAAACAAACAAACAAAAGTGAACTGTATTCAGGCCTGGTGGTGCAGGCCTGTGATCTCAGTTACTTGGGTGGGAATCTGAGGCAAGAGGATCACAAGTTAAAAGCCTGCTCGGTCTAGAGTGAGTTCAAGGCCACCCTGAGTAACTTACTGAGACCCTGCCTCAAAATAAAAGTAAAAAGAGAGCTAGGGATATAGCTCAGCTATAGAATACTTGCCTAGCATGGGTTTAATCCCCAATAACCCCTCCAGAGTGATCTGTAAAAGGAAAAGTATTAATAAATTGGACTTTATCAAAGTTCAGTTGCTTTGTAAAACCTGTTAAGATGATGAGAGGACAAACTGTCTACTGTGAGGAAGTATTTGGAACCACATATCTGGCTAATAAAAAATAATCACAAAATCAATTTAAAAATATAAATAGTGGGCTGGAGAGATTGCTTAGTGATTAAGGCACATGCCTACAAACCCTAAGGAACCAGGTTTGATTCTCCTGGTCCTATGTAAGCCAGATGCACATGGTGGCACATGTGTCTGGTGTTCATTTGTAGTGGCGCACCCATTCTCACTCCCTTTCCCTTTTCCTCTGTTTTTCCCTCTCTCTCTGTCTCTAATAAATAAATAAAAATAAATCTTTAAAAAATATATAAATAGTCCAATTAGAGTTGGGCAACAGACTGTTTTACCAATGAGGATATAGAGATACTAGCTAAGCCCATGCAGAAATGACCAGGAAAACCCAAAGATGGTATTTCATTCTTCACTAATCAGAACAGTAAAAATAAAAATAAAAAAATAGTGACCTTAACAAGTCTGGTCATAAGTATGGCTTAGTGTGGACTCTAGTACATTACTGATAAATGTGTTTGGCAGCTTATCTACAAAAGTGAACACACTTAAATGCTCTAGCAACCACACTCCTGGATATTTACTCCACAAAAATGAAAGTTTATGTATATACAAAACCCTGTACATGTTTATAGCAACTTTATTTATAATACTTTCAACCTGGAAACAACCCCAAAAGGCTTGAAACACAATGATGTGCGTAAGATGGTACATTCCTATCATAGAATACCATTCAGCAATAAACAAGGATTCACTGTTGATACTTGAAAAACTTGGATGGATGTTAAGTGTATTTGGCTAAGGGAATACAGTCTAAAAACAAAATTGCACAATTCAATTTCTATAATGTCTCAAAAATAAAAATAGAGGACAAATGAGTTATTAGAATTAGAAGTAGGTGAGTAAAGGGGTATGAGTGTGACCACAAAAGAGTAGCATGAGGGACCTTTCTGGTGATATGTCTTGATTATAATATTGGTTCTGGTAATGCATAACTAATGAAGTTATGTGAAATCATACACACACATATTTGGAGTTAGTTTTCTGGTATTGATGCTGTACTTTACAGAGTTATGTAAAGTATAGTTATTGAGGAAACTCAGTGATTGGTGTGTGGGATTGTACTATTCTTGTGCCTTCCTACAAATATATTGTTATTTCAAAACAGAAAGTAAAAAATAAAGTTGCACTATTACAGATAGAACTTAAGGCCTTGCACATGCTAGGCAAGCACTCTGTAGCACTGACCCATGTCCCCAGACTGTTTTTTCACTTATTTTTATGCGAGAGATAGAGAGAGAAGGAGGAGGGAGGAAATTGGCATGCTAGGGCCTTCAACCACTGCGAATCGAACTTCAGACATGTGTGTGGCCTTGCGTACTTGCATCACTATGCAACAGGCTTATGTAGGACCTGGGCAGTCAAACATGAGTCCTTAGGTTTTGCACGCAAGCACTTTAACCACTAAGCCATCTCTCTAGCCCACTTTTTACTTTTTTTTATTTTGAGAAATGGTTTCCCTCTGTATCCCAGGCAGGTCTTGAACTTGCAATTCTCCTGACTCAATTATAGGCCTAAACACCAGACGTGGCAGTTCATATTTCTTCTCCTTTCCTCTTACCTCTAGGAAAAAAATGTTTTACTTCCCCAGTAAACCTAAGACTTCATTCATGCTTTTTTAAATGTATGTTTTTCTGCCCAGTTCAGAGTTGAACTAGTATTTTCCTTATGAGCGAGAGAGAGAGCAAGAATTGGCGCTCCAGGGCCTCCAGCCACTGCAATCAAACTCCAGATGCTTGTGCCACCCTGTGCAACATGTGTGACTTTCATTCATGCTTTTAGTTACTATTGTTTTCTATGTTCTCCAAAGACTTGCTTCACAGACACTCACAACACATCTCCACTGTGTTTTCCCTCTTGTGTGTTTTACTTCATTGTTAGTCATGGGCTTGTCCTATGAAAAGAAGCACAAACAAACCCTTCACATCTCTCAAATTGTTGTGTTGGCATATTAAAGATAACAGACCATGATAATAGGTGAAAATCTAATTACTTTTAGCTGCTGTACAGTATTTCATTATAGAAATATGTCATAATTATAAAAAATATTTTTTCTTTTTTCTTTTTATTTATTTATTTGTAAGCAGACAGAGACAGAGAGAAGAGAGACAGAGAGAATGGGCATACTAGGACCTCCAGCTGCTGCAAACAAACTGCAGACACATGTGCCACTTTGTGCATTTGGCTTTATGTGGGTACTGGAGAATCGAACCCAGGTAATTAGATTTTGCAAGCAAGTGTCTTAACACTGAGCAATCTCTCCAGCCCACATAAAAATATTTTTATTTATTTAATTTGTATGCTTATATATATATGGCCACACCAGGATTGTCTTGTTGCTGCAAACAAATGCCAGACACATGTACCACATTTTGCATCTAGTTTTATATGGGTACATTTCACTATTTTTTTCTTATTTGCAATATTAGAAATGGAACCTAGGGTCTCATGAGTGCTAGGTAAGTGCTGTACCACTGAGCTACATCTTCAGCTTGCAATTTATATTCCTAAATATGATATTTTATGTACATATTTGGGAACTTTTATGGGTTAAATAGAAATGGTATTACTGTGTATAGGTTTCATGATACTTTGACTTTATAGTATGCTGTTGCAGGCAGGTTCACATTGCTGGTAGAAATCACCCAACCAAGAGCAGCTTCTGGGAGAAGGCGGTTCAGTTTGGCTTACAGGCTTGAGGAAGTTCCATGATGGCAGGGGGAAATGATGGCATGAGCAGAGGGTGGACATTACCCCCTAACCAACATAAGGTGGACAATAGCAACAGGAGAGTGTGCCAAACACTGGCAAGGGGAAATGGCTATAACACCCATAAGCCCGCCCCCAACAATAAACTCCCTCCAGGAGGCATTAATTCCAAAATCTCCATCAGCTGGGAACCTAGCATTCAGTACACCTGTTTATGGGGGACACCTGAATCAAACCACCACATATGCCTAGTTGACTTGTTTTATCTAATAGATTTCTACAGTTACCAGTTGACAAACCAGTACAAAAAATTTTTTCTTCTTGCTGTATACATCAAGCATTTAATTCATGATTTCCTTTGGCACCTCCAATGAAATCTAATAGATTAACTTCCTACAATAAACATAGGTTTTTAAATTTTTATTTCTTGGTATACTCTTAAGAGCCAAGAAATAACTATTATGTTCACTTTAATAGCTTTCATATTTATCTCCTCATTTATATTATTCTACCACAGTCTTAGTACAGAATCTTGCTTTTGCTTTAAACTAGCTCAATGGACCAAATATTATAACTCCCCTTTCTGAGATTTGTCCCTTCTCCAATTTATCCCATTTAGAACTGCTAGATTGATATTTCTAATGCAAATACATTACCATTGTTTGTAATATTAGATTTGCAAAACTTTATATCATGCTGAAAATCATTTCCAGTAAGGTCTCAAAGTATATTTTTGTTTGTATCTCCCTCTTGCTATTTTCTACCTATGCCTTGAATAACAGATGGCAGTATTTTCTTTTGTTTGTTGATTGACTCATTTAAATAATATTTTATTAGCTCTTATAACATTACACAGGTTTATTAATTTAATACTTGAGTTCTACCAGTACTACTGGTAAACAAGGAATAAAATATTATATATTTAGAGCACCTCAAGCCACCTTGATTGTCTTTCAGCTACTGATCTCTTGCAGATGTTATCCCTGCCTTGCAATACCTATTTTCCTTTCCCATATCTAGCCACCATTGTCTTCAAACATTTAAAGACTTTTCCAGGCGCCCTTCCTGTGGTAGTGTGAATAGATGGCCCCCAATTTATTCAGTGTTTTATTAGTTTATAGTTTGCATCTGCAAACACCTGGATGGAGGCAGTGTCACTGGGTAGATCTTAAGGTGTGGTGGTGGGTTTGAGATTTCAATTTAAAGATATGCAGAGTGTGTTAGCTGGAGTTCCTGAAGTGTGCTGTGCTGTCTGGCTTTTAAGCTTGTGCTTCTCTTTCTGTGTTTGGTCCTGTGAAAGCAGGCCAGCTTCTTCTGCCATTATGGAACTTCTCCTGGATCTGTAAGCTTCAATAAATCCCTTCCTCCATAACTTTGCCTGATCTGGAAGTTCATGTCACTGTACCTGAAACTGTCTGCTACAGAAATTGGTACCAGAAGTGGGGTGAGATGAACCTGACCATATGGATGTTGGTCTTTTGGAACTTTTGTTTTGGAAGAACGAGCATGGAATTGGTGGTTGCAACTGAAGCTGCCTGCTAGAGCGGTAAGCCAAGTTTTATGGACTATTCTGATGAGAGTTTGAGAATGCTAAGTGCACAGAGTATTGAACTTCGAGACTTGGCTTATGAACTTTCTAAGGGGAAGGAAAGACTGCAGAGGACTTTGTTGGAATTGGGCTACTGATTTAAGGGCTGACTGCCTTCTGCTGCCCAGGCCCAGAGTGTTTGATCAAGTTTAAATTTGTAGTGGACTGATGTGCTTGGCTAAAGATAATTGGACTGAGAGATTTAAGATTTCAAGCAAGTTGAAATTATAGGCACTGAGACTGGTCTTAGGTTGCTGAACCTGCTATTGTCAAACATATTAGCAGTCTTAAGGAAGATGGCCCAACTGCTTTACATTAAAACAATGGAAAGATACCTGAGGAAAGACTATCATAGAAATGCAAACTCTTTTGGAATGAGACTGGAGAGGAACCTACTTTTCAAGGTTATGATTTATTTTGTCCCTGACTTAAAAATGTGGCTGTGTCCTACATACCTGGTATTGGTTTCAGAAGCATGAAAAATGTGAGGAGTGGTTGTGAATTGCATAGGGTTCCAGGAGCCACTGCTGAGCCCTGATAGGCTGAAAGAGCCTTTGGAAGATGTGCCATGGTTTGCATGACGACCTGAAGATATTTTGGATGTATCAGGACTATGCAACATAGAGTGCACTGTTGGCCTAGGATGGAAGTGTTCCCTGGATACTTTGCCCAGCTGGAAGGCTGGCTTTAGGCTTGTGCTTCTCTCTGTATGTTTGGTCCTGTAAAAGCAGGCCAGCTTCTTCTGCTATTATGGAACGTCCCCTGGATCTCTTAGCTTCAATAAATCCCTTCCTCCATAACTGTGCCTGATCTGGAAGTTTATCTCACGGAACCTGAAGCTGTCTGCTACACTTCCCATGTCACCTGTTCCATCATCCTCAGTTCCTTTTGATCCTATTGTACTTTATTTATACCACTTTCTTGGCAGTGTACTATCCCTCCAGAACATTAAATAGAGTATCTTGTCTACTTATCTGTATTCATCTTGTAACACTTAACATAATGACCTGTATATCCTAGGTCTACATTAGTTAAAATAATTTAAATTTACAACGTGTTCCCACCAGACACAAAATGGCCTGGATAGCCTGACCTCATAGTGCCTAACACTACCTACACAAGGCCATCATAATAGGAAAAGATCATGACATCAAAATAAAAGACAGACTGATTGAGATGGGGAGGGGATATGATGGAGAATGGAGTTTCAAAGAGGAAAGTGGGGGGAGGGAGGGTATTACCATGGGATGTTTTTTATAATCATGGAGGTTGTTAATAAAAAATTTTGAAAAAAATAATTTAATTGACAATAGTATGCTAATTAAATCCAACTTTAGTAGTGACATTTCTGTAGGGGAACATAAATTTGAACTAGGAAAAAATACATAATTTAATGCCTTGCTTTGTTTTGTCTTCTTTTAAGATAGAGTCTCTTTACATAGCTCAGGCTCATTTAATTGAAGATTTCCTTGTCTCTGTCTTCAAAGTGCCAGGACTAGAGGCTGGTGCTATACACCTAGCTCTCTGATGTTTTTAATTTAAAAACACTATTGTACTAACTTTAGGATCTACTTTAATGAATAGTCAAATCGGAGAGTAGTGAAACAGTTTTTTGGTTTAGACTTTTAGCCATTCCCTTTTCTCAAATACCACAACACTCTTAAAAACCATATTGGGGGCTGTGGAGAAGGTAAAAGGGTAAAGGTGCTTGCATGCAAAGAAGGGTAAAAGGTGCTTGCATGCAAAGCCTACCAGCCTGGATTTAATTCCCCAGCATCCATATAAAGCCAGACCACAAAAGTGACACTGTGTCTAGAGTTCATTGCCATGTCAAGAGATCTTAGGTTCACATTATTTTGTTTAAAAACACTAAAAAGTTCTAGGGGCATTATATTATTACAAAGGTGACTTAAAATATTCTTATTAATATCTTACTAACCACTCACCTTTCAGTAAAAGTTTGCATATGGAATTTATGTCAAATGTTGATCAAAAAAATTTACAGACCTGAGACAACAGTTAAGAAATAAACCTGTTTTGTTTTTTTTGCTTCTGCTATCAGTCATTGGTTTTCTTTTTAAAGATTCATTAATAGTGCTGATAGAAACAGAACAATTGGAATTTATATTAAAAATAAATGTGAGGAATAAAAAAGCAGTAGTCTATAATATTAGTTTGATTTTACCTTACCAATAAGTTCTTAAATCTAAAGTACAAAAATACTGAACAGATCTAGAAAAAAGATGAAGGAATGAGCAAATGATGCAAAAAGAAAATGACAGGAGGTCCTGGTTTAATACATATGTATTTCAGGTTGATGGTTGCTTTCATTAGCAGATCTCATTGTTATGCAATGTCTGTTCTTCTGCAGCAAAATGAATATTGTATTCTCACAGGCTCTATGTGTATCTATTATGGTGCAATTATTGAAATACATACACATTTATTGCTCTCTTTGATTTACTTTTATAATATGTTATTAAGCAAAAGAAAGAAAATTGAATTATATCCTTTTCTTTGTTGCTAAATTTGCTTAAAAGCCCTTTTATTTTGTATTATGGATGTTTCTACTTTTGTTCTCTAAAGCAAACAATTATAAGGTGGTTATTAATGTAACCATGTTGATTATCCTATAATTTTTTAAATAAGTAGAATATATACCTAATTGATTTAAGCTTATAATACGAACTACTTAAGCATATGCTTTCTAACATTTTCATATATTGGGGATGTTTTCTATTACTATAAGAAAATATGTTAAGCTAGCATATACTTGCAAAATCTAAGGACTGCTGTCCTTTGCAATAGCAAAACTTGCATGTAGAGATTACTACGATTTGAGTTTTCATAAGATAAAGAGATTCTGAAATAAAAATTTCAGTAGTCATACATTATGTGTTCATTTAATGGTAATAAAATAATATGGTGCATGTCCTAGTTAATAATGAATTCAAATGTGGGGGCTGGAGAGATGGCTTAGCGGTTAAGCGCTTGCCTGTGAAGCCTAAGGACCCTGGTTCGAGGCTCAATTCCCCAGGACCCACATTAGCCAGATGCACAAGGGGGCACACGCATCTGGAATTTGTTTGCAGTGGCTGGAAGCCCTGGTGCGCCCATTCTCTCTCTCTCTCTCTCTCTCTGCCTCTCTGTCTCTCTGTGTCACTCTCAAATAAATAAATTAAGATGAACAAAAAAAAATGTTTTTAAAGAATTCAAATGTGGATCAAAGGATAGTCGACACAATTGTTATTTTATTTATTTTGAGGTTTGATGGTAGTTTACAAAATCTGTTTTGTTTTTGGTGGTGTTCTCAAAAGTCATCCTCACAATTGAAATTCTTTTGATAAGCTTGATAATTGTGGTTTGAGTAAATAATAGTTAATTTAATAACATGCAGAAATTATATATTAGTTAAAAATTAACCTTCTAGTTTACGTAATGCAACCCCATGGAAAATCCTGGCTATGTTAATGAAGCAGGAACTGTTATAAATATGTACAGCAGTTTGTTAGTGCATCATATTAAATTAGTTTGTATATAGAGTGTTTGTATTATTCACAGTGAGCGATATAAATGAATAATTTCCAAGATTTAGTAAAGGAAATCCTCAAAATAATTATAAAGTAATATTGATTAATCGTGTAAAGAAAAAAGGGTTTATGAGCTCAAATAATAAGTCTGAGAAAGGGTCACATGGAAGTGGTAATGAAGTGTGGGAAGCAAAGGGAAGCCAGGTAAGAATAATCTGTGAACTAACTGTATGTAAACTTGTGCCTTTGGGAGACAGAAAGGAGCACCACCATCTATAGTGAAGACTTGCTTGTATATTATCTGTTTACATCACATAATAATCAGGGTTTAGCATTGTTAAATTTCAATTGTTTTCAGTCCAGATACATGTCAGTTATCATTCTACTAAGAGTAGACTTTGTTTTTTTCTTGTATGATATAGTGAGACATAGGAAATTGCCTTAAGTTTTACTGTTTTTTTTTCCACTCCAGTAAATTAAAAAGGTAAATGCTCTGAAATGTGCAAATTAAGCACATTGAATGTGGAAACAGCCATAGTTGGAAATGCCACACTGAGGAGGAATACCATTCCTTGTTGAGTGGGTTCCTAGCTGTTGAGCAGGAGATGGCCACAACTGAAAACAGATACTTTTAAGTAACATGGAAAGGCCCCTTTAAGTATCTCAGTCTACCACATGATGTCTTCTTTGTGCCTGATCTGGATCCACACTTAGCCCTGGCATGCATGTCTTATGTACTCAGCTGGTAGAAGAAGCTTATCTTAGAGAATAAAATATTAATTAGGAATATGAAAGTTGATGTGAATTTAACAAGAGTATGTAAAGATTCAGATCACATAAACTAGAATTCTTGGCTAGATGATTGATTTTCTGAACATTCTTTCATAATGCTATTAACTCAGAGGGCTTATTCTGAGGAGATGATTTTAAAAAGTCCTATGAGGGTTGGAGAGATGGCTTAGTGGTTAAGGCACCTGCCTGCAAAGCCTAAGAACCCAGATTAGATTCCCCAGTACCCACATAAGCTGAATGCACAGGGTGGTGCATGCATCTGGAGTTTGCAATGGCAGGAGGCTCTGGCATGCCCATTCTCTCTGTCTCTTTCTCTAATAAATAAATAAATAAATAATTTCTTTAAAAAGTCCTATGAAAATTGTTCTAATTTCAGTAAAGATGCCAAGACTCCTTTTCCCCTCTGCTGCCTACCTACTTCATTGTGCATTTAGTTTTTAAGTTTCTATTGGACTTATCTGTCTACTTTGTTGTAGTTACAAGAGAGCAATAGGATCCCTTTTGAAGTATTTACCTTTATAAGCTCCCTGTATAATGTTTATGGTGCATACACATGTATGTGCACATGAGGCACTTCATGCACTGGCCTGCAGCAGGGTGTGCTCATTTGTAGTGACTAGAGCAGAATGTCAGATATCTCACTTTATTGTTCTTCCTCTTCCTCTTCCTCTTTTTTTTTTTTTTTTAAGGTAGAGTCTTACTCTAGTTCAGGCTGACCTGGAATTCACTATGTACTCTCAGGTTGGCCTTGAACTCACAGTGATCCTCCTACCTCTGCCTCCTGAGTGCACCACCATGCCCGGCTCCATCTGGTCTTATTTGAGCCGGAGTCTCTTACTGATGTTGGAGCTAGCTTACAGTTCTACTATCTGGTGTTCTTTTTGTGAGGTATGGTGTTTCAAGAGTTTCTTCTCATGTACAGGTTTGGAGGCACAGACGTATGGCCATACTCAGCTTCTTATGTGGGTCCTGGGGATAGAGCTCCAGCAGTCTCTCTGAGCTCCTCAGGTCCTCATGCTTGTGTAGGAAGTACTCTTAACCATGATACCATCTCTCCAGCCCTGAACTGCTGACTTCCGATTTTTCAAAAAACCACATGGAAAAAATAAAATAGCACATTTATTTTCTGCATTTATTTGCATTTTCCTCATCACTGTCTAAATTTGACCCATTATGGGAACTTAAGATGGTCATGGATCTTTGAAACAATTCAAATAATTTCATTTTTTGTCATATGAATTACATAATCAAAGTGACCTGTGTGGCAGAACTGTATCTATAATTTTCTATAATGGAAATAAGAACTATGTTTTACATAAAATTTAACTGAAATTAGTAGTAACTCTGTCGCTATTGTTTTCTGAAAATTCAGTTACATGTGGTTGTATAAAAGGTAATGCTTGATGATAGCAACTTGTGTTTCTGTGGTTTAGTACTGAATGAGTATGCCTGTGAAATGGCATAGTTGGTGTTTTTGATGAAGCTCTTCTGAGATTCTGTACCCTTAGCACATAATTAGCTGCCCTGGTATTTTTGTTGTTGTTTTGATATCGATTTTCATGTCATTTTGTCTGCTGTGCTTTTTTTTTTTGTATATTAGCATTTATTTTGTGAATTGAGTTAATATAAATCTAATTTAAGCAACATTTTAATATTTTTAACATGATCGTATTATAAAATAGCCTTTAAGAGCTCTTTACATTAAACTAAAGAACACTATGTTCATAAGAAAACACAGATGCACAGCCTTGGTGAATATAAACTTTTAAGGTAAGTACAGGTTTTCACAGATCTTTTAAATCACTTAGATATTTTGAAAGTAGTAACTTTATTGTCATTTTTATGTAGCTGAGGTTTTTCATTTATATCCATTAATTTAAATGATCACTCATTCAACTATATTAAAATTTTCAGAAAGGGAGGCAAGGAAGCAAATTGAGAGAAAAACAAATCCCAGGAGCAAAGAAACATAGTTTTCAAACTATCAGTTTTTCTTAAGGCTCCAGGTAAATATTTTAAATTTTGTTTGCTCTATGAAAAAGGAGTTTAAGATGTAGAGAATACCTTCAAGTTACATACACTTTGATTTATGTGATTACTTTTCAGATACTACTACATAAGTCACAGAGTAATTTTATTTTTAGGAGGTTGTCCTGATAGAAATAGACTCATGCTTTGACTGAAAATTTTAATTTATTTCTTTTATTATGACTCAGGGATTTCTTAGAGCTCTTTTCTTAAAGCTGTTAAAGTTTGAAGAGTTTTCTCAAGGAGGTTCTTGTTTTTAAAATTCTTGTCAGCATTGCCTTAATTTTAAAACTTTGTCAAGATTAATTTTTGAAACCTGTTTATGCTGTCAAGTTTTCAAGCATTCCTTATTTTAAGCTGAATTTATGCGTGTGAAAAACAAAACCTCCTCTAACTAGGGAGAAGGAATTCTCTTTATTGTTAGTTTTGACGTTAACAAAATTGAGGAGAGAACAATTACTTGAGCCAGCAGCCTTACCTGCTTAGTTTTGTCACGTGAGCACTCACGGTCACTGGTGATCTAAGTGCTCCACCTGCCTTTCAGTTTGTTTACCAGGAAATCAAGATGTGTAAACTGCAGGAAGTACTATTTGACCCTCTCCGACAGTATCTCATTACAATAATTGCTAATCTCTGAATAAGACAGCCATGTTTTGTGAGTAACAGAGAGAGAGGTTGTGTTAGGTAGATTTTAGGTGTTTCAACAAATCGAGCATTATACATGCTTACTTGGATTGTGTTTCCATTTTAGCTTTGATCAAAGACATTTGGTGACCTTAGGGGTCAGCAAAGCTAGGACACAGTAGTAGGTATTCTTTCATGCTTTTCAACTGAAAAATATCACGGCTTGTTGTTTTGGAGTGCTGTCACTGCTCTGAATCGAAAGGATAATGGCTACTTCCTGATTAAACCCACTCTCCACAGTAAGCTGCTAATGTTATACTGAGTCTTTTTCTCCAGTAAATGCATAAGTGTTTGGTATTTTCTTTACTTTTTATCATTGTCTTTTCACTGATAACTCTCTTATAAATATATCCTAAAGTTTAACTTGCAATTGAAGTAGAAAGTACTATGTTAAGTTTAGAGGATTTCTTTTTAATGCAAAAGTATTTATGCTTTGTATCTTAAATCCAGCCATCTCATATACCAACTATAGATTTTGATTAAAGAAATAAGCCTTTAAAAATTGAAATGATAAGTTATATTAAGCTGCCACGTGCATAGCACTCTGAGAAAATTGTTAAAATAATATGTAGTAAATCCCAATGTCTTTAGATGTGGAATAAATTATAAATTAGAATTAAAACTAAATTGGCTTTTAGAATTGTCAAAATTCTATTTAAATACATAATCATAATATGTTGGTTGTTTTAATAATTATGTTATTTTCTTAAACAAGAGCACCTTGTGGTATAAGAATGATGCGAAGTGTTCAGAATATAAGAAGGAAGTAAAGAATGTCTTAGTTTTAATCCTAAAGCTGGTAGCCACTCCTCTGTAGTCTTGGGACAATCATTTAAACTGCTTACCTCAGTTTGCTTGACTGCTACCAATATGAGTACTCTAGTAAAATGTCTATGTTTGTTCATTTATTTATGGTGGAATAAACTATGAAGAAAGCAAATTTTGTAAGTATTTTATGAAAGGGAAAACTGACCTAAGTTGGGAAAACATAAAGAGTGGCAGAAAAAAATGGAAAATTTATAGACTTAAAAACACTATTACATTGGCGTTTTAAATTGAATGGAACTCAGTTTTGCTCAAACTGTCAATATCCAATGAAAATATATATTGTTGAATACATGACTAAAATAAAAAGTAGAAAGATTATAGGCAATTACTAAAGAGTCAGAAGTACACTTAGGATTTTTCTAATTGTGAGATTGTTCACCATAAAGTGTGTGTGTGTATATATTATATGTCAGTAAAAATAAGTGCATTAGCTGGGTGTGGTGGCACACGCCTTTAATCCCAGCACTTGGCAGGCAGAGGTAGGAGGATCACTGTGAGTTCGAGGCCACCCTGAGACTATGTAGTGAATTCCAGATCAATCTGAGCTAGAGTGAGATCCTGCCTCAAAAAAACCCAACCAAACAACAACAAAAAAATGTATTGTATTGTGTTTAATTTGTAAAATTTAGCATTAGGTATTTTGACTACATAAAAGAAAACATTTTAAGATTATTAAAAGTTGAATGAAGTTTCTGAAAAAGGTTATAGAACCTAACATCTGAAAATATTTAAAAGTATTCTGGCCTCATAGAGATAGAATAACACTTGTGTTGAGAAAATTAAGGCACTTAATTTCACAAAATACTCACCAAGTTTATTTAACTGACTCAGGATATGTGTGTGTGTGTGTGTACACATATATAATAAAAAAAACAAAAAAATATGTGTATATGTGTATATATATGTTATCATATACGTATATATTATATGTTTATATAAATATAATATGGAATGTATTATATATTATATATATTATATATCATAACAAAAACCCTAATACACACACACACACACACACACACACACACACATATATATATATATATATATATATATTTTTTTTTTTTTTTTTTTTTTTTTTTTGAGGTAGAATCTTACCCTAGCCCAGGCTGACCTGGAATTCATGATTTAGTCCCAGGCTGGGCTGGAGCTTACAACAATCCTCCTAACTCTGCCTCCCAAGTGCTGGGATTAAAGGCATGTGCCATCATGCCCAGCTGGAATTTTTAAATATAAATTATTGGTATGACCCAAGGACATTAAAATATTATGTTGATTAAATAGTCTACCTTAGTGAAGTTATCAAAGGAAAATTTTGAAAAATACCTCTTTAATTTGTAATAAAATGTAATAGATGATATTTATTGAATGCTGTTACTTATAAACCTTTGAGTTAACTTACCGTTTAATATTCATGGTAATCATTTTAGGTGTGGGTTCCATTCATACTAACATTTTTCTTGATGAAGAAACTTGTAGAGATTTAAATAACAAGATCAAGGTCCTTTTGCGAATAAGTGCCAGAGCCCAACTAAAAACACCAAGAGAACCCAGAATCCAGAGCCAGTCTCCAGTGTCCTAGCTCTAGAGCAGCACTGTGTTTGCATTTTGGAGATAAAGTCGCATATATCTTTGATTTTGATGGTTTTATTTTCAATTTATTTATCAAATACAGAGAGTCACTGTAAGGAGGTACAGGTAATAACAGTAGAGAGCAAAACAAAATCCCTTGTTTCAAAAAGTTTCCAAGTTAGTGGAAAGGCAGGAAATTTGCAGGCTGATGTAGTACAGTGTAACAACTGATAGAATAGAGGTAGGCACACAGTGTAAAGGCAGTTCAGTGAAGAGATATCCAATGCATTGTTTTGCTAAATGGGTTTGTCTGTGCATGTGCATGTGTGTGTAGTATGTCCTGTGGTTTTGTGTGTGTATGTAATATGTAGTGTAGGGGTGTGTGTGTGTATTGTGTAGTGTGGGTATGTGTGGGTGTATGTGTAGTACATAGTGTGATGTGGGCTTTTTGATTTTTGTTTATTTGGGTTTTTTTTTTTTTTGGTTTTGTATGTTAAGCTGGTGATTGAACTGGGGCCTTTGAGCATGTTAGATACGTAGTCTACCACTGAGCTATCCCCAGTTCACTTTATTTAGATATTTATTTTTCATTTTTCCTGGGCTATTATAGATACCCGGGAAATACACTTTGGAAAAACTATTAAAAATATATTTAAGTCAGGCATGGTTACTGATGCTTTTCATCTCAGTACTTGGGAGTCTGTGGTAGGAAAATTCCCACGAGTTCAAGGTCAGGCTGCGCTACAGAGTGAGTTCCAGATCAACCTGGACTAGAGTGAAACCCTGCCTCAAAGAAAAAAAAAAGAATAAATTAGTCAACTAAATGACATGTATGTTAGAACAAAAATGTCATCAAAAAATTAAAAAAAAGAAGAGCAGGATAAGAAGTATATGGTAGCATGGTCCAGGGACTGAGGAAGGACTCACAAATAAAATCATACTGAGTAAAAACCAAGTAAGTTCTCTGTGTGCATACTTTTCAGGCAGAAATCACCTGGCAGGAGCATGTCCTGGGCAATCAATGGAGGCCATTGTGATAGGAGGTAAGAGTGAGGGAGAAGGGGAGAGCAGGAGGTATTTTCAGAGATAATGAGTGGGACAGTCATTCATATAAAGCCTTATAAATGTCTATAGGACCTATTAGTGCCCTTGGAAGGCATCTGTGAACATCAAATTTATGTTTTTATTTGTTTTTTTCTTTTTTCTTTTTTCTTTCTTTTTTTTTTTTTTTTTGGTTTTTCGAGGTAGGTTCTCACTCTAGCTCAGGGTGACCTGGAATTCACTATGGAGTCTCAGGGTGGTCTCAAACTCACAGCAATCCTCCTACTTCTGCCTCCCTAGTACTGGGATTAAAGGCATGCGCCACCACACCCAACTAATTTATGTTTTTAAAGAATCCAATATTTGCAAAGTTGAGGGTAGACTGCATGTAGTCATGAAACACCGTAGAAAGTTTGTAGAGTAATCAAACAGAGAAGAGAGTGGCTTAATAGAATTTAAATTTCAGTTTCTTAAGGTAAAATTGAAAGAGTTCTTTACAGGATAGGTGGGAAATAGAGAAAAAGAAAAGATGGCTAAGGTTTGGGCTTAACAACAAAGATACTGCTTCTATCAGCTGTGACAAGCCAAGGGTTTCCATGTGTAACTGGAGTGGGATAGGGGTGAAGAGGTTGTGAATGTGGTAGATTTGAAGGGTCTGGTAGATAGGAAAAGGGAGTTGCAGGAAAGCTTCACAGAGAAGAGAGCAATCTAAACTGATAATGTAGAATGAATTGGGCCAGGGGGGTAGCTCAGTGGTAGAGTGCTTGACTTGCATGTATGAGACCCTGGGTTTAATCCCCAGAACGGGGGCGGGGGGGGGGGAGAAAGAAAGAAAAGAAAGAGTGAATTGGATTTAGCTAGATTAAGAAGTAATCTAGAGTAGCAGCTAAGCATCTGAAAAATAACACTGAAAAGTAACAAAATTGTTTATTTCAAACAGTTCTGGGTAGTCAAGTTTTCAGAGTGTTTCAGTGACTACTTTAATCATGAGTTGTAACTGGGTGCTGGGATTAAAGGTGTGTGCCACATTGATATTCTCTGTATGTAAGGTTTCTAGATTCATATGCATGGGAGTGCAGGCATGCACATGCCAAGGTGCACATACAGAGGATAACTTTTGGGTTGTTCCATGCCTGTTCATCTCATTTGAGGCAGGGATTCTGGATTGCTGATCATGCTTGTGCTGCAAGCTCACTTAATGGCTGTGGCATCTCTCCAGTCCCCTCGAAGGACTTTCTAATTAGTAAAGATAGAGTTATTGTTGTTTCTTTTTAAAATCTATTTGAGAGAGAGAAAGAGGCAACTAGAGAGAGAGAATGGGTGCTGCAGGGCCTCCAGCTGCTGCAGATGAACTTCGCATGTGTGTGCCACCTTGTGCATCTTGCTTACATGGGTCCTGGGGAATTGAACCTGGGTCCTTTGGCTTTGCAGGCAAGCCTTAACCACTAAGCCATCTCTCCACCTCAAGATTGAGTTTTAACTTGTTTTTTGTTAGCTTCAAGATCACTTTTGTTTTCTTCCCTTTTTTTAGCTCTGTTGTGGGCAAGAAAAATTTCTAACTAGCCATGTTTCTGACTAGAAAAGTAATCTTTGGTGCCAGTGGTCATTTTCAAGATAAAAGGAAACTTTTTATTTTAGTATGGAATACAAATATGATTATTCTTTGCAACAGATTTACTCTTAAAGCCTTTATGTTTTATTCCATAATTATATAACTTTAATTTTGCTTTTTTTATATATTTCTTAAAATTATTTACTTTTCCAAACAATAGCAATAATGCATTCAGCCCTCTTACATCTTTCTTTCATTTTTTGTTTATTTTTGTTTTTTTTTTGAGGTAGGGTGTCACTCTAGTCCATGCTGACCTGGAATTCACTATGTCGTCCCAGGGTGGCCTCAAACTCAAGGCGATCCTCCTACCTCTGCCTCCCGAATGCTGGGATTAAAGGCGTGCGCCACCACACCCAGCTCTTACATCTTTCTTTACATCTTCTACTTCATGATCACAGCCTAGAGAATTCTCTTGAGTATAACTTATTTTATAATCACTGTAATCATTAAATAAGCTACTTGAATAAGCAAAATTTTCAGTTGGCCTCCAAAATACATTTTGAGGGTATAGCTCAATGGTAGAGCATTTGAAGTTAAAATGCATTTTTATTATACCCAAAATTATCTGCATAATTTTCACAATTTAATTAATTCTGTTCATGATTCAGATTATATAAAATACTTAGGCATTGAGAATCATAGCATGCATGTTAAATATTAATGTATCATTCATATTTTAAAAATATTTATTTGGACAGAGTCTTGTCTTTGATTCAGTCAAGGAAAAGAAAAATGGCTTCTCTAGCCAAGCATGGTAGCCCAAGCCTTCAATCATAGCACTGGGGTGGCTGATTCAAAAGGATAACTGAGAGTTTCAGACTAGCCTGGGTAGAGTGTGAGATTCTGTTTCAAAAATCAGAACTTAAAAAGGAAAAGGCCAGTAAATAAGTAATTTCTTTGTGAGAAATACCTCATTATTGCCCAGTTTTAGTAATTATACTGAACTAAATATATTATATGCTTGAAAAAGGACTTCCATAAATGATTATTATGACATTTTTATTTTTTTTCTTAACATTTGTTACTGAATTAAAAAAATATTTTATTTATTTATTTGATACAGAGAAAGTGGCAGAGAGAGAGAGAGAAAGAGAGAGGGAGAGAATGGGCATGCTAGGACCTTCAGCCACTGTAAACAAACTCCAGATGCATGCGCTCCCTTGTGCATCTGGCTTACGTGGGTCCTGGAGAATCGAACTAGGATCCTTTGGCTTTGCAGGCAAATGCCTTAACTGCTAAGTTATCTCTCCAGCCCCTGTTACTGAATTTTTTTTTGTTTAATATATATGTATAACATTGAATTATTTATGTTTCTTTGAAGAAGCAAAGCGCTCTTTTGAGCTATTACTAGTTTACTTTGGCAAATATAGTATATAAATATTAAATATGGATGTTGATCTGGGGAGATGGCTCAGCGGTTAAAGGCACTGGTTCACAAAGCCTGATGCCGCACGTTTGTTTCCCCAGTACCCACATAAAATCAGACACACAAAGTTGCACAATTGTCTGGAGTTCATTTGCAGTGGCAAGAGGCCCTAGCCATGCTTAATGCTTATTCATTCTCTCTCTCTCTCTCTCTCTCTCTCTCTCTCTCTCTCGTGCTCTTTCTCTTTCTCCCTCTCAAATAAATAAAAATATTTGGCGGGGGGCTAGAGAGATGGCTTAGTGGTTAAGGCCTTTGCCTGCAAAGCCAAAGGATCCTGGTTTGATTCTCCAGGACCCACGTAAGCCAGATGCACAAAAGGGCACATGCATCTGGAGTTCATTTGCAGTGGTTGGAGGCCCTGGCGTACATGTGCACTCTCTCTCTCTTTCTCTCTCTCCCTGTTTCTCTCAATTAAATAAATAAAATATTTAAAAATATATTTTAAAAAATAAATAGGGATATTGATTTGCTAACTTAAGCAACTTACCTACTGTTATAAGTAAAGCATAATCAAATATTAAATGTGTTACAGTTATTTTGAGTAATGAGAGCTGCCAAAAGGAGGGTAAGATTAGTATCTAAAGGAGTGGAATAATGTAATACTATTGAATTAACAGTAAGGGGAAACCTAGTCACTACAGTGACTAGGGGAGGCTCTGCTATGGAAAAGTAACCAGAGCTGAAGAAAGACTGCACACATTAGTTCAAAAGAATAAGTTTACTGAGATATCACTCATGTATCTTCCATGTTGCCATTTACAATAAATAATTCAATAGTTTTTCTTATATTGCATTTTTTTAAAGTCATAGTGAAATGTATGTAACATGAAATTTTGCCATTTTGACTCCCCTCCCACCTTTGGTGCTAGGGATTAGACCCAGAGTTTTGGGCATTCACAACAAGTGTTACCACTGAGCTCCAATCTTGACCATTTTTAAGTAGGTAATTCAGTATTATAACTTATATTCACAATGTTATACAGCCATCACTCCTGTCAATTTCCAAAATGTTTTCATCGTCTGAACAGAAATTCTATAATTGTTGAGCAATAACTCCCCAGTGCTCCCAGCTCCTGATAGTCTCTATAAATGTCTTATCAGTGTGATGATACAATATTTACCCGTTCATTGGTCAGGCTTATTTTTACTTACATAAAGTCTTCAAGGATCATCCATGTTGTAGTATGTTTCAGAACCTCATTGGTTTATGTTGCTCAGTTACTTAAATAAAAATAAAAGAAGGTTTTGGGAACATATCTTAGTGGCTAAAGGCACTTACTTGCAAAGCCTGCCAGCCCTGGTTCATTTCCAAATCCAACCAAGTAAGCTGGATGAAAAAAGTGGTGTGTACACTCATGTATGCGCATACATGCACACACATACACAAATAAATACAAATTTAAAACAATAAAAATAAAACAATTATAATATACTTCTGTATTTCACTTAGTCGCTTTCTATTGAACATTTAGATATACAGTATCTTTTCAAGTCTAACTGTCTACTCTGGCACTCCTACACTTAAAAAGCCTGATAGCCAGGGTTCTGTTCCTTCCACAGTACCCATGTAAAACCAGATGCACAAAGCGTCACATGTATTTGGAGTTTGTTTGCAGCCGCAAGAGTCCCTGGTGTGCTCATGCTCTCTTGCTCGCTCTCTGTAACATACACACTAACACACAAAAAGATATTTAAAAATAGTTTTTTTTTTTTTATAAAAGTAAAGTAAGGAGTCAGTGAGACCAAGAACTAAAGTAAAATAGAAAATATAAAGAGGGCCAAAACATACCAGAATCATCTTTTATGTCAAGGATCTTGCTAAACAGTGGTGATTGGAATATCTACTTATGTGGCTTTGTCATATCCCATTCTAGAAATCAGATGTTGAGCTGAGAGATGACTCAGTGGGTAAGAATACTTACTGTGCAAGTGAGAAGAGCTGAATTCAATTTCCAGCTGTGCATGCCTGTGCATGCTGTAACCCCAGTGCTAGGGGTGGGGCAGAGACAGGAGATTCCCTAGGGCTCCTTGGTCAGCCTGTCTAACCAACAAAACAGGGAGCTCCAGGTTCAGCTAGAGACTGTCTGGGTAATTGAGGTAGAAGAGGAAGATATCAGGACTCTTCCTCTATCCTCCACATACATATGCACTGGGCATGTAGATCTGCACACCCTTGTGCATGACACATACACACACATACACCCCACAAAGGAAAATTTTAAAAAAATTGCAAAGTGCTTTTACTTAAATTTTAAAGCATTTGTACTTATAGTTGGAAATAGTACAGTTTCTGTTGTGCCTCACTTTCAATTTTTCAATTTTTTAAAATATATTTTATTTATTTATTTATTTATTTATTTGAGAGTGAGATAGAAAGAGGTAGATGAGAGAGAGAGAAGATGGGCACACCAGGGCCTCTAGCTACTTCAAACTCCACAGATACATGTCCCACCTTGAGCATCTGGTTTACTTGGATTCTGGGTTCTTGAACATGGGTCCTTAGCTTTGTAGGCAAGTACCTTAACTGCTAAGCTATCTCTCCAGCCCTGTACCTCATTTTAAAAAACATTTTTAAAATATTTTATTTATTTATTTGTAAGAGCTTAGACAGAGAAAGAGAGAGAGAGAGAGAGGCAAATAGACAGAATAGGCATACCAGGGCCTCCAGCCACAGCAAACAAACTCCAGACACATGTGCCACCCTATGCATCTGGCTTATGTGGGTCTGGGGGATCAAACCTGGATCCTTAGGCTTCACAGGCAAGCACCTTAACCACTAAGCCATCTCTCTAGCCCTAAAAAGTTTCTTTTAAGTACCCCAATTTAAAAAATAATTTTACTTTTAGTATAACTAGTCTTTCTTACCTTAATCTGTTTTACTTTTCTTCTTTTAGATATTCTTTTGTCATTCCATTTAGATTATTTCTTACGTAATCAGAGGTCTCAAATGGCCTAGATCTAATTTGATTCCCAGTGCCCTAGTGAATTGCTTGAAAAATACCTCTCACTTTCCAAAATCAACTTAATACCTGATATATAAGATGCCATGATATACAATGTAGACACACATTCAAATAATCTTAGTATCTTAGAATTTCTGAAAATAGTATACGTAAAATTAAAATGAGTTTTTTCAGAGCCTGTATTGCTTTGCTCCAGGAAGAAACATCTTTCTAAGTGTTTTCTCCTCAAACATAGAATTAATGTTCTTTCTAGGCATGATTTTGTTATTTGTCTGCTTAACTTCACTGTTACCCTTCCTGGAGGTTCTGTTTTAGGGCCTAATCCATCTATTGTTTACATAGTACAAAAACAAACTTTCTCAGGGTTGGGGTGGAGCTATGGTAGAGTACTTGCCTATCATGTGTGAAACTGGGCTTAATTTTTAGTATCTCTGACCCACCAGGAAACTTGGAGGTCACTATTGTCGTTTTAAGAGCTCTTCCCTTAGTGGTTAATATACTGTTTCTACTTACTTTGAAAGTTTTTTCAGAAGAAGACTGGGTCAGAGTTCATGTATCTGATATATTATCCAAGTCTCATTTTTCGTTACCTGATTGCTGGTAACCCTCTTAGACTGGATGGAGAAGCATTTAAGGTGTGTTGGTGGGCCGGGCCTGCTATACCAGCTTTCCCCAGTATAACAAAACACCCCCATCCCATGCACACTTTTAAAAAATCCTCTGAAATTATCTAGAAATCTTTTGACCCCCTTTCCTAGTAGATTGAAGCATGATTATCATTGCTGAGACACTTGCTGACCTGTTGCCTTGTAAATTTTCTGGAGATCAAAGCATATCTCTCCAAGTCTTGTTTTGTCCTCCAAATCAGTGAGGCTCCTTTGTTGCTATCTAACCTCTTTGATGGCCCCCTAGCATCGTTCAGAAGGTCCTGTTATTAGCTCTAACTTTATTTGTTGGTCCTGTTAATCTTAAGTTTGTACTATAATTTACATAAGCATTACCTTTTCTATTGGCCTACTCCTGCAAAATATTGCCCCTAGTATTGAACAGAGGACTTTCGAATGGTGATTTATTTGTAAATCCTGTGAATATTTCCAATTTTCAGATTTTTACTCTTCTGCATAATTTATCTTAGTTGTCAGATTCTCTTGATTGACTTATTCTTTCCTTTTTTCTTATCCTCCTTATCTTAGAACACAAATGACTGAGGGTAGAAGAGACCTCAGTAGTTTATTTTTTGGTCTCTGACTTCAAAAGGAATGTTTTCAGGATATTTCAGGATGGAGATAGGAGAGTAAAAGATTGGAGAAATGTTTCTTTTGTTGGATATGTATTTTATTAGATACCCAGTTTTTGAAAAATAGACTACCCTCTTTTCTAAGCTCTTCCAAGCTATGGCTTTCAAATTAATTAATAGTATCTTGTAAATTTGAATATTTTTTCCTAGGTTAGGATTTTATGGTTCTTTGTGGAGTTATTCCCTAAGTATCTAAGAACCTTCATTTGCTAATAGAAATCTACATCATTCACTCTGGAAGCTTTTCTTCTTTGTTGCTTATTAAGGTTCTGTTCATTCAAATCTGTTTATCATATTAATTATTCCCTAGACAAGATACTGAAACTGAATTCTGAACATTCACATATCCTGGTGTAATATGCCACATAACAGCACAAATCTGGAAATCTGAAGGAATGGGTTGTTACTATCTAGTACCACTTATCATCCTGGCTCAATAGTTGGTCATTAGTTAATTATTACTTTCATGTGAACTTCATAATTGATATAATCCAGCAATGCTGAAGCTTCTAACTACTTTGACAAGATGTTCTCAGCCCTGAACTTTCCTAGAGAGCTTCTAAAACAGTTAATGTTTAGGCACCTGATTCCAGACATTATGATAAAATTGATCTGGAAGTGGAACTTAGCATAGGTGTCTACCCACCTACCTACCTACACACACACACACACACACACACACACACATACATACATACACATACATATATAAATTATCTTAACATATACATAGTTGTTATCTTTCAGTTGTCTCCCTTTCTCCTTTCTTCTTCTCTCTCTTCCTCTCCCTGTCACTCTTTCTTCCTCTCTTCTCTCACTCTTTCTCTTACCTCTTCCACCTCTTCCTCTGTCTTCTACTTCCCTCTTCCTATTGTTTTCTTTCTTTCCCACGGGGTCTTGTACTGTTCAGACTAACATAGAGCTCCTGTAGTTGCTAAGGGTCTCCTTGAATTCTGAAATTATTAAAGAGCATCAAAACATTACTAAGAGAAGCCAAGGTATGCAAGCAATAAATGAAATCATCAAATAGAAATAAGAATTGTGGTGGCTCATATCTGTAATCTCAGCATTTGGGAAGTTAAGGCAGGAGGATTGCCTGAACTAGTATGAGACCTCATCTCTGAAAATACAAGCAAAAACAAAAGAAAATTAATACACAAAGTTGATGCGAATAAAAAGAGCATAGTATCTATCATATTGAAAGAGGAGAACTTGTCCAAAATTAGACTCATGATTGCCCAGTGCATGTCTAACTCTGTCTTACACATCCTTTGAAATTTATTGATGAATTATGAATATTGGAGTAAAGGGAATGTGTAGGCCCTGCTGATCAATAATGTTTTTCCCTTTTAAACTTTGCTTTAATGGTTCTCAAAATTTTGTGATAGAGTTTTTGATCAAATTGTTACTGATTTAAAAGAATTATAAAACTGGTATATATATATATATATATATATATATATATATATATATATATACACACACACACATAATGTATGTATGTATGTGTGTGCGTGTGTATAAATGACCCAAAAATGATCTTCTTTCCTCCTGCAGGTTTTATGATGTATTGCTATTATTTCCTCTCTTACTATTAAATGGCCAGTTGTGACAATAGTTGTGCAATAGAGCCTCTGGATTAAAAGTAGAGTGGCAGGTGTTAGGAGTGATATCCATTTAGCCTTCTGAGTTTTCTGGGAAGACTGGTGACCTTGCCAGCTCTAGCAGCCTTCTGGTCCTTTGCTTGGAAGACATCCACAACGCCATCTCCTATCATGAACAGCAACAAAACAAGTCAAGCGAGAATAGTCAGAGAAGCTCTCAACTTACATGGGTGTATCTGGAACCATACAGCAATGATAACACCACCAGATTTCAAGAATTTATTTATTTTATAAGTGAGGCTTAGATAAGCTGAAAGATGCTGAATAGAGGAAGGGAAGATCAGAATTTTCTGTTAAGTACATAACTACCTTTTTGTTTTTAATTGGGATTCCTATTGGTTGTATGAAGAAGGATTGGAGGAAAGAAGTGTAGAGATTTCTTAGGAGGCATACCAAGCAAGCACTGTTCACTGTACTCTTAGAATCTGGTATTATAATTTCTCTTTGAACACTGTCACAGAGTGTCTTGATTTTTTTCCAAATAAAAGTTGAGAGTATTATATTAATATTTGGGCATGTCAGTATGGTAGGATATGGACAAATGTATGCAATTCAGAAAATAAAAATTAAGACAAGGTAAAGCATTAAAAAGTAAATATGAATTAAGAGTAATAGTGTTTGAGTGGAAATTATTAGTGTCCAAAAGGAAAAATTTGGTCCTTAAGTGACTGACAAAGCAAAGTTGTAGTCTAAACAAAATTAACATTTTAAATTATAAAGATGATAAAATTATATATTAACATATAGGGGAAAAAACAACACTGTTACTTACAAACAAACCTTCCTTCATTATTTCCTCTGATCTAAAATTGAAGCAAAGATGACTGTCTTTTGAGTGCCAAAAATAGGGGTAAGGGTAGAAAATCTAGTAGTAAACATTTAGCCAGGGTTACGTCTGAGAGAAATCTACTTGGATTTGTAAGGCTTCTTGACATTTCACACTTATTTTTGATCATATTTAAGTTATGTAGGAAATAGTATTGACTTCTGAGCTTTCCTATTCTTGCTTCTTTAAGTAGGGAAAAGTAAAGGAACTTTCTTCTGTAGTAGCTAACACACACAAAAAAATTCAGGGCTGGAGAGATGGCTTAGCAGTAAAGCGCTTGCCTGTGAAGGCTAAGGACCCCGGTTCGAGGCTTGATTCCCCAGGACCCATGTTAGCCAGATGCAAAAGGGGCGCACGCGTCTGCAGTTTGTTTGCAGTGGCTGGAAGCCCTGGTGCGCCCATTCTCTCTCTCGCTCTCTGCCTCTTTCTCTCTCTCTCTCTGTCACTCTCAAATAAATAAAGATAAAAAACAAACCAAAAAATTCAAAGCAGGAAGTTTGCTAAGCCCTCTCTTTATAATAGCTCTTTGAAGAATAGTTAATCCCATTTTACTGATTCAGAAACTAAGGCTCAACAGACTATGTGCTGTATAACACAGTGAATTCATGAAACAAATGCAGGGCAGTAAAAAGTCAATGTAATTAGCAGCTTCCTGGGCAGATGCTAAAGTGCCCTGTAATTAAAAGATGGGAAGTTGTGACCTGAGACTAGTCAGATAGAGCTTTATGGATAAAAATTACTCTCAGGACTGCTTGAAAGAGCGTAGTATTTGGATTATTAGAAGGATGGCATACTATATCTTAGCAGTATAAACATCATGTGCAATGATAAAAAAGACAAGAATAAGTATATTTGTTAGGAAATTTTCTTTAGGTTGCAAAGAGAACTCCCCCAAATATGAGTAAAAAGTCAGGTATTCCAGAGTCTCAATGAATATTAAACAATTAAAAAGACAGATATCTAAGGCAAGGAACCTGGTGTTAGCTCTGCTCTGACTTCTCTTTCAGGGCCTTTCAGCTTCTCTGGGCATGTGTTTTTCCACCACTTTCCCTGACCAGTCTTTGACGGTACCTCCTAAGGCCCATGGCTTTAATGATTACCTACTCAAAAACATTTTCTGTCCACATGTCATCATGGAATGAATTTGATTAGCTCATAGTGCCTTCTAGAGACTATGCAAGTTATAGATTTCTGGCCAGCCATTTTTTTTTCGGGGTGGGGTGCTAAAGATCAAATCCAGGGCCTTGTACATGCTACACAGGTTCTTTGGCACTGCGTCACATGCTAGTCCTTATGTTTTAGATAGCATAATGTATTATGATTCTTCCTACTTCTTGGAGGTGGGTAGCTGAAGCCATAAACTAGTTTTATGAAAACTGGCATCACTTAACGATTATATCAAAGAACTTTTTTCTTCCTAGTAGTCTAGTAGAGATGCCACCTCTCTTTAAGACCTTTATCTCCCTGTCTCCCTGTATTAGATATCCAGCAGTGCAAAAAAGAAAAAAAAAATGATGTCACTTGAACTCATGGGCTGAAATAACTTTGATGTATACTTAGCTGAGTATACAGAGGAAAAGTCTAGGATTTAGGTCAAATTCCAGGTGCCCAGCTAATTTAATGCCCCCCCATTTGTCATCGATTAGAAGGTTAAGGGTAAATATCCACCATCCCTGCTGGAATTGTAAGAATTTTGCATAGTTGGTCCCACATCGATGGACTATGCACATACAAAATAAACCCTGGATTCTGCTGGTATACTACTAATATGTTTGTACATTTGTGTAGGTGTAAATGCCATATGTATATGAACCTATACAGTAATAATCATATATGTATGATAATGTATATGTACTCATAACATAGCTGCTAGTGTCATTAAGATTTATAAAATTCTTCTATGCCTCCCTATTTTAAAAGCCCACATATCACTGGGAAGCCAAATAGATCCTACTACGTGAATTCCATGATATATTACTATACCTGGACCTACAGCTCAGGAAATAAAAAAGTTTTAAAACTTTTGACATGCAATGTTAAGGTTAGTAGCCAGGGCCTCTTGCATTTTGCTTTGCTCACTGAGTACTGGGATTCTGACATAAGTTCTAGAGTAAAAAGTGTTGGAATACCAAGTTTTCTGTAAATGGATTGAGATATTACAGCATGTCTATGTGTATGGACTCTTCTGCCAGTAGTGACTAGACAGACAAGGCTGCAAAAAGCAGTCTTGTGATTTGTGTGAGGGACTGTGGGTTCATAGGAATGCTTGAAAGCCACGAAACATGTAATTAGAGGTATTGGAGATTACCTTCTGAGTGGAATTTTGTAAATAAGCTAGCCTTCAAAATTGTCTCCAGTTCATTCAGTGAAAGGCCAACCTTACAGTAATAGCAAAATATACCCAGTGAAGAAAATAGCATGGTAATAGTTGCAGATTCTTCTAAGAGGTAGCTGATGCTTCAGTTAGCTTCTTGCATCAACCTTCCTCAGGAAATTTTAGTAAGCTAGTGTCTGCCCTAAAGCTGCCAATTCATGCAGTAGCAGGTTCAACAGTCTCTTACTCAACAGGTAACAGACTTCCTCACTAAGGAAGAACACGGTGTCTAGGGGTACAGTATTGTCATTTAGATTATGTGTGTTATACAGTAGTACTTTCTGGAATGACAGTATAATGGTTATTGAACATTTAAAATATGAATGTTATTAAAGTTTACTCAGCTTTTTCTTTGTTTGTTTGTTTTGTTTTGTTTTGTGTTTTCAAGGTAGGGTCTCACTCTAGCCCAGGCTGACCTGGAATTCACTATGTAGTCTCAGGGTGGCCTTGAACTCACAGTAATCCTCCTACCTCTGCCTCCCAAGTGCTGGGATTAAAGGCGTGCACCACCACACCTGGCAAAGTTCACTCAGTTTTAATTAATTTCAATTTAACTTTCTGTATGTGATCAATGGTCACATTATTGGACAGTAGAAAGTATACTATTTGTTTAGTTTAAATATTTTGTTTGCTTATTTGAGAAACAGAGGGAGACAAGAAAGGCAGAGGGGCTGGAGAGATAGCATAGTGATTAAGCATTTGCCTATGAAGCCTAAGGACGCCTGTTTGAGGCTCGACTCCCCAGGACCCTCGTAAGCCAGATGTACAAGGGGGCACACACGTCTAGAGTTCATTTGCAGTGGCTGGAGGCCCTGGCATGCCCATTCTCTTATCTATTTGCCTCTTTCTCTGTCGTTCTCAAATAAATAAAAAGAAAAAAAATGCAGAGAGTACGGGTGTGCCAGGGCCTCCCGTCACTACAAATGTACCTATCTCTGCTGGGATGAAAAGTGTTGCACACATCCCAGCTGCGTTTTCTAAAATCGTGGTGCATATGTGTGCTCTTCTGGGTGCATACATCCCATGACCCTTAGAGGACAACCTCAGGTGTTGGTCTTTACCTTGCATCTTGTTTGAGACAAGGTCTCCTTTTGTCTGCTGCTATGTAGCTAGGGTTTGGTTTGCAAACTTATAAGTATTCTCTTGTCTCCACCTCCCAAATCACCTGAAGGCTGGAATTACTGACACACACTCCTATGTCAGGCTTCATCTTGGTTGCTGATTGTGAAATAAGTCAAATGAATGATATGCCTTGAATGCTAAAAATGTCAAGAACTGAGATTTTTGAAAGATTAAAAGTGCAAACTACAGACATAAACATTGATACAAATAATATATTTTCTGTTTTTCTGAACCTGAATTGAAAGTGTTGTTATGATCTGTCATGAATGCACCAGTCACTTCATGTCTGGAGGATAGTGTCCTAAACTCCTCCTCGCCACCTTCTGGCTTTTACATTCTTTCTGCCCCTTGTCTATGATGCCCCCTGAGCCTACAAGGATGAGAAAGACATGTGCTGAACTCTGAGCACTTTGGCGAGTTTCGAATCTCCCCAGCCACCTGCAGAGATCCACTCTTTTTACTAATTCTATATACATATATGTTTTCTTTATTTATTTTTTGGTGGTTTTCTAAATCTTATGTTTCTTGTCATTTTAGTCCTGTATATAACTGAACTTACTTTTTAAATTGGTGTTTGAAAATATATGTATTTTCCATTACATTTTATCTAGTATGATGAACAATTTCACTGAATTTATTTCCCTAAAAATTTGGTGATTATAATTTTAATTTCAGATTATTAAAATTAAGTCTAAACATATATAAGTAATAGGAGCAATATCTCTCCCATCTTAACTTTGAGACTAGGTTTTTGGGAGCAGGAGATACAGTTCTGTGGTAGAGTGCTGGTCTAGCAGTTATGGGTTATATGCCCAGTACTACAAAATAAAACAATAGTAATTTTTGTATGTAGTTCTTAAAGTTTGTCGATAGACTCTTAAGGAAAACAGTTCTATTCCTTACTATGAAAACTCCCTTCCCCTTATTATATGTTATATCCAGGCTCATTTGCCTAACAATTTTGAGCTATCACAATAACATGTGCCTAAAGGGTAAATGGAGGGACTTATAGACCCTGCTGGTGATTATATATATATTTGTTTGTTTTTTGTTTTTCAATTTTTTTTCAAGGTAGGGCTGACCTGGAATTCACTATGGAGTCTTAGGGTGGCCCCGAACTCACAGCAGTCCTTCTACCTCTGCCTCACGAGTGCTGGGGTTAAAGGCGTGTACAACCACGCCTGGCTTGATTTTATATTTTTGTCTTCTCTGTCACTAAAATTTTATTGCAGGATTGAAGCTGTAACATGCCAATGTTTTAATTTACACACACACACACACACACACACACACACATTCAGTAATTGCTCTGTGAAGAATAGATTTTTAGTAAGGAGGTTATGGGGCAAATTTACAGTCATGATTCTTGCCAGCAGCAAGCCTGGAGGAGGTTTTGACAAACTTACTCTTCAAGGATTAGACAATACTTAAGCTTTGTAGACCTTATGGTCTGTTACAGCTGGTATGTGGCTGTGCAAAAACAATCAGCACTAGTAAAGGGATCCTGGTAACACTGTTGACAGAGGGAGGCACTGCTCATGGTCTGCTGACTCCTTGCTCTGCTCTAGGGGAAAATTATTAGTGACAGGTTAGAGTTGTGGCTATGGAGATGGAGAAAACTGAGCAGTTGAAGGTGTACAGTGCAAGTATTTGAGATGGATTGGATATAATGGATCAGGAGGATGAACATCCCGCTATAGGGAACTTCAAATTCACACATTACATATGGGATTAATTTCATTATTCGCCTCCCAAATTAAAGACAATATGACTTAAAATTTCTGCCTAATTTGTGTTTGCTATTTCCCATTCAGATTAATGCCAACTTGTATCAACAATTCTTCTCTCCTCCTGGTTGAATTTTGTCTTCTGTCTGGCAGGATACAGATTCATTTGATTAGATTTTTGCATAATTTTCATTTCTTGATATGAGTGTGATCTTGTTACAAAAGTCATAGAATGACATATTACAGAAATAAATTTAGAAGGCTAAGGTAGATTGACAATGGAACATTTTGAAGGGTAGTTTCCACCAATAACAAACCATTAGAAACTTCTTTTTATTGATATGTCTGTCATTAATACAAGTACATGGCAAACTATTCAAATGGTGCAAAATTATTTACAGTGAAAGTTAATTTCTCCAACTCCAATTTTCTGATCCCTTTCTCTGATACAGTAAACATAGTTAACAGTTTCTCTCTTTTTTTAAAATTTACAAAATATTTTGTTTTATTTATTTATTTGAGAGAAAGAGAGGGCAGGAGAATGAGTGTGCCAGGGCCTTTATCCACTGCAAATGAACTCTAGATGCATGTGCCACCATGTGCATCTGGCTTACGTGGGTCCTGGGGAATAGAACCTGGGTCCTTTGACTTTGCAGGCAAGTGCCTTAACTGCTAAGCCATCTGTCCAGCAGCCCTCCTCTCTCTCTCTCTCTCTCTCTCTCTCTCAACATACAGGCATTAGAATATGTCCCTCCAGTTATCCTTATCACAAGTGAGATCTTGCTATTTATATTCGTCACCACCTTGTCCTTTTTACTTAATATATTAGCCAGTATAGACCTGTCTCATTCTTTTTTAAAAGCTGAATAGCAATTAGTTAAAAGTTTAACAATTCCCTGGGGTTGGAGAGGTTGTTCAAAGGTTTAGGTACTTGTCTGCTAAGCCTAATGATTTGGGCTGGATTCCCTAGTACCCACATAAAGCTAGATATACAAAGTAGCACACGTATCTGGAGTTCATTTACAGAGGCTAGACACTTTGGCATGCATATTCTCTTTCCTCTTTTCCTCCTGTCCTCATCTTCTCCTCCCCACCTCTTTGCAAATAAATATATAAAGTTTAAAAAAAATTATGTTGCCAGGCATGGTAGTGCACACCTTTAATCCCAGCACTCAGGAAGCAGAGGTATGAGGATTGCTGAGTTCCAGGCCACCCTGAGACTACATAGTGAATTCCAGGTCGGCCTGAACTAGAGTGAAAAATAAAAAAATTATAAAACCAAAAAAAAATTTACAATTCCTTATTGATGTTAATGTGTGTTTCTTTTCATTTAATGTAATTAAATTGTAATAAAGATTCTTTATTTATATTTGTAAGTATATTTCTAGTATAAATTCCTTGAAGATTAAACAGGAAAGCTATCATACTAGAACGTTAAGATGGCCAGGACAAATAACCTTCATTTTGTTAAGAAGCATTTTGGTTTTTTGTTATGTGAGCTCTGTCTACCTCCCCCTGTTGGATTTTTGTTTGTTTTTTGAAGTAGCGTTTCACTCTAGCTCAGGCTAACCTGCAATTCATTATGTAGTCTCAGGCTGGCCATGAACTCACAGGAATCCTCCTACCTCTGCCTCCCAAATGCTGGGATTAAAGGCTTATGCCACCATGCCTGGCTAAAGGAGAATTTTTGGTTTTGGTTTCCTGGGCTCTTTGTACATTTTACATAGAGTAGCATGATTTCTACCTGTACTCTTCTTTATTTGTTCAGTCTTTTATACATTGATTTCTGTTGTTTTCCAGAACTACATTTACTATTTCCATTAAAATTTGAATTGTATTTCTTATTTAAACTTTTTGGTCTTGGGAACCACTTGCATTTAAATCAATTAACCATACATTGTATCGCTTTATCTTTTAAACCTTTTTATCCGTGTTAGAAATTTCTAAGACTAGTCAATATTTAAATTCATAAGCTACACCTGTAGTTGATTTTTAGATTTAAATCTTGCTAAGTCTTCCCTGATCATTTTTGTGTATCTATTTTTTTGTATGTCTAAGACAACTGCTTTCCTACAGGTATATTATTGCAAAGGAGTACTTAATCCTTCAACTGAAAAAGGATACTATCTGCACAGATTAATTCCAGAACAGTATAAAAACAAGCAAACAAAAAAGCAATGCTTTTTGTGTTACTCTTTTAGCTCTCTTGAGGTGTCATGAGTAAAGTTTCTAACAATGTACCAGAAATCTATAATTTAACATAATATGTATTTGGAGATGGCATTGTAAAAGAAGGAAAAAATTAAATTGAATTGTTAAATCTGTTAATGTAAATTGCATGTGGGTTTTTTTGTTTTCTTCTTTTTAAAAATATTTTACTTATTTTTGCGAGAGAGAGGGAGAGAGAGAGGGAGAATATAAATGGGCATGTCAGGGCCTTTAACCACTGCAAATGAACTCCAGACTCATGCACCACCTTGTGCCTCTGGTTTTACATGGGTACTGTGAAATCAAACCTGGATATTTTGGTTTTGCAGGCAAGTGCCTTAACTGCTAAGCCATCTCTCCAGCCTACTTTTCTTACTTTTTTGGTTTTTCGAGGTAGGGTCTCACTATAGTCTAGGCTGACCTGGAATTCACTCTGTATTCTCAGGGTGGCCTTGAACTCATGGCAATCCTCCTACCTCTGCTTCCCGAGTGCTGGGATTAAAGGTGTGCGCCACCACGCCCGGCTTCCAAAGCCCATTGTTTTTTAAAAAAGATTTGTTTTATTTATTTATTTATTTATTAGAGACAGAGAGAAGGGGGGGGGAGAGAGAGAGAGAGAATGGGTACATCAGGATCTCTAGCCACTGCAAACGAACTCCAGATGCATGTGCCACCATATGCATCTGGCTTACGTGGGACCTGGAGAATCAAACCTGGGTCCTTAGGCTTCACAGGCATGCGCCTTAACTGCAAAGCCATTTCTCCAGCCCCCAAAGCCTATTTTTAAGAAATGGAGGTCTCGCTAATATGGCCCAGATTGGCCTGGAACTCCTAGGCTCAGGCAATTCCCTCCTAAATAGCTGAATTTATAGGTACTTGCCACATGCCTGGCTTTCTATCTTACAAATAATTTCTGAATCTTTCTAAAATATTCCAAATCTGAATTACTTTCTTTAGAAATTAAACCCAGGACCTTCCATATGTTATGGAAGTACTCTAACTCTGAGCTACATCCCCAGTTCTCTATAGTTATATTTTAGTAGTAAACTATTAATATAATTGAAACAAGGAAGCTAGCTGGTCATGTTTACATTACTTAGCCAGCATGTTTTACCTTCCCTATTTGCACCTGTTCAGGTGTGTACCTACCATATGTCGGTAAATTATAAGGTCTATGATTACACAAAAACAATACTTGGTAGACATATATTTGAATACCACAATCTTCAACAACTGACATTTACATTTTTTGTAGTACATAAAATCGTCATATAGGGAATGTTTTTTTGTGGTCTTTTCACAAATTCTGACAATAATATGTTCTCAGGATTGTGACAGAAACATCTCATCTTATAGCAAATGTATTTTCCCAGTATGACTACTATAATGTATATTAATTGCTTACTATACATTATTAGTTTTACAAAACTTGGGTAAATTATAAGTTATGATACTCTTAGCAATATTGTGATGGAAAACATATGTTGAGTATATTTTGACCATTTTTTAAAAATACATTTTTATTTGAGAGTGACAGACAGACAGACAGAGAATGAGGCAGATAGAGAGAGAATGGATGCATCAGGGCCTCCAGCCACTGCAAACAAACTCCAGATGCATGTCCCACTTTGTGCATCTGGCTTACTTGGGTCCTGGGGAATCCAGCCTCGAACCGGGGTCCTTAAGCTTCACAGGCAGGCACTTAACCACTAAGCCATCTCTCCAGCCCTAATTTTACCATTTAGTCTAGTGACTGCTTATCAAAGTCAGTTCAAATCATTTATACTCCTTCAGGTATATAGTTACCCCTTTAAAGAATGTTTGTGTTATTTGAATATACTTTCTGATATCTTAGATCAGAGTTTCACATCACTGCTAAAATTTTTGGGCTAGATAATTCTGTCTGGAGTTAGGGAGATACCCTATACATTATAGGTTGTTAATTGCATCCTTGACCTCTGCTTACTCAATGTTACTAAGACCTTGATCAAAAAATTCTCCAGGGCTGGGGAGATAGCTTAGTGTTTAATCACCTGCCTGTGAAGCCTAAGGACCCTGGTTTGAAGCTCGATTCCCCAGGACCCACATAAGCCAGATGCACAAGTGGGCGCATGCTTCTGGAGTTCGTTTGCAGTGACTGGAGGTCCTGGCGTCCCCATTCTCTGTCTGTCTATCTGCCTCTTTTTCTCTCTGTCTTTCATTTTCAAATAAGTAAAAATAAACAAACAAAAATAAATTTTAAAAATTTCTCCAAAATGGTTCTTGGAAAGGGGTAATCAATCACTCCTGTTGTAGGACCACTGCTTTAGTTGTAGTGATGTTTACTCTTCCTCCCTTCTTTTTACCATGAACAATCTAAATATACCTTTGATTTCTTTTAGGATCATCTCATTAGTAATTATAGAAACAGATATTTGCTGATTTAAAAACAGAAGCAAGACTGAGCATGGTGGTTTATCCCTATAATCCCAATTCTTGGCAGACCAAAGCAGGACGATTTCCGTGAATTGGAGGCCAACTTGGGCTCCAGTGTCTCAAAAAAGAGTAGAAGCTAACACTTATTGAATGCTTGACACTCAGCCTTTTTGTTGCATTATCTCATTTAATTACCTCAACTATATCTTCATATTACTTGTGATAAAATTGAAAGAAATTATGTAATTTTCACAAAATAATAACTATAAGTAGCCTCTTAGACATGATTTGTTTTGTGTTGTTTTGTGAGGTAGGCTTTTACTGTAGCCCTGGCTGACCTGGATTTCAATATGTAGTCTCAGGGTGGCCTTGAACTCACTGTGATCCTTCTACCTCTGCCTCCCAAGTGCTGGGATTAAAGGCGTGTGCCACCACACCCAGCATTAGTCATAATTTTAAAAAATTATTTATTTATTTGAGAGAGAGAGAGAGAGATAATGGGCATGTCAGGGTCTCTAGCCACTGCAAATGAATTCCAGATGCGTACACCCCCTTGTACATCTGGCTTACATTGAGTCCTGTGGGGGTCGAACCTGGGCCTTTTGGTTTTGCAGGCAAGTGCCTTAACTGCTAAGCCATCTCTCCAGTCCTAGACATGATTTTTGTTCACAGATAGCAACTATTATCACATTTCCCATTGACCCTGTGTAATCTATTTCTCATACTTGCATAACTTTAGGTTTATATTTTTAAAAATTATTTTATTTATTTACTTATGAGAGAATGAGGCAGGTAGAAGGAGAATGTACATGCCATGGTCTCTAGCCACAGCAAATAAACTCCAGATACATCTGCGACCTTGTGCATCTTACTTTACATGGGTACTGGGGAAGCAAACCCGGGTCCTTAGCCTTTACAGGAAAGTACATTACTGCTGAACCATCTCTCCAGCTCCAGGTTTATATTCTTTAAAACCCTGGTGTATTTGTGGTTTGTTAGTGCTACATATATAACAAACTGTGGGTCTTTCATTTTGTAGTTTTTAAAAATATTTTTGAAGTAATTTTAGACTTAAAAAAGCTAATAGTGAAACAATGTCTACAAATTTTTCAACATGCTCTTTTTTGCTTGATAATATGTGTAGCCAAATTGCAATTATCAATATTATATACATCAATAAATTAACATGGATACATTATCATTAACTAAACTATTAGACTTAAATGAAGGCCATCAGCTTTTTCCTTAATGTTTCTTTTCTTCAGAAATCCTACCAAGTATCCTGTGCCGTAGTAGAGATATGTATCTCCTTACTGTCCAAATTACAACAGTTCTTCGGGCCCTCCTTTTCTTTCATGCTTGTGACACTGTTGTTAAATGCTTGCTGGTTATTTTTTATATGACCTTCTAATTTCTGCTTATCTGATGCTATGTTTTCTCATAGTTCAACTGTAGCTACACATTATTGGGAAGAATACCACAGGAGTGTGATGTGCTCCTCTCAGAGCACCAGGGAATATATGCTGTTGATTGATTTTATTATAAGGGATAAGCTTCTTGTGCAGTTACCTTTTCTCTCTTTTTACTTCATATATATTTCAAAGAAGAAACCTCAAAGTCATGCAAATACCTGTTTCTCCTCAAATCTTTAACAATGGCTCCTATCTCTTGGTGCACATTGCACATTCTTTCCTCCCTTCCTCCCTTCCTCCCTTCCTCCCTTCCTACCTTTCTTCTTATTTTTTTGTAGTTTCACTGTATTGCCCAGGTTTGCCTTGAACTTGTGATCCTCCCACCTCAGAATCCCAAGTAGCCAGGGTTATGGACATAAACTACCACACTCAGCTTGAAAAGTCTTCTTGATGCTTTAAGATAACCGGAGAGGGCTAGAGATCTGGCTTAGTGGTTACAGCACTTGCCTGCAAAGCCTGAGGACCCAGGTTCGATTCTCCAGGTCCCACATAAGCCAGATGCACATGGTGGTGCATGCATCTAAAGGATTCTTGCAGTGGCTAGAGGCCCTGGCATGCCCATTCTCAATCTCTCTCTCTTTTCCTTTCTCTCTATTGCTAATAAATAAAAATAAATCTTTTTTAAAAAATATAGGAATTGGGCTGGAGATATGGCTTAGTGGTTAAGTGCTTGCCTGTGAAGCCTAAGGACCCCGGTTCAAGGCTCAATTCCCCAGGACCCATGTTAGCCAGATGCACAAGGGGGCGCACACGTCTGGAGTTCGTTTGCAGTGGCTAGAGGCCCTGGCGCGCCCACTCTCCTCTCTCTCTCTCTCTCTCTCTCTCTCTGCCTCTTTCTCTCTCTGTCTGTCGCTCTCAAATAAATAAGTAAAAGTAAACAAAAAAATCAATAAAAATATAGGAATTATGTTAATAATGAATGGATGTGGAGGATTAGGAAGAATAAGAATATAATGGTCCTAACTTTTGGTACCACACATTTTTACTATAGCAAGAAGGGAGGCAGAGACAGGAGAACATCCTAGAAATTGGCAAAAGGAGTGTAGAGACCCGGCCTCACAATAGGGTGAATGGTATAAAGCACCTCAAGGTGCTCTACATGCATGCCATTGCATGCATGCACATCAACACACATACCCACACTAAATTAATAAAATTTTAATAATTGCACCACTTAAAAAACTTGCAAATTTATGAGAAAAGGATATGGTGCACCTAAAATTGAACTTATTTCAAGACGAGTACAGGGGCACATGTTTGTAGTCCCAACTCAGGGACTGAGATGGGAGGGATATTTAGGTGTAAAGTTTAAAACTAGTTTAGGTGAGACCCTATCCAAAAGTGAAATTAAGCTTATTTCATCTAAAGCAGAATATGTAAGCCTGAGTGATTTATAAAGGAAGGACTGTCCTGAAAGTTGGGAAGTTTAAGACAGAGCAGCTACCCATGTAGGATGACCTGCGGAACTGTGTCATTCTCCAAAGAACTAATCCATTTCCAAGACAGTGAGACATTTATTCCTATCTAGTCCCACAAGAAGCATATTGATCCCTATCAGGGACTTAGGACCTCTTAGAGGTTTGTACCTCCTTTTCCAAACCCAGGAGTTAAGCCTTGACATGACTTTGGGCAGGGACATCCAATTTTCAAGCTGTAGAAGTATTTCTGTCCATATTTTATCTTTCCTGTCTAAATTTTTACCAGACTTTCAAAATAAGCAAAGTATATGAATATGTCTAATTATATCTAATACTGACGACATTTTCTTCTGTTATAGCTATGGAGTCCGGAGAAAGGCTGCCGTCCTCAACAGCCTGCTCTGCTACACCTTCTGCGGCTGCAGCCGCTTCCACAGGCGGCCTTTCCCCCGCAGCTGCTCCCCTTAGCTCTGCAATCAGCCCGTGTGGTGAGTACCTTTACTAATTCCATTTCCTAATGCCGAGCTCCAAATAAAACGTTCTATGACCTACTGAATAATTACTGGGTTAAACATGTACTCATTTTGCTTCTTTTGGATTTTACTCTGGATACCCTTTTGGATTTTACTCTGGATACTACCCATTATTCCATGTTTTTATGCTTATAAATTTTGAATTTAGTCTTTTGTCATTTTAATGTGAATACATTAGTAAGTATAAAGTCATAGGCCCATGAGAGAGTGAAGAAATGGAAGTCCTTGGTGGTGAGGTTAGATACCATTGTTATGGACACTTTGCTGTGAATTTGCTTCCAGTATTTGAAATAACCTTCACATGCTCCATCTACCCCAGTTCACGGATGGATACTAAGACAGATTATATGTATACTAAAGCAAGTCATTTACTTGATGGAAAACATTTTAAAATTTCAAGGTATGGCAAGTTTCTTATAAGCATGAGCAAAGTTTTGGTTGATAAAAGAGAGTTTTATTTCACAAGTAAAAATATCTTCAACTTTCATTACTTATGTAGTTCTCACTCATACTCCCCCAGATCATTCTTTGCCCTTTTCTTAAAGTTTAATAGAATATGTCCTTTAAGAAGACAAAAACTCTAAACTTGATTAACTAATTTCTTTATTAGTAGGAAGCATTTTAACCTCACACCTTTTATCTTGTATATTATTTTATGTTTATAAACAGGAGAACTAAATGATACCCTAAAATTAAAACTGCAATTACTCATAAATTAAATGTATAAACATGGGGCATTTGCTTACAAAATACCCAAGAAAACAGGCAAATTTATTTTCTTCAGCTATTTTTCTAGTTGGTGGAATAACAAGAATGTAATTTTATTGTGATACAACAATTTTCCAAGATGTTTTGTGATTATAAAATAACTAAATTGGCATTATATTTTTTAATTTAAAAATACTTTATTAATATTAATATTATTATTATCAACATATTTTGTATGGATACATCATGTGTTGGTATCCTCTTTTCCCTCATCCCTGCCCCCATTCCACTGGGGACACTCCAGAAAACTAAACAATAAAAAAAAAAATCAAACAACCCTCTCCAAAAATGGGGCAGAGAAAAGAATAAGATGTTCTCAGAGGAAGAAATTCAAATGGCTAACACACACTTAAGAAAATGTTCAACATCCCTAACCATTAGGGAAATGCAAATTACAACAACCATGAAATTGCACCTTACTCCAGTAAGGATGGCAATCATTAAAAAATCTAATGACAACAAATGTTGGCAAGGGTGTGGGTAAAGAGGAACCCTCATCCACTGTTGGTGGGAATGTAAACTTGTACAACCATTATGGAAATGAATATTTTTAATATTTTTATATATTTATTTTTATTTGTGTTTGTGTGTGTGCATGTGTGTGCGTACGCATGTGTGTGTGTGTCTGTGTGTCAGTGTGTCTGTGTACATGCCTGGGCTCTTGCTGCTGAAAACAAACACCAGGTGCTTGTGCCACTTTTTACAGCTTGGTTATATAGGTGGCTTGGAAATTAAACCTGAGTCAGCAGGCTTTCAAGCAAGTGCCTTTAACCTCTGAGCCAACTTCTCAGACCCACAATTATATATCTATTAAAAACCTATATAACACTTCACCTGTACCCTGTACAATTTCCAAGTAACTTAGCAACTTTTTCTATATTTTCTCTACTTGTGAAATAATAGCTGTACTCTAAGGTCCTTTGGGAAAAAAATGCTATGTTCAAAAACAGTGATGCCACAGTTGGCCTTTTATTCTGTCTGAATGATGCATACAGTTGTACTTTCATCATTATTGCTTCCTGTTTTGTTGTTTTCTTAACTCTTCTTCCTTCTTTGTTAACTACATTCAGTGTATTCTTCTACTGTCTTTGTGCTTCTGATCAATGACTAGCATAAAAACTGTTTCCACAGAAATGTCTATTTTTTAAAAAATATCTTATGTGGATTATAGGGAGTTGAACCTGGGTCCTTAGGCTTGGTAGGCAAGCGCCTTAACTGCTAAGCTATTTGTCCAGCCCCCAAATATTTTATTTTTATTGATTTATTAATTTACAAGAGAGAGAGAGAGAATGGGTGTACCAGGTCCTCTAGCCACTGAAAATGAACTCCAGATACATGCACCACCTTGTTCATCTGGCTTACATGGGTTCTTGGAAGTCAAACCTAGATCCTTAGGCTTCATAGGCAAGCATCTGAACTGCTAAGCCATCTCTCCAGCCCAAAAATGTCTATTTTTATGTTAAAGATACCAGGAACATCTTTGAATACAGAACCCTGAGTTTTCTGAACACTTTTTTTTTTCCAGTTTTGAATGAGTGACAGTGCAGTAGCTTACAGTTCTAGTCACTTATCCTAGGCATCAGTCTTTGTTAGTGGTAATGGGCAGTCCCAGAAGGGTTGAGTATTCTTGTATAGAGAAGAATATCAGAAATCTCATCTTGAACAAGAGTAATTTTTAAAAATCATGTATTTGTTATCTAAAAACTTGTAGAGGTTTTACACTGAGAAGATTGTATTGAATGGAAGTACAGCATTTTGTTTTTTGTAAAGTATATCACATTCATACATTATATTTTATGGACTTCTTACAGAATGGTAGAACATTGTCTAGTGTCTATGAGCCCTTGGTTCCATCCATAGCACTAAATAAATAAATAAGCAAGGTTTTTGTTATTTTCCAACACATAGGCTCCTTCGAAGGTTCATGCTTACATAATTCAGCATATTATATTTTCTGTCCTTTTATTGTTTGATTCATTCTCTTTGACCTATAAATTATGATCCAGGCATTGTGACATCAATGTTGTCATCTACAAAGCTCACATTTAAGAACCATGTTCATAATGTTTTAAGTAAGTTTATGATTTGGGGTTAGTCCACATTTATACGTGTCCTAAGGGATGTGGATTGGACACTCTTGGATGTGCCTGATTATTCTTTCATTTGAACATAAAATCAGAGTGATAATGGGACCAATCTATTTATCTTAAACAATTTAATCTCAATGTTTTTGATTTACAGAGAAAAACAAAATAGAATTTTGATCTTTAAAATACCCAATTCTAAACAATTCTTTCATGAGCTTTTTGAGGGCACTCTGTTTTCTAAAATAATCATTAGAGGTTTTTTAAAAAAAAATTTATTTACTTATTTGAGAGAGAGAGGGAGAGGATAGGTACACCAGGACCTCCAGCCACTGCAAACGAACTCCATACGCATGGACCACCTTGTACATCTGGCTTATGTGGGTCCTGGGGAATCAAACCTGGGTCTTTTGGCTTTGCAGGCTAACACCTTAACTGCTAAGCCATCTCTCCAGCCCAGGTAAGGTCTCACTCCAGCCCAGGCTGCTTTGGAATTCACTATGTAGTCTCAGGATGGCCTCCAAAATCAGTGATCCTCCTACCTCTGCTTCCTGAGTGCTGGGATTAAAGGCGTGTGCCACCACACTGGACCAAAATGTTTGTTTTTAAAGCATAAGCTGCATTCTCCTAAAAATAATTTGAGATACCTTTCACTAAACATATAGACATAGTTAACACAAACAGTTAACTAAAATATCAAAAGATAAGCTCTGAACAATAAAAAGATCTTAGCAGAAGAAAGCTACATTTTTTTTTGAACAGTGTTTAGCTTTGTTAAGTATGTTACCCAGGTTGGTCTGGCACTTGAAATTTTTCTATTTCGGACTATTAAGTGCTAGAATTTCAAGCATGGTCTATCATACCCAACAAGTCACAGCTGCTGAGCAAAATATTTAACTGGTTAGCTGCTAAGAATTAAAGGAAAGCAGTAAGGATTATATGGCTTAGATTATCCTAATGTGAATAAAGTATATTAGCTCTTCAGGAAAACAAAACAACAACCCTTCTTTGCCCTGAGTGATGTAGGGAATATGCCACTAGAGCCCTTAGTATAAAATGTAAAATACCCTGTGATGCACACTATCCTGTATGTCAGGCTTACAGGTCTTCAGGTGGTTTCCCATATGCTGGCTATAAGTACAAGCTAAGAGAATGATATTCAAATATAATTTCACAAATTCACTTTACAAAGTGAACATATTTGAGATATCTGGTTATTTAATACAAAGATAAAAATCTGAGAAATCTAAATGATAGTCTGTACCATAGACTAGTGATTTTCAGTTCATTCTGGAGGCAGATCACATCAACTAAAAGCTTATACATTGGCAGAATACATAAAGCTGATAAACTAAAACTCCTCTAGTTAAAGCTGCAGTAGGTGTACTTTTCCATAAAAATTAACATTTGTATCTTAATTGCAGTCTTCTACAATTGTGTGCCAAATCGTGGTGTATTGAGGGAATTGCATGTTGATCATTGAGGTCTCAGTGCTCTAGGATATGTTAGAACACTGATTAATTATGAACAGGACAGCATGGTAAACATACCTACCCAAGATAGGCAGTCCTGAAGTGGGAAACATCATGTACCTGAGCTCCTATTTCAAAACCCTGTCATATGAAGTATAAAATTTTATGCTCACATGAGTATCTCACAGCTGCCTGTTCTACCTAGAACACTGTTTCTGGAAAAGCAAGGGGAATGAGGTAGGTATATCAGAGTAGCCCCACCCAGAGATTACCACTTGACTTCTCTTTCATCAGAACCGTGAGAGTGATCATCCTGGCTTTAAGGAAGGCTAGCAAGAATGTTCTTTAACTCAGTTTTTTTTTTTACCATCCTGGATAAAATAGGTGTTCAGTTAGTAATGTGTGCTATGGCTATGTAGAAGAGTAAGATAGGAGGGAGGTAAGGCTGGGGAGTAGGCCAAGATAAAATCCTGGATGTGGCATGCTTAAGAATTTTTTTAAATTAATTTTATTTTTTATTTTTATTTATTTATTTTAGAACAACAGACAGAGAGAGAAAGAAGCAGATAGAGAGAGAGAGAATGGGTGCTCCAGGACCTCCAGCCATTGCAAATGAAATCCAGACGTGTGAGCCCCTTGTACATCTGGCTTATGTGAGTCCTGGGGAGTTGAGCCTTGAACCGAGGCCCTTAAGCTTCACAAGCAAGCGCTTAACCGCTAAGCCATCTCTCCAGCCCATGCTTAGGAATTTATGTAACTATTTACTCTCCATTTATCTACTTATTATCTCTGTGAATTTGGGTAAACCTTTTCCTAAGATGTCATTGTCTCATTTATAATATAGGTATAACATCTGCTTTGCAATATTATGATGATAAATGAGATAATTCCTATCTTAAAGGTGCCTAGTGAATTGTAACCCTTATCTGTACTTGTAGTTTGTACATAAGACTTTTAGCGTTACAGGCTTTCAGAGATATCCCAGCAGCATGTGAGCTTCCATTTGCAGTAGGGGTAGAACCAGATGCAAAGAAGATCTGCTTTTTATACTTGCATACTTATATCTATTCAGATGAGAAATAGTGAGCATACAAGTTAAGGAGTACTGGAAATAAAGTAAGAAATAAGATTCCAGAGTTATCTAGGGAGTAGTTTTGTATGAAACATAAAAACTGTATTTGGACATAGTTACTTACACAAAGCGAAGCTCTGGTATGACTTGAGTATCTTTACTGGGTGACATAATGAGAAATGCAAAAAAGCAATACATTTTTAAGGACTAAAGATTAAGTTATTTGTGTGTGTGTTAGATGTGCATGGAAGACACATACATTTATTTATCTCTGCTATTGTTGGTGGGTTTAGGAATCAGATGCCTCCAACTTTGCCAGTTTCCCACAGTGCTGTTGTGAATACCATTGTGCATGGATAGTGATGCATATGCACACACATTTCTGAAGATATCATCACCCATAAGACCAGCTGAGTTTTCTTTTCTTTTTTTGGCTATGTGTATTTTACAAGTCCTGATCCTTCCTGGTTTTTGGCATTGTCAGACTTTTGGACTTTTTGTCAATGGTGAATATGAAATACTACTTCACTAAGATGCCTTTTTAGTTTTGAAAGATTTTATTTTTTTGCATTTCATCACTTTTTTAAAAAAGTTAGGCTGTTTAGGGCTAGAGAGATGGATCAATGGTTAAGGCGTTTGCCTGCAATGCCTAACAACACAGGTTCGATTCCCTAGTCCCCACTTAAAGCCAGATGTACAAAGTGGCACATGTATCTGGAATTCGTTTGTAGTGGCTGGAGGCCCTGACATGCCCCTTCTCTCTCTCTCTCTCTCTCTCTCTCTCTCTCTCTCTCTTTCCCTCCTCTTTCTTTCCCTCTCTGCTTGCAAATAAGAATGGATGAGCCTAACAATGGTACCAAATTGATTGTATTTGCTGAGTACAAAACTAATTAATAAAAAAAGAAAGGACATACTTTAAATAGATGTTTTGAAGTTAAACATAAACACACATACAATTATATATGAATATCTATCTGGCCCTGGACTCAAAACTTATAGGAAGAATAGAATGACAAGAGAATATATGAGTACTAAAATATGAAGAAGCAATAGAGAGTGGACAAGAGACATATTACATTAGGAGGTAAGTACAGAATCCCTGGTCTTTAAGGGCTTTGCTTTCCTCCATAAATTATATTTGAGATACATGTGTACAAAAAAAGCCTTATTTAGCAAAGGGTCAATGCCCCACATGACTACATTTTGCCCTCAGTTTCTGAACATTTTAACAATTGCAATTGTTGACCAAGCAAAGCTCTTGAATTCATTGATACTTTGGCACAGGTGAGGAATTAACTCATTTTGGCTGCAGAATACCAGGGCTTGAGAACCAACAAGAACAAGCCCTCTTCAATATCTGCTTTCTTGCATAACAGTGTTATCAGCAAATCTTGGATACTCAAGTTAACTGTTCAGTGTTTACATACTTTTCTTTGGTATCCTGATCTTGGACGGCTACCTGAGACTTAAAAAGCAAACATATAGATTCTTGGAAGTGGCTTTACTATATACACATATAAAGTGAAGCAAATTTTATAATGAGAAACTCAAGTCCCATGTGCAGGTGGCATAAGAAAATCATGTGTGATTCTTTGTATTTATATCATCAGTGGATTTTGTTGCTGAAAGTAAAACCATTTGTTTAAGTAAGTATATGTAGGTAACACACTACTTAGAATAACACCAAATAAACTCACCGTTATAGTTTATATTGGTCAGAAATTTTGACTGTGGATGATAATTGAAATCACTTACCCTAGAAATAAATTTTTGACTTTATCATTAAAATAGTAATAAGGTAAGTATGCTATTGAGTGCCTGAAAATATTGTTGTAGATCAAGGATAGAGACTAACTCCGTGGCTTTGTGATCATGTTTGTTACAACAGCTTAACCCTTGCTGACACAATAGCAAACAGACATGTCAGAGAAGGAACATGGCTATGAACCAATGAGATTTTATTTATGAACCATGAAATTTAAATTTCATGATCTTTAATATACTATATACTATGTGTTTTCTTTTGGAACTATTTTTTAAATGTTTATAACTCATGTTTCCTAATAAAGCAAGGGAACTGGAGAGATGGCTTAGTGGTTAAGGCACTTGCCTGTGAAATGTAAGGACCCAGGTCCAATTCCTTGGTACCCATGTAAGCCAGATGCATAAGATAGCACATGTATTTAGAATTTATTTGCAGTGGCTAGAGGCCCTGTTGTACCAATTTCTCTCTCTCTCTCTCCCCCTCTTTTTTCTTTCCCTAATAAATAAATAAAAATATATTAAAAGCAAAAAAAGCAAAAAAGCAAAAGAAAAAAATAAGGCTGTTTAGAGTGGGACCCTGAGACATAGTCCCCCTGCTTCCCCACAAGAACTGACTGTGGCCTTCATGACCCCACAGTGAAAACTATAGCCCCACTGAGGAGGGCTCCAGGGAAACAGGAGCAGGGGTAAGGGGCTAAAAGAGTATAACCTGCTGAAATGTATACACACACACACACACACACACACACACACTCACACACAAAGGCTGTGGCTTAATTTCATATTTCTAATGAGTTCTAGTTATTTTTCTTAAATAATTATGTTTTTTTGTATGCTAGATTTTTTTTGTTTATGTGTAGGAGATATTTTATCCCAGTTTGTGATATGTATGTCTTTTATTATACATTGACTTTAGATAAATAGAAATTCCAACTTTAATGTAGTCAAAGCTATCAATATTTTTACTTATGTTTGCTTTCTGTTTCTTGTTGATGAGATCCTCTAAGGTTATGCATGGATTCTTAAGTTATTTACCTTTTGGCTTAGTCCATTCAGGCTGTTATAACAAAAGGCCTTAAGTCAAGTCATTTATAAGTAATAAAAATTTATTGTTCACAGTTCTGGAAGCTGGGAAGTCCAAGATCAAGGTACCGCCCGACTCAGTGTCTGGTGAGTATCTTAGTCTGTTTTGTATTACTATAACAAAATACTTATATGGGTATTATATAAAGAAAAGAGATTTGTGGGACTGGAGAGATGGCTTAGCAGTTAAAGGCACTTGTTTGCAAAGCCTGATGGCCTGGGTTTGATTCCACACTACCTATGTAAAGCCAGATGCACAAAGTGGTACACATATATGCAGTTTGTTTGCAGTGGTAAGAGACCCTGGCATGGCCATATTTATTCCCTTTCTTTCTTCTTTCTTTCTTTCCTTCCTTCCTTCCTTCCTTCCTTCCTTCCTTCCTTCCTTCCTTCCTTCCTTCTTTCCTTCTTTCTTTCTTTCTTCCTTTCTTTCTTTCTTTCATCTGTCTCTCCCCTTGCAAATAAATAAATAAACAATAGTTATGAAAGAGATTTGTGGCTGCAGTGGGGGGGGGGTTAGTTATGGCTCAGTAGATAAAACTCTTGCCATACAAGTATGAGTTTGTGCCTCTAGCACACACATAAACGTCAGCTAGGCATGAAATCTCAGTGCTGTGGAGGAAGAGACGGGGCATCCCCAGTACAAACTGGCTAGCTAGTCTTTCTCAGTCAGTGATCCCTGTGTTCAACTGAGAGTCCTGCCTCAGGAAACAGAATGATCAAGGAAGACACATGATGTCAATCTGTAGCCTCCACTGCATGTGTGCACACAAAGAATGTAGCTTACACAAATGCAGACAGTTAGAAATTGAGATTGAGAGAGAGAAAGATTGTTTGATATTTATTTGGCTTACAATTGTGGTGACCAGAAGGTCTTAAAAGTTATGCAGTGGTGTGTGATGAAAGACTCCTAGTTGTATCAAATGTGATAGATATGTACAAAGGGAACGATTTTGTTTGGAGAAAAAGCCAAACATATTGGATGCCATTGCTTTATCACAACCTGCTATCCATAAGAACTTATCTGGTTTTGTGAGAACTATATTAAGTACTTCTGAAGGTGGTGCCCTGTGACACTCATCTTCTTAATATTGTATTGTGGACCAAGCTGCTAACAAATGAAATTGTAGCGGAAAACTATATCCAAACCATAGCACTGAAGGCATTTCACTTCAGAGACTCCACCTTGTTGCTGTTTACTCACTTGATAGAGAAGAGAGCAAGACAGATTGTTGCATGAATTTTTCTGGGGAGACCTGAACACATATCTGCTCACCTCAAGTAGGGCACTGACCACAGGACAAAGGAACAATTTCACCCAAGTGTAGTTTAGTGAACCAGGAGTGAGTTCATTGGGGTTACTTATCAGTCAAGCCTACCCCACTCATAGTATGAGATCCATGGAGCTCTCTGCACAATTTGCTGACTGGAGAGCCCCTTCTCTCTTGTAGGGCTAACTCCTTTATAATTGTAGGGAAGCGCCGTGTAAATCTTGTTAGTGTCAGGAGCTTCCTGAGCCTTGACAGTTTTGTTTACTTCCTGTGTCTTATGAGCCTCTATTTCAGGAGAAAATGTTTCAATTTGGAAAAAATAGCTATACGAACAGTTCTTTCAAACTCTTTTATAAGCATTTATCCCATTCAGGAGGACATAGCTCTCTAGATTTAATTAGTTTTCAATACTTTCACATTGGGGTTCTTCCATGAATTTTGGAGAACAACATTCTCATTTAGTATTACTTTTAAAAGTACGTAGCCAGGCACGGTGGCACGTGCTTTCTATCTCAGCACTTGGGAGGCAGGGGTAGGGGTATCGCTGTGAGTTTAAGGTCAGCCTGGGACTACAGAGTAGGTTCCAAGTCAGCCTGAGCTAGAGTGATACTACAGTTAAAAAAAAAAAGGTACATGGCAGTCAGATATAAAAGCCAGTGTGATATGATGAATTGTCTTTTCAGTTTTAGAAATCTAACCAGTTGGGCTTTGGTTAAAATATCAATCAGGTTGGCTAAAGATAACATAAATTGCTAAAAGTATTTTAAGCAGAAATAGATTTAATAAAAGGAATTAGATACTTATAATATTACTAAATAACTGACTCAGAGTAACGCTGCCTAGTTGATTTGTTGAAAAAATGATTTCTGCTTCAGGCAGGACACCAGTGTTGAACTGCTGGCTGCAGACTGTACCATTTCACCTGCAATCCAGTGGCTACCTACTCACTCCCCACCCCAAGAAAAGGAGAGAGTAAGGGAGAGAGAGAGAGACAAAGAGAGATAAAGTGCTAGTCATGGTGGCACATGCCTGTAATCCCAGCTACTTGGGAGACTGAGATGGGGGATTACAAATTGGAGGTCTGCCTTAGCAGTGAGTTTAAGGCCAACCTGGTCCTCTCTCTTAAAATTAGAGATGGCCAGTTTTGTAGCTCAGAGATAAGAGTGTTTGCTTAATACTTGCAATGTACTGGGTTTAATCCCCCGCAAAAAAAGAAAGAAAAGAAACCATTAGTGGAAGCCGGGCAGTTCTGTGCTTCCTAATAGATCCAAGACCAAAGTTTTGTTTTCTACTAAACTGTTTCTCTATTCTCTATTTAGCAAGATGACAGTCATTGTTCCATCCAGTAACTGTCCATAACTGTAGTGATTTCTCCATGCCTTTCTCATTCTCTCTCTCACATATAAATCCTAATGCATGTTGCTGCTTTACTACCACTATCTTAATCTGTATGCAACTCCCCCTGCACCATCAAAGCCATCCCTAACTGCTCTCTCCACACCCATGCTAATGCACTAATTCCTCCCTTTCAGAAAGAATGATCCAACTAAACAAATTCTCTTCTTACTTTTAGCTTTTATAGTTATAATTTATGTACAGTAGTAGTTTCCACCTCAAGTGTTTACTTCAATTGAATTTTTAAACTATATACTCATGTAACCCTACATTATAGAGCATTTTCATCACCTCGCTAAGTTGCTTTTGCATCTTTGTGAAGTCATATTCCTCCTTTAATCCTGACCTTGGCAATCACTGGTCAGCTTTCTATCACTGTTGTGTACTGTTTCTGGAATTTTATATAAATAGAATTATGTATTCTTTTGCTTCTGGTGTGCTTTAATAATTCCATAAATATTGATGTTACAAATCCTTGTACTTACTGGCACAGGTGGGGTTTTTTTGGTAGTTGTTCTTTTTTTTTTTTCCCCTCAAGGTAGGATTTCACTCTAGCCAGGCTAACCTGGAATTCACTATGGAGTCTCAGGGTGGCCTCGAACTCACAGTGATAATTCTCTGTCTCCTGAGTGCTGGGATTAAAGGTATACACTACCACACCCAGCTGTTGTTCTTTTTTTAAAAAAAATTTATTTATTTTCAAGGAGAGAGAGAGAGAGAGAGAGAGAGAGAGAGAGAGAGAGAGAAATAAAGAGAGGGTCTCGTACCACTGCAAACAAACTTCAGATGTGTGTGCCACTCTGTGCATCTGATTTTATATGGGCACTGGAAGGCTTTGGTAGCAAGTGCTTTTAATGGCTGGGCCATCTCCACAGACCTTTACAGATGTTTTTATTTTTCATGGGTAAACACCTACAAATGGTATTGTTAGGGAATATTGTAAGTATATGTTTCATTTAAGAAGAATTGATGCTGCATGTGGTGGCACACACCTTTAATCCGAGCTCTCAGGAGGCAGAGGTAGGAAGATCACCATGAGTTCAAGGCCACCCTGAGACTACATAGTAAAATCCAGGTCAGCCTGAGCTAGAGTGAGACCCTACCTCAAACAAACAAAACCAAAACTATACCCCCCAAAAAAAGAATTGATAAGTATTTCTCTAAGTGGCTGTATCATTTAATATCTCCCATTAGCAATATGTGAAAGTTACAGTTACACCATATCCTTGCTAATCTTAAATGTCATTTCAATTTTTTATCCTGTATAAATGTGGAAATATCATGGCACGTGGTTTGGGTTTTAATATGTATTTCTCTAAAGACTGATGGAGTTGAACAAATTTTCATGTATATATTTGCCATTCATCTACCTTATTTCATAATATATCTTTTCAGCTTCTTTACTATTTTATTGGGCTCTTTCTTTCAAATCGGTATACTTTTTTGTTTCTTTGCTTTGCTTCAGTAAAATTTCACTTTATAGAACAAACTAAACAAATGTGATAATAAAAGATCCTTGAGTTTTGCATTTGGTTATTTATTTATTTGAGAGAGAGAGAGAGAGAGAGGAAGAGGCAGAGAGAGAGAATGGGCGTGCCAGGGCCTCCAGCCTCTGCAAAGGAACTCCAGACACATGTGTTACCTTGTGCATTATATATGTAATGGCAGACCAAACCTGGGTCCTTCGGCTTCGTAGGCAAGTGCCTTAACCCTTAATCCATCTCTCCAGCCCAAACTTTTGTATATTTTTAATTTAGTTTCAAATTTTGTCACGTACTTTGTGTCTATTGAAATGATGTAGCCTTTGAGCTGGGCGTGGTGGCATATGCCTTTAATCCCAGCACTCAGGAAGCTGAGGTAGGAGGAGGACCTCTGTGGGTTTGAGGCCACCCTGAGACTACATAGTGAATTCCAAGTCAGCTTGGGTTAGAGTGAAACCCTACCTCAAAAATAAATAAATAAATAAAAATAAAGATGTAGCCTTTTATTTTTAATTTGCATTTCATTGACTAATTTTTCTAAATGGTAAACCAGCATATAGAATTTCAGATATTAATCCCACTTGGTCATGATGTATAGCCTTTTAAATTATTTTTTATAATTTTTTGTTTATTTTTATTTATTTATTTATTTGAGACTGACAGAGAGAGAAAGAGGTAGAGAGAGACAGAGAGATAGAGAGAGAGAGAGAGAGGGAGAGAGAGAGAGAGAATGGGCACACCAGGGCCTCCAGCCACTGCAAAGGAACTCCAGACACATGCTACCCCTTTTGCATCTGGCTTATGTGGGTCCTGGGGAATCCAGCCTTGAACTGAGGTCCTTAGGCTTCACAGGCAAGAGCTTAACTGCTAAGCCATCTTTCCAGCCCAGCCTTTAAAATTATTATTAGATGTGACTTGCTGAAATTTTGTTGTGAAACCTTAGGCTAGTGCTTATCAAGTTTATTGGTCTGTTTCTCTTTTCTATTATTCTTTTTTGAAAATGATTTGGGATTACTCTTACCTCTATCATTTAGTTTTTAGAAGAATATAGAATTGGTATTATTCCTTTCCTAAAAGTTTGGCAGAATCCAGCAGTGAACATACCTGAGCCTGAAGATTTTTCTGTGTTTGTTAATTTTTTATTGTAAGATATTAAGTCATGATTTACCTTTTAAAATTCAGTTTTACTGGACTATGTGGCTTAGTGGTAGCTTGTCATACACACATTTAGAAAAAAACACCAAAAAACTGATTTTTTCTTCACATAAAATTTGATTGGTATTTTTCAATGAATTTGCTTAGTTTATCTGTCATTGAATTTTTTGGGCTCACATTTGTAGTGTTTTCTCTTCTACTATTAATATTGATAATCAAATGTATCTTTATGTACTGCGACAATTTTTTCTAGTTACTAGAATATTTATATACACATACATACATACACGCACATATACACTAATTGATCTTTTTAAAAAACTCTCAGTCTCGGAGTTTTCTCGGCTTTTTGTTTTATGTTTTTTGATACATGCTTTATGTTTATTATTTCTGTCTTTTTCTATGAGTATTCTTCTAGTATTTTAAAGTAAAAGTTTAATAACTTTTTCCTTTTTATGTTTGTATCTAATGCTATGAATTTTCTTGATAAGTAGGACTGTAGTTGCAACCCATACATTTTTCAGTTATTTTCTCATTCCAATAAAAATAATGTATATTTTCTCATATTCTTTGATGAAATTTATAGAAGGCAGAAATGTATTTTAAAATTTATATCGACTTTGATTTTATTGACATCAGAAAATGTGCTGATGATATCACTCTTTTCTGGTCTCATGATTTTTGTTTTTCAGTGCACCCTGATGATGGTCTGTGTATGTGTTGTGAACATTCTTTTGTTGTTGTTGTTGTTGTTTTGTTTTGTTTTTTCCAGGTAGGGTCTCACTCTAGCTCAAGCTGACCTGGAATTCACAATGTATTCTCAGGGTAGCCTGGAACTCACACGATCCCCTTACCCCTGCCTCCCAAGTGCTGGGATTAAAGGTGTTCACCAACACACCCGGCTATGTGAACATTCTTGGTCAGCAAAATGTTTAGGCTGATATAGGCCTTGTGACCTCTATGTGGTTTCCGTGCTTTAGAACTTACCCTCCAACTTCCAGCTGCTCTGCCAGCTTTGGACTCTGTACCATGACACACCAAAGTGCTTCTGGAGCTAATCTTGGTGAGAATGCACATGATTGAAACATACATGCAACTAAATAGATCTGGGTCTAGCTTTGCTCTAAGAGTAGGTTTTAATAGTGTGTTCTCTGCCAGATTTTTATAATACCGTAGTACTTTCCCATGAACAATCTACTTAAAGCCAGGCATTTTGAACACTTTACTCTGGATTTGGGTTTTGTTCTTTTTGTGGTTTATTCCATATCAAAATTTTCCCCTTAACATTTTCAGATATTTACTTAATCCTCAATTCTGACTTCCTGCCTTTTATGCTATATTTGCTAGTTCTAATTTTCACTGTTTTCTGTAGTATCTGTGAAGTTTAGGCAGCATGATTAGACCAGGAAACCACTGAGTCATACTTGCCATACTTACCTTCTAGTTACCGTTTCCTACCATTTCCAGACTCAACGCTCATCCAGCTTATGTCTGCTTTCTAATGTCTATAGCTGTTCTTTCTTTCTTCCCTTTCTCTTTCTTCCTCTTTCCTCTCTTTCCCTCTCTTTTTTATTGTTTCAAGATAGGGTCTAATTCTATCCCAGGCTAACTTAGAATTCATTCTGTAAGTCCAGGCTGGCCTTGAATTTACAGTGATCCTTCTACCTCCGCCATCCAAGCACTGGAATTAAAGGTGTGAGCCACCCCTTGTGGGTCTTCCTTTCTTTTTTTTTTTTTTTTAAGCTAGCTCAGGCTGACCTGGAATTCATCTCAGGGTGGTCTCAAACTCACGGAGATCCTCCTACCTCTGGGATTAGAGGCATGCGCCACCATGCCCAGCTTTCTTGCTTTCTTTTTGATTGATTGGATTTTTGAAATAACTTTTTACATAGCACAAGCCTACACTTGCTGTGTTGCAGAGAATGATTTTGAGCTCCTGACCTGTCTGTCTTCATCTTCCATGTGCTGGAAATACAGGCATATACTGTTACATCTGGCCAATATTTTATTTTGCTTTATTTTAAACTCAGTTTTTAAAAAATTATTTATTTATTTATTTATTTAAGAGAGAGAAAGGAATATATATATATATATATATATATATATATATATATATATATATGAGAATGAACACACCAGAGCCTCAAGCCACTGCAAACAAAATCCAGACACATGTGCCACTGTGTGCATCTGTTTTACGTGGGTCCTGGGGAATCGAACCTGGGTCCTTTGCCTTTGCAGACGAGCACCTTAACCACTAATCCATCTCCTCAGCCTTAAGCCCAGTTTTTGTAATAATCATCTTGTTAAGATTCTTATACCTGCTTCACTTCTGTATCACTCTTAGAAGTTATGCCCTCAAATGTAAATTACTGTTTCAGATTTTTAATTTTTTTTTTTAATTTGAGAGAGAGAGAGGAGAGAGAGAGAGAATATTGACATGCCAGGGCCTCAGCCACTGCAATCAAACTGCAGACACTTATGACACCTAGTGTGCATATGCTTCACTTTTTTGCATGTCTGGCTTAATTACATGGATCTAGAGAGTCAACCATGGGTCCTTAGGCTTCACAGACAAGTGCCTTAACTGCTAAACCATTTCTCTAGCCCTGTTTCAGATGTTTTTAGCTAAGGCTCCAGACTGCATGCTCCATGTGACCTAGGTTACCCAAGCATCCCATTTCCCAGCAAGAGTGATTAAGGAATAGGCTCAGGATTCAAATTAGACTAATCAGTGCTAAAGAGATTCTGCTGTGATTTTTACTGGAACTAGTGGGGTAGGATTCCCATTTTCCTTACCCCACAAACCTGTGAGGAAGGACCCATTGGAGGAAGTAAAATCAAGAGAAAAAATAAAAATACGATGTTGTTAAATCTTTAATGTAGCTTGTTTATCTGAAGTGAATTTTTTTCCAAGAGAGTTATGAAAGTCATTAAATTAACCTTCTTCACCTGGCCATATTGAGTTGGGCATTTGTTATTTCAGCCTTTTTGGTACATAAAGTTGCATGTCCTACTTCACCTAAACTTGTTTATTTATATTTAACTAGTTATTTTCTCATTCCAGCCCCTTCATTTTCTTTCAGCCACATGACCTTGCACTGCTGACATATGAAAGTCTTCCCAGCTTAGCATCTCACTTATGTCCTCCTCTAGTCCTAAGATTTTAAAGACTTTTTTTTTTTTCTCATGCTTCCTCTCAAGTTAAATGTCCTGAGGTATTGTAGTTGTTAATTTTGTGTATCCAGTTGACTAGAAATACATGGTGCCCAAAGTAAACATTATTTCTGCCTATGTTTACAAGGGTATTCCCAGATGAGATTAGCATTTGAATTTGTGAACTGCGTGGAGCAAATTGCTGTCCCCAGTGTGAGCATCATTCAATTCCTTGAGGGCTTGAGTAGAATAAAAAGGTGGAGGAAGAGGGAATTCGGTTTCTATGCTTGACCCCTGATCTGGGATACCAGTCTTCTCTTGTAACATCATCATCAGCTCTCTAGTTCTCAGAATGATACCACGAGCTTTGCTGAGGTGGCCTCCATAACTTCATGAACCAAATTCCTCATAGAAAACCACACTTCCTAATGGTTCTGTTTCTTTGATAAATCTTGACTAATACAGACTTTAATTAGAATGACTCCACTGATCATAGTGTCTAAGTAATTGCCCCACCATTATCTATTCCTGTACCTATAAATTTCTTCAATAGAAGTCTTCATAATATGTAATTATACATTGGGTGTTGTTTTATTTGTCCTTTACAAGGGCTGTATTTCCTACTAAAATGGGTGTCAGTCAGTGTCTGGCACAAAATACATAAGATCCAGAGAAGGAGAGATGTATTTGGCAAGACTAGACTTGAAAATCAAATGACAAATTAACATTTATAATTTTCTGAAATCCAGTATAATGGTACACATGAATGTCCTAGCTACTGCCCTCAAGCAGCAGTAATGCCCAAAAGTCAGACACGTGCCAGCTTCTTATTTGGTCTGCCCCACAGTCCTCAAGCTTCTGTGATGATAAAGCATGGGTACATTGGCAACTTGGAATCTTGGATGACCATAGGGCTGGTAGTACTGCTGTGAATCTCACAGGCCAGGTACAGCAAGTATGAAATGATAAGCCCAGGTTTGACGTGCAACTTAGAATATCTAGAAAAGTGGCAGAAGTATGTGTTCTGATTCTGTTAGTTTAGTTTGACTCTGCTGGCAATCTCAGCGGGCATATGGACCATAAAGGAGCAGACAAACCACACAGGAAGGAACATATTTGAGTCCTTTCTCTAAGGATGTAATGCATACAAATAAAATAATAAAGTGCAAAAAATTTCTGAGCTATGCTGTTTATGACCTGATAAAATTTTTGTTGGGAATGAGCATCTTAAGCTACAGTGTAAATAATCGTGAAAATTCAGTTGACTACACCAACGAGGCAATGTATAAAAAACAAGAATGAAAGTCAGAGTTATGACTTCATCTGGACTTATTGAAATAGTACCCAGATTTAAAATTTACAGTCAGTATGGAATTATCAAAGGAATGTGAGAAAGCCAAAGTTTTTTTGAGTATATATTATAATATAAACTATCATCATACTACTTTTCATTTAATTGATTTGTCAGTTTTGTAGTTATCTGTAAATCTTAAATAAAGGCTCTCCAATTTTTAGCTGTATAGCTTTTCTTAAGATATTTTTATTTATTGCAAGGCATGGTGGCACATGCCTTTAATCCCAGCACTCGGGAGGCAGAGGTAGGAGGATTGCTGTGAGTTCAAGGCCACCCTGAGACTACATAGTGAATTCCAGGTCAGCCTGGGCTAGAATGAGACTCTATCTTGGAAAACCAAAAAAAAAATATATATAGATTATTTATTTATTTATTTATTTGCAAGATGATAGATACATAGATAGATAGGTAGGTAGATAGATAGATAGACAGACAGACATAAAAAGCTAAGTAGGTAGAGAGGGAATGGGTATACCAGGGCCTCCTACTTCTGCAAACAAACTCCAGACTCATGTACTACTTTGTGCATCTAACTATATGTGGGTACTGGAATAGAACCCAGGCCATCAGACTTTGCAAGCAAATGCTTTAACTTTAATTTGATGTTTGAACACAAGGTCAGTATTTTAGAAATATTATTTTATCTAATTTTTGCTAATAGAACATTATTATTTTAATTTGAGGTAATATGATCAAATTGACTAAATACTAATAAAAATGAACCAAGTGTTAGGGGTTAAACTGAGTCCTCCACCTTCACAAAATAAAATATATTAGAGCTCTAACTCCTAATGCTTCAGAATGTGTCCTTGTTTGGAGATAGAGTCTTACAGAGGAAATCAAGTTCAAATAAGGTAATTAAAGAAGCCCTAATTAGCCATGACTGGTGTCCTTATTCTATAAAGAGAATTTAGGCACAGACATGAAAAGGGATGCACATCAAGGACAAAGGAGAAAACCTCAGGTTACCAGAAACTAGAATATATGCATAGAACAGACCTTTTCCTAGTGATGATAAAGGCAGCAACTGAACATGCCCCTGCCAACACCTTGACTGTAGACCCCTACCTTCCAGAACTGGGAGGCAGTGAATTTCTATTGTTCTCAGCAACCTGAATGACCTTTACTTAAAAAATTTTTTTTCACTTATTTAATTGCAAGGACAGAGGAGTGGGTAGAATATGAATGGGTGTGCCATAGCCTCTTTCCCCTGCAAACAAAGCAGATGCATGTGCTATTTTGTGCATCTGGCTTTACATGGGTACTGGGGAATTGAACCTGGGACAAACCAGGCCAGCAGCTTTGCAAGCCAATACCTTTAACCAATAAACCATCACCCCAGCCCCTGAATGGCTTATTCTGTTTTCAATACAGAGTGGCAATAGTGTTCACACAGTAGGTATTTTTCCCCTCTGTGGTGCCAAGGAGGTTCTAATACAGAGCCTTTTGCATGCTGGACATAAGTAGGGATTGGATAAGGCATATATCAGAACTCTGTACTATTTTTGCAACTTTTGTGAGTACAAAGTAATATCAAAATAAATACTTAAAAATAAAGCTAGGGGGCTGGAGGGATGGCTTAGCAGTTAAGGCATTTGCCTGCAAAGCCAAAGGACCCAGGTTCGATTCCCCAGGACCCACGTTAGCCAGATGCACAAGGGGGCGCATGTGTCTGGAGTTCATCTGCAGTGGCTGGAGGCCTGGCATGCCCATTCTCTCTCTCTCTCTCTCTGTCAAAGAAATAAAAATAAAATATTTAAAAATAAATAAATAAAGCTAGGTCTGGTGGTGCGTGCCTATAATTCCAGCACTCAGAATGCTGAGGCAAGAGGACCACAAGCTTGGTGTGTGTGTGCAGCTCAGTTGGACCAGTGCTTACTTAGCATGCACAAGGTGCTGAGTCCAATCACTGTGCACTGCATAAACCCAACATGGCATCTAATCCTACTATTTGGGAGGAAGAACAAGGAAGCTAAGAAGTTCAGTATTATTCTCAACCACACAGCAAATTGGAGGACAGCCCGGGATACATGCAAAAAACAAACCAGCAAACAAAGATTACAAATTTGATGCCAATTTGGGCAAGGTGGTAAATAGCAGGTTTGAGGCCAGCCTGGGCTGCATTGTGAGACCCGGTCTCAAGAAAAACCAGAATGAATTAATGAAATGAAACTAAATGCATCGTCTATTCATCTTTCAAAATATTAAAACTTATGTGGTTACAAACATAAAAAGTTGAAAATCATTTGAGGAAGAAATGTTTGATCAACATTATGGATTATTTTCTGTTAGTTCATTAATCAAAGTTCAGATTTACATAATTTATACATTTTGATTTTCATAATGTTTAAGCATTGATATGTTTATGAATTTAATGTTACCCAGTAATTCGAGTATTTTGATTATGTTCACTTCGAAATACTGCATTATTATTGGTGTTAAAGTACTCATGAGCTCTTTATTTAATTAACTACCACTTTCATAGTTTTCTTTACAAGATGCACACCAGAAGCTGATTCTGCAATGCTATAAAGTTATGCTGGCAAGTTAAAGAGGCAAAGACAGGTTACAAGTTTGTATAGCATTGAAAGATCAAGAACATTTTTAAATTTTTTTGTTCACTTATTTATTTATTTATTTGAGAGTGACAGACACAGAGAGAAAGACAGATACAGAGAGAGAGAGAGAGAGAGAGAGAGAATGGGCGCGCCAGGGCCTCCAGCCACTGCAAACGAACTCCAGACGCGTGTGCCCCTTGTGCATCTGGCTAACATGGGTCCTGGGGAATCGAGCCTTGAACCGGAGTCCTTAGGCTTCACAGGCAAGCGCTTAACCGCTAAGCCATCTCTCCAGCCCAAGAACATTTTTAGCATACAAAACAGACAACATGTTGAGTTATATCCTAATCAGCAATTTTCTTGATATTTTTTTTGAAAGATTGAATGTTTTAGCATACTTGTACTTATCAGTTACTTTGTTTTAACATGACTTTTAGGCTTTTCCATAGTGATAGGATACTTTGTTCACTGGTAATTTAGGTTCCAGGAATTTATTCAGTATTTATACTAGTTTGTCCTTGTGAGGGAAAAAAGTTTTCTTCTCTTCTTCCTTCTCCCCTCCTCCTCCTCCTTCTCCTCCTCTTCTTCTTCTCTTCTTCTCCTCCTCCTCCACTTCCTCGTCCTCTTCCTCTTCCATCTTCTTCTTTGTTTTTTGTAGTAGGGTCTCGCTTTAGCTCAGGCTGACCTGGAATTCACTATGTAGTCTCAGGGTGGCCTTGAACTCACAGCGATCCTCCTACCTCTGCTCCCCAACCCCCGTGCTGGAATTAAAGGTGTGTGCCATCATACCTGGCATAAGTTATTTTCATTAATATTAATAAAGATACTTGTAATCATCATGCCTTGTTACTGACACACTGGCATTTGCATTTGCTTTTAATCTTTTGTGTGTACCAACTTGTAGAACTTGAAAAGCTCTGCTGAAAAATGTTCAACTTCTTATTATTTAGAACCTTGATATTGTAGATGTGCATGAGATTTCATTATGCAGAATGTACACATGCTTAGCTGTCTGTTAAAATGGAAACTCAAAATAAAACTGCCATTTTTGAAAGTCATCTATGACTTCTGTGATTAAAGGTGTGCCCCACCATGCCCATCTTCAAGGTAAGTTTTATTTGGGAGCATCTATTGACATTACAAATATTAGTCTAGGAAAAAAATTTACTTTTCCAAAAGTGGAACATTTTGTTATTCAAATAATCTTGATTGATTGCTGTAAGGTAATAGATCCTATTTAACTTATGCTTTGTTTGATATAAGAAGAAACCCTTCTTTTTATTAATACAGAATATACTTGTGATCATAGGACTCATTATGCCATCACTAGTCTGTGATCAAAAATTCTCTTGTGGAAAATGGCTTCATATTTTAAGATAGTTTAAGGCTAAGGGCATTGTTCTGCCAGTGAACCCAAGTATTTAATCAAAACAGTACCCCTGCACTATAAAAAGATTATAGCCACAATGCAGACATCATTAAATTAGCTTCCAAAGAAGATTTTAATGAATAACTTCTGCAACTAGAGCAAAGACAAAGGTGAGAGATATTTGTGGTGCTGGGGTTTGGGAAATATATTTGCAATCATTCAAAGAATGACTTGTGATTAGTTTAGTCTTTAAAGGAAGAAAGAACCAGAGAATTACAACTACTCTTTTGGTGTTGCCTACACAGCTATTAAGGACTTTACCTACTGATAACAGTTTGCCTTGTCCAGTGTTTTGTATAGAAATGGCTTTTGCTTAATAAACTCATACCCTAGTAATGCTGATAAAAGACAGATCCTGAATAACATTATAAATATACAAAAACATATCTGGAAGATTCAAAAATATCTCTTTGTCGTTAGGGATATTTTCTTTTTATTTCTACTTATTTATGTATTTCCTTATTTTTGGTTTTTCAAGGTAGGGTCTTGTTCCATCCCAGGCTGACCTGTAATTCACCCTGAGGGTGGCTCGAACTCACTGCAATCCGCCTACCTCTGCCTCCCTAGTGCTGGGATTAAAGGCATGTGCCACCTTGCCTGGCTTCATTGGGGATATTTTTAAAATATTTTATTTAATTTATTTGAGAGAGAGAGAGAATGGGTATGCCAGGGGCTCTAGCCACTGAAAACAAATTCCAAATACTTGCTCCACCTTGTAATCTGGCTTTACCTGGGTACTGGGAAATCAAACCTGGGTCCTTTGTTTTTGCAGGCAAGCAAGCCATCTCTCTAGCCCTGGGATTTTTTTTTTTTTTTTTTTTTTTTTGAGGTAGGGTCTCACTCTGGTCCAGGCTGACCTGGAATTAACTATGTAGTCTCAGGGTGGCCTCGAACTCACGGTGATCCTCCTACCTCTGCCTCCCAAGCTATTAAAGGTGTGTGCCACCACGCCCGGCTACAAGATATTTTTTTTTGGTTGGATATTTTTGATATAGTAAATAACACAAGATTATACAGGTCAGAACTCAAGAAGCATAGTACATGGGCTTGGAAGAAAGTTTGACAGAAAGAGAACAATGGAAGCCAGGCATAGTGGTGCATGTCTTTAATCGCAGTACTAGGGAGGTAGAGGTAGGAGGATTGCCGTGAGTTCAAGGCCACCCTGAGACTACATAGTGAATTCCAGGTTAGCCTGAGCCAGAGTGAGATCCTACCTCGAAAAACCAAAAAAATATATATATGTAAAATGGAAAACACTGGTCTTGCACCGATTGTGTTTACTGGGTATGGGGATACTAGAACAGTCACATTAAGTTTTTGATCTTGGGAAACTAAAATCCTTTTTTAGATTCTACTTGCACTAATGTGTTTAAACAATCAATGAACTACAAGGAGCAAGCAAGGTGAAACAAAGAGAGAGAAAATCCAATAAAGATGTCACTATACTACATCCCAGCTCCTATATATCACTTTCTTAACATTGACAAAATAACTTCTGTCACTATCAAATTATATGTTAATTGTTGCTACAAGTATAACAATTTAATTTAGTTATGTTTTCTGCCCATGAGACTACGTTTTAGCTCATTTATTTCTTCAAAAGAGTGAAACCAATGTTTTAATTATGTATCTACCACTAACTCATTAGTTGTAGTGAAAATATTTCTGTCAGGGCTAGAGGAATGTCTTAGTAGTTAAGGCACTTGCCTGCAAAGCCTAAGGACCCAAGTTATATATCCTAGGACCCATGTAAGCCAGATGCACAAGGTGGTGCATACATCCAGAGTTCATTTGCAGTGGCTAGAGGCCCTGGCGCACCCATTCTGTCTCTCTGTCTGCCTCTTCCTCTCTTTATCTCCCTTTCTCTCAAATAAATAAAAATGTTTTTTTTTAATTTCTTTCAGTTTCCAACCCTTAATTATATCAGTCGCAGAGTGGTGCTTGCCTTTAATCCCAGCACTCAGGAGGCAGAGTTAGGAGGATTACCATGAGTTTGAGGCTACCCTGAGACTACATAGTAAATTCCAGGTCAGCCTGCAGCCTACAGCCTGCAGCCTAGCTAGAGTGAAACCCTACCTGGAAAAAGTAAAAATAAAATTTAAAAAGGGTTCAATTTAATCTTTGGCAGGTATGGTGGCACACGCCTTTAATTCCTGCACTCGGGAGGCTGAGGTAGGAGGATCACCATGAGTTTGAGGCCACCCTGAGACTATATAGTGAATTCCAGATCAGCCTGAGCTAGAGTGAAACCAAAATAAATAAATAAAACAAAATAAAAGTATTAAAATAATAATATCAATGAATTTTTATAGCTTTGGAAGATTTCCAAGTGCTAAGTTATTGGTTTTTCTTAACTAAATCTTTACAAAGTTTGGAAAACAAGTCATATCTTTAATTATTTCACATTCCAATCTGGTATTATGATAATGCTAGATTCTTCTTAGAGGAAAAGTAGAAATTGAATAGTCACATTAATTTTTTTGTTTGCTTGTTTGTTTTAAAGTAGGGTTTCAGTCTAGCCCAGGCTGACCAGGAATTCACTAAGTCTTCTCAGGGTAGCCTGGAACTCATGGCGATCCTTCTACCTCTACCTCCCAAGTGCTGAGATTAAAGGTGTGCACCACCACACCCAGCCAAGTCACATTAATTTGAATACTGTATTGCTATTAAGAAGTTTTAAAATAATTTTTAAAAATAAATGTATTTATTTATTTATGTGCAAGAGAGAGAAAGATAGAGAACATGCATGGGCCTCTTGGCCACTGCAAATGAATTCTAGATGCATGTGCCATTTTGTGTATCTGGCTTTACATAGGTACTGGGGATTTGAACCTGGGCCATCAGCATTTGCAAGCAAGTGCCTTCAACCACTGAACCATCATCACCTCATCCCCTAAAATGTTGTTTATATTGCAAACTATGAGTCTATTTAGAAGTATGTTAATAAGTTTATTTATTAATTCCTTGTGTTAGCTTCCACAATATTTTGTTAGATTTTTATGTAATCCCTTTAAAAAAATGAAGATACTTGCTATATTAATCCTAGCACTCAGGAGGCAGAGGTAGGAGGATCGTCTTGAGTTCAAAGCTACCCTGAGGTTACATAGTGAATTACAGGTCAGCCTGGACTAGAGGGAGACCCTACATCAGGAGAAAAGAAAAAGATACTCTTGTTACACACAGCGCTTTAGATGAACAATAGCTCTTCAGTTCTGGCTTATGGAAACTGGGCTCTCTTTGTCTAGAGTACCTGATATTTTGAATAATGACTTGGTAACACATTTGGTATCTGTTATATTGGTTTGCAACATTAGATTAATAAGGCATGTTTATTATCTTTCTTATGAGCCAAAAACACTGACATCACACTAATGTACATGTTTAATAGAAAGTTAGTCTTACTTCCTGAGGTCAATTTTAATTAATGAAAAATGTTTTCTTAATACATCAGTTCTCAAATCTAAAAATCAAATGAACAAGGTTCTACTTTCATTTTCATTATTTTTACAATACTTTCATTTTTCTAGTAACATTCTATAGGGCTTCAAGAGTAGTAATTACAGAAAAATAAATAAATATTTTAATAGATATTCTTATATATTTTAATTAAAATGCTGAAATCAGATAAATTTCATCTGTTTCATTTACACAACTTTAAGTGTGTTTTTTTCCCTCCCAGGACATTTATTCAGAGCAGCTGGGGATCAACCGTTTAACCTGTCCACAGTGTCGAGTGCCTTCCCAGTGGTCAGCCACCCAGTCTTTGGTCTACATTCAGCCAGCTCAGGGCATTCAGAATTTGGTGGTTTGGGGACACTTGGTACACCCACAGCCTTAGCCGCACATCCCCAACTAGCATCATTTCCAGGTAAACATCTGTTATGGCGTTCAAGGAAAGGAGGAAAAACTGGAAATGTTCAAGCAGTAATGTTTATTAAACTGAACAACAAAGAATAGTATAATACCTGTGTATTAAACTTTTGTGCACGAATTGGCTCAATCTTATCACTTGTGAAAAATAAAACAGTTTGAAATGATTCAGCAGTTAATTCGGAATTCGGATGATTGTCTAGGTAAATAAGCATGTGCCAGAGAGCAAAAGAGTTAAGCCGGCTGTCTCTGATACTTTTAATTGAAGTATAGTTATATAGAAAAATGTAATGTTTAAGTGTAGACATTTAATTGTTCTCAGCTTTGCTTGGTTTTGTTTGTTTGTTTGTTTTTTGCTTTATTTCAAGGTAGGGTCTCACTCTAACCCAAGTTGACTGTACTCACCCTGTAGTCCCAAGCTGGCCTTGAACTTACCTCCTATCTCTGCCTCTTGAGCACCACACGCAGCTTTACTTGATCTCTAAAAAAAATTATTTGAGCTGGGTGTGGTGGTGCACGCCTTTAATCCCAGCACTGGGGAGGCAGAGGTAGAAGGATCAAGATGAGTTGGAGGCCAGCCTGAGACTACATAATGAATTCCAGGTCAGCCTGGGCTAGAGTGAGACTCTACCTTAAAAAAGAAAAAACAAAAACAAAAACAACAACAACAACAAAAAAATTATTTAACTTGGGGTTAGACTGAAGCTTATTGGTAAGGAACTTGCCTCTCACATATGAAGTCCTGGATTTGATGTCCAACACTGAAATCAGTTATTTAACTTACAGTGTGAAACTAAAATCTAGCCCTTATAATGAATATTTCACATGCCATTTTAGTTTTTTACATCTTTTTGTAGGAAACATGAAGCTATTAAACATCTCTGTCTTTCCCCATTTCAATATACATATTTTCTAAATGTCTTTCAAGTGTGTTTGTTTCCACAATAACTAGATTTGGATCAGTTCATGGCAAGATGACTGGTTAGGAGAAATTCTACAGATGTGAGAATGTAGTAGTTTAAGGCATCATTAAAGCTCAACTTAGGCAAGCATATTTTACATTTTCTTGTCAAGCTATCCTGAATGTCAGCCTTAAATGTATTGTCTAGTGTTTAATTTTACTTTACTACATTTTAAACAATTAGTATATTATTCTAATTAGAAATAAATTTAAGTCTGGCTCACTATTTCATACTTGGGTAGCTTGGACAAGTCACCGGACCACCTAGCCTCAATTTTCCCATCTGTGAAATGAAAATAATACCTGCCTGCCTCATAAGGTTCTTTTAAAGGAGATATTCAGTGCCATCTACAGTATATGACATACATAATTAATCCAAAGATGGTAATTATCATTTTTATTTGTTCTTGTTTCCCTTTTTAAATATTTTATTTTTATTAATTTATTTATTTGACAGAGAAAGAAGGAGAGAGAGAGAGAGAGAGAGAGATGGGTACACCAGGGCCTCCAGCCACTGCAAATGAATTCCAGATGCGAGTGCCCCCTTGTGCATCTGGCTAACATGGGTCCTGAGGAATCGAACCTGGGTCCTTTGGCTTTGCAGGCAAATGCCTTAACCACTAAGCCATCCCTCCAGCTCTTCTTGTCTCCTTTAAAAACTATACTCAAAAGGGAAAAATAGTTAAATGTATACTTCAAATATGATTTTTTTTTTTTTTTGGTTTTTCGAGGTAGGGTTTCACTCTAGCCCAGGCTGACCTGGAATTCACTATGGAGTCTCAGGGTGGCCTCGAACTCACGGCGATCCTCCTACCTCTGCCTCCCGAGTGCTGGGATTAAAGGCGTACGCCACCACGCCCGGCCAAATATGATTTTTTTGAGTCATATTACTTCTTTAATTCAGTTGTCTAATAGAGGGGGTTGTGTGGAAAAGTTATAACTAGAGTCTAAACCAGTCCAAACATTTATTTTAAATATATATTTAAAATTATATATATTGAGGAAGACACCTAATTTCAACCTCTCGCTTCCATCTTCATGTAAGCACACGCAGACACACACACACACACACACACACACACACACACACACACACAATTCAGACAGTAAAATGCTTTCTGTGCAAATGTGAGGACCTGAGTTAAGACCTCCAGGACTCAAGTAATGAATATGGCAGCTGTCCTGTAGTTCCAGTGCTCAGAAGACAAAGACAAGCTGACTAGCTAGACCAGACGAATCTCTCAGTCCTAGGTTCAAGTGAGAGACTCTACCTCTGGAAAAGAAAGAAAAGAATCATCAAGAAAAATACCCACTATCAACCTCTGGCCTCTATCTTCATGCAAACACATATATACACATGTACCAAACACAAAAATATTTTTTAAAAATATGAACAGGAACTTATTTGTTTTTTTTGTGTGTGTGGGTTTTTTTTGTTTGTTTGTTTTTCGAGGTAGTATCTCACTCTGGCCCAGGCTGACCTGGAATTAACAATGTAGTCTCATGGTGGCCTGGGACTCACAGCAATCCTCCTACCTCTGCCTCACGAGTGCTGGGATTAAAGGCGTGTGCCACCATGCCTGGCTTTTTTCTGAAATATTCTTCATTTCAACCAACAAATGTAAAATTATTTAATGACTAATACTAAAATGGACTTGAAATTTTATATTGAAATAGTATTTCTTGATAATATTTTTTAAAATTATGTATAAATTTTGGTAGTTACAATTTAATATCTTAACATCAAAATTTTTGAGTTATGTCTGTCTTAGATCTTAAACAATGCCACATCAAAGCTAGGTGTGGTGGCACACGATTAAATTTCTAGGACTTCAGAGGCTAAGGTCGGAGCATCATATGTTCAATGCTAGTCTTGCCTACATTGTGAGACCCTGTTACCACAAAAATAAAAAAGGAAGGGTAAAAAAAGTATAAAAAAGAAGTATAACTTTTTGTGAGATTCTGTATATTTTTCCAATGATCACAGTCATTCAGTTGCAAAGGATTAATGTTGCTGCTGTGTTGTCTCTTTGAATTTGTGAAGGCATTCCTCATTTGCATATTTATATCATCCTTGCTTTGTAATTTTTGTTTTCAACAGGCTAGTTTGTAACTAAGTTGGGGATTTATTTTCATTTTGAAGTAGGTTCTCACTGTAGCCCAGCTGACCTGGAACCTCACAGAGATCATTCTATCTTTTGTTGTTGTTGTTATTTGTTTGTTTTTTGAGGTAGGGTCTCATTCTAGCCCATGCTGACCTGGAATTCACAATGAGACAATATAGTCTCAGAGTGGCCTTAGACTCATGGATTCTCCTAACTCTTCCTTCGGAGTGCTGAGATTAAAGGCATGCTCCACTATACCTGTCCTAAATTTTGTTTTTTATTTTCTTAAATATGAAAGATAAGTTACCTTTTCACGTCAGAGTTTTATTTTCTGTGAAATAATATTGCACATTTGTAAAACTTATCTTCAGAAACTACCATCTTTTTTTTTTTTCAAGGTAGGGTCTCACTCTAGCCCAGGCTGACCTTGAATTCACTATGTAGTCTCAGGGTAGGTCTAGAACTCACGGTGATCCTCCTACCTCTGCCTCCCAAGTGTTGGGATTAAAGGCAAAGACATGCATCACCACGCCAGGTTCATCTTATCTGACTGGTCTTAACGGTTTTGTGGTTTCTTTTGTGGTATTGCCTTATTCATATTCCACATTTTCCTGGTATTTTTCTCTAATACTTTCTAAGTACTTATTTGCCATTTTGATTCTGAAGTACATTTTAATATTATTTTTAAGTTTGATTATATTTAAAGCACTCAAGTCTTCATTTTGAATACTTTATCAATTTGTTAGTTACTTACAAAAATCTATACATTCAACATTAAGACTATGATTAGGTTAAATAGTATAGATATCATTGGGAAACCTGGGTCTGTTTTTAATTAAGTAGTTGGAAACTAATTTTTAAACCTGTAAATACAATAGGAGTCAACTGTGCTGATGCAACCCCAAAATATACTTTCTTTCTTCCATCTGACCCTCTTTAACCTACAATGAATGAGTGACTTAGTTATCCATGGTTTGAGTGCTGTCATTCAGGGTCCTGTTTTGCTAGCAACACCTGGCTGCAGTGCACAGTAACAGCACAGAGCAACAGTGTTGCAGTGTTTTACTTGCAGTGTTTTTTTAAATCTCTGGGAATGGCAGCGAGAATGAACATTTCACTGTTTTTTAAAGCAGGAAAAGCATTGATACAATCTATTGATAATATTTGAGGGATTTCCTCCCATTTTCTTATGCTTGCTATAGTCAAAAAATTATGCCATATATTTTGGAATGTTATAATAAAAGATAAAGCACTTTGTAATTTAGTGAGTTAGCTGACTGGATATTGTTTCTAAAGTTTTGTGTGGGACAACATATGATTGTTCTTTAAATGATCTTCAAATTTTCTGTTAATCTTCACCCTTCCATGAAAAAGGTATTCAATAAAATTTGGCTTTCTTTTCTGGAAGTTTTAACTAACAGCCATGGTTTTATAAATTGCATTCCATGATTTTCCTTCTATATAGTTTTTTATATTGGTAACATAATCATTGTCATTTGTAATTTATGAGCAGAAGTATAAAGAACATTCGAGCTTTCTTCCTTAATTTTAAAGAACGAAGTTTTATAAATCTTACATTTTAAGAATTTTATTTGAATTTAAAATTTTCTTTAAGAATTCTTCTTAGCTGAAAAACAGAAAGGCTTATTGACTTTGCTGTATTTATGCTTCTGTCAGACTGTAGAATATCTTCATTCTTGATGCATGTGAGATGTGCTAGACCACAGCAATGTGGTAGTATATTTTATCCCACTTGATCTGCCAAAGCCAGTCTTGTGTTGTACTCAACATTAGTTATAGATATAAACTTAAAATAGATTAATATGGACTCAGTTATTTTCTTTATTAACTTAGAAAATATATGGCATAAGTTATCAAAGAATTAAACAGTTCATTTTATATGCTAAATTTTCAGCTTTTTAAATATTTTATTTTTATTTATTTATTTGAAAGAAAGAAAGGGGCAGAAAGAAGGAGAAAGGGATAGGGAGAGAATAGGCGTGCCAGGGCCTCCAGCCACTGCAAACAAACACCAGACACATGTGCCACCTTGTGCGTCTGGCTTAAGTGGGTCCTGGAGAATCAAACCTGGGTCCTTTGGCTTTGCAGGGAAGCAAGCGCCTTAACTGCTAAGACATCTCTCCTACCCTCAGCTATATTTTTTAAACTATGAAATACCTTTGTCTGTTTTAGCTTGAATCTAAGAAACACTAAGATGAAGATTCTTGAATATTGCCCTAATGAGAGTGATGACTATAAAGGCAATGATTAGCTGTTTATAGTTAAAAGATGATATAACTGTGTTATGTGAACAATTCTGCATCAAGAAGAAATTTGACTCTTTTTCTGGGATAAAATGTAGAAACATTCATTATACTAGCTAGAAAGTTACAATTCAAAAAAATTTGATTTGTTTGCTTTTGAGGTGCAGAATGGTGGCGAACCACAGATGTTCATACTCGTACAGGGGCACCCTTTTTTCCACCATTATTGGGAATCCCACCACTGTTTGCTCCTCCAGGCCAGAATCATGATTCTTCTTCATTCCACTCGAGGACTGCAGGAAAGAGTAATCGAAGTGGTCCTGAAAAAGGTATCTATATCAGCAGAGTTCCATTTTAAAAATGGAACTTTTACAGCATTGTACTTGGCGCTTTCACATCATCCTTCTTGGCACTTATATAGATCTTTGAAATTAGAAGCATCCCCATTTTACCACCAAGGATAAGTAATTGTTCACAAAAATACTGGTTGCATATTAACATGGCTTAATCAGGATTTGAACCCAGTTCTACTGCTTTTTTCTTGTTATAGCATGTAATCCAAGATAAAATACTACTACTTCTGCAGTTGAGCATTAGGCTTTGTCAAAACTAATGTCCTAGTACTGTGTTTTGTTAAATGATCAGTATTTCTGCAGCTGTTCACTATTGTTAAAATACTATTTGAAAGTTATAGTGTCTTAGATATTACTATATGTTTAATTTGAATAAATATTTGGGAAATTACTCTGAAAGTGAAATATTTGTATTTAATTATATTTCAAAACATTTAATTGAAATGCCATTCACATAGTGTAATATTCGTCATTTAAAAATGAATAATTCATTCATTGCTGTGCGTGGTGGCGCACACCTTTAATCCCAGCACTTAGGAGGCAGAGGTAGGAGGATTGCTGTGAGTTCAATGCCACTATATAGTGAATTCCAGGTCAGCCTGGGCTAGAGTGAAACCCTACCTCAACCACCCCCCCCCAAAGTGAATAATTCAGTGGTATTTAACGTATTCAATGTTGTACAGACATTACCTCTCTATCGAGTTCTAAAACATTTTATCTCTCCCAAAGAGAATTCTGTACTTTACAGCAGCTATTCACTTTTCCCACTTTCTTCCTAGCCCCTTGCAACCATTAGTTTTTAAAAAATATTTTATTTATTTATGTGAGAGAGAGAGAGAGAGAGAGAGAGAGAGAGAGAGAGACAAAGAAAGTGGGACTCTAGCCACTGCAAACAAACTCCAGATGCATATGCCACCTTATGCATCTGGCTTTTACGTGGGTACTGGGGAATGAAACCTGGGTCCTTAGGGTTTGCAGGCTGAGATATCTCTCCAGCCCTCAACCATTAGTTTTTGCCTTGTCTCTATAGATGTGTGGATTATAAATATTTCATGTAGAAGAAATACTATGTGGCCTTTTGTGACTGTCATCTTTCATCTACATAGGGGTTTTGAATTTTATCCACAATGTACATATATCAATATTTCTTTTGTGACTAAATAGTATTACATTATATAAACATGTCTATTTTTATTTCCGAGGTGTAAATGGGTCAGTTAATGGAAACAGTATATCATCTGTAATCGGTGTTAACACTTCTGTACTTTCCACTACTACTTCAAGTTCCGTGGGACAGAGTAAAAGTACAAGCTCAGGTGGAGGAAATCTAAAATGTAATCAGGAACAAAGCAAAAATCAGCCTTTGGATTCTAGAGCTGACAAAATAAAAGATAAGGTAAGTTATTATTTCAAGAACAACTATATTTAACATTTTAAAAAACAACAGAATCTGTGGATTATTTTATTACCAACTCGTGTGTGTGTGTGTGTATGTGTGTGTGTGTATGAAAAAGAGAGAGACAGACAGACAGAAAGAGAGAAAGAGAGATGTAGTGTGTGGGATATGTGTGGCATATGCACATGGGGCACATACCCCATAAATGGGTGTGCAGCAGTCGGAGGATAACATCATATCTTACCACTCATTCACATATATCTATAAAACAGGGTCTCTCCTTCAACCTGGAGCTGTGAACCCCAGCTATTTTCCAGTCTGTGACACCTACCCACCCTGGGGTCACAGCTGTTTATGGTCAGGCCTAGCTTTCTATGTGTGTTCTAAAGAGTTGAACTTGGTAGCGTCCAGCCCCCCCCAGAGGCTCATGCTTAAGCAGCAAGCACTCTTAAACACTAACCCATCTCCCCAGCCCCAATTCCCATTTTTCTAGATGTATATTTTATAATATAAGGCTATTATTATATGTCTTAAAAATTCAATTTATCAGTACCAGTGTAACTAATGTAAGTAGGGCTGAAGATGTAGCTCAGTTACTAAAGTGTTGCCTAGCATACATGAAAACTTGGGTTTGATCCCAGCCCTGCATAAGCCAGCTGTGGTGGATACAAGTCTGTAGCACCAGCACTCAGGAATGGATTAGAAGCTGAAGGCTTGGATACAAAGTGAGTTCAAAAGAAAAGAAAAGTAACAACACAAAAAAGTAAATAAATAAATAATATAACTAGTAATAATAAGGGTTTTGTTTTTGGGATCTTTTTTCTTTTATGTTGAGGATCGCACCAAGGCTGCATACATACTAAGCATGTGCTTTACCACTGAGCTATACTTCCAAGAGTTAAAAGTTGATTGAGACTTGCTAAATAGCAACTCTGCTCTAATTGCTTTTCATGAAATATCTATTTCAGATTTCCTGTATTCTGAATGAAGGAAATATGTAGGGAAACAACATCAAAATAATTAGCCAAAGAAGTGGAGTCAGGGTTTCAACCAAGCATGTTGACTCCTGAGCCTATACTTTAGGGGAAACAAAACAAAAGAAAAAGAGGAAAACCCTTTATTTTGGAAAATTTCAAATAATTAAAGCAGATAAATTAATCCTGTATAGTCATTATGCAGATTCAGGAGTTACCATACCGTGACCAATTTCTCTTCCTCTCTTCCCCTAACTATGCAAGTTATCACTCTGTTAACTCTGAGCACTAAGTGCATTCTTTCATCTTTTTCTAGTTGGTACAAAGTTAGGCCTTGTTAATGAAGGATTCTGGAAGAGGAAGGGAGTTTTGCTGCTTAGTGTTTTCTTTCTCTATGCTGTGCTGTCCCTGAGTGGCTTCCATGCCATCTGGTAGCTTCACTGCTGTTGGTCGTCAGGATACTCATCAATGCTGAGGAAACTCAGTGGTACACAATATTTAGTGAAGTTCATTGGTGTCTCAGTAAGCAGGTTTTGTTGAGAAACTAATGGGTGCCTTTCTAGCTAATTTTCCTGGCACAACAGACAGGTTCTCAGTTTAGTTTTACTGGTACCTTAGTTGGCAGTACTTCCTGTATGCTGGTGTGACCTGTGTGTCACCTCACTGAGCATTTCTGCCATACAGCGGAGAAGAGCAACACCCTTCCCCAAAAAACCATCAAGCTTTGCCTTGGTGATAAGGGTTGTGGGAAAGATGCCTTCTTCCTTAGGCCGAATGAAAAGCGCTGTTTTTTGTATGTGCTGTTTATTTTCTTGTAGAGGTTCTTCATCCATACCAGGTAATCTTCTGCTACTACTTAATAACTTGTTTGCATTTTTTGGAGACAAGGTGTCACTTTGTAACCCAGACTGGCCTGGAACTTAAGGTCCTCATGCTTCTGAGGTCTCCTGGGCTGGGACTTGTAGCTGAATGGTAACAGCATTTGCTTAGCATTCCTGAGACCCTGGGTTTGATATGTGGCACCAGGCAAAGACAGAAATTTCTTTCTATTCACAGTCTCAGTTCTCAGTTCTCTTTTCAACAGAAAATAATTGTCTTCCAGAGTATAGTATACCCAGAAGAGGGCTTGAGGGGAGGTCATCTATGACTCTAAGAAGCTTCATGAATATTCTAAGAGTACTGCACTTAAGCCCTAGACACAATTTTTTTTTTCTGCTTCAAACACCACTGAACAGCCGAGAGAACATAATAAAGGACTCTTGATTGTTTTCTCCAGGTACATGAGTTAGGGTGATCACTCCACCTGCTGCTCTTCAGCTGCTCTTAGTTCTCCCTCAGGAATTCTTTCCAGGGACATCAATGTAAGCAACAAGGTCTCTCTCTGAGCTGCTGCCATTTTCTCTGCATGAAACCCATTGAGGACATGTCACCTGTTCTTGACTTCCCATGCTGTTATGAAACAAATGTCAGACATTATGCCATTGAATATATTTCAAATGTTTGTTTCTTTTTTTTTTTTCCGAGGTAGAGTCTCACTATTGCCCAGGCTGCCCTGGAATTCACTATGTAGTCTCAGGGTGGCCTCAAACTCATGGCAGTCCTCCTACCTCTGGCTCCCAAGTGCTGGGATTAAAGCTGTGTGCCACTACGCTCAACTCATTGAGCATATTTCTACATGTATTTATGAAAGTGACATGTCCATGCTTTTAGAGTTCACACTCCTAGAAGTAGTGCTAAAATCTAGTAAAGTCTAAAAATCTACAGTGCCCACCACAAATTCAAGGCATTGTGAAAAGCTCAGAAGGCATGAACATGAAACAATACCTCTTTAGTTCTTATCCTACATTGGCATTGCTAAACAAAAGTAGCACTGTTAAACCATAACCTGTTACCAGGAGCACATGTTAAAACCTACAGATGCCCTCTTTAATGAAATAAAGAGATAGATTCTGAGGCGCCACAGTGGTATGTGTAGACAGCTCAGGAAAATTAAAGTTATAAAGAGATTGGTTGGCTATTAAGTCAGATTTTAATTAATATAAAGGTAGAATCCAAAGAAAATATAATCATAGTGTAAAGTTTAAGATTTCATATCACATTAAGCACTTTTGAATAATCATGTTCCAGAATGTGTTTGTGGCAACAGTTTGTGTAAACAAAGAAAAATAAAGAATATTGGAACTAAAAAGGGAAAGTTATGTTTTTTACAAAGTATTTTTCATATTAAAAGTGTTATTTAAAAATGCTTCATTAGGGCTAGAGAGATGGCTTAGTGGCTAAGCGCTTGCCTGTGAGGCCTAAGGACCCCGGTTCGAGGCTCGATTCCCCAGGACCCACGTTAGCCAGATGCACAAGGGGGCGCACGCATCTGGAGTTCATTTGCAGTGGCTGGAGGCCCTGGCGCACCCATTCTCTCTGTCTCTCTCTGCCTCTTTCTCTCTCTGTCTCTCTCAACTAAATAAATAAAAATTAAAATTAAAAAAAAATGCTTCATTAGCCCCTCCTCTATAGTTTTAAAAACATGGTTGTGCAGCTAATTTTGATGTGCTTCCTGAGGGATGAAATTCTGATCTCAGGCATTCTCAATAAAAGTCACTGAGCAAGTCCATTATTTCATGCAGCTTGCTTATGTTTTTGGAATATATGTAGGTATTCTGAAATAAGTAAGTTCAGACTAAAATATATAAGCATAGCTTGCTTTATAAACAAATAAAGCAAATTTAAGTTTAAATGAGTTACATTCTACCAGCTACCTAAACTTGTCCCATGTAGCCAAAACCAATTTTTTAGTTTATATGTATGCATGTATGTGATTTTTTTAATGGATTGATAATATTAGGGGACATAACATCAGAAAGCTGCTAAGGGCAACAGTATAGTAGTTCTTCAAAAAATTAAAAATGGGATTGAAGTTGTTCTGGAAATCCCAGTTGTGGGTATATGCTTCCAAAGAATTAAAAATAGTGTCTGAGGGCTGGAGAGATGGCTTAGTGGTTAAGTACTTGCCTGTGAAGCCTAAGGACCCCTGTTTGAGGCTCGATTCCCCAAGACCCACGTTAGCCAGATGCACAAGGGGGCGCATGTGTCTGGAGTTCGTTTGCAGTGGCTAGAGGCCCTGGCACGCCCATTCTCCTCTCTCTCTCTTTCTCTCTCTCTCTCTCTCTCTCTGCCTCTTTCTCCTGTTTATCCCTCTCAAATAAATAAGTAAACATAAACAAAAAAAATAGTGTCTGAAAGAAAGGTCAGAACATCTGTGTTCATTATTCACAGTAGCTAAAAATCTATAATTCATTTCAAGTAGTCATAACCATAAAGACAGTAGAATGGTGGTGGCCATGGTCAGAGTAGGGGGAACAGAGGTGGAAGTGGTTAATGGCTATAGAGTTTTAGTTTTGCGAGCTGAAAAAAATTTTGAAGATATATTATGCTGATGATTACATAACATTATAAATATATTTAATACTACTGAAGTATGTATTTTGAAATGCTTAGGACTACAAATGTGATGTGGATTTTACCACAAAAAATAGCGAGATACAGAAACAGAAAATTTTGCGTTATCACTCCACCTAGTAGTATGTGCCCTACTCCAAATAAAATGTTTTTTGCCCTTTGTCCTTTGCTCTTTACTAAGAGCTGCATGTTAGGGCTCCTGTTAGTCCCTCCTTGCTCATCTCCTGCCACTGTTTCTGGCTTTCAGTGCTCTGACTAGTGTAGCTGTCTTGCCAAATTGAACATGCTACACACATTTCTAGCTCATGGGCTTTTTCCTTTGCTATTTTTTTCTGCCTTATAGTGCTCTTATCTTATGTCTGTATAACTGGTGCTTGTTCACCATTGGGTCACAGCTCAGAAAGGACTTCCTGATGACTGCTACAAAACTGCTGACTCCACCCCTACTCACTAGCAATATTGTCTACTTAGTGCTATTTTACTCATGGCATTTACCACTCCGAACATTTATTTAGGTCACTTGTTGATTCCCGTTTACTGTTCTCACTAAGAGAATAGAGGTCGGTTTCTTGCACCTTGAATCCCCAAAGACTTGAGCAACTATGCCTGGTACATAACAGCTGTGAATATGCTTTGTTATTGGAAGAAAAAAAGTATACAATAGAATGAAAGTTCAAGGGAGAGAGTTCTGAGAAGCTTTTCCAGATCTGATTGAATGAAACTAATAAGATTTTCTTTGATAATTTTAAAAAATGTTTTAAGTGAAAGAAAAGAGACATACCACCTAATTATGTGCAATAAAACACACACACACACACACACACACACATCCTTACAGGGACTTTGGAATGAAATTGTTGGTATCCAAACCCATTTTCCTACTTTTTCTCTTATATGGATACTTTTATAACTGTAATGACTTTTTTGAGGCACACTGTCAACATAGGCTTTGTGGAGACGACCTCCATCAGAGTCATATTAATTGCTTATAAATAATGATCCCTGTCTTTTTAGTAGTGTGACCAAGGAATCTGTTAATCTCAACATCTTGAAGAGAATCTTACCTACCCTAAAGTTTAAGACTAGCACATCCTGATCTGTTCCCAGGGTGTATAGTACCCATTTCCCATACTATCTTTAAATGTAAAATTATATGCAGAATATGCAGATAGCGTAGGCATTAAAATAGTTTTTTTTTTTTGCAAAATAACTGTGGTTTCTCCTTTCCTTTGCCAACCCCCTACTGAACAAAAAGTGATTATGTTCAGTTTAGATTTATTAGGAGGTTCATAAATGTATATGCTTAGAAAACTATAACAGACATTGGCTGCAAAGAAGGAATTGTTTCTCTGCTAAACAATAGGCTTAATATTAGCATACTATTCTTTTGCCCTGTAGTCTCTGCATTTATGACCTTTCTCATCTTGCTATCCCCATACTACTCTAATCAGTTTTTCACCCCTCCCTCTCTGCGGGAAAGACATAGATAACACAGGCAGCAGTGCAATTATTACCATCCCTATTGAAAGCCACGCGCATGCAGGAAGCCTTATGATGGCTACTGTGGACCTAGGAACAGAGAGTTCTAGCAAGCACACTATTACAGAAAGAAGACTCCCACGGGCTCTACGTTTTATATTTTAGTCAGTGTTTAGAAGGCACAGAAAGAGTGAAGACTTGCAGCCTATAACTGTGGTTCCAAGTCGACTTCTTTTTATAAAGGGTATTGTTATCTTTCATCCCCCAAAGACCAATAGTCATGAAACAGTATTTCTGTGAAGACTATAAAACTTCTGTAATACATTGCTTCTCTTCATTTAGTATTGTGTTCTTTATCAGCAAATGCCATTGAAATGGTCCTAAGAAACTATAGACTACTTAATCTTGTTGCTCTATCATTTAATATTTGTCCTTTGATTTGTCCTTGGATTTGATTAGTAGTACATGCATGATAGTTTCCTGAATTCCTTCTTTTGTCTTACTATCAGGAGAATTTTAGCCTTTTATCCTTATGTAGCTATTTAGTCATAATTCATCTCATACTTTTTCTTCTTTTTATCTACCACTCTTGTCTGTCCCTTAAGCCAGATTTCTCTTATGTGACTTGTTATCCTTTTCTACCAGGTTTGTTCCCCCCAATAAAATCTTAAATATTTCAGAAATAAATTTGAATCCTTTATTTTTCTACCTTTTTGATGTGAAATACAAAAACCTGGATTCATTGCCACCCATAACTCTTTCACTACCTATTTTATCTTCTCTGCATCACTTGTTACTGTGGTTTCTTATGGAGCATGTGCTCCCGTCCTCACTCTACCACTAGAAAGAAAGTTTCTTCAATGCAGACTGTGTCCTGTCTGAAATTATAGGCAGGTTCCTAGAAAGGTATATTTGGTACATGTTAGGTTTTGTTTGTCTATGTACTATGTATATGGAGAAGACTCACCTATACCTATGTGTATCGTAGTTGGAGGAATTATTAGTGAACTTCACTTTAAATATTATATATATTGAAGCTTAGTAGATCCACCTAAATATCATATTGATATTTTTCAGTATTACATGTGACACTATATTCATATACTAATGCATTGCTATCAGATAAGTTAATTTGATCAGTCTGTTAAATAATTAAAATGATATTTTAGTATTCAAAATATCATTTGCAAGTGCAGACTATATGCCTGTTACTGAAACCCGAGTTTTTTTTTTTTCCCCAAAATAAAGCCTTGCCAAATACCATCTCTTTTTCCAGAAACCAAGGAAGAAAGCTATGGAAAGTTCAAGCAACAGTGATAGTGATTCAGGCACATCATCAGACACCTCAAGCGAAGGTATTAGTAGCAGCGATTCAGATGATCTAGAAGATGAAGAAGAAGAAGAAGAAGAAGATCAAAGCATTGAAGAAAGTGAAGAAGAAGATTCTGACTCAGAGAACGAAGCACAACATACAAGTAACAACCAGGTAGTCATCATTTGGAGACTCTCCAAAGATAAGTCATGTTTAGGAATAACTTGCTTAACCTTGGCTCTCAAAGTCTGTGTAGTTTTAATCTTCTTGAGTTCTTACTTTTACACACAACAACATTAGAAGCGGAGAACTGTTTTAAAAGGGGAATTTGGTCCATTTTTAGTGAACTTTATGTCATGTCTCTATCATGTCATTACTCATTATTTTCTTCTTTTAAAAATATTTTTATTTATTTTTATTTTATTTATTTATTTGAGAGAGAGAGAGAGAAAGAGGCAGATAGGCAGAGAGGATGGATGTGGCAGGGCCTCCAACCATTGCAAATAAACTCCAGATGCATGCTGCACCTTGTGCATCTGACTTAGGTGGGTCCTGGGGAATCAAACCTGGGTCCTTTGGCTTTTCAGGAAAGTCCCTTAACTGCTAAGGCATCTCTCCAGCCTCTCATTAGTCATTACTTTCTAAAGTACTTTTTTATTCATGTTTTACCATTTCAGACTTTGAGTAGATGTTAAGAAGTTTCCTTTTAAATTTTATTTCCAGGTGCTATTACATGGTATTTCAGACTCAAAAGCAGACGGACAGAAAGCAACAGAAAAAGCCCAGGAAAAAAGAATACACCAGCCATTACCTCTTGTGTCTGAACTCCAGACTCATTCATCGTTCCAGTCCCAGCAGAAGCAGCCTCAGGTTTTGTCACAGCAGCTTCCATTGATTTTCCAAAGCTCTCAGGCCAAGGAGGAGTCTGTGAACAAACACACCAGTGTAATACAGTCTACGGGATTGGTGTCCAATGTGAAACCTTTATCTTTGGTAAATCAAGCCAAAAAGGAAACTTATAGGAAACTCATAGTTCCTTCTCCTGAAGTACTTAAAGCAGGGAATAAAAATACCTCTGAAGAATCTAGTTCTTTGACCAGTGAATTGCGATCCAAACGGGTAAGTTCAGTATTACTCATACAGGAATTTTAGTATTAGGAAAACACAGCACCAAGCTAGGGGTACATCTCTGTAGTTGAGCATGCTTAGCATTGGTAACAGCCATAGATTTGATTTCTAACACAGAAGGGAAAGAACTTTTATGTAATCTTACCATATACAAGCTTATTAAATTCTACTGTCATTTTTCACAATTTCTTAGTCCCTAGGAAAAGAATATGTATATCAGAAAATTAAATTTCTCTAATTTTAGGATGTATATTTATTTCTGTGACAGAGTAAGGCTCAGACTCAACCACCAACACCAAAAAAAATTGTCTTATTTGATTTTATATTATATGCCCTATGTACCTGTTTAATATGGAAATGTTTTTTTGTGTGTACACACACACACATATATATGATAGGTATATATAATATTTTTGTTTTGTTTTATTTTTAAAACAGTGTTTCAGCATACCCTAGCCTGATCTTAAACTCACTCCATAACCCAAGCTATCCTCAAACTCATAGCAATTTTCCTACCTCAGCCTCCCAAGTGCTGGAATTATTGGTGCGAGCCACCTCTATTCCCCAGCTTGTTTAATATATTTTTGGTAACAAATCATATCATCCAACCCTTCCCCACCCCCTAGTCTAATGTTTTAGCACTGATAGGATACTATGATTCAATATGATGAAATGTATAAATACTTTTGTTTAAAATTATATACTTTCTCCCAATTTTAATATGATCTTTTTTGAAGAAATGAATTTTTAAGGAATCTAGCTCTGTAGTACTAGAATTTATAAATTTCAAGTCTAAAAATTTTTTGTAAAGAATCATCTTCCAAGCTTGGCATGTGCCTATATTCCCTTTTACACAAAAGCCTGAGGCAGGAAGACTGCTTGACCCCAGAAGTTTGAAACTAGCCTTGCCCCCCCCCCCAAAAGCCAATCTTAATTCAGTTCTAATGAATTATATAAATTGTAACTTCTACTTACATAAATATGAGAAGCAGTCTAGATACTTTTTTGTTGTTGTTTGGTTTTCAAGGTAGGTTCTTACTCTAGCCCAGGCTGACCTGGAATTCCTTATGTAGTCTCACGCTGGTCTCAAACTCACAGCATTCCTCCTACCTCTGCCTCCCAAGTGCTGGTATTAAAGGCATGCACCACCATGCCCAGCAATTTTTTATTTTTTTTTGTACTATTGATTTATGATTGTATTCATATTTCAGTAGAGTCCTAATAATTAAATTGTCATTGATTGATACTCTAAAACAATCCCAGAATAGAAAAGTGTTATGTTTAAGCACAACATCTTGCTTCTTGGTTACAAATATTACTTGACATTTTAATTATTGGATAACACTTATAAAACACATTATTTGCTGGCAATTATTTTAAGTGCTGAACATGAGCTTACTCACTGGATAATATCATCTATGAGTGCTAATAATATTAGCTTCTTTTATAGATGATAAATATGAGGCTTGTAGAACTCAATTTCATGCAATTCAATTAACTTAATAACAGTTTTATATATCATTTCTCACAGGAGCATGCTGTTGGTTTGTTATGTAATGAGAATTCGGTCATGGGTTCTGTGGTATTAGAATTCAGAACAATGTTATAAGTTGTTTTTCAGTTCTTTCTCAAAAAAAATTCTCAATGTCCTTATCCATCAATCCTTCCCATGAAGAATTTGTAAAATAAGACAAACAAAAAATTGATGTAATAGTTTGATGATCTGATTTAGGGGTTATCCAGCCAAATTATATATTAGAATACCTATGAAACTTTAAGAAAAATATCTCTCAGAAGAAATAAATCAGAATCCCTTGTAGTAGAACTAAAGTTGTAGACTTTTAAAAAGCTGCCCAGGTCATTGAAATGGGTAGTCAGTTCAAGGACCACTGAGTTTAATAGAATGAGCAGTGGCATTAGAATATCACATATACAACTGTGATACACTACTCTAATACAGAGAAGTATTATCAACACATTATTCACTTTCCACCAGCAAAATAACTTAAAGAATAGCTTATGCCAGGTGTGGTGGCACACTCCTTTAATCCTAGCACTCAGGAGGCAGAGGGAGGTGGATTGCCGTGAGTTTAAGGCCACCCTGAGACTACATAGTGAATTCCAGGTCAGCCTGGGCTAGAGAGGAAGACCCTACCTGGAAACCCCCACCAAAAAAGAAAATTTAGGTTTAAACTATTCATTAACAATTAAAATATCTCACTTTCAGATAAATGAATATTCAGAGCCATACCAAAAGTTATTTATATTCCAAAGAATTCCTTAAGTTCTTTTGTTCCTTTTTATTTAGCCATTCCTTTTGTATTTATACGTACATATATGTGTTTTTAGTGTGTGTGTTCATGTGTAAGAATGGAGGCACATGCATGTCATAGCATGTGTATGGAGGTTAGAGGACAACTTTCTGGGGTTTGTTCTTGCCTGGGACCTTGTTTGAGGCAGGGTGTCTTTTTATTATTATTATTTGTTATTCACTGCTATACTGGTCAATGCACTTCAGATAAATTCTTCTGTTTTCGCCTCCCATCTTGCTACTGGCATGCTTGGATTACAGACAACACCATGATTTCCTGTTTTTACATGTGACCTGGGTAATACAAATTAGATACCTGAGCTTATGCATCAAGGGCTTTATCTACTGAGCCCTCTCCCCAGACTCCTTTTCAGTTGTTTAAATGTCTCTATGAATCTTTTAAAGAATTTCATCACTATTTATTAAACTTCACATATTTAATACTGTATACATTTACTTAATAAATGTAATAAAGCTAGGTTTTTGCACATATGTCTTATTTCATTTTTACCAAACAATGTAAACTAAACTAAGTGAGGCTCAGAGGTCAATGGTATTCAATATATCACAGTTCAGGGCAGAATAATTTAAACAAAGATTTGTCATAAAAAATGTTTCTTCAATACATATACACATGGTATTAGGAGCAGAAAGCCGGCTGGTTACATTGCATCCGGTCAGGAAGAGAGAGGAGTATGACAAGTGGAGCAAGGCTATAAAACCTTAAGGCCCGCTCCTAGTGAGCCTTTCTCCAGCCTACCTTCACTTCCTGAAGGATCCACTACCTTTCCACACAGCACCACCAGCTAGGGGCCAAGTATTCAAACGCATGAGGCTACTCAGTCTATAGCCATGACCAACCGAGTTTAATTAGGATTGCTTGCAAGAGCATGGGTAGGAGGTTATGGAGCGTGGGCAATATTCCAGTAACTATACCAATCACTACTCCTTTCTCAACTACCATTAAGTGCAATAGGTAGTCTGGGAAAAGTGGGACCTTATGAACCCCTCCTTAGTGCATGATGGGATGTTGATAGGCCCAATCTTGTGCAGATCTTATGCAGTTAACTATAGCTGCTGTGAGTTCATGAGTATAAAATACATGTCATATCCAGGAGACAGCATTTTATAGCATTGTTCCCCATTCTGTGGCTCTTATATCCTTTCCACACTGCCTTCTACAGAGGTCCCCCGTGCATTAAAAGTTTTGATATAGCTGTCCCATTTAGTACTGACTATTCAAAAGTGACATTCAAAAGTCACTTTTCAGCACCATTGAGCCATAAGTAGAAACATAAATATTTAGAAGGTATTTTGTCAACATACCCATTAACCAAAGCAGCAGTAGCTGCTTCTCTCTTAGGGCTTATGATCTCCCTAGCCATGGGATTTTGACCAGTTTATAGTATCAGGTATGAGTTTTCCTGGGGAGCAGACCTCAAATCCAGTCAGAATGCAGTTGTCCACCCACATAACAGGTATGCCACTTTGGCATTAATGGGCACATCTTGCTTGGCTGATCAGTTTTATAGATGCATACAGTTTACAACTGGATAAGACCATCAATGACTTTTCCCCTCCAGAAGCTGCATATCACCTCCAGACACTAAGAAAGCTAACAAGCAGGGAGGAAGCTTGCAGCTCAGTTCAAGCTTCATTTCTCAGTATCCTACAACCTGTGTGTGGTGCCTTCAGAAATAACAATTTACCATCTAGTTGTGGTGGAAAATCGAGAGCAATGCAATAGCCTGTGTTGTTTAGAGGCCTTTGAAGCCTTCCTGACCAACCATTCATACCTGGTACTGAGAATTTAGTTTAATAACTTATAGCTATTGGAAGCAGCATTATCCATAAATTATGACATTGAAAAGAACTTGGTAGGTAGAAGAATCAGAGTGCTTCTGCTAGGCTGAGTATGGACTACTTCTTGGGATAAACCTTGAAGAATGAATAGTATTTTGTCAGTCAGAATTCAGAAAGGAGGATATTTCATGAAGTCAGAATGTTTTTAGCAAAATGTGGAAGCAAGGAAAATATAACTTGGACAGTAAATAGCAAATAGTCCAATTGACTCAGAAATTTCCATTAGTACCTAATTTTGATGCAGTTTGCATGTTGAATTAAAGTGTAGAGTTTATAAAGTTTGCAGTGCTTCAAGAAGTTAATATAATAAAATAAGGTTTAATGTAACATAAAATTGGCGTGCTTTGCTTGGTTTGGAGACAAGGCCTCATATAGCTCAGGGTGACCTTACACTCCTGATCCTCCTTGCTACCACCTGAATTCTGGGATTACAGGTGTATGCCACCACACTTGGTTTATGGCCTTGGGAATTTTACTCAGGACCTCCTACATACTAGGCAAGCACTGTACCAACTGAACCATGTCCTAGATCCCCAAAATAGCATCATTACATAGTATATATTAAGAGCTAGATAGGAAAAAATAATGGCATGGCTTAAATTTAAACATTTTTTGCATGTGTATCTATGTGCATGCATGCTAACACTATGTGGGCACATGTGTGTGCGAGTGCTCACACAGGTTTTTATGTGCATATGTGTGTAATCCAGAGGTTGAAGACAGTTATTTTCCCTGCCATGCGTGTTGGTGAACGCCTTTAATCCCAGCACTTAGGAGAGAGAGGTAGGAGGATCGCCATGAGTTTGAGGCCAGCCTGAGACTACATAGTCAATTCCAGGTCAGCCTGGGCTAGAGTGAAACCCTACCTCAAAAGGAAAGAAAGTTATTTTCCTTAATCACTGTCTACCCTCTTTACTGAGACAGTCTCTCTCTTATATCCATAGTTTGCTGATATAGTTAGTCTAGCTAACCAACTTGCCCAGAGCACTGGATTACAGACAGGCTGCCCTGCATTTCCATGTGTGCCGGGAGATCCAAATTCAGGTCTTCGTGCTTGCATGGCCAATGCTTTACTGACTGAACCATCTCCCTAGCCCAAATTCAAACAATATTTTAATTAAAAATTCAAAAACCTGTTAGTAGGACAGCTGAGAAAGCAATTAAACAATATTTGTGAGATTTTAGTTCTGGACCATTGTGAAAATGAGAACAATAATAAAGAGAGGGCAGCAGTCAAGAAGCATATATGCTCAGTTGTTAAAACTAATTAAAATTTAAAGATACCAAGTCTCTCCAAGGATCAACAACCAATTAACTAGCCATTATCACCACTCTTCTCATGGCCCTTGTATGTCATGATTTAAATTTCCATATGAGCATATGAGTTGCCATGTGTGTTCAGATATTAAAAACAAAAGCAATCTTTATGTTATAACACATCTTGTTTTGTTTTTAACTTATGTCTCAACAGGAACAATATAAACAGGCATTCCCATCACAGTTAAAGAAACAAGAAACATCCAAGAGCCTGAAGAAGGTTATTGCAGCTTTGTCAAATCCAAAATCAACCTCTAGCTCACCAGCACATCCAAAACAACCATTAGAAAACAACCACTCTAATCCATTTTTGACAAATGCACTTTTAGGTAATCACCAACCAAATGGAGTTATTCAAAGTGTCATTCAAGAAGCTCCCTTGTCACTTACTACCAAAACTAAAATGCAGAGTAAGATTAATGAAAATATTGCAAGTAGCACCCCATTTTCCTCACCTGTAAATCTGAGTACAAGTGGGAGACGAACCCCTGGCAGTCAGACACCTGTAATGCCCTCTGCTTCTCCCATACTGCATAGTCAAGGGAAGGAGAAAGCTGTCAGCAATAATGCAAACCCATTGAAAACACAGCATCATTCTCATCCTGCAAAATCTCTAGTGGAACAATTTAGAGGAACAGATTCAGACATTCCCAGTAGTAAAGATTCTGAAGATTCAAATGAGGATGAAGAGGAAGATGATGAGGAAGAAGATGAAGAGGATGATGAAGATGATGAATCTGATGACAGTCAATCAGGTTATTTTCTGTTTTTAACACTTTAAGTATATTTCTAATTTTTGAATGGAACACAAAATTTTTAGAATCTTAAATTCACAGATTTGAAACCATTGTCATTCGTTATGTTTCTTATAGCTTTATGTGTTTCTATAAGGTGGTAAGAGAAGAAGTAATTGATGTTGGGAATTAAGTTAAACTCTTAGTTTGTCATTCATCTGATATTGAATAAGTAACAATTTTAAAGTGAATATGGGGCTGGAGAGATGGCTTAGCAGTTAAGCGCTTACCTGTGAAGCCGAAGGACCCTGGTTTGAGGCTTGATTCCCCAGGACCCACGTTAGCCAGATACACAAGGGAGTGCATGTGTCTGGAGTTCGTTTGCAGTGGCTGGAGGCCCTGGTGCGCCCATTCTCTCTCTCTCTCTCGCTCCCTCTCTCTGTCTCTCTGCCTCTTCCTCTCTCTGATGCTCTCCAATAAATAAATAAATATTTTAAAAAATAAATAAAGTGAATATGATGGCTCATAACTTAAACAATTTTATCTCCTTGCTTAATTTCATTTCATTTAAGACCACTCATCCTTGACACATTTGTTGTTGCTGTTTTTCATTTCTTCTTCTGCTTGGTAAAATGTCACTAAATTTGTTAAACAAAGGTAAACTCCTGGTCACAGTCATTCAGAAAAAAACAAAGCAATTTATTATGAATGTGTATCTATAACATAGAATTCATTAAGTAACTAAAGGTTATAAACTAACTCCCTGATTTAATTTTGATTTATTTTCCAGTATTTTTTGAAGGGAAGGATTGTTTTTTAAAAACATAAAAATACAAGATCACGTAATCTGTAAAAACAATGATGAATATATATTACCTTTAATCCCAGCACTCAGGAGGCAGAGGTAGGAGGATCACCATGAATTTAAGGCCACCCTGAGATTACATAGTGAATTCCAGGTCAGCCTGAGCTACAGTGAGACCCTTCCTTGAAAAACAAAACAAAACAAAAATGTGGATTTGTTACTGGTCATCTGCAAATTTAACAGTAGCTTTTTTCATTTATGAAAGAGCAAGAGAGTGAGAAAGAGAGAATATTGGCGCATCAGGGCCTCATGCCACTGCAATCAAACTCTAGACACATGCACCACCTTGTGTGCATGTGCCACTTTGTGCACATACATAACCTTATACATCTGGCTTACATGGGTTCTGGGGAGTTCAACCTGGGTCTTTAGGTTTTGCAGCCAAGTGCCCTAACCACTAACCCATCTCTCCAGCCCTTACTGTAACTTTTTAAAGCAGCCATTGTGAAGCAGAAAATATAGTCAGTCACACTATTTAGGTTGCCTATAAGTTAAAAGCAACCCATTTCTCAGAGTAATGAGAATTCCTTTGGATAATAAAATGAATATCATGTATGATAGGTATTGAATATCAGTATTCAGAGCTCATAAAAACTATCTTTTATAGTGTATTTCAGTTTAGACAGGGAGTACTATGGCTAACAAGACCGTATTCTGGGAGCCTTCTTCATTGAGTTCAGGTGTCAGTCCTATATGTACAGGTGACCCAGTCATACTTTGCATATTTAAAGGAGCAGATGTACCACACCTAGGACTATGTAACTACTGTGCACTTGAGTCATTGAGCAACTCACTCTTTCCTCCTCACATAATTACTTCTGTAAGGTTTTAAAAAGGTTTTTTTTTTTTTTTTTTTTTTTTGCAAAGCTCAAATTGTCAAGTAAAATCTTGTATCTAAATAGAAAAACTACAGTGAAAAACAGAACCCAAACCAGCAATATGCCCTAGAAAATGGTTTTCTTTTCCCCTAAATTGCAAATAAAAGAATGATGGCAGTTCCAGTTTGCTGACTTAGTATAATATACTTAATGAGACAATGAAATCAGTTCATGTAACTTCCTCTTTTACCTTAGTTTCTCCATTAAGTTAAAAGTGATTTTAAAGCCATTAATCAGAACTTAACATGGGAATAGTGTCTTGTAAAGACTTCTTAAGATTTAAATGTCAAATAAAACTGATAATTTTAAATAATTTTGAAGAATTATAACCTGCATACAATGTACTCCAATAGCTTGAAAGACTAATTTTTTTTAAATGATTACTCTTTGGAAAAGTTGCTTATTTGAATTGTCAATTCACAGAAACTGGTTCTGAAATATTCCACTTGGGTAAAAACTGCTAAGTATTGGTTATTATCTACTATACAAGTGCTTCTTTGCTTCCCAGAATCAGATAGTAATTCAGACTCAGACACAGAAGGATCAGAAGACGATGGCGATAAAGACCAAGAGGAATCCGATAGTGATACAGAAGGAGAGAAAACTCCAGTGAATCTGAATCAGACAACTTCCTCTGCCAAAAGCCCTCCCATCAGTCTTACAGCTCACTCAGCACCTCACAACCTCCACATAGGAAAAGCCCCAGGCTCCGCTCCTGCTGCCTTATGTTCTGAACCCCAGTCACCTGCTTTTCTTGGCACCACTTCTTCCACACTTACTTCAAGTCCACACTCTGGTACCTACAGTTTAATTTTATTAATGTAAAGTAAAAGCCAACAATAGCAAGAATTTATATTTATATAGTTTTCTGGCAATGACCTCATCATAATCAAATACTGCATCTAGTTGTTAGGTTGATTAGGAAGTATCAACATGTGTTTTCAGAGGACATAACCTCTTGCTTCATCTTTTAAACCTTTTTTTTTTTTTTGCTTTCTTTTTAATAACCTAATTCATAACAGCTCTAAATTTTAATCCTTTCTTGTTCATGTTCATTTGGTGAGTTTAGGTTGTAGAATTTAATTGACAAATATCTTGTCCTTTATTAAAAAAAAAAAAAAAAAAACAGAGCCGGGCATGGTGGCGCACGCCTTTAATCCCAGCACTCGGGAGGCAGAGGTAGGAGGATCGCCATGAGTTTGTGGCCACCCTGAGAATGCAGAGTGAATTCCAGGTCAGCCTGAGCTAGGGTGAGACCCTACTTCAAAAAAAAAAAAAAAAACAAACAAAAAAACAAACAAAAAAACTCCTATTCGCCCAATTTACAATCTATGCCATTTCTATATTTCTTATTTCATTAGCGTGCTATCGTTTTATATTTGATTTCTTATAAACTTCTAGATATATTTATTAAAGGTTTCTACATTTAACATGCCATAACTACTCTCTATTCTCACATTTAATAGTTAAGGAAATGTTTTATAGTAAAACATTCGTTTTGCTTTACTTATTTTGCTCTCATTGGCAATTTCTAATTTTCCTTTCATTTACCATAATGATATCCTAATTAATATTTCTTTGTTTGTATTTGTATGATACCCTACTAAGTTAATATTTCTTTGTATTTATGAGATGTAATTTTTGTCTTTGAACAATTTACATTTAATCACAATCCTTTTATTTTGTGATTTTGGTAATGTAAATTCCTGATAGTGTCTTAACCACAGATGTATATGCACTTAGAAATTCAACTGTTGCTTTTAGAAATGGAGTCTTAAAATACCAGATGTTGACTTATAACATCAAATAGCCTCTGAAAAAAATCACATATTTTCAAAGAAAACAACTGTAAATAGGGTTTGTGAAACCTCTAACTACTATTTCTTTCCTTTAGCCATTGTGAAAATAAGAAGAAAGTTATAAAGTTCTTCATTGGATTCTATTTTCTTTGTAGAGAAAAACTTGTGATTCTGTCTTTTAGACCAAAAGGAAAAATATTTCTTGCCTAATAATAGTGTTTTGCTGAAAAACTTTCTAAAAACTAATATAATTTTCAGAAATACACTAATAAAGTCATTAAAATATATTTTTTAAAAAGTTTCTAAACTGTCAGAAAATTTTCATCTGTATATTAAGCTTTCATGTTAACTGGTTCAATTTTCTTCCAGGCAGTTCCAAAAGAAGAAGAGTAACAGATGAACATGAACTGCAGATCCCTTTGGAATATGGGTATGCAAAATAAGGGATTTGTGTTGCATGGTTGATGTATGTGTACTTGATTTCTCAATGTCTGTATTAGCAACAGAAGTGAATATACTGCATAGTATTAATTAGAGCAGAAGAGCCACAACTAAGGGCAAAGAAGTTGGTTTATCAGAAACTGAAATAAAGTCTAATGAAGGTATTTCAGTGGAAATGACTGGAAATAACAAGTGATGACATAGAGTAGAAAGACCATGCATATTATTGCAAGGTTTCATGAAGATAGAAATATAGAAATAAATAACACTGACAGCTACTACTATGTTAAAACTGAAAGATTTGCACGGAGATGAGTTAAAATGTCTAACTGACACAGAAAACTCAGATTGGGCTAGACATGGTAGCACACACCTTTTATGTCAGTACTGGGGAGACTGAGGTAGGAGGATCACTGTGAGTTCAAGACCACCTTGAGACTACATAGTGAATTCCAGAGCGAGACCCTACCTTGAAACCCTCCCCCGCCACCAAAAAGAAGTTCAGATTGGATGTACCTGGGCCTGAAACAGCAGAGCTCTGTTTATTTACTGCAGCCTTCTTACTTAGAGATTTTCAAATATAAACAATCCATAAACATCAACACATGTTATTAAGTATGTCTCGATACTCAGAGTCATTTGTTCGTTCTAAAAACTTTAATAGTTCTTGTCTTTGCTTAACTCTGTAGATGAATTAGCCAAAAATTAAATGTATTGGGATTGTATGATTGGAGGTGTATTTTTTTTAGGAGCATGTATACTTTGTGTCTTTCTCATTTTTAAAAGCTTTCTTAAAATTAAGCTGTCATAATCCTCCTTTCTGTTGTCTGTAGCTGGCAGAGAGAGACAAGAGTAAGAAACTTTGGAGGGCGCCTTCAAGGAGAAGTAGCATATTATACTCCATGTGGGAAGAAGCTTAGGCAGTACCCAGAAGTAATAAAGGTACAGACTCTTTCTCAAGTAGCAATGGTGACTATTAACTATGAAAATATAAAGGAAAGCTTTCTTGATACAAAATAGTCTCTTGTATGGATCTAAAGTACTTAACCTAAACTTATCTATCGATCTATAGCTTCTTTATAGAATGTGCAAAAATAGTGTCCTGAAGCTAGCTACATGTCAAAGTTAGGTTGTAATTATTAAAACCTGAAGTGGAAAATATGTGATTTTTTCAGTATCTCAGCAGAAATGGAATAATGGATATCTCAAGGGACAATTTCAGCTTCAGTGCAAAAATAAGAGTGGGTGACTTCTATGAAGCCAGAGATGGACCACAGGTATCCATTTTTTAAAAAGTATAGTCTTTGAACCAAAAAGTAGTACCATAATCTAAATGAAGTAAATCTCACACAATCTAGAGCATTGCCTTTGCTTTGTTACCTCGTATAGTCAGACACATAACCTGGTGACAACTCACAAGCCTCCAGTTTACTGTTTCAGTAACAAGGAGCTTTGATGTAACATAGCTTTTTATATTTAAGTAAACATTTTCCTGCTCACTAATTCAGTTTAAGCAAGAACAAGAATATCTGCAAATTAATAAGAAATATAGGGGAAGGAAATGTACAACATTTTTTTCTTTTTTTTTAAATTAGGAACATATTTTGTATGGATACATCATGTGCTGGTACCATCTTTTCCCTCCCCTCTGCTCCCATTCCACAGAGGGCCCTCTTCAGTGTATTGTTGGTATTCCCCATGGGGTTGTGGGTTTTACATTATGGGAGCAGCCTTACTATATGCAAAGGACAAATATACAGAGAAAGAAATCAGCGAGGCTGTCCCATTTTTCAATAGCCACAAAAAAATTAAATACCTTGGAATAACACTAACCAATGATGTGAAAGACCTATATAATGAAAACATAAAAAACACTCAAGAAAGAAATTGAGGAGAACTTGAGCAGATGTAAAACAGTTTTTGAAAGCAATTTTGAACAGGAAACCTACAATTACTCCAAAAGAGAAAAATACCTACTTTTTGGAAGGATTCTTGTTCATCTGACCACACCATACTATATGATGCCCAGGTTGACCTGGCATTCATACTGTAGACCCAGGCCAGTCTGGAACTCACAGCGATCCTCTTACCTCAGCCTACTTAGTGCTGGGATTATAGGCATGAGCCATCACACCCAGCTTAACATTATTCCTTGCTTATGTTTAGCTGCAAATGCTTATTATATTCCCTTTACTTTTACCAGCTCCATTAAAAGGGTTTCTAGCTTAGATTCCTGTTAATCCATGGAATGGTTTTGGGATTCTAAATAGTAGTAAAATAATTTCCCAATTTTTCTTCAATTTCTTTATCAGATAGAGATAATAATAATTGTACTTAGTACCTATAAGATTATAACAAAGTTAAAATGGTGTAGTACACACAAAAGTACTTCAAAATGGTTAAAATGCCCAAGCAACTGAAGTTGATATTTGCTTTCTCTTCTTCAGCCCATTATATGGCACAGGGGCATCCTTTTTTTTTTTGGAAGTACCTTTTTCTATGTGAAAAGGAAGTCTTCTCCATCTTGTCTTACACTTTACAGTAGAAATGGACAAAGTCTTCCCTATCCTATAGGAATTTTGAGAGCTTAGAAGACTGAGGACAATGTCCAAGGTCACAGAGCCTACCAAGTCAGAAATCTAACCAGAACTCAAGGTTCTGAAAAAGCGTTCTTTTGCATACATCATGTAACCCATTTTCCATTGCTGAGCTTTCTAAGGAGCAGGTTGTGTTTAGACTTACTTGCCTCTTTACTAATAATTCTAAAATGCCAAATACTTGAGACCTAACTCCTTTATACAAATATATTACAGGAGTTTCTATTTTTCTACTTATTTTTTAAACATACTATTTTATTTAGACTCAATCTGTCACCAGACAGATTCTAAGAAATTTAGGGAGCCCCTGTTATTTTATGTTCTTCCTATATGGTTAAATTTTCAGTCATAAAAAAAATCTTTTCAATCTGTAGTTCATGCTATAAGATTCTTATATCAAAAGCATCTTTATGCTGTTTAATTTCAATAGATTTTTTTTGCTCTAAGGGAAAGCTAATTGTTATTCAATACATGAAGAACTTTTGCTGTTGCATCAATGATAATTAGACTTAATCTATAAAGCCTCATTACAAAGGCAGAATGTTCTTTGACATTCATTCACTTTTTATTAAACATAATCAGTGTTCTTCCAAATGCATATTGTCTTGTTGAAATCAATTGTAGTCAAAAATATTAGATCAGTTGCTAAAGCCATAACATGTTAAGCTGCCAACACTTTGGCACAGTGCTAGGGGAAAATATTAGCAATTTTAAGAATACTTTTCCAGTTGATTTCACAGTACTCTCAGAGAACTACAGTTAAAGGTAAGTAAAAAAAAAAGTTTTAGTTAATTAGAAATGCTTACAGTTGTATAAGTCATATATATTGCATTATTTGTGTATATAAGCATAGAATTAATTTGTAAGAATTTCCTTTGAAAATTAACAGAAGTTATATCTTTTTGTTGGAGTAACTGATACAAAATAACTTTGATAAGCTAAATTTCTAGAAAGTATAAAATACAATTAGGCACAAAGACACTATTACCATGCAGTAATAATTTTCTATATTTATAGTATTCCTACCTGGATACAAATTGTATAAATGTCAGCCATCTGAAATGGATAAACATATATTAAAAATGAAACTATTCACATTAAGAGACAAGAACAAGCTTAGTGTGGTGGTGCATGCCTTTAATCTCACCTAAGGGAGGCAGAGGCAGAGGCAGGAGGCATCTAACATTTAAGCCAGTCTAGGCTCCATATTAAAACTATGTCTGTAAAAAATAAGTAAGTAGGGACCAGAGAGATGACTAGAGGCAAGAGCACTTGCTATGTAAGCATGAAGACCTAAGCTTGATCCTGAGCATCTATAACCCAAGCACTGAGGAAGGTGGAGACAAGAGAAGCACTGGGACTCTCTGGAAATCTAACTGAAAAACAGGGAGCTCCAGGTTAAGGAAGAAACTGTCTCAAACAAATAGGGCAGAAAGAAGAATGATAGAGGACACTTGATGTCTGCCTCTGATCTCTGCATTGGTGTGTGCCATGTGTATGCATCTGCACAAACGTGCCTGCAACACGCATACACACATGTGTAAACCACATGCGCACATACTACACATGTGTGCACACATGTATCAATAAATAATCATAAGGCAAACATGGTGGCTGAAGTGTTTAATCCTAGTACATGGGAGGCAGAGGTAGGAGGATTGCCGTGAGTTTGAGGCCATCCTGAGACTACATAGTGAATTCCAGGACAGCATGGGCTAGAGTGAGACCCTACCCCAAAAAAACAAACTAAATAAATAATCAGAAGATGTCAAAACTTCAAAAATGGCTTGAGTCGATAATGGCACAGTAGATCTTTTGTTACTGTTTACTTAAGTACATAATGTGGAAAACAATCTCTTAGCTTTTAAAAATTCTCTACTTTGTAATGCAGTAAAGCTAAGAACTCATTGTTTCTCAAATGCAGGGAGAGATCACTTCAAATGCTTGAAGCTGGATATGTATTTGGTGTTTGATAGGAAATGAAATGCTTTATTTGGATATTTGCTAGCTTTGTAATCAGTCTCCAAATAAAAGTTTTCCTTGAGAGTATATTTTATCTGTCATATTTTTACTTTTCCTTTTAAAACATACCAGGAAAACAATCAAAATTAGTTCTCCAAATTCTGACTTAACTTCAGGCACTTCAAATTTGTATCAACACCATTTCAACACTGTATTTTACAGGTAAAATTTAGGAAACAGTAATTTATACTAGACAGTTATATCTGGAGTAACAAAAAAGTTCAGTTTGTAAAAATTAATCATTTTGGGCTGGAGAGATGGCTTAGCAGTTAAGCGCTTGCCTGTGAAGCCTAAGGCTTGATTCCCCAGGACCCACGTTAGCCAGATGCACAAGGGGGCGCACGCATCTGGAGTTCATTTGCAGTGGCTGGGGGCCCTGGCACGCCCATTCTCTCTCTCTCTATCTGCCTCTTTCTCTCTCTGTTTGTCACTCTCAAATAAATAAATAAAAACTGAATAAAATATTTTTAAAAATTAATCATTTTTATTTCATACATTTATGAACTTAAGGTGGTAATTTATGTATATATAATATACATGTTACATATATATCTATATATCTGCTAAAGCAGTCATTTCTTGAACATAGTGACTTTGTGTATAATACAAGATGCACAGATGAGAGCTAAAGTGTAATGAAATTTAAGTAAATTCATCCTTAAATGAAGAATATTCTCATGATTATCTTGGAAAAAAAGAAAGAGAAGCCCTTAATTAAAGTGAACAGAGCTATAAAAAAGGGGGGAGAACCAAGTCTTTATTCATTAAGACTTCTGTTTGTTTCAGCCCAGAGATGTGGTGAAAGACTTGTAGAATCAGCCACTTGTTAGTATCTGTTAATTCTTCTTACCCACATCTGCAAACACCTTAACTTTAAAGATGGTTGGCTTCAGGAAACAAAGCAAAGGGCAGTGCTCCTCTGAAGCATCACTGCTGCGGCTGCTAGTGCATCTCCGTCAGTGCTCGCAGCTCCTTTGGAAAGCATAAACAGAAACGGTGCATAAACAAACGGTGCTCCTGTTGTTTATCACTGGATTTTATCTTATTTTGCTGTTCTTGAGTATCAGAAAGTAAGCTTGAATTATAAAGACCATGGTAACTATAAGAGGTTTTTTTCAACTAAATGTGATACTAAGGTAAATATCATTCATTTTTTTCTTCTAGAAATATAGGAAAGCCTCACAGTAAATTATTAATGACAATGGTTATTTTGAAATACATGATGATATACTCTGATGAGCATTATCTTGAATTTTGGTAAACAAAGCATTAAGCATAACTATAAGAATCAAGCATTTTTTTTCAATCTGGAAGTTTAGCAGTATTAACTGTCTACTGTACTTAGTCCAAGAAAAACAAAAAGGAGAAAGGAGTTTAAAATGACTCAGTATTTCCTTTTTCATTTAAGATGCTGTATATTTAAGGTACTGTCTTTAATGGCATAGTGCCACAATAAAAGTAAAGAAAAAAGTCTCTTTCTGAAAACAGCCTTTCATAAGAGTCACTTTATTAATAAATATTTGTGACAAATACTTAATGTTCCAGGAACTTTTCCCCAATAATTTCCTAAAATCATATTTCATAAAGGCACTTGTGAGCATACATTCTACTACAGAAATGAAATATATAGTCTGAATTTGAAGAAAAACTAATGTTTGTTCATAGAAAAATCAAATAGTGCCAAGTATAAAATTTATGATCAATCTTTTTTTTTTTTTTTTTTTTTTTTTTTGCAAGGTAGGGTCTCGCTCTATTACAGGCTGACCTGGAACTCACTATGTAGTCTCAGGGTGGCTTTGAACTCACAGCAATCCTCCTACCTGTGCCTCCCAAGTGCTGGGATTAAAGGCATGCACCAGCACGCCCGGCTGATGAATCTTTTAAAGAAGCCCATTACTTTGCTAATGTCATACTATCATGATGCTGCCTGGCTAAACTAGGGCTGTCTTATTAAAAACTAAGAGGAGACTTCATAATAAATAGTCAACATACAGTCTCTGGCACCGTTATAATGCTGGTAACTATTTTACATTAAGTAAAGAGCAAAAGACGGGGAGTCAACAACCAGAGTTCTAATTCAGCTCTGCTGTTAACTGCCACACCTGTGTAACCTAGCTGTGGGTATGCATGGATACTGAGAACATAAAGACCAGCACCAAAAGCCAAAAAGTCTGGAAATTCATGTCTCTGAGTTACCAGGTAGGATGTTCTTACATTAGGAGGCAGGCAATGTTAGGCCAAGTATGGAGCTAAGGTAACAGAAAGATTTTGATTGTTAAGAGATCACGTAACATGATCAGCATTATGGAAATGATAGTTTCAAGCCGCATCTTTCTTCATTGTTTTTAATAGATGATACCACTTTCCCTCCAACAAAGCTATTCTTAGTTTTTCCTGTCTTATAAATACTACTCAAATAGAATATGGTACTAATAAGCTATCTGACTTTGGTAGATTAAAAATCCCTAATGTCATGAACTGTGTAGTGTATCAAGTTCTCATGGCCTACAGCTCTAGAAGCATAAATTATCTAAAAATAAACAGTGCTAAACTGATCAAGGTTTAAGGAATATCCAATAAAATTTCAATTTTTCTCAAGTTAATTTTAATATTTTTTCCATAAAATATAAATGATTGAATTCTGTCAAAAGTGTTAGGAGCCCTTGCTTTGTTTATGCCCTAAGATTTTTCCTAGAGTCCTAAGCTGGATAATTCAGCACCCTATGTTACTTTGAAGATCTGAAGCCTACTTAATTTCTTTATCTGTAGTATAAATGCAGATGGTAGGTGTTTATAATTCATTCTCTTTTAGGTAGAATATTCTGAAAGTTTTATGTAAGTTATTATGAAGTAATAATTCTGAAAGCATTCAAAGAGAAAGGTAGTTTTTAAAAAAAAAACATTAAAAATTTGTCATTAAATTTTCTAAAAATTATTTAGCCAAAATCAATTTGGTAAATAATCAGTTCACTAAATGAGTAATAGACCTAAAGTTGTCATAACAAATAAATACCTTAAGCTAGATTTCAAACATGTACAATTGTTTTAATTCTAAGAAGCAGGGACTTGAGTTAGAAAAATGTACTCACCCCAAAAAGAGGCTGATAATGGAAGAGATTTCACTTATTTGCTTCCATAGCAAGACACATTCACTAGGCCTCTCATGTACTAGCTGAAAATAAATGGATCACATGAGGATTGCCATAGTGAAACTGCTACAACAAAGTCTATGTGATACTAAAACTTGGAAAAACATGCTTATCAACTTAGTAAATGAATCACTTGTTAATTGCCTTTTTGTGGACTGGTTACTACATTGACTTATCTGTATAGCATACCCTTCCAAATACATCAGTTTACATACATATAAAATCAAACCTAATGGGAGCAATATAAAATACAATAAAATACAAAACTGAAATAGTAATGTGATGTCAGAATATTTCCCAGGAAGACCTGAACATGCTGCTGCTCAATGCTTGCCTGTAAAGCCAAAGGACCCAGGTTCGATTCCCCAGTACCCACGTAAGCCAGATACAGAAAGGTGGTGCATGCATATGAAGTTTGTTTGCAGTGGCTGGAGGCCCTGGCATGCCCATTCTCTCACTCTCTCTCTCTCTCTCTCCAATAAATAAATAAAATATTTTTTACAAAAGGGACATCAGGCTGGAGAAATGGCTAAGCAGTTAAAGGTGCTTGCTTACAAAGCCTGACAGCCCTGGCTCAGCTTCTCAGTACCCACATAAAGCCAGATGCACAAAGTGTCGCATGTGTCTGGAGTTCTTTTGCAGTGGCAGGAAGCCCTGGCATGCCCATATTTATTTTCTCCCTTTGTCTCTCTCACTCATAAAAAAATACTAAAATAAAATAAAATTGGAATGTCATTTTGAAATTAACTTTCTAATATTTCTTTTTTAATTTCTGAATGAAAAAAAGTATTAATGATTTGTTCATTCAAAATAGGTATGTAGCTGGGTATGGTACCACATGCCTTTAATCCCAGCAATTGGGGGGCAGAGGTAGGAAGATCACTGTGAGTTCAAGGTCACCCTCAGACTACATAGTGAGTTCCAGGTCAGCCTGGACTAAAGTGATACCCTACCTCAAAAAAAAAAAAAAAAAAAAACACAAAAAAAGTATGTAAAGCTCTGTTTACCTATTAAGTCATAAAAATTAAGAGAATGAATTTTTTATAGTTATCCCAAATATTTCTCTGTCCTTTGTTCAAGAAGAAAACCTCACTACCATATCCCTTTTATATAATTCCAAATATATCAATTCCAAGTTCAGTCTATAGCATTTACAAATACTCAATTATAATCATTTTTTCTTTTCTTCATTCAAGCTTTCCTTTTTGGTATCCAGGCAGGCTTCAGTTTTACTACTGTTCCCCAAAAGACTAAAGCATTTACCTTTCCTTCTAGCTCTAACTCCTATTCCTAATGCAAACTGTCATAACTTACACATGGATGATAAAGAAACTTTCCATCCTATTTTCTGAAACCTTTTATCCAATTCATTACTATTTGCCATGTGATCCTTCAGTCTCTCAACTTATATTAGAATAACCCAAGCCTGAGGTCCTTGTTAAAAATGTTCTTCCTTTTTCTTTGGGGGAAGGAACTTCAGCTCTCCTTTAGCTAGTGTAATAAGTAGAAAAATTTTAAATAATATATTTTAGCCTTACAGTGTAATTAAATCCTTTTTAAAAGATATTGATTACTTTTTCCAGTCTTGTGAAATAAACTACATAAGGGTAAAATTATTAACTCTTGAAAATAACTCATAAAAATAACTCATGCCATCTATTTTCTTTTTATCACCATCTTAAATCTTAACCAAGAAACATTTTGTTTTCTGGAAAACATTTACTGTTTTATATTTTAGACATTAAGAACAAGAACTAATAAACTAACATATTTTCCCCAGAACCACAAAAATATATATAGAATATTTAGCAAAGTTGCCTTGAACTATGGGGTTATCTGTTTTATGGTGGTGGTACCATAAGTTTATAAATTTAAATAGTATCACAATAGAGTTGAAATTTTCTATCACCTATTGGCCTTGTAACCATAGGAACATCATATACAAGCCCATTGGTTGGGTTTGTGATGGGTAGGAGTCTATAGTGCCAGCAGTTTAAAAAGCGTAGCAGTGCCGGGGTGAAGGTTCAGCAATAACAGTGCTTGCTTGTAAAGCCTGTGAACCTTGATTCAGTTATCCAGTACCCATCTAAACCTGGCTGCAAAGTGGTGCATGTGTGGCATCCATACACACCCCCATCACTACACATACAAGTAAATACATTTTTAATTTAACAAAAATAAAACTTTTTTAAAGTATAACATATTCAGTTATGTGTAGTACATAATGCTTGATAATATACGACTGATACTTCTATATATTTATTATACTAGGCTATTGTTTTTGTGCTACTCTTTTAGATGATATTCCCACTTATAAAAACTGTTAATGGGGCTAGAGGGATGGGTTAGCAGTTAAGGCGTTTGCCTGCAAAGCTGAAGGACCCAGGTTCCATTCCCAGGACCCATGTTAGCCAGATGCACAAGGGGGCACACACGTCTGGAGTTTGTTTGCAGTGGCTGGAGGCCTTGGCATACCCATTCTCTCTCTCTCTCCCTCTTTCTCTATCAAATAAATAAATAAATAAATAAAATTTTTTAAAAGTTAAAAACTGCTAATGTAAACACTATTCCAAGTATCCCCAGCAGTAGCTTCATATAACTCATGTCTACCTTGTCCCTTGATTACAGTATTTTCTCTTTTGCTTTAATCTCATATTAGTTTGTTCATCATATACATACGAGCCATAGGTTCCCCCCCCCCTCTCTCTCTGTGTGTGTGTGTGTGTGTGTGTGTGTGTGTGTGTGGTTTTGTATAATTGTGTAGCCTAGGTATGTAGATGTAGGTGGCTATATCACCTCAGTTTGTGTAAATGTACCCTGTAATGTTACCACAATAATGAAGTCACCAAATAGTATATTTTTCAGACTCTATTCCAATCATTAAGTGATGTATGACTGTAATAATTTCTTGATGTCTTCACATGTCACTCATTGTTACAATTTTTTCAATGGTTTTTCTGTTTGATTCAGTACTGAAGTGAGGGTGCCAAATTGGGATTGATAAATCTTAACCTTCTTACAGGTTGTTTGTTTTGTTTTTGTTTTTTTTTTTTAAACTTCTCATGTTGATGAAACTAGAAGCCACGTCATTTGCACAATTTTCTAAAGATGTGAGTTTTGTGGGTATTTTTAATAGATTCCTCTCATCCCGTCTTTCTCAAAAAGTTATGGCAATTAAATCTAGAGGCTTGGTCAAATACAAGTGTGCTTGCAGATGCAAGCAAGACTACTTCATAGGTGGCAGCGTAAGCCTCCATCAGGAAGCTAGTGTTTATCTGGTTGTCTCTTTGATGAAAAGCAGCCAATCCAAGTTCATCGATTGTATCTATGAATTCATTAGGTTCTGAAAATGCTAACATTCTAACTCTTACTCTGTCTCCACTTACTAGCTGTAATACTCCTATAAGGAGAAAGGTTTATTTGCGATTTGGATAATCTACTGTTTTGGTTGTACTAATTAATAACTCTGAGGAACAATACATAGAGATTATCACACACTATTGTCAAGTATCTGGCAATTATGTGGTCATTGTACTTCATAAATGGTGATTAAGATAGACTTTTAGTCAGTTAGATAGAAAGAAATAAAAATCTCTGTGTCTGAGTAAAATGTAAATCATTTGAATAAGAGTCCTAAAGATATGCCATAGACAATGAGTAATTATAAACCTAAAATTATTATTTTTTATTATTTGAAAGAGAGAGAAAGAGAATGGTGCACCAGGGCCTTCTGCCACTACAAATGAACTCAAGATGCATGAGCCACCTTGTGCATCTGGTTTATGTGGGTCCTGGGAATCAAACCTGGGTCCTCTGGCTTTGCAGGCAAGTGCCTTAACTGCTAAGCCACATCTCCAGCCCTAAAATTAATTTTTAAATGGTGACATTTTGGGCTGGAAAGATGGCTTAGTGGTTAAGGGACTTACATGTGAAGCCTAAGGACCCATGTTCAATTGCCTAGTATGCACATAAGTCAGATACACAAAATGTGCATATGTCTGGAGTTCCTTTGCAGTGGCTAGAGGCCCTGGCATACCCATTCACTCTCTTTATCTGCCTTTTTCTCTAAATAAATAAGTATAAATGGTCAAATTTTATGTTGTCTTTACAAATTGGAAAATATTATTTTACTTAGCATTTTCTGATATACTGTCTCTCATTTTTATTTTGTTTGTAATATGTTATTTCTATGAAATGTTAATTAAAAGGGGATGCAGTGGTGTCTTTTGAAAGAAGAGGATGTCATTCCTCGTATCAAAGCAATGGAGGGCCGGAGAGGAAGACCACCAAATCCAGATAGACAGAGAGCAAGAGAGGAGTCCAGGATGAAACGCCGGAAGGGTCGCCCTCCCAATGTTGGCAGTGCTGAATTCCTAGATAATACAGATGCGAAATTACTCAGAAAACTGCAAGCTCAAGGTAAAAGCATATCTGACACCCTAATAATCATACTAAAATTTTAAATATATTTCCTATATGTTTGATTTAGCAGTGATTGACACTGCTCTCAATTTCTAAAAAGTGCATGTATGTGTTAGAATAAAATGAAAAATAAGGTCTCACTGGTAACTGGAGTTCTTTGATTAAGGAATCATCTTTCAAGAGCCGTACTTAAAAACAGCCTACCCTATGGGCCCACAATTACAACGGGGGGTATCAAGCTGTTAAGGCTTACACAGAAAGGGAATCAACCAGTACTTGGCACATGCCTTAAGGTCGTGCCAACCTTCTGGAAATTCTCCTTTTAACAGCTCCCGATTCCTTGAGGTGGTACATGAGCATAACTCCAAAATATGTGGATCTGTGGAGTAAATTTTCAGTCAGAGAACTCTAATTACTGGTAAGTAGCCCCCCAGTCTTTTAGTTTGGGATCTTTCAAAATCTGGGTATATATTTCCACAATGATCAAATAATAGATTTGTTTTTTTAAAGTGTTTTAAGGCCATCAGAAATATTTGGTGAGCTCAAAAGTCCTCATAGTAACATGAACTATATTTATCATTCAAAATTAAACATAAATTATCATCATGAAATCTTGCTTTATGCGGCACAGAGAAGGCTGAGTAAAATATATTGTGTGTTCTTCTATGGAGATTGAGTTACTACAACAAAGTGAAGTCTCTTAAGGTTGTTTGATATATCACCATGTGTATATGTCTTATATTGGCAAACCTATGTATAGATAGATAATTTTAAAATGAAGGTTTAATAATTAAAATTGGCTTAAATGGCTATCAGAATTTCACCTCTACAAATGAATTATTTACTCTTGCTATAAACAAACAACAAAACCAGAGGAAATACTTGGCTTATTTCTCTTCATTGTAAATTCCATTATAATGTTAACTTCTTTGTTGCTGTTTTGCTTTCATTATAAAACAAATACCCATGAACAAAGCTCCTACTTTAAGGTGAAAGATCTCATTCTCACTCATCTGTGGAGTTACTAACAAGTTGGTATCTTTCCAGAAACGTTTACACACATAGACACATTTAAACCTCAAAAACATTTATGTGTCTCACCCTTTTTGTTTCTAAAATAAATGAACTTACAATGCATATAGTATTCAGCTTGCCCTTTCTCTATTTTCTTGAATATCCTTTGGTATTAGCACTTATGAATCAATCTTTCAATGGCTAAATAGTAGTGATGGTCCCCTGTGGTTTTACTACACTTCATTATATCAATCACTTTCTGATGACTGTTTCAGCTATCTGTGAATTTTCACTATCACACACAATAAATATATGTCATATACATATATTATATGTATATTCTACATGTCATTTACAGGTATATTATCAGTTAGATATTGTCTTCAAAAATGTTTCACCAGTTCATATGTCAACGAACAGCATTTAAATTAACTGTCTGCTTAGCATATCGCCGAATATTCATTAAGCCTTTACTACCTTAATGTTAGTCAGTTTTTTAAGAAATTTAAATTATTAGATTTATCTTGACATTATCTGCAAGCGAATATTAAAAATAAAATAGTGAATATAGGAACAGTCATAGATGAGTTTTTCAAATTATCAATAAATGAGTTCTGAAGAGTGAGTCTATAGTGCTTACTAGTAGGTACATTGTGTGCATAAAATGAGTACTTGAAATTAACATAGCTAGAATATGATCTTTTCATGCATGTTTTTATACTTAACACAAGTATCTTTACTTGGTATCAAAAATGAGAAATTTAAATTTATCAAATTAATTCTATTTTTATTGTAACAAATTAGAAAACAGTTATTCTCCTTGTTAATTATTTTATCTTTACCAATACTTTACTTTTCATTTATATTTCAAATTTAAATTGACAAGCAAGACATAGTTCTCACATGTTGTAATGGGTTACAGTTTGCATGATCTGTCCCCTTTGACCTTGTTGTGTATATATATATATTCTTTCTCAACATGGAAGTAAGTATTAAATGTGTGACAATAAATAATTATCCATATTTTCAGTACATAGAATATTATATCCATGTTTTTTTCTTGTGGATATAATAAAGCAACATTGAATCACTTTACTACTTCTTATTTCTAAAAGTTATTTCAAACTTTTTTTGGTGGGGTATCTGAAAGAATTCTACAAGTTTCTGTCACCTGTTATTATCCTGTTTTGACCCAATTAGTCTAAAAACTGAATTTAATTTTTGGAACAAAAAGAACAGTGAGAATTTAATAGGTGTAGGCCCTCTTGTAGCCCACAATTGATAGTAGCTTGATATTGGAGAGTGGGCTTATGTTTGGATATGGTTCTGACTTGTTTCCCGGCTCCAGCTATGGGTCCCATACCAGTGAGGGGATCAGTTAGCCGAATTGAGAGCAGTTGGTTCCCCACCATGGCTGTGTGCCACCACTGCACTTGTGTGGGCATCACAACAAGTTATTTGCTGCTAAGTAGGTTAGACCATGCGTTGCTTGGACAGATATTGGTCATTTTCCCCCAGTCGCCCATGTAGCACCTTCTGGCACTAGACACGCTGACTGTCTGGGGACTGACTCTCTTCCAACTTCCAGCCATGCCATTATAATTTGCATGTCAATCACATAAGGTGTCTTCAGCAGTAGGGTCTTATCACTAGCCTTTGGTGGGTCATCAAGTACTCTGACAGAAATCTGTCTGTCTTTTAGGAAACCCTGTAGGTCTCTCTGATCAAAAGCTCATTGTGGATCACTGAAGCAGACCCAACATGGCTCAGGGAAATTTTGCGGAAGAGGGGGCAGAAAGAATGTCAGAGCCACATGTTGGGTCATGATATGCAGAGACATTTAGCTTACCCATAACTGTGGGCTAACTCCACAATGCATGACCCGTATACCTCAACAAGGAGGGGCCAAGGGGAGGGGGTAGGTCACGGATGAGCCTAATAATGGTACCAAACTGACTGTAAAAAAAATAATAATAATAAAAAATAAAAATGAAAAATAAAATAAAATAAAATAAAAATTTTTAAAAATTAAAAAAAAAGAAAAGAAAGAACAGTGAGATAAATGCAAGTTTTGAGAATATATCAAAGCATTGTAAAACAGAGAAATCTTAAGTTATAAGGAAATAAAGACAAACAACTGGCAAGGTGTGGATATTATAAAGACTTTCAATATAAATAATTAAATCTGCTTGTTAATTTACCAATATTATTAATACCTCAAAATTTCAAAATATGAAATAGGACCTGTCCATTTCATGTCATAGAACCTGAGAGTTCTGTGCAGTGTACCAATGAATGGTGTCTCTCCAAGAAAGAGAACTGTGGTCATTGGTTGGACACATTCTGATACTAGAGATGTCAGAATATTCTAAGGTTTTTGTTGTTGTTTTATTTTGTTTTTTCTGAGGTAGGATTTCACTCTAGTTCAGGCTGACCTGAAATACACAATGTAGTCTCAGAGTGGCCTCAAACTCATGGTGATCCTCCTACCTCTGCCTCCCAAGTACTAGGATTAAAGGCGTGTGCTACCACACCCAACTCAGGTATATCTTATGACAGAAGAAAATCAGACTCAAGGGACAGAAAGTTTATTAGCTCTGGGAACTGCTCCAAAGTCACAATGAAAACGACATGGATAGACAGAAGAAATGAAGGGATGGGGCCAGTATGTCTTTCCACCCCCAGATGCATATGAAAATTATGAGAACTGCATTTTCCTCAAAATTCTGACATATTTTATTCTTTTTATTTTGGTAATTTTAGTCCCACTGCCTCAAATGAAAACCTCATTGGATTCAGAGATATACTCATTTCTGTAGTAATTGAAATATAAATTGGGCCAGAGAGCTCTGCTTTATTGGTGGGGAGTTGTCTTTTTTACATTTTTTTAAAATTTTAAGATTGAAACTAAATTGTTATACTTACATATTAGTAGGTACTAATATAGTAATATAGTAATACAGTAATATAGTAATATAGTAATAATAATAATAGTAGGCACTAGGTAAAAATTACTTTAAAATGGGGAAAATATACTTAGATGGACTCTGTGATGAAGATTAATTATAAAGAATATATTCATGTGCTCTTATTACGTTAAATCACCGGACAATTCCTTTTCAGTTGGTGGTTTTTTTAAAGACTCTCTTTTAAGACTGTTATTTAGCCCATACTGGCTTTGAACTCATGATCCTCTTGCCTCAGTTCCCAAGTGTTAGGATCACAGGCTTATGCCACCAAACACAACTAATTTGGCACTGGATTCTAAGGGTAAACGAACATGGTATTTTCGACCATACTATTCTCATACCTGGTACATATCTAACCTTATATGATTTTCTTAGTCATTATATCCTTCATGAGGATGCAGTACCATTTCTTACTCAGACTTTTTTCTAAGTTTAGCAGGTATGTAAAGTAGTTAATATTTGAAATTTTATGTTTTTCAGAAATAGCTAGACAAGCAGCACAAATAAAGCTTTTGAGAAAACTTCAAAAGCAGGAACAGGCTCGAGTTGCCAAAGAAGCTAAAAAGCAACAAGGTGGGTGATTAAAATGGCATGAACTTGAAAAAGGGGGTGTTGGGAATTCATGAAGCTTCTCTCCTTCATTGCTTAAAGTGGTGATAATCTGTGCTTTGTGTTTTCCTCTCAGCAATCATGGCTGCTGAGGAGAAACGAAAGCAGAAGGAGCAGATGAAGATTATGAAACAACAGGTAAATTATGCACTGGCACTGGCTTATGTTCAGGATCAACTTGTACATGACACCGTTTACATTTTTATTTCTTAGGTAACTGCATTGTATGTAAATGTGTATGTCTTCTTTAAAAACTTGTAATCTTCTAGTTGTTAAAATTTTACTTCATTTCTAAAGAATTTTAATTTTTTAAGAAATAAAAATTTATATAGGAAGTTATATACAAGTATTATATAAGTAAAATTTATTTAATTTTTTTAATATACTGAATACTAAAGTTGACATCCTGAACAATTTTCAGATGTTTTAAATTAGCTTACCAATAAAAGATGACTATTTCCTGAACATTCAAGTTTTAGTAAGGAAATTTTGTGCTTAAAATAATATATAAACATAGATGAAAAAAATCAAATCCAGGTTATGTAGAACAAGATGTCTGTCCTTTGATTTTTACTTATCTGTTTATTTGCTTGTGTATTTGTATGCATGCATTCCTGAGCACACCAGAATCTCTGACAGCTTATGACAGAAGAAAATCAGACTCAAGGGACAGAAAGTTTATTAGCCACATACATGTAATGTACCACATTTTGTGTCCTGTTTAAATGGGTGCTGGAGACTGAACCTAGGCTAGCAGCCTTTGCAAGCAAGTGCCTTTTACCACTGAGCCATCTCTCCAGGCTCTATTACTTAAAAAATACTACTATATTGGGCGAGAGAAATGGCTTAACAGTTAAGGTGCTTGCCTGTGAAGCCTAAGGATCCATGTTTGACTCTCCAGACCCCACATTAGCCAGATGCACAAAGGTGAGGCAAGTGCAAGAACACACATGCTCACTAGGTGGCGGAAGTGTCTGGAGTTCAGTTACAGTGGCTGAGGTACTGGCATGCCAATTCTCTCTCCTCTTGCTCTCTCTAAAAATTTTAATTTTAATTTTTAAAAGAAACTACTATAAAGGATTGGAGAGATGGCTTAGTGGCAATGTTGCTTGTCTGTGAAACCAAAGGATCCAGGTTCTATTCCCCAGTACCCACATAAGCCAGATGCACAAAGTGGCTCATGCCTCTGGAGTTCATTTGCAGTGGCTGGAGGTCCTGGTGCAGCAATATATATATATATATATGACTGAAAAGAAATAACAAGTATTTGTTTTGCATATCCAGAGTTCTGTCTTTAGGTCTACAGTGTCTTCTGTGTTTTCGATATTAATTTTGTTGAATGACTGATTTTTAAATTCTTTAGGTAAAATATTAAGCAACAAGGTGTTCATTTAACATTAAAGTAGAAAGGAAATAGGAGAAGGGAAGGACTATTCTTTACAAAATCTTAAGTAGTAAGTAATTATTTTAAGTATAAAATGAAATCAGTTGAGTTACTGTAGAAATAGCTACTAAATATATTGCTTGGGCTGGATTAGCTGTGATTATTTCTTTTTTTTTCCTTTTTTTAAAATTAAAAAAAAATTTTTTTTGTTATTTTATTTATTTGAGAGCGACAGACACAGAGAGAAAGAGGCAGAGATAGAGAGAGAGAATGGGCGTGCCAGGGCCTCCAGCCACTGCAAACGAACTCCAGACGCGTGCACCCTTTTGTGCATCTGGCTAACGTGGGCTCCTGGGGAATCAAGCCTCGAACAGGGGTCCTTAGGCTTCACAGTCAAGCGCTTAACCACTAAGCCATCTCTCCAGCCCCATAGCTGTGATTATTTCCATTGTTATGGAGGAAATTCATGTCGAATTGCAATTCAGAATTTTGAGTTTCTAGTCAGGCAGCCCAGAGTTGTATTTGGTCTCTAATGTGTAACAATGGATACATATAACATCAAACTATATCACAAACATTTTGCTATAATTTAAAGTAGGGCTGGAGAAACCGCTCAGCACTTAAGGTGCTTGCCTACAAAGGCTTGGTTTGATTCCCCAGTACCCACCTACAGCCAGATGCACAAAGTGGTGCTTGCAGTAGCTAGAGGCCCTTGCATGCCCATTCTCATTTTCTCTCTCTCTCTCTCTTTCTCTCATTGCAAATAAATAAGTTAAGTATTTATTTATTTATTTATTTATTTGAGAGAGAGAGAGACAGAGAGAAAGAGATAATGTGGGTGTGCCAGGGCCTCCAGCCACTGCAAACAAACTCCAGATGCACGCACCACCTTGCACATCTGGCTTACATGGTTCCTGGGGAATTGAACCTGGGTCCTTTGGCTTTTCAGACTAGTGCCTTAACTGCTAAGCCGTCCCTCCAGCCCTAAATAAGTATTTTGTTATAGTTGTTTGTTTTTTTGTTTTTCAAGGGAGGGTCTCACTCTAACTCAGGCTGACCTGAAATTCACTATGTAGTCTTAGGGTGGCCTCGAACTCATGATGATCCTCCTATCTCTGCCGAGTGCTGGGATTAAAGGCGTGCATCACCACACCTGGCTATAAAAGTATTTTTTAAAGAGTAGGCAGTTGTAAACTTCAGTTCCTGCCTTTGTTTATTGTGACTATCAAATGTTGTGAGGTTGATTTAAAATAGGCTTACAAATGCATTTCATAAGTTAAAACATATTATAAATATTCATTGAATAATATATAAGTAAATAAGTTTATATTTCATTTTAAAGTAAAGTACTGCTATTTTCTTATAATCTTACAGCTGTTGTTTTATAATGACTAAAGATCAATCAGATTATATTACTACTTTAAATTCAGCATTATGATCTTAAAGTTTTAAAGTGCAGATTTAAACCTAAATCTACATGTTATTTGTTGCTAATTGAAATAGCTTTGGACCCCAAAGTTTTGACATTAGTGCAAATGAATGAGATTTAGATGTTCATCCAGACATTCATTTGATGCTAATCTCAGAATACCAGCTGAGTATTATTTATTGTCTACTAGGTGAATAAAGTATCAAATAGCCCTACTCACATTGCCTGTCACATAATGACCACTTTGTTTTCTCTCATTTTACCCCATTTTAATTTATTTTTGAGGTTTGGTGGATCCTTATGTCTCAGCCTCCTGAATAGCTGGAATTACAGTTGTGTGCCATCTGACACTGCAATGACTATTTAATGTCAGAATAAGATCTAGAATAAAATAGTCACATATTTGCACTAGAGTCTTTGTTGTTGTTGTTTTTACAGTGTTGGGGATTGAACCTACAGCTTTGTGCATTCTAAGCAAGTGTTCTACCATTATGTGGGCTATGAGACCACCACCCAACAAAAGTCCTGAAAGCATCATGATGCACAAGACATTGGAATCTGAGTAGAACAGGCCTCTATATGTAGTAATTATTAGACTTAGGAAAATATATCTCTGTGAATCTTCTCTTTCATAAAAAGAAGATAATTTCAATTTCTGTGATTCTCTTTATAATAAACAAGATATTTCATATAAAGTAACCAGGGCCTAGAGAGATGACCTTAGTAGTTAAGGCACTTTCAAAGCCTAAGGACCTATGTTCTACTCTCCAGATCCCATGTTAGCCAGATGCATAAAGGATAGGCAAGCACAAGGCTGCACATGACCACTAGGTAGTAAAAGCATCTGGAGTTTGATTGCAGTGGGTGAGGCCGTGGTGTACCATTTCTCTATGCCTCCTCTTTGTGCCTCTCTCTCCCTCTCTCCAAAAAAATAAAGTAACCAGCTCAATAGTTGGGTACACATAGTAATGGTAAACCTCTGTTATAATAATTTATAAATGATATTTGTCTACATGCTAATGATAGCAATGCCAAATATATATAATACATGTAAATCACTTGGACAGTTAAGATAAAACTTTAGAAATGAATATATTTAACCCAGATTACTTTAGTCTAAGATTCTCTACTTATCTTTGTGTATAAGAGAACAGTAGAATAGTTGTACTAATTAAAGGACGTTCCTCTTTAAAAATCTTAAGGTTGAAAAGAATAGAAAAATTAAACCAAGATTATCTTATTTATTTATTTGAGAGAGAGAATTCGTTTCCAGGGCCTCTAGCTACTGCAAACAAACTCCAGGCGCAAATACTATCTTGTGTATCTGGCTTACATGGGTCCTGGGGAATCAACTCTGGGTCCCCTGGCTTTGCAGGTAAGTGCCTTAACTGCTAAGCCATCTCATCATTCCCCAAGTATACTTTTTGTAAGTCCTTAACTTCTAAATCTGGATCAAACATAGTCTTCTCTAAAACTTAGAAATAACACAAAAGACATAGTTGGATTTTTATTTTTGGAAAGCAATAATTATTTTTCAATACTGAGAGGATCACCAACAACAGAATCATAGAATGTGAGCAGTGTACTGAAATCAGATCATTAATTCCTGATTCAGATTATTGTACTGTAGGCCTCTGTAAGGAATCTGTAACATCAATGTGTTTTAAAAAGAAAATTTATAGTAAAGCATAGCTCCAAATGTATAGCTAGCATCTGGAAATTGAAATAGGTCTTGTAATATACAGCAGGTATAGAATGTTTGTTTCAGAACTCTAGCAAAAGTCCCATTTGAAGTAGGAAGCTTCAGATATTGAATGTAAAATAGGTATTCTCATCCATGCCAATTTGAAACTCTTGAAAAAAGCTTGCAAGCATGAAATTTCTAACAATATGTTTATAGCAAATGACGTAATTTTTAAATATCAGAATGTGAGTTCTGGGCTGGAGGGATGGCTTAGCAGTTGAGGTGTTTGCCTGCAAAGCCTAAGGACCCAGGTTCGATTCCTCAGGACCCATGTTATCCAGATGCACAAGGGGGCGCATGCATCTGGAGATTGTTTGCAGAGTGCTGGAGGCCCTGGTGTGCCCATTCTCCTCACCCCCTTCTCTGTCAAATAAATAAATAAAAATAAAATTTTAAAAATGTGTTCAAAATGTGAATTCTTATCAAAGTCTAGATGATTACTAAATTATAAAATAAAATTAACAGCCAGTTAATTCAATTTAGTCATTACATGTACTTATATGTCATCTAAGTAATTTCTTAGGTTTTAAATTAGAATTCATTCATTTAAAAATATTGTTACAGATGATTTCTAGATGGATTTATTGTTAAAAGCAATGTTATGTCATGTTATTTAACATATGAAATAACTTTTAGATAGATTATTTTAATAATTTCTTTCACTTGTATCACTATGTGATTTTTTAATCATATGACAAAACTGAGAAAGATCAAACACTTTATCTTATTTTATAAAAAATAGTTATTATTTGCTTGTGACTATTCAATAAGTGGAAGTAACTCAGAGTGACTTCATGATTTCTATATTTTATGTATGTTAAGCATTATTTGTAATTGCAAAGATTTGTAAAAATTCAACTAATATATGTTTATTTGGGTTTATCTAACTTCTTATATAGTCAATGTAACATTTGTATTTACCATTATGAGAAAATGTCTAAAATCATGAAACTAATACATGAAAATATCTATGCTCATGTAGTAGATGACTAACATTTTGGATCCAGCATGGATAGCCTTTGAGAATTTTGTGCTTGTCCTTTAAATTATTTGATTCTAATTAAAACATTTTACCTATCTCAAATTCATTACCTCATTGTCTCAAATTATCATACTTTTCCTACAGGAAAAAATTAAGAGAATACAGCAAATAAGAATGGAAAAAGAACTTCGAGCACAGCAAATTCTAGAGGTAGAATTCTTGATTTAACATCATTAAAATAATGTATAATTTAAAGTTCAGAAAAATAAAAATTTGCCTAACTGTTCCCTCACCCATGCAAGTGTCTATCAGAAAATCTCTTCAAAGCTACATAAAATAAGACCATTTTTGAACCTTTTTAGCAAGCTCATGTAGCCCTTGCAGTAAAAACAAAACAACACCACCAACAACAACAACAAAAAAACAGAAAATGAGACAAAAGACAAAGTAAAAGGAAGACCTTGCGCAACCAGTATAGTTGCCATTAAGTTCATGTTCTTTACTGTCACAATTTTAATTTAGAAACAAATGTTTATAAAAGTAAAATGATGTAGTGAATGCAGAATGAGTCCAGCATACCTGCTTTCCTTCAAGTTGACTAGAATCAGGGATGTACTGTCTATGGAAGAGCAAAGTAACAGCTAACAAATCAGCCAGGGAAAATACAGAGCATGTCCACAGAACTAGCACATACAGGAGCTCAAAAGCTTAGCACAAATTTGAAATAGTTTAGTTGAATAGCAAGTAATTTTTAGCACCTTAATAGTCCAAAGGCAACACTCTCTCAAATTGTGCAGTATAATACCCAATTTTTAAAATAATTTCCCTGAGTCACCAAAACAAAGCCAAATTTTGTTTGTTGTACTATGTCTGAACAGGCGTATGTCTCAAAATTATTTCTTTCAAAACTCATGAAAATAAACTTTCAAATTTTAAATTATTATAATCTCTCCAGTAAGCTATTCAGGAAAGTACTACAAGGGATGCTTTGTTGCCTAAGATCTCCACATAGCTGAGGTTTGCTATATTAGGATTTCTTTTTTTCTTCTAGAAATACACATATATTCCCTTACCCAGTTTAATTTTAAAACTCTCAGTATATTTCTATCTTAAAACAAATTAACAAAAACTATTAGATAGCTATGAAACTACTAGGGAGTAAGTGACTTTAAGCCTATCAAGCTCTCATTTGGTAGCATGATGTTGATAGTCAGCCTGTGCTTTATAAATGATAACAAGTTTCCATTCTATTAAAATGAAAAAGAAATACTTGAATTAAGCCACTATGTACAGAGAAAAGCAAATTAGATTTATTATGTTTCATTTAATGCTTTAGCCAAACAGTAGATTATTTTGTCTAAAATGTCAAGTATCAAAATAAATTTTCAAATAAAGTAAACATGTATTTTAAGTGTTACTTATTTGTTATTAAAATAATATTTATTTAATAAAATCAATACTATTTTCTAAAGTTTTAGAAAATGCAATAAATGGCATATATTCATTTGTGTGATTTCAAGGTAAAATAATTACTCCAATTTTTTATGTTTGTTGAAGAAAAAATGTATACGTTAATCCTAATCTATAAATTAGAAACAAAATTCCTATGTTAAATATAATGTGTTCTAGGGGAATTCAGTATTTGTCCTCATATATGTTACATAATTGTTTTGTACTTTGTGAGGCATGTAGCTGCATTTCAAGTGTGAGATTATTTCAAGTCTTAGTGGTGCTGTTGCATGACATTGAGACCTGTTTTGCATGCACAGGCTAAAAAGAAAAAGAAGGAAGAAGCGGCAAATGCCAAATTATTGGAAGCCGAGAAACGAATAAAGGTTAGTTTAGATGAGAACCAGAGTTTTTATTTTTCAAAAATAAAAACTTCATGTTATGGCATCAATAATATAAAAATAACTTTTGTCAAAACAACTATTTAAAATATACTTAGCAGATATAACATGTAAAGTGTGCTTTTATTTGTATGTGTATTGTGTGTATATTTCATTATAAAGGTTTTGTGTGATGTGTTGAGCTCTGTAAATAGGAGACATCCAATCAAGAATTCAAACTATTGCATGACAACCTGCATATCATTTTTGCTTGATAAGAATGAGCTCCTCAAACTACTTTAGGTGTTATTTATGTTTATGTTTCAAACTATGTCCCAAATATAACTGTCCTCTTCTCTATGTTAATGTCCACCGGCTATTTTGTCTATTAAATGAAAAACATAATTTAGGCATAGTTTTGCATATTTGTCATTCCAACACTCCGAAGGCTGACTCAGAGAAAGTTCAAAGCAAGTCTAGACTCCATGATAAGACCTCGGTCTCAAAAAAAAAAAAAAAAAAAAAAAGACAGAAACAAAATCTTGTTGACAGTTATTCACTAATAATGAAATTAGTAGTCATTGTTAATTATTGTAACCAAGTGTTTGGAGGTGTTTTGATAAATACCCTGGCATGAAGCATAAGAGAGATGTTCCGTTTCTTCTCAACCTATTTACTTCCTATGTGCCAATGAATTCTGAAAGGGGCAGCTGAATGAGCCTGCTGGGGCTGGAGATAGCACCACACCTCTATCTTTTCTTGGGCAAGGAGCTCATCAGGAATGGATGATGCTTGACATGAATCCCGAGCCTCACACATACTAAGGATGATAATACCCCTGAGCTATACACCTAACCTCAGTTCATCATCTTTTTAAAAATAATTATTTTAATAGCATACCAAGAATTAGGGGTCATTATGGTTGTTTTTTATTTTCCTTCCCTCCTATTTGTTCCCATCTACCTCCTTTTAGTGCCTTCCCAATACCATGGCCTCCTTTCTACTTTCTCTCCCCCACCAGTCCCACTTTCTCACCACTTCCTATTCTACCTTGTGGTCTTCTATCTCGAGTCATAGCCTGTGCAACCTCTTATCTTCCTTTATTTATATACACACAAACATTAAAAGTTACCACGTTTTCATTATCCAGTCATCAGTAAATGGACATATAGGTTGATTTCATTTCTTAGCTATTTTGAATACAGCAGCAATGAACATGGATTTACAAGTGTCTGAGTGATAGCATATAAAGTCCTTTGGGTATATGCCTAGGAGTGGTATAGCTGGGTCGTATGGTATGTGATTTTTTAGCTTTCTGAGAAACAGCCACACTGATTTCTATAATGGTTGAACTAGTTTACACTCCCACTAATAACCTCCACAACATTTTGTCATTCGGTTTCTTGATAACAGCCATTCTGACTGGGCTGACATGGAATCTCAAAGTGGTTTGAATTTCAATTTTCCTTTTTTAAATGTCTGTTGACCATTTGTTTTTCTTCTTTTGTAAACTGCTAATTTCAATAGCCTATTTATTGATTGCCAGTTTTGTCTTTTGGGTGTTGAATTCTTTGTAGTTCTTTATATCTCCTAGATATCAGTTTTCTGTGAAGTATAGCTGGCAAAATTTTCTTCTATTCTATAGGATTTCTGTTTCCTTTCTTTGGAGACATTTTAATTCCGTATAGTCCCACTTGTTGATTTTTGGAACCATTTCTTACTTGGAACTATTTGCTATTGAAGTTACCTATACCTATAACTTCCAGTTTATTTCCTGTGTTTTCTTCTAGTAGTTTCAGTATTTCTGGTTGTAAATTCAGGCCTTTCTTTGATCCATTTTGCTATGTATGTGTCCCTAATTTCAACGAAAACATATGCTGGAAACAAAACAACCTATTCAACAACTGGTGCTTGCAAAACCAGATAGCCACCTGCAGAAGAATGAAATTAAATCCACATCTTTCACCATGCACAGAGATCAATTCAAAATAGTTCATCTTCTTTTACACGTTCTATTTTACTTTCTATTGTTTAGAACTGTGGTCCTTTTTATACTTAACACTTAATATTAATTTCATCCAGATTTTACCTTTATAGAAAATAATGAATGAATGCCATTCCCAAATTTGTTTGCATTCTACCTCACTCCCTTGGGATGGTGCTGTGAACTGTAGGTGGGTATGGAAATCTCAATATGATCACCAAAGTCCTTGTCACTTTCATTCATATGTAAATGAAGCATATGCTCTGAATTACAGAGTGTGTTTGTGAGTTTATGCTTAGAGTGCAGGAAAGAGTTTCAATCTGCTAGTTTTCAGGAGTACATCATAATATATTGAAATAATTTTAAAATACATGTGTGATTTGTGTTTAGTGTGCTCTGATAATATAGTAAGCTTAGTAAATGTTCTAATGAAGTGTAACATTGGGTCATACACTTAATTTTTTAATTTTTTTTATTTATTTGAGAGAGACCAAGAGAGAATGAGAGAGAGAATGAGTGGGCACACAAAGGGCTTCCTAACACTTCATACGAAATCCAGACACATGCTCCACTTTATGTGGATGGCTTTATGTGAGTACTGGAGAATTGAACCCAGGCTAGCAGGCTTTGTAAGAAAGTGCCTTTAAGTGCTGAACCATCTCTCCAGCCCCTATTCACTGAATTTTAAGTTGAAATGTGTACTGGAGAAACATCCTTCCTACATATTATGGACTGTATCAAATTGAATTACCATTTTATAAGTTAAAAAAAAAATAGATAGAATGAACATGTTATGTAGTTCAACCTAATTGAAGACTTAAAAATTATCATAAAAAGGAACTTTTAATACTTTTAGTATATTCTAAATCTTCCTTAAAAATCATATATCTAAAGTTTCTTATTTTTAAGGAAAAAGAAATGAGAAGACAGCAAGCAGTTCTTCTGAAGCATCAGGTCTGTACATGGATAATTATATAACTATTGGAAAGGACTATAATTTTGCTTGCTTAACTGTTTTGGAAAAAAAATTCAAAGTGTTTTCTTTAAAATTTCTGATGAAATCCCTGCTTAAGTTTTCCCTTCATCTTATAGTTTATTTCCTTGCTTTGGAATTGATTTCTTTTGGGGGGTTAAAATTGGTTTTTTGACTCTGTGATTTCTGTTTCATAATATTGTGCCAACTCTTTCTGCCAGGAGTTGGAGAGGCATAGACTAGATATGGTATGGGTATGTTTATTTTTGTACATCTAACACCGCATTGTGATTTGGTTGTGATATGGTTGTCATAGCAATGCATAAAGTGTAGCACTGGCTGCTGTCATATTACATACTGCTGCATGGCTTTACAGCACAGTGCATTGCATACATCTGCTTGTCTGTCTACAAAGAAGTATAATCTCCAAGATTTTTCACCCAATTGCATAAGACTACTGTCTATAATTGTGCATTACTGATGTCACAAGGAAAGTTGGATCATTTCACATTCAGATACAATTATGACCTGTATTCTCCTATCATTGTAGATGCAAAACTGCCATTGAATACAGTGGGAATTTTGAATTTGCGTGATGAGAGAATATGAAATAGACAATTTTTCAAAATATCCCTTTGGGAGGACCAAAGATATTTAAACTAAAAAATTAATTAGACATCAATAATATGTAATTTTTGACATTAAAATAAAATTCATTTGCCAAATTAAGCTCGTGTTTACCTTATTTTTGTAACGAGCATTTTAGATCACACCTCTTAGCCTATGGTGCCCTGTTTGTGCCTTTAAACAGTGCATCAAGTGGCAGACATCAGTAAGTAGGAATATCACATTGCATTGGTATTTGCACATGAACTGAGACTAGTTTAACTATATAAATTGGTACAAACACTTTAAAAGTCTAATTTATTGGTGGCTTACTAGATTTACAAAATGATTTTGTACCTGAATAAACTTACTTCTAAAGTCATGATGTGAAAGTGATTATGGATCAATTTCTGCCTGATATTAAAATTTAAGAACAATACAACCTTTAGTTCAATTGGCTATAGTAAGTATTTGTGGTTTTTCTAATAGCAGATGTAAGGTAACTGACCTGTTCCAGCCAACCATTATGCTTTTTGTTCTGCCAGCTTTTGAAGGAGCATCACAACTGACCATAAGTAAATCTCGTATGCTTCTGTTTACACTGTCTCCATGTTCATTGCTTTACCTTTTTGCTTTTGATTGTTCTTGTATTTGCTTTCTAAACCTAAACTAAAACATGCACAGACTGGCCATTCTTGTCTTATATAGTATTTACTGTGACTTGTCTATAAATGCTAAACATGCTATATTGAGTTTTTGTTGTTGATGTTGTTGTTGTTGTTGTTGTTTTCCATTTGATAGTCAAACTATTAACTGAAGTTGAGTGATTTTCCTAATTTTATCTGGCCTAATAGGAACGAGAGCGAAGGCGACAGCATATGATGCTTATGAAAGCCATGGAGGCTCGTAAAAAGGCAGAGGTAAGTGTGTGCTTCTAAAAGAATATTGCATTTCATTGACTCTCACTCTCTCTCTCTCTCTCTCTCTCTCTATATATATATATATATATATATATATAACATATATATATAACATATATATAACATATAACATATATATATATGTTAGAGTGCAGGTTTGTTATGTTTTTCCAACTTTCATGAGCAACCAAAGGTGAAAGATAGGGCTGGAGAGATGGTTTAGCGGTTAAGCGCTTGCCTGTGAAGCCTAAGGACCCCGGTTCGAGGCTCAATTCCCCAGGACCCACGTTAGCCAGATGCACAAGCGGGCGCACGCGTCTAGAGTTTGCTTGCAGTGGCTGGAAGCCCTGGCGCGCCCATTCTCTCTCTCGCTCTCTGCCACTCTTTCTCTCTCCCTCTCTCTCTGTCACTCTCAAAAATAAAAAAATAAAAAAAAAACAAAGGTGAAAGATAGTAATGAGTGTGGCACTTTTATAAAGGAATGTTTAAAAAAGTGCCAATGTATGTTTCAACTTTCCTGGGTGTGATTTTAATTGTATTTTTAAATATATTTAATGACACCTGTTTGGATAATAGTAGCTATTTATTACTGTAACAAGAGTATCACAAAACTAATATTATAGTAGGCCTAGGCAAGTCTATTGGATCCTAATTCAAATACTAATTATACCAGCCACAAATTTCTGCCATCAAAACTATTCTTTGACATTCTATGTATAAAATTAAACCTAAAAAGTTTCCTTAAGAGAATTTAACAGATGTTGAGAAAAAGTAAATTATGACAGTGTTAAAGTAAGCTTTTATGAGATTTAGTAGTAAACAGTGTAAGGTTAAGACATGTTACAATGGAATCTAGTGTGCATTACAACAGTAGAATATAGAGAGGTATGGCCATTATAATCGTGGTTGTAGAGATATTCAAATTCCTATGCTGTCTCTGCCACTAGCTTGCTTTACCTCTTCAAGCTATTTCTTCAAAATTGAAATAATGGGGGCTGGAGAGATGACTTAGCAGTTTTAAGGCATTTGCCTGCCAAGCCAAAGGATCCTGGTTCAACTCTCCAGGACCCACGTAAGCCAGATGCACAAGGGGGCGCAAGTATCTGGAGTTTGTTTCCAGTGGCTGAAGGCCCTGGTATGCCTATTCTCTCTCTCTCTCAAATAATAAATAATATATGTATATATTTTTAAAATTGAAATAATGGCATCTTGAGATTGCTCAGTGGGTTAAAACACTTGCTGTGCAAGGATGGGCACCTAGGTTTTGTCCCCAGCATGCATTCCTGTAACACCAGTATCATAAGGCATAAAAACAGTGAATCACTGCGTCTTGCCAGTCATTCAGTCTGACCAAAAGACAAAAAAAAGACAACTCTGGATTCAATGAGAGATCTGGTTTCCAGAAAACCTACAAAAACACTTCAGAAGAGTAATAAAGAATGTCCAACATTCTCCTCTGTCTTCTGCACAGCGTACACATATCTGCATGCACTATACACACAACAAAATTAAAAAGAAATTGAAATGAGATTTACCACATGGCATTTGGGGATTATCACATGAGCAGCACGTAGTGAATGAGATCTGTGCTGGGAATATGGTTCAGTGGAGGAGCCTGCCCTTGCTAGGCATGTGTGAGGACTCGGGTTTCATCACAAGCACGAATAAAAATCAATAAATAAATTTAGTGGAAATAATTTAATCAGGAAATCAAGAGACCTGTGTTTTAGTATTCTGTTCTCAATTCTGATGTAAACTCACAAAATAGATGGGTTTGTGCAAAGACGGTATATATATTGGTTGTTTGGGAGCTTGTAAACAGGTTGTACTCGGATTTGGATTTTAGTATGTTCCAGCTTGTCATGTGCCCTTGGCAAGTTATTTTACCTCTTTAAAATTCATTTGATCTATAAAATGGAGATAATAATAATTTCTAACTCATGGAGTTACAGTGAAGCTCACTTAAGTGTGTATGTATCTGTGTTAAAGTGTATGCAACATTCTGTTTTTTGTTGTTTTTTTTTTATTTTTTTTATTTTTTGAGGTAGGGTCTCACTCTTGTTCAGGCTGAGCTGGATTCACTATGTAGTCTTACGGTGGCCTCAAACTCTCGGTGATCCTCCTACCTCTGCCTCCCGTGTGCTAGGATTAAAAGCATGTGCCACCATGCCTGGCTAACATTCTTAAACAGGCCCTGGCACCACAAAGTATCTACAATTGCTTGCCAGCCCATCACTTCTGATTTTAAATTGTGTTCTTCTAATGAATGATTCCTGTAGATCTGTGATCAACTAAATGATTTTTGTTTGTTTTTTGTTTTTCCAGGTAGGGTCTCACTCTAGCTCAGGCTGACCTGAAATTCACTATGTATTCTCAGGGTAGCCTTGAACTCAAGGTGATCCTCCTACCTCTGCCTCCCGAGTGCTGTGACTAAAGGCATGCACCACTACACCCGGCTCTAAATAATTTTTTTAATTTCTTAAACCACTATTACTGCTTACTGAGCATTAAATAGTATATGAAAAATAAGAAAAATATTTAAAATGTAATAATCATATCATAGACAAAACTTTTCAATGTAAAAATAGGCAATAACAAAGCTATTTTTTTAGTTTTTTTTTTTTATGTTGTTGTTGTTGTTAGTTAGGGTCTAACTCTAGCCCAGGCTGACCAGGAATTCACTATATAGTCTAAGGCTGGCTTCAAATTTACAGAAATCCTCTTACCTCTGCCTCCTAAGTGCTGGGATGAAAGGTGTGGGCCACAAGACCCAGCAACAAAGCTAATTTTCAAGTAATCATTAGGTTTTTAATTTCAATTTGTTTTTAACTACTACTTAAATACATAAAAACTGTGCTTCTTTGTGGAGTACCACATGATATTTTATTACATTTTGCAATGTTGAAATCATGTTAAACATCTTTTTAAATATTATCATTTCTTTATGGTACAAACATTGATATTCTTTTATTCTACTTTTTATAATATACAATATCCACAATCAACCTACTGTGAAAGCCCAGAGGAAGCTCTTGCTCCTGTCTAAGTATAACTTAGTACCCACTGATCAAACTTTCCTCATGTCTTTCTCTTCCCTACCCTCAGCCTCTGGTAAACAATATTCTACTCTCAACTTCTATGAGATCAACTTTTTTATTTCATATGTGTTGGATTATTTGGAACCTACATTTATATACCATATTTATTTAATGGACATAATGATTTTCAGTCCCATCCATGGCATCACAAATGCCAGAATTTCATTCTTTTTATAGCTAAATACTATTCCATTTGTCCATTTTCTTTATCCATTCATCAGCTTCTGGACACTTAGGTTGTTTTCATTTCTTAGCTGTTGTGAAGGCTGCCACAGTAAACATGGACATGCAGATAACTTTTCAACATAACTAATTTCTTTTCTTTTGTGGACTTGTAAATCATAAGATGTAGTTTTCTTTTCTTTTATTAGAGAAAGCAAGAGCGAGCAAGCAAGAGAGAGAGAATTGGTGCTTCTCAGACAAGCACCTTAACTGCTAAGCCCTCTCTCCAGCCCCACAAGTCATACTTTTCATAGATGATCCACATTTTCACTAGTCTTTTATATAAATTTACACTCAGTAGTTAAGCATTTTTATGTGTATTTACCCATTATCTTATTCATATACAATCTGAACCTGGGTGTGCTGGTGTAAACCTTTAACTCAAGCACCTATAAAACTAAGGGAGAAGGATCACCATGAGTTTGATGTCACCCTGGGCTTGAGAGAGACCCTGCTTCTAAAAGCCAAATATATATATATATATATATATATATATATATATATATATATATATATATATATATATATATATGTGTGTGTGTGTGTGTGTGTGTGTGTGTGTGTGTGTGTGTGTATATATATAGTAACTATTGGAATGTAAATAAGGAACATATTTTGGATTATACCCTGCTACCCATTGCTTCCTAATGGTAAACCTAAATTTGTAAGCTTTTTCTATTAACTATTAAAAAACTAAATTTGATTATAAAAGGAAGGGCTTGCTTATGGTACTTTTGCAGGGCCAGTTTACATTCTAAATGGCCTTTATATAATTATTGATCTGAAACATCAATTCTTTTGTATTTTTAATTAATATATTGTGATGAAAGGAAAACAGGGTAAACAAAATGCAAATGTTACAAGTAGTATATAAATAATTATGAGATTTTTTAAATTGCTTTCATCTTAATTAAAATTGACCTGTTCCATTTGTGATTATTCCAGGAAAGCACACATCCATCATAGCACAAGATAGTCCAAATACCACTTGTGTGATTCTAGCTGCTCCTTACTAATCTTACTTTTTGATTTCATATCATGTTAATATGATTTTCCCTTTTAAATGTTCCAAGTTACTATTTGCTTTCTAGTTTATCATTCTAATTTCTGTAATTTTTCTTTTATAAAAATCAATAATTTGTATATATGGGTTAGGTAAATTATCTTGTTTTATATTAATTTATATTATGAAGTTCAAAAATATTTCCATAGCACATATAATAGCTAGTAGCCATTAGACTACAGAATACAAAAGGTTTATTATTTCTTAGCATAATTCAAGTACCTAATGTAATTCGTTACTAATGACTTCAAACAAGATTGGCTTAACCAATGTGAGAAAGTATCATTTTAAGCAAAATCTTCTGTTTCAATTATAAAATTAAAAACTATACTAGTCACCCTTTTATGATTCCTTGATTCATGTCAACTGAGTAATTCACCATAGTAATCCTAGCAGAATCTTTTGTATATCTGCCTGGAATGAGTAAAGTACAAAAATGGTTAAGTGTATATCTATCATGGAATTCATGGCAGCACTTTAGTAGACAAAAAACATAAAATGAGTTGTTTAGATTTCAATAGTCATCTAATAAATAATTTGAAATTTAAAAAGCATATTTTATAGTCATGAAAATAAAAAGAAAAATTAAAATTATACATGTAGGCAACCTTTAAACAAATTGACATTTTATTTGAAGACATAGGAAGTATAATAATATTTATTTATTTATTTATTCATTTATTTATTTATTTATTTTGGTTTTTCAAGATAGGGTCTCACAATTGCCCAGGCTGACCTGGAATTCATTATATAGTCTCAGAGTGGCCTTGAACTCACAGTGATCCTGCTTCCTCTGCCTCCTGAGTGCCACCATGCCTGGATACTTGATTTATTTTTATTTTATAATTAAATTGTCTTTATAAACAAATGTGATGAAGTAGCCATTTCATTCATGATATCACAAGGGCTACTGTTACCTTCACAATATTGAGCCTATCAAAATTTTGTTATGGACTATGGAGGATCATAAAAGAGAGAGGAGGGAAAGAGAGTGAGGCATCAAAGTAGAAGAGGGACTGTTTGGAAAGAAGTGGTTTGGTGGAACCAGAGAAGGCAATGGACAGGACTAAGATCAAGTGCCTTAACTGCTGAGCCATCTCTCCTGCTGTTATACGTGAAATACTGTAAATACTGTTATATGTGAAATATAACAAGTATCTTTAGAGCTGGAGAGATAGCTTAGTGGTTAAGTCGCTTTGCCTGCAAAGCCTAAGGACCCAGGTTTGATTCCCCAGTACCCACGTAAGCCAGATGCCCAAGGTGGTACATGTGTCTGGAGTGGATAGAGCCTCTGGCACACCCACTGTATCTGTTTCTTTATCTCTCTCTCTCTTTCTGTGAAATACATGAATAAAATATTTTTTTACAATGTAAAAACGATGCTCTTAAAAAATTACTTGATTGCTTGCTCTTCTCATGTTTTCTATGAAACCCACAAGACAGCATCATTTTTATCTTTTTTATGCTGTTCTAAATGATATACATTACTAATTTTATTTTTACTATTACTCTTCCTGCACCCTGAAGTTAAACCTTTGTCTCCTAAAATATATTTTATTCTTTTAAATTTGAATACAATTTGCTGTCAAAAGAAATATATTCCTTAATTATGCCTGGAACAAACACCTAAGAGTCCCAGTAGAATTCTAAAATCAAATATCTATAGGCTGTGTACAGCATGGCCTCTTAAACATGGCCTGCTGCCATGTTCTGTGTTGTATGATGCATCTTTCCACCATACTCATTGTTCAGTATTTAAACATAATTCTAAAATAGAATAAATTCCTTTATGTAGTTGTTATTGTACTATAGAGTTTCTGGAAGTACTTTAACTTGCTTTTTGAGTCCCATAAGTAGATTTTATATGAGTCAACTGGTATTTAAATGTTCGCCCTTTTTATTGTTTAGGATCATCTAAATTTATTACATTTGTTTTAAACAGATGTTTCAACTTTGCAATGAAACTTTAAGTGACTTCTTAACTAAAATCTTAGTAAAGTTTTGTTTAGAAAAGTCTTAGTATAATTAGGATGATAAAATAACTGATAATAAAAGACATCAATTATGTTTATCCACAGAAGGAAATATAAAATTTAAGTAATACACTGCTTAATGCATGTTTCATGACTAGTTCAATTGTTGTCTTTATTTTTGTGACATTTGAAGAACTATAATTTACCAAATCAATAAATACTAATGTAATTTTGTTATGTTCACTGAACATGTCCATTAGATTCAGATAATATATCTTACTGTAGGAAATTAGAACATTGTTTAGATAGGGAGACCAGTGAAAAAGGAAAGTTGTACTGCTAAAGGCGTGAGGGTCAGAGAAAAATTATGAAATCTTTCTTCGGGTATGCAGTACAGTATATTGCTGGGCATTGAAGAGATCAATGAAGGAGCAGGTAAATAGATGTCCTCTGCCCTCTGAACTCTCCCTAATCAGAGAGATCAACTTTAAACAAACAATTGTCACATAATACATCAAAAGCTTAAGCTATGTGGAAAATAAAGAAAGATATTCATTGAGGGCTGGCTCAGTAGTTAAGGCACTTGCTTGCAAAACCTAATTACCTAAGTTTAATTCCCCAGTACCCACATAAAACCAGATGCACAAGGTGGTGTATGCATCTGAAATTCGCTTGCAGTGGCTACAGACCCTGGAACACCTATTCATTCTCTGTCTCTCAAAATACATAAAATATTTTTTAAAAAGAAATATATGCACTGAAGTGTTTGAAGTAGTTTTAAGAAGTCTGTATGAAAGAGGAACTGAGCATTCTAGGCACAGGGAATGACATGCAAAGGTATAGTGTTGAGGCTTAATAGAAACAGGGGACAGGGACACAAAGTGTTTATTTCCTTGTAATCATGCTAGCAGTAACTTCAAAGTGTTTACCCTGTCTTCTCTACACAGATAGGCATGTCGCATGGTATGATTGGAATATGTAAAATGCACTGAGGAACATGAAAGTACAAGACTAGAGCTTGTGTTTGAGGCTAGACTGTGACATTCCAAATCTTAACTGGTGGTTGAAGGGACCCTGAAAACTAGTTCTGTGAGAACTATTTTATACCAGAACCATAGAATTTATGCCTGACACAATTCATCCTCGTTTAGGAGGTTCCATGTTTCAATTATAATGTAGACACGCATAAACACTTGTCTTCAACTGATGAAGGTCTCAAAATGTCCAAGGTTTCCTGGGTTTTATCCTAAATATTGATATGAATTTTACTCTTCCACATTACAGCCATGCTGTTTTTGTATTTTTTAAATTTATTTTGGAGAGAGACTACATATGCATGCCAGGGCCTCTGGTCATTGCAAGCAAACTCTAGGTGAATGCACCACTTTGTGTATCTGACTTTATGTAGGTAATGGGGAATCACATTCAGGCCTTCAGGCTTTATAAGCAAGTACCTTTAACTACCAAGCCATCTCCCCAGCCCTAGTCATGCTTTGTTATGGAAAAAATATTTCATGCCACTAGGTACAAGTGTTACTTGGAAAATAATCATCCATGTTGGAAAATAATCATCCATGTTTACCTCAGGGCACTGAAGGCTCTCTTGCTTGTTGCTTGTATGTCTGAGTTGTGTACCTCTAGGACTCCTGGCAGGGGAAGTAGTGTTTTGAAGAGAGAGCATCAGTGTCATGTGGCTTCTTTCTTTTTGTAAAGAATTGGTAACCATTTGCATGTTTTATTAGACTAGTGCCATTTATATTGGTAATTACTGTTATGACCATCAATAAGAATAGTCTACATTAGTCCCAAGTAATAGAAAGTAAATTTATACCTGCCTTGAAAATTCTGATTTTTTTTTCCTATTTTTGAGTTTGTAGAATAGCATCTTGTGTGTTTAAGAATTCAAAATCCAGTTCTAGATAGAAAACAATGGCTCTTCCAGTGACTGTGCTACCTTTCAAAAAGGATTAGTAGTAGTACTTGAGGCTTTTACAGATACTTTGATTTGAAAATCTCTACTGCATTGTGGGAATGTAATAAATGGTAGTTGTGTATATTTCTTGTCATTAGACCCTCAGAAGCTACTTTTAATTTATAATTGATAAAAATATAAAATTTTTAATCAGAATAATCTCATAATATAAACTGTATTTGACCTCACAAAATGTCTGCATGAATAGATACAAAAGAAATTCAGAGAAAGCATGAAACTGGATAGAAATGTGCATATCATATTGCAGGACCCTTGTGATCTAGCCTAGCTCTTAGTCATAATACTCTGCAGCTACGAACCTGCCACACACACCGTAGTTTTAAGACTACTAAGGGCTAGAGAGATGGCTTAGTGGTAAGGCACTTGCCTGCAAAGCCAAAGGACCCAGTTTCTATTTTCTAGGACCCACATAAGCCAGATGCACAAGGTGGCATATGTCTGGAGTTCATTTGCAGTGGCTGGAGGCCTGGTGCACCCATTTTCTCTATTCGCAGCTCTGTGGCTTCCCCACTCCTTTTGGTCCCTCCCCTGCCCATTTTCTCCTACAACAGCCACTGTACTGTGCTCATTGACCAGTGGTAATTATCATTCATTGAAATAATAATACTTTGATTGCTTTTTAAATTTCAACTGTATTTCTAACATTTTTAAGGATTAAGGAGAATCTGTGTGCATGATTTTCTTTTTAAGGAAAAAGAACGACTGAAACAAGAAAAACGTGATGAGAAAAGATTAAATAAAGAACGGAAACTAGAGCAGCGAAGATTAGAATTAGAGATGGCAAAGGAACTGAAGAAGCCCAATGAAGACATGTGCTTAGCAGACCAAAAGGTAAGTTATTTGCCAAGGAAGCCATTTCATTGACAAAGTTCAGCTTTCAGTTTTTTCATGGAACCCCTTTGCCCAAATATGCCATTATGAAAGCCTTTATATTTCATTTTGACAAGTCTAAATAAGTTCCTGTGCTGGAGGTGGCAGCTTTTACTATATGGATGGCACATGCAACCCTCTTAATTTAGTGGTTACACTGCAGAAGTCTACAAAGAATCACAGAAGTAGATAACATTTCCTCTTCATTTCTTTGGTCCTTCCCAGTCATTTCACTAATCACATGCCACAGATGTTTAAGTAAGCTAGGATTTATGACCTGTAAGCTCCTCCAGTGCTATGGTCAGAGGTTAGGGTTAAGCTAACCTTTACTGAGTCAGGCATTCTGCTAAGTGTTTCCATGAGTTCTTTTAACTCTATGATTTGATCTAGTCCTCAGCAGAATTCCATGGGGCTAGTATGTTCACTGGTGGGAAAGTCAAGATACAAAGAGGTTAAGGAACTTGTCCATCAATACAAAGCTGATAAATGGTAATCTGTACTCAAACTAAGTTTGTTCAGCTTTAGTGTCCATATTCTTTATTGTCCTGAAATCTAAAAAATTGTTTCCAACCATAGTAGCTCATGTTTTCTTTTCCATAATGCTTTAGAAAATGTAATGTTTCTATAATCTATAAAAGAAGAAATTTAAAAAGATCATAATAATTTTACAACTGACATGATGTCATATACTTTGGAGTAGAAACAAGTTTGATTATAACTAAGAATACAAAACTTCTAGACAGTTATATTAATTATACCATTTCTATTATGCATTATGACATTGCCAATATCATCCATATTTACCTATTTGCAATACCTATTGGTTATACAAATGATTGTATTTTCTTCTTGATTTATATAGGTTCCTTTCTTAATGTGCTTAAAGCAAACTTCTATTAACTAGTATGGATTATACTAATGTTCAGTAATTTAATAAAATTTAGTAAATTTAAACTTTTAAATAAAAAGTATGCTCATCATTTAAATGTTTAAACTTTTCTGAGCAGAGAATGAGTTTCTAACACATTTAATAAAATTACAGTGAGTAGGTTCTTAGTTCTAAGGGAATTTGTCTCTTGCATCTTCTGTTTTCATTTAAATCCATGTGTTGTTTCAAATATATAAGTACATCTTAAGTCACACATTTATTAGATTTGTATTATAAATTTTTAGAATTGTATGGAAGTGTGTGTGACATGTTTCTGAAAAGGAAGGCAGTAGAATTAACTGTTTTTCAAATGGACTATAAAGTAGTAGGATAAGATTGGATATTATCCATAGTTCTTTGTTTCCGTGTAATCATGGTAAGTCTTCAGCTAGTTACTTTAGTGAGTGCAGGTAAAGAACTCTATTCATATAAATAAAAATATTTTTGTTACTTCTTTTTCCAAATAAATTTTTTTAAAGAAAGGTTTTTCTTTTCTTTTTCTTTAATTTTATTTATTTACTTGCAAGAGGGAGAGAGAAGATAGACAGTGAGAATGGGAGCACCAGGGCCTCCAGCCACTACAAATGAACTATGGAAGCATGCGCCACTTTGTGCATCTGGCTTTATGTGGGGGGAATCGAACTCAGGTTGTTAAGCTCTGTAGGCAAGTGCTTTAACCACTATGCCATCTTTCCAGCCCCCAAATAAAATTTAAAGCACTTCTAAAAAAATCTCATCTATGAGCCGGGCATGGTAACCCACTCCTTTAATCCCAGCACTCAGGACGCAGAGGTAGGAGGATCACCATGAGTTCGAGGCCAGCCTGAGACTACATAGTGAATCCCAGGTCAGCCTGGGCCAGAGTAAGACCCTACCTCAAAAAAAAAAAAAATCTCATCTATGAACAAAATTGTTTCTAATTTATTCACTGAATTTTTAAATGTCTATGATGATGAGTGGTACTATAATTCAGTCACTAAACTGTTAATGTGTGAGCATATTTGAGAAGTGGCAACAGACAGCTCTGCAATCTTAATACTGAAACTCATATTATGCTTCACTAAGTACAGGTCTAAAGACCTAGAATTGCATTGTAACTGGCTTCATAATCAGAGCCATGCATTCTGGGCATGTGGACCTAGTAATCTAGGTATATTCATTAGCCTTAGATGGTACTATTCTTTCCAACCAGAATGCCCACAGATATGTGCTGTTAGTTTGTGAGCAACTATAAAAAGTATGAATTTTAAATATCTCCATCATTAGAAGTCAGTATATTTGAACTGCTTTTGAAGTGTTTGTCTTATTTTTTGTTTGCTTGAGACAGGGTTTCATGTAATCCAGGCTGCTCTCAGCTATATAGCTAAGGCTAGCCTTGAAGTCCTGATCTTCCTGCCCTCATCTCCCCTTCTGGAGTACTGAGTTTACAAGATGTACTACCACACCTAGCTAAAATGTGTCTTTCTTATGTTATTTAATTTTTGTCCCAATTTTATTTTATAACTTAAATCAGTGCCTCTTTTTAGAACTTTGAGTTCGTATTAAGGTTAACCAAAATTTTCTGATGATTATTCGCAATTAAAACACTATCTTCAGGGCTGGAGAGATAGATCAGTAGTTAAAGCACTTGCATAGAAAGCCTGAAGACCTGAGTTTGATTCTTCAGTGCCCATACAAAGCCAGATACAGAAGGTAATGCATGTGTCTGGAGTTTATTTGAAGCAGCAAGAGGCCCTAGCATGCCCATTCTTATTCATTCTCTCTCTCTTTCACTGCAAATAAATAAATAAAAATATTAAAACACATCTTTAATACTGTGGGAGTTGGGGGGAAATGTCCCCAAGAAATTTGTCATCACTAGAAAACCATTTTTGTAAGACGAGAGAAAGAAAGAAAGCAGCTTATTTTACTTCATAAGATAGAAAATCATAATTTAAAAAGTAAACTTATTTTAAATTTTATTTAAATATTTTATTTTCAGCCTTTGCCTGAGTTGCCTCGTATTCCCGGGCTCGTTCTCTCTGGAAGTACCTTTTCAGATTGTCTTATGGTGGTGCAGTTCTTACGAAACTTTGGTAAAGTTTTGGGCTTTGATGTCAACATTGATGTTCCAAACCTCAGTGTTCTTCAAGAGGGATTGCTGAATATAGGGGACAGTATGGGTGAAGTCCAAGATTTGCTTGTGAGGCTCCTCTCAGCTGCTGTTTGTGATCCAGGGCTAACTGCAGGATACAAGGTAAAAAGAAAAAAAAACATGTATGTATAATATTAGTTAACTTTAACATTGTAGCAGAAGACAGAGTGATGTAATTATTTCCCTATAATATCTCTTGAAGTCAAATATTGATTTATACTAGGTTACTCTTAGGCAAACATAGAATCTAGCTAATAAAACCTAAGTAATGGAGGCATTCTCAAAGACCAAGTTTATATAAGGAAATACCTAAGTGGTATTCTTTGAAAAGCACTCATAACTTAGAACTTATATGTGCATTCTGAAATTAGACTCTCTCTTGTAATTACTATAAATAACAGGCTAATCAAGGCACCTGTAGGCCAGTACATTAAGACTCTTATTACTCAGTGAATATTCAGTAAGTTCAAATTTATCTTAATTTCAGTTAACATACAAGTTAGCTTCACTCTGTATAATATTGTAGAAAGAGAAGCTTCCAGATGCATTAGTTTCTTTCTCCATATCCCTATTCACTCAGTATACCACACAATAAAACCTATACCATAAAGCTAGAAAACATAGTAATAATATTTTAGATGATCCACACCCTAACATTAAGTAAAATGATCAGATTTTGATACACAGAAAAGACTTGATTACATACTTAATCTGTTGTCTATCAGTATATATAATCTCTTTCATGCCTGAATTAGACTGAGGATTTAAAGAACAGAATAATACAAAATACTTGAAAATTTGTCTGTATCTCTTGCCTATATTTATCTCCACTTCAAAATTGTGAATAAAAGTACTTATCCCTAAGATCTCAAGCATATAAGCCAGTATTTTATTCTTACTGTTTTTATGTTATAAATGGATATTATAATTATTGCTAAAAATGCCAAACTTTTATAGGCAAAAACAGCTCTTGGAGAACATTTGCTGAATGTTGGTGTGAATCGAGACAATGTATCTGAGGTTTTGCAGATTTTTATGGAAGCTCACTATGGAAAAACTGAGCTTACAGAAAGCCTGAAGACCAAAGCTTTTCAGGCTCATACCCCAGCACAGAAAGCTTCAATCCTGGCTTTCCTGATCAATGAACTGGCATGCAGCAAGAGTGTGGTGAGGTAAGCATCTGCCCAGGCTTTGTAAGAAGTCTTTCTTGTTGTGAATTTGTGTAATCACAAAGCAATACAGATTGCTTATAGGAAATTTGGAAGCTACAGACTAGCATCAAGAAGAAAATTAAAATTATACAATCACGATTTAATGGCCACCAATAGTATTTTAATATATTTCTTTGTGGTTGATTGAAGAAAATGTAGACATTATAACACATAACCTATATTCCGTCTTTAATTAAAAAATTAAAAATATTTATTTATTTATTTGCAAGGAGAGAGAGAGAAAGAGCGAGAGAACACACCAGGGCCTCTTGCCACTGTAAATGAACACCAGACACATGTACCACTTTGCAGCATGTTATCTTAAGTAGAGGTGTGCAACCAAGGAGTCAGGAGGGTTTGCAGCATTTCTGTGTAATGTTTGAATCTCTGACCTGAAGGACAAAACACTCTCATAACCTGTATTCTGGTTACCTATGATGGTTAGCGACTTTGTTAAATCATCACACACCAGCATTTTTTGGGTTTTTTTTTAAGTTTTTATTTATTAATTTATTTGAGAGAGAGAGAGGGAAAGGGGCAGAGAGAGAGAAAATGGGCTCACAAGGGCCTCTAGCCACTGCAAACAAACTCTAGACATATATGCCACCATGTGCATCTGGCTTACGTGGGTACTGGGGAATGGAAGCTAGGTCCTTTAAGCCTTGAAGGGAAGTGCTCTAACCTCTAAGCTATCTCTCCAGCCCGTACCAGTATATTTTAAGTCTTTTTGTTGTTGTTGTTGTAATGCTAGAATCTCACACTGTCCCAGAAATCCAGGATTTTTCTTCCCTTGTCATCTTTGACAACCAGCTTTTTCTTAGAAATTCAAAGAATTAACCATCTGTTTATTAGGCTGTATGCTAATATAATCTTAGATTATTAGTTTAACAGTATATTTATACTCTTTTTCAAAATTACATAATCTCATTTAAGAGCCAGTCTGTCCAGGTATCTAGTACTTGTTACTGAAGAAACAGTAGACTAGTAGTACTCTGGCATTTTAAAGATTTGTAAACAAACCAGACGTGGTGGTGCCACCTTTAATCCAGCACTCAGGAGGCAGAGGTAGGAGGATCGTCGTGAATTTGGGGTCACCCTGAGACTACATAGTGAATTCCAGGTCAGCCTGGGCTAGAGTGAGACCCTTGGAAAAAAAAAAAAGATGTGTAAACTAATCAGTGTTTACCCCACTCTGGCTGTTAATTATGGTACAGATTTTAATTATGTTACCTTTGGTCTTTTATCTTTTTAGGGGAAATGATGGATTTTATTATTTAGAGTCATACATTTCTAGCTGTACTGGGCATATTAATATTGCATACATACTTTGGCTATGATAATATATTGCTATCATTTTTATTATTTGTTCTTGCTGTTCTTTGGCAATATCCCAAAGAATGAAATAATATTTAAGTTTTATAATTTGATGAAAGAATATTTTTATCAAACATAAGCACCATAATAACTTTTTACAATATAATACATATACACATATGTAAATTCAACAGAAAGAAATATACTAATGAGGCTGGAGAGATGGCTTGGTGGTTAAGCGCTTGCCTGTGAAGCCTAAGGACCCCAGTTCAAGGCTCGATTCCCCAGGACCCATGTTAGCCAGATGCACAAGGGGGCGCATACATCTGGAGTTCGCTTGCAGTGGCTGGAGGCCCTGGCGCACCCATTCTCTCTTTCTCTGTCTCTCTCTCTCTCTCTCTCTCTCTCTCTCTCTTTCTCTCTCATCTCTCTCTCTCTCTCTGACTCTTTCTTTCTCTCTCTCTCTGTCACTCTTAAATTATACACACACACACACACACACAAATGCTATCTATCTTGGGAAGAATTAAAGTACCACTGTTATTTTGATTAGTATGACATCATAATAGCTTCTGTGTGGAAGTTTAGGTATCCATACACAGATATTATCTTCACATAGGTGTTCTATAAACATTTCTATAAATATCCATCTCACTGTGATTGCCTGGTCAAGTATAGAGATGATCACTCCTTAAATATATGCAAGCTTGGTTGGGAAGCTGCCTTTGTAAGACGTTTGGTAGGCAGTATCTTCTTTGATTTAAATTAGAAGCAACCAGTGATAGAATTATCTCCTTTCACCATAAATGCTCATGCAAATATAAATGTCTACATGTACACTGTGTGCATATACTTCATTACTTTGCATACTAAATGAGTATATTGCATAAATAAATTATGTCTTTAATAACTTTTTCTATTGGCAGTGAAATTGACAAGAATATTGATTATATGTCAAACTTGAGAAGAGATAAATGGGTTGTCGAAGGTAAACTTCGCAAGTAAGTCCTGTTTTATTAAAATTAATGTACTTTTTTTCCTTTTGTACATGTTGCCAAAAAGATATATGAACTGAAAAAGGCAGAATTTAAATTTACTTCTTTTACAGGAAAGATAATGCTTAATTTCTATGGAATCTGAAATTAATAAAACCTAAGGCCAGAGTTTGGAACATATATACATATATACGTAAATAAATAGATTCATTGAGCTAATGTGCTTCAAACTTAGAAGAAAGTCCTTATTTCTTTTCTTCTTTCAGAGAAGTCAGGCGGTCACATTTATTTACATTGTTGTTAACAGTTTGCTTTTGTCTTAAATACCTATTTGGAACTATTCTGTTTTTCTTAATGAGTTTCTAATTAAAATTTGCTTTTATAGAGTCTTGACATATCCAACATTAAAACTTAGTTATCCTCCTGCCAGGAAATAACATGGTAAAATTACTCAACTTCTGTATAAAGAGAATAGCATGCTGCTGTTTACCTGTAATTCCAGCACTTGGTAGGCTATGGCAGGAGGATCAAGAATTTGAAGCCAGCTTGGGCTACATAGTAAAATCTTGTCTTAAATTTGTTGTTTTTTTTTTTCCCTAAGGGGAGCAATTTGAATCAAAATTTATTTAGTAACATAGTATAGAAATCAGGAACTGTCACTTTATAATTGTTAGAGTTTATCTTTTCATCTTTTGTAGTTTTTTTTCCTAATGTATTCTATTTACCAAAAGATAAGAATAGCTTTGGAAAAAAGTGGATATAGTCTATATAATTCATGGTAGAAACATATCTTAAATTTTCTTTATTCCAATTTTGACTAACATTGTTATGTTGTTACCATGAGAATACCCAAGATATTTTTGGTAAAAACATTATACAGCTGGACATGGTGGTATATACCTGTAGCTCAACACTCAGGAGGCAAAGGTGAAAGGATCCTGAGTTCTCTGCCAGCCAGGGCTACAAAAGAAAGGGCTGGGGATGTAGCTGAGTGATATAGCGCTTGCCTACCAAGTATTTTGTTTAATATTCAGCACTGAAAGAAAAGAAAAAAGTCTCACCTACCATTGTGCTCTTTAGTTTTTTAATTAAACTCTTGAACTTATAGAGAGTAGTTTTTATTCTATCTGTAACATTGTTTTTGTAATATTTAAAGGCTTAGAATAATTCATGCTAAGAAAACAGGCAAAAGAGATACTTCAGGTGGCATCGATCTTGGAGAAGAGCAGCATGCTTTGGGCACCCCTACTCCAGGACGTAAACGGCGAAGGAAGGGTGGAGACAGTGATTACGATGATGATGATGATGATGATAGTGATGACCAAGCAGATGAGGATGATGAAGATGAAGAAGATAAAGATGATAAAAAAGGAAAGAAGACTGATATCTGTGAAGATGAGGTAAGCAAACTTAGGTTCCTTTTAAAGACTTAACTAGAACTGTATAATGTACTAAAAAAGAAAACATAACATTTTAAAACATGGATCTAGTCTGGAGAGATGGCTTAGTGATTAAGGCAATTGCCTACAAGCCTAAGGGCCCATGTTCGACTCTCCGGATCCCACATAAGCCAGACATACAAAGGTGAGGCAAGTATAAGATTTCACATGCCCACTAGGTGGCTCAAGCATCTGGAGTTTGATTACAATGGCTGAGGCCCTCGCACGCCAATTCTGTCTTCTCTCCATGTGTCTCTTGCTCTTGCTAAAATAAAAAAAAATTTAAAGTTAAAACATGGATCTGAGTTGCTTCTGACATTTACTTGCCTCAGTTTCTTCATGTGAAAAAAAATTTTTTTGATGCTAAGGATTGAATCAAAGCCTTGTACATGGTAAGCATTCACTACTGAGCTATATTCCCAACCTGAAAAAAATGAATATTATAATATTTGCCTTGTAAAGTTTTATGATGATTAAGTAAATAGTATACAGTATGTGTACACATAGAAAACAACTTAAACTGAATGAAAGAATGTCAGTTTTTCTTTGAATATACAGTCGTGCACTGTGGGCATGAACATTCTTAACACACATGTATGACAGTGGTCCTATAAGGTTATATCATTTACTTAAATTGTTGCCACCTTCTTTTTATAATCAAGCAACAAAATCAACTAGCAAGCCAGGAGTGGTGGCTTGGGCCTGCAATCCCAGCACTTAGGAGACTGATGGAAGGATCGCCATGGGTTACAAGCCAGCCTGGGCTAGAGTAAGACTCTGCCTCAAGAAAAAGATCATCATTAACATTGTATTTCTCTGAATATAGTAGCCCCATTGTTTAGTGAAACATGACTAGTCATGTGCCAGTTCTTCAAAGAGCTCTGTAGAATACTGATTTTCAGGTGTTCCCTTTCACTCCAGTGTACATACTGTATTACCGTTTTTCCCTATTTCATGCCCTATCGAGTCACAGTGATTCATTTCTCAAACACCAGTTATTTCTCTAGTTCTAGACAATTTTAATTGAAGATGAAAAAGGCACTGAAAGTTCTTAGTCTCACCGAGGATGATTTTTGGAAAGAAAAGATTTGATAGGAAGGATATTTACAATGTGCTAGTCTAGTAATGTTTAGAGAAACAAACTTTTCTGGACCATGAACCCAGCTTTACAACTTGGGGTGAATGTTAACCTGGGGAAAATCTGGAGAAGATTGAGGTATTAAGACTTTCTTATATATTTTGGATTTAACACATTATAAAATACGTAGCTTGAAAATATTTTCTCCCATTTTTAAGTTGCCTTTTCAATATGTTGTCTCCTTTGCTGTGTGTGTGTGTGTGTTTAAATGTGGTTTCACTTGATTATTTCTGCTTTCATTGTGTGTGTGTATGTGTGTTTGTTTGGTGGTAGGGTTTCACTCTAGCCCAAGCTGACTTGGAATTCACTATGTAGTCTCAGGCCGGCTTTGAACTCCTCCAACCTTGGCCTCCTGAGTGCTGGTATTGAAGGTGTGTGCTACCACACCAAGCTTCATTGTATTTTTGTGTCAGATCCATGATTCATTGCAGTAAATTTTGCTTCACTACTTTTAAGAGTACCAAACTGAAAAAGAGACTACATGAGATTTGTTGCAAAAATTATGCCATAATTTTGTACTTTCTTTAAAATGTAAGAGATATGCATCTCACTATGTTGTGTAGGCTAGCCTTAAGTGCTTGGGCTCAAGTGATTCTGTGGACTCAGAATCCTGACTAGCTGGAGACTACAAACACAGCCACCATGCCGTGCTATAGTATATTTTTTATTTTGCCACCCCTAGCTCCCCTTCCCTCCCACTGCCCCCTGGGCACACACCCATAATATACTTCGTAAACCACTGGATCCTACACATTTATCTGCTCACAATTGATATAAGTGAAGTATAATTTGGGTTTCAATATAATTATCCTGTGATGCCATTTATAAATAACCTGTTTTATTTATCAAATAGAGTTGTTGCCATAGCAAGAATTAAACATTTAACCAAAAGTTATCACCACACAGATTTAGTATCCCTTGTCAGCACTTAATTATAAATTGGTTGTAAATTGGTTTAAAGTGTTGACACTCATAAATTTGATATCCCTGCTTGATGATTTCATTATATTTTCCTGGGTAGTTATCCCACTAAATTAGAATTTTTATAAGAATTATTTGGGACTGGAGAGATGGCTTAGCAGTTAAGTTGCTTGCCTACAAAGCCAAAGGACCCAGGTTCAATTCCTCAGGACCAACATAACCTAGATACACGAGGGGGGTGCATGCGTCTGGAGTTCGTTTGCAGTGGCTGGAGGTCCTGGTGCACCAATTCTTTCTCTCTATCTGCCTCTTTCTCTCTCCTCAATAGATAAATAAAATATTTTTTAAAGAATTATTTGATTTACCTGTTCATGTTTTAATTTTTATTGTCATTATTATTATTATTATTATTATTATTATTGGATAGTTTCCTCATGTAGCCCAGGATGATACTGAATAGCCTTCAATTTGTGATCCTGCCTCAGAGTTTTAGTGCAAGGATTCAAGGATTGATTACTGGCATGTACCACCCACCCAGCCTCTAGGTTTTTTTTTTTTTCCAAGATAGGGTCTCACTCTAGCCAAGACTGACCTGGAATTCACTATGTAGTCTCAGGGTGGCCTCAAAATCATGACGATCCTCCTACCTGTGCCTCCTGAGTGCTGGGATTAAAGGTGTATGCCACCACGCCTAGCTGGCTTTTCATTTATTTATACATGTTTTACTTATTTAATTGATTAGAAAGAGACAGATAGAATGGGCATGCCATGACCTCCAGCCCCACAGACAAACTCCAGACACATGCACCATCATGTGCATCTGGCTTACATAGGTACTGTGGAATCCTGTGTGCAGGTGCACACCTGTGTACACCTACATCTGGGGACCAGAAGACAGCCTCAGGTTTAATTCTTCAGGTGAGATCTGCCCTTATTTGAGATAATGTCTTTCATTGTCCTAGGGATACCAATTAGGCCAGACTGCTTGCAGGCAAGCCCTTGGGATCCCCTGTCTTTGCCTCTCCAGCAATCAGGTTGTAAACAGGCACCATGATGTGGTTTCTGTGAATCAAGCTTAGGTCCTCACATGCTGCACAGCAAGCACTTTACCAGCTGAGCCATCTTTCCAGCCCTCTGCTTCCTTTTTCAACACTACCACTTACAGCTGTGCATATTATTCTGCATAAAGATTTCTTCATACAGACTACTTGAAGTTCACTGTTAATGTTCCTTAGAGGAGATGTACCATTTAAAATAGAACTTCTTGACTTCCGGTCAAGATGGCGGCATAGGAACCACGCCGAAGCAGCCTAGGGGAGAAAAAGCCAAAGAAAACCCAGCAAAATACACAAGGGAGGTGTATAAGAGATTAAAACATCAGCGGAGAAGTAGGAGATATCCAGAGCCCACACGGGCAGGCCGAAGCAGCTCCGGCAGCGGCAGCTCGGGACCTGGTAGCGGCAGCTCGGGATCCGGCAACGGCAGCTCGGGACCCGGTAGCGGCGACTGGGGCTCCGGCAGCGGCACCTCGGGACCCGGTAGCGGCGATCGGCGATTCGGACTCTGGCAGCGGCAGCGGCAGCACGGGCTCCAGCAGTGGTGACTCGGGATCCAACAGCGGCAGCTCAGACCCCGGCAGCGGAAGCGGCGGTGGAAGCCGGAAGCGGCGGTGGAAGCCGTGACTCCAGCCCCAAAAACACCATCAGCTGCTCCGGTACCGGCCACAGCGGCTTCAGGGCAGCAAATCCAGCAGCGGAGGCTCCAGCGGCTTCAGCGGCAGAGGCGGATCCCGCAGCGGCAGCACCAGCGGATCAGAGGCGGAGGACCCAGCAGCGGCAGCTCCAGCGGATCAGCGGGGACAGACCCAGCAGCGGCATCTCCAGTGGCGGATCCAGCAGCAGTGGTCCCAGCAGCGGCAGCTCCAGCGGCAGCAGCGGGGATCCAGCATCAGGGGCGCCAATCTGCAGGGCCACAGTTGCCAGGCTTGGTTTGCCCCACAGGAAAAGCCAATACCCAGTTCCAGAAAGCAGAACAGCAGCCCAACATCCCAGCCAGCAACTTGACTGAGACCAAAAGCATCCAAAGAGGTAACTGGGATTGAACCAGGGAAGGGTCTCACCTGGTCACAAGCTGACTTGGTTCCCTCAACAGACCAGAAATCTTAACCTCTTTGTTGATAGAGGATCTGGTATTTATAATACCTAATCTTGCATAAATGCTCGGTGCTGTTCTTGACTGAATGTGTATAGGGTTTAGTTAAATTTTAGAATATACCTGTATTTTATTCCACTCAACCTATTTGAATACTCCCATAGCAGGCAAACTTAACCCCTAGGACCACGTGTCTAGATACTCTGAGAGTGGTAAGAGCCACACCTAACATCTTAATCTCCTACATAGAAGATATACAATATCAGATCAATAGATACAGCAAAGGATACCCAGCTAACTGGAAAATCTAAGCAGTAACTTAATCCAAGATGCAAAAATATATACATTATAACACAAGAAACACCAAAAACCAAGGCAATATAAATCCATCAAAAAGCATCAATGCATCAGAAATGACCTCTAGTGAAAACGAGTTAGAGAAAATGCCTGAGAAAGATTTCAAAAGAATGATTGTAAATATGTTCAATGAACTCAAAGAAGAAATCAAAGGAATCAGAGAAGATACAGGACACCAATTTAACGAAATAAAGAAATCAATACAAGACATAAATAAGGAAATAGAAATAATGAAGAAAAACCAGTCAGAATTACTAGCAATGAAGAACACAGTTAATGAAATAAAAAACTCTGTAGAAAATCTCACCAGTAGAATGGATGAAGGAGAGGACAGAATATCTAAGCTAGAAGACCAGGTGGCAGATCTAATACAATCCAACAAAGAGAAAGACAAACTAATAGAAAAGTATGAATGGGAATTTCAAGATATTCGGGACACTATGAAAAGATCAAATATAAGAATTCAGGGTATAGTAGAAGGAGAAGAATTTCAATCCAAAGGTATAGTAGGCATCTTCAACAAAATCATAGAAGAAAACTTCCCCCAAATTGGGAAAGAGGTGCCAATGCAGATACAGGAAGCATTTAGAACACCAGCCAGACAAAACCTGGAAAGAACCTCTCCTCGCCATATTATAATCAAACTACCAAACACACAATCCAAAGAAAAAATATTGAAAGCAGTTAGAGAGAAAAATCAAGTTACCTACAAAGGCAAGCCCATCAGGATCACAGCAGATTACTCAACACAAACTTTCAAAGCCAGAAGGGCTTGGAGTGATGTATTCCAAACTCTGAAAGATAACAACTGTCAACCAAGGCTACTTTATCCTGCAAAACTATCCATTCAAATAGATGGAGAAATAAGGACATTCCATGACAAAAGCAGGCTAAAGGAGTATTTGAAGACAAAACCAGCTCTACACAAAATACTTGAAAGAATCCTCCATGCCGAAGAGAAAGAAAAACACACATATAAGGAACCTGGAAAACAACAAACAACACTCAAATACTAGTTAATATAAGAGAGCAAAGGTAGAACCAGAAGCACAAAAAAAAAAAATGGCAAACATAAATACACATCTTTCAATAATATCTCTTAATATCAATGGCCTCAATGCTCCAACCAAAAGACATAGATTTGCAGACTGGGTTAAAAAGCAGGACCCTACAATTTGTTGTCTCCAAGAAACTCACCTTTCTACAAAGGATGGACATTATCTTAGGATGAAAGGTTGGAAAACGGTGTTTCAAGCAAATGGACCCAGAAAGCAAGCAGGGGTTGCTATCCTAATAGCTGACAAGGCAGACTTCACTCCAACATTAGTCAAGAAAGATAAGGAAGGTCACTTTATATTGATTAAGGGCACACTCCAACAGGAGGACATTACAATCCTAAACATATATGCACCTAACATGGGGGCTCCCAAATTCATCAAACAAACACTGTTAGAACTAAGGTCACAGATAACACCAAACACAGTGGTAGTTGGTGACTTTAACACCCCACTCTCATCAATTGACAGGTCATCCCGGGAAAAAATAAACAGAGAGGCATCTGGACTAAACGAGGTCATAGAAGGAATGGACCTAACAGACATATACAGGACATTTCATCCAAATGCTGCAGAATATACATTCTTTTCAGCAGCACATGGATCATTCTCTAAAATAGACCATATATTAGGACACAAAGCAAATCTTAACAAATTCAGGAAAATTGAAATAATTCCTTGCATTCTATCTGACCACAATGGAATCAAACTACAAATCAATAGCAAGAAAGGATATAGAGCATACACAAAATCATGGAAACTAAACAATACATTACTAAATGATGAATGGGTCAATGAAGAAATCAAGAAGGAAATCAAAAAATTTATAGAGTCAAACAATAATGAGAACACAACATACCAAAATCTCTGGGACACAATGAAGGCAGTTCTAAGAGGTAAATTTATAGCTTTAAGTGCCTATATTAAGAAATTAGAAAGGTCGCAAATAAATGACCTAATGCTTCACCTTAAAGCCTTGGAAAAAGAAGAACAAGGCAAACCAAAAATCAGTAGACGGGAAGAAATAATAAAGATTAGGGCAGAAATTAATGAAATAGAAACCAAAAAAACAATACAAAGAATTAATGAAACAAAGAGCTGGTTCTTTGAAAGGATAAACAAGATTGATAAACCCTTAGCAAATCTGACCAAAAGAAAGAGAGAAGAGACACAAATTAATAAAATTAGAGATGAAAAAGGTAACATCACGACAGATGCCAGAGAAATTCAAAAAATCATAGGGACATATTATAAAAACATATACTCCACAAAGTATGAAAATCTGAAAGAAATGGATGATTTCCTTGATTTATATGACCTACCTAAATTAAATCAAGATGAGATTAATCACTTAAATAGACCTATAACAAGCATGGAGATCCTAACAGTTATCAAAAATCTCCCAACTAAAAAAAGCCCAGGCCCAGATGGATTCACTGCTGAATTTTACCAGACCTTCAGGGAAGAGCTAACACCATTGCTTCTTAAGCTTTTCCATGAAATAGAAAAAGAAGGAATTCTACCAAACTCCTTCTATGAAGCCAGCATCACTCTGATACCAAAACCAGGCAAAGATAGAACAAAAAAAGAAAATTACAGACCAATCTCCCTCATGAACATAGATGCAAAAATTCTCAACAAAATATTGGCAAACAGAATACAAGAATACATTAGAAAGATCATTCACCCTGACCAAGTAGGCTTTATCCCAGAGATGCAGGGATGGTTCAACATACGCAAATCTATAAATGTTATACATTATATAAATGGGTTGAAGGACAAAAATCACATGATCATCTCATTAGACGCAGAGAAAGCATTCGACAAAATCCAACATCCCTTCATGATAAAAGTCCTACAGAGACTGGGAATAGAAGGAACATATCTCAATATAATAAAGGCTATTTATGATAAGCCTACAGCCAACATATTACTAAATGGGGAAAAACTGGATGCTTTTCCACTAAAATCAGGAACAAGACAAGGGTGTCCACTGTCCCCACTTTTATTTAATATAGTTCTGGAAGTCTTAGCCATAGCAATAAGGCAAGAGACATGCATAAAAGGGATACAAATCGGAAAGGAAGAGGTCAAGTTATCATTATTTGCAGATGACATGATTCTATATATAAAGGACCCTAAAGACTCTACTAGCAAACTGTTAGAGCTGATAAAAACCTACAGTCATGTAGCAGGATACAAAATAAATACACAGAAATCAGTAGCCTTCATATATGCTAACAACAAACACACAGAGGATGAGATCAGAGAATCACTCCCATTCACAATTGCATCAAAAAAAATAAAGTACCTTGGAATAAACCTTACTAAGGAAGTAAAGAATCTATACAATGAGAACTTTAAAACACTCAAGCGAGAAATTGCAGAAAACACTAGGAAGTGGAAAAACATCCCTTGTTCCTGGATTGGAAGAATCAATATTGTGAAAATGGCAATCTTACCAAAAGCAATCTACACATTTAACGCAATCCCCATCAAAATTCCAAAGGCATTCTTCACGGAAATAGAAAAAACAATCCAAAAATTCATTTGGAATCACAAAAAACCTCGAATATCTAAAATAATACTGAGCAACAAAAATAAGGCTGGTGGTATCACCATACCTGATTTTAACCTATACTACAGAGCCATAGTAACAAAAACAGCATGGTACTGGCACAAAAGCAGACTTGTAGATCAATGGAACAGAATAGAGGACCCAAATGTAACCCCATGTAGTTATAGCCACCTGATATTTGATAAAAATGCCAAAAATACTCATTGGAGAAAAGACAGCCTCTTCAGCAAATGGTGTTGGGAAAACTGGATATATATCTGTAGAAGGATGAAAATAGATCCTTCTCTTTCTCCGTGCACAAGAATTAAGTCCAAATGGATTAAGGACCTTAACATCAGACCTGAAACTCTGAAACTGCTAGAGGAAAAAGTAGGGGAAACCCTTCAACATATTGGTCTTGGCAAAGACTTTCTGAATACAACCCCAATTGCTCAGGCAATAAAACCACAGATTAACCACTGGGACCTCATGAAAATACAAAGATTTTGCACTGCAAAGGACACGGTGAAGAAAGCAAAGAGGCAACCTACAGAATGGGAAAAAATCTTCACCAGCTATATATCTGATAGAGGATTAATATCTAAGATATACAAAGAACTCAAGAAGTTAAATAATAAGGAATCAAACAAACCAATCAAAAAATGGGAAATGGAGCTAAATAGAGAATTCTCAAAGGAAGAAATACGAATGGCATATACGCATCTAAAAAAATGTTCTACATCCCTAGTCATCAGGGAAATGCAGATTAAGACTACATTGAGATTCCATCTCACTCCTGTCAGATTGGCTACCATCATGAAAACAAATGATCATAAATGTTGGCGGGGATGTGGAAAAAGAGGAACCCTTCTACATTGTTGGTGGGAATGCAATCTGGTCCAGCCTTGTGGAAATCAGTGTGGAGGTTCCTAAAACAGCTAAAGATTGATCTACCATATGACCCAGCTATAGCTCTCCTAGGCATATATCCTAAGGACTCATCTCATTACCTTAGAGATACTTGCTCAACCATGTTTATTGCTGCTCAATTTATAACAGCTAGGAAATGGAACCAGCCTAGATGTCCCTCAACTGATGAGTGGATAATGAAGATATGGCACATTTATACAATGGAGTTTTACTCAGCAGTAAAGAGAAATGAAGTTATGAAATTTGCAGAAAAGTGGATGGATCTGGAAAGAATTATAAAAAAAAATAAATAAATAAAATAAAATAAAATAAAATAGAACTTCTTTCTGACTGTTTAATTAGAAATCTAAACAGAATATGGGCTTTATTACAATGGTGTGCCTTTTGTTATGTGAGAAAACAATTTTAAATTTTTCTTACAAATAATAAATATTTTGGGTCCTATGAAGCCAAATTTATGTTTCCTTTAGCTGGTTTGTTGACACATACCTATTGGGAGACTAAGAAAAGGATCAAAAGTTTAATAGTTCAAGACTAGCATAGGCTATTTAGTGAGATCTTGTTTAAAAAAAAAAAAAAAAAAAAAAAAAGAAGCTGAGGCAAGTATGGTGGTGCATGTGGTGCATGCCTTTAATCCCAGAATTTGGGAGGCTGATTTCAGTTGATCAGCGTGAGTGTGAGGCCAGCCTGGGCTACAGAGTGAATGCAAGGTCAGCCTGGGCTAGAGTGAGACCCTGCATCCAATAAACCAAAAAACAAAAAAGTTGAGCCTTATAAAAGAAGTTGGGATCATATCTGTAATTCCAACATTTAGGAGACAGAAGCAGGATGATTGTTATGAGTTCAAGACAAGCCTTGGCTACATAGTGAGGTCCAGGCCAGCCTGAACTATATGTTGTGTGAAACCATGCCTCAAAAATAGTCTTTTCTCTTAAAATTATTTGAATGATTCTTTCTAATAAAGACCTCTGGTAAACATGTATTGAATTCCTAAATCAATACAATTTTGACTACTTAATAAACCTGGTTGATAAGATTGGATGCTAATACCCATAAGTAGGTTTGCCCTTTTGATTAAGTTTTAGGCAGTATGTCCGGGCAGTAAATTCTTTAAAGGACTCACTGTAGGAGGTTTTCATATGATCCTTTCAATTAGGAGATAATCCCCTTAGCTAAGCTGTAGCTCTTTCTTTCAAAGATGGTTCCCTTTCTTCTCATTCTTCATTTCTTGCACCCATGGACCTTCTCTAATACATTCTTGTGGAGACACATGTGAGCTGTTACCTCACCAGCTGGCATTTAAGTGGTTATATGGAAAATTGAATTCTAACACAGGTAATTGCCTTTTTGAATTAAGAAAATCATGGCTGGGATAAAATTCTGTGTTTATACTTTTGTTTCAAAATTTTATTTTTCTGTTTATACTTTTGATATTGTTCTAAGTAACAGCTGTAGAGATGACTTAGTAGTTAAGGTGTTTGCCTGTGAAGCCTAAGGACTCAAGTTCAATTCCCTAGTACCCATGTAAGCCCTGATGTGCCTATTCTCTATCTGCCTCTTTCTCTCTCATAAATAAATAAATAAGGATATTTTAAAAAATAAAATAAAATGCTTATAGTTTTGATGTTCTAAGTCATAACTCTTGTGTCTCTTGAAATTATAAGAACTGGGGTTGGGGAGATGGCTTAGTGTTTAAGCTGCTTGCTTGTAAGCCTGATGACGCAGGTTCAAATCTCTAGTACCAGTGTAAAGCCAGATGCACAAGATGGTGCATACATCGGGAGTTCATTTGCAGTTTCTGGAGGCCCTGCCACATGCCATTCTCATTCATACTCTCTCTCTTTCGCTCTCTGTCTCCCTACTTGCAAATAATAATATTTTTTTAAAAATTGTAAAACCTGGGCTGGTGAAATGGCTTTGTGGTTAAGGCATTTGCCTGCAAAGCCTAAGAACCCCAGTTCGATTGCAGGCCCCCTGCAAGCCAGGTGCACGAGGGGGCACATGCATCTGGAGTTCATTTGCAGTGGCTGGAGGCCCTGGTATACCCATTTTCTCTTTCTCTCTATCTACCTTTTTCTCTCTCTCAAATAAATAATAAATAAACGATAAATAAAATATTAAAAAATTATAAAAACTATTAACCAAAATTTCTTTAAATAAAACTTCAGTATAGGTATTGTTTCTTTCTCATCATTAGAAACATCTTAAAAATCACAGTAGATTGAGGCTCAGTGGTAGAGTGCTTGCCTAGCTTTTACCAGACCTTGAGTCAATCGCTACCACCACAAAAAAGAAAAAAATTGTGTTTAGTTAATTTTCTTGATACATGGCTACTTTGATGTCTTATTCCAAATATCTATTGATTGGATTATATTTTTTACATTAGAAAATTATCATATTTTGCCCTGCTTGTCAAAAGATCACTTTAGGCCTGGAGAGATGGCTTAGTGGTTAAGGTGCTGATCTGCAACTCCTAAGGACCCAAGTTCAAAACCGCAGTACCCACATAAGCCAGATGCACAAAGTGGCACATGTGTCTGGAGTTCATTTGCAGTGGCTAGAGGCCCTAGTGTTCCCATTCTCTCTATCTATCTGCCTCTTCCTGTCTTTCTCACTCTCTCTCTCTCTCTCTCTTAAATAAATAAATATATTAATAAAAGAAGAAAAGAGCACTTTAGTCAATATATAAGTATCTCTGAGAGTCAAGATTTAAGGGTGTTTGAGCTTAGTCTTTTTAAGGTTTCTTTTAATCCTAGTTAGAATTCATGTGACTGTCAGCACAAATAGTATTCATAAATGCCAGCATAACTTGGTTTCATGACTGGATAATTAGTGAAACTACTGAGGTCTTCTTTGTACTTTCTTTTCTTGGGTTGTTATCTATGCTGGTCTAGAAATGTGTGTTCCTCAGTGGTTGGTGACACTGTGGCTTTTTAAAAATGCTTATTGGAAGGAAACAGCAGAGAAAACGAAGAAAAAGAACATCAAAATTAAGTTTTGGGAGGCCTGGGGAGATGGCTCAGCAGTTACAGGCACTTGGTTGTAAAGCTGCCCGCTCAGGTTCAGCTCCCCAGCACCCATGTAAAGCCATACACAAAAAGTGGCTCAAGCATCTGGCATTCATTTCAAGTGGCAAAAGACCCTTGTGCCCCGTCCCAAGACACATGAATGCAAATAAATAGATTGACAGATGATAGATAGATGATTGATGATAGATAGATTATACATAGATAGATAGATAATAGATAAATGATACTTTTAACATGTTTTGTGGGGCTGGGGAGGTGGCTCAAATCGCAAAAGCACTTACTGCACCAGCATGATGATGGGAGTTCAGATCCCACATAAGGCTAGACACAGTGAAAGAACATCTATAGTATTAGCCCTTCTACAACAAGATAGAAGGTATAGACAAGAGACTCCTGGCAAACACAGCAGTGAACAAAAGACTCTGCCTCAAACAAGGTTGAAGGCTAGGACAAACACACACACAGGGTTTGCACCATGAAGTGCACGTGTCTACTGTTGTAATCAGTTCCACATTGTTGGGGCAACATCCAGCCAGATACTTGTGAGAAGAAGGGGTTTATTTCAAGTTTACAGATCAAGGGGAGGTTCTATCAATGGCAGGATAAGCTGGCTTCCTTTCACAGATCTAAACACAGAGAAACTACTAAACAGCCAGCTAACACCAAAAAGTAGCAAACAGCACCCACCAGAGCTCACACAGCTCTCTCCACACCTTTGAGCTGGAATTAGATCTGCCCTCTAGTAACATTGCCTCCACCATCTGCCTGCTGGAGATGTAAGCAGAAAGTTTAGCCTAATCAAAAAATGGCTGAGGGCTGGAGGGACGGCTTAGAGGTTCGGGCATTTGCCTGCAAAGCCAAAGGACCCAGGTTCGATTCCCCAGGACCCATGTTAGCCAGTGCACAAGGGAGCGCATGCATCTGGAGTTCATTTGCAGTGGCTGGAGGCCCTGGCGCACCCATTCTCTCTCTCTCCCCCTCCCTCTCTCCCCCTCTTTCTCTGTCAGATAAATATATAATAAAAAATGGTTGAAAAGCTGGGCATGATGGCACATGGCTTTAATCCCAGCTCTCAGGAGGCAGAGGTAGGAGGATCACCATGAGTTCGAGGCAACCCTGAGACTACATAGTGAATTCCAGGTCAGCCTGAGCTAGAGTGAGACCCTACCTCGAAAAAAGAAAAAAAAAAGAAAAAAATGGCTGAGGCTATGGGGGCCGGCGACATACATTCAAACTACCACACCTATGTTGGCACATACATGAACACAGAAAAATAACAAAGAAAAGTTTTTAAAAATAAGTTTTAAGTTTTAGAGTTGAGGATATAGCTCGGTCATATAGCAACTGCCTATGATACCCAAAGCCCTTAGTGAATTCCTAAACATGACCACCTCCAAACAGTTTTTAGTTGGAGGGTATGGTACAGTGTCAGAGACTTACTTAGATGTGCAATGCCTGACTGGATTCAATCCCCAAAACAGGGAGGGGTCTCAGTCTCAGAACAGAAAGTTGAGAACTTGACATTTGGAGACAGAGTGCCTCTCCTACCACTATGTTCATAGAAGGCATTCATTCAATATTTGCTGATTGAATAAACAAAACATGAGACAGGGGCTGGAGAGATGGATTAGCAGTTAAAACACTTGCCTGTGAAGCCTAAGGACCTAGGTTTAATTCCCCAGTACCCACGTAAGCCAGATGCACAAGGTGGTGCATGTGTCTAGAGTTTGTTCGCAGTGGCTGGAGGTCCTGGCATGCTCATATTCTGCCTCCTTCCTCCCCGACTCCCTCTGAAATAAATAAAAATTTAAAAAATATTTTTTAAAAACTTGAAACTGGTAAATAATAGTATGTGTTGTTTGCTTAGGATGAAGGTGACCAAGCAGCAAGCGTTGAAGAACTAGAAAAACAGATTGAAAAACTGAGTAAAGTAAGTGCTCTTCAGATTAATGTTCTTTTTATTTAGTGTTTCAGAAGTCTGCACTGTATGCAGTTTGTTTTCCTGACTAAGTAAAAGCAGCTTTTCCTAAGTAATTAAAATAAAGAACTCTAGAAATAGTCTCACAATTGTTTAAAGTTTACCGCTGCCCATGTTCAAAGCTTGCCTCTGAAGACTTGGTGCTGAACCTAACCAGAATCTATGAAGAAAATTTTCTATATTCTTTAGCTTTCTGCTTAAATGCAAAATATTAGTAAAGGCCTGGTTTTATTTCTTAGAACTAATTACTCAAAAACTTCAGTTGTGTTTCCTTTGTATGTATTTTATTTGCATTGAATTTATAAACAAAATATATTTAGGTATTTATCATTTAAAACTTTATTTCAGTATCACTGGTAAACATTAAGATGACTTTTTAAAAATATATTTATTTAAGCCGGGCGTGGTGGCACACTCCTTTAATCCCAGCACTCGGGAGGCAAAGGTAGGAGGATCGCTGTGAGTTCGAGGCCACCCTGAGAATATAAAGTGAATCCCAGGTCAGCCTGGGCTAGAGTGAGACCCTACCTCAAAAAACAAAACAAACAAACAAACAAATATTTATTTATTTATTTATTTATTTGAGAAGAGAGAGGCAGAGGGAGAAAGAGAGAAAGGGTGCACCAGGGTTTCCAGCTGCTGCAAACTCCAGATGTGTGCACCCCATTGTGCATCTGGCTTACGTGGGGCCTGGAGAGTTGAACCAGGACCCTTTGGCTTTGCAGGCCTTAACTGCTAATACATCTCTCCATCATAAGATGACATTTTTGTAAGAAAAAATAAGCTTTTTAAAGTAATGTGAGATAGCTAGGTATTATTATATCAATGTTCAATACACAACTGTGTCTCAAAATTCAGTCATGCTGACTAGGCTTGTGGAAAGCATCTAAAAAGAGAAATTAATTAGTTAACTACATATATAAATATCGGTGATATGCTTCAATCAGTAGGATTAAGCCAATTTGCTTTGACTCAGTAACATATGATAATATAGAGTCATGTTTTAAGATGTGTTTTAATATGATACCTAATAAAATAAAACTTACCCTCTGAATTCTTGTTTAAACCCAGGACCTTTCTTATAATCCTCATTTGTTATGAAATTATCCCTGAAATAATTTCTGTCATTATAAATGTGACTACAATTGAAGTCAGACATGAAATATTTAGTTCTTTGCTGATTTTTTTCAATAGTGAAATTTATCACTATAAAGTCATGCTGTGAGTATAAAGTCACCTAGGTTATTTTGAAACCCTTATCATCTGTAATATAATCAAATGTATTGTTTTGTTTTGTTTTGTTTTGTTTTACAGCAACAGAGTCAGTACAGAAGAAAACTCTTTGATGCATCTCATTCATTACGTTCAATGATGTTTGGCCAGGATCGTTATAGACGCAGATACTGGATTCTTCCCCAGTGTGGAGGGATTTTTGTGGAAGGCATGGAAAGTGGTGAAGGTAGGAACTATTAATGATTTATAGAGTGTAGTATTAAATACAGCACTATATTTTTTCAGGCCCTGTTACTGCTACAGTATATTTTGTGCCTTGTATACATAATCAAATGTGCTTTATTAATGAGCACTGTAAATCCTTGATTCCCATTCCTCCTGAACCCCTTTCACCAGCAAATACTTCTTCCTTATCCATGATTTTTCTATTACCACTCTTTCTGACACCAAACATTCACTATTCTTTTTTATTACATTGTGTACAAAGATCTTCATTTACATTACCCTTTATGTTGCTGCTTCCAGATTCCTCTGCCTTCACGTTGTCAAACTTTCAAATACAAATGACATACTCTGTAATTTCACAACAAGCCTCTATCCTGAACTCATGGAAAGAACTTGTTTAAATCCACAATACTTCTTATAGTCTTCATTTAATTTTGAAATCATATTTGCAAGTTGTAACACCTTACCTCCATTTGTAAACATCTTCCTTTCTTACATTTTATGTCATCACCTCTAAAAATATCTTTTTGCTGGCTTCATTTCTGTTACATTGAGTAATATAGCACATCTTGAACTTACATGTTTAGTAAACCTTATTAAGCCAGATTTACAGAATTCTGTGGCTAAGCATTGCAAATATCTAAATTCTGATGGGGCCAAAGATGTTATATCAGTGCTTATGAATTTCAGGATGTAGCTTTTGAACCATGACGCTATTTGGAGGCAAAAACTTATTTCATATTTATTTGAATTTATATATACTGCAGAAAGCACAATGCGATATAAAACGTAATCTATAGCCAGGCATTGTAGCTCATACCTGTAATTCCAGTCCTTTGGAGGTTGAGTTTGATACCAACCTAGGTTACACAGCAAGCCCTTGAAGAGAGAGAGTGTGGGAGACCTACATGCCGTGCAGAAGTTTACAGTCCAGTGAGGAGAAAGGATTGGCTAATAATATAGGTGATTATAGTAATAATTATAAAGTAATTGTTTTTAAGCTTTTTGTTTTAGCCACAGAACATCTTTTTAGTGAAAATTTTATGCATAAACCTCAGATTCTTTTTTAAAAAAGGAGAATTGTTCTGATCAATCTATCTGGGATAACTCCTAGCCTTTCTAAAGAAATCTCAGCTCTATATACTTGCTTCCCAACCCATAGGTGGCTGCTGGGGCAGCTCTGCTGAATATTAGAAGTTTGCATATTAGAGAACAAGATCAAAGTTCCTGGAGGACTCAAGGAAGGGACAAGTCCTATAGTCTATTCAATATTTTGTTATAATACACTGTGAGCTCTTTTTCAGGCAAGAACTATAAACAGAGTAAAATACACTAAAATAAATAACCTGACAACACAGTCCAACTTACTACATGGGAACAATAAAAGATAGATGGCTGGGGAGAGGGCTCGGTGGGTAAAGCACTTATTGCACTAGCATGAGTACCTGACTTTAGAACTCAAGTCCATATAAAGCTGTATAGAACAGTGCTAACAACTGTAATCCCAGTGTGCCTATGGCAAGATAGGACATGCAGAGAGGAGACTCCTCCTTGGGGTTATCTCAGGGGCCAGCTAGCATACAGTTCTAAATAACAAAAGACCTGCCTCAAACGAGGTAGAAAGCGAGTACTGACACCCAAGCTTGTCCTCTGATCTCCATACATGCACCATGGTACACATGCACCATCACATACACACACCAAATGAAAGAGGAAGAGAAACTAGTCGTGAAACTATTCCAATTGCTCAGGTAAAAACTAGGGAGGACAGGTGTGGTGACACTTTTAATCCAGCACTCAGAAGGCAGTGGTAGGAGGATTACTATAAGTCCAAGGCCACCCTGAGACTACATAGTGAATTCCAGGTCAGCCTGGGCTAGAGTGAGACCCTACCTCGAAAAAAGGAGGTCCTAAAATTAAAGACAAGAAGCACAGAAAAAGAAATCTTAAGGCTGAGAGATGGCTTAGCGGTTAAGGCACTTGCCAGCAAAGCCTAAGGACCCAGGTTTGGTTCCCCAGTACCCATGTAAGCCAGATGCACAAGGTGGCACATGCGTCTGGAGTTCATTTGCAGTGGCTAGAGGCCCTGGCATGCCCAATCTCTCCCTATCTGCCTCTTTCCCTGTCTCTCCTACTCTCTTTCAAAATAAAATATTTTTAAAAAGGAAAAAGAGATCTTGAAGGTAGAAGTGATGTGTGAAATTAAGTATGCTATGATCAGAGATAAATCAGATGACTTAATTATCAGTAGAAAAATTGTGATGCCTAAACCCAAATCCAAGTCAAGATTAGAAATTGTTTTGGAATGGAGTTATGTAAAAATTTTAGTATATGCATCTTATTCAAACTGACAGAATGGTGAGTCCAAAAACATAGAGGCACTGTTCAGGTGAATGAGTCTTTGCCTTAGCTGTGAGTAAAATTACTGAAAAGCTTACACAAGACCAACCTGATCCCAACCCCAAACTGAGTATTGTTTGTCACCTAGGCATCTAAACTTGAAGTTATCTAGGATATCAACTGTTCTTTCAGAATTTCTGAAAGCATCATTTTGCACAATACTACTACTAGAACCTAGCTCTTTATCAACATATACTTGGATTATTACAATTGCCCTCAGCAGTCTCCTCCTTCTGTTACATTCTGTCATTATATCACATCTCTGCTCTAAAATCTTGCAAGGTGTCCTATTGCCTATGAGGTGGCATAGTAAATCTGTACTTAGTTTATCACCCAAGGTTCCATATAATCTCTCTTCAGACTGTTACTCAACACATGTCATCTTCCCATGTCTTCCCAGTCACTTATAACTATAATGTGCCTTTTCTTCAATCACTTAAACTTTTATCCATTTATCTTTACATGTGAAATAGAAAATCATGAAAATTATTATACCATTATTTTGGCATACTGTTTCCAGATGCATATATAAATCTTCTCATATTCATCTATATTGTATTCTCCATGAACTTTATTTACACAAGATTATAATAACAAAGTTGATTGGTAATAGTAACAGGCCACACAGATCTCCTGAGCCTCTTCGTGATTATAGAGAGGTGTGCCTTCTCCAGTTGCAGGCTATTCTGAGAGAACCCTGCCATTATATTACTGGATATTTTTAGGTTAGTTTAGGAGGCATAGAAAACCCTTTTTTCTCTAAGAAATAGCAAATATATCAGAGGGCTTCCAGGCATAGGTATAACACTCAGGGTTATGCATACAGGGCCAATGTCTATATTTTGAGGGCTCTGGGAACAGTGCCAACATCAGCTTAAGTAAAGATGCTGCTGTTACTCTGCCAATTAGCTCAATAGCTAAGCTGATTTGCTGATGCGTCTTGGGAGAAATGGAAAGAAGAGAATCACCATGACCATTCAGCTAAAACTAGGGGCAACAAAATGCTAACAAAATGTATGCCTACCTATTTGGCACAGGTATCAGTTGGATTTAGAATGATGTTGTCAGTGTTTATTAACAGTGATAGACTGAGCAGGAAATGTCATATAACCAAATAACCACAAAACAATGTACTACATCATTAGGAAGTATAGATCATCCATGAGCCATTTTCACCTACATCCAACAAAGCAATCCAAAACTATGCAATTATCTAATTCTACATGTGTCAAGAAATCAATGCTGGTTTGTTGGTGGTAAGAGGCCAGGCCGTCTCAAAAGCACTGTCCATCAAGCTAGCTAACAGTGATCATATCCTCAGCGTCATGGGGCAAAGAACCCCTCTGGAAAGTGATGAAAACCTTACCCCTTATGCCTGTAGTTAGGCTTTCATACTCTTACTGAAGAACACAGCTGCAAAAGTCCCCAGTACCTTTCAAGTTTTGAGTCACTATAAAATGTCTCCTAGTTACTTCCTAAGTAGGCAGACAGTGGTTTATATCCAGGTGGGAGGCAAGAAGGCATTTTATCCTTGAGCTTATCATAATGCCAGCATGCTAACTCAGAGCAACTACAGATCGGAAGTGGAATTGTTTAGTTGAAAGTTCTGTGCTGCTTTTGGGTGCCCCTAATGTTGGGAATGGATACTCTGGAATTCAAGATGCCAGGATAAGAGTGCCCCCTGCATCTGAGAAGTTAAAAACCTATACACAGTATGACTAATAAGGAGAAATTTGTGGAAGGCCAGGAAAAAAAAATGAGGTTAGCACCAGTAGAAGTAATCTATGTGGTAGAACCCTGGAGTGAAGTGCCAAGAAGGTTCTCCATAGGTGAGTTGGTTGAGTCTGACAAGTCAGCATCCTTATAGCTTTGCACTGTGTTGTATAAGCATCCAAAGATTATTCAGTACAGTTTAATATCTGCACAGTGAAGAGAAAGCCACTCGTGTTGTGACCACCTCTTTCCTTCTCTGGAAACGTTCATTCCAAAGCAGAGACCCAGATGGTCTGTCTTTTATTTTTGTCTTTGTGTTTGTTGTTGTCTCTTTTTCTTTCCTTTTCTGACTTTCTTTTTCCTGAAACATGAAAGGAGGAGATGGTATTTTTCCATCAGAGATGCCCTCCATATGAGATATACAGTATGGAAGTAAGGACGGCAGCAGGATCTCACCCTTATTAGAGTGTGCATTCATCAAAAAGTTACAACTGTTGGAAAAGATATAGCTAGCAAGTAACATGAGGAGAGCATCCAAATTTGTTTACATTTATTGATATGGTATGTGAAAAACATAAACCTCCCAAGCACATGTTGAAATAAAGGCAAATACAAAATAGGAAGTGGATATAGAATAAAATTATCCATTTCACTCTTTAACTCCTGAATACCATGCAACTTCGCTGAAGTGGTGGGACTTTCATCTTGTTTAGTTATACAGCAGAGAGCACTGAGACCAATCTTATACAGGATTGTTGAGGGAGTCCTTGTAGCCCTGTTCAGATAGGTCTCCACCATTCATTCTCTCTCTCTCTCAGATAAATAAAATAAAATATTTTAGAAAGGACTGGAGAGATGGCTTAGCCATTAAGATGCTTTGCCTGCAAAGCCAGAGGACCCAGATTTGATTCCCCAGGGCCCACGTAAGCCAGATGCACAAGGTGGCGCATGCATCTGGAGTTCATTTGCAGTGGCTGACGGCCCTGGTGTGCCCATTCTCTCTCTAACTACCTCTCTCTCAAATAAAGAAATGTTTCCATATTAAGTGATATGTAGATTTACTGCACATGCAAAGAGGCACAGCAACTCTATTTCCAGAACAGGTACCTAACATTCATCACCCAGAGGAAGCAAAACTAATAGGTGCTGTCAGTCTCTTTTGTTGACACCAGTCATAGACACTTAGTTAGCCAAACTGCATTATTAGCTTGTGAAATGATGTGGGTCAGAACCCCTGCCTGAATCTAATCTTGTGTATTCCTCCTCTAACTTTGCAACACTGTCTCAAAATGTCGTCAGATCCTCTAAAAATAAGTGGATTTAATAGCATACCTGGTCCACAGTTATAGAATCTCCCAGCAGAGTTCACAGTAAAATGTTGCACTGATATGTAGACATGCTTGTTCAGGACATAAATACTTAAGCATTGCTTTGCCAGTTAGGTCATCTGATCAAGGAATAATTAGTGTTCACACATAAAGTCCACAAGCTCTTGTGATGTGGTTCTAGTTTTTCAGTTGTAGGTAATATCAGAATCATAGCCCTATAGAGGATTTGCCAAGCTCTTTTGCAATCTGTAACAAGAGATTCTTGGCTCCCGGTTTCTAACATTCTCACAAACGTTTGAGGCTCTTCTCCTTTCTAGCTTAACGTTGTCAAGTATATGACTAGTGATCACTTTGGAGGGGGAGCCAAGCACAGCCCTTGTTGTCCTCATGTTACAAGGAAGCATGGTTTCAAGATTTGACTCAAGCTCATGAACTATCAACACCACTGATCTGGTTTCCAGAATCCAGGGAGGTGGCATATTCTTTCAGCTGCTCTCCTGACAGTGAGATCTTACCAGAGGGCTTACTCACCCTTATCTGTGAATATTCCTTCCATGAACCATCTCTCTCTAGTGACTCCACATCTACTAACAACTGTTCAAGCATGTGAACCATTTGATAGCCTGTCTCACTTCACGTGATTCATCCCTTTAAGTTTTTGCATAAGACCAGATGTCTATACTCTGGAATCATATAATCCTTGGTTTCTGACTCGTTGCTTTTGTTTATAAGCAATACTACATGTATTGCTATGAGAGACTCTAATCCCAGCTTCTTAAAGTGTGGATCATAACCCCACATGGAGCTTTGTAACTTAATGTGGGGATTGCAAAAAATTGTAGCAGCAGTAAAGAGATTTCTAAATGTGCAAAAACCAAAGACCAATTCAAAATCAAACTTTCAGGCAGGCGTGGTGGCGCATGCCTTTAATCCCAGAACTCCAGCAGCAGACCTAGGAGGATTGCTGTGTTTGAGGCCACCTAAGATGACATACTGAATTCTAGGCCAGCTTGGACTACGGCAATACCCTACCTCGAAAAAAAAAAAAATCAAACTTTCAATTGTTTTAAAATTTGCTATATTTTAATTGGAATATTAGCTGTTTATAATTATTCTGATACAAAAGTCATAGCACTGACTTTTACCATCTGCTTAGTCTACTGTCTTAGATACAAACTAGCCACAAACTAGTAAAAAATTGTTTATTTGTTTGTTTTTTTGTAGTTGATTTGTTTGGGGGGGGTTGTTGGTGCTGCTGTTGTTGCTATTGTTAAAATATACAATATTCCTGGCATAGTGGGGTACTGTTTTAATCACAGCGCTTGGAAGGGTGAAATAGGAGAATCACCATGAGTTCAAGGCCATCCTGAAGCTACAGAATGAGTTCTAGATTGGTCTGGGCTACAATGACATCTTACTTTAATACCCACCCCCTAAAAAATGATAGAAGTTTTGGAGAGTTTAGTTCTCAGAGTAAGCTAAACACAGATGTTAGTGTCCCATTATTAGCTGATGACTTGTATCAAGTGATGGGTTTGTGAAGAGCATATCTGTAACTGTTTCCCATGTGCCTGATTAGAAATGATGAAGTAAGGTGACCTCCTCAGGGCAGATGTGCAGTGCCTAAAGGTTCCATGAAGTATAAGAATTTTTTCCTCTACAATTTGTTTTGTGCAATTTAATTGTCATAAATCCTTTTTTAAAGAGCTTTTTAAAATTTTTAACTTTTCTTTTTTTTATTTTTTATTTTTTCTTTATTAGTTAGTTTTGTATTCAGTAAATACAGTCAGTTTGGTACCATTATTAGGCTCATCCATGACTTACCCCCTCCCCTTGGCCCCTCCTTGTTGAGGTATACGGGTCATGCATTGTGGAGTTAGCCCACAGTGCAGAGAAATTTTTAACTTTTATTTGAGGGAGAGAATGGGCACTCAAAGGCCTCTAGCCACTACAAACAAACTCCTGTTGCATGCTTCACCTTGTGCAGCTGGCTTACGTGGGTACTGGCAAGTCAAACCTGGGTCCTTAGAGTTCACAGGCAAACACCTTAACCACTAAGCTATCTCTCCAGCCCTAATTATCATATATCTTGATATCAGTGACTTTGAATATCTTTTGGTTGGAGTTTGAGTTTTTTGTATCTCTGGGTTTACAATTTTCATCAAACTGGGAAATTTACTTTTCAACTCTGCTATTTTTTTTTTTTTTCAGTTAAATGTTTGTTGCTGATTTTACTGTCTAGTTAATTCTGGAACAGCTTTGGTTGATTGGTTTTTCTCATTACACATAGCTTTCCTGCTTATTTGAATGCCTGCTAAATTTGGTTGGATGGCAAACATCACAATTTTTCCTTGTTCAGTGGCTGGATATTCTTTCAATTCCCACAAATATTTTGGGGCTTTATTAATACAGACACAGTTAAGTTACTTGGGAAAATTTGACCCCTTCAGGTCTCCCATTTAAAATTGACTCAGCAGGGCTGGAGAGATGGCTTAGCGGTTAAGCGCTTGCCTGTGAAGCCTAAGGGCCCCAGTTCGAGGCTCGATTCCCCAGGACCCACGTTAGCCAGATGCACAAGGGAGCAAACGCATCTGGAGTTCATTTGCAGTGGCTGGAAGCCCTGGTGCGCCCATTTCTCTTTCTCTCTCTTTCTCTCTCTCTCTCTCTCTCTCTCTTTGCCTCTTTGTCTGTAGCTCTCAAATAAATAAATAAAATAAACAAAAAAATTAAAAAAAATAAAATTGACTCAGCAGAACTAGGTGCTCAGTCAAGTGATTATTTTCCCCAAAAGTCATCTTCTGGCCTCCACAGGCAATATGTACACACACACATGTATCCAGGCACACATGAACACACATGTAATAAGAACTCTTTTAAGTCAACAGTGGATGTTAATATGAACCAGAAATTTATGAAGGAAAAATATGAGTAAACCTAAAAAAAAAGATATTCAGCCTGATAATGATCAGACATAATGCAATTTAGAATTTTACCTCCGAGATACTGTCAAAGACAATACTGATAGCATCCAGTGTTATTGAGGGGATAGGCAAAGAGGCTCACACGTGCTTCCTGTACAAATGTAGATTGATCCAAACTTTTCAGAGGGCAGTTTGACAACATATGTCAAGGACTCTAAGAAGTATGCAACTTAAGATTCAGTAACTTGCTAATTTAAGGATCTTGGCTTAAGGATGTGAATCACAAAAAGAAAAAATATCCAGAGATGAGAATATAAGTCATTTATAATTTACTATATAGTTAATCATTATTAGGAAACTTATTGGTACATAACAGTAGATGATTATTTAAGTGTAACTTTTAAAGACTATGATGTGCTTATATAGTTGATACTTCAGTGTTTACAGAATAATATTTCCTTGCTAAAATTATACAGGTATAAGTTTAGGTGCATAGAGAACTCCTTGAAGTGCTATATAGAATTATTGATAGTGATATTTTTGCTCAATAGTTTGTTTTTAGTACTGTTTGATTTTAATTTTTAATAATGAATATACATATAAAGCTTCCAATGAGTACAAAAATCTATAAAAAAGAAAGTTTTGGGAATAGTAGACAATATAGCAAAATTATTTAAATGTTCATGTAATTTTATGAATAATAAAATATAATTAAAGTATTAGTTGGATCAAAATAGCTGATTTTCATATTTTCAATTTTGTAGGCCTAGAAGAAATTGCAAAAGAAAAAGAAAAACTTAAAAAAGCAGAAAGTATCCAGATCAAAGAAGAAATGTTTGACACTTCTGGAGATACATTAAATTGTTCAAATATAGATCACTGTGATCAAAAAGATGATCTTAAAGAAAAAGATAACACAAATCTGTTTCTTCAGAAGCCTGGTTCATTTTCCAAATTAAGCAAGCTTTTGGAAGTAGCTAAGATGCCTCCTGAGTCAGATGTTATGAGCCCAAAATCAAATGCTAGTACAAATGGATGCACAGTGTCTTATCAGAATGGTGGGAAACATTCGCTGGGTAGTATGACCTCAACAGCAACACAAAGCAGCATGGAGAAGACAGACTCTAATTTGTTTAACGCCAGTTCAGGTGGTCCAGGAAAATTCTATAGTCCTCTCCCCAACGACCAGTTGTTAAAAACACTGACTGAAAAGAATAGACAATGGTTTAGCCTTTTGCCAAGAACACCTTGTGATGACACTTCACTCACCCATGCTGATCTGACCGCTGCTTCTTCTGGGGTTCCTCAGTCCCAGCCGCCATCCAAGGCACCTTCACCTGCTCCAGCTCCCCTGGGAGCTTCTGCTCAGAACCCTATTGGCCTAAATCCATTTGCTTTATCACCTCTTCAGGTTCGTACTTTAACTGAAACTCATGGTGCTATTGCTTTATTTCACCCAAAGAGTCTGAAAACTGAAGCAAGCCAGAATTTCTGCCACCAACCTTCGCTGGAACTACAAATTTCTAATCTATGTCTAAGTCTCCATTGTTTTTAACTAATTACTATTGTAGTATAACTAACGGTATAATTATGTTGGGAAACAAATGACATGAAATTTAATATTGTCCCTAATGTATTCAGTTTTCCTCTGTGATAAATGAAATACTTTTCTCAGAATTTGGAAAATAATTTCAGATTCTAAACATTTTCCCAACACCTTATATTAATGTACATTTTAACTGTTTGTTTTTGCAGATGAAAAGTGGAGTGTCTATGATGGGACTTCAGTTTTGTGGGTGGCCCACTGGTGTGCTTACTTCCAATATCCCATTTACATCACCTGTACCCAGTCTGGGACCAGGGATGGGATTATCCGAAGGAAACAGTAGTTCATTCTTGAATTCCAGTGTTGCTTCAAATAAAAGTGAATCTCCAGTACCTCCACATGACAAGATCTCTTTGGTTCAACCAGCAGCTGTTGAAGTAGCAAAACCAATAGATTTTCCTAGCCCAAAACCTATTCCAGAAGGTAGGTGCAATGACATGGCTCAAATCACTTGCTGTATTTTATCACCACAAGTTCCTGTTTTAAAACTAAATTTCTGGGCTGGAGAGATGGCTTAGCGGTTAAGTGCTTGCTTGTGAAGCCTAAGGACCCCGGTTCGAGGCTCAATTCCCCAGGACCCACATTAGCCAGATGCACAAGGGGGCGTATGCATCTGGAGTTCATTTGCAGTGGCTGGAGGCTTTGTCGTGGCCATTCTCGCTCTCTCTCTCTCTCTCTCTTTCCCTCTCTCTGCCTCTTTCTCTCTCTGTCACTCACAAATAAATAAATAAAAACAAACAAAAAAAAATTTTAAAAAAAACTAAATTTCTAATGACTTTATATGTAGCTAGCAAATCTTGAGGTTTGCTTTGTGCCATTATTTCCTGTTCAAAATATTTGTAAAAGATCTACATATTTTCTTAACTTAGAAATGCAGTTTGGTTGGTGGAGAATAATTGACCCTGAGGACCTAAAAACGTTGCTCAAAGTGCTACATCTGAGAGGCATAAGAGAGAAGGCATTACAAAAACAAATACAGAAACACCTGGATTACATTACTCAAGCCTGTGTCAAGAATAAGGATGGTAAATACCTAACAGATTTCTGCTTTCTGCCTTAAGTATTGGAATTAACTTTTTATCCTAAGCATATTTTAATGTTTTCTTACTTTATTTTTAATTCTGCTTAACAGATAGTAACTATGCATCTCTTAAAATACTTTTTAGCACCTGCACACATATGTGCCTTTTAGAAAAACTTCTTTTAAGGATATGCTGCCTGCATTACACAAGGACATGCAAGTGTGTTGTTTGATGTACATGGTACCCCAAGGATTTTACTCAATTTCTGAAAGAAATCATTGATGATGGTTTAAAAATCAATTTCTTTTCATACATAGTTGCTATTATTGAATTAAATGAACATGAAGAAAACCAGGTGACTCGAGATATTGTGGAAAACTGGTCAGTGGAGGAACAAGCAATGGAAATGGACTTGAGTATCCTTCAACAGGTAGAAGATCTAGAAAGGAGAGTTGCATCAGCGAGTTTGCAAGTAAAGGTAAAATTGACTGGGAATAAAAATCTGATTTTAGGATAATGGAAGGTAACTAATATTCATTGTTTGCCTACTATAAGCTAGTTATTGTACTAGGTTAATTTTATCTTATTTGAGTAGTTCTAAGTTAATTTCCTCCATATTTACAAATAAGGAAGCAAGCTCAGTATAAGCAACTGACCAATGGTTATATACATGACTGATTATAGACTCAAACTATATCTGTGTGACTTTAGAAAGCCTATGCTGTTTTTTACTAAATCTTGCTTCCTCCTCAATGGTATTCACAGAAACCATTTCTTATGTGGAGCTCTTTATCTCAAGCAAAATTTCTTAGTTTTTAACCATGATAAATATATATTTCAGTATGTTGTCATGGTCCTACCATAATCTTTCATATAGGACCAAGAACTCTCTTGCATATAAATCATGTTATATGTCAGGCTTTTATTCTGCATATTTTAAATTTGGAAAACAACATAGACATATTGAAATGTATGCTATATCATGATGAAAACGTAACATCATACATATATATGTAAAGTATTCATGTATATTATATTTATTTGAGAGAGAAAAAAAACAGAGAGAGAGAAAGAGAGAATGGGCACGCCAGGGCCTCGAGCCCTGCAAACGAACTCCAGATGCATGTGCTACCTTGGGCATCTGGCTTACGCGGGTACTGGGGAATCAAACCTGGTTCCTTTGGTTTTGCAAGCAAGTACCTTAACTGCTAAGCCATCTCTCTAGCCCACATATATTTTTATCTAATTGGCATAACACATTACATGTAATGATCAGAAGTGGTTTCCAATGGACAAGTGCAAAAAAGATTTATATAAGAATTTTTGGATTTTGAAAAGGGTACTTGTGACAATAAGTAGATACACATACAAAGTCATACATGCAAGTCAGAGACACTCAGGATTAGAAAACTGAGTCTCTATGTAATTTGATTTAATATTTCACATTTTGTTCAGAATAAAACATTTAAGGTATGATACTGTTTTGCCCAATAATTTAAATTTTGGTTTCATAAGTAATTTTGAGATCTCATAAGACCATCATTTTCCACAGATAGTAAAATGTCCCATTTTGCCACAAATATAATTATTGATATTGGAAGCAAAACCCATCATTTACTGAAACTATTGTGCTTGCAGACTATATGGCTATATGGCTGCTTCTGGTTTATGATACAGTATAAAAATGGCCCAGTATGCAACAAGTGAACTCTTTACACATGTTAATTTTATGGAGAAATAAAAATTATGCTGGGGGCTGGAGATGGCTTAGCAGTTAAGGTGCTTGCCTGCAAAGCCTAAGGACCCAGGTTCAACTCCCCAGACCAATGTAAGCCAGATGCACATGGTGGCACATATGCACAAGGTAGCAAGCGTGTTTGGAGTTCGATTGCAGTGGCTAGAGGTCCTGGTGCACCAATTTGCACTCTCTCTCTCTCTCTTGCTCTCGCTCTCGCTCTCTCCCTCTCTTGCTGTCTCTCATAAATATATTGTCCTGTTTAGTACCATAATTTTTAATATGTTTGTGGTATATCTTAGATTATACATTTTATTGCCTTCAGTTGAGAATAATGAGTGTAATTTAATTTTTTGGTAACATGTAATTACTAGTATGGAGACTAATCGCTAGACAGTGATTTCCTCAGAAAAGGCTTTACCTCTGTACTGTGTGTAGTATTGGTTGCTTTTCCAACTACTACATATGCTAAACATACCACAGTCTGTTCATATCCTGGTCATGGTCACTTATTGCTACTTGCTTGTTTAATGTTTCCAGTTTTAACTCAACATTTTCCATCTAATCTGCCAATTCTAACTGACAGCATTGGGGTTAAGGTTTCAAACCTGTTCACAGTGAGAGTGTGGTTTTGAAACATTTTCTCAGTGGCAGAGTCAGATTTGAGTGCCCTTATCTCATCACACTGCTGGATGCTTAAATGTTCTTGGCCATGCTCTAAGTAGCCAAAATAAATATATTTTCTGTTCATGTAAGGTGTTTTAACATCCTATCAATAAAATATTAGCCGGGCATGGTGGTGCACACCTTTAATCCCAGCACTTGGGAGGCAGAGGTAGGAGGATCGCCATGAGTTCAAAGCCACCCTGAGAATGCATAGTGAATTCTAGGTCAGCCTGGGCTAGAGTAAGACCCTACCTCGAAAAACCAAAAAAAAAGTATAAATAAAATATTAATGAATTACGTACATTACTCTAAAAATTGAATTGCATTTAGTCATGAATTATTTTAAATCAAGTGTTGAAAAAGTGGTAAAATAATCACAAAACATTTTATCGTCTGTAGAGGATTTAATTGTATTTTTTATTAAAAAGAAAATAAAGCCGGGCGTGGTGGCGCACGCCTTTAATCCCAGCACTTGGGAGGCAGAGGTAAGAGGATTGCCATGAGTTCGAGGCCACCCTGAGAGACGACATAGTGAATTCCAGGTCAGCCTGAACTAGAGTGAGACCCTACCTCGAAAAACCAAAAAAAAAAAAAAAAGAAAGAAAATAGTGTTATTTAGCCTGGGAACTTGCCATTGTAAAAGTGTATAAACAAGTGTCTTTGGTCTACTTAGGTATAGTTACTTCAGTTTCTATTTCTAATATTGTTAATACTTTGAAGTCTTTTTACATGTACATATACATATATATATGTATATATACATATACATATACATATACATATATATACATATATTTACACACATGTATATATTATTGACAACTTCTATACTTACAGACAATAAACCATGATATTTCCCTTCCCTCCCCCACTTTCCCCTTCACAACTCTGCTCTCCATTATATCCCCTCCCTCTCTCCATTAGTCTCTCTTATTTTGATGTCATCATCTTTTTCTCTTATTATGAGGGCCTTTTGTAGGTATTGCTAGGCACTGTGAGGTCATGGATATCAAGACCAATCTCTGTCTGGACAGTTGCATGTAAGGAATGGTGCCCTTCCTTTGGCTCTTACATTCGTCCCTCCACTTCTTCCGCAATGGATCCTGAGCCTTGGAAGGTGTGATAGAGATGCTTTAGTGCTGGACACTCCTCCGTCCCTTCTCAGCACTGTGTTGCCTTTTGGATCATCCCCGTGGTCATTACCATCTGAAAAGAGAAGCTTCTCTAACCAGAAGTGAGAGCAACATTAATATATGAATATGAACATTAAGTGTAGTGCTTTCAGGGCAGTTTGGTGAGAATAACATATGCATTTATCCAGACTAGAGCAGGCTTTATACCCCTAAGGCTCATGACTTCCCCTGCCATTGGCTTTTGATTAGGTTTTCAGTATCAGGCATATAATCCCTCCCATAGAGCAGGGCTCCAGTCCAATTAGAGAGCAATTGGTTCCCCCAGAGCAGACATGCCACTATTGCACTCGTTTGATCATTTGCCTCTCTGTCCAAACTTGAGGCTTCCAGCATCCGCTGTTTTCACCGCTGATGACTTCTGTCTCCCATAGCACTGCATAAAGTGCAGCTTTTTCTGGCTTTCAGTTGGCTGATCTACACGGAAAAGGTTTTCTGCTGAGTACCAACTTGATTTCTCAGTGATTTTGCAGCTCAGACATGTAAAGTGTTCAGCAATAGGGTTTTACCATCTGTTTCTCAAAGGAAACCAAGGGCCTTGGCAATAGCCTGGAATGTTTTGGAGGCAACAGTGGCCTCTCTGGCCAACAACTCACTGGAAGGTATCCTATCCCTGGCACTGAAAAATGTCTAGTAACAATCTATGGCTTCTGGGTATGCAATTATTCAAAAAAGTAGGTTTTCACATATCATATTCAAAATATCTTGAATTTTGATTGACCCTCCCCGCCACCCTTTCCCCTCCCTGTAATCTCTTCTTCTACTTACATATATACAATACCATCCCCTTCAGTCCTTCCCTCTCCTCCCTCCCTTATAGCCTTTTTCTAGTTTAATGGCCTCTGCTACCAATATTTGGTTCCAGCTCACACAGAAGTCTATACATTTGTAGCTAGGATCCACATATGAGAAAGAAAGGGCCTGGGTTACCTCACTTAGAATAATCCTTTCCAGATCCATCCATTTCCCTACAAATTTTATTTTTCTTTACCACTGAATGGAACTCCATTGTGTAAATGTACCACATCTTTATTATCCATTCATCTGTGGAGGGACATCTAGGCTGGTTCCATTTCCTAGCTATTGTGAATACAGCAGCAATGAACATGGTTGTGCAAGTATCTCTAAGGTAGTGAGAAGAGTCATTAGGTTATATGCTGGATCATATGGTAAATCTATTTTGAGCTGTCTCAAGAACCTCCACACTGATTTCTACAATGGCTGTACCAGATTACATTCCCACCAACTGTGTAGAAGGGTTCTCTTTTTTCCGCATCCTTGCCAACATTTATTGTCATTTGTTTGCTGGATGGTTTGCTTTAATGGCAGACATTCTAACAGAAGTGAAATGGAATCTCAATGTAGTTTTAAAATTGCATTTCCCTGAAGGCTAAGGACATAGAACACTTTTTTAGATGTTTATATGCCATCTGTATTTCTTCTGATGAGAACTCTCTATTTAGTTTCATAGCCCAGTTTTTAATTGGGTTGTTTGATTTCTTATTGTTCTGTTTCTTTGAGTTCTTTGTATATTCTGGATATTAATCCTCTATCAGATGTGTAGCTGGCAAAGATTTTCTCCCATTCTGTCTCTATTCACAGTGTCCTTTGCTATACAAAAGCTTTGTAATTTCATGAGATCCCAGTGTTTGGTTTGTGGTTTTATTTCCTGAGCAATTGGGGTTATATTCAGAAAGTCATTGCCTATGCCAATATGTTGAATGGTTTCCCCTACCTTTTCCTCTAGCAATTTCAGAATTTCAGGTCTGATATTAAGGTCCCTGATCCATTTGGATTTGATTCTTGTGCATGGCGAAAGATAAGGTTCTATTTTCATCCTTCACATATAGACATCCAGTTTTCCCAGCACCACTTGTTGAAGAAGCTATCTTTTCTCCAATGAATATTTTTGGCAGAAATCAGATGGCTGTAGCTTCCTGGATTAACATCTGGGTCCTCTATTCTGTTCCATTGATCTACATGCCTGTCTTTGTGCCAATGCCATGCTGCTTCTGTTACTATGGGTTTGTAATATAGCTTAAAATCAGACATGGTGATACCACCATTCTTATTTTTGTTGCTCAAAATTGTTTTGGCTATTAGAGGATTTTTGTGTTTCCAAATGAACTTTAGCATTGTTTTTTCTATTTCTGTGAAGAATGACATTGGAATTTTAATGGGATTGCGTTAGATATGTAGATTGCTTTTGTTAAGATTGACAGTTTCACAATATTGATTCTTCCGATCTAAGAGCATGGGATGTCTTTACATTTCCTTTTGTTTTCTGCAATTTCTGTCTTGAGTGTTTTAAAGTTCTCATTGTAGAGATCCTTCACTTCCTTGGTTAAGTTTATTCAAAAGTACCTTATTATTATTGTTTTTTTTTTTTTTTGAGGCAATAGTGAATGGGGGAGATGCCCTGACTTCAACCTCTGCATGTTTGTTGGTAGTATATAGGAAAGCTACTGATTCCTGTGCATTTATTTTGTATCCTGCTACATTGCCAAAAGTGTTTATCAGTGCTAACAGTTTTCTGGTAGAGTCTTTAGGGTCCTTTATGTATAGAATCATATCATCTGAAAATAATGATAATTTGATCTCTTCCTTTTCAGTTTACATCCCTTTATGAGTGTCTCTTGTCTTGTTCCTGAATTTAGTGGAAAAACTTCAGTTTTTCCCCATTTAGTATTATATTGGCTGTAGGTTTGTCATAAATAGTTTTTATTATGTTGAGATATGTTCCTTCTGTCCTCAGCTTCTGTAATGCTTTTACCATGAAGGGATGTTGGATTTTGTCAAATATTTTTTCTGTATCTATTGAGATGATCATGTGATTTTAGTCCTTCAAACTATTTATATGATATATTACATTTATCGATTTGTGTATGTTGAACCATCCCTGCATCCCTGGGATAAAGCCAACTTGGTCAGGGTGAATAATCTTTCTGATATATTCTTGTATTCTGTTTGCCAATATTTTGTTCAGAATTTTTGCATCTATGTTCATGAGGGAGATTGGTCTGTAATTTTCTTTTTTTGTTCTGTCCTTGTCTGGTTTTGGTATCAGGGTGATGCAACTTCATAGAAGGAATTTGGTTGAATTCCTTCCTTTTCTATTTTATGGAAAAGTTTGAGAAGCAGTGGTGTTAGTTCTTCCATGAAGGTCTGATAAAATTTGCCAGTGAATCTATCAGGGCCTGGACTTTTTTCAGTTGGGAGACTTTATAACTGTTTAGATTTCCATATTTGTTATAGGTCTATTTAATTGGTTTATATCATCTTGTAATTTTGGTAGGTAATATGAATCAAGGAAATCATTTCTTTCAGATTTTCAAACTTAGAGGCATATGTAGTCTTAAAGTATGTCCTTATGATTTTCTGACTTTCTTTGGTATCTGTTGTAATTGTCTTTTCTCATCTCTAATTTTATTAATTTTTGTCTCTTCTCTCCTCTGGTCAGGTTTGCTAAGGGTTTATCAATCTTGTTTAACTTTTCAAAGTACCAACTCTTTGTTTCATTGATTCTTTGGAATTTTTTTGTTTGTTTGTTTCTATTTCACTAATTTCTGCCCTAATCTTTATTATTTCTTCCCATCTACTGATTTTTGGTTTGCCTTGTTCTTCTTTTTCCAAGGCCTTAAGGTGAAGCATTAAAGTGTTTACTTGTGAACTGTCTAATTTCTTAATATAGGCACTTAGAGCTATACATTTCCCTGTTAGGACTGCCTTCATTGTGTTCCAAAGGTTTTGGTATGTTGTGTTCTCATCATTATTTAATTCTATGAATTTAATGATTTCATTTTTTATTTATTCAATGATCCATTCATCATTCAATAGTGTACTATTTATTCTCAATGAATTTCTGTATGCTCTGTATTTTTCCTTGTTGCTGATTTGGAATTTTCCTATATTTGGAGATTTCCTTTGTGTCCTAATATATGCTCTGTTTTAGAGAATGTTCCATGTGCTGCTGAGAAAAATGTATATTCTGCAGCATTTGGATGCAGTGTTCTGTAGATACCTGTTAGGTACATTTGTTCCATGACATCATTTAGTTCAGATGTCTCTCTGCTTATTTTTTTGCCGGGATGACCTGTCAATTGATCAAAGTGGGGTATTGAAGTCGCCCACTACAGTTGTGTTTGGTGTTATCTGTGACCTTAAGTCTAATAGTGTTTGTTTGATGAAATTGGGAACCCCCTCCCATGTTAGGTGCATATACATTTAGGATTATAATGTCCTCCTGTTGGAGTGTTCCTTTAATCAATATAAAATGACTTTCTGTATCTTTCCTTGGTAATGCTGGTTTGAAGTCTATCCTGTCAGATATTAAGAAAGAAACCCCTGCTTGTTTTCTAGGCCCATTTGCTTGAAATACCATTTTCCATTCTTTCACCCTAAGACAGTGTCTATCTTTCATTGAGAGATGAGTTTCCTGGAGGCAACAAATGTCAGGATCCTGCCTTTTAAACCAGTCTGCAATCCTGTGTCTTTTGGTTGGTGCATTGAGGCCATTGATATTAAGAGTTATTATTGAAGCCGGGTGTGGTGGTGCATGCCTTTAATCCCAGCACCCAAGAGGTAGAGGTAGAAGGATTGCCATAAATCCGAGGCCACCCTGAGATTACATAGTTAATTCCAGGTCAGCCTGGACCAGAGTGAGATCCTACCTCAAAAAAAAAAAATTTATTCTTGCCATTCTTCTTATTTTGTACTGCTTCCGGTTTCACTGAGTATGCAAAAGTCCCTGAGCCTCTTTCAAAGAACTTTGCAATGAGATCTATCACATTTGGTAGTTCTGTGATTATTCACTTACACTTTAAAGGCAATATAAATTTGCACCCCTGTTGTTATACTTGTATTAATTTCATTTGGGTGCACCTTTTACCCAGAATATTAAGCTCCCTTCTTAGGTTTGTTTTGTTTTGTTTTGTTTTGTTTTGTTTTGTTTTGTTTTGTTTTGTTTAATGAGGTAGGGTTTCACTGTGGCCCTGGCTGACCTGGAACTCACTGTGTATTCTCAGGGTGGCTAACTCTTATTAGTCTTTTGTTGCTGTTCTGTTGTATCAGTTACCTTGCAGAATCCAAGATCTTTGCAGGGTTCCCATTGTGTAGCAGTTTTATATTCTTTTGAGGCTATGGGAAGGAGATTTTGACATGGTTTTTTCCTATATGTTTGTGTGTACAATGCATAATTCTACTTTACCTGGAGCCTCAGCCTTGCTAGTCTCAGATTCACAATCCTCCTACTTCAGTTTCCCATATCTGGCTTTTTGTACTTCTTTCTTCTTTGTTTTTTGCATGTGTGTTATGTAAGCTTGCTTGTGTGTGGGCACACATGAGGTACACATGGACATGTGCATGTGGAGGCCAGAGGCTCATGTCATTTGTCTTCCTCAATCACTGTGCTCTACATCTTATGTTTGAGATAAGATCTCTCACCAAATGTGGATCTAGTTAGACTCTCTCAGCAATGATTCCCAGTTTCCATCTCCCCAGCTCGTATTATAGGCATCTGCTATCACATTCAGCATGTTTTCTTTCTAAGTATAAAGATTCTGTTGCAGTAACAGGGGAACTTGGTCCTAATATGTAGATTAAACTTATCTCTGAAGAAGGCCAGGCGTGGCGGTGCACGCCTTTAATCCCAGCACTCGGGAGGCAGAGGTAGGAGGATCGCTGTGAGTTTGAGACCACCCTGAGACTACATAGTGAATTTCAGGTCAGCCTGAGCTAGAGTCAGACCCTACCTCAAAAAAAAAAATATCTCTGAAGAGATTTAATTTTCATTTAATATGCATGCAGTAAATAAACTATTCCTTATCAGTCATGGATACCACAGAATTGAGCAAATATGATTCTTTAGCCTCAGAAAGTTTGCCATGAAACATTAAGTAACAGTATGGGTACATAGATGAAGAATCAAGTAACTATCATAGAAAAGTACAGCATAATGTGTGAATTTTAAAAAGAACACTTGACTTCCGGTGGGTATTTAGAAGAGATAGTAGAAGTTGCAACTATAACAGGGTAGGTAAGGTTTTGACCAGCAGCCTAAGTGAATTCCACTCTAAGAAGTGGGAACAACGTGAACAGAAAGCCAGGGTCAGGAAACTTAGCATGGTCATAGAAGAGCAAGTCATAGATTTGAATGCAGGATGGATGTCTAAATGGAATATGAGAAAAAAGATATTGAAATATTTGAATGCCCTGTTAAGATTTGGGACTTGGTTAAAGATTGGAATCTTTGAAGGATTTTGAGCCAGAAAATCAATATAAGCAAGCTAAATTACAAGATCATTCATGTATATATTCTGTTCCCATTATTTTACCTTCACTGTGCTAGAAATAAATGAAGGAAAGCAGACATAGTCCTTGCCCTCATGGGATTTACAGGTAGAAATATTTTAAATGATCATGCTACCATAAAATTATAATGACAAGGCCATGGAACACTTTAGGGTTCTAGGGAATCTAGGGAGGACTTAGCTTCCTGGAGGAATTAGAAAAGGCTGGAAAAAATTCAAGGAAGGTTTCCCCTCAGGGAAATTTTCATGTTAAAGAGAAAGTTAACGTAAGGGCTGCATGATGGGTGGAATGAGTGAGTGAAGAAGACCAAGAAAATAGTATAGAGATAAGGGTCCCAGCTTATACAGAGCCCCTGCAGCCAAAGGAAAGATGGTGAGTACAAGAACCTGCATAGAGAGCAGGGAAGGGATGGAAACAGAAAGCAAGAGCAAAATTCACAGACCATTTCTTGTAAACAAGCACATACAATTAATAAATATGATAACCTATAATCTTTTAGAATCCTTTTCCAATTATTATTATACCTTTCCTAATACCAAAAGGTGATAAATGTTCCTTTTCAAACTTTTCTTACAACTGTGTGTTTTTTTTCTTTTCTTCTTTGTCCTTGTTTAACTTGGCATTGGGAAACACAAGGTAAAAATTTTAGCAAAGATCCTTGAACCCTGCTGGTGTCTGCTGCTGTATTTTAAGTAAAGGTAATTCACCCCTCTGGCATTTTAAGGAGAAACCATAATAACATTATTCTCTTGATATATAGGGTTGGATGTGTCCAGAGCCTTCATCAGAAAGGGAGGACTTGGTATATTTTGAACATAAATCATTTACTAAATTGTGCAAGGAGCATGATGGAGAACTTACTGGCGAAGAAGAAAATAGTGCACATGCACTAGAACGGAAGAGTGACAACCCCCTAGATATAGCTGTAACCAGGCTGGCTGATTTGGAGCGGAACATTGAGAGAAGGTATCTGAAGAGCCCCTTAAGTACCACCATTCAGATCAAACTGGATAATGTGGGCACAGTTACTGTCCCTGCTCCTGCACCATCCATTAGTGGTGATGGTGACGGGTAGGTTATTGAGATTAACTTGAAAAATTATTGTGCTTCTTTGCTAATTGGAGCCTATTTCTATTGCCTGTTATCTATGTATCTTCTTGTATGTCTGTGATCCTTACGGATCATGCTCTTTGCATGGTGCTTTGTAAAAACATTTTTTTTGTCATGTGCATTGATAATCCTGCAAAGTGATCTTACATCTACCTGGTTGTGACTAAGCTTTGAGGCACGTAGCCAGTCTGTGCACTACATCAAATTTAGTTGCTTAAACTTTATACTTACTGGCTGTTACATGTTCTTGTCATTGCTTGGCTTTCAGTGTGATGATTGTTTCACATTCAGTAACCATAAATGTGGACATGACCTACTTAACTCTTCTATATTTCAATGCAGAGTTGAAGAGGAGATTGCTCCAGGGCTCAGGGTATGGAGAAGGGCACTGTCAGAAGCTCGCAGTGCTGCTCAGGTAGCTCTGTGCATTCAGCAGTTACAGAAATCAATAGCATGGGAAAAATCAATTATGAAAGTTGTAAGTGTTTTTATTTAAGAAATACTATCACTAATTTACTTTGCTTTCTTTCTTTCTTTTTTTTTTTTTTTGCAACCTCCAGAACTTTAACTATGTACCACCTATTGTCACATTACTACATGCTGTACTTGAGTTGGCCTAATTCTCAGATACCATGTAACATAGTACTTTCTTCTTTATCTTGAACTTTTTGAAACAAGCTACCAAATTTATACTTTTCAAATTTTGCTTGTGTCCTTTGAATGTTTATTTATAGAATATACTCCTAACTAAAGGTACCTCTTATATTCTGCCAATACAATAGTTGTAAATCTAAATATTTTTAAAAGACCTTTTCCCTCCTGTAAATATTCTAGCTGCTTACATTATTGCATACCTACAATGTTATACTTTTCTTTCAATCTTCTTTTTTTTCAGTGCTAAATAATCAGATAAGTAAATATGAAATTAAGAGCTCAAGCTTTTTCACACTTATATATTGTTCAGCTATGGTTGACATGAAGAGTAGATTTTGTATTCTTTCTTCTAATAATTAAAACTTTTTTACTTTCTATATGCACATACCTTATTGGTTATTATATAGCAAGCATTGACTTTGTGCTAGGCACCAGAATGCTAGTATCTTCAAAATAAGAGGTACGGAAGTTGGGAATTTATTTCAGTGGTAGAATACTTGCCTAACAAGTACAAAGCCCTGGGTTCAGTGGGGAAAAAATCACAAAATAAGAGCTAAAGTTAATATATTTTTGGAGAGATATTTATTTTAAATCATGTACAAGTACTTCTTGCCTGCTTTTGTATTATATGTAAAAATATCTATTATAGGTAGATACTTGAGAATCACTTTAATATTTTACTTTGAATTACAAACTTTAAAATTCAAACAATTGAGATTTGTTTTCATGAGTAGCTAAAGGTGAAAATTCTTTTTCTTAATATAGTCATTTGTCAAAGAAGAGATCATTTAAATAATTTATCATTTGTTTCCTCAATTTTATCTCAGTGTTTAGACTAATCAAGTTATTATGCATTTTAAACAAAAAAAAGGCAGTTTCTTCTGTGGTTTTCCATTTATTCTTAAAATGCCTTTAGAATTTGATGGGTTTCAGTATGTTCAAATTGAAGTGTTTCTCAACTCAGATTAAAATTTCCTATACATTTGAAAGTACTGTTCAATTTACCTGTTAGCATTTTTCTAAATATAAAAATATTTAAGAGTAAGAATATATTTCTCCTAAAATTATTAAACAAGTTTTAAAGTCGCTTTGGATAAATAACATTTCTTGAAATCGAGGCTATAGTGATGAAATACTGAGTTTTACATCAAAATGAAATTTATAATTATTTTTTCTTAACCTTTCCTAAACAGTGATATGGTCATATTTGTTATAAAACTAAACATAGAACTTATACCAGAACATGTTTTTATATTAGTGTACATACTTTTGGGTTGTTTTTTGTTTTTTGAGACAGAAACTCACCATGTAACCCAAATTAACCTCAAACCCACAATCTTCCTGCCTTGGTCTCCCAAGTGCTTAAATAACAGACATTCACCCCCATACCAGGCTAGTATATTTACTCCCTGCCATCTAAAGTTCTCTTCAATTTTCTGCATTTCCCATGTATAGTAATGTGTATTTATCTTCATTTAACAACACTTGTCACAATATTTATATAAAAATTATTTGTTGCCAGGAGTGGTGGCGCACGCCTTTAATCCCAGCACTTGGGAGACAGAGGTAGGCAGATCACCTTGAATTCAAGGCCACCCTGAGTCCACATAGTGAATTCTATGTTAGCCTGAGCTACAGTAAGACCCTACCTGGAAAAAAAAAAAAAAAACATACTTACACACACACACACACACACACACACACACACATTTTTGTTAAATCACATACGTGCTATAACTATAATGTAGCGATAGAGCTCTTAGTAGGCTGAGTTCACTCTCTAGCACAAGTGGCAGTGATGATGATGATGATGATGATGATGATGATACATGGTTTGTTGTGAAACTGCCTTGATAAGAAGTCAGTTTCTTACTCATAGCAAGTACTTCATAACCATTGATTAGAGTGCCTGTAACAGTCCTCATAGTAATACAAACAAAATGTTAACATTCTCAGTACTTTAGAAATACCTTGTTGATCAGAAGCCAAACTTACTAGGAAAGAGGAAATGGCCAGTTTGCAACCAGATAATTCTCTGCCTTTAATATATTTTATATTTCTGATGATATTAAACAATAGACAACATCTGTATTTTTACCATAGAAGCAAAAGAATTACAACCAAATATTAATACATTTTTGCAATAAACTGTGAGTTATAACTGATATTCAAAAGTGATATTTGTTTTATATCTGTCATCCTCTCTAAAAGATAAGAAATTAATCTTATATTTAGACCATTCATGTTCATTTCAAGCACTTTATAGTATTTAATATCTTCAGCAGTTAACAGTGAAAATTATGATTATGAATCTGATTTTTAATATTGTTATAGGGATTGAAATGCAATCTTCCCCATGTTATCTCTCAATGAACACTTTTATCATTGAAGGTTTAAAGGTGTAACTCAAATTTGGTGAAATAATATCATCTTACCTTACTTGGTAATGTTATATTCAGATAGTTCATAAAATAGATACTTCTCTTTGGGTTGTTAAACTCCACTTTTTTCTCACTTTCTCTCATGCCCATTTTCATGTTGTACACATTTTATATGTATTTAATATTTAACTTGAATACCAGAACTATTTTGCTTAGGTTTTTAAACTGTCACAGATAGATAGCTAGATGATGATGATAGGTAGATAGATAATAGATAGATAGATAGATAGATAGATAGATAGATATGAGTTACTATAAGACCATTGTGACATTCACAGACTAAGATACAATATTGTATTCAAAATTAAATGAAGTAATTTTGTATTGTAAATACCTAGCTTTAAATTATCTTAAATGAATTCCAGTTTAAATGTTTCATTTCTTAAAATACAAATTGCAAGATATTTTCTACTATGACTGCACTGTAAACTAATTTTAATGTTAAAGCTTACTGTTTTTTTTAAAGCTACCTTAACTATTATCTAACTTTTCTTTTTTCTCTTTCTGAAATTTGAGATGCAAACTATGTACTAATGGGGGGAATCTTCTCTTTACAGAGTTAAAGTTCTTAATGATATTAAACATTTTCAATCAAGATAAAAATAACTGTATATTTAGTTCTAAAAACTATGTCCTTTAAGTTCTTTAATTTATTCTGATTTTTTCCTTGTAAATAATTTTGTAAGCTCCATTTTCTACATGTGTGGCACTAGTTTGACTTGGTTGGTTTTCAGTTTCCTGGTTTGGACACATTTTTCTGTCAATCACAAAACATATATGAATAATTTCATTTAGGGATATCTCTATTATATATAATTAAAATATGGTATTGCAAATTATTCTAACTCTTATTTCTTTCCCAGAATATCATAAGGATGATAAGATAAGCAAAGATGAAACATTAAAATACCATGTACTAAAGCTATTCATTGCTTTCTGTGCTCTAATGTCATGTTAATTATTCCATATGTTAATGTGTACATGCTTCTGAAGTGTGTGCAGGCATTCGACCTCTAGCTTTGTTTTTTGCAGTGTACCTGAAATGTGCATTTACCCCAATAGAACTGCTCGCCCCGTTATGTGGTCCATATCTGTGTAACGAGAGATACATAGATGTGTGTGGCTATTATATATTTGTTAGCAAGTGGAATGCTCATTACTAATATAAACTAGGAATTATGGTCTGTTTAACATCCAAATAGCTATGATTCATTGCAGAGAGTTAATTTTAAATGATTTTTATGTGTTATAGTACTGCCAAATCTGCCGAAAAGGCGATAATGAAGAGCTGCTCCTCCTTTGTGATGGCTGTGACAAAGGTTGTCATACCTACTGCCATAGACCCAAGATTACCACTATACCAGATGGGGACTGGTTTTGTCCAGCTTGTATTGCTAAGGTAAGAATAATGTAGAGCTAAGCTTTTTACATTGTCAGTTTGTCATAGGTTTTTTTAAGGTATCATTCACATTTTATGAAAATCATCTCATTGATTATTTTAATATATTCACAAAGCTGTACAAGCACCATCACTAATTCTAGAACACTTTCCATAATCCTGAAAAGAACCTTTGTGCCCATTAGCAATAACAATCCATTCTCCCATCCCCAGTCTTTGACAATCATTAGCCTACTTTGTCTATTCTGGTCATTTCATACAAATTTAATCATACAGTATGTGGCCAAACATACAATATATCTGGCTCCTTTTACTTCCCACGGTGTTTTTAAAGTTCACTCGTGTTCAAGCATATCTCAGCACTTCTTTTTATAGTCAAATTATATTCCATTACATTCATTACATTTTGTTCAAGCATTGGCTGATGACCATGTGAGTTGTTCCCACTTCTGGCTATTATGAATAATGCTGCTATTATCATTCATGCACAAGTTTTCTGTAAACATATTTTTGTCATCTTGTACATAAAGCTAGAAGTAAAATCTCTTCATCATGTAATGATAACCATCTGCATTCTAAGTAATTTTTCAGTCACATTTAAAATCAAAGCTAGTGAACTCTTGTCAGTAGAGAAACTAATAAAATAGAAAGGAATGAGCCAGGTGTGGTGGTACTTGGCTGTAATCCTAGCACTCAGGAGGCAGAGGTAGAAAGATGGCGAGTTTGAGACCAGCCTGAGCTACATAGTGAGACTCTTATCTCAAAAAATATTCACTATGTTGTCTTTGGCTGGCCTCTAAGTCACAGCTATCATCCTACCTCTGCCTCCCAAGTTCTGGGATGAAACGTGTGTGCTACCACACCCAGCTGATCTCCCCATTCCATGTGGGAATCAGATACTGGAGAATTGCAGGAGCTTCCTGACCAAAATCTGTAGCTTTGGGTTGAGAGCGATACCCACTTTCAAGAAGTACACAGTTGACCTATAGAAAAGATTACCCATTCACACGGTGCAAGCATCTACACGTACACTCATATATACCACACATATTCCACATACGCACACACGAGTGTGCACACACAGATATGCCAGAAACCTATTAAAATGTTCCAGAACATGGATGAACTTTGAAAGCAGGGTAGTAAGTAAATGAAACTAGATTTTATGTCTGGTCTATATTATGTGATTAAACTTGTATGTAATGAAAATTTATTAAGAAATCAGTTGGATAGATGGCTTAGTGGCTAAGGCACTTGCCAGCAAAGCCAAAGGACCCAGGTTCAACTCCCCAGGACCCACGTAAGCCAGATGCACAAGGTGGTTTATGCATCTGAAATTTATTTGCAGTGGCTGGAGGCTCTGATGCACCCATTCTTTGTCTGTCTCTTTTTCCTTATCCCTCTCTCTCTTTCTCTCTCTCTCAAATAAATAAATAAATAGATGATTTTTTTAAAAATTGTATGTAATGAATATAGCAGATGAATACACAGAAAGTAGGTCAGTGGATGGGGCTGAGACAATTACTATATTTTAAGCAATATTTTATGAGCTAGCAAGAGACCACATAGAGGTATATTCACTAATAACTTTTTGATTTTTCATTACTTGATCATGTTTGTCATATGTAATTCAACAGTGATCTTCATTAGTTATATTATCTTTATCTTCTTTTAAATTATTTTTTAATTTTTATTTATTTGTTAGAGAGAGAGAATGGGCACACCAGGGCTTCCAGCCACTGCAAATGTACTCCAGATATGTGAACCCCCTTATGCATCTGGCTAACGTGGGTCCTGGGGAATTGAACCTAGGTCCTCTGGCTTTGTAGGCAAGTGCCTTAGCCACTAAGCCATCCCTCCAGCTCATCTTTATCTTCTTAACTGTCACATTATAGAAAAAAATGTAATATTTTATAAATTGTTAATAGGAGTTTTAAGTCTTAAAGGGTACGTACTATCTGGTAGGCCATTAGTGGTTTAATTCAGTAAATTTGCTTAAATTTAGAATTCTGGCTATTATTCAGAAAATAGACTTGGAAACATATGATCTCATCTGTTTTATGTCATTGTAGCTTTCTTAGCCTTTTTTTTTTTAAGTATAGAGTGCTAGTTGTTCTGTTTCTTATAGCACTAAAAAAGTATCCTAAACATTTGAAACCTAAAAAAAGTTAAAGGCTTCTTTTTTTGGTTTGTGTGTGTGTGTGTGTGTGTATACATATGGTATATGTCTTGTGTATGCACATGCGTATGCTCTTTGTACACATGTGCAGAGGCCAGAGGAAGACATCAGGAGTCTGTCTCTTTTTCACTTTACTCTCTTGAAATGGAATTTCTCACTAAACATGGAGATTGTCTAGTAAAAAGATAATTTTGTGACGCATCACAAGTCTTTTGATTCAGTCATCTCAATGTCATCTTTTCCTCCTATTGTTAGAAAATTTTCCCAACTTAAAGAAAGAAAATATTAGTTCAAGTAGGACTTACAAGTTTTCAGCTATTGTACATGAAATGTTGCTTTTACTTTTATTTATTTTTTGAGACAGCATCTCACCCTAGCCAGACTGGCCTTGAACTCAAGGCAGTTCTCCTCCCTCAGCTTCCCAGTGCTGGGCTTACAGGTGTGAGTCATCTTTCACAGCTAGCAATATTTTTAAATAGCACAGCTATCTAATAAGTTAATCATCATTAAGTGAATTACTTATATGTTAATTACTTTCTCTTCTAAATAATTTTAGAGTGTTATAAGCTCAGTGTAATATCAAAATCCAAATAAACTCAGTGAAGTAAAGACAATGAAATATTTTAATTATTTCAATTAATGGCAGATAATGATGATTCTCTGATATGCTATGGAAAATTACAGAATTTTTCTGGTTTTAAAAGTATGATAGTTAGTGGTTGTAATTTTGATAATGATTTGTATTTTGAAGTATGTAGAGGAAACAAAGAATCAAAGTAATAATAACTGCTTACAACAACACCAGTGTAAAGCCCCGCCCCCGCCATCTAAGCCTGTTCCCCATTCCTTACGAGTCTGACCACCACCTACGTAATCACACGATTATACCAACTAGAGTAGACGAGGAGTTGCACCTTCCCTTTTAATTACCTCCCCCACTTCATAATTCAGATATACAACAGTGATCCATCCAATTAATTGAATCCCCATACTTAATCGATGGTTTTTCAACTGTAGCAAGGTTCCCTTAGAAAGGGATACGTCAGTGTTCTATGAAAAAGACAATGGAAAGTAGTTCCACTATTGGTTGGCAAGGGGGGGCGGGGGGGGGGGGGGGGGGGGGTTTGGGGGGGGGGGGGGGGGGGGGGGGGGGGTTTGGGGGGGGGGGGGGGGTGGGGGGGGGGGGGGGGGGGGGGGGGGGGGGGGGGGGGGGGGGGGGGGGGGGGGGGGGGGGGGGGGGGGGGGGGGGGGGGGGGGGGGGGGGGGGGGGGGGGGGGGGGGGGGGGGGGGGGGGGGGGGGGGGGGGGGGGGGGGGGGGGGGGGGGGGGGGGGGGGGGGGGGGGGGGGGGGGGGGGGGGGGGGGGGGGGGGGGGGGGGGGGGGGGGGGGGGGGTGGTGGGGGGGGGGGTTGGTTGGGTTTGGGGGGGGGGGGGTTGTGGTGTTTGTTTTTTGGTTTGGGTTTGTGTTTTGGGGGGGTTTTGTGTGGGGGGTGGGTGGGGGGGTTGGGGTGTTGTTTTGGGTGGGTTTGGGGGGGTGTGGGGTGTGTGGTTGGGGTGGGTTGGGGGGGGTGTTGGGGGGTTGTGGTCTGTGTTTTTTTTGGTTTGTTATAGGGTTTTACAGGTGAGATGTTTGAATTAAAATTCTTTATGAGTCTTTAATTCAAAAAACTAACTAGATTATCACCTTCATATAAAGTGAGCAATGAGAGTAGTTGGGATGTGGGGTTTGGTGATTGAAGGGGGGGGGATTGGGTGGTTTGCGGGGTGTGTGCACGTCTTGCTTGATTTGGTGAGTGGTCTCAGGGGGGGGTATATTTGAGATTGGTGGTGGTTTTGTATTAGTGTATTTATTTTGAGGTTAACTAGGTAGGTGGATTTGGTGTGATGAGTGGGCTGATATGGTGGGTGGGTTAAAATGAAGGGGATGCATTTAGTGTTAGATCTAATTCAACCTTGAACCTAACACTATGACAAAACTGATTAGTGTTTACAGACAGCAAACAGCACGTGCGTATAGGTCCTTCCATTGCGATGACTGTGATATCGATTGTATAAGCCATCACGCGATGGAGAGCACTGTGCCAACCGAGTTCACACGGTGAGGAGTGATCTCGTCAGAGATATCTATATGCATGTGCGCTAGAAGAGTGTCTGTCTAGTGCGATAGTGAGTGACTTTGCGGGCGAGAGAGCAATATATCTCTCTGTGACACAATGACCCCAGTAATGAAGTGATAGTGTGCGTCGTTGTTGGATCTTACAATTCTTTTCAAGAGTGGGAAAATGTACTACATCTAACTGTCCTGATTATCATTGCCACCTCCAAGCTTACCAGATCAGAGCATTGTAATGGTGTAATATATGGCAAAAGTGAATGGGGTTTTTTAATTGAGGCTGAGAAGTACGGTCGTGTACAGAGATCGTCGCGCGACGATTTACAGTTAGCGGTATCTGAGATACTGTCTATCACAAAGGCAATGACTGCTGCGCGGTAATTTAACCTGCGCCCTAATTACACTAATACTCTGTAGAGAGTTCATATCATGTGTGTATTCCTCATGGGAGTTCAATCAGGTAGAGGGGCAGGATAGATGGTGGAGGCGGGATACATACAAACACAGGTGCTTTATGCGTCATGAATATCTAGCTATTATGGGGAGTGTAAGCTGGGGAGTAAGGTGTAGAGTTTTGCACATACGTTATGTCATAATACAGGATTACTGTTACATCGATAATGGTGTATATCTGGGATTTGTGGGGGATGAGGGCGTGGAGGTGGAAGGAGGAGACTTGTGGCTGTATGGTAGTGCCTGTAATGGATGTTACACTGTGAATGGTTTATGAATGGAGAGTGCACTAGAGGGTAGGAAAGTGGGTGACGACGAACGTGTGGGCTAAAGGTTTATGGATGATCAAGAGGTTCGGCATTGAGAGAATAGAAATTGATAGTTACTTTATTATGTGTTTGTAAGATGGGTGGGAAGTCATTTAGGTGTACACCTAGGCCGCAGTTTTTATTTTCAGTGTAGATCTGGGTTATTATTAGTGAAGTGAGGGCTTGTTTAAGACACATATACATACTGGTTACAATACAGAGGTTATGTGGAGGCACACTGATTTAGACAATGTAGGTGATGAATGGTCAATGGGGAGTGGATAGTAGGGTTCTGGTACGGGTGCAAGACATTTAGGTGGTTATGGGTGTATATAGTAAATAGAATATATTAGGATCATGTGTGTAGTGACGTGTGTCTGGGTGTTTGATTAAGGAGGGCTTTGGGAGAGATAGGTCTGAGCTATGGTAGAGCAGAGATGTGGTCTTGTGGGTATATGTTAGTGATTTCTTTATCGTGATTGAGCATGAGGTATATATATATTGGGAGAGAGAACTTATGTCAGGTTGGCTGGTAGAGACGGTGAATATTTGTGGATTAGGGTAGCTCTAGGCCTGTATACTGTGGTTTCTTAGGGGGGTGTAGTATTATTGAGTAGTATTGGGAGTTGTGTTGTGGAATTAGGACATTGTAATCGTTGTATATAGTTTTTATGTAGTAATGATATACACAGGTGGCTCGATAGAAAGAGGAATCATCTTAAGTGATATTGCGCTTGGATTCTGTTGTAGTAGGGAAGTATCGATGGAATATAAGTATGTGTATTTGTTTCATTTCATAATGTTGGAAAGGCAGTGGAAAAAATATAAAGATTAAAAAACTTCATGTCAAAGGGAAAAAGACAAATTGAACCCAAAGAAAGGCAAGAAAATACCTTTAACAGGGACACCGAAGATGAAGACTTCCGCCTCTACAAGTAGTTCACTAAGAAGGGAAACAATGACCTCAAGAAAAGGAAAATGGAGGAAAACACTTCAATTAACTTGTCAAAACAAAAAGGGGTTGCTTCTGTTAAAAACCGAAAAGAGATGACCTAAGGACTAGCTCTTTGCAGGTATTTTTTCAATTTTCTGTGCTATAATTTATAACAAACTAATTGTTTTTTTAAAAAAACCTTTTTTACTATACTAAAGATTGCTTTCTTGACAACTTGTATGAACGTAAAACTATATTTATCTTTTTAATAGAAAGTTAAATTTTAATATAGACAATTCTACAGTATACATGCTGATCTCAAAATATTACTCTCTTTAGTATGATCCGACTGAAATTGGGAAAATCATGAGGATGCCCTTTCCTTTTTTACTTCCCCGTAAATTTGAAAATTTTTACCTGGTTATAAGAAGGTTTTTAAAAAAAAAAAAACCTTAAAAGGATTTTTCTACAATTAGAGAGAAACTAAGTAATGGACAGTAAGTAAAAACATTTTAGTTCAATACCTGACATATTTGTAAAAGGTGTTAAAGTATATTTATACAATTCCAAAGTAGCACTTACTCTGTCATCTTGACTGAAGCCAAACATGTGGAACGGGTATAAGGAGCAATATGGGCACTGTTGGGCACAGGGGTTAGGAAGGAGCCCATAGGGGGAGATGTCTAACAGAACTGTGATGGGGGGCAAAAAAAAAATGGCATGGGGAAATGCCAATTTGTTGAAGCCATCTCCTCCTTTTTTTCTTTTGTTTTGTTTTGAGACAGGTTTTCACACGCATCCTCCTGCCTCTGCCCCCCAAAAATGATTAGATTATCGGGATCTAGTACCATGCTATGTTCCTATTTTCTTTTTTCCATTTAACCTTCTTTAACCAATATGGTCTAAAAATGCATAATTTTTTTTTAAGTAATATAAATTTTTAGTTTTTTGCAAGATAATTTAAATTCTAAACACCTACTACTGTATTTTATTATAGTTATAATTAACAATACTGTATTTGGCACTTGAAAGTTTGTTTCACAGCCAGCTCTCAGATAACATGTTTCTTACCATAATAATAATATTGAGTTTTTCCTTTCCCGAGCCACAGAAAAAATTTATTTTGGCAAGAGGAGAGTTGACAAGGGCCTTCCAGTAAGCAGACCCATCTCACTCTTTTGCCACAGCTTCTGAATCAAAAGTTCTTCCCTGCCACCTTTCCCCACACATATTGGGTCCTTTGTTTGGGGGATACCCACAGACTCTCTGGATTGCATGAGTTTTTTAAAACACTAAATAAGTGGATGATGTTTTAGCCAGGCATAGAGGTGCATGCCATTACTCCCAGTAACTTGTATGCCAGAGTTAGAGGAGGGCTATAAGTTGGAGGCCACCCTGAGACTACATAGTAAAATTTAGGTTTTTTCCAAACTAGAGTAAACCCTTTCCTCAAAAAAAAAACGTGAACAGAAAGCCAGGGTCAGGAAACTTAGCATGGTCATAGAAGAGCAAGTCATGGATTTGAATGCAGGATGGATGTCTAAATGGAATATGAGAAAAAAGATATTGAAATATTTGAATGCCCTGTTAAGATTTGGGACTTGGTTAAAGATTGGAATCTTTGAAGGATTTTGAGCCAGAAAATCAATATAAGCAAGCTAAATTACAAGATCATTCATGTATATATTCTGTTCCCATTATTTTACCTTCACTGTGCTAGAAATAAATGAAGGAAAGCAGACATAGTCCTTGCCCTCATGGGATTTACAGGTAGAAATATTTTAAATGATCATGCTACCATAAAATTATAATGACAAGGCCATGGAACACTTTAGGGTTCTAGGGAATCTAGGGAGGGCTTAGCTTCCTGGAGGAATTAGAAAAGGCTGGAAAAAATTCAAGGAAGGTTTCCCCTCAGGGAAATTTTCATGTTAAAGAGAAAGTTAACATAAGGGCTGCATGATGGGTGGAATGAGTGAGTGAAGAAGACCAAGAAAATAGTATAGAGATAAGGGTCCCAGCTTATACAGAGCCCCTGCAGCCAAAGGAAAGATGGTGAGTACAAGAACCTGCATAGAGAGCAGGGAAGGGATGGAAACAGAAAGCAAGAGCAAAATTCACAGACCATTTCTTGTAAACAAGCACATACAATTAATAAATATGATAACCTATAATCTTTTAGAATCCTTTTCCAATTATTATTATACCTTTCCTAATACCAAAAGGTGATAAATGTTCCTTTTCAAACTTTTCTTACAACTGTGTGTTTTTTTTCTTTTCTTCTTTGTCCTTGTTTAACTTGGCATTGGGAAACACAAGGTAAAAATTTTAGCAAAGATCCTTGAACCCTGCTGGTGTCTGCTGCTGTATTTTAAGTAAAGGTAATTCACCCCTCTGGCATTTTAAGGAGAAACCATAATAACATTATTCTCTTGATATATAGGGTTGGATGTGTCCAGAGCCTTCATCAGAAAGGGAGGACTTGGTATATTTTGAACATAAATCATTTACTAAATTGTGCAAGGAGCATGATGGAGAACTTACTGGCGAAGAAGAAAATAGTGCACATGCACTAGAACGGAAGAGTGACAACCCCCTAGATATAGCTGTAACCAGGCTGGCTGATTTGGAGCGGAACATTGAGAGAAGGTATCTGAAGAGCCCCTTAAGTACCACCATTCAGATCAAACTGGATAATGTGGGCACAGTTACTGTCCCTGCTCCTGCACCATCCATTAGTGGTGATGGTGACGGGTAGGTTATTGAGATTAACTTGAAAAATTATTGTGCTTCTTTGCTAATTGGAGCCTATTTCTATTGCCTGTTATCTATGTATCTTCTTGTATGTCTGTGATCCTTACGGATCATGCTCTTTGCATGGTGCTTTGTAAAAACATTTTTTTTGTCATGTGCATTGATAATCCTGCAAAGTGATCTTACATCTACCTGGTTGTGACTAAGCTTTGAGGCACGTAGCCAGTCTGTGCACTACATCAAATTTAGTTGCTTAAACTTTATACTTACTGGCTGTTACATGTTCTTGTCATTGCTTGGCTTTCAGTGTGATGATTGTTTCACATTCAGTAACCATAAATGTGGACATGACCTACTTAACTCTTCTATATTTCAATGCAGAGTTGAAGAGGAGATTGCTCCAGGGCTCAGGGTATGGAGAAGGGCACTGTCAGAAGCTCGCAGTGCTGCTCAGGTAGCTCTGTGCATTCAGCAGTTACAGAAATCAATAGCATGGGAAAAATCAATTATGAAAGTTGTAAGTGTTTTTATTTAAGAAATACTATCACTAATTTACTTTGCTTTCTTTCTTTCTTTCTTTTTTTTTTTGCAACCTCCAGAACTTTAACTATGTACCACCTATTGTCACATTACTACATGCTGTACTTGAGTTGGCCTAATTCTCAGATACCATGTAACATAGTACTTTCTTCTTTATCTTGAACTTTTTGAAACAAGCTACCAAATTTATAATTTTCAAATTTTGCTTGTGTCCTTTGAATGTTTATTTATAGAATATACTCCTAACTAAAGGTACCTCTTATATTCTGCCAATACAATAGTTGTAAATCTAAATATTTTTAAAAGACCTTTTCCCTCCTGTAAATATTCTAGCTGCTTACATTATTGCATACCTACAATGTTATACTTTTCTTTCAATCTTCTTTTTTTTCAGTGCTAAATAATCAGATAAGTAAATATGAAATAAAGAGCTCAAGCTTTTTCACACTTATATATTGTTCAGCTATGGTTGACATGAAGAGTAGATTTTGTATTCTTTCTTCTAATAATTAAAACTTTTTTACTTCCTATATGCACATACCTTATTGGTTATTATATAGCAAGCATTGACTTTGTGCTAGGCACCAGAATGCTAGTATCTTCAAAATAAGAGGTACGGAAGTTGGGAATTTATTTCAGTGGTAGAATACTTGCCTAACAAGTACAAAGCCCTGGGTTCAGTGGGGGAAAAATCACAAAATAAGAGCTAAAGTTAATATATTTTTGGAGAGATATTTATTTTAAATCATGTACAAGTACTTCTTGCCTGCTTTTGTATTATATGTAAAAATATCTATTATAGGTAGATACTTGAGAATCACTTTAATATTTTACTTTGAATTACAAACTTTAAAATTCAAACAATTGAGATTTGTTTTCATGAGTAGCTAAAGGTGAAAATTCTTTTTCTTAATATAGTCATTTGTCAAAGAAGAGATCATTTAAATAATTTATCATTTGTTTCCTCAATTTTATCTCAGTGTTTAGACTAATCAAGTTATTATGCATTTTAAACAAAAAAAAGGCAGTTTCTTCTGTGGTTTTCCATTTATTCTTAAAATGCCTTTAGAATTTGATGGGTTTCAGTATGTTCAAATTGAAGTGTTTCTCAACTCAGATTAAAATTTCCTATACATTTGAAAGTACTGTTCAATTTACCTGTTAGCATTTTTCTAAATATAAAAATATTTAAGAGTAAGAATATATTTCTCCTAAAATTATTAAACAAGTTTTAAAGTCGCTTTGGATAAATAACATTTCTTGAAATCGAGGCTATAGTGATGAAATACTGAGTTTTACATCAAAATGAAATTTATAATTATTTTTTCTTAACCTTTCCTAAACAGTGATATGGTCATATTTGTTATAAAACTAAACATAGAACTTATACCAGAACATGTTTTTATATTAGTGTACATACTTTTGGGTTGTTTTTTGTTTTTTGAGACAGAAACTCACCATGTAACCCAAATTAACCTCAAACCCACAATCTTCCTGCCTTGGTCTCCCAAGTGCTTAAATAACAGACATTCACCCCCATACCAGGCTAGTATATTTACTCCCTGCCATCTAAAGTTCTCTTCAAATTTCTGCATTTCCCATGTATAGGAATGTGTATTTATCTTCATTTAACAACACTTGTCACAATATTTATATAAAAATTATTTGTTGCCAGGAGTGGTGGCGCACGCCTTTAATCCCAGCACTTGGGAGACAGAGGTAGGCAGATCACCTTGAATTCAAGGCCACCCTGAGTCCACATAGTGAATTCCATGTTAGCCTGAGCTACAGTAAGACCCTACCTGGAAAAAAAAAAAAAAACATACTTACACACACACACACACACACACACACACACACATTTTTGTTAAATCACATACGTGCTATAACTATAATGTAGCGATAGAGCTCTTAGTAGGCTGAGTTCACTCTCTAGCACAAGTGGCAGTGATGATGATGATGATGATGATGATGATACATGGTTTGTTGTGAAACTGCCTTGATAAGAAGTCAGTTTCTTACTCATAGCAAGTACTTCATAACCATTGATTAGAGTGCCTGTAACAGTCCTCATAGTAATACAAACAAAATGTTAACATTCTCAGTACTTTAGAAATACCTTGTTGATCAGAAGCCAAACTTACTAGGAAAGAGGAAATGGCCAGTTTGCAACCAGATAATTCTCTGCCTTTAATATATTTTATATTTCTGATGATATTAAACAATAGACAACATCTGTATTTTTACCATAGAAGCAAAAGAATTACAACCAAATATTAATACATTTTTGCAATAAACTGTGAGTTATAACTGATATTCAAAAGTGATATTTGTTTTATATCTGTCATCCTCTCTAAAAGATAAGAAATTAATCTTATATTTAGACCATTCATGTTCATTTCAAGCACTTTATAGTATTTAATATCTTCAGCAGTTAACAGTGAAAATTATGATTATGAATCTGATTTTTAATATTGTTATAGGGATTGAAATGCAATCTTCCCCATGTTATCTCTCAATGAACACTTTTATCATTGAAGGTTTAAAGGTATAACTCAAATTTGGTGAAATAATATCATCTTACCTTACTTGGTAATGTTATATTCAGATAGTTCATAAAATAGATACTTCTCTTTGGGTTGTTAAACTCCACTTTTTTCTCACTTTCTCTCATGCCCATTTTCATGTTGTACACATTTTATATGTATTTAATATTTAACTTGAATACCAGAACTATTTTGCTTAGGTTTTTAAACTGTCACAGATAGATAGCTAGATGATGATGATAGGTAGATAGATAATAGATAGATAGATAGATAGATAGATAGATAGATAGATAGATAGATAGATATGAGTTACTATAAGACCATTGTGACATTCACAGACTAAGATACAATATTGTATTCAAAATTAAATGAAGTAATTTTGTATTGTAAATACCTAGCTTTAAATTATCTTAAATGAATTCCAGTTTAAATGTTTCATTTCTTAAAATACAAATTGCAAGATATTTTCTACTATGACTGCACTGTAAACTAATTTTAATGTTAAAGCTTACTGTTTTTTTTAAAGCTACCTTAACTATTATCTAACTTTTCTTTTTTCTCTTTCTGAAATTTGAGATGCAAACTATGTACTAATGGGGGGAATCTTCTCTTTACAGAGTTAAAGTTCTTAATGATATTAAACATTTTCAATCAAGATAAAAATAACTGTATATTTAGTTCTAAAAACTATGTCCTTTAAGTTCTTTAATTTATTCTGATTTTTTCCTTGTAAATAATTTTGTAAGCTCCATTTTCTACATGTGTGGCACTAGTTTGACTTGGTTGGTTTTCAGTTTCCTGGTTTGGACACATTTTTCTGTCAATCACAAAACATATATGAATAATTTCATTTAGGGATATCTCTATTATATATAATTAAAATATGGTATTGCAAATTATTCTAACTCTTATTTCTTTCCCAGAATATCATAAGGATGATAAGATAAGCAAAGATGAAACATTAAAATACCATGTACTAAAGCTATTCATTGCTTTCTGTGCTCTAATGTCATGTTAATTATTCCATATGTTAATGTGTACATGCTTCTGAAGTGTGTGCAGGCATTCGACCTCTAGCTTTGTTTTTTGCAGTGTACCTGAAATGTGCATTTACCCCAATAGAACTGCTCGCCCCGTTATGTGGTCCATATCTGTGTAACGAGAGATACATAGATGTGTGTGGCTATTATATATTTGTTAGCAAGTGGAATGCTCATTACTAATATAAACTAGGAATTATGGTCTGTTTAACATCCAAATAGCTATGATTCATTGCAGAGAGTTAATTTTAAATGATTTTTATGTGTTATAGTACTGCCAAATCTGCCGAAAAGGCGATAATGAAGAGCTGCTCCTCCTTTGTGATGGCTGTGACAAAGGTTGTCATACCTACTGCCATAGACCCAAGATTACCACTATACCAGATGGGGACTGGTTTTGTCCAGCTTGTATTGCTAAGGTAAGAATAATGTAGAGCTAAGCTTTTTACATTGTCAGTTTGTCATAGGTTTTTTTAAGGTATCATTCACATTTTATGAAAATCATCTCATTGATTATTTTAATATATTCACAAAGCTGTACAAGCACCATCACTAATTCTAGAACACTTTCCATAATCCTGAAAAGAACCTTTGTGCCCATTAGCAATAACAATCCATTCTCCCATCCCCAGTCTTTGACAATCATTAGCCTACTTTGTCTATTCTGGTCATTTCATACAAATTTAATCATACAGTATGTGGCCAAACATACAATATATCTGGCTCCTTTTACTTCCCACGGTGTTTTTAAAGTTCACTCGTGTTCAAGCATATCTCAGCACTTCTTTTTATAGTCAAATTATATTCCATTACATTCATTACATTTTGTTCAAGCATTGGCTGATGACCATGTGAGTTGTTCCCACTTCTGGCTATTATGAATAATGCTGCTATTATCATTCATGCACAAGTTTTCTGTAAACATATTTTTGTCATCTTGTACATAAAGCTAGAAGTAAAATCTCTTCATCATGTAATGATAACCATCTGCATTCTAAGTAATTTTTCAGTCACATTTAAAATCAAAGCTAGTGAACTCTTGTCAGTAGAGAAACTAATAAAATAGAAAGGAATGAGCCAGGTGTGGTGGTACTTGGCTGTAATCCTAGCACTCAGGAGGCAGAGGTAGAAAGATGGCGAGTTTGAGACCAGCCTGAGCTACATAGTGAGACTCTTATCTCAAAAAATATTCACTATGTTGTCTTTGGCTGGCCTCTAAGTCACAGCTATCATCCTACCTCTGCCTCCCAAGTTCTGGGATGAAACGTGTGTGCTACCACACCCAGCTGATCTCCCCATTCCATGTGGGAATCAGATACTGGAGAATTGCAGGAGCTTCCTGACCAAAATCTGTAGCTTTGGGTTGAGAGCGATACCCACTTTCAAGAAGTACACAGTTGACCTATAGAAAAGATTACCCATTCACACGGTGCAAGCATCTACACGTACACTCATATATACCACACATATTCCACATACGCACACACGAGTGTGCACACACAGATATGCCAGAAACCTATTAAAATGTTCCAGAACATGGATGAACTTTGAAAGCAGGGTAGTAAGTAAATGAAACTAGATTTTATGTCTGGTCTATATTATATGATTAAACTTGTATGTAATGAAAATTTATTAAGAAATCAGTTGGATAGATGGCTTAGTGGCTAAGGCACTTGCCTGCAAAGCCAAAGGACCCAGGTTCAACTCCCCAGGACCCACGTAAGCCAGATGCACAAGGTGGTTTATGCATCTGAAATTTATTTGCAGTGGCTGGAGGCTCTGATGCACCCATTCTTTGTCTGTCTCTTTTTCCTTATCCCTCTCTCTCTTTCTCTCTCTCTCAAATAAATAAATAAACAGATGATTTTTTAAAAAATTGTATGTAATGAATATAGCAGATGAATACACAGAAAGTAGGTCAGTGGATGGGGCTGAGACAATTACTATATTTTAAGCAATATTTTATGAGCTAGCAAGAGACCACATAGAGGTATATTCACTAATAACTTTTTGATTTTTCATTACTTGATCATGTTTGTCATATGTAATTCAACAGTGATCTTCATTAGTTATATTATCTTTATCTTCTTTTAAATTATTTTTTAATTTTTATTTATTTGTTAGAGAGAGAGAATGGGCACACCAGGGCTTCCAGCCACTGCAAATGTACTCCAGATATGTGAACCCCCTTATGCATCTGGCTAACGTGGGTCCTGGGGAATTGAACCTAGGTCCTCTGGCTTTGCAGGCAAGTGCCTTAGCCACTAAGCCATCCCTCCAGCTCATCTTTATCTTCTTAACTGTCACATTATAGAAAAAAATGTAATATTTTATAAATTGTTAATAGGAGTTTTAAGTCTTAAAGGGTACGTACTATCTGGTAGGCCATTAGTGGTTTAATTCAGTAAATTTGCTTAAATTTAGAATTCTGGCTATTATTCAGAAAATAGACTTGGAAACATATGATCTCATCTGTTTTATGTCATTGTAGCTTTCTTAGCCTTTTTTTTTTAAGTACAGAGTGCTAGTTGTTCTGTTTCTTATAGCACTAAAAAAGTATCCTAAACATTTGAAACCTAAAAAAAGTTAAAGGCTTCTTTTTTTGGTTTGTGTGTGTGTGTGTGTGTGTATACATATGGTATATGTCTTGTGTATGCACATGCGTATGCTCTTTGTACACATGTGCAGAGGCCAGAGGAAGACATCAGGAGTCTGTCTCTTTTTCACTTTACTCTCTTGAAATGGAATTTCTCACTAAACATGGAGATTGTCTAGTAAAAAGATAATTTTGTGACGCATCACAAGTCTTTTGATTCAGTCATCTCAATGTCATCTTTTCCTCCTATTGTTAGAAAATTTTCCCAACTTAAAGAAAGAAAATATTAGTTCAAGTAGGACTTACAAGTTTTCAGCTATTGTACATGAAATGTTGCTTTTACTTTTATTTATTTTTTGAGACAGCATCTCACCCTAGCCAGACTGGCCTTGAACTCAAGGCAGTTCTCCTCCCTCAGCTTCCCAGTGCTGGGCTTACAGGTGTGAAGTCATCTTTCACAGCTAGCAATATTTTTAAATAGCACAGCTATCTAATAAGTTAATCATCATTAAGTGAATTACTTATATGTTAATTACTTTCTCTTCTAAATAATTTTAGAGTGTTATAAGCTCAGTGTAATATCAAAATCCAAATAAACTCAGTGAAGTAAAGACAATGAAATATTTTAATTATTTCAATTAATGGCAGATAATGATGATTCTCTGATATGCTATGGGAAAAGTACTGAATTTCTGGTTTACCTTATTACTTTAGTGAATTAAAATATCTCCATAATTTTATTTGCAGTCTGTTAACAGAATCAAATAATATTAACTGCTTAAAAACATGTTTAAACAATATTGCTGGCAAAGGTCATTAAATCCTCAAAGAAGTTTCTATGAAGTACTGCAAAGAAATGTTTTCAGCCCAATTCAGTTCAAGAATACAGCCAGCATTTTATTATTACCAGACTGGTTGCATGGTTTTATACTGTACAATCCCTGAGTAAGGGAGAAGTCATGTTCTAAAAGACATTGAAATGTACCACTTTGAAAAATCAGAACAAAAGCCATACATTATTACTGATATTGCATATCTGTTTTATATGTCATAAAATTATACTTAGCAGCACATTGAACTCTGAAAAGACAGACTTACTTCCCTGCTTGTAAGCTCAAGGTGGAAGACCCTCGCACCGTGCTGCTTATAATTTGCGGTTAGAGTGCAAAAAGCTGCACGAAGGGGCTTTTTATCAAGGAATTCTAGTGCTAGAATGACCCCAGAAGATTTGTGGCTCGTTGTATTTTACAGATAAGTGAGAAAATAGAACCTTTTTGCCCCATAGTTAGCAGACAGAGCAGGCTGGGATTCAGAAGAGTCAAACATGGGTCTTTAGGCTTCACAGGCAAGCACCTTAACCACTAAGCCATCTCTCTAGCCCGATTTGATCACTTTTTCAAAGGACTATTCTGTTTGAGACTTAAGTTCCTTTTATGTCTTAATCTAAGTTTTTACCTTTTCTTTAACTTTCTCCATTATAATAGTCATCTTTGTTTTTTGTTTGTGTGTTTGTTTGGTTTTGTTTTTCAAGGTAAGGTCTTGCTCTATCTCAGCTGACCTGAAATTCACTCTGTAGTCTCAGGGTGGCCTCAAACTCACAGTGATCCTCCTCCCTTCTGCCTCCTAAGTACTAGGATTGAAACCATGTGCCACCATGCCCAGCATCACCTTTGTTCTCAACTCTGTTGTGCTCTGGAAGGGAGTCCTGACTTACCTTTCACCTTGTTCAGTTAGCAAACTAGACTATAGGATTGGTAGTGATAAGTGGTATGTGTGCTACTGAAAGTGGGGCTACAGCTCCAGCTTTCATCTTGGGATAGATATTTCGTGCTCTACTAAGTGTTAGCCTATATTGTGGGAGAAGAAATATGCAGGTCTCTAACGGAATAGAATTGTCAGCCTTCTAGGTCAGAGTTAATACTTCTTGTTTATTTTGTCAAACATTCATAACTTAAAATAATAGCAAGCCTGTCAACAGTTGTTTTCTTATGCCTTATTTACTTTTTTAAATTAAAGGCAAGTGGACAAACTATAAAGATTAAAAAACTTCATGTCAAAGGGAAAAAGACTAATGAATCAAAGAAAGGCAAGAAAATACCTTTAACAGGGGACACCGAAGATGAAGACTCCGCCTCTACAAGTAGTTCACTAAGAAGAGGAAACAAAGACCTCAAGAAAAGGAAAATGGAGGAAAACACTTCAATTAACTTGTCAAAACAAGAAAGTGTTGCTTCTGTTAAGAAACCGAAAAGAGATGACTCTAAGGACTTAGCTCTTTGCAGGTATTTTTTCAATTTTCATGTGCTATATATTTATAACAACCTAATTGTATGTTTAAAAACCTTTTTACTATACTAAAGATTGCTTTCTGACAACTTGTATGAACAGTAAACTATATTTATCTTTTTAATAGAAAGTTAAATTTTAATATAGACAATTCTACAGTATACATGCTGATCTCAAAAATTACTCTCTTTAGTATGATCCTGACTGAAATGGAAACTCATGAGGATGCCTGGCCTTTTCTACTTCCTGTAAATTTGAAACTTGTACCTGGTTATAAGAAGGTTATTAAAAAGCCTATGGATTTTTCTACAATTAGAGAGAAACTAAGTAATGGACAGTAAGTAAATCATTTTAGTTCAATATCCTGACATATTTGTAAAAGGTGTTAAAGTATAATTTTTACAATTCCTAAGAAGCACTTACTCTGTCATCTTGACTGAAGCCAAACATGTGGAACGGGTATAAGGAGCAATATGTCACTGTTGGTCACAGGAGTTAGGAAGGAGCCACATAGGAGGAGATGTCTAACAGAACTGTGATGGGGGTCAAAAAAGAAATGGCATGTGGGGAAATGCCAATTAGTTGAAGCCATCTCCTCCTTTTTGTCTTTTGTTTTGTTTTGAGACAGGGTTTCACTCGCAATCCTCCTGCCTCTGCCCCCCAAAAATGATTAGATTATCGGGATATAGTACCATGCTTGGTCTTATTTCTTTTTTCCATTTAACCTGTCTTTAACCAATATGGTCTAAAAATGCATAATTTTTTCAAGTAATATAAATTTTTAGTTATGCAAGATAAGTAAGTTCTAAACACCTACTACTGTATAGTATTATAGTTATAATTAACAATACTGTATTTGGCACTTGAAAGTTTGTTCACAGCCAGCTCTCAGATAACATGTTTCTTACCATAATAATAATATTAGAGTTTTGCCGTCCAGAGCCACAGAAAATTCATTAGGCATGAGGAGAGTTGACAAGTGCCTTCCAGTAAGCAGTCCCAGCTCACTCTTTGGGCCACAGCTTCTGAAGTCAAATGTTCTTCCCTGCCACCTCCACACACATATTGCTCCTTTGTTTGGTGGATACCTCACAGAGCTCTCTGGATTGCATGAGTTTATAATCAGCTAAATAAGTGGATGATGTTTTAGCCAGGCATAGTGGTGCATGCCTTTAATCCCAGTACTTGGGAGGCAGAGGTAGGAGGAGGGCTATAAGTTGGAGGCCACCCTGAGACTACATAGTAAATTCTAGGTTAGTCCAAGCTAGAGTGAAACCTTACCTCAAAAAACAAAACAAAACAAAACAAAAAACAATGATTTTTTAATGTAACATTCATAGGAAGGTTTTTATATCAATATAAATGTAATTATCCTACTCTTTTTTGTTATCTTCCTTTTTAAAATTTGATTTATTATTTATATTTTGACAGTTTCATACTTGTAAACATTTTTGATCATATTCACCACTCATTATCCTCCCTTATCGTGTCCTACTCCCACTAAGCCCCTTTTTGAAATATTGTATCTATTTACTTGAGATAGAAAGAAAGAGGCAGATAGAATGATAGGGAATGGGGCCTCAAGGCAATGCAAAGAAAGTGCAGACACATATACCACCTTGTGCATCTGGTTTACTTGGGTACTGGGGAATCAAACCTGGGTCATTAGGTTTTGGAGGCAAGTGCCTTAACTGCTAAGCCATCTCTCCAGCCCCCCCTTTTCTTTCCAACTATTTGCCTTCCTATTTCTTGTTGTGTATGTGTGTGTGTCCCAGTGAAATTTAACTAAAGTGAGCATGGGCAGGGAGTTATTTACTAGAGCATGAATAAATTATCAGTGGCTACACCACTGAAGAAAGTAACCCTCTCCCCAAGCAATGTTAACTGCTAAAAGTACCTCAAGAAGGGGGTGGGATTCTAATAGATGATGAAATGTTGATGGTTCCAGTCTTGTGAAGGTTATCACAGCTACTGTGAATTCATGTGTGTACTGACTGGAAGATAAGAGTTCCACAGTACTCCTCCCCATCCTCAGCCCTTATATTCTTCCTGTACCATCTTCTGTGGTGTTCTCTGAGCCTTGGAGGAGGTGACATTGATGTTCCAGTCAGTGATATTTTTTTTGAGAGAGAGATAAAGTAGATATAGAGAGAAAGAGGGAGAGAGAGAGAGGAGGAGAGAGAGAATGGGTATACCAGGGCCTTCAGCCATTGTGAAAGAATTCCAGATGTGTGCACCCCTTTGTGGCACATGTGTGACACTGAGCACTTGTGTCACTGTGCATCTGGCTACGTGGGACCTGGAGATTCAAATCTGAGTTCTTAGGCTTCACAGGCAAGCTCCTTAACCTGTTAAGCCATCTCTCCAACCTCAGTAATTTATTTTTAATGCATCATTATAATTGTACAATTTAGTTCAAAATGTCTAGTAAACCAAATGCTTCTAAGTCTCAATGGTTAAAAAGAAATTCAGAAAGAAAAGCTGAGGAAATGGAGTTGCTAGATAAAGTGGATGAAAATGTAATAAAAAAGAAAAAATTATCTACAGCGTCTTTTTTTTTATAATAGCAGGCAAACAAAACATATTCACTTAAATAAAAATAGTCCCACTAAGAGAAAAATCTGGCAACCTCTCCAGGAACTACCAAAAGCATTTTATTGGTGGGGTGGGATCAGTAATAACAGCAATTTTGTGCAACAGTAGAAAAGTATTTTTTTTAATTCTTCATTCCTCTTCATTGTTTATAAAACAAAACCAGTGCAACCAATATCTAATGGTGTGTTTTCTTTCAGATATTCCAACCTTGAGACCTTTGCTCTAGATGTCAGGCTTGTTTTTGACAACTGTGAAACATTTAATGAAGATGATTCTGATATAGGCAGAGCTGGCCACAACATGAGGAAGTATTTTGAAAAAAAATGGACAGATACTTTCAAAGTGAGCTGAAGTTATAATCTCTCCCTTTTTCTTTTTCCTTTTAAATAAGGACAAATAAGACCAGCAATGTGAACTGTATTTACATAAATGTGCAAGGCACATACATAATGACTTTTTTTTTCCTTAAAATAAGTATCCAAAAAAAAAAAAAAAAAACAGAAGAATGATACCATTTTTAAAGGCTTCACTCCTACAACAACCAAGATCCTTGGTTATTGGTTCATGTGATTTATCAGCTAATTTAGGTAGAACAGGGAAGCACACCCAAAGAATTTTCCAAGGAAAGGGTGTTATAGTGCAATAGCAATGAAAATATATCACGTCGCACTGAATACTGAACACCAGAGCTCTAATGTGGGAAATGGTTTGCCTTTCCCTCTCAATAAATATATATTTTTCATTTTTTTACTTTGTAGTTTATTTTTTAGTGAATGTATTTAATTTTATGAATTATTTATGATTAAACCACATCCAGAATCTTCGTTTTCTGTGAAAAGGAAGAACTAGAAAATTGCTTTAAATCTTGAAAATACAACAGGAATGTTTTAAAATATAAAACAAAGCCAAGTTAAACTGTTTACACTGATGTGCTATAAAAGCACCAAAAATAACCTTTACTGTAGAGTTGCAAGTACATATATATACATGTATATACATATAGGTATATATACATATATATATGTGTGTTGCTGCCTCACTTGTGTAGTTAAATTGTATTTCAAGACAGTGAAAAAATTGACATGTATATACTGTTCATTATTGTTTATATTAAGTCTTGTTTTAAATATGTATTATGTGTATATATTGTTTGAAGACATTATTGTTTATGCCTTAGAAGGATTGTAGTATTTTATTTTAGTCTGAAGGTAATTACAGCTATACAGCTTGTACAGTAAGTATCCTCTACCAACACTGTGGCGTCTCCCTAATCTTGGTAGTGCCTGCCTTTAAAACAGGGTGTAGGGGATAGTAGTTTTCCATTTTTCTATTTTGTTATATAATTTTAAGCCACCAGGGCCTAAATTAAAGTATAATCATTTGTATCCATGTGGAATAAAATTGTGACAATTTCCTACACACACAGTATTTTTTCATAGAGACATTTCCCTATCATTTGCCTTGCCTCAGAAATAAATTTAAAAGACATTTGTAACCACTGTGTTTTATCTACTGTGTGTTGTGGTGGCCTGTTGGAGGCAAATAGATCAGAATTTTTTTGTATCTATGTAAAAGTACTTGAAGTTTTATTTAAAATAAATTGTTGTGAAAAAGGTAGCATTCTTTTTAGGAGTGTTATTTTTCACTACTATGTGTGGCACGGATACAATAAAAGACTTTTACAAGCTAGTTTTTTTTAAGTTTTTTAAACCTGAACATGCATTCTGTTCAAAAGGCACTTAATTGAAATTGGATTTTACAGTCTTTAAGGAAGAGCAGTGTATAGTTTGATTCAGAGAGCAGAGGGCTGAGTAGAAAGAATAGTTTATGTCAAGTTTCTTGGACTTCCTGAGGCTGTAAATCTCTCTAGACCTCATTTCATTTCACATTTTCAATGTGAAAATATTAGAAAGCATTTCAATGTCTTATTCTAACATGAGAAATATGTCTATTTGTGGACGTATAATCCAGTTATAAAAAATAACCCCCAAGGGCAGAGGAGATAGCTTAGAGGTTAAGAGCACTTGACACTTAAGCATGAGGACTGCTTCGACAGACCACCAAGTTTGACTCCCCAGAACCCACATAAAAACTGGGTGTGACCACACACATCGGCAACTTTAGTGTGCAGGGCCAGGTGGGAGTGACAGAGACTGGAGAAATACTAGAACTCATGGACAGACAGCAACTTGTAGGTGAGGGAACGGCCCTGTCTCAAGGAAGTATGGGTGAGGGGTACGAGAAGGACACCAACATCCTCTTCTGGCCTCTGCACACCCACACACACAGGGCACATTCATCTGCGTGCACACATACATGCATACAACACACATACTCCATGTACATTATACACATGCAAAAAAAGAAGAAAGGCGTCATGGGATACATTCAAGAAATTTATACTTTGCTAAGCTTCAGCTGGGTTATGAAATCACTGGTTAACAAGACAGGCCCTGTTTCAAGAAGTTTACATCCTCATGAAATGGACTGTGGCTAATATTCACCGTTTTTTGTCATTTTTTTTTATAAAGGTGGGGATTGAACCCCGGGCTTCATGCATGCTAAGGCAAGTGCTTTACCACTTAGCTACATACATTCCCAATGCTTTTCATAGTGTAGGAAGAACAGAAAAGTTTTAAAGAAAAGAAATCCCTCAATTTAAAATATTTTGAGCCAAGACTATTTTCCGTAATCCCTAAATTGTGAAGATGTATGTGAAAATCAGCTATTACTATATAAGTATGTCTGTTTCTGTTAAGCAAATCTGCAGCAGGGCCTAAGAGATCTGGTGCTGGAGACATGGTGGCACTGTGATTCTGGATTTTGTTGTATAGAACTGCTAGATGCTACATATGGATTCTTCATAAGAGGTTTCTCCATACAGGAGATGAGACAACGTGTAAGGGTCTCGATACAATACTCACTAGTTTCTTATAGTAAGAAATTACTTAAAATGATTTCCAGGGATCGAGAGTTGGCTTAGTGGTTAAGGCACTTACCTACAAAGACAAAGGACACAGATTCAATTCCCCAGTACCCATGTAAGGCCAGATGCAAAAGTTGGCATATGCATCTGGAGTTCGTTTTCAGTGGCTGAGGCCCTAGTATGCCCATTCTCTCTCTCAAATAAATAATTATATATTTAAAAATGATTTCCAAAGAGCAATAGCTTTCTTTAAAAAAAAAAAAAACAAGAGCCAGGTGTGGTGGTACACACCTTTAACCCCAGCACTCAGGAGGCTGAGGTAGGAGGATTGTTATGATTTTGAGGCCAGCTTGGAGCTAGAGTGAGTTTCAGGTCAGCCCCCTGGGATAGAGTGAGACCCTGCCTCAAGAAAGGAAGAGGGGAGCAAGAAAGGAAAGAGAGGGGGGATGGAGGGGAGGAAGGAAGGAAAGAAGGGTAGACGATTGATTGTGGAGCTGGGGAGACGGCTCAGTGGGCAAAGCACTTGCTGTGCAAACACAGATCGAAGCTCAGATCCCAGCACTAACATAGATGCCAGGTAGGCATAGCAGTTTGCTGGGAATCCCAACTCTTGGGAGGTGGTGGCAGGGAATCTCCTGGGCAAGCTGTCTAACTAGACCAGCTGATTGCTCTGGGCTCAAGTGAGAGATCCTGCCTCGGTAAATAAAGTGGAGAGTGATCAAGTGAAACACCCCATGTCAACCTCTGGCCTCCATGCACACATACATATGAAAGAAAATAAAATGAATAAATAAATAAGTGGTCATGATAGCACACATTTGTAACCCCAACATTCAGGAGGCTAAGGCAGGAGGATTATGACTTCAAGGCCAGTCTGGGCTACATTTTGAGACTCTGCCTCCAAAACAAACATCTCCTGGTTGGGGGTGGAGGGAAGCTTCATTGGCTACAGTAGACCACTTTCTTCATTGATTTGACTGAACTCTTGAAGTGTAGTGGGCATTACCCCCAAAGAGCTGCCACCAGAAAACAATCTTTGTTGTTGTTGTTTTCCAAGGTTGGGTCTCCCTCTAGCTCAAGCTGACATGGAATTCCCTATGTAGTCTCAGAGTGTTCTCGAACTCACAGGGATCCAGCTATCTCTGCCTCCCAAATGCTGGGATTAAAGGTCTGAACCACCATGCCTGGCTTGGATGAAGATCTTTAAATGGACTGCTTGTTATGTAAATGACAGCCCATTCACACTTCCAGAGGCTGGGTTTATTTTCAATACAGTCACTATCATTGTTCCCCTCAAATATAAAAGAGGAAATTACCAATTATCCCAGACCCTTTGTTGTCACATAATTGAAAGTATACATAACCTGATTTCATTAAGAAAAATTAGGCTTTAACTAGAACCTTCTCTATTTTAAACCTAAATGCCATGTATATTGTTTAAAAAAAATCACAGGCCTGCCTTCAAGTTTGATTCAAATTATCACTCAAGTAATAACTAGCCAAGGATAACCAATCAAAAAATCCACTATTGTTAAGCCCAGGAAATAACCATCATTGTGAGACAATACAGAGACCCTAAGTTCATGTTTATTTAGTTGTTTAATAATGAAGGCCAAATAGGTGAAAATTTGTAGGCACACTTTAAACTCGAAAGAAATGGGGGCTGGAGAAATGGCTCAGTGGTTAAAGAAACTTGCTTGCAAATCCTAACAGCCCAGGTTCAACTCTCCAGTACCACAGAAAGCCAGATGCACAAAGTGACATGCATCTGGAACTCATTTGCAATGGCAAGAAGCCCTGGTGTGCCCATTGTTTCTCTCTTTCGTTCTCACACTCTCTCTACTTGCAAATGAATAAAAATATGAAAAAGAAATAAATGACTATAAATTCAAGGTGATTTTTTTTTTAATTAAAAAAAAATGTATAGAACTGGGTGTGGTGGCGCATGTCTTTAATCCCAGCACTTGGGAGGCAGAGCTAGGAGGATTGCTGTGAGTTCAAGGCTACCCTGAGAACAGAGTGAATTCCAGGTCAGCCTGGGCTAGAGTGATACTCTACCTTGAAAACAATTTTTTTTGTATGGGGGTATGTGTGTATGTATAAAGATCAGAGGACAATCTCAAGGCTTCTACACACTTCTTCCACATTCCTTGAGACAGTCCATTGCTGTTGCAAATGAATGCTACATAGCTGGTCCACGAGTTTTGGATTCTGGCTCTGTCTCCCATTGTCATGGGTACTTTGGGGTCACAGACTATGTGGCCACTTTGCATCTGGCTTTACACTGGTACTAAGGAAGATAGAACTGGTATTGACAGTTTTTGCAACCAAGTGCCTTTAAACACTGAGCTGTCTTCTTATTCTTTCTCTAAATATTTGTTTGAGGCAGGTCTCATTCTAGCCAAAAGCTGACCTTGAATTTACTCTTAGCCCAGGCTGGCCTTGAACTCATGGTGATCCTCCTACCTCAGCCTCTCAGGAGCTGGGATTAAAGGTGTGAGTCACCATATACAGCTAAATACTATTTTTATTTATTTTTTATTTTTATTTTTAGAGAGAGGGATAATTGGCAAGCCAGGGTCTCGGCTCCAGACACTTGCGCCACGTAGTGGGCATGTGCGACCTTGCGCTTGCCTCACCTTTTTGCATCTGGCTTATGTGGGATCTGGAAAGTCAAACATGGGTCCTTAGGCTTAGCAGGGCATGCACCTTAGCTGCTAAGCCATCTCTCTAGCCATAATTACTATTTTTGAAGTCAGGCATAGTGAGATACACATGAACCATCTCAGCATTAGAAGGTGGAAATAGGTTCAGGAATTCAAGGTCATTCGTAGCTACATAATAAGTTTAAGATTGTCTTGGGCTGTATGATACCCTATCTCAAAAAACATATCTTATAAACTTTAAAAAAATAAGAAATATAGGGCTGAAGAGTTGGCTTAGTGGTTAAGGCTCTTGCCCGTGAAGCCTAAGGACCCACTTTCAATTCCCCAGTACCCACTTCAGCCAGATGCACAAGGTGGAGCATGCATCTGGAGTTCATTTGCAGTGGCTGAAGATCCTGGTGTGCTCAGTCTCTCTCTATTTATCTCTTTCTCTCTAATAAGTAAATAAAATAATTGAAAAATAAAATAATATATATATTAAGATGGATTTCTATTTCTTCCTCAACAAAGATTATTTATTATATCTTGTAGTAAAAAATAACTATGCTGATGTTAGTAGATATCAGAGAATGAGGTTGAATCTTATAGAATTTGGTAGCAAATAAAAATAAGGCTTATATAGGGGCTGGAGAAATGGCTTAGTGATTAAAGCCTTTGCCTGCAAAGCCAAAGGAACTCAATTTGAGTCCCCAGGACCCATGTAAGCCAGATGCACGAGGTGGCACATGCGTCTGGAATTCATTTGCAGTGGCTGGACACCCGGCACACCTATTCTCTTTCTCTCTCTGTCTGCCTCTTTCTCTCACTCTCTCAGATAAGTAAATAAATTAATTTTTTTAAAAAAATAAGGCTTGGGCTGGAGAGATGGCTTAGCGGTTAAGCGCTTGCCTGTGAAGCCGAAGGACCCTGGTTCGAGGCTCGATTCCCCAGGACCCACGTTAGCCAGACGCACAAGGGGGCGCACGTGTCTGGAGTTCGTTTGCAGTGGCTGGATGCCCTGGCACACCCATTCTCTCTCTCTCTCTCTCTCTCTCTTTCTGTCACTCGCAAATAAATAAATAAAAATTTAAAAAATAAGGCTTATACCCCTTTGGGAATAGACCTTGGTCTTAGAAAAGGAAGGTTCAGTAATTTCAGTAGGTGACCAAAAGTTAGCAAGACATTAACATGACACAGGTACCCATAAAGACAGGAAAGAGTCTTCAGAGTCCATGTACTTGTTATAATTATTCCTGCAATTCTCAAAATTGTTTTACAGCTCTCTCACTGTTACATTCAGCATTGGTAATACACTTTTGTTTGTTGATTGTGTTTGATTTTTGAGAACGGGGTCTCTCTATCTAGCCTCCTCTGGCCAAGAACTTGCAATACTCCAGTCTCAGCCTCCCAAGTGTTGTGATTACTGGCATGCAGCACAGCACAATGGAGTAATAACCTTTTCTCTCTTTTTTTTAAGAAATGTTTTATTTAGATAATCAAAATGACTATATTGCTGATATGAAATAAGTAAAGCTCAAATTAAGTCATGGAAATCTTGATTTCACTCCCTAAACATAACCAAATTGCTTACACATTACCAGAATAGTTCCATTAAAACACAGTAGGTTTAGATTTCTTATTTTGAGAAAAAACAAGATAAGTTAGGTTCTTATAACAAAGGATACACATTCTGTAAAGTCTCAGGAATACCCAAATGTGTCCTAGCTGGAATATGAGAGAAGGGACCACATCTAGATTGTGTTGCTAAGCAAGCCAGTGAAGTAATACCCTTTTCTATGTTTTGTTTCAAAGCTTTTGAGTACAAAAATAACTTAAATGTAAAAACAAACAAATAAATGCAAATTTTAATTCAGTCATTAATAGTTATCATGCATGATAAATTAAGCAAAAACACTAGCTATAGCATAGTGTTGCAGTACTTCTGTTAAAATATATTTAAATGTACTTACAACAGAAAATTCTAAATACATAAATATTTTGAAAGTTAACTTTTTCTTGGTTTTGGTAGAATTTGGAAAGACTTTGGCATCTTGTCATTTTACCTGTATACTTTAATATTTCTGCAACAAACATATATCATTTTTTTAACATTTAAAAGGTCTACTCCCAGCCAAGCATGATTAAATTTAGCTGGTACAGATAATGAAAGTGTTGAATAATTGCATTTAAGGATTAACATTTGTCATATGGTATTACTCCATTATTGAGATATAGTTTACTTTCATATGTACTATCACATTTTGGTTCAATAGCTTTTTATTGTACAGATAGTTTCTATATGGAAAACATTATAATTGTCTGTTCCATAGATATCTTGCATCTTCCTCCTTTTGTGATATTATTGACCATTATGATTCAAGAAGCAAGTTCTTATTATTAAGCTAACCATGTTAATTCCATTCCTCTTAAGTGTGATTGCTTTCAAGGAGGCATATATAGAATTCGGGGCAGTGACACATGACAAAAAAAATCTAGGAAACTTCTGGAAAATTTCCCAGAGACCTTATGTCCAAAAGGAACATTTTCTCTTGTTTTTGGAGATGGCTGCAGGAGGCTATGATGTGGGAAGCTGCTGTGGCCATCGTTCAGCTGTGAAAAGACCCCTGGGAGAAGATAAAGGCAGGTGGAGGTGATGGGATAGGGAAGATGGAAAGAATTTCAGTTCTTGATAACATGAATTATCATATTAATTAAACTTAGGACCACAATGCCTCTGAACATTTTTCTAGGTGAGATAATAAATTCATTGTATTGTATAAGTCATTTTGCTTTGACTCTTTTGTTTCAGATGAAAAAGCATCATGTTATAGCTAGAGCTGTCCTCATAGAGATCATGATGCAGTCATAGACAAACACTAATACCAATACTGCTAGTACTCATCACCACCTAGTTGGTAAACTCTAGTTAGGACTTGACCTAACCTGCCTTTTCTTCTTTAAAAGCAGCATTTCTCAGACATGTTTAGACTAACTTTCCTGGTTATCTAAAATATTTGAATGCCTCTTTCTACCAAGATATTCCAAAATCAATTTGAGCATTGGTAGAGCTACAAAATCATATCAAATGATCATTTTTTAATTTTATTTATTTGAGAGAGAGAGCGCACACCAGAACCTTCAGCTGCTGCAAACAAACTCCAGACACGTATGCCACATTGTGCATCTGGCTTCCATGGGTCCTGGGGAACTGAACCTGGGTCCTTTGGCTTTGTAAGCAAACATCTTAACCACTAAGCCATCTTTCCAGCCCAAGATAATTATTTTTAAGAGGTGAATACATTCTTGTTTACTCAGAAAGAAGTACATTGCTTTGAAATGAAAAACCTAAAAAGAATGAAATCAACTTTGCTTCTGGACATAAGAAGGTAGGAACTGGGACTAACTTTAGTCCTCTGCTGTAGGAGTAAAGTAATGAGACAGGAGATATGAAACAAGTGGCTGCAAGTGGCTTCCTAAGGAAAAAATGACCTGCCTGCTAGATAAAGTCCAGCACTGTTTAGGGAAGCCAACAGAATTCACATCCAACAATGTAAAATTTGCTATGTCTTATCATTCAATCATTAATAATAATAATAAGTTACTATAGGGACTATGTAGATGGTTCAGCAGTTAAAGGTGCTTACTTGCAAAACCTTCTGGTCTGGGTTCAATTCCCAGCCACACATGGATAGCTAGCTGGTGATCATTCATTTGCAGCAGCAAGAGACCCTGGCATACCCAGGCACACACATGCACACAATTAAGTAAATTTTTTAAAGTTTTTTTTTTTTATCTTATTAGAACTAGGGATGAAATGAAGGAAGAAAATGTACCAGTAAGGGGCTGAGAATGTAGCTCAGTGGTAAAATGCAAGCTCAGCATGTGTGAGCCCTATGCCACTGCAACAAAAAACCCCAGATAAAAAACATGTCCCATAGCCAAGAGAGAGAAACAGACCAGAAGTGATCGATACTAGATTAGGAAAAGGTGCTCTGAAATAAATAGGATAAAATTTTTCCTGTAAAGGAAAACATGACCACGATGAAAAAGTGAAAACTATTAAGCAGAAGCCCCAGAGGGGACAAAGCACAAAATATACAAAGAAAATGTGAGGGGCTAGACTCAAGTTCACTGGTAGTGATAGTCTACCATGCACAAAGGCCTGGGTTCAATCCCCATCACCACAATAAATAAACATAGCCAGCAGGGTTTATAACAAGATTGCAAGGGTAGTTGAAATTTTGAAAAAATCCCATAATAGTAAAATACTGTTTACTATATTAGCAAAACAAAGAAAAATAGCCCAATGAATGCAGACAATAATTTGGAATTAACCATTTTGTGTTAAAAATTCTTTTTTCTTGTTGCTGGCAATTGAACTGAGGGCCTCACACATGCGAAGGCAAGTGATTTACCACTGAGCTATAACCCCAACATATGTTAAAAATTCTAACAAAAGCAAAACTGAAAGAAAACCTCAAGCTAATTCAGGGAATCTCTGATGATTGCTAATAGTCAGAGCAGATTCTAGGATGAGGAAGAAAGCAGGAGCATTCCTAGGGTTTCTATTCTACGTTGCACTGAAGATTAGCCTCTTCAATAAGAAAGAAGAAATAATAAGCATTACATCATTACATTAAAGGGAAGCATTGTGGTTTGAAATGTCTCCCATAGGCTCATGTTGTGAATGCCTGTCCCAACTTGTGAAGCCAATTTGAAAGCTGAGGAACCTGTAGGAGGTGGGGCCTGGTGGTAGAAGTGGGTCACTAAGAGGTTAGCCTGCCTCTGATTCCTGATCCTCAGCCTCCTGCTCCCACCACAATGGTCAGAGTTCCCACCACCACGCCTTCTGAAACATGAGCCCAAATAATCCTTGCCTCCCATAAATTGTTATGCCAGGTATTTTGGTCTAATACAGGAAGAGAAAAACATCTTTTAAAAAAATATTTTCATTGATTTATTTGAGAGAAAGAGTATGGGCATTCCACAGCTTCTTGTCACTGCAGATGAACTCCAGACACATGCACCATGTTGTGCATCTGGCTTTATGTGGGTCTGCAGAAGTTGAACCCAAGCCTGCAGACTTTGCAAGCCAGCATCTTTAATCACTGAGCTGTCTCCCCAGCCCAAGAAAAACATGTTTATTTGCAGATGGTGGTATGACTACATCTATACACATTTTCAAGAAGACTACAAAAAGACTAGTAAGACAAATAGACTATCTAAATTAAAAATGTTTGCTCTTCAAAAGGCATTATTAAGAAAAAGAGGCCACTGAGTACAAGGAAATACTGGCAATTACTTTATTAAACATTAGTACTGGAAAAACATTTTTTAAATGCATTAGTGTAGATCACATGCTCAGCATATGTGAAGCCTTGGATTCAAGCCTCAGCACCAGAAACAAGACAAAACAATAAAAACTCTTCCAAACTGTTACTGTCAAAACTGATATTTAGGGCTGGAGTGTTGGCTCAGCATTTAAGGCACTTGCCTGCAAACCTAAGGACCTGGGTTTGATTCCCCAGTACCGATGTAAATCCAGATACACAAAGTGGAACATGTGTCTGGAGATCATTTGCAGTGACTAGATGGCCTGGCTTGCCTATTCCCTCTCTCTGTCTCATAAATAAATAAAAAGTGATATTTAAATGACCAATAAGCATATGAAAAGGTGGCTAATTCTATTATCAAAGAAAATGGAATTTTTTTAAAGCATAATAAAATACAACTACATGGTTTATTCACTACTTGTGCTGTTGTATCAAACTATCTGACAAAAAGCAATTTAAGGGAAGAGTCTGCTTCAGCTCACAATTTGAAGTCATGGTGCAGTAGACAAGGTGGCAGGAGCATGAGGTGCTGGACACATCGCATCAGCGATCAGGAAGATTATAAGCTAAAACAAACTCTTTTCGCCCATCAGCTATTTTTGCTTAGGTGTAAAGGTAACTACAACATATGCCTTTCCCATTCAGCAAATGTCGAGCTCTTTGGTGATCTGCAAGGCATAATTTCTTTGTGCTTCACTTGCTCAGTGTTATCATATTTATTGCAGTTACACAGAGGGAGGAATGTGTATAGAACACTTATACTATATACTGTACTGCTCTTATGTATACATAATGTGTAGATAGCACTTATACTGTGTACAGTACTGCTCTTATGTGTACATAATGTGTAGATAGCACTTACACTGTATACTATACTGATCTTACGTGTACATAATGTGTATTTAGCACTTACACTGAATACTATACTACTCTTACATGTATATAATATGTATATAGCACTTATACTGTATAATATTCTGCTCCTATGTGTATATGATGTGTATATAGCACTTATGCTGAATACTATACTGCTCTTACGTGTATACAATGTGTATATAGCACTTATACTGTATGCTATACTGCTCTTACGTGTATATAATGTGTATATAGCACTTATACTGTATACTATACTGCTCTTACGTGTATATAATGTGTATATAGCACTTATACTGTATACTATACTGATCCTACATGTAGTATGATATTTAATCTTTTTTGTTTTGTTTTGTTTTGGTTTTTGAGGTAGGGTTTCACTCTAGCCCAGGCTGACGTAGAATTCACTGTGTAGTCTCAGGGTGGCCTCGAACTCACAACGATCCTCCTACCTCTGCCTCTGGAGTGCTGGGATTAAAGGCATGTGCCACCATGCCTGACTCATGATATTTAATCTTTGCAACAATTCTACAAGAAAGGAAGAGAGTAATTCATGTAACATTAAAGTGAAAAGGGAGACTATAGGGGTGGAAGAAAGGTCTCAGTGGAGAATGGGTGATAGGTGAGAGGAAGATCAACCAAAATAAAGCATGTATAAAAATTTCACAATTAAAGCCATTATTTTGTATGCTAATTTAAAAAATTGGTCTAGGAGCCAGGTGTGGTGGGGCACGCCTTTAATCCCAGCACTTGGGAGGCAGGGGTAGGAGGATTGCTGTGAGTTCAAGGCCACCCTGAGACTACATAGTGAATTCCAGGTCAGCCTGGACTAGTGTAAGACCCTGCCTCGAAAAAAAAAAAAAAATTGGGCTGGAGAGATGGGTTAGTGGTTAACGCACTTACCTGTGAAGCCTAGATACCCAGGTTCAATTCCCCAGTACCCCCACAAGCCAGATGCACAAGGTAGTACATGCATCTGGAGTTTGTTTGCAGTAGCTAGATTCCCTGGTGTGCCAATTCTGTCTCTATCTGCCTTCTCTCTCTCTCTCTCTCTCAAATAAACAAAATATTTTTAAAAAGCAAAACTTAGAGCTGTGTGTGGTGGCACAGCCTTTAATCCCAGCACTTGGGAGGCAGATGCAGGAAGATCACTATGTGTTCGAGGCCAGACTAGGACTACAAAATGAGTTCCAGGTCAGCCTGAGTTAGATTGAGACCATACCTTGAACCACCCCTCAAAAAAAGTTAAAATTAAAAAGAAAAAACAATTCTATAAGGTAAGTACTATTGTGAATCTTATTATATAAGTGAACCAAGGCTTATAAACCTATGGTTACTGGGCTAGTTAGGCATGGGAACTAGGATTCAAACTCAACCTGCTGGGTCTTAGCACACAGCTATGAAGCCGCTAAAGCCAGATGGCTGCTTAGTGAGACTTCATGGGCTCTGTAGACTGACCTACTTTCTTCTAGGCCTGGAAATTGAAATTATTTTATCAGGGCTTCAAAGCTGATGAAACTCAGGGTTGCTACCTCACTAACAAAACCAAGAGCCAGAATATCAAGTAGAGTATAATGGGAAGGATTCCTTTCTAGTGACTAGGGAGCCCTACCTTGGTTCCCAATGCTGTGATGCCTGGGAAAGAGAATGAATCACCTGCAAGATGATAGATGAGCATCACATCAGCATAAGCATGTGATGAAACTGAGAAGTGTTTTTGTCCAGATGCCGGCAAGGCCAAGGGAACCAGCCCTTCTCCACAAGGCAGCAAACCACAGTGACGCACTCTGAAACTGGGACTCTCTCCTGGCAGCACATATTTCGTAGCACATTTTGTCCATCAGATTCCTCTTTCTTGGCCCCATGATGCTTTTACCACGTTCACCAGAAACTGAAATACATCAGCTTTCTTGATTGTCACATTTTCTACTTATAGTGTGACATTTTCTACTTTGAAATCATATCTGGTGTGGTAATTTGATGGTGAAATGTCCCTGAAAGCCTCATGTGTTTGTGATTAAGCCTAATTCTCAATGCCTGGCTGGTGGCAGTTTGGGAGGTAGAGCCTTGCTGAAGGAGGTTTGTGGCTTGGGGCAGGTATTAGCGTGTGATAGCCCAGTTCTCCCTTGCCAGAGCTAGCTCACTCTGCTACCTCCCAGCTGCTGTGGCAAGATGTGATGCCCAACCTGTGATCTGCTGTGCTTTCTCTACTCTGCTAACACTTCCCCTCAAGGCTGTAAGCCAAAATAAACTCTTACCTCCCATTAGCTGCTTTTTGGTCCTTTGTCCCAGCAAGAAGATGGTAACTGCTATATCTGGCCACCTGATCGCAATTTTGGATATTGACATATTCTTTGACATGCCCCTGGAATATATGTAGATATTTTTACAATTCTGTGTGGATTTTACTATCTTATCCTTTTAATTTCTGTAAGCAGTGAGAACTCACGTTCTTCACAACTGGACCAAAATACTATCATAAGCTGCATATCTGCAACTTTGCCTTGAATAGTTCCTCAAGAAGTTGTGTGATATACGTGTTTAAACACCCTTCATTTAGTCTAATATTTGACATATTAAAGATACCAAAGAGACATGGAGAGGTGCAGGTGTGTTTGGGGCCTGTGCACTCAGACTAGAAGGCAGCAAGAAACAAGGACAACCAAAATCTATCAACAAGATAAAAGACTGTCTTGCAGGAGATGAACTACCTCTTCTACATCAAACAGGGCCCAGATGAAACCACATAGGAATTGGTGAAATGAGCAAGAGTGCTGCTTCCACAGAGAACCTGACAACCTGAGCCAGGGTGATGGAGACAGACACTGAGGATATTCAAAATGTACCAAACCAGAAATCCAGAAACTGCTGAGAGCTCAACACTAACATAGGCTTAAAGCACACCCACCATGGCTCAGGGAATTTTGTGGAAGATAAAAGCCATAGAGTGGAAGGGAATATCCAGAGGCATTGGCCCCACCCCCAATGATTGACTGCTGCTCTTACAACCCATAATCTACAACTCCATGGTGAATTCCAGCAATCCTACTAAGGGCCCTCAGAGGAATGGGGAGAGGGAAATGATGGTACCAGCACATGATATATTCATACAAAGTTCCTCCTTAACAACAAAGGATTACTTTAAAAAAGAAAAGGTACCCAATAAAACATGGTCTCCAAAGCCTTCTCATCGAGGAAGACATTCAAAAGGATGAACCATGCATCCTGAAAGCAATGCCGAAATTGAGGTTCTAGATAGCATTTACATTGTAGCTTTACTGAAATTAATGTTTGGTCTTTGAAAATGATTGCTTTGAAAGTCTAGCTCTTTTTTTCTTTCCTTTTTCTTCCTGTCTTGTCCTTTCTTTTCTTTTTTCTTTCTTTTTTTTTTTTTTTTTTTTTTTTTTTTGAGACAGGGTCTCTGTACTCTTTAGCCCAGGCTGTCTATGAACCCAAAGCAATTCTCCTGCCTCAGCCTCATGTGTGCTGGGATTGCAGGTGTGCACCAGCATAGGTGGCTTAAAGGATTAGCTCTTGTTTGTACACGCCCTCTGGACTATGTTTTGTGAGCTGTGCAGTCACTATATTTTGGAAGTTAATATCCTGATAGAATAAAGCTGCTTCCTGGGACATGTTAAAGAAATGCATGTTTCTAATAGGCTTAAAAAAGAGGTTCCTATGAATTCATTAGGTGGAAAAGAATGAGTTAATACAAGCTGGAACTTTAAACACTTCTCCAGATTGCTTCTCTCTGCTCTCTAACTTTGACCCCATTCCCTTTAAAGGAGGGCAGCTGTACCATCTGGTGTAATCATTAATGCCATAAACCATAGACCCAGCTTTCCCTCTTCCTGTGCACATGGTGGGCTTATGTTTCCTATGCCCCTGTGGGTGAGTGAAGATGGACTAGTTCTGTCCTAAGAGCTCTGAATGCCCATATCATGTATCTACTTGTGGCCAACCATGTAATTGTTCTCTTTTCCCTCTAGCTCAGCCATTGTTGGTGTTTAACTGACTAATTCCCAGTGAATATATAGCATGAGCAAGAAATAAACCTTTCTTAAGTCACTGATATATTAGCCTCCAGAGCACATCCTAGGGTATCCTAACTGGCGATTAGCTTACATAGATCCAGTGGGGTTTAATATGCTACTTGTCTAAACCCTATCACTTAGCTGGGTGAAATGGCTCATGACTGTAATGCTAGCATGCAGGAGGCTGAGGTAAGTGGATTGCCAGGAATTTGAGGCCAGCCAAAGCGACACAGCAAGACCCTGCCACAAAAGCAAACACTTAAAAAGGGGTCCTAGGAAAGAAGTAAAATTTATAATAGAGGAACATGAATGAAAGATAAAAAGGACCTTGGAACAGCATGTAGATCACACTGGAGAAATCTATCATGTTTAGGAAAGACTGCAATATATTTTCTCCTAGGCTAAAAGGAGAGAAATGTTACAATAAAAGAAGCAGATACTGAGAAAAACAGATGGGATGGGATGTAATTTGTGAAATTTTGGACTATTGCAGATTTGTGTTGATGTCTTTTGCTATCAGAGAAGCTCACAGTGTGAAAAGGGTGGTAGACTTGACCAATGCAGAGGATTACTGGGGTTCAAGAAAACTGTGGTTACAAAGAATTTCTTGCAGTAGTAAAAATACCATATGAGTTGGGATTATACAGTAGCTTACCTCTTCATTAGAAGAAAGGAAGGAGGATGGGGAGATGGCTTGGTGGTTAAAAGCACTATCTGTGCAAGCGAGGAGGCCTGAGAGACCACTCGAATTTGACCCCCGGGACCTATAGGCATGATCACAAATGTCTGTAACACCAGTCGCATAGAGGAGCAGAGACCTGAGAATCACTGTAGCTCATGAAAAAATGGCAAGCTGTGGGGTCAGTAAGAGACTCTGACTCAAGTAAGAATGGGTATCAGAATGATGGAGTGGGACACCTAACATTCCACATGGCCTCCACCCCCCACCAAGAGCATGGTACCCCATAGACATCAGGCCATATACACATAAGCAGAAATAAAGAACAGGAGTTGGAGATGGCTCAGTGAGGAAAGTGCTTACCCTGTGAGTGTGAGGACCAGAGTCTGGATCCCCAGCACCGATGTAAATGCCAGGTGGACAGGGTGACCAGCCTAAAATCCCAGTGTTTAGAAAGCATGGTGAGATCCCCATGGCAAGCTGGCTAGCTAGACTAGCCAAAATGGAGAGCTCTAGGTTTAAGCAAGAGACCCTAACTCAGTAAGTAAAGTGAACAATTGAGGAAGACTTCCATATCAACCACTGGCCTCCATACACACATGCACCCACATGCATATGAACACATACATATGCATTCACACACACATACCACACACAAAAATTAAAAGCATGGGCTGGATAGATGGCTTAACCATTAAGGCACTTGCCTGTGAAGCCTAAGGACCCAGGTTCAATTCTCCAGGTCCCACGTAAACCAGATGCACATGGTGGTGCATGCATCTGGAGCTCATTTGCAATGGCTAGAGGCCCTGGCAAGCCCATTCTCTCTCTTTCTTGGTCCCTCTCTCTGTGTCTCAAATAAAAATTAATTTTAAAAAATTAAAGCTTAAGAAAGGAAATAATAGAGGAGAAATTAATTGAATAGAGACTATATACAAAATTAATAAAAACTTAAAATTGTTTCTTTGAAAATATCAACAACATAGGTTTAGCTAGGCCATCCAAGAAAAAGATTTAAATTCCTAATGTTTGGGGTGAATGAGAGCTCATACTACTGATGTTAGAGAAATGAATTATTCTTTGGACAAATGAGATATGGTGATATGGATAGATACTTAGAAAATACAAAGTATTGCAAGTGACCCAAAGAGAATCTGAACAGACCTATAACAAGTAAAGAGATGACTTAGGAAAAGGTCCAGATCTGAGGACTCCACTGATGAATTTCACACAACATTAAAGAGGAGCTGATAGCAGTTTTTCATGAACAATTAAAAACATACAAGAAGACTCCTGGCCAAGTCATCTTATGGTGGCACTGGCAGTCATCTCCACTGCTGGGCAGGCTGAGGCAGGAAAATTGGAAGTTCAAGAAGTCTTGGTGACTTCCAGTCAAGATGGCATCCGCCTAACCATGCCTCACCTTGTGGGGAAGGAAAGGCAAGATATTTAGGGTTCATTGGGGTCTTTAGGGGCTTGCAAATCCTAGTAGACCTCCAGTGGGAGGGAACAAAAGAGCAAAGTAGGGAATCCACTAATTCCCAACTCTTTGGTAGCCCACCAGTCCGCCAGTCCCCTCAAACAGCTGTCCTAGCCACAGTCCCAGTCACAGGTTCCTCCTGCACAAACTGCAGGCTAAGTGGACCTAGGCAAGCAAGCTAGCATTCCCCTGCCCTAGGCTTTCCTGCCACAAGGACCTCCACAGGTGACCACCTTCCCATTTGCCACCCTCCCAACCCCCCTCCCCCGGCGCAGACCCACACCTAGACCACCAGGCTAATGTTCCCCCCTTCCTAGGCTTTCCCTCCACAGGGGACCTCCAAGTGTCCATTCACCACCCCACCCTGCATGGACCAGGTCCTACTGTATTTCCTGAAGGCTACTCAGACCAGAAGAGATCACAACAGACATAAGTGAAATTGGGAGAATATTCAGGACTTATTTCAAAAACCTCTACTCCACAAAACTGGATAATATGGAGGAAATGGATAAATTCCAGGATACATACCACCTATCAAAGCTAAACTCAGAGCAAATTAATCTCCTAAACAAACAAATCACACCCATTGAGATTGAAAAGGTAATCAAACAACTCCCCAAAAGAAGAGTCCAGGACCAGATGGCTTCTCAGCTGAATTCTATCAAACCTTCATGGAAGAACTGAAACCAATTTTTCTCAAACTGTGCCACACAATCAGAGAACAGGGAAATCTCCCAAACTCCTTCTATGAAGCTTGTATCGCCCTAATACCAAAACCAGGCAGAGATGCCACAAGAAAAAAAAAAAAAAAACTATAGGCCCATTTCCCTGATGAACTTAGACACTGAACAAAATCCTCGCAAACCCAATTCAACAACACATCAAAAGTATTGTCCACCTAAATCAAGTAGGCTTTATCCCAGGAACACAGGGGTGGTTCAGTATACAGAAAGCTTTCAATGTAATTCACCACATAAATAAGCTTAAACACAAAAATGACATAGTCATTTTGATAGATGCAGAAAAGGCCTTTGACAAAATACAACATCACTTCATGATCAAAACATTGGAGAGAATAGGCATGGATGGTTTATATCTCAACAAAATAAAGGCTATATATAAAGCTCCTAAAGCCCAAATAATACTTAAGGGAGGGAGATTGAAGGAATTCACATTGACAAGACAAGGGTGTCCACTCTCACCTCTGGTCTTCAGTATAGTACTGGAAGTCCTAGCTCAAGCAAGACAGGAGAAAGAAAGAAAAGGGATAATACAAATTGGAAAGGAAGAAGTTACGTTAGCCCTATTCACAAATGACATGATTCTGTACATAAATGACATGAGAACTTCCATCTCAAAACTCTTAAAGGTGATTAACTCCTTCAGCAAAGTAGCAGGATACAAAATCATTGTACAAAAATCAGTAGCCTTTCTATATACAAAAGACAAAGATACAGAAAAGAAATAAGCAACATTGTTCCTTTTTCAATAGCAATAAAATAACTTGGAGTAACATTAACCAAGGATGTGAAAGACCTATACAGTGAAAACATAAAACCCCTCCAGAAAGAAATTGAGGAGGACTTGAGAAAATGGAAAGATCTCCGATGCTCCTGGATAGGCAGAATTAACATTGTGAAAGTGGCAATCTTACCAAAAGTAATATACAGATTTAATGCAATACCAATAAAAATTCCAACATTTTTCTTCACAGAGATAGAGAAAATGTTCTCAAAAATCACATGGAATGGCAGAAGGTCTTGGATATCCAAGCATATCCTCATCAAAAGAAACACCTCTGGAGGCATCACTATACCTGAGCTAAAGCTATATTACAAAGCCATAGTAATAAAAACAACATGGTACTGGCATAAAAACAGGAGTATAGTCCAATGGAACAGAATTGAGGACCCAGACTTTGAGTCAAGTAACTACAGCTACTTGATATTTAACAAAGGCCCTAACAATGTAGGCTGGAAAAAAGGACAGCATCTTCAAAAATCGTGCTGGACAAACTGGATAACCATATGCAGGAAAATGAAACTTGATCCACACATCTCTCCATGCACAAAAACCAAGTACAAATGCACCAAAGACCTCAAACTCTGCTACTACAGGAAGGAAAAATAGGAGGAACTTTCCATGATATAGGAGTGGGAAAAGACTTCCTGAACAAAACTCCAGTAGCTCAGGATATTAAACAATCACTCAACCATTGGGATCTCATGAAGCTCAGAAGTTTTTTCACAGAGCAGAGCCAATAGATTACTCACAGAAGGGAAGAAAATTTTGCCAGCTATACAACTGACAGAGGCATAATTTCTGGAATCTACAAAGAACTCAAAAACTTAAACAATAAAAAGTCAAACAACCCACTCACAAAATGAGGCAGAAAATTGTACAGGGAGTTCTCAGAGGAAGAAATACAAATGGCAAACATACACTTAAGAAAATGTTCAACATCCCTAATCATAAGGGAAATGCAAATTAAAACAACTATGAGGATCCACCTTACCCCAGTAAGAATAGCAAACATTAAAAAATCTAATGAAAACAAATGATGGTGAGGATGTGGAGAAATAGGAACCCTCATTCACTGTTTGTGGGAATGTAAGATGGTACACCCACTATGGAAAACCATATGAAGACTACTAAAAAAGGTTGACTATAGAGTTACCAATAGACCCACTTATTCCCTTACTGGGCATTTACCCTAAAACCTCCATGCCTCGGTTCAGAGATATTTGCTCAACCATGTTTATAGCTGCTCAATTCATAATAGGTAAGAGCTTGAATCAACCCAGATGTCCATGGTTAGATGAATGGATAACCAAGATGTGGTATATCTACACAATGGAATCCTACACAGCAGTAAGGAAAAATGACTCAAAGAAATTTGAAGAAAAATGGTCAAATTTGGAACAGATCATTCTCATCGAACTCACCCAATCACAGAAAGATAATCATCTCATGTTCTCACTCATCTGTGGCTCATAACCTGAATCTACCCAAAATGCTGACATACCTAGTAAGCATCTTGAGGACTGGACAATAGGGAGGGTGGGAAGGGAGAGGGTGGTAAGGGGAAGGGTGCACAAAACTGGACTCAAATGGAAATGGTACCATAAAATACTATATCCTGAAAGACAGACTAAAAGCTTGAACCCTCATCAGGTCCTTAGAGGGAACACCTGAATCACAGGGCCCTGGAGAGGGTATGACGAAGACTAACCTTAATCTTCTCCTGTTTCTCTGTCTCTCTATCTCTCTCTCTCCCTCTTCTTTCTCTTCTCTCTTTCTCTTTTATATTACCTTTTTCTTCGTTCTTTTCCCTTAGCACTGGCCAGTAACTCCCAGTACCAGCATGCAGTTAACATCAACAATGAGCTGTTGATTAGAGACCTACAGTTTCCCAAAAGAAGACAGATTCTGTCAGAGTACTTGATGACCCACCAAAGGTTAATGGTAAGACCTTACTACCAAAGACACCATATGCTATTGTTACAGAACATGGAGTGACCTGGTTGGAATCTATAAGAGAGTCAGTCCTCAGACAGTTAGCTCATCTAGTAGCCAGAAAGTGCTACATGAGCAACTGGGAGAAAATGATCCACCTCTGTCCAAGCAACCCATGGTCTAAGCTACTCAGCAGCAAACAACCTGATGTGATGCTCATATAAGTGCAATAGAGGCACACAACCATGGTAGGTAAGCAACTGCTCTCAATTTGGCTAATGGATCCACTCAGTGGAATGGAACCTCATAGCTGGAACAGGGAAACAAGTCAGAACCAAATCGAAAAAATGAGCCCACTCTCCAATATCAGGCTCCCACCAATCGTGGGCTACAAGAGGGCCTACACCTATTAAATTCTCTCCAAAATAATAATGGTTATCCCATTTATCTGGTGCTGACTTTACTGTCTGTTGGAGAATTTGCTTCTCTTTTTCAGATGGACACAGAACCTGAGGAGAGAATCAGTCCATCACATCTCACCAGGGCTCCAGCTGAAACCATAGAGTAACTGGGGAAATGAGCAAGAGTGCTGTTTTCTTGGTGAACCTGGCACCAGAACAAGGGTGAAGGAGATAGAGACAGAGAACACTCAACTCCTACCAAACCAGATATCCAGAGACACAGAGGCTCCCAAGACTTCATCACTAAAGTAGACCTAAAATGAACCCAACATGGCTCAGGGAAATTCGTGGAATAGGGGGCAGAAAGATTGTTAGAGCCACAAGTTGGGACATTATGTATAGAGACATTGGCTCTTCCCCATAACTAATGGCTACCCCCAAAATGTACAACCCACATTCCCCAAAAAGAAAGGTCCCTTCGGGGGGCGGGGGGAGACAGGGAGGAGGCTAAGAATGGTACCAATATGGCTGTATGCACACTGTGTACACAACTAATAATAATAAAAAAAAGAATTCTTGGTAACTTAGTGAAATGTCTAAAAATAAAAATAAAATGTAAAGCCGGGTGTGGTGATGCACACCTTTAATCCCAGCACTCAGGAGACAGAGGTAGGAGGATCGCCAAGAGTTCGAGGCCACCCTGACTACATAGTGAATTCCATGTCAGCCTGAGCCAGAGTGAGACCCTACCTCGAAAAATCAAAACAAAATAAATAAATAAAAATTTAAAAAAATGTAAAAGAGGTTTGGGATAAAGTTCTTGACTAACAGGGGTGAGGGGTTGACCCTAGTACTGAGAAAAAAAAAGGGAAGGAAGTGTTCTGGAAAATCTAGGTTCAAGTCAGTGAGAAATCCAAGCATCACTCAGAGAGGTGAAGAATTTATTTTATTTATACCAGTGGGCTAAAATGAGCTCCATGTGCTCAAATGTCTTCTACCATGAATTAGGAGACAATGTTTAAACAATGTGAAGGGATGTTAAGACTGTCCTTGATTATTTGATTGTTTTGTTTTTGTTTTTGAGGTAGAATCTTGCTCTTGCCCAGGCTGACTTAGAATTCACTATGTAACCTCAGGATGGCCTGGAACTCTCTGTGGCCCTCCTACCTCTGCCTCCCAAGTGCTGGGATGAAAGGCATGTGCCACTAAGCCCGGCTTTGTCCATGATTATTTAAAAGTTTAACTAAGAGAGCTGGTGAGTTGTCCTTGGGGTAACTGCTATAATTCAAACATCTATAGTTTATGGCCCCCTGCCTTGGTGACTCCAGCCTGTCTGTGCCACCAGAACCCTCTTGTCATCTGTAGTTAACCCTATAATTTTCAGGAGCAGGAGAGATCTCCTTCAATCTCTCTGTTTGCAGAACCTTTGCTTCCCCTGACTGCTCAGAACTTTAGGGAAAGGGTCTTAGAGAAGCTACTTTTTTATGCAAGAGCATGAGAAGAGAAAGAGAAAGAGAGAGAATTGGCACACCAGGGCCTCCAGCCACTACAACTGAACTCCAGACACATGCACCCCCTTGTGTGCACGTGCAGCTTTTCACACTTGTGTTACTGTGTGTCTGCTTACATGGGACCTGGAGAGTTGAATATGGTTTCTTAGGCTTTGCAGGCAAGCACCTTAACTGCTAAGACTAACCTATTGTGCATCAAAATCAATCTATTTTCTTAAACAAAACCTGAAGACAGTGTACATTGAATTCTACTTTGCCCAGTAGTTCTGGAAGCACTGATGTTGGATTTACTTGTAAACAAACAGCCTCAGTATATCCCTGACAATTTCTTGTAAAGATTTTTTTTTCTGGCTTATTACTTAGCTGGACTAGCCTCAGGCTTATTTACGACCTATTCTCCACCTACCTTTTCCCATTTCCCCAGTGTGTATCATTTTTTCCAATCCACACCACCTGTTAATCAGTCACCAGCTAATTGCTGTACATCTGTTCTGTCCCATTGAAGTTATATTTTTTCACAATAAGAAAATTATAGACCAATATCACTGATGAACTTAGATGCAAAATGTTCTCAGTAAAGTTCTTGCAAGTTGAATACAAGAACACATCAAGAATCATCCACCTCAAACAAGTGGGTTTCATCCTAAAAATGCAAATTGTACACCAAATGGAAATTGATAATAATGATAATACCCCATATGAATAGACATAAGGACAAAAAAATCACATGATCATCTCAATAGATGCAGAAAAGACCTTTGGAAAAAAATATATAATTCCTTCATGACAAAAACACTGGAGAGACTAGGGATGGAGGGATCATGTCTTAACATAATAAAGGCTATATATAATAAACCTAAATCCCATGTCATACTAGCTGAAGAAAAACGTAAAACATTCACACTAAGTTCTGGAATAAGAACTCTTCCCCACTGCTAGTTGACATTCTACCTGAAGTCTTAATTTGAGCAATAAGAAAAGAAAATGGGCTGGGCGTGGGTGGTGGCTCACACCTTTAATCGCAGCACTCGGGAGGTAGAGGTAGGTGATCGCTGTGAGTTCAAGGGCACCCTGAGACTGCATAGTGAGTTCCAGGTCAGCCTGGACTAGAGTGAGACCCTACCTTGAAACATCACAAAAAAAAAAAAAAAGGGGAAAAAAGGGCAGACAAATTTAAAGGAAGTCAAGCTAGCCTTATTAGCAGATGATATGATTCTGTACTTAAAAGCCCCTAAAGACTCCACTGAAAACTTACTAGAGTTGATAAAAACTTTTAACAAAGTGGCAGGATATAAAGTGAGCACACAAAAACCAGTAGGCTTCAGGAAAACCAACGACAAACTTACTTAGAAAGAAATCAGGGAAACATTTTCAATATGTTTCTTATTTACAATAGCCACAAAAAAAACCTAAGTACCCTGGAATATTCCTAGCTAAAGAAGTGAAAGACTTCTACAATTAAGACACCAAAAAAAAAAAAAGAAAGAAATTGAAAGAATTATTATCATGAAAATGGTCATCCTACCAAAAGCAATATACAGATTCAATGGAATTCCAATCAAAATTGCACTATCATTCTTCACAGATATAGAAAAAATGGACTCAAAATTTATATAGAAGAACAAAAGTCCATGAACAGCCAAAAATGTCCTTAGCAAAAAGAAATCAGGTATCACCATATCTGATTTCCAGGTATACTACAAAGCCATATAAATAAAAATAGCACAGTACTAGCACAAAAACAGACACATAGATCAATTGAGTAGAACAGAAGATCCATGTCTGAGTTCTAGAAACTACAGCTATCTGATCTTTGACAAAAACACCAAAAAACACACACTAGAGTAAAGACAGAATTTTCAACCAGTTGTGCTGGAAAAAAAAAACAAAACTGGATAATTGCATGTGGAAAGATAGATCTAGAACCTTTTCTCTCACCTTGCACGAAAATCAACTTCAAATGGACCAAAGACCTCAATACAAGACCTGAAACGATGAAATGACTTGAGAAATTAGTGGGGAGAACACTTCTAGATACAGGCATATAGAAAAAGTTTCTGAATAAGACTCTAGTAGCTAAGGAATAAGACCAACAGTCAGCCATTGGGATATCATGAAACTAAAAAGCTATTGTACAGCTAAACCAACCACCAGTAGAGTCAATAGACAACTACATAATGGAAGAAAGTCTTCACTAGCTATACAAATGACAGAGGTTTAATATCTAGAATAGACAAAGGACTCAAAAACTCAGTAGGGGGCTGGAGAGATGGCTTAGTGGTTAAGCGCTTGCCTGTGAAGCCTAAGGACCCTGGTTGGAGGCTCAATTCCCCAGGACCCACGTTAGCCAGATGCACAAGGGGGCGCATGTGTCTGGAGTTCGTTTGCAGTGGCTGGAGGCCCTGGCACGCCCATTCTCTCTCTCTCTCTCTGCCTCTTTCTCTCTGTCTGTCACTCTCAAATAAATAAATAAAAATGAACCAAAAAATTAAAAAAAAAAAACTCAGTTGGGCTGAAGAAATTGCTTAGTGGTTAAGGTGCTTACTTGCAATGACTGATGGCCTAGGTTTGAATCCCGAGTACCCACATAAAGCCAAATGCACAAAGTGGTGCATACATCTGGAGTTCATTTGCAGCAGCTGTGGGGGCCCTGGCATGCCCATTCTCTCTCTCTCTTTTTCTCTCTCAGCAAATACTTTTTAAAAAAACTAAACAATAAAAGAAATCAACTAATCCACTCAAAAAATGGGGGCAGGGAAATAATTGAACAACGAGTTCTCAAAGGAAGAAATACAAATGGTCAATAAGCATTTTTAAAAAGTTGAACATCTTTAGCCATAAGGAAATGTAAATTGAAACTATTTCAAGATTCCATCTCACTCTGGTCAGAATGGCTACCAAGAAATCAAATGAGGGCTGGAGACATGGCTTAGTAGTTAAGACACTTGCCTGAGAAGCCTAAGGACACATGTTCAACTCTCCAGGTCCCATGTTAGCCAGACAAGTAAGGTGTCACAAGTGCACAAGGTGGCACACATGTCTAGAATTCAATTGCAGTGGCTAGAGGACGTGGAGCACCAATTCTTGCTCACATTTTTACAAAGGCCAGTCTGGGGCTGAAGAGATGGCTTAGAGGTTAAGGCACATGCCTGCAAAGCCTAAGGACCCTGGGCTGATTCTCCAGGTCCCATGTAAGCCAGATGCACATGGTGGCACAAGTGCTGGATTTTTTTGCAGTGGCTAGAAGCCCTGGCATGCCCACCCTCATTCTTTTTCTCTCTCTTTCTCTCTCTCTCACTCCCTCTCTCTGTCTCAAATAAATAAATAAAAATAAAGTCCTAAAAAAAAGACCTTTTTAAAGTTCATTTATTTATTTGAGCCACAGACAGAGAGAGAAAGAGTGAGAGAGAGAGTGAGGGTGGGTCCTGGGGAATCGAGCCTCGAACCTTTTTTATTTTTAAGGCCAGTCTGTTGGGCTTGCCTCAAAAGAATAAAAATAAATAAATAAATAAATAAAATGACAACAAATGCTGGTGAGGATGTGGGAAAAGGGAAGCCCTCATTCACTACTGGTGGGAGAGTAAGCCATTATGGAAATCAGTATGGATGTTTCCAAAAATCTAAAAATAGACCTACCAGTTTACCCAGCTATAGTAATCCTGTGCACATACCTTAAAGACTGTACTCTTTACTATGGAGATACTTTTTCAGCCATGTTTATTGATGCTCTATTCATAATAGCTAAGAAATGGAATCAGCCCAGCTGCTCATCAACTGATGAATGGATAATGAAGATGTGGTACATATATACAATGGAGTTCTATTTAGCAGCAAGTAAAAATTAAATTATGGGGCTGGAGAGATGGTTTAGTGGTTAAGTGCTTACCTATGAGGTCTAAGAACCCTGGCTTGAGGCTCGACTCCCCAGGACCCATGTAAGCCAGATGCACAAGGTGGCGCATGCATCTGGAGTTTGTTTGCAGTGCCTGGAGGCACTGGCGTGCCCATTTTCTCTCTCTGTCTGTATCTGCCTCTTTTTTTCTCTGTCTGTCATTCTCAAATAAATAAAAATAAACAATATTTTAAAATAAGAAAACACCTTAAAAATTAAATTATGAAATTTGCAGGAAATTGATAGACCTGGAAAATATGATATTAAATAAGGTTATCCAGGCTCAGAAAAACCAATGCCACATGTTCTCTCTCATATGTGGTTCCTAACATGGACTAGTTTGATTTGTTTAAAAATTGTAGTAAACATCAGTAGTACTGGATAGAAAGCTCAAATGGGGGTTGAAGAGAGAAGCAGAGAGGGATTAGAGGAGGGGATAGTAGATTGTGAAGTGCAAGGACAGAATACAGGGGCTAGAAGGGTCTAGGAGGGGACAGGGGTAATAGAGGAGGGGATATTCACAAAACTAAAGATGGTATGAATTAGTGCTATACAAACCTACTTGTTCCTTAGCTCATTAAAGACATAACACTCTTAAAGCAAGAGAGGAAGAGGGGGAATAGTTTGGGTGGAAGTGTCCAAGTATCCTGCTGGGGTGAAGAGAGCTATACCCTAAAATCATAGGCTGTTGTAGGTGAATCTCTGTGCCAGATTTGGGTCAACCCTCCCCCCCATCAATTCTCTCCTTTTAGCCATAGAACAGTGTAAGCTTCCCTCTATGGCGTACAAACTTCCAAGTCATAGCCTTTTGACTTGCTTCTCAGTACCAGACACATATTTCTTCTCATTGAGCAGTGCTTACATCCAATCAGAGAGCAGTTGATTACTCCCATAATATATGTGCCACTACTGCACTAGTAGGTTGATTTTGTAGCTTGCAGGGTCCACTGACCATCAAAAAGTCTTCTAATTGTGTATGTTTATCCTGCTTGATCAACACTGCTCTCATTCTTGGCGAGAGATCTTGCTTTCTACAGATGGCACTGAATACCAGGCCAAACCCTCTGAATGATAAGAGAAAGATGAGTGCTTAGCACAAAAGGAGTCCTCTCTGTCACACCCACCAGGGCCCAGGAAGTGTTACAAGAGGAAAATGTGGATTAAATATGAATGCTGCTTTTACTGCTAGTCTGATAATCTTCTCCAGAAAGATGTCAATAGACAATAAGGAGACTCAAAACTCATCAAAGCAGAAAATAAGAGGCTGCCTAGAACTCAACATTAAAGAAGACTTATAACATGGCCTCCAAGGCTCAGCGAACATTGCAGAAGAGGAGGCAGAAACAACATGCAAGCTACAGGGTAGGAAGGTAGTCTGTGGGGCATTGTTGCCCCCATAGGGACTGACTGGAGTAACCATAACCCCACAATGATTACTAATACCCAACTGAAGAGGGTCCTCAGTGGAATAGGGGTGGGGTAGAGGAGAAATAAGAGGATAACCCACTGTGTATACATACTACATTTTCATTATCCATTTATCTATTGATAGATATCTAAGCTGGTTCTGTTTCTTATAAGAGATAATTATAAACAGTGAAGCAGCAAACATGGATGGGCAAGTATCTCTGTGATAAGAATGAGTCCTTTGGTTATATGCCTAGGAATTGTATACATCTATTTAAATTTTTTTGAGGAACCTCCATTCTGATTTTCACAGTGGATACACTAATTATATTCCCACTGACAGTATACAGTGGTTCCCCACATCTTCATCAGCACGTACTGTTGTTTGTCTTTTTAATGATAGCCACTCAGATTAGGGTGAGATGAAATCTCAATATAATTTTGATTTTCATTTCTCTGGTAGCAAATGATGTGGAACATTGTTATGTAGTTATGATAGATATTGAATATTTTTGTATGTCTTCTTTTGAGAACTTGGTTTTAATTATTAAATAGTGTCACAGTCAGATTTGCATTGCTGGACAAACAACCAATATTGCAATCATAAAATGATATGTGCCAAACATACAGGCACCTAATTTTATAAAGCAAAATGTACTACACAATAAAACATACAAGTCAGAAAGGCCATAGGAGGTTCATCTTCTGTTCTTCACTCCCTGCAGCAGAGCCCGGGTGCTCGGTGGGCAGGGGCTGAGCTGGGCAGGTATGTCACTCATCCTTACTGTTCAGCATGGTCATGGAATGGGTGGCCTGCAGAGCCAGCTGTAGTTCACAGCAGCCTGCACAGCCTCCCCAAAAGGATGGTGTCTTAGAGCCACCGCTGGCACAAGGTTTGTATGAGTCACTGTGTGCTGGGCCTCTGATTTTAAATAAGAAACAAGGAAATTTTCCCTGACTCTGTCATTCCAGGGAAAGTGAAGAAGGAAGTTCAAATTCCTCAAGATTTTTTTTTTGGTGGGGGGAGCCTAACCAATCACCTACTGGTGATGCCAGAGGTCTGCCTCAGAGAGCCCCACTTTTGTGGGAGGGTTGAGACAAGCTTGCTGTGGGCCTACAGTGTCAGCAGGCTGTGTCCGTGTAAAGCCCAAGGAAGAAGCTCTCAGGACCACTGAAGTGGCTTTCTGCTGCCCTGGTTGCTTTTATAAGGAAGTGGGGGTCAGCCTCCCCCAGCATGGGGTCTCAATCATCGTCCCCAGTGGCATGGGTACTGGGCAGTCTCAGTGAAAGGCTTTACTATAGCTGACCACCTCCCATTCTTGCCTCTGCCCTCCAGCCTTGGCTAGCTTGTTTTTCTTCTTTATGTCATGCTTATCTTGCATCCCTTCTCGAAGCACTGCCCATTTGGAGGCTCTGGCACAGGCCTGTCCATGTCCCTCACCTGCTATTCCACTCCCCTGAAAGTGTCTGGTCACTGTCCCAGTGAATGAGTCCTCTGCCCACACCCTGCCTCCATTGCCAAGCTGTCCCTGAGAAGTCTGGGCCAGTAGAAGCCACACGCAGTCGCTTGCCTCTGCCTGTCCTTAGAAACGGTCAGGCCCGTTGGTTTACCTAACGCTGGTGCGCATTATGTGTCAAAAGTTTTTCTCCTTTAGAAATTAAACAGAACAGTCCCAGATGCTGTTACACACACAAGATGTGCCCTCCAGGTGAACCTGCCATCAGAATGACAGTTCCTCCTGTTTGAGAAAAAAATTGTAAAAGGTCACCTGTTCTCAGCCCTTTCTCTCACCTTGTATTCCCTCTTTCCTCCCACCCAATAAAAACAAGAAACACTAACAAAAAAAAAAAAAAAACATACAAGACCCAATACAATACTAGTAGGAGACTTCAACATCCCACTATTGTCAATAAACAGACAGATCCTCTAAGCAGAAAATAAACAGAGAAACAATGGAGCTAAACAATGCCATAGATCAAATGGACTTAGCAAACATCTGTAGAACATTTCACCCTAATTCTGCTAAATACACATCCCTTCATGATCAAAACACTGGAGAGACGTACAAAAGGCTATTTAAAATTCACTCAAGACCCAGGTCACAGTAAATGAGCAAAATCTTGAAGCATTCCCATTAAGGTCTGGAACAAGACAGGGATGCCCACTCTCACCATTGCTTTTCAACAAAGTACTTGCAGTCTTAGTATAAGCAATGAGAAGAGAAACAAATAAAAGGGAGAAAAATTGATAAGGAAGAACTCAAACTAGCCCTATTTGCAGATGACATGATTTTATATATAAGTGATCCAAAAGACTCTACCACAAAACTCCTAAAGGTGATAAATTCTTTCAGTAAAGTGTCAGAATACAAAACCAATACACAAAAATCAGTAGCCTTCCTACAAGCCAAAGATAAACATATGGAGAAAGAGATAAGCAACACTATCTCTTTTTCAAGAGGAACAAAAAAATTTAAATGCCTTGGAATATCACTAATCAAGGAAGTGAAGGACCTATACAAAGAAAACATAAAAATACTGAAGAAAGAAATTGAGGAGGACACGAGAAGATGAAAATGCCTCCCATACTCATGGATTGGAAGAATTAATATTTTGAAAATGGCCATCCTGCCAAAACTGCTATATAGATTCAACAAATTCCAATGAAAATTCCAGAAAGTTTATTTATAGAGTTCAAAAACATAGGGTTAAAACTCATATGGAAGAACAGAAGGTCTGAGATAGCCAAAACTATCCTTAACAAAAGAAATATGTGTAGAGGTGTCATCATACCTGATTCAAGATATACTACAAAGCTATAGTAACTAAAACAGCATGGTTCTGGCACAAAAATAGATATACAGATCAATGCAATAGAATAGAAGATTCCTCTCTAAATCCAAGCAAGTACAGCTACCTGATCTTTGACAAAGGGGCCAAAAATACACACTGGAGAAAAGACAGAATCTTCAACCAATGGTTCTGGAGAAATTGGATAACCACCTGTAGAAGAATTAAATTAGACTCACTCCTCTCACCCTGCACAAAATTCAACTCTAAATGGATTAAGGACCTCAATATAATATCTGAAACAAAAAACTAGAAGAAGGGCTGGAGAGATAGCTTAGCAGTTAAGCGCTTGCCTGTGTAGCCTAAGGATCCTGGTTCGAGGCTTGATTCCCCAGGACCCATGTTAGCCAGATGCACAAGGGGGTGCATGCGTCTGGAGTTCATTGGCAGTGGCTGGAAGCCCCCATGCACCCATTCATTCTCTCTCTCTCCTTCTCTCTGTCTGTCACTCTCAAATAAATAAATAAAAATAAACCAAAAAATTTTTTTTTAAAAACTAGAAGAAAAAGCGGGAAGAACATTCCACTATATTGTGTAGGGAAAGACTTTCTAAATAAAACTCCATTAGCTTAGGACATTAGATCAATACTCAACCCACTGGGACCTAATGAAACTAAAAAGCTACTGTACAGACAAGCAAACTCTCAACAGAGTCAATAGACAACCTATAGAATGAGAGAAAAATCTTCACCAGCTATACCTCCGACAAAGGGCTAATATCTAGAATCTACAAAGAACTCAAAAAACTAAACAATAAAAAAATCAAACAACCCAATGACAAAATGGGATAGAGATTTGAACAGTTAATTCTCAATAGAAGAAATACAAATGGCTATTACATACTTAAAGAGATGTTCATTGTCTTTAGGCTTCAGAGAAATACAAATCAAAACAACTCTAAGATTTCATGTCACCCCCATCAGGAAGGCATTCATCAACTGCTGGTAAGGCTGTGGGAAAGAGGAACCCTTACCCACTTCTGGTAGGAGTGAAAATTGGTACAAGCACTATGGAAATCAGTATGGAATCTCTTGAAAAAGATGAAAATAGATATCCCATTTGATACAGCTATATCACTCCCAGGCATGTACCCTAAAGACTCCACTCCTACAGAGATACTTGCTCAGCTATGTTTGTTGCTGGTCTACTCACAGTGGCTGGGAACTGGAATCAGCCCAGACGCCCATCAGCTGATGAATGGATAATGAAGAGGTGGTACATACACACAATGGAATTCTACTTAGCAATAAGGAAAAATGAAACAATGAAATTTGCATAAAAATGGATGAAGCTGGAAAAAAGTCATTCTAATCAAGGTCAGGCAGGCACAAAAAGACAAAGACTGCATGTACTCTCTCATCTGTGTTTCCTAACTGGGATCAATTGGAGGTGAGGGCAAATGGTGGTAAGCATCAGGAGTATGGGCATGAAATGAGAATGAGACCAGGACAGAGAATAAATTAGAGGAAAGGAGGAATTACCTGTCAAGTTAGGAGAGGGACAGAACATTGTGGGTGGGGGGATTGAAGGGGTTGGGGGTAGGAAAGATAGAGATGGGATTACATAAATGTTAACACAACATGAATCAGTTCCATAGAAACCCTCATTCTTGCTAGCATTTGACACGATATAACCATCAACAAAGGGGGAGGGGGACAGTCTGAACAGAAGGTGGAAAAAGCTTAACCTTAAAATCATGGATTTGGGCTGGTAAATCCTAGGTGCAGAATTGCCCCCCAATGTGAGCTCTTGGCCAGGGAGACCCATTAGATCCCCAAAACAATGTAGGCCATTGCAAAAATACTGGATTACCTGCCAAAGTTAAAAGGTAAGACCCCCATTGCTTGAGACACCACTGGTTGCCACAGGACATTGGAACATCATGCTGGAACTGAAGGGGAAACTATCTCCCACTTGGCTAGTCCTTATAGTGCTGGAAAGTACGATGGGAGCTGCTGGAGGAAAAGGGTCACTGAAAGCATGGGACCCTGCAGACTATGAAATAAACCAGCTAGACAAGAAATACATACTTGTGCAATAGTGGCATACAGCCTCTGTGGGTAACCAACTGTTCTGATTGGACACAAGGCCTGTTCAGCGGGAGAGAATTCATATCTGGTACTGAAAACCAAGTCAGAATCCCATACTCAAGAAATTATATTTCAGAAAGAAGCTCTCATTGATCTCTGGAGAAGAAGAGTAGGCTGGCATACCAAAAGAAAATCTCTCAAATAACTTTGTACCAAGTTTGGACCCTTTAAACCAAGCTATTCTCACTTTTTGGAGAATCTGTCTTATTTTACAGATGATAGAGAAAACAGAGGAGAACCAAGGTCCATTGATAACACAAAAGATAGCCAACTGCCGGGCTGGAGGGATGGCTTAGCGGTTAAGGCATTTGCCTGCAAAGCCAAAGGACCCTGGTTCAATTCCCCAGGACCCATGTTATCCAGGTGCACAAGGGGGCACATGTGTCTGGAGTTCGTTTGCAGTGGCTGGCATGCCCATTCTTTCTTTCTCTCTCTCCCTCTTTCTCTTTCAAATAAATAAATAAACAAGTAATATTTTTAAAGAAGATAGCCAACTGCCCACTGTGAGATATGCCACCTCTACCATATCTTCCAGGGCCCAGGAGAAATTGTAGAGGAAGTGACAACATGAATACTGCTCTTACTGCTAGCCTGACAACCAGTTTCAGGGCCATTGTGACAGATACAGTGATCAATCAAAACCTATCAAAGCAGAAATCTGGAGGCTGTAGAGAACTCAACACTAAATCAGACTGCCAACATGCCTGTCATGGCTCAGGGAACATTGCAGAAGAGGGGATAGAAAGATTACAAGAGCCTCAGAGTGGGTAGGAATACCCTGACACTCAGTCCCCCTATAATCTCACAGGGGCTGACTGAGGTCTTCTTGCTCCTCAATGAGTACAATATCCCTAGTGAGGAGGGCCACCCAGGGTAACAGGAGCTTGGGTGAGATGATAAAAGAGTATAGCTTGTTATAATTTGTATAAAATAAAATAAAATAAATAACCTTCTTTTGTTATTGTTGTTTTTTGAGGTAGGGTTTCACTCTAGTCGAGGCTGACCTGGGATTCACTATGTAGTCTCAGGGTGGCCTTGAACTGAAGGTGATCCTCGAACCTCTGCTTTCTGAGTGCTGGGATGAAAGGCATGCACCACCATGCCTGGCTTTAAATTAAAAGAAAATTAACTCTAGAAATTTTTGTGGGTTGGTGCAATTAATTTTAATGACAAAGTAGGAATACTTAAGCCCCAACCCTTCTTCACGGGCTCGTCGGGGATGGAAACTGAGGAGGGGAAATTCTCAGTGTATTGGGATGCTGAATTGGAGCAAGGACTCCCCAGGAGCCCTTTTTCTTCCTCTCATATTCTTGCTGGGTGGCTCTTACTCCTTGGAGGCCATGTGGAACATAAGCTCCACCACCCTGTGGCTGTAACTAAATTTGTCATACCAGGAAATGAGCCTGACACACTGGTTATTGAAAGCAATGCTAGCTCCAGCATTCAAGGTAGAAAAATGTATGTCAGTTTTAAAGTCACTTGGTGTAGCTCAGGATTCCCTTTAGGGGGACTCTTCAATGCCTACTTCATCACCTTCTTGATTCCATCACATTGGCAGCTTTCTCCAGGTGGCAGATCAGATCCATATGGAACAGGTTGGAGTAGTACAGTAAGCTTTCCATTCAGCCCTTGGATGTCCTTGCCCATGACTTTGGCAATGCCACTGGATTCAGAGATGATGTTCTGGGCAGTGCCGTGGTCATTACAACACAATTTCCCGGTGGGGCCATCCACAATCTTCTGGGTGGCAGTAGTGGCATGGACTGTGGTCATAAGTCCTCCATGATGCCAATGTTGTTATGGATGACCTTGGCCAGAGAAGCTAAACAGTTGGTAATGAAGGGGGCACTGCTGATGATCTTGAGCAGTTCATGCCCATCACAAATATGGCAGCATCAGAAGAAGGAGTAGAGATGATGACCCATTTTGCTCTGTTCTTCCAGTGAGCCAAAGCCTTTTCCATGATATTGAAGACAAGCATGAACTCAATACAACACTCAGTACCAGCACAACCATGTGATGGTGGTGGGATCCCACCCCTGGAAGGTAGAGATGGTCTTCCTGTTGATAACAGGCTTCATGTTCTCAGCCTTGACTATGGTGGGAAAGTTGTCATGGGTGGAATTATACTGGAATATGTACACCATGTAGTTAAGGCTAATGAAGAGGGGGGGGGGATCTTTTGTGGCAATGATATCCACTTTAATGGAGTTGAAAGCTGTGCTGGTTCCCAAGAGCCCAAATCACCAATCCATTCATTTTGAGATTTAGAACAACTTCCAAATTGCAAACTTTTAGACAAGAGACCTCCTAGAACAGGGCTTCTGCTCTCAAGTTCTCTAACCATACAGAAGAGGATAGGTGAAGGTGACTGTAGTGGTTTGAATATAAATGTTTCCCTTAGGCTCATGTGTTTAAATACTGGGTCCCCAGCTGGTGATGCTGTTTTGGAAGGTTACATAACCTTTAGGAAGTGAGGCCTTGCAGGAAGAAGTAGGTACTGTAGGGGTGGGCCTGGAATTTTTTTTTGAGGCAAGCCCAACAGACTGCCCCCCCTTTTTATGAGAGTGAGAATTGGCATGCCAGGGCCTCCAGCCACTGTAATCAAACTCCAGACATGTGCACTACATTGTGCGACCTTGCATGCTTGTGTCACCTTGTGCATCTGGCTTATGTGGGACCTGGAGAGTTGAACATGAGTCCTTAAGCTTCGCAGGCAAGCATCTTAACCACTAGGCAATCTCTTCAGCCTTGCCTTAAGGTTTTTAATCCTGGCCTCTCTTGCTGTTCTCTCTCTGCTTCCTGACTGCTGCAATGTTATGTCAACTCCTTGACCTGCCATGCTGTCCTTACTGTTATGAAACTTCCCCTTGAAACTGTAAGCAAATTAAACCCTTTTCTTTCCACACGTTGCTTCTGGTGGAGAATCTGTTTATGGTAAGGAGAAAGAAACTGGTATACTGATGATGTTGACCTTCGAAGTCACTGCTACTGACTGGCGTGTGTAGGCAGGTGTTTTAGTTATATATGTCACTTAAATAATATTACAAATCATTTTATTCATTAAATTAATAAATAATATGGAGAGACAGGCACTGCTGTACTTAGCTAAGAGTGTCAACCACACGTCTCTGAAAAGCCAGTAGGTACAGTAACAAGTAAGTACCTCTGAAGCTTCTTTAAGCCCATATACCAGGTAATCCCATTTCTATCTAATGGCATGGTAAGTACATGTTCATAAGTGTGGATAAGGATATAAGGCCAGGACCATTTAGTTTAGCATTACTTATATTAGTGCAACCACCATCTCACAATAGGGAAAATGGCTAGTAAATTGATATATTGTGATGTGATCTTTAGGTGAAACAAATAAATTTAATGAAATTTTAGACATAAAAAATGCTCAATATTTATCTTTTTTTTTTCTTGAGAGAGAGAGAATTGGCACATCAGTGCCTCCAGCCACTACAATCAAACTCCAAACATGTGTGCCAAACTTGTGTGTATGTGTGACCTTGGACATGTATCATCTTGTGCATCTGGCTTACATGGGATCTGGGGAGTTGAACATGAGTCATTTGGCTTTGCAGGCAAGTGCCTTAACTACTAAGCTATCTTTCTAAGCCATGTTTGTCTTTTTTAATGTGTGAGTATGTTCATGTGTTTGCAGTGCATATACCTGGACCAGGAAGAACTTCAGGTGTTAGCCTGAGAAATACAATATACCTCCTTCTTGAGAGGGTCTCCCACTGGCCTGCAGTGAGCCTCAGGTATCCTGTCTCTGTCTCCCCAGTACTGGGATGACAAACATATGCCATAGGACCCAGCATTAAGCAGATTATTGATTGATTGATTGATTGTAAGTGTGTGCGTGTGTGTGGCCATGCATGACTTCAAGGTATGTGGTCTCCACCTTCTTTCACACAGGGTCTTAAAACACATTGTGATAACAGATACATGCACCATTTTGCATCTGGCTTTTACTTGGGTGCTGGGGAATTGAAGTTGGGATAGCAGGCTTGGCCAGGAAGTATCTTTAACCACTGAGCAACCTCTTCAGCCCCAGCCCAGGCCTTGCATTTCTATGTGGGTACTGGGGTTCAAACTCAGGTCCTCAGGCAAGCACTTTGTCAACTGAGCTATCTCCTCAGTCCTTGTTTAAGTGTAAATGGTAGGTTATAGGGTGTTCCAGTCAGGTTGGCATTGCTGGGAGAAATCACCCAAACAAGAGCAGCTTGTGGGACAAAAAAGAGGTTTGTTTTGGCTTACAGACTCAAGGGGGAAGCTCCATGATGGCACGAGCAGAGGGTGGACATTACCCCCTGGCCAACATCAGGTGGACAACAGTAATAAGAGAGTGTGCCAAACACTGGCAAGGGGACACTGGCTATAATACCTATAAGCTTGCCCCCAACAATACACTGCCTTCAGGAGGTGTTAATTCCCAAATCTCCATCAGCTGGGCATCTAGCATTCAGGAAACCTAAGTTTATGGGGACACCTGAATCAAGCCACCACATTCCACCCCTGGCCCCCATAAACTGATAACCATCCATGATGTAAAATGCAATGCATTCAGTCCAACTTTAAAAGTCCCCATAGTTTTTATGAGTTCCAATAATGTCCAAACATCCCCATAGTCCAAGATCTTTTTTTTTTTTGGTTTTTCGAGGTAGGGTTTCACTCTAGTCTAGGCTGGCCTGGAATTCACTCTGAATTCTCAGCGTGGCCTCGAACTCACGGCGATCGTCCTACTTCTGCCTCCCAAGTGCTGGGATTAAAGGTGTGCGCCACTACGCCCAGCCAAAGATCTTTAAACTGAGCCATAATACCAAAAAATAACCTCAAAAACCCATAATGGTACAGAATAAACATTCACACTGCAAAAGATGACATTGGGCATAACAAAGAAATATTCAACCAATACAAGATTTAAAACAACCAGGGCAAACATCTGTAGCTTCAAGTCCGACAACTCTAGCCAGTGACAACTCCCCAAGTTTGATAATTCTAACCAGCAACAAGTCTCTGGAGTTCCAATTCTGCCCCTCCAGCTAGGCTACTCACAGTCCTGGGAAACGTCATTGGGGCCAGCAGCTTTCCTTAGCAGCCATCTCATGGTCCCAGCATCTCCATTGGGTCTCCACTGCAATGCATGGTTCATCCTCATGGCTCCATGGGGTCTCCATGCAGGCATCCAGCAAACCTGCTTCACACTGCACAAGGCCATTTCCAAAACACAAGACCATGGTGCAAACTCAATGACCCTCTCTTTCCTGCACTTCTTATACTCCACAATACCAGGTAGGGTGCCAATTTGTTAATCCAGGGGGAATAAAGCAGACTTTGAAGAACAGGACACTCCTTGAGCACTCAGGCCCCTTCAAAAGAGTCTACATTATTCCTGTTGCCCCAGTGCAGGTCAGCTGGCCCAATCTCAAAGGCTATAATCTCTCAATTGCAGCTGATCGGGCAGTAGTTCACCGAAAGATTTTTTTTTTTTCTTCTGTGCTATATCCCTCTGCTCACACAAGTTCATTTCTATGCAAAGCAACCCTGCACAACTGCTCAGGACTAACAGCAAGCTTCTCACACAAACTGCTAGCCCAGTTCAAGCAAAGCTCTTTTTCACCCTCATAAGCCAAACCTCACAGTCCATAGTTCTTACTGCATCCAGATCTTTCAACTCTGACCAGAATAGTCCATCAAACTGTATTTACAACACTGCAAGGCATCTCTTAGGCAAAGGTTTTAAATCCTTCCACATTCCTCTTGAAAATCAGCTCCAAAAGGCCAAAGCCACACAGGCAGGTGTCTAGCAGCAACCCCACTCCTTGGTACCACTCTACTGCTGCAGTCAGGTTCGCATTACTGGTAGAAATCACCCAACCAAGAGCAGCTGGTAGGAAAAAAAAAGGTTTATTTTGGCTTACAGGCTTGAGGGGGAAGTTCCATGATGGCTGGGAAAATGATGGCATGAGCAGAGGGTGGACATCACCCCCTGGCCAACATCAGGGAGACAATAGCAACAGGAGAGTGTGCCAAACACTGGCAAGGGGAAACTGGCTATAACATCCATAAGCCCGTCCCTGACAATACACTCTCTCCAGGAGGGGTTAATTCCCAAAATATGCATCAGCTGGGAACCTAGCATTCAGACCACCTAAGTATATGGGGGACACCTGAATCAAACCACCACCTAGGATTTTTGTCAAATTAATGATAATTGCATCTGCTGTCTTTGGGTTAACAGAGGAACTTTATCAAAGTGGCTTCTTTTTGGGTTGATCCATTTACTAGCTACTTATTATCTACAGAGAACTCCATTATTTATACCATAAAAAATCTTGTTTTTTTTTTCTTCAAATTTTTATTAACAACTTCCATGATTATAAAAAATATCCCATGGTAATACCCTTCCTCCCCCCCACTTTCCCCTTTGAAACTCCATTCTCCATCATATCCCCTCCCCATCTCAATCAGTCTCTCTTTTATTTTGATGTCATGATCTTTTCCTCCTATTATGATGGTCTTGTGTAGGTAGTGTAAGGCACTGTGAGGTCATGGATATCCATGCTATTTTGTGTCTGGGGGGAGCACGTTGTAAGGAGTCCTAGCCTCCCTTTGGCTCTTACATTCTTTCCGCCACCTCTTCCGCAATAGACCCTGAGCCTTGGAAGGTATGATAGAGATATTGCAGTACTGAGCAGTCCAGTTACTTCTTTCCAGCACCATGGTGCCTTCTGAGTCATCCCAAGGTCACTGCCATCTGAAAAGAGAAGATTCTCTACCAAAAGTGAGAGTAGCATTAATATAATGGTATGAACATTAAGAGAAATGCTTACTGGGCAGTTTGATAAGCATAGTATATACATTTAGCCAGACAGCAGTAGACAAAAAATCTTGTTTTTGAAAAATATATTTTGAGGACTAGAGATAGGTCAGACCATAGAGTACTTGCTTAGCATGCATGAAGTCCTGAACTTGATCTTCAGCAGTGCATAAAACCCAGTGTGACTGGGCATGGTGGCACATGCCTTTAATCCCAGCACTTGGGAGGCAGAGCAGAGGTAGGAGGATCACCTTGAGTTCAAGGCCTGCCTGAGAATGCATAGTAAATTCCAAGTGGGTCTGGCATACCTTGAAAAATCAGCAACAACAACAAAAATCCAGTATGGTGGTACATGCCTGCCATCCCAGCATTTTGGTAGTGAAGGGAGGAAGATCAGAAGTTCAGTGTTATCCTTAGCTACATAGCAAGTTCAAGTTCAGTCTGGACTACATGAGACCCTTTCTCACAAATAAATAAATACATGCAGCCCTGTGGGAGAGAGAATTCATTTGTGGTGATAAAAAACAGTGGACACTGCAAACCTTAAGTTTGGCCAGCCATCCCAAATGACCCAAGAGGTACAACAGTGGCATGTCTGTTATGGAGAAAACCAGCTGCTTTCTAACTGGACTGGAAGGCCTGCTCCATTGGGAGGGAATACATGCCTGGTCCTGAAAGCCTAGTCAAAAGCCTATCACATGGGAGGTCATGAGCCCTAAGGGTGTAATGCTTGCTGTTGTCTGGCTAAATGCATATACTATACTCACCAAACTGCCCTATAAGCACTTTTCTTAACTTTCATACCAATATATTAATACTACTCTCACTTTTGGTTAGATAAGCTTCATTTTTCAGATGGCAGTGACCATTGGGATGACCCAAAAGGCACGATAGTGCTCAGAAGTGACAGAGCAGTATTCAACAGTGAAACATCCCTATCACACCTTCCAAAACTTAGGGTCCATTGCAGAAGAGGTGGCAGAAGAATGCAAGAGCCAAAGGATGGGGAGGACTGCTTACAATGCAATGCAATCTTCCAGACACAAAAAGGCCTAGATATCCATGACCTTGCAGTGCATAGCAGTACCTACACAAGACCCTTACAAAAGGAGAAAAAGATGATGACATCAAAATAAAAGACAGACTAATTGATAGGAGGAGGGGATATGATGGAGAGTAGATTTGTGAAGGGGAAAGTGGAGGAGGGGAGGGGATTATAATGGTTTATTGTCTATAATTATAGAAGTTGTCAATAAAAAAAGTTAAAAAAAAGTAGAGGGGCTGGAGAGATGGCTTAGAGGTTAAGCACTTGTCTGTGAAGTCTAGAGACCTCAGTTCAAGGCTTGATTCCCCTGTACCCATGTAAGCCAGATGCACAAGGTGGCGCATGCAGCTGGAGTTCATTTGCAGTGGCTGGAGGCCCTGATGCACCCATTTTCTCTCTCTCTGCCTCTTTCTCTCTCTGTTACTCTGAAATAAATAAATAAATAAATAAACAAAAAAAGTAGACAATCCAGTCCATTGCTCTGTCTTCATGGATTTGTTGGACAATTGATGGGACAACAGCGCACGTAAAGGACATAGGACCTGGGACATGGCAACTATTCAATAAATTCTGAACAACAATAATAAATAAATAAATAAAATGAATGAATAAATAAATAGAAAATACTGCTTGGCAGGACTCGAGTGTGATTAGTTGTTCAGTCTCAATTATGAATCAACTTAGAAATCACAAGAGCTTAACAAAATCATGGAGTTGAGCTCCCCTTTCCGTTTTATTAAAATTACAAATAATTTCCTACATTTTCAATTTCATCTTTGAACATCAGCATTTTTCGGTTATTTCTCTTCAAGTATATGACTAGATCTATGCGGACGATGTTTTCAATGTTTCCACATTAAAAACACCTCTGAAGTTGCAGTGGGTTAAATTTGAATGCAATCCACTAAGTGGCATATTTAGTTAAGCACATTTAGTTTAGTTAAATGGGAACATGCTTAGAAACTTCTTTGTGGATACCTTTCATCTCAAAATGTACCTATCAGCAGAGCCACTGTGTAGAGACTTACACACAGACACCATAGTTCACCCTTGAGCCAACCACATCCTCTCACAGAAGCTGAAGAAATGCACACTGGGTTCAGGCAACACAAGGATAGCCCACGTGGTCCTGAAAGAGTGGAGCCTCGGCTCACAGTCTGTCCCGGGAAGAAAGCTTTGGTAAAGCTGAGCACGAAGACCATGAGGGGACACCACGTCAGGGCTGCGGAGAGCCACAATAAACAGAACATACCATCAGATAATTTGACCTTTGAGGAGCTGGAGAAATCAGTATTGCAGAGATCTTTTGATTTTTTTTAAAATTTAAACTGGGGCCTGGGGAGATGGTTCAACGGTTAAAGGTGCTTGCTTGGTTCGATTCCCTAGTATCTACCTAAAGCCAGATGCACAAAATGATACATGCATCAGGAGTTCATTTGTAGTGGCCCTGGCAAACCCATACTCTCTCTGCTTCCAAATAAATAAAATAAAAATTTTAGCTGGAAATGTATTTTGGTGCAACAATATCTACAAGCGCTTTCAGGCATCTTTTAGACTATGGGACTTTAGTTTACTCAACTGAGAAAATAACAAACAAGACAAAAAAAATGCACTGCATCTTAAGGTCCTTAGGCCTCATGTCAAATAGAAGCAGAAACAGAAATTAGGACCCGCCCTTGCCGGTAGGGAGAGGGCGCGCATGCGCGTAGGCACAGGGCGGCCCCGAGGGCGGGGCGTGGCCTCCCGGCTTTCCGCGCGCTCACCCCGCCCGCCGCACCTGTGCGTCACGTGGCCCGCGGCCGGCGCACCTGAGGGCGGCTCCGGCGCGTTGCCCGCGAGGTGGGCGAGGCAGTGCCCGCCGGCCAGCAGCCTAGCGGGTGGCGGGCGCCGAGCCGCCCGTTTCGTGGCTACGGAGCCAGGGGGGTTCCGGGATATTTTCCTGGCAGCGTCCCGCGGTCAGTTGTGAGTGCTGACGTGCCCGCGACGTAAGTGGCGGGTTGTTGAGGGGTGCATCTGGGGTGGGTTTGGGTTAGACGAGGGTGTGCACGTGGACCCGCCCCGCCCCTTGGGTGCGAGCCGCCCACCGCGCCGCCCGGGCCCGGCCAAGCCCGGCCAAGCCCGGCCGGAGCGCGCTTTTCCTACCCGCTCCCTGCGGGCCGCGTTGCCCAGGGGCGGCCAGGCTGGGCTGTCAGTCTGGAAAATCACCGGTGTGCATTGCACTTTGGGGACTTGGAAGGGCTCCAGAAACCACCACCTGAGCTTTCTTGTTTCCAGTGCAATAATACGGGCCAGAAATTAAGCCACCGGAAATTTTCCTGAGAGTTTTTAAAGGCCACATTTTAAAAAACAAAACAACAACAACAAAAAAGTAGTTACTGAATTTTTGGAGTAAGATAAACATGAGAGAAGTTACTTTTTTTTTTTCTTTTTTGGAAAGAGCTTTTCATAAATTACGTAAAGGCAACAGATTGTGAATTTTACACATGTCAAAGCTGATTGCTGTCACTATTAGTATTTTTTTTTGTTATTTTTTGAAAATAATGGATGTCCTTTATTTATTTTAAAATATTTTATTTATTTAAGAGAGAGGGAATGAGAATGAGAGAGGAAGAGGCAGATAGAATGGGCATGCCAAGGCCTCCAGCCACTGCAAATGAACCTCAGACACATGCATCACCACAAATGCCTTACTTTGGTACTGAGGAATTGAACCTGGGTCCTTAGCCTTCAGAGGCAAACATCTTAATCACTAAACCTTGAGGTAAGGTCTCATGTTGTTGGGGTTGGTCTGAGCTCAGTAACAGAATGATCTTGAACTCCTGATTTTGCTGCCTCTCCCTCCCCAGTGCTGGGATTACAAGCCACCATTATTATGTTTTATTGTGCCATTTTCCCACTGCTACATCATTACTTGTAGGTTTTGGTAGCTTTATTTTCTAACCATTTTGTTATAGTCCTTTTTTTTTTTTTTTTGGTTTTTCGAGGTAGGGTCTCACTCTAGCCCAGGCTGACCTGGAATTCACAATGGAGTCTCAGGGTGGCCTCGAACTCACGGCGATCCTCCTACCTCTGCCTCCCGAGTGCTGGGATTAAAGGCGTGCGCCACCACGCCCGGCTTATAGTCCTTAAATAATATTTAAAGATGAACTCAAATCCATTTGGAGAACTAGATTTTCAGATTAAGTATCTGACACTACTTTACATGCTGAAGATACAGGATGAGCAAGGCAGATAAATTACCCACTCCTTTGGAATTCACCTTCTAGTGGAGGGACACAAAGAATTTCAGATATCTGAGGGTGGTATTCGCTGCACTGATACTTGAAATGGGTTGCTGGGCTGGGCTGGCCTGGCCTAGAAAGTGGCTGCTTTGAAAGCAGGTTCTAGTGGCGTGCACCTATAATCCCAGCATTGCAGAGGCTGAGGCAGGAGAATCCATAGTTTGAAATTTGACCCTGCTTCCCCCCCCCCCCAAAAGCCACTTTAACTAGGATTACCCTTCTTTGAGGAGAGACATTGGAGTTAGGGTCCGAATGAAGAATAAGGTTGTAAGAGCACAGAGGAGAGCATTTTAAAAGCTCATGAAAACCACTTTATGAAGATGTTAAGACCAGAACTCAGCAAATTTTATGTCGATTTTGGCTCTTTAGTGATTCCTACACCGACAGACAATTTTTTACCTATTCAGAAATTACAGGCCGTTTTGCAAAGAACATGGTGAAACTCATTCACACGTTAGCTGATCACAGTGATGACGTCAACTGCTGTGCCTTCTCCTCTACCCTTCTGGCTACCTGCTCACTGGACAAAACAGTTCGCCTGTACTCCTTGAGTGACTTCGCTGAACTGCCGCACTCTCCGCTGAAGCTTCACACCTACGCGGTCCATTGCTGCTGCTTCTCGCCGTCAGGACATGTTCTGGCGTCGTGTTCCACCGACGGGACCACGGTCCTGTGGAGCGCCCACAGCGGGCAGGCTTTGGCGGTGATGGAGCAGCCCGGTGGCAGCCCCGTGCGGGTCTGTCGGTTTTCCCCGGACTCCACGTACTTGGCTTCGGGGGCAGCCGACGGAACTGTGGTTTTGTGGAACACGCAGTCGTACAAGTTATATAGGTAGGCGTGGTTAAGTCCTTCCTGGCTTGAGTCCTGTTAGCAAGGTGTGCCAAAACAAAACCAGACACACAAAAAAAAACCAAAACAGCAGGGAAGGTGATTAGAAAGCAAAATATTGGCTGTGTGTGTGCTTTCATGTGAATGTGTGTGTTATCAGGGTCTCTTGTCACTACAAACACACACCAGATGCTTGTGCCACCTTTTTGTATCTGGTGTTATGTGGGTGTTGGGGAGTTGAACCTGGGCCAGCAGGCTTTGCCACCACAGAGCCATCTACTCAGCTCCTGAAATGATTTTGAATAAATCATGTTTTAATGAAAACATTTTAATGAATCATATGTTAGCAAAAATCATTTTATTTCAGTCAAGAGCACATTAAACTTCTGTATTAAGATCACCCAGATGCAACAGTAAGACCTTTCATCTCATCTTCAACTATAAATGCTGTTTGAGAAAAAAAATGCTATGAACAAGCTATAGCCGTCTTGGGAAGAGAGAAGAATACTCTGCTGTTTTTTTGACTAGGAAAAAATAAACTGGCATGAACCCAACAATTAGTGTAGTATTAATTATATAAACCAAGAAAGTTGTGCTAAAAAAGACAGAAATCACCACACACATGAACACAGATCAATAAATAGAAGTGAAAAAATTATTTGAAGTATTTAAGATACAACAATTATTATTGTTTGTTGTTGCTCTTAAACTTTTTAGATTTTTTTTTTTTTTTTTTGATTTTTCGAGATAGGGTCTCACTCTGGTCCAGGCTGACCTGGAATTAACTCTGTCATCTCAGGGTGGCCTTGAACTCATGGCGATCCTCCTACCTCTGCCTCCGAGTGCTGGGATTAAAGGCGTGCGCCACCACGCCCGGCACTTTTTAGATTTTAATGTGTTCTAACTGACTAACCATATGGAAAAGGAAGAAGCTATGTGGATTTGCTCAGATCCCTGTGATCTAAGTATGTGCATCTTCCCTTTATTTTAGAGTACATCACTGTAACACATGATGCTTCATTTCTTTTTTTAATATTTTATTTATTTGAGAGAGAGAGAGAATGAGAATGGGAATGCCATGGCCTCTAGCCACTACAAACTCCAGACACATGCTCCACTTTGTGCAGCTGGCTACGTGGGTTCTGGAGAATTGAACCTGGGTCCTTAGGCTTTGTAGGCAAGCAACTTAACCAATAGGCCATCTCTCCAGCTCCATGATGCTTCCTTTCTGTAGGCATCAGTTGCCCTTTCTAGTTCTGTGACAGCTGTTTGTCCTTTTTTAAAAAATATTTATTTGAGAGAGAGGGAGAGGAAGACAGAGAAGAAGACAAGAGGAGTGGATGTACCAGGGCCTCTAGTCACTGCAAACACACACATGCACCACCTTGTCCATCTAGTTTACAAGGGTACTAGGGAATCAAACCTGGTCCTTAGGCTTCACAGCCAAGTGCCTTAATCGCTAAGTCATCTCTCCAGCCCTATTCTTTTTCTTTGAAAACAAATAAAAACTGTATTAGGTTGCTATTAATATAATTATAGTGACACAGTAGTAATATTAATATAATAATAATAATAATACATTGTAATATAAACCAAAAGATTCTGTGAAACTAAAAATCTTCCCTTTTTGTTTTTGTTCTAGGTGTGGTAGTGTTAAGGACGGCTCCTTGGTGGCCTGTGCTTTTTCTCCTAGTGGGAACCTCTTTGTCACTGGCTCCTCATGTGGAGATTTAACAGTGTGGGATGATAAAATGAGATGTCTGCATAGTGAAAAAGCACATGACCTTGGGATCACCTGCTGTGACTTTTCTTCACAGCCAGTTTCCGGTTTGTTATTTTATCCTCTGAAGTACTAGAGTTTCGTGCTGTAATTTGTTTATGAACAAACTGAAACGAAAGTTCATTTCAGTTTCATCATTGGTAAATCAAGGTCCTCTCTTTATTCCTTCTAAGGAATCATCATCTTTGTCTTTTTAGATCAAAATGAAATGAAGAAGCATATGAGAAAACTACCTTTTTACATATATGTACAGGATAATTCAACTTGGTAAAATAAATGCAGATTCTTTGAACATGGAAATTTAGCAGCCTTCACTGAATGCATTTACCATGATTTTTTTTTAAATAGTCTATTAAAATTCAAACAGAACTGTGAAGTTTAAAAGTTGGAAATCGAAGCTTACATTTTCTTTTCACAAATTTACCTTCCACACAATTAGCTTTTTTTTTTTTTTTTTTCAAGGTAGGGTCTCGCTCTAGCCCAGGCTGACCTGGAATTCAATATATAGTCTTAGGGTGGCCTCAAACTCATCGTGATCCTCCTGCCTCTGCCTCTGCCTCTGCCTCTTAAATTGTAGGATTAAAGGTGTGAGTCACCATGTGTGGCTAATTTAAAAATAACAAACAAACAACAAAACAAAACAATGAGACCCAGACTGCTGACTGTAAATGCCTGGTTTCACCCAGCTACATTGAATTGGAAAAGGCCCCCTTGTAATTCTTGTTGTTTGTGTTTTTGTGTAAATTCTACCTTCTTTGTCCCCCTTGTCTTGTCACCAGATTAGTGTTACTTATGGCAGTATTAGAGCCACATAGCAAAATTAAATTTTTTTCAATAGATGAGTAAGTTTTAACATATCTATAGTGCTATTTGAGTAATAGAAGAAATTAACAAATATGCCTTTTTTACAATGTTTTGAAATCTGGTATGTATATTAAAATGTATTTAATTTACTTATTTGAGAGAGAGAGAGAGAGAGAAAGGCAGATAGAGAAATAATGGGCATGCCAGGGCCTCTAGCCAGTACAATGAATGAACATACTCCAGATGCATCACCACCTTGTGTTTACCAGTAACCAGGCTTTACCTGGGTACTGGTGAATTGAACCAGGGTCCATCTCTCCAGCCCTATAATGTATTTTAATTTGGAGTAGCTACATTTCAGGAGTTCAGTATTTATATATAGCTAATTACTATATTACTGGATAGCACTGACCCAGAAAATAGACAGGATAACTTTGACCTTCCCCTATTTCAAAACTGTCAGTGGCTTAAATACAGTCAAGGTAAGATCAAATCCCAAATCCTAAAACTGAATCTTGGCCTCACACATTCTCTATTCATCCTGGTCTTTGATTTTTTGGTCATTTCCAGGATTCATTCCAAGGGTCTAACCTGTGGTCTTTCACCCTGATACAGGCATACTTTTAAATGTAGATTGATAAGTGGAATTCCTTTTGCCTGTGAAGTCTAAGGACCCAGGTTCAATTCCCCAATACCTAGATAAGCCAGATGCACAAGGTGACGCATGTGTCTGAAGTTCCATTTGCAGTGGCTGCAGGCCCTGACATGCTTATTATTTGTCTACATGGTGTCTCTTTCTCTCTGTCTCTCAAATAAATAAAATATTTTCTTAAAAAAGAAATAGTGTAAGTTGATGAATGTTGTTTATATGACTTAAATGTACCTTAACAGATTTCAGTAAAAATTGTTTAGTTAAGTTGTGCTATTCTGTTGTTTGCATTTATTTTTTTAAACAAATTTACTATTTTAGATGGAGAGCAAGGCCTTCAATTTTATCGATTGGCATCATGTGGTCAGGATTGCCAGATCAAAATTTGGGTCGTTTCTTTTACCCATGTCTTAGGTATGGTACTTTTCTAAAATTATTTGTGATATGTAGAAAATCTGGGACTAATAATTTTTTCTTAAGGTATTCTGCATAGCTGAAAGTGATTGTAAAAATCTGTTTTAAGAAACTTTGACAGGCGTATTAGTGACTGGGAGAGGTGAGAAGATCAAGGGTTCAACGCTAGCTTCAGCTGCACAGCAAGTTTGTGGCCAGTGTGGCTCCTATGTAAAAAAAAAAAAATAACAAAAACAATAACAAGTAAAATTTCATTGGAAGTAATATATACATAGGCTTTGAAACTCTATGCCCACTCTGATTCTGCACTCACCCCTGCCTCTACCACATACTTATTCCAGTCATCCCTTTGTGCATGATTTGTTTTCAGCTCTTAGTGGTTTTTTCACACTTTTTGTAAACGTTATTTATATTTAAAATGTATTGCAGTTGTTGGCTTTTGGTAGTATGTGTCTGTTCCTCATGCATTGACCCTTTGCCTCAAGTGATCCTTTTTCACTGACGAAGCTTAGGTTGCTCTGAACCTAGTATTGCTATTTCTCTAATGATTGTGGGTCTTTGCTGTCCCTTGTAACTCATCAGTTGAATGGTGAACCTCTTGACTTAATCTTCTCTCATTCCTTACCCACATTTAACTCATTTTTAAAACATCTTTTTTTAAAACCTTCTTTTGAATTTATCTCATAATTATTTTTTTCTGGGATTTTTTTCCCCTTCCCTTGACCTTTCTTTCTCATATTGTTACCCTTTTCAAATGCCTGGTGATCCTTAGTATCTATTTACATTTAGGAATTACACAGAAAAAAAATTATACAGTAAGATGTTCAGAAGTTCTCTTCCATGGGCTGTTAGGTGCACAGTAGCCTTTATGGGGAAGGGGTTGAAGGCAAAGAGGGTGGAGGGCTAATAAAGACCCTTGCAGCCATTGTCTGTCTTGCAGAGCCTTTGTCTGGGGGTGAGCACCTGGCTACTGTGTGGCATGCTATGGGGTAGGATCAGAGAGGGATTGAGGTGGACATTGAATGTTCCCTATGCAGACTTTGAGTTAATTGTTCTGTTTATAATTTTTGTTTTCCTTCCCTGACCATTGATAGGACTGCCTTGCGGGTTTTCCTAAGATGGAGTGATTTTCCTTTTGCTATAATCCTTCCCGTTGAACTCTGGGCTGTTCTGTATATGGCCTCATCAGTTAAAACTTTTCTTTGACTTCCCACAGTTGGTTTCATTTTCTGGTTTGCTGATGTTTCCTTCCCAGACTCTTCATCCATGTACATTTATGTCTTTATTAATTCCTTCATTATTTTAATGAGAACTTTGAAATTTTGTGGTCATTTGGTCACTTTGATCCAGATACCTAAAAATATAATTTTATCATTTGTTACTTATGAAGCTTTTGATAAATCATAAATTACAATTTTGGTCACTCATAATTGTATTAGATTGTAGAGAAGAGCTCATTATGACTAAACACCCAGCTTTCTTGGTAGAAGTTTATTTGTTGTCTGTTAAGTTACGCATTAGTTGTTTTTGTTGTGACCAAATACCTGACAAGAGGCAACTTAAGGAAGGAAAGGTTATTTTGGCTTACAGTTCAAGATTATGGTCCATCATGGGATAGCAACCCAGAGATAGTAACAGGAGCTTGAAGTAGAGCTGATCACATGCAGTCACAGTAAGGACACAGAGGGTGACAAATGCTGGTGCTCAACTTACTTTTTCCTTTTTATTCAGTCCAGGACTCAAGCCCATGGGATAGTGCTGCCTGTAGTTAGGGTGGGTCCTCCCACTGCAGTTAACCTAATCTGGAAAATCCTTCACAGATATTCCGAAAGATGTGTTTCCATGGTGATTCTAAATCCTGGTGAATTGACAACTAGAGACTAACTATTGGGTTCTGTGTAGTCATTCTTTCAATGTATGTTGGGGAGCATGAGTGTTTCTTTACTTTTCAGATCAATCCAAGAGATTTCTTCTGCCTTTCTATACCAAAGTTCTGGTGAAAAGTGATAAATTTTAGTAATATGTGTATGATGGGGAGATGTTTTATTACTGAGCTATATCCCCAGCCTCTTGAGTTTTAAAACCATTTAATAATCCTGCATTATATTTATCTACTTATCTGGATAGATTGCATTTTATATACTGTGTGTCTTTATTGTTAAGTAAGTCAATGAAATAGTGTTGACCTGAAGATAAATGATAATCATGGTCAACTGTCTAATTCTCACCTTCTTAATTGCAGGCTTCAAATTAAAATATAAAAGTTCATTGAGTGGGCACTCTGCCCCTGTTCTGGCTTGTGCTTTTTCTCGTGATGGGCAGATGCTTGTGTCAGGGTAAGCTATTTAGTTTAAAATATTTTGTTTTTATTTATTTATTTATTTGACAGAGAAGGAGAGAAAGAGTGAGAGAATGGGTGCACTAGGGCCTTTAGCCACTGCAGAAGAACACCAGATGTGTGCGCTCCCCTGTGCATCTGGATAACATGGGTCCTGGGGAATCGAACCTGGGTCCTTTGGCTTTGCAGGCAAATAAATGCCTTAATCACTAAGCCATCCCTCCAGTCCCTATTTAGTTTAAATAAACCATTCACACACCTAAAGAAATGTTGCTTGTTTTTTAATCCTAATTTATACTTGGTAGTGTGGATCTTTTCAATTTTAGTCATTCATTGGTATAGGGTTACTATATTTTTAATTTGTATTTCTTCCAAAACAGTGAGGTTGAACTTATTTGTGTTGTACTTTAGCTGTAGGGTTTTTTTTTGGCGCATCTTTTGAGATAATCATAAAGTCTGTTGCACTGTAATCCTAATATTAAACCAACATTGCTTTGTTACAACAAACATAATTGGGCAGAACATAATATTTTGGTGTACTGCTATAAAGAAGTTAAGTTTCATATAATTTATTACCTGAATATGAGTTATAGTTTTTTTCCTGTTAATGTTCATAAAATTTTTAGTATGTGTTTTTTGTATATTCACTCTAATGTGTCTACATGTGAGTTTATTTAGTTTACGAGGAATTCTTTTTGGAAGCAGGGTTTCACTGTGTAACCTTGGCTGGCCTAGAGCTTGCTGGTACACCAGGCTGGCCTTGAAGTCATGGTGATCCTCCTGCCTTTGACTTCCAAGTAGCTGGTATTACAGGTGTGAGTCACCATGCCCAGCCATGCTAGTAATTCTTTTAGCTTCTCACTTTTTTCTTCCCTGTCCCTTCTGCCTGTCTTCTAACTCTGAGCACTGAGAGTACGAGCAGGCAGCCATGCCCACCTGGCAATGACGTGTGTGCTGGGGATCTGAATGCTGCTGTGTGTGATTGCACAGCAAGCCCTTTACCCACTGAGCCATCTTCTCAGCCCCTCCCTTTATCTTTCTCTGATGCTTTCCCATAGTAACTTTCCTCTAGTTTTTCGGCAGACTTCCCCCCCCCCCCCCCGCTCCATCCTGTTCTCTTGATCCAGCCAGATGTAAGGAGCATTATATGTATAAGCTTCTGTTGAACACAAATGGCTCATCTTTATAATTAAATAGAGGTTGATCTTTCCATAAAGCCTTAGTAGTTAGGATTCCTTGGAAACCATTTTTTAAAAATATTTTATTTATTTGCGAGAGAGAGGAAGAGGCAGAGAGAATGGGTGTGCCAGGGCCTCCAGCCAGTGTAAATGAACTCCAGATGCATGCACCCCTTGTGCATCTGGTTTATGTGGGTCCTAGGGAATCAAACCAGGGTCCTTAGGCTTTGCAGGCAAACACTGTAACCATAAGCCATTTCTCCAGCCTGAAACCATTTAAAAAAAATATTTACAAGCAGAGAAGAGAGACAGAGAGAAAGAGAGAGAGAAGAAAGAAAGGGTGTGCTAGGGCCTCTAGCTGCTGCAAACTAACTCCGGATGCATGCACTCCTTTGTGAATCTGGCTTTACATGGGTATTGAAGAATCAAACCTGGGTTGTTGTGTTTTGCAGGCAAGTACCTTAACTGCTGAGCAATCTGTCTAGCCTAAAACCTTTTTTTTTTTTTTTTTTTCCAAGGTAGGGTCTCTTTCTAGCCAGGCTGACCTGGAATTTACTATGTAGTCTCAGGGTGGCCTTGAACTCACAGTGATCCTCCTACCTCTTCCTCACAAGTGCTAGGATTAAAGGCATGCACCAAATGCTGACAATTGTTAAAAGTTCTGAGTTAAAAACATACCTTCTATTCTTCTTGAGTTGAAAAGCAATAGAAAGAAACATGAGACAGGTAGAATAGAGATAATATGGCCTCCAATCTGTTATCTCCTTTTGGGCAACGTGGGTCCCTGTACTTAATGTGACTGGACAGATTGGAGAACTAGAAAAAGCACCTGGCCCAGTGTCTTTTCCCAGTCCCTCTAGTCATCTGCTATTCCTGTCTGCCAAGTCAGAGAGGAGCACAAAGGCCAAGAATCATCCTCTGGGAGAGATGGAAAGTACTTGTCCTTCTCTCCCCAACAAGGCATATGTTTGTATTTCACTGTGCAGGTAGTTGACGGGAGCTTTGAGGTTATGAATCAGGAGTGGTTTTAAATATGAACCTCTTTATAAATTTATATTTATCTATTAATTTATTTTGAGAGAGGAGAAAGGGGCAGATGGAAAGACAGAGAGAATGGGTGCTTTAGGGCTTCTAGCCACTACAAACCAACTCCAGATGTATACGCCCCTTTGTGCATCTGGCTTACATGGGTACTGGGGAATTGAACCTGGGTCCTCATACTTTGCAGGCAAATGCCTTAACCGCTAAGCCATCTCTCTAGCCCTGAATCCTCTTTACTCAGTAATGGCTAGCGGAAGATGATTCAAGATCACCTTTCCCAAGGTTACTTTATAGTCTGCAGTGTCACTGATAATTGCCATCTTCCCATGCAGTGCTGACAAACACTAGTGATCCTGCTTCTCGAGTGCCCAACGAAGGAGTTGTTAGGTCACATCTACTGGTAGCTTCAGGAAGTGGGATTTCTTGTTTCGTTGTTGCTTTGACCCCCACAATCATATTTGAGACACTGTCATGGGATCATTTTCTATGTAAACTTAGCATGGTTGGGCTCTGTCAACTTCAGATGAAGCTTTTGCTGTTACTCCTTTACATGTACCAGGCTTAGGCAGAATGAGCTGTAGGTTAGTTAACCAAAACCATATCTCCCAATTATCAGTTCACTTATTTAAAAAACAAATATCTATTAGTTCCGGTTGACCGATTTTCCATGTATCTTCATAAAAATCTTTAAAAATAATGATTAGGGACTGGGAAGATTGCTCAGTGATGAAAGGTTCTTGCTTGCAAAGCCTATGGGCTTCCATATCTCTTGTGAAGGGAAGTATTTCTGTTCATTGATGTGTGGTCATTAGTTTGCACTGACTGATGTTATGAGGGAAGAGCATTGTGATGTCCTGTCTGCTGTGTCACTGAGGTTACTCCCTAGTATTACTTTATTAAAAACATGCTCAAAAGTACTAGAATTTTTCTAAGAATTTGAGATATTCCAGAAACAACCTGTAATGAGAAATTTATGACTAAATTATAGTATCTGTAAGTTATGTCTACTATATACATAGTCAGTCATATTATTATTGATTACTCTGTTTTTGATTTTTCACATCCAGAATATTCTATGTGCTTCCTATTTTACTATATTTAGATTTTTTACTTTGAAAGTATAATCATGGCTTGAATTTATCACTGAGATTTTTTACGAGAAAGAGACTGTGTGTGTGCGTGTGTGTGAGAGAGAGAGAGAGGGAGGGAGAGAGAGAATATTGGTGTGCTAGGGCCTCCAGCCACTGCAGTTGAACTCCAAATGTGTATGCCACCTTGTGTGCGTGTGTTACCTTGTATGTCTGGCTTATGTGAAATCTGGGGAGTCAAACATGGATCCTATGCTTCGCAGGCAAGCACCCTTAACTATTAAGCCATCTCTCCAGCCTATGACCGAGTTTGAAGTCAGTACTTATTACCAACATTGATTCTAGCCCACAGAACAAGGAATTTTTAGCTTTCTAATAGATGTGACTCCCGTGATCAGACTATAATTGACTTCCTTTTAATAATACAAATACTAGGTTAAATAAAGAATAGTAACACTTGTTTAGCCAGCTTTGCAATGTGTATCAGTGGCAGAAAGATTGCTTCCAAGGTGGAGGGTGGGGGCCAAGAAACAAGTATTCTTACCTGTTGTTTTTGATTATGTACTTTGTTATAGTATTGTAATTTTTTGTATTATGATTCTTTTTCCTGAATGAATTACACCAGATGATTGATTCATTCTAACTCCTTGTGTGTAAATATTTGAGCTTTTTCTAAAACAAAGTTACTAAAACATGATTAGAAATACTGATAATGTAAATATTGTGCCTTATTTTAATAGAACTTTTTACTCATCATTTCCTTTTTCTTTTAAAGATCAGTGGATAAGTCTGTCATCATATATGATACTGTAAGTATTTTAGTCTTATGTATAACCTAGCTGAATTGTCTATTATATACCTGAATTTCAAGTTTAGCCATGATAATATGTATGCATATGTCTGTCTCTCTCCATATATATACATGTACATGTACACATACATATTACATATTTCTATTTATTATGCCCTAGAATCTAATGTAGAGTTTCACACAAATGCTAAAATAGTAATATATTAGATCTAGGAAAACCATGAAATACTTCAATAATGTTCTTAAGATGGACAAATTTTAAAATCTGTTCATAGAAAATATAAATTTAAAGAGCACCAGTATTCAAAAATTCACTTTAAATCAGTAATTAGACTTTTTCTAAGCTTTCTGTAATGGCAAAAATATCCTAGAAATTTTGGAAAATACAGTCCCATATGGCCTATAGGCATTTCTTCAAGTACAGGACAATTGACAGACAAGCATAAGAAAGTATGCTATTGGAGACTGGGGAAAATGAGAGTTTATGGCAGATCTATATGGGTAAGTACCAAGTTAACTGAATATGAAGAAAAAAAATCAACATTTTACATGTAAAAGATGTAGTTGATGAAAATACCAAGGCCAGTCTGGGCTATATGCAGCCCTGTCAAAATATTTTCACAAGAAAATGTTCTTCAAGGGAAAGTCAGTGTTGAGTCCAGGTGGTAGCTGCCCAGCAAGTCAGTGGAGATGTGAATCATCAAGGGAGTGTGTCAAACTAGTGACTTGTTCTCCACTCATAGGTTAAAGTCACTGAGATTTCTGGCCAGAAATGGGAATGGACACTAAAATTAGATAAAGTAAATCCTTAATATTTATTCTCAATTCTTTTCTTTTTGATTTTATTTTGAGAGAGAGAGAGAGAGAGAGAGAGAGAGAGAGAGAGAGAGAGAGAGAGAGGTAGAGAATGGAGGCACTAGGGACTCAACAACTGCAATCAAATTCCAGACACTTGCGCCACCTAGTTTGCATGTGTAACCTTGTGCTTGCCTCACCTTTGTGCATCTGGCTTACATGGGATCTAGAGAGTTGAATATGGGTCCGTAGACTTTACAGGCAAGCACTCTAACTGCTAAGCCATCTCTCCATCCCCTCAATTCTTTAAAAAACATTTTTTTTTTAATTTGAGAGAGATGGAGAGAGAGAAGGAGGGAGGGAGAGAGGGAGGAAGAAGCAGATAGGGAGAATGTACACACCAGAGCTTCCAGTCACTGCAAACAAACTTCAGATGCATGCTACTGGTTTTCAGAACAATGGGGCTCCTCTGGGCTATGGACAGATGTAGGTAATGGGTTAGAAGGCTCAATAATCACTTTAATGCCCTGAACCAGTGGCTCTCAAGCACGTTGTTGTATGACTTGTAAAGAATTGTCAAGTGCAGGCACACAGAAGGAAAGATAAGAAAGATTATTTTAGGAAAATAAAGCAGAAACACTCCTGAGTTAGAAGGGGTCATGAGCATGTATTCTGTATAGTGACTTGGATTGGTTTTTCTTATAATCTTGGAGGTGTACATTAGGCATCAAGTTGGGATGATCTTTATTGGTTAAGTCTACATTTATATGGATGAACTTCATTGGTTGGTGGGTCAGGGAGAGAGTACAGATTTGGAAAGAGCCCACCAGTGGGGGGAAGAACATGTGATGCTAGATGTACAATAGTGCATGTGTGCAACATCACACTTGCTTAAAATATTTTTGTTTAAGATAGAGGGTCTACTAGGGCCTCCTGCCACTGCTAATGAACTCGAGACACATGCATGTGCCACCATGTGCATCTGGTTTTATGTGTGTACTGGGGAATTGAACCTGAGTCCTTAGGCTTCATAGGCAAGCACCTTAACCTCTAAGCCATCTCTCCAGCCCTATCTTTTTTTAAAATTTTTTTTGTTTATTCTTATTTATTTGAGAGTGACAGAGAGAGAGAGAGAATGAATGGATGTGCCAGGGCCTTCAGCCACTGCAAACAAACTCCAGACGCGTGCGCCCCCTTGTGCATCTGGCTAACGTGGGTCCTGGGGAATTGAGCCTCGAACCGGGGTCCATAGGCTTCATAGGCAAGCGCCTAAGCACTAAGCTATCTCTCCAGCCCCCCTATCTTCAATTTCTATTAGAGTTTTATATTCATTAAAACTTATAACATTATAATATCTTTGTACGATATCTCTGAGTCCTAGTTAAATATACCTATAGGTTGACTGGTCACCTAAGTGCACTGAAAGTATAAGTGACTAATTTCTATTTCCTGAACCTTAAATGTTTACAAGTCATGTGCCACAACAGAAAATATGTTATTTCATTTAATAGACACATGGATTCCTTGGCAAATGCTGAGGGGTTGCTGTAGTCACAGGTTAGTTAGTAACAATATGTAGTAGAATGCATGTAGCATATAAACCATGTAAGTGAATCTTTGTCAGCAACTTTTCTCTTGTTTAAGTAAATACAAAGGTTTGGTTTTTGTTTTTGTTTTTCAGAATACTCATAATGTTCTTCATACACTGACTCAGCATACAAGGTCTGAACTTTACTTCATTGTGTTTTTGATATTATTAAAAATAGCCAGAAGATATGTAATCATTGTTTTTATTTACTAGGTATGTCACGACTTGTGCCTTTGCACCTAATACCCCTTTACTTGCTACTGGCTCAATGGACAAAACTGTGAACATCTGGCAATTTGACCTGGAAACACTTTGCCAAGGTTAGCAAGAATCTCTCATCTTTTTTGCTTATGTTTTTTGTTTTGTAGTGCTGCTGAACTGAGGGCCTTGCACTTGCTAGGCAAGTGCTCTACACATTGATCCCCACCCGCAAGATAGCCCATCGTTAGCCCTGTGCAATCCTCATCAGAAACTGAGTAACTCTTTTCTTTTTTGTGGTCCTAGGTATTGAATCCAAAGCCTGGTGCATGCTAGGCCTATGCCCTTCCATTGAGTTATACCCCCAAGCTCAAATATATCTTTTGGCATATTATTCATATTGCTTCTCTCAATATAAAGTATATATCCAAATGTAATATAATGTAAAAATAATTTTGAAGAAGCCATTATTACAGTGGTTGACCTACACTAAACTATTGTAAATACTTTTGTGCACATTTATATGATACTTCCCATAGTTTTGAATATTACTTACTCTCAGTTCTAGTTTTTCAGATACATGAAGTGTGAGGACAGAACAGGCATTGCATTTGTTTTATTTTCAGCCTCACCAAACAATACAGGCACATAATGTAGGAGTTTTATTTTTAATCACTGCCAGAAATAACCAAACACTGGCATTAGTATGAAAATTGAATATACTTTTTCTGGTATGAGTATTACATAATGAAGAAAACTTGGGCTTGAAGTATAGTTTGGTTGCCAGGTTGCTTACCTAGCATGTGCAAGGCTCCAAGTTCAATCCCCAGCACAACAAAAATAAAAAAAGTTTTTTTTTAAATTAACAACTTCCATGATTGTAAACAATATCCCATGGTAATGCCCTCTCTCCCCCCAACTTTCCCCTTTGAAACTCCATTCTCCATCATATCCCCTCACCCTCTCAATCAGTCTCTCTTTTAATTTGATGTCATGGTCTTTTCCTCCTATTGTGATGGTCTTGTGTAGGTAGTGTCAGGCACTGTGAGGTCATGGATATCCAGGCCAGTTGTGTTTGGAAGAGCATGTTGTATGGAGTCCTGCCCTTCCTTTGGCTCTTACATTCTTTCCACCACCTCTTCCACAATGGATCCCAAGCCTTGGAAGGTGTGATAGAGATGTTTCATTGCTGAGCACTCCTATCACTTCTTTACAGCACCATGATGCCTTCTGAGTCATCCATAGGTCACTGCCATCTGAAAAGAGAAGGTTCTGTACCAAAAGTGAGAGTAGCATTAATATATGGGTATGTACATTAAGAAAAGTGCTTACTGGGCAGCTTGATGAGCATAGTATATACATTTAGCCAGACAGTAGCAGACATTATACTCCTAGGGCTCATGACTACCCCTGTTTTAAGTTTTCAGTATCGGGATATATTCCCTCCCATGGAGCCAGCCTCCAGTCTAATTACAGGGCAGTTGGTTTCCACCACGACAGATGTGCCACTATTGCAACCGTTGGCTCATTTGGCCTGGCTGGCCAAATATAAGGCTTGTAGTGTCCACTGTTGAGTATCTTCACTGGTGATTTCTCTCTCTCCCATTGAACTGCATGCAGAATGGCTTCTTCCAGCTTTCTCTCAGCTGGTCTACATGGAGGAGGTTATCAGCTCAGTTCCAGCAGGATTTCTCAGTGGCCTTGCAGCCCAAGTATGTGGAGTCTTCAGCAATAGGGTCTTACCATCTATTTCCGGTGGGAAACCAAGGGCCTCGGCAATGGCCTATAATGTTTTGGGGACATCAGGGACCTCCCTGGCCAACAACTCACTGGAAGGTATCCCATCCCTGGTACTGAAAATTTTCTAGCAACAATCTAAAGCTCCTGAGTGTTCCATTGTCAAAAAAAGTAGGTTTCCATATGATTCATTTATATCCTCTTAGATTTTGATTAGCCCTCCCTCCACCTTTCCTTTACTCAATCTCTTCTGACCTCACTTTGGGCCTTTTCACCCCCGTTAATCTATTCTTCTACGTACATATATACAATACCACCCTATTAAGTACCCCCCTCCCTTCCTTTCTCTTCCCTTTATGTCTCTTTTCTAGCTTACTTGCCTTTGCTACTGAGTTTTCTTCCTACTCACACAGAAGTCCAGTCATTTGTAGCTAGGATCCACATGAGAGAGAACAGGTAATGTTTGGCTATCTGGGCCTGAGTTACCTCACTTAGAATAATCCTTTCCAGATCCATCTGTTTTCCTGAAAATTTCATAACTTCATTTTTCTTTACCACTGAGTAGAACTCCATTGTATAAATGTGCTGTATCTTTATTATCCACTCATCAGTTGAGGGACATCTAGGCTGGTTCCATTTCCCAGCTCTTGTGAATTAAGCTGCAATAAACATGGTTGAGCAAGTATCTCTAAGGTAATGAGATAAGTCCTTAGGATATATGCCTAGGAGTGCTATAGCTGGGTCATATGGTAGATCTATTTTTAGCTGTCTTAGGAATCTCCACACTGACTTCCACAATGGCTGGACCAGATTGCATTCCCACCAACAGTGTAGGAGGGTTCCTCTTTTTCCACATCCTCACCAGCACTTATGGTCATTTTTTTTCATGATGGTAGCCAATCTGACAGGAGTGAGATGGAATCTCAATGTAGTTTTAATCTGCATTTCCCTGATGACTAGGGATGTAGAACATTTTTTAGATGCTTATATACCATCCGCATTTCTTCTTTTGAGAACTCTCTATTTAGTTCCATAGCCCATTTTTTAATTGGGTTGTTTGATTTCTTATTATTTAATTTTTTGAGTTCTTTGTGTATCCTAGATATTAATCCTCTATCAGATGTATAGCTGGCAAAGAATTTTTCCAAGTCTGTAGGTTGCCTCCTTGCTTTATTCACAGTGTCCTTTGCCATACAAAATCTTTGTAATTTCATGAGGTCCCAGTGGTTCATCTGTGGTTGTATTGCCGGAGCAATTGGAGTTATATTCAGAAAGTCTTTGCCAAGACCAATCTGTTGAAGGTTTTCCCCTACTTTTTCTTTTAGCAGTTTCAGAGTTTCAAGTTGGACTTAATTCTTGTGCATGGAGAGAGAGAAGAATCTATTTTCATCCTTCTACAGATGCATATCCAATTTTCCCAGTGCCATTTGCTAAAGAAGCTATTTTCTCTCCAATGAGTATTTTTGGCATTTTTATCAAATATCAGGTGGCTATAGCTACCCGGACTTATATCTGGGTCCTCTATTCTGTTCCATTGATCTACATGTCTGCTTTTGTGCCAGTATCATGCTGTTTTTGTTACCATGGCTCTGTAGAATAGGTTAAAATCAGGTATGGTGGTACCACCAGCCTTATTTTCATTGCTCAATATTGCTTTAGATATTTGAGTGTTTTTGTGATTCCAAATGAATTTTTGGATTGTTTTTTTTCTATTTCTGTGAAGAATGCCATTGGAATTTTGATGCCATTTTCACAATATTGATTCTTTTGATATAAGAACAATGGATGTCTTTCCATTTCCTAGTGTCTTCTGCAATTTCTTGCTTGAATGTTTTAAAGTTTTCATAGTAGAGATCCTTCACTTCCTTAGTTAGGTTTATTCCAAGGTACTTTATTTTTTTTATGCAGTTGTGAATGGGAGTGCTTCTGTGATTTCATCCTCTGTGTGTATTTTGTCAGCATATAGGAATGCTACTGATTTCTGTGTGTTTATTTTGTATCCTACTACATGGCTGTAGGTGTTTATGAGCTCTAACAGTTTGCTGGTAGAGTATTAAGGGTCCTTTATGTATAGAATCATGTCATCTGCAAGTAATGATAACTTGATCTCTTCCTTTTCAATTTGTATCCCTTTTATGTGTGTCTCTTGCCTTATTGCTTTGGCTAAGACTTCCAGTACTATATTAAATAAAAGTGGGGACAGTGGACACCCTTGTCTTGTTCCTGATTTTCATGGAAAAGCTTCCAGTTTTTCCCCATTTAGTAATATGTTGGCTGTAGGCTTGTCATAAATAGCTTTTAATATGTTGAGATATGTTCCTTCTATTCCCAGTCTCTGTAGGACTTTTATCATGAAGGGATGTTGGATTTTGTCCAATGCTTTCTCTGCATCTAATGAGATGATCATGTAATTTTTGTCCTTAAGTCCATTTATACAATGTATTACATTCATAGATTTGCATATATTGAACCTTCCCTGCATGTCTGGGATAAATCCTACTTTGTCGGGGTGGATGATCTTTCTGATATATTCTTATATTCTGTTTGTCAATATTTTGTTGAGAATTTTTGCATCTAAGTTCATGAGGGATATTGTTCTGTAATTTTCTTTTTTTGTTCTATCTTTGCCTGGTTTTGGTATCAGGGTGATGCTGGCTTCGTAGGAGTTTGGTAGGATTCTTTCTTTTTCTATTTTATGGAAAAGCTTAAGAAGCAATGGTGTTAGTTCTTCTCTGAAGGTCTGGTAAAATTCACCAGTGAATCCATCTGGGCCTGGACGTTTTTTAGTTGGGAGATTTTTGATAACTGCTTGGATTTCCATTCTTGTTCTAGGTCTATTTAAGTGATTAATCTCATCTTGATTTAATTTAGGTAGGTCATATAAATCAAGGAAATCATCTATTTCTTTCAGATTTTCATACTTAGTGGAGTATATATTATTATAGTATGTCCCTATGATGTTTTGAATTTCTCTGGTATGTGTTGTGATGTTGCCTTTTTCATCTGTAATTTTATTAATTTGTGTCTCTTCTCTCATTTGGTCAGATTTGCTAAGGGTTTATCAATCTTGTTTATCCTTTCAAAGAACCAACTCTTTGTTTCATTGATTCTTTGGATTGTTTTTTTGGTTTCTATTTCATTAATTTCTCCCCTCATCTTTATTATTTCTTCCTGTGTACTGATTTTCGGTTTGCCTTGTTCTTCTTTTTCCAAGGCTTTAAGGTGAAGCATTAGGTCATTTACTTGAGACCTTTCTAATTTCTTAATATAGGCACTTAAAGCTCTAAATTTCCCTCTTAGGACTGCCTTCATTGTATCCCAAGGTTTTGGTGTGATCATTTGACTCTATGAGTTTTTTATTTCCTTCTTTATTTCTTCATTGACCCATTCATCATTTAGTAGTGTATTGTTTAGTTTCCATGATTTTGTGTATGCTCTATAGCTTTTCTTGCTATTGATTTGTAGTTTGATTCCATTGTGGTCAGATAGAATGCAAGGAATTATTTAAATTTTCCTGTATTTGTTAAGCTTTGCTTTGTGTCCTAATATATGGTCTACTTTAGAGAATGTTCCATGTGCTGCTGAAAAGAGTGTGTATTCTGCAGCATTTGGATGAAATGTCCTGTGTATATCTGTTAGGTCCATTTCTTCTATGACCTCATTTAATCCAGATGCCTCTGTGTTTATTTTTTGCTGGATGATGTGTCAATTGATGAGAGTGGGGTGTTGAAGTCACCCACTACCACTGTGTTTGGTGTTATATGTGACCTTAGTTCTAATAGCATTTGATGAATATGGGAGCCCCCATATTAGGTGCATATATGTTTAGGATTATAATGTCCTCCTGTTGGAGTGTGGCTTTAATCAATATAAAGCGACCTTCTTTATCTTTGCTAACTAATGTTGGACTGAAGTCTACCTTGTCAGATATTAGGATAGCAACCCTTGCTTATTTTCTAGGCTATTTGCTTGAAACACCATTTTCCAACCTTTCACCCTAAGATAGTGTCCATCCTTTATAGAAAGGTGAGTTTCTTGGAGGCAACAAATCAAAGGATCCTGTTGTTTATCCCAGTCTGCAAACCTATGTCTTTTGGTTGAGGCATTGAGGCTGTTGATATTAAGAGATGTTATTGAAAGCTGTGTATTTATTTTTGCCACTTTTTTTGTAGTTCTTCTGGTTTTACCTTTGCTCTCTTGTATTAACTAGTATTTGAGTATGGTTTGTTTTTTCCAGGTTCCTTATATGTATGCTTTTCTTTTTCTTCAGCATGGAGGATTCTTTCAAGTATTTTTTTTTGTAGAGCTGTTTTTGTCTTCAAATATTCCTTTAGCCTGCTTTTGTTGTGGAATGTCCTTATTTCTCTCTCTATTTGAATGGATAGCTTTGCAGGATAAAGTAACCTTGGTTGACAGTTTTTATTTTTTAGAACTTGGAATACATCACTCCAAGCCCTTCTGGATTAAAAAAATTTTTTTTGTTATTTTTATTTATTTATTTGAGAGTGACAGAGAGAGAAAGAGGCAGATAGAGAGAGGGAGAGAGGATGGGCCTGCTAGGGCCTCCAGCCACTGCAGACGAATTTCAGACACGTGCGCCCCCTTGTGCATCTGGCTAACGTGGGTCCTAGGGTGTTGAGCCTTGAGCCAGGGTCCTTAGGCTTCACAGGCAAGTGCTTAACTGCTAAGCCATCTCTCCAGGCCCCCTTCTGGATTGTAAAGTTTGTGTTGAGTAATCTGCTGTGATCCTGATGGGCTTGCCTTTGTAGATAACTTGATTTTTCTTTCTAACTGCTTTCAATATATTTTCTTTGGTTTGTGTGTTTGGTAGTTTAATTATAATATGGCGAGTAGAGGTTCTTTCCAGGTTTTGTCTGGTTGGTGTTCTAAAGGATTCCTATATGTGTATTGGCATGTCTTTCCCAATTTGGGGGAAGTTTTCTTCTATGATTTTGTTGAAAACACCTAGTATGCCTTTGGAATGCAATTCTTTTCTTTCTACTATACTCTGAATTCTTACATTTGATCTTTTCATAGTGTCCCAAATATCTTGAAATTCCCATTCATACTTTCCTGTTAGTTTTTCTTTCTCTTTGTTGGACTGTATTAGATCTGCCACCTGGTCTTCTAGTTTAGATAGTCTGTCCTCTCCTTCATCCATTCTACTGATGAGATTTTCTTTCGAGTTTTTTTTTTTTTTTTTAAATTTCATTGACTGTGTTCTTCATTGCTAGTAATTCTGACTGGTTTTTCTTTATTATTTCTATTTCCTTGTTTATGTTTTGTATTGACCTCTTTATTTCGTTAAGTTGGTTTCCTGTGTCTTCTTTGAATCCTTTTATTTCCTCTTTCATTCCTTTGATTTCCTCTTTGACTTCTTTGAGCATATTTATAATCATTCTTTTGAAATCTTTCTCAGGCATTTCCTCTAACTCATTCTCACTGGAGGTCATTTCTGATGCATTAATACTTTTTGGTGGATTTATATTTTCTTGATTTTTGGTGTTTCTTGTGTTATAATGTACATATTTTTGCATCTTGGATTAATTTAATGCTTGGATTTTCTAGTTAGCTGCAGTATTATTAGATGTATCAATCGATCTGATGTTATATATCTTCAGGGTATGAGCTTAAGGTGCTAGGTATGGCTCTTAAGACTCTCAGAGTATCTACAAAAGTGACCCTTGATGTTGGGCTTGCCTGCTGTGAGAATATTCATGTAGGCTGAGTGGAACAAAATACAGGCAGATTCTAAAATTTAACTAAACAATGTACACATTCAATGAAAAACAGCACAGAGTATTTATGCAAGAGTAGGTATTATGACAACCAGATACTCTAACAAAGTCACAGTCCCTTAGGCTATGTGTTGCCCCACACCCTTAATCCTGTCAACTAGGAGGTTAAGATTTCTGGTCTGTTGAGGGTTCCAAGTCAGCTTGTGACCAAGTGAGACCCTTCCCTAATGAACAACAGAAAAGGAAACAAAGCACTATAAATCAGGAAGCAACAAATAACAAGCCCAAAATACAGCTTATTTAAGAATGGCAAATCCAACCATCCATCAGATTTAACATATAATTTACCCTGACATGGAAGGTGCAATTAGCACTTCTGAGTCAAGCCTCTATACCAGGCTTATTTGGTGGGTACTGACATGGTGTAATCCCAGTTACCTTTTGGGGTGGTTTTGGTCTCAGTTATGCTGGCTCCTGCTTGGGTCCCTCTTTGGTGCGCTATGGGTTCAAGTAGGCTGGCTGGGTTGCTGGATCGCTGCTCTGCTTGCCAGTGCTGAGTGCTGTGAGCTCACTTCCCCTGGTCTCTGGTGCTTGCTGGCGCTTGTGCTGCTGGTGGGGGAGGGGAGGCTGTGGATGGTGGGTGTAGTTCTCCCACTGGTCCATGTGATCCTCTACCTCGTGATCTGCTCCTCCGTTGGTCACTTCGTTCCTCCCTTTATGTTTCTTGAGTTTGTGAGGAGCTCCAGTGTGAAGATCCCCTCTCCTGGCTTTTCCTGTGGCTCAAGCCGAGCCTTGCAGCTGTGGCCTGGTGGACTTGGTGCCGCCACTGCTGGAGCCGCTTCTGCCGGCCCATGTGGGCTCTAGAGGCTCTGGATCTCTCCTACTTCTCTGCTGCCATTGGTGATTTCTTATACACCTCACTTTTTAGTAGAAGTCCGTATTTTGCTGGTTTTTTTTTTTTTTTTTTTGGCTTTTTCTGCCCTAGGCTGCTTTGGCGTGGTTCCCATGCTGCCCACCATCTTAACCAGAAGTCCCTGAAAAAAATGTTTTGGATGCAATGAAAAAAGTTCCAAAAGTATCGTATTTAGTGTAGTATTAAATGTCTACTCTTAATACTTTACACGAAGTAATATTTAATTTTTTAAACTAAATGCAGTCTTAAAGAAATTGCATTTACTTTGTAATTTAAAATTGAAATGTTTATAAAAGAAACATTGTGTTATTCCTTCCCTTGCCTTTGTGTGTGTTAAAGCAAGAAGCATGGAAGATCAGCTAAAGCAATTCACTGAAGACTGGTCAGAGGAGGACGTCTCGGTGTGGCTTTGCGCCCAAGGTTTGAACGACCTGGTTGGTATTTTCAAGATGAATAACATCGATGGCAAAGAACTGTTAAATCTTACAAAGGAAAGTCTTGCTGATGATTTGAAAATTGGTAAGAATAGCAAAACATGGGCCATCTTAAAAAAATTAATAATTTACTCTGATACTGGTTTTAGTTGTTGTATTCATGGTTGTATTCATGGTTTCCTATTAATGTTCTTGCACAGTAATTATTTGGGCTTAGTCTTTGTAAAGAAGGAGTAGTTTGATTTTTAGCAAAAAGAAAACATTATATAGCAGTTCTTTAGGTAACAAAAACTAGCCTGGAAGTGTAATTTGAGAAACAAATATCTTAAAAATTATAACTCAAACACCTTGAAATTCACTCTTTTAAAATAATTTTATTTTTATTTATTTAAGTGAGAGAAAGCGGGTGGGGTGCGAGAATGGGTATACCAGGTCTTCCAGCCTCTGCAAAGGAACTCCAGATGCATGTGCCACCTTGTGCATCTGGTTTACGTGGGTCCTGGAGAATTGAACCTGGGCCCTTTGGCTTTGCAGGTGAGCGCCTTAACTGCTAAACTATTTCTCCAGCCCCAAATTCATTTTTTTAAAGAGTATTATACAGTCATCTTTTTTGTCTTCACAGAGTTGTACAAGCATTAGCGCTATTTAATTTAAGAACATTTTCATCTCAGAAAGAAATCCCCACACCTTATTCCCTCCTTTCCTGACTATGGAACCAGTAATTTACTTTCAGTCTCTATTGATTTTCCTATTCTCGACACCTCACATAAGTCACTCAGTCAGTGTGTGGCCTTTATGTCTAGCCTCTTTCACTTGGAAGCTTTTCAGTGTTTTGTTTTTGTTTGTTTGTTTTTCAGCTTGTAGCATGTGTTGGCATTTCATTTCTCATTTCTTTTTGTGGTGAATATACCATTGTATGAATTTATCACCTTTTTGCTTATCTAGTTTCAGTTGGTGGCATTTGGGTTATTTCCATGTTTATCTCTAATGTATAATACTCCTATGAACAGTCTTATACAAGCTTTGTGTGAGCATCTGGTTTGTTTCCTTTGGTATATGTTCAAAAGAGACTCGGTGGGTTATAAAGCAATTGCACTTACCAACGGAGGGACTGCCAGGCTGCTTTCCAAAGCAGCTATGCTGTTTGACAGTCGCACCAGCATTCCCTGGAGGCTCATGTTTCTCTATTTCCTCACCAAAATTGTTTGCTTTTTAAAATTTTAATGTCTGGGTCTGTATATATCTGTGTGGGTGCATGTATGCATGTGTGTGTGTGACCCAAAGTACAACCTGAGGTGCCATCCTCAAGAATGTCATCTACCTCCTTTGAGACAGAGTCTTTCATTGTGTTGGAGCTCACCAATTAGGCTAGACTAGCCAGACAGTAAGCCCCAGGGCTCCAACTGTCTTCACTTTACCAGCTTTGGGATTATAGGCACACACCACCAGGCCTACCATTTTTACATGAATACTGGGGTTGAACTCAGGGCCTTATTTTACTGTTTGAGATATCTCCCCAGCCCCCCCCCCCCTTTTTTTTCCTTTTAGTACTGATAATCGAACACAGGGCATCACACATATTAGGTAAGTAGTGTGCCACTGAGCTATATCCCCACATTGTTTGCTTTTTATTTATTTTTAAATATTTATTTATTAGAGGGGGCAGGTGGAGAATGGGTTGTCAGGGCCTCCAGCCACTGCCAATGAAGTCCAGACTCATGTACCACTTTATGCATCTGTATGTGGGGCCTAGGAAATTGAACCTGGGTCTTAGGCTTCACAGGCAAGCTCCTTAACCACTAAACCATCTCTCCAGCTCTTGTTTGCTTTTTACTTATTTATTTTGGTTTTTCAAGGTAGGGTTTCACTCTAGTCCAGGCTGACCTGGAATTCACTATGTAGTCTCAGGGTGGCGTTGAACTCATGATGATCCTCCTACCTCTGCCTCCTGAGTGCTGGGATTAAAGGCATGTGCCACCATGCCCAGCTGCCCTTGTTTGCTTTTTAAATAACCACCATTCTAGTGGTTGTGAAGTGGTTTTTCTTGGAGGTTTTGATTTACATTTTCCTGATGACTAAATTGGTGTCTTAATTTGTGTTGACAAAAATCTTATAAGCTAGGTAGTATAAACAATGGTACTGTATTTCTCACAGTTCTGAAGGCTGTATAATACAAGATCAAGATCAAGGTAGTGACAAATTTGGTGTTAGTGAGGGACCATTTCTTGGTTTATGGATGGTGCCTTTCCACTTTGAATATAGTGACCAGAGACCATCAGGTGTCCCCCTCCATCGCTCATCTGCCTGTTTTTTCCCCCAGCACTGGGGTTACAGGCATGCATGGCCACACTTAACTATTAATGTGGGTTCTGGAGATTTGAACTCAGGTAGTCTTAGGCCTTTGTGTGTGCACAGGAAACGTATTTAATTCTTGAGGCACCTCTTTAGCCCCTATGCCCATTTTAGTAGCTGTTTTCCTTTTATTGTTCTAAACATTTATATATTCTGAATAGTAAACTCATATGACGGGAAATTATTTTCTCTATTCTGTGAGTTATCTTTCTACATTCTTCTTTTTCTTTTCTACTTTCTTAATATTTTTTGGAGCACATAAGTTTTAAGTTTGCTGATGGCCTTCTCCCATGATTGCTTTTGTTGTAGTTGTCAGAACTAAGAAATAGTTAATGCTTTGTCTTAAAGAGTTTTACATCGACTTTCTTTAACAGCTTTAACTTTTGTGTTTATGTTTGTGACTTAATAAAGTGGCTTAACTTTTCATATGTTGGGAGGTAGGGAACCTCTTAATTCTTTCAGGTGTGCATATCCAGTTGCTTCAGCACCATTTTATTAAAAAGACTTCACTTTGAATGTCTTGGTACCCTTGTTGAAAATCAGTAATTCATAGATGTGAGGGTTAATTTTTAGATTCTTTAGTTTGTTTCATTGATCTGTATCTAGTCTTATGCTGGTATCACATTGTTTGATTATTCTAGTGTTGTAGTAAGTTTTGAAATTGGAAAGTGGATTTCTAAGATTGTTTTGGCTATTCTTGGACCCAGACACTTCTATATGAATTTTAGTGTCAACTTGTCATTGTCTGCAAAGCCACACGACTTTGATAGCAGTGGTATTGAATTTGTAGATTAATTTGGAAATGGTTATCATTTTAATAGTATTAGATGTTACAATCCTTAAGAGGAGTATTTTCCTTTCCTTCAGGCCTTTTTGAGTTCAACAATACTGTATCGTTTTAGTGTTTAGTCATGTTTTGGTATGTGTTTAGTGATTTTCATAGTCATAGAAATGTGCAGTCATCACCACCAGTTAATTTCAGAATACTTGCACCCCTTCCTCCTCCCAAGGATCCTCATATTTGTTAGCAATTTTCCTCATTCTGTCCTCTCCCTAGGCCTGGGCAATCACTAATCTTTGTCTCAATGAATTTGCCTATTCTGGACATATCTTATGAACAGACTCATACATTAGGTATAGGTGTATCATATTTTGTTTATCCATTCATCAGGTGATGAGCATTTTGGCTAATTCCCACTTTTGTCTGTCTGTTATCACTTATGTACTATGAACATTAACATACAGGTTTTTGTGTGACTCTATGTGTCCACTCCTCTTGGGTACTAATTAGGAGTTGAGTAACTGTTTAACATTTGGAGGGCCTGACAGTATCTTTTCCAAAGCAGCTGCATTGTTTTATGTTCCCACTAGCACTAAGTGGGGGTTTATTTCTTCATATTTTTGTCAACATTTATTATTACCTATTGTCTTGATTATAGCCAAGTATTATAGCCTAATATATAGTATGTAATGGCATTTAATTGTAATTTTGATTTGCAGTTATTTAATGACTGAATACTTTTCAAGTGCTTATTGGCCATTGACATATTTTCTTTGCTTATTTTTAAATTGTGTCTTTTTTAAGTTGGATTGTGAGGGTTTTTGATGTATTCTGGATACTAGATAAGTTTTGAGTTATTTAGTATCCTGCTTTAATAAACATATTAGCCAGAAACTATTACCAGTATGTGATAGATCTATTTAACCAGAAAGTTCATGTTGATATTTGTTTCTAATGAGGAGTGAAGTGCAAGGTAATATATAAACACTGTTACATTCTCCTTAGATATTCAATATGACTCCTTTTTTTTTGGTTTTTCGAGGTAGGGTCTCACTCTAGTTCAGGCTGACCTGGAATTCACTATGTCGTCTCAGGGTGGCCTCGAACTCATGGCAATCCTCTTACCTCTGCCTCCCAAGTGCTGGGATTAAAGGCGTGTGCCACCACGCCCGGCTCAATATGACTTCTTAAGAAAAGGAATGATGAGTTTTTGAAGATACTTGGTGGACTTAACTATACTTACGGCTCACGCTATAATGTGAAAGTTACATTTTTTTGCATATATATGTAGTGTACGTGTGCTCTCCACTTTACTTACTGAGGCAGAGGTCTCTTGCTTGAACCCAGAGCTCACTGATTCAGCTTATCTAGCTAGCCAGCTTGCCCTGGGGATTCCCTGTCTCTGCCTTCCAAGCACTAGGTTGACAGGTGACCGCCACAGACCTCCAACATTTACATGGATACTGGGGATCTGAACTCACATTGTCAGGCTTGTGTGTCCAGTGCTTTATCCACTGTGCCATCTCTTAGGCCCTATTTTTCTAAGAGTGTATTTCCTTTATAGTATACTCTCTCTTCTTCAGTGGGAAATAGCTTCAGATTTAACACCGGCTGGAAATTTAAGAGAAGCATCATGAAAACCACAGGAAGAAGATTCCATGTGCATATGTGAGGCCAGCCTTGGGTGTCATTCCTCAGGTGCTGCCCACCTTTTCTGAGACAGTCCGTCACCTAGCTTAGACCTCACCATGTAGGTTATACTGGCTGGCCAGTGAACCCCAGTGATCCATTTGTCTCTGCCTCCCCAGTGCTAGGTTAGACTTAGGTCCTCACACTTCCAAGGCAAGCCCTTTATTGACAGCTGTCTTCCTAGCCCTAAGAGTTCTATTTTTACTGCTTAATAAATAAAGAATAAGAAAGACATTCTTACAGAATTTAGTAATTATGGTCTCATGTTCAGTAGCAGTAATCATTTTGTGTTACAGTCCAGTGAAAGAGGTTTCAGAATTACCAGGGACAAGCCAAAATTGAAACATTTAAGTAAGTTCAGTGGTGGCAAATAGTCAGATGAGAAATCATTATGAACAGAGACAAAAAATATTCTCTAGTAAATAGTGATTCTGCTTTAGCTTGTGTTTAACTTTTGGAAACTTGGCAAACTCAACAAATTATAGGCAAAATTAGAAAACAAGGACTTGCACATTTGATTTTTTCCATCATTCCAAAGTATATTTTTATCCATTTATATCAGTATCTCACTATGTAGTCTCAGGGTGGCGTTGAACTCATGATGATCCTCCTACCTCTGCCTCCTGAGTGCTGGGATTAAAGGCATGTGCCACCATGCCCAGCTGCCCTTGTTTGCTTTTTAAATAACCACCATTCTAGTGGTTGTGAAGTGGTTTTTCTTGGAGGTTTTGATTTACATTTTCCTGATGACTAAATTGGTGTCTTAATTTGTGTTGACAAAAATCTTATAAGCTAGGTAGTATAAACAATGGTACTGTATTTCTCACAGTTCTGAAGGCTGTATAATACAAGATCAAGATCAAGGTAGTGACAAATTTGGTGTTAGTGAGGGACCATTTCTTGGTTTATGGATGGTGCCTTTCCACTTTGAATATAGTGACCAGAGACCATCAGGTGTCCCCCTCCATCGCTCATCTGCCTGTTTTTTCCCCCAGCACTGGGGTTACAGGCATGCATGGCCACACTTAACTATTAATGTGGGTTCTGGAGATTTGAACTCAGGTAGTCTTAGGCCTTTGTGTGTGCACAGGAAACGTATTTAATTCTTGAGGCACCTCTTTAGCCCCTATGCCCATTTTAGTAGCTGTTTTCCTTTTATTGTTCTAAACATTTATATATTCTGAATAGTAAACTCATATGACGGGAAATTATTTTCTCTATTCTGTGAGTTATCTTTCTACATTCTTCTTTTTCTTTTCTACTTTCTTAATATTTTTTGGAGCACATAAGTTTTAAGTTTGCTGATGGCCTTCTCCCATGATTGCTTTTGTTGTAGTTGTCAGAACTAAGAAATAGTTAATGCTTTGTCTTAAAGAGTTTTACATCGACTTTCTTTAACAGCTTTAACTTTTGTGTTTATGTTTGTGACTTAATAAAGTGGCTTAACTTTTCATATGTTGGGAGGTAGGGAACCTCTTAATTCTTTCAGGTGTGCATATCCAGTTGCTTCAGCACCATTTTATTAAAAAGACTTCACTTTGAATGTCTTGGTACCCTTGTTGAAAATCAGTAATTCATAGATGTGAGGGTTAATTTTTAGATTCTTTAGTTTGTTTCATTGATCTGTATCTAGTCTTATGCTGGTATCACATTGTTTGATTATTCTAGTGTTGTAGTAAGTTTTGAAATTGGAAAGTGGATTTCTAAGATTGTTTTGGCTATTCTTGGACCCAGACACTTCTATATGAATTTTAGTGTCAACTTGTCATTGTCTGCAAAGCCACACGACTTTGATAGCAGTGGTATTGAATTTGTAGATTAATTTGGAAATGGTTATCATTTTAATAGTATTAGATGTTACAATCCTTAAGAGGAGTATTTTCCTTTCCTTCAGGCCTTTTTGAGTTCAACAATACTGTATCGTTTTAGTGTTTAGTCATGTTTTGGTATGTGTTTAGTGATTTTCATAGTCATAGAAATGTGCAGTCATCACCACCAGTTAATTTCAGAATACTTGCACCCCTTCCTCCTCCCAAGGATCCTCATATTTGTTAGCAATTTTCCTCATTCTGTCCTCTCCCTAGGCCTGGGCAATCACTAATCTTTGTCTCAATGAATTTGCCTATTCTGGACATATCTTATGAACAGACTCATACATTAGGTATAGGTGTATCATATTTTGTTTATCCATTCATCAGGTGATGAGCATTTTGGCTAATTCCCACTTTTGTCTGTCTGTTATCACTTATGTACTATGAACATTAACATACAGGTTTTTGTGTGACTCTATGTGTCCACTCCTCTTGGGTACTAATTAGGAGTTGAGTAACTGTTTAACATTTGGAGGGCCTGACAGTATCTTTTCCAAAGCAGCTGCATTGTTTTATGTTCCCACTAGCACTAAGTGGGGGTTTATTTCTTCATATTTTTGTCAACATTTATTATTACCTATTGTCTTGATTATAGCCAAGTATTATAGCCTAATATATAGTATGTAATGGCATTTAATTGTAATTTTGATTTGCAGTTATTTAATGACTGAATACTTTTCAAGTGCTTATTGGCCATTGACATATTTTCTTTGCTTATTTTTAAATTGTGTCTTTTTTAAGTTGGATTGTGAGGGTTTTTGATGTATTCTGGATACTAGATAAGTTTTGAGTTATTTAGTATCCTGCTTTAATAAACATATTAGCCAGAAACTATTACCAGTATGTGATAGATCTATTTAACCAGAAAGTTCATGTTGATATTTGTTTCTAATGAGGAGTGAAGTGCAAGGTAATATATAAACACTGTTACATTCTCCTTAGATATTCAATATGACTCCTTTTTTTTTTTTTTTTTTTTGGTTTTTCGAGGTAGGGTCTCACTCTAGTTCAGGCTGACCTGGAATTCACTATGTCGTCTCAGGGTGGCCTCGAACTCATGGCAATCCTCTTACCTCTGCCTCCCAAGTGCTGGGATTAAAGGCGTGTGCCACCACGCCCGGCTCAATATGACTTCTTAAGAAAAGGAATGATGAGTTTTTGAAGATACTTGGTGGACTTAACTATACTTACGGCTCACGCTATAATGTGAAAGTTACATTTTTTTGCATATATATGTAGTGTACGTGTGCTCTCCACTTTACTTACTGAGGCAGAGGTCTCTTGCTTGAACCCAGAGCTCACTGATTCAGCTTATCTAGCTAGCCAGCTTGCCCTGGGGATTCCCTGTCTCTGCCTTCCAAGCACTAGGTTGACAGGTGACCGCCACAGACCTCCAACATTTACATGGATACTGGGGATCTGAACTCACATTGTCAGGCTTGTGTGTCCAGTGCTTTATCCACTGTGCCATCTCTTAGGCCCTATTTTTCTAAGAGTGTATTTCCTTTATAGTATACTCTCTCTTCTTCAGTGGGAAATAGCTTCAGATTTAACACCGGCTGGAAATTTAAGAGAAGCATCATGAAAACCACAGGAAGAAGATTCCATGTGCATATGTGAGGCCAGCCTTGGGTGTCATTCCTCAGGTGCTGCCCACCTTTTCTGAGACAGTCCGTCACCTAGCTTAGACCTCACCATGTAGGTTATACTGGCTGGCCAGTGAACCCCAGTGATCCATTTGTCTCTGCCTCCCCAGTGCTAGGTTAGACTTAGGTCCTCACACTTCCAAGGCAAGCCCTTTATTGACAGCTGTCTTCCTAGCCCTAAGAGTTCTATTTTTACTGCTTAATAAATAAAGAATAAGAAAGACATTCTTACAGAATTTAGTAATTATGGTCTCATGTTCAGTAGCAGTAATCATTTTGTGTTACAGTCCAGTGAAAGAGGTTTCAGAATTACCAGGGACAAGCCAAAATTGAAACATTTAAGTAAGTTCAGTGGTGGCAAATAGTCAGATGAGAAATCATTATGAACAGAGACAAAAAATATTCTCTAGTAAATAGTGATTCTGCTTTAGCTTGTGTTTAACTTTTGGAAACTTGGCAAACTCAACAAATTATAGGCAAAATTAGAAAACAAGGACTTGCACATTTGATTTTTTCCATCATTCCAAAGTATATTTTTATCCATTTATATCAGTATCTCACTGTGTAGCCCATGCTGCCTACAAATTGATGATCCTCCTCTCTCAGCCTCTTGAAGCCTGAGATTAAAGTCATGCATGGCCTCAGCTGGACATTCTCAAGTATGTTAAAGTGTCTTGTTTTGATTTGTTCTTTTCAGAATCTTCATTCTGAAGGCTTAACACACTAATCCGCTACAAGTGCTGTTTGAGCTACATGAATTTTTCTTATAGTCTGAATTTTAAGACAAACAGTAAACTGAGCGAAGAGAGAATTAAAATTGGATTGAAAATAAGGTAAAAGAGCCGGGCGTGGTGGTGCACGCCTGGGAGGCAGAGGTAGGAGGATCACCATGAGTTCAAGGGCACCTGAGATTACATAGTGAATCCCAGGTCAGCCTGAGCTAGAGTGAAACCCTACCTTGAAAAACCATGGTTTTATCATGACTGAAAAGAACTTGAAGGCTAATATGAACAAGTGAAAGATCCATTGTTGTGGTACATTGTTTCCTCTTGGCTTAATAAAGTGGAGCTTGTGTGTGCATGTGCCTGCAGGTGGGTCATGCTGTTTTTGTAGCCTGATGTGCCTTAGATGTTTAAGGTATGCCCTTTGTAGAAATTTGGTGCAAATTTGGGAAAGGGGTGGCTTACTTTCCCATGATCTTCTTTGAGTGAATTCATGTATCATGTAACCGAATGGGACTTTTTTCAATGGAAAATTCTTTAATAAACATATGTAAATAAGATAAAAGTATTTGCCCCTACTTTTCCCCCAAAGGAATAACAAGGCATACTTTGTTAGATATGATGTTTCTATAATTCTAAATATGTAGCTTTAATAATTGTTACTCTTTTTTGAGGTAGGGCCTCACTCTGGCCTAGGCTGACCTGGAATTCACTATGTAGTCTCAGGGTGGCCTCAAACTCATGGCGATCCTCCTACCTCTGCCCCCCAATTGCTGGGATTAAAGGCGTGCACCACCACGCCCGGCTTAATTGTTAATTTTATAACCTTGATACTACCTGTTTTTTGAAAAAAGTTTTAAAATACTGACTATTCTGACCTTTTATCGATGTTTTTACATTTGTTTTAAATAATAACTAAATTATGGAGATTGACATAGATTTACCAATAAACATGCCAGTCATTTAAAAAAAAAAAAGAAAATAATGCAAGAGGCAAACTAATGATGTATATACTAATGAAGTTTCCTTTCATATGCATAACTATTTTGTATGCTTTTGCCTACCTTTGTGGTATAACTTAAAACCATTCTGAATGTCCATATGAAATCTGAATTTGCTTAACATTTAGCATGTGGCAGAAGTTGTGCAGTATGAAGTACACTGGGGTGTTAGAGACCAAAGTGCTATTTACATTATGTCTGACCCTTAGAAAATTATTGCAAGGAACTTGGCAGTGTCATAGACCTTTTTTAAACATAATAAAGGGAATTTCTGCACACTTGATAATCTGCATCTGGCACTTTAACCAAGTACTAGTTTTCTAGGTTTATTATTGTTAATATCTCATTCATAAGCATGAAGTATGAAGAGTCAAGAGCAAGAAAGTCAAGTTTGATAATATTAGAAAAGCAGTGACTGCTAGCTAGCTACATCACTTCCATCTGCACACTGGCTTCAGTTTATAACTGGGCCTTTGGAATATTGCAAACTACTACAAATCTTGGAGTTCATAATTGTACACAAATGCCAAGAAGCTCCTATGTCATGTCAGTATCTTGTATTCAGATGTCATTAATCATAGATCTCTAGATGGAAATGAGATTTTGTTCAAATAGTTCACCTTTTGGTAAAAGCACACAGACTCTTATTATTAATTAGTTTCTAGTTGGATAGGGTTTAAGTGCTTCCAAAGACCCATGTGTTAAAAGCTTGGGCACCAGCATGTGTCATTCCTGGGAGACAGTGGAAACTTGAAGAACTTGTGCTTAGTGGGAGCAAGTTAACCCATTGGGATGTACCCTTGAAGGAGATATTGGGAGCACAGACCCTCTCACTCTCTTGCTTCCTGGCCACCAATAGGTGCGCACCTTTCTTGGCTACATGCTCCGCCAGGTGGTTCTGTCTTGCCATAGGCTTAAAGGCAGCAGGGCCAAGTGACCATGGACTGGAACCTGTGATGCTAAGCCAAAGGAAATCTGTCCTCCTTTTAAGCTGATACAAATTCCTTTCTAAGGTTTTACATCAAGTGTCCCATTCTCAAATTTTGAAAGTTTCATGTTTTACTTCCTAATAAACTTCATTGTGTAGATTTTCATATGTTGCCGAACTGAACCATAAATGTTCTTTTTAGAATCTCTTGGGCTACGTAGTAAACTGCTAAGGAAGATTGAAGAACTCAGAACCAAGATGAATTCTCTTTCTTCTGGAATTCCTGATGAATTTATATGTCCAATAACCAGAGAACTTATGAAAGATCCTGTCATTGCATCAGGTATGTGCATGGTGGCTCCCAAGCTCATGTTAGGTGTTGAAGTGGGGGAATTTCAAAAGTCCTACTTTGCTTCTCATATGTAGTTTTGTTTATTCTTTTAGAAAGTAGAAAGTGAGCAATTGAACACTATATATTTCGTAATAAAATTGGACTGAGTAGATTTGATACTGACAACAGGATTAAGATATTTATTTATTTACTTGTGAGAGAAGATGGGTGCACCAGGGCCTCTTGCCACTGCAAACACAACTCCAAATGCATGTACCATGTTGTGGATCTGGCTTTATGTGGGTTCTGGAGAATTGAACCTGGGCCACCAAGTTTTACAATCAAGTGCCTTTAACTGCTGGGCCATCTCCCCAGCCCCCAAAGGATTAAGTTTTAAAATATCACCTAAACTTGTAAAATGTATATTTACTAACCAAATGTAGATTTTAAGTTAGATGGTTTAGATCTCATATTTGTTTTGTCTGTCATGAACTTAAGCTATTCAGAAATAAGACCTTGAAGATTATGGAGTTGGGAAATTACATATCAGTTTCTAATTGTCATTGTACAGGCATGCACAGCAGAATGTTCTTGATTGACTTATCTTGTTGCTTGTATCCGTAATTAATTTCTTTTTATTGCTAACTAGTGATCCATTGCTTTAGATATACCACAATACATTTATCCATTAACCTGGTAATGGCTTTTAGGTCTTTTCCACTTTGTGGCTATTATGTCTGAAGTTGATGTAACATTCATGTACAAACATTTGTCTGGACATGACTCATTTCTCTTTGTGAAATATTTATGAGTGGAATTTCAGGGTTGTTTAATAAGTGAATGCTTAAGACTTGACAGTTTCTGAAGGTGAATGTACCATTTGAAGTTCCCAGCTGAGAATTCCAATTTTCCATTTGTTTGCTAACATATCGTAATGTGTTATTTTAATTTTGGCCATTCTGAATAATGGGTGTGTAGTGATAGTGTGCTTTTCATTCGCCTCCCCCAATAATGATATATCTTTGCATATGCCTGTTCATTACACATCTTTCTTGTGATGCGTACCTTCAAGTCTTTTCTCTATTTTCTGTTGCCTTTTCAGAGTTTATTCTAGATATATCTTTTGTAAGCTAGTGTATCTGTTCTCTGTGGCATGCCTCATTTTCTTAGTGGTATCTTTGAAAGATGTTTGTAATTTTGAAGCTGTCCAGTTCACTGCTTTTCTATTTTGATTCTAAGAAGTCTACCTACCTGAGGTTTTCAACACTTACTCTGTTTTACTCGAGTTATGTATAATTTTCACTTTTACATTTAGGACTATGGTTTACTTCAAATTAAATTTTGTGTATGATACAAGATAAAGCCTTTTTTTTCTGCCTCATGAGTGAATATCCAGTTGTTTTGGCACCATGTATTGAGAAATCATTTTGGCATCTTTGTTTAAATAACTGGCTCTGCATTCCCAGGTTGTCTGTTGATCCTTATGCCTTTCTTGTGTGGATTTTTGTAGCTTTCTTATGAATCCCAGGCAGGCAGTTTTGTTCGTTGTGCATGTACATATATGTTTAGAATTCCTGTCTCAGTTCCAACAGAAGAAGCTTGCCAGGATCTTACTTAGGGTGGTGTTTAATCTTTAGATAAACTTGTTATATTACTTGTCAGCTATGTAGGCTTTCCCCCCTTAAAAGTGCTTTGTGTGTCAGTATACAGACTTTGCTCATCTTTTTCTGAGATTAATTTGTATTTATGATACTTTGGTCTAAAAAATTAATGTTTGTAAGTGGGAATAGAATTGTTTTTACACAGTTGTGTCCTATGACTTTGCTACATTAATTAGTAAGAGCAGCTTTTTAATAGGTGCTCAGACTAGATTTTCTTCATACCTGATTGTGTTTGTGTCATCTGCCAGGAGATAGCCATATTTTCTTTCTTTGTTTCTGATCTGTATGTATTTTTTGTTCTTTTTTCTGTTTCTTGTGACATGGGGCAGGACTTCCCATATAGTGTTACAAAGGAAAGTTGACCTTCGAGGTAAAGCATTCAGCCTTTCAGCATTAAGTATGATGTAGGCTGCCCTCTATCAAGCTAGAGAAGTTCCCTTCCCTTCTGTCTTTATTTTGAGGATTAACATGTTTTTTTTTCACCTTCCTTTAGTTTGTAACTTAATAGATACTATTAGTTTTCTGTTGAATTATAAAGTATGCCTCTTTTTATGGGTTTGTTTGCTTTCATTAAATGTGAGAGTCATGCATCATTACACAAAGTAGGAATTTCTCTATTCTGTATAGCAGTCTATTGTATGAACATATATTTATATATATTTAATTTTTTTTGGTGAAGCTGGAATCTAGGGCCTCCCACATGCTAAGCATATACTGTACCATTAAGCTTTGTGCTAGCCCTATTCATTCTAGTTTTCATGGGCATTGCTGGTTATTATGAACATACTGTCATGGATATTTTGTATTTGTTTTTATCAACACATTTTTGTTGGGTTTGTTCCTATGTATAGTTATAAACAAAAAGTTTACTGGGGTGGTTGAATTGTTTTATATCTCGACTGGTAGTTTAATTGCTCTATATGTAACCTTGCTCAGTATTGAGTAGACTCAATATTTTTAACTTTCTAAGTGCAGCTATTTAAAATTCTACATTTACTGAAGCAGTTCTAAGAAAAAAATTATAAATTTTCCCTATAACATTCTTTGCTAGTAACATTGTTTTCAAAATGACACCATCCTTAGATCTTATTTCAAGTTCCCATTTTACTCACTGGACTTATGTGTGTTAAGTTCTATTCTTTATCCTTTTTGGCATTTTATCCACCTACCACTATAGACACAGAACAGTACTAACACCATAAGGAATCTTTCATATCCTTTTAATAACTATCCTCATGTACTCATTCTCTTCCTATCACCCAATTGCGAAGAGTCTGTCCTACATTAGATAATTGTTTCATGAATGAAGTGTTATATGAATGGAATTAAGTAGTAAATAAACATTTTGGAATTTTTTTTTTTTTTTGTTGGTATTTGTTGTCAGTTCATTTTTAACCTTCCTGTGTTACTGCCTTACAGCTGTTCTCATGGAAACAATGTTCATTTATGTGTATTTGCATGCACTGGTCTGTGTAGTTTGAAGTCAGGTCTCTTCCTTGATTGCTGTCCACCTTATTTGAGACAGACTTTCTCATGTGAACCCAGAGCTCCTCGATTTGGTTTGTCTAGCTAGCCAGCTTGTTTCCACTTCCTGAGCACTTACCTGGGTGCTGGGGATCCAACTTGGGTCCTCACACTTGCATGGCAAGCACTTTACTGACTGAGTCATCTCCCTAGCCCTGAAAACAATTTTTATAAACCCATTCTTCATCTTGAGGTAGTGGAGATAATGAGTGTCTTTGTTATGGTTATGGCTATTAGTATTTAGGAGGCTTATATCTATTAATTACCCCAGAACAATTTCCATATTTTTCCATCTGTATTTCAGTGTTTTACATGGCATTGCATTGTTTTAAACAGAGTGTGTTCAGCAAAAATAAGTCAAATAATAGAGGAACATTTTTAAAACAAGAGGCTTTCCTGTACTTACTTGGTGTAGCAACTAATAGTTTTAGTGTATCTCTTGTAGTCAATTTCATATTGCAGGGGGAAGCTCCATCTATGGTGGAAGAAGCTGGCTCCCATTCATAAATCTAAGCAGAGAGAAACTACAGCAAACAAAACACCAGTACCAGCACATTCTCCAAAAAGCAGCACGCACAAACAAGCAGGACTGTGCCAGAGTTCAGACCTCTCTGACCTTTGGGCTAGAATTCAGATTTGCCTGCAAACACACCTTAGGGCTGGACCCCAAGATCCACCCCCAGTTACACCACCTCCAGCCAGCTGGCTGGAGACCCAAGTTATAATCTTTAATAAAATGCCTGAGTCTTTGGGGGATATACATTCAAACTACCACATTTTGGCCCTGGGCCCAAGTAGACTTATGTCCATCTCACATTATAAATTGTATTCAGTCCATCTTCAAAGGTCTCAATAGTCTTTACCAACTTTAAGACTGTTCTACAGTCTCAAGTCTCATCTGAGCTTCAAGACTGTCTCTTAACTGTGAGTCCTATATTAAAAAAAAACAAGTTACATACTTCCAACATATAATGCCACAGAGTAAACATTTCTCTGGACAGGACCATTGCAAAATTAATAACCACCAGGTAAACATCAGCCTTTTGGAGTTCAAGTCCAACATCCATAACCAGTGACAACAGTTTTTGGATTTCCAATTTCCATCCCTCTAGCTAGGCTGAGTAGCCAAGAAAAACTTCCATCCTGAGCCAACTGTGCTCTTTGGTAGCCCTTGCACAGTCCTGGTATATCCAAAACTTTTTCAGGTCTCCATTGCAAACCAAAATCCATCTTATATTGGCCTCACTGGTCCTTTTGACCAGGAACACCATGCCCTGCCTCATATGCTGCATTTCAGCAGTGGCTCCTAGAAATGTGTGTACTTCGTGACCCACTTCCACACATTTTTCACATTTCTAAAATCAATACCAGGTTTGCAGTGACAGACACAGCCATTTTTAATTTGGGGTGGATGGAATAAATCTTGACCTTGAAGAGCAGGTTTTTGCCTTTCTACATGCCATCCCCTTTCAAAAGAGTTTGCATTTCTACCATTCAGTCTTTCTTGGATGGAATCACCTCAGGCATCTTTTCCATTGTTTCAGTGTAGAGTAGTTGAGCCATCCTTAATGGTGGTACTCTCCTTAACAGTAGCAGCTTTCACAACCATTCTCTGTGTCAGTAGCCTTACATTTCCTTAAACTTTTCCAACTTTAACTCTTACGTCTTTCAGTTCTATAGTTCATGCATATTGGTCTGTTACTTTAAAATTCAACCTTGATTAAACTCTGGGCGTGGGCATCAGAATGTAGCCAGCCTTCATGCCAGTAGCCCAGTTCCAACAAAGTTCTCTGCTATCTTTCTTTTCCTGTTGAAAGGTTTCATAAACAAAGCCTCCAAATACAATGCTGTCTTCATTTCAAACTTTCACCAAAATATCCCATAAATTTTGGCTTTCTACACTGTGAAGCTTCTGCAATCACAAGTACCAAAGGCATATGTATTCCTCCTCCAGCACACAAGTTCCAACAGACCAAGATCCACATGGTCAGATTCATCCCAGCTACACCCCAACTCTCTAGTACCAAATTTCGGTAGTAGACAGCTTCCATGTTACTAGAATTAACATCCAAGCCAGGCAGTGTAGGAGAGGAATGGATTTATTTCAAGATTATAGATTCAGGGGATGCTCCATAGTGGTGGAAGAAACTGGCTCCCTTTCATAGATCCAAGCAAAGAGAAAAACTACAGCAAGCACAGCACCAGCACCAGCACCAGCACCAGCACCAGCACACACACCAGAAAGCAGAAAGTAGCAGGAACCCTGCCAGAGCTCAGACCTCTCCGCATACTTTGGGGCTGGAATTCAGATCTACCCCCAAACACATCTTAGGGCTGGTCCCCAGATCTGCCCCCAGTTAACACCACCTCTATCCAGGCTGCTGGAGACCCAAGTTACAAGCTTTAATAAAACACCTTAGTCTATGAGAGACATACATTCAAACTACCACAGTATCTTGCTAGATATTTTCCTATACATTTATAATGGATAACAAACAGTGTTATACATTTTAAAAATTGCCATTACTTATCAGCATTTTATTAGAGCATTCTGTTTTTTAAAATATTTACTTATTTATGTGAGGGGGGAATGAATGCATGAATATGGGCACACCAAGTCCTCTATCTGTGGCAGACAAACTACAGACACATGCATCTGGCTTATGTAGGTTCTGAGGAATTGAGCCTATGTCCTTAGGCTTCACAGGCAAGTGCCTTAACTACTAAGGCATCTCTCCAGCCTCAGTGCATTCTGTTTTTGTTAGTATATTTGGAACTATTTTATTCTCAACTGTAGCTCCAACAAATAAAAATTGTATTTGGTGTACCCTGTGACGATTTGGTAGTAGGACAGTACTTCCAATGTGGATGTGCTGTAAGTTAATTCCTACCCAGTTGTTAGTCATTGTTCATTTTTTTTTTTTTTGCCAATTTTGTGTGATTTTGAAAATCTTCAGTCATACAGTATATATAAGTGTACTTGCACACATATTTCTAGTGCATAATTATTTTTTTGTTTGCTTTCTGTGGTAGGGTCTCACTCTAGCTCAAGTTGTCTTGGAATTCACTATGTAGTCTCAGGGTGGCCTTGAACTCTTGGTGATCTTCCTACCTCTGCTTCCCAAGTGCTGGGATTAAAAGTGTGTGCCACCATGCCTGGCCTAGTGAATAAATTTTTAATCCTGTTTTTAAATCACTAGTTTAAAAATTATATATATATATATATATACACATGTATATGTATATATGCTGTTTTAATTGCTTACATTTCAGTTATAAATTTTCATAACTCAGTCATTTTTTTCCCTCCAGCTAAATCTTAAGAGTCATTTTGCTTTGTTAAAAGGAAAATCAGGTATTTTGACTAAGTTTATAAGAAAGCTGCATGTTAGCAACTTGGCATTAGTTAGGTATTCCTTCCCTTCCTTTCAGATCTATCTGAATATCCACATAAATATTAATTCAGTGGCACTGACTTTTCTGTAAGGATAAACTCATGCATATAATTTGTGATATAAAGACTTACCCAGATCTGACCACTGAGCCACTTTCTCAGTGCTGCTTTATTTATAGGAAGGTCTGGTGTATGGGGAGGCCATGAGGACTGAACAGCTTGAAACCTTACATTAAAATTATCAGTGCTCTAGACCCATTTCTAATGTAGGAGGCGGGAGGGGAGGGCGATAATGGGCACACCAGGGCCTCTAGCTACTGCAAATGAACTCTATATGCATGCACCACCTTGTGCATCTGGCTTATGTGGGTACTGGGACTCAAACCTGGGTACTTTGGCTTTGCTGGCAAGTGCCTTAACTACTAAGCCATTTCTCTAGCCCTCTGTTTTATCAATTATAGAAAACTGTATATTAAACTTTGGATAACTGAGGTGCCTATGGTGATATGTGTGTATTATCACAGTGAAGGATTTGGCATTTGCTTAAAGAAAAAAATTCAGGTATATTTGACAAGAAATGCTATGTGATCATTGGTAGTTCTAACAACAGGTTAATTGAGTCAAGCCTTGTTTAGATATGGGGTAGAGGAAAAAAAGATAACTAGTTAAATATTAAATAGAACAAACTGGACACTGTCTTATGATATTATTAGTCCCCCTTCTTTTAAAAAAGATATTAGTATAGTAGATCAAAAAATGTAAACATTAAGCATGGAAAGAAATTTTGTAAAGCTAGTTACTATAGTGAAAGAATTTGTGACTAATAGAAAAGATTCTGAAATGAGCGAATAGAGTATAACTGCAAACTAAACAAGACAATTGCAACTAAAAGAAGGGAGAGTCACATACTTATGTAGGAAGATAGAGTCTGGACTCAAGAAAAATAAGGACAGAGGATACTTTATACTACTGGAGACGTTGATTCTCAAGGAATATAAATAGTACTAAGTAGGCAGTCCCCTGTACACCTTCCATAAAACACAAACAATGCCCATGGGAGGAGAATGCGCAGTAATATATGTGTGTCCGTACCTCAGCCCAGGAGATCCAACCAGACAGAACATGAGTCCAATAGAAAGTGTACTTTCTTTCTGAATATGGGCTATTCATAAATATTAAGTGTATAAGCACTACAAAATAAGTTATGTTTACTGCAGTGGAATATAAAAATTATTTTAGACAGATGTTGACGTAGAAAGTTAAATCATGCTGTCTGTTATCACATATAGCTTAGTGGCAAATGAATCAGTTGAGCTTACAATATTTCACATAGTAATACTAAGATACACATAATTTGTCAGTAATAGGCGAGTATGTGGTTAATATGACTGATGTTCAACAAATAGTATTATTAGTGAAATTGAGTACATTTTCCTATTCAAACTATTCTTAAAATGAAAGTAAGACAATGACTATTAAAAATAGGCAAAGAAGCTAAGCATGGTGGTATGTGCTTGTAACCCAGTACTTGGGAGGCAGAAGGATTGCTCTAAATTCAAGATCAGCCTGGGCTATAGTGAAACTGTCTCAAAAAAAAGGCAAAGGATTTGAGTAAACTATTGTACAAATGGCCATATGCACTTGAGAAAGATGCATAATATCATTAGTCCTCAGAGAAATGCAACCTAGGCCGCACAGAAATCCTACAATCCTGGCAAAGATGGCTGCAGTTGAAAAGTTGAGAAATGTTGGCAAGAATGTACAGAAATTGGAATCTTAGGTTGTTGGTGGAGATGAGGAATAGTGTGGCTGTTGAAACCAAAGCTTGGCAGTTTTTCCGAAAATTAAAACATCATTATCAATAGTTCTAAGTATATCCTCACGTTCATATGAAAGCTGCACACAGATAACTGCACTTAGAATATCCCAGAGTGGAAACAGTGTCATCATTTATCAACAGATGAATGGATAAATACAATGTTAGAAAACTGTACAATACCACATTGTTCACCGTATAATGGAAAAATACTTACATGGAATACATGCTGAGTCATGCACACACCTGGGCAGGGTGATCAGACCTGCAATCCTATCCCACATGGGGGTGACGGATAATGAGGAGACCCCCATCTCCAAAACAAACAGAAAACCCACAATGCCCCTCCAAGCAAAGGAACCTTGGAAGCATGCTAAGTCAAAGGAGTGAGGCATAAAAAAAATACCTATTAACTAAATAAGATTGGAAAGTTTGATATATCTGAAAGAGGCCATTTCAGAAAGGTCAGTGGTTGCCTAAGGGTGGGGAAGGTGGCTGTTAATGGGTATAGTTTTTCTTTTTTAATAAAAATGAACAGGAATTAAATGGTGATATAGTTGTATAACTCAGAAATGTTTCTACCAAATCACTTAATTTTCTTCTTGAAAGGACAATTCATCTGGTACGTGAAGTATGAAGGGCAGTCATGGGTAACAGTCACCTGCAGAGAGCATGAGCTACTGTACCATCCGGGCACCATTGGGGAGCTGGGGCTATCACAACCTCCTAGGGTCTCTGAGCAGAACACAGGTCTCCAGGGATCTGAGCTGCTTCACCAGTGCCTGTGAGGGCCAGGATCAAGACAGATTTGGGAGATGATAACCAACTGCTTCTCTCAGATGAGAAACCATGGAGCACAGTGCTGGTAGAAACCCCCACCCTGTTTTCCAGTCTCCCTGTAAGAACCTGCTTCAGGATCTAAGGTACTCAGTGCACAGAGCAGGGTGTAGTGTTTATTCTGGGTCAATACAAAGCATCTGCAGCATTCATTGTGAGAGGCAGCAGTTTAACCAAGTAGCATGTCAGGTTACCACCCTAAATGCCAAAACCAAAACATCTAATCTACATCCAGGAACCAATCAGAAAAACTGTCTCAATATGATTTTAGTAAAGTAGCAAGTAGAAGAGGAGTTAGTCACCTTCCTCTGCATGCAAACAAAAACAGTTAAAAAGGTTTAATGGTAAGCATTTTACAGTAACAGAAACAAATGTTAGGAATTTGCAAAATTTACTAAACCTACACGAAGAAACAATAAAACATCCTGGTGAAGAATACCTGAATGGAAGACTTACTGTCAGTAGTCAGTGTTTCTAGCTTATAAATTCAAAATGACTCTTACACGCCGTTTTTTTCTAGCTACAAAACGTTATTAGATTCTATGTGAAAGTATAAACAAGAATAGCATAAATAACCTGGAAAACAGCCACAAAGAAGGCTGCTAGCTCTACCAGGTATTAGAACATGCTATAAAGGCTCTGCCAACAAAAGTATAGTATTACAGGCACATGAATAGACCAAAAGAAAATAATCCTTAGAAATGCAGGCAGCAGGTTAGAAAGCTAGTGAGTGGCGGAGATAGCATTTTAAATAAATGATGTTCTGACAGATGCATAGCCATGTAGACAAAGGGCAAAACTGGGTCTTTTCCTCATGTTACACATTTAATGCCATATGATTCAGAAATCTTAACATCAAAAGAACCTTTCAAGTCCCAGAAGGAAATGTAGGTGAGTAAAGTTTTCCTAACCAGGACTCAAAGAAACATGGATAAAATATTAATATTTCATATATGTGTATATATAATGAAATCTTCCTTAGAGGACATGTAATAAAAATATTTAAGTTTAGTTCACAGGAAAAAGGAAGACTGGCTCCATTGTGAAAAAAAAAATGGCTACATACCTGACATACTGCCCAGATTGCTAACACCGGGAGTTTAGCATCATGTTCTGTTGGTGATGCTATAGCAAAGATGATATTCTCAAAACCAATGCTAGTAAGCACTGTGAAAATAAACCAGCTAACATTGAAGCCACAAGGTTAATGGTCAGTTATAATACAGTAATGATGCATCAGATTTCACTAAAACACCTATAAATGTTTTTTACAAAAATGCTAGAAGAAAAAAATTGTAGGATTCCTATGAAATACAGTATTTTAGAATATATGGGTGAATCTCCCTATTGACAAAAAGACCCTCAGGCTTGTGTAGGGGTATGTTGACACTACTTTGAAATGGTCATAGGTATTGTGGATTACAGTAGGGAAAGCAGGCTTTCAGCCTTAGGAAAAAAATGGAACAACAGGAATAAAATCAAATGAAGCATAAACTCCAGTTTCACTCTGTAGCTCAGGCTGGCCTCAAACTCACACCCTCCTGCGTGCTGGCAGTATAGGTGTGAACTACCATGCCCAACTCAGAAACTTGTTTTTAGATGTGTAAAAGCAAAGAGTTAGCAAGAACATTGGCTTAAAATATTAGTGGATTTAAAAACTTTTTTTTTGGCAGACCTGATGTCCCTTCATGCTTAAGTTCTATAACCTGTTTGCTTCCTTGACTCTTAATATACTAAAAAGTCGTTATTCCTAATGCTCTTATGCTCTTCCATTCTAATCTTTATCTAAATTATCTTCATGAACACACTACCCAGCTTTCTCCTGTTTTCTAGCAGTATCTGAATGTTGACAGGGTTCTGGTCTCAGTTGTGTTAGAAAGAAAGCAGCTAGAACAGTGTCATTATAAGCTTATAACACTCGTAAGTGGTTTATGATTCACAGAGCTTAATCCAGGCTTATTTAACACATGTGCAATGGTAAAATCCAGTAGCTGTGGCAGCAATATTTTGGGAGTATACAGTACAGACATGGCAAGAAAACCACTTGAATCCCAGGTTGGCACCATGGCAATGGAATTTTCATACTCTTTTTAACTAATTTTAACTTCCCTTCCCTGCATGTACTTTTTTAGATGGCTATTCCTATGAAAAAGAAGCAGTGGAAAACTGGATCAGCAAAAAGAAACGTACAAGTCCCATGACAAACCTGGCTCTCCCTTCATTGGTACTTACCCCAAACAGGACTCTGAAAATGGCCATCAATCGATGGCTAGAGACACATCAAAAATAAACATGCTGGCTGGAGAGATGGTTAAAGGCAAATGCTTGCAGAGCCTTCCATATAAAGCTGGATATGCTTGGCAAGAAGACACTTTGGCATGCCCATACATACACATATGCACATGCAAGTCAAATTTCAAACCCTTGTTTGTATTGTATTAGATGTACTTTTTCAGTGATGTCATTTGAGTGATTCAAGGATAAGTACTAAGCAAGCATTATAAAAGCAAAACAGAAGAAAAAGACAAGTGTTAAATTTAGTTACTTACAAAAATTAATCTTCATTCTTTAAAACATGAACTTAATTAACATCTAACATTTTTACTATAAAAGGGGTTTTTTTTTGTATTAGTGGGGGAAAATGAATAGAAATAAAGCTTTATTATGACTTTAAATTGTAATGACTAAACTTTAATTTGAGAGAGCGAGAGAGAAAGAATGGGTGTGCCAGGGCCTTCATCCAATACAAATGAACTACAGATGTGTGTGCCCCTTGTGTGCATGTGCAGTATTGTGTGTTTGTGTCACTGCGTCTGGCTTGTGTGGGACCTGGATGTTCGAACATGAATTCTTAGGCTTTGTAGGCAAGCACCTTAACTGCTAAGCCATCTCTCCAGCCCCTAAATTTCTGCTTAATAGGTCATATCCCATCCTCTTCACAGTTAAAATACAGAATGCACAAATATTTCCATCCCAGATAATAGCTATGTATTTGATAACTCTTCGAAACCTTTGTAATAAAACTTATAACAAAGTAATTAATAGTTTCTGATTAAATGAAGAAAGTTACGTCAAATATGTTGAACACAACTTTGTTGGAATTTAAATTTATATAACAGTAGGATATTTTCCTCCACTGTTCAAGCCCAGGTCAATAAATTGACCCTGCTGAACTAGCCTCTTTATAAAATTTAGAATTCTTTAAGTTCTCACTTAAATCCACTGTTGCCACCCTAAGTAATGCCCACTCAGAAGAAAAGTTCAAGTTCAGGGAGGGAGTTGGCACTGACCTCTGACATATCTGGCCTAAGCTTTTGGCCAGCGTGGGAATCAATGAGTTTCCTGAAATGTAATGGCAAGGGCAGGCAGGGACCCAGTCACTATCTTTATCCCTCCGTGCACAACCAACCCCCAAACTCTCTGCAATTGTCCAAGAATAGTAAAATTCAGAAATAAAAGAGGGGAACAATGTAAATACATTTTTGGGAGGGGGTTCATGGTAGGGTCTCACTCTTGCTCAGGCTGGCCTGGAATTCACTATGTAGTCCCAGACTGGCCTCAAACAGTGATCCTCCTACCGCTGCCTCCCGTGTTGGGATTAAAGGCGTGCACCACTATTTGCAGCTTAAATACACTTTTTAATCTTGCATCACATAGAAATGTTTTTTAAAATGTTATTTGTAAGGAAAGAGAGAACAGGCCCACCAGGACCTTGAGCTGCTGTAAACATTTAAGATGTGTGTACTCCTTTATGCATCTGGCTTTACATGGGTACTGGGGGACTGAACCCAGGGTCATTAGGCTTTAAGCTAGCACCTAACAGCTGAGCCATCTCTCCAGCTCAACTATTGTATTTTATAAACAGTTAATATAGTATATGGTCACAGACAGTTGGTAAGATACCATAAAATGTCCTTTCTTTGTCCTTATTGTTTTATAAGATTTTTAAATTTATTTATTTATTTGAGAGCGACAGACAGAGAAAGAGACAGAGAGAGAGAGAGAGAATGGGCACGCCAAGGCCTCCAGCCACTGCAAGCGAACTCCAAATGCATGTGCCCCCTTGTGCATCTGGCTAACGTGGGTCCTGGGGAATCGAGCCTCGAACTGGGGTCCTTAGGCTTCACAGGCAAGTGCTTAACCGCTAAGCCATCTCTCCAGCCCAAATATTGTATTTTATAAACAGTTAATATAGCGTATAGTCGCAGAAAGTTGGTAAGCTACCACAAATGTCTTTTCTTTGTCCTTATTGTTTTATAAGATTTTTATAATTTAATAGATTACTGATCTATTTCTTTTTTGTCATAGGTGAAGTCTACAATCTATTGTAGAAAGTAATTTTTTAAAAACATATATTTTTTTAATTTTTTGATTTATTTGAGAGAGACAGACAGAGCTCTCCATCCCAGAAAGTAATTTTTTTTAGACTAGATGTACTTACATTCTTCTTACTGCACACAGAAGTTTGGAAATGTATTCCACTGGGGGTTTTTAAAATTTGTTCTGTAAAGAAACTTATGCTAACATTTGTAATATAATTTTTTAACATTCAAAGAACCCACCATTGAACCAAGTATCTTTTTGTTTTTAGTAAAGTTATAGACTCACTGGATATTGACTAGTTTTTACATAAAAATTACTAAGACAATTGCTGTAAGGCACTATTAAAAAGCATAGTTGAACAGTTTTTTTTTTTTTAATGTATTCAAGGTACTTCTCATTTCTTGTGGGAAAAAAAAATTCATGAAAAGCTGGAGATATGGCTTAGCAGTTAAGGTGCTTCCCTGCAAAGCCAAAGGACCCAGGTTCAGTTCCCCAGTACCCACATAAGCCAGATGCACAAGGGGACGCATGCATCTGGAGTTCATTTGCAGTGGCTAGAGGCCCTGGCGCGCCCATTCTCTGTCTCCTCTCTATTGCTCTCTCATTACATGCAAATAAATAAATTTAATTTAAAAAAAAGAAAAAAATACATGAAAAAATTTCCCAAGTTGAAGCACCTGTTTTATATAAACAGACAAACCAAAGCCAAACAACCCCCTTTCACGCAAGTAAGTAAAAACCAGACCTAAGACTGTCTACAGAAAGGGTATAGACTCAGCCTTTTTGCTGGATGCTCAGGCCCATGTGGGAGCAGCATGTAGCACTCTTGGACCCAGAGCATCTCAACTGACTATATAATGAGACTGTATCAAGATCATAACATGTTGTCAATGCCACTCATGCTGGCTGCTTTATAGGAAAGCAAGACAAGAATTATGTGATACCCAGTAATAACACCTGGTCCATTTTCCATTTTCTTTCATTTTACCCTTGATGTATATATTTAAAGAAGGACTGGACATACCTTTCTTAAGCTTCTAGCAATAACAATAAACAGACAATAAACCTAAATTTGTATTGGGCTTCAGATTCCAACTGATAATCAAGATACAATAGCTTAATATTTACTTTCATTGCTATGAAACAAATATATGGGCATAAAGACAAATATTTTTAACTGAAAGATAATACAAATATGTTGGAGAACCCAACTGTCTTAATGTATAATAAAGGGTTTCTAAAATTTATTTATTTGAGAGAAAGGGGCAGAGAGAGAGAGAAATAAGAGAGAGAATGATAATAGGCACGCGAGGGCCTCTAGCCACTGCAAACGAACTCCAGAGCATGTGCTACCTTGTGCATCTGGCTTAAATGGGTACTGGGGAATTGAATCCGGGTCTTTAGGCTTCACAGGCAAGCTCCTTAACCACTAGGCAATCCCTCCAGCCCCCGAAAGATGGCTATTTTAATACTTTTTTGAAAAAAATTACTTATTTGAGAAAGAGACAGATATGAGAGAGAATGGGAATGCCAGGATCTCTAGCCATTGCAAATGAACTCTAGACACATGTACCACCTTGTACGTATGGCTTCAGGTGGATATGGGGGAAGCAAACCTGGGTCCTTTGGTTTTGCTGGCAAGCGCCTTAACTACTAAGCCATCTCTCCACCAAGCAAAGTGTTGTGAGAATTACAGTATTAAATATAATCCTGTGGCCAGACAGGGCACAATTAGTATAGATTGCTTTTCCCCAGGCTTCCTTCCTATGTATGGCAAAAAGATCAGTGGTGATCCTGGAATATTTTAGAATTTCTAGAAGTTACCACCCTTATGCAATGAAACATGCCACTGGAAGTATATAAAAAGTGCTTTTCCTAGTTAGCATCACAAAATAAGGCAGGTAACTATTACAATATTGCTTACTTACCCACTCAATCAAATGCTAGCCAAGTGTATTAATAGTCTTTATTCCATATGGAAAAGTACAGTAGTTGTGCAGAAACAAAACTACATAACAAAGAGTAGGACTCACAAATCTTAAAGAAAATAATAAATAAGCCGTAGTAATTGTAGAGCTTATTGAAAGCCTATAAAAATGGTATAGCTTTTTGTACAAAGCATACTGTACACAATACAGGAATAAACACTGAATGACACTGTAAGGTTCCTATTTGTACAAAACCTTCATGACGTTCACAGAAACTTCATAACAAGTATTCATTTTGAAAACATTCTGCAAATATAGAACTTCCTTCTCCCCAATTCTAGAAAATAAATTTCACATCAACATTATAAAATACAGCCCCCACCTCTCTCAAACCAGCATTTTAACACCCTCCAATAACACCATTTTTGTATAAAAATACCTTAAGCCAAGGTTCATTCCTGTACCTTATCTTTACAGATGAATAATACATCAGTTTGGACTTGGGTAGCACCTCAGAGGTGTTAAGATAAAGTGCTGTACTGCTATACTGTTAACATGCCGTAATTCCATGATTCAGTGCAAGAACCAGCATGGACAATGCTTCCAAAGAACATGCAAATAGTGACCAGGGTTTGTGGTTTGTCTTTAGACTAACCGCTTTTGAGTTATATTTACAAGACTCAATAAAACTGGGTAACTATTTGATATATACAACATGTGACTCTGAAGTGATGATTGTATAATGAACAAAGCAACAACCAACCAGACCTTAGGTATGGAGCTTAACCACTTTCCTTAAGGACTTTGGAAGGCTTGCTTCAGGAACTTTATTACTATTAAATGCACTTTTGGAACCAGCTGAGATCTAATTATAAACCTTACTAAGAATGCTCCACTTCGTACTTGAGCACGAATCTGACCTGAACACCAATTAGAAGTCTAAATAGCTTATCCTGTCTCCACAGATCAAAAACATCAGGAAGCATAAATACAAATCCAAAGAAGGTGCTATAAAAAGTATTCTGAAGAGCCATAACACGGGAAGAAGTGTCTTGTTCCTTTGTAATGGGCATGAGGGGATGATACCTGGATATTTTGCTTAGAGAGGAAAAAAAAATCAGCTGTTTATAGTCATATTTACATTTGGGTTCTAATTTATATTTATATTATAAATTGTGATTTAACTGACTGGAACTGTAACTTTAAATTTTTTCCATTGTTTTCCAGAATACATATCTGGATATTACATCATGAATTTAAACATCACTTTTTTAGCAATGAACTTTTTTTTTCCCCTGTAAGTAAATGCTAGGATTTTACACATAGCAAAAGCTTAAAGAAAACCAAATAATTCCCTAAGAGAGAAGCAAGAGTTAATGACTTCTTGGCTGTCTTAAATTTTTAACTTGATAGGTATAAGCTATTTGTAGTTTTTAATTCTGTTTAGCATTCTTACTTATGGGTGACTTCTAGCTACTTATTAAAGAAGCTTTATCCTACATTTTCCATATGTCAGTGGCATCAGATCTACCCCAGAGGGAGTGATATATGGCTACAAAGTGATTCTTATGATTAAAAAATAAAACATTTATTTACCACCAAGAGCCAATGAACTGTTCCAAATTCTACAATCAGGCTCTTAAGGCTTACACATTTGACTCTATGAATGATCGCTTTGGTTTCGCTGATGTGAGGTGACTCCTGTGGGCCTCACTGCTGATGTGAGGCGGCTGCTTGGAGATGCTTTCCTGGTACAGATGAGACACACTCTTGGGTATCCTGCTGTCTTGACAGTGGACTGGAATTTGGCACTTGTTCTCCTCAAGCTCCTTCACCTGTGCCCCATTGTGGACACTGCCACTCAGCGGGGGAACGGCACAGGGCTTGGCTTGGCTGGAATATCCTCCTGACTTGAGACAGGGCTTCTCAGAGTTAGAGGACTGCAGGCCAGCTGCAGTGGCTGTGTTTGTCAGCAGCCCCTCTCCCACCTGACAGTGCCAGGTACGGCCTGGAGGGTTGTTCTGCTGCTGCTGGAACCTTGCCGTCTTGTCCATGATGCCCATGAATGGTGTATTGCGGGGCCTGTGTTCGGCAGTACCCCCCTGCACCTGGCTTATACCTTTGTCTTTAATACGAGCATCTGCTCCTTGGACTTTGAAGCCATCTGAAAAACTACTGCTTGAAGTCAAACTACTGGTTGAACTTGACATCTTTATGCTGCTAGATGGAGAACCAGAAGAGCCCGAGCTGCTGAGGGAGGCTGGGTATCGCACATCACTGCAGCTCACTGGTGCACCCTGGCTTGCAGGGGCTGCATCCATCGCCACAGAGGCATGAGACAGAAGCCTCTCTGCAGCTTTGACCTTGCTTGGTAAAGGATATGCGGTGCTACCCTCACTGCGCTGCTGTGAGCCCAGTCGATCTGCAAAGTGGCCACAACCAGCTCCTATAGTGAAGGGACCTCCCTCTAGATGCTGATTTCTGTTCCCAGCAGGAGCGGCAGGGATTCTACCAGGCATGGGGCTCGGGGGAGGATTCTGAGAGGACACTTGTATCTTTGTGCTGCTGTTTCTCATGCCAGACTGTCCAGAACCCAGGTGCTGGTTGGTCTTCACGATCTGTGCCTGTTTTGTGGGCTGCATAACCAGACCTGGCTGAGCAACCGTCTCCCTGGGGGGCTTGGTGATGGCTGCCCTGCTCGGTGGTGATACTGGCCTGCCTTTGGACTGTAACCCTTCTTGAAGGTTTCGGATATATGGGGAAGGGACAGATGAGGGTGGCTGGGATCTGGGGATGGGGGAAATGGATTCCTCCTGAGGGGAGGTCTCTTCCTCTTCAGCCTCTTCAAGAGGGTAGTGATCGTTCAGTCCAGGTGTTGGGGTGTCCTCTTCGTTATCTGAGTCATTGGGTGGGGCTGGCAGTGGGCCCTGCTGTTTTTGCTGCTGGGTCCTCTGGAGCTGCTTGCACTCCTCTTCCACACGGGCCAGAAGCCTCTTGATTTCCTGATTGGTAGGACAGAGTTTCACTGCTTCCTGCAAGTCAGCCAGAGCTGCCACAAATTGCCTTTGTATAAAAACACAAGATGTGATTAGACGCCACAGGAGAGCATGCTCTGAGTGCAACTTCTCAAAATGGCTGCTCAAAGGAAAGGGAAAGTGGCCAAGTGAGGTCTGAGTACTCGTTCAGTTCTGTTCAGCCCACAGTTGGTTGGCAAAGTGGTAGTGCTGAGTTCTAATCCAGTTACATGCGACTCTGGGTCCCTGCTCTACCTGGAAAGCGCCCTGGGCTGGGAATGAGGGTGTAGCAGAATCCTGCCCACATTACCTTCCTCCAGCCCTCATTCTGGCCCTGTCTAACTCAGTAATCAGACCCAGCCCTCCCCGTACTGCCCCAAATTGTTAGTCTCACTGAAATATGAACTAACCAGGTGCTCTGTGCTGCAGTAAGTCTCAGCTGATAGAGGGTGCACAGGGATTCTTACTGGGATGCTAAGAGGACAAAAGATTAGCTGATAATAATTCCCATGACCATGCCTCTTAAAAGCTACTTTTAAAAAAGCTATTTTGCATGAAAAGGTATGAGAGTCATGTGGATGGCCCTGATGAAGTAAAATTTCCTCAACCTCAGCGCGTGGGCATGCAGTCATGTGGGTGACCCCGACAGTACCTGCTATTCCTCTTTGCTCTTGCTCTGGCATAAAAGGCTTCATAGGACTTGGGCTTCAATTCCAGAGCCTTGGAAGCAAATTCTTCTGCCATGCCGAAGTCCTGGTATTAACAGTTAAACACTTGAGTCAGAAGCAGAACTGAAACAAGGTGGCTAACTGAGTTCTACTCTAAAGGGCAGCAGGGTACTGGGACAGAATGAGAGGGGTGAAGGGCAAGGCCTGTTTTCCTGTTTGTCATGATTTAAAGTTCGATAATCACATCTTATCCTTATGGATCTCGCACAGAGGCAGCAGTTCGGACTCGGGAGAGAACACACAGTGGGGCTGGGGAAATAGATCAGTGGGTAAAGGGCTGGCTGCTCAAGCATGAAGACCTGAATTCAAATCCCCAGTGCCCACATAAATGCCAGGCATGGTGCCGCACACCTGTAATCCCAGCTCTCTAGCCCAACAGTGAGCCCTAGGTTCAGTGCAAGACCCTGTCTCAAAAATAAGGTGGAGAGCGACTGAGGAAGTTACCCCGTCAACCTCTGGTCTCCACATGTGCAAGTACTTGCACATGCATGTGTGCAGCCACACAGGAACACAGGCACACGCACACACACATGCCAGTGGAAGAAATGCATGTAGGATGTAGGTGATGGGAGAAGACTCAGCTGAGCCTGCGGTGGTGCGCATGTGCGTACACCCATCTGCTGCACCCGCAAGGCAGAAGGTACCGGCTTGGGAGCAGTGAGTCAGGTTGGGCAGGGAGAGTATGAAATTTAAAAATCAAGTAACAGCCAGGCATGATTGTGTACACCTTTAATCCCAGCACTTGGGAGGTAGAGAGGTAGGAGGACTGCTGTGAGTTTGAGGCCACTTTGAGACTACATAGTGAATTCCAGGTCTGCCTGGGCTACAGCGAGACCCTACCTTCAAAAACCAAAAAACAAACAAACAAAACAAAAAAAAACAAACAACCCTTATGTAGTCAAACAAACAATAACAAAAAAAAAACTTAAAAAAATCAAGTAGGAAGAAATACAATGCATCTACTAGAGACAAATTCTGAGCTAACCACAACTAGTTATAAATAAACTAGTTACCAGCAGGCCCTCTGAACAAACCTAAGGACCACAAGGCAGGCAGATTATAACAGACATTTGTGTTGGACTTCTGTGTGAATTTGGGAGACGATAGCTTGCATATGCAGATTACTGAAGCAGAAGAAACTAAATCCAAGCCTATCCTATCAATATCATGGGTGGTGTCTGAGAACTGCAGTTTCCGAAAGTAACCCCAAATCAGCCAGTGGTCCCAGGATCTGGCCTGGGGATGGCTGGCCTTCAGCTACTGCCAAAGAACTGGGTTGGGATGATGACTCCTGGCTTACATTGGTTTTTCTTCGGCATCGAGACAAATTGAGATACAGGGAGACTCTTAGCTCATTGAATGGTCTGATGTCTTCCCCAAATCCTTCTCGAGGAAACTTCCTTAGGGCATACTGGTACCTCTGGGCTGCTTCCTTCATCTTCCCTTTCTAGAATAAAAAAAAAAAAAAATCACACAATTTACCTTTTTCCTGAGGATTCAACATGGCCACCCCATGCAGAAGACGGTCATGTGGAAGCATCACAGGATCCCAGTATGAGCACGCTCAGGCCTTACCGTCTGCATGTGTGCCGGCAGCACGTGACCACGTGGTAAGGAAAGGAGGGCTTTACAAGAAGCCATTTGTAAACTGCTAAATAGGTGACTATCCATCTTACTGTATCAAATTTTCTCAGTTATATGTTTTAAAAGTCACTTCAACAACCACCTCTCTTCTAAAGATATTTTAATGGCAAGTATAATAGAAATCAGATGAAAAAATGATGCAGTTTCTAAGGCAGGTGAAGTCTGGTGGATAAACCTGGAACTTGCTTGAGAATAATAATTTTTCTTTTAAGAAGCAATAAAGAACAAGCTTTAAAAATCAGAGCAGCACATCATTCTCAAGGCTAAAGAAATCCATTTGCTCAGTCAGCCCCACTGCACAGCAGGTGGACAGCCTGTTGAAAATGGCTTGGCATTTCTGACATAATTGCCTACCAAAATCCATATTAAAACCACTTCAAAGCCACAACAATGCACACTCTGAACTCAATTTCAAACTGATTCCAAGCTGGGAACCCTGCTGGGTCATGCTATATGCCTAGTTATTTGTTACTATGAAAAAAAAATGAGAAGTCTTACAACATAACAAATACAGCTGTTGGCTAGTACAAAGGATTAAACTAGTCACAATTATGTGTTTTTTCTCTGTAGTCTTTTAATTCTACCTAGTTACAGGTCTGGAAGAGTTGTGAGCTATGTAAATGGCCTAGATTTCCACCTTAACTTGGGGTACAGACTATAGCTTGCAGGCCTGGATTTGCAAACAAGGTTTTCTGTGGACACAGCTGTGCTCCTGCACCTGTGAGGCGCTGTGCTGCTCTTGCACTATCACTGCAGGCTGCAGAGTTGCAAGAGATGAATTTGCAATGCCTAAAACATGCAATCTGCCTTCCACAAATCTAAACTGATTTCTCATTTTGGAAAATTTAAAGTCAAATTTACTAATCTGTAAATCATAGTTCCATTTCTGAGGACAAGTGGGGAAGGACAGGAGAGATGGCATAGCAGTTAAGGTGCTTGCCCATGAAGCCTAAGAACCCAAGATCGACTCCCCAGTACCCATGTAAGTGAGTGCACGTGTCTGGAGTTTGTTTGCAATGGCTAAAGGCCCTGGCATGCCCATTCCGTTCTTTCTCTCTTCCTCTTCCTCTCTCACTCAAATAAAAAAAACATTTAAAGTAGGGGAAATTTTAATTGGTTCCTGAAACTCAACATTGCATATTACCTTACTATGAAATAAACAATTTCTCTAAAAACACTTTGAAAACCCCAAAGTTTAAAGAGGAAAACTAAAGAGCTGAGGGGGGCAGGTTCATCAGTGGTGTAGCTACTGGCAAGTTGCTCGTTCCATAATAAACTTCCACCCATGATCATTCAAGCAGCCCTAACTTAATGTGATAGGTTTAAAAAGGCATGAAGGGCTGGAGACATGGCTTAGCGGTTCAGGCACATGCCTGTGAAACCTAAGAACCCAGGTTCAATTCTCCAGGTCCCACATGAGCCAGATGCACATGGTGGCGCACATGTCTGGAGTTCGTTTGCAGTGGCTAGAGGCCCTGGTGTGCCTTTTCTCTCTTTCTCTCTCTCTCTCTCTCTCTCCTTCTCTCTGTCTCAAATAAATAAATAAATAGGCATGAAAAGTAAGATGGGTGTTAGTGAGAGGAGGAGGGGTTAAGAGAGGGTAATTGGGAGGAATAAGATCAAAATAAATCGTATTTCATGAGAAAAATAAGAAATAAATAATTAAAGAAAAAAGAGTAAAGGCTTATAAGTTGAAAGGCTTTTCTCCTGGAAATGTCTCAGGGTGTCTGTCCTTTTGTACATATCTCATGCCTGTGCCCAGTGTGCTCTGAACTCTGAGGCCCAGGGACCTCCTGTTATGTGCAGCTGACCTAAAGGTGACTCGCCTTCACACAGTGGCTTCAGACAGGAAGTCACAGTCTCTGCCTTAAGCGTTAGTTCAGAAACAAGGGTTCTCAAGCACAAAGAGATGTGCTTTCCCATTAAGATTCTTCTGTTAAGAAGTTAAAGGAGAGCCCAGTGTGGTGGCACACACCTTTAATCCCAGCACTCGGGAGGCAGAGATATGAGGATCGCTGTGAGTTCAAGGCCACCCAGGGACTACGTAGTGAATTCCAGGTCAGCCTGAGCTAGAGTGAGACCCTACCTTGAAAAAACAAAACAAACAAAAAGAAAAGGAAAAGGAAATTAAAGGAACCCTGGGCAAGAAGCCAGGTTAGAGGTTAGCATCTTTTGGGACTTCCAGGACCACTAAGTCTTTGCTGTGTGCAGGGGCACGGCACAGCCATGGCCATCCAGTGCCAAACGAAAACGTCAGAGTCAGGTAAAAGAGCACAGAAAGGGGCAATATTACTTACTTTGTACATTACATTTCCTTCCTCCATTAATTTCTGTAAAAGTATAATCAAAATATCAGGTTTGGAAGTGGCCATCGCCCAAGCAGCATTTCCTGTAAAATAAACATGCTGTCAGAGGTGCTTCCGAGGTCCCAAAGGAAGCAGTGCCTCTCTGGCCCCCGCAGCTGCTTAGCCTGCTGCAAGGCCCACTGCTGGGGTGTCTTGGGCTTCTGGCAGCAATAGGATGGCAGGGAGTTGGTTTAACTTCCCACTCATTTTGTGCTGAACCAGCCACAGATGAGGAACGGTGACCACAAAATCTGTCCTAATTGCTCTGCTGATGAAAAGAAATGAAAACGTTCACCCTTCTTCTCCGAAAGGGATTTGAAAGAAAGAAAACCAGGCCTCAGAACAATCTTCCCTGCTCTCTGTACCTTTGTGATAGTGACAGGGGAGGCTGCTGTCCCCAAGGCCCCATGACCCTACCCTTGTTTTACTATGAGGCATCCTAGCTTGGGTCCCATGTCTCGTCTCTGCCCAGCTTCTCTCCTGGCCTATGCAAGCTTGTCTCCAGCTTTACTCTGAGCAGTTGGGGTCCTGCAGGGAGGTGCGCTGGGGAGCTCGGCTCTGGAGGAGACTGCAAGTCACACAGGAAGCCCTGCCCTTACTATGACCTTGGGACACTATTTAGCTCCCCTGTGCCTTGATTTTCTCATGGAAAATGATGGCATCGCCACAGGCTACACCATCAAGGTAAACTAGGAAACTGCTGAGGCCAGTTCCTGATACTGTTAATTGCTTACTATTGGGCCAGCAGTCCTCTGCCCAGATCTGCTCATGGCCAACGGGCCTGCATATCAGACCAAAACAAAGGGGCGCTCGCTCCTCCTTCCTGCACACACACTGAATGTGTTACACTCCAACCAAGTACACAGGTAGTCCTCTACATGATACCGTCAACTTCTCCTTCACAACAGTGGTGTTGGGGTCACCAACATCCCAGCAGGCTGCCCACGATGACCCCAGAGCTGGGAACGTTAGCCTTGTCACTCCTCAGGAGCATTTGGGGCAGTCTGAGTTCCTGATGCTCAGCCCACTTGCAATTAGTCTTAAGTCTAACTGTTGCCTGGTGTGTTCTGGACATATGTGATTCTAGGCTGTCCCTCCATCTTAGTCCCTGCTCTCTACTCACGTGGCAAGAATGTCATAAGCTATTTCAATATTTTGGATGACTGTGACTAAGTGAGATGGATGACAAAGAGAGGGGTGGGGAAATGGGATGGGTAAGAGAGAGAGAGAGAGAGAGAGAGAAAAACCTGACATCTTTCTTGCCCTGGAAAGGTGATTTTTATGTCCCTGCAGGTCTAACGTCTCTTGTGCTGAACTGAGACAGGCTTCACTGACCTAGTTTGGCTCCTTTTCTGAGCAGTGTAACCACTACGGAGGTGTTGCGACAGCCGATGGCTCTGTCCAAGGGGCGCATTCCACTGTGGTCCACATGCTCGATCACAGCTCCCTTCTCAACCAGGTACAGCACCTGCAGTAGTGGGAGAGCAGAGCTGTCAGAAGCAGCGCTGTTAGGAGGGTGGCCACTTGCCACGTCCGCCCTCTGATTTGGGGGTTGGCCTTCTTAGCTTTATTCCCATCGCAGATGCCTCTGGCTATTAGGAATCCTTGTGGAAATGAAGTTGACGTGACATCCAGGAAAGAGCCAAAACCTCCTGTTCAAGTGACTGCTGTCACATGCTTCCAAGGAGGGCCTGCTGGGTACAGACATGTTTGTGCCCAGGTGCATGATCTGCCTCTCTGGCCCCACTTCCTAGGCTATAGGACATCCAGTCTCCTTTCCATATTATTAATTTAGCAGGAAGCTTCCATGATAAACTCTAGCAATGGGCACTCCAGAAACACAGATCCCATAGGGCCAGGTATGACAAGTTCCCAAGATTAGCAGCCTAGGCTCAGATAGCCTACTGTAATTCACCTTAAAGTTCAAGAAAGAGACTTGATGACTATTTAGATACTGAAGCTGGCCAGTTGAGGCTGGCTATGATAAATACCTGTCATGTGCAGTAAACAGGAAATAATAAGAAAAATCACTTTGTCCACTCAAAGTTTTCTACTGACTGGAAAGGAAATCTGTCACCAGTTTAGGTGTTCATGTGTATGAAGGACATGTTTTCTATCAGCCCACCAAGTATCAAAATGATACTAGACGGTTAAGAGCTGGTCTAGAATATGAACGAGACACCACCAGCAGTAACATGAAATGAACAAGTGAATAGAGGACTTGAATACACAGTTCTCCAACACTGACATACAAGTGCGTGAAAAAAGGATCAATTTCACTGATCATTAGGGGAATGTAAATCAAAAACACATCAAGATCATCAACTCACACCTTATCTTAGGAAAAAAAAAGTGTTTGTAAAGATGTGAAGAAACTGGAACCCTTTTAATGAGAATGAAAATGACAGCTGTTGTGGAAGAGGCTGTGTGAAAAATTAAAACAAGAATTACAGCCAGGCATGGTGATATGTGCCTGCAGTCCCAGCATGTGGGAGGTAGAGGCAGGACAATCAGGAGTGCCAGGCCAGCCTGCACTATGTGAGGCTATCTCAAAAATTCAAAAGAATGACCATATGATTTGGTAATTCCATCTTCGAATATATAGCCAGAAAGATGAAAAACAGTATCTTTTTAAAGAGATATTTATCCACTGATAGATTGGTTACTGATGGGGGAATGGATAGACAGAACATCAAACAAATCTTCACAGCTGGGCATGTGTGTGCACACACAGAGCAAGCAGGCACCGTCTCACGAAGACTGAGAAGTTTGTAGCTGGCAGCCTTTTTCCTGCTGGCCGTGTGGTGAGCAGCACAGTGATCAAATCCTTATAGTACTCACAATCTCAGCGTCACCATAGAAGGCAGCCAGGTCCAAGGGAGTGCGGCCATTCTTGTCAGTCTGGTCTATCTCAGCTCCTTCTTCAACAAGGTACTGGACCACTGTCCTGTGACCCTTCAGACAAGCCCAGCTCAGTGCTGACAGACCCTCTTTGTCCAGAGCAGAAAGGACAGCACCTGCAAGTCCAACACAACATGAACCTCTAAGACAAAGCCAAGCTGCTGAGGGTCCCAGTGTGAGGGGCCTGTCTGCAGGAGTCGGCCTGAGCAGGCTGCCTGCAGAGCTCAGTGACTTGTGAAGCTGATGGCCAGTCTCCATCAACACTGAGCAGTGGGTACTTGGGCTGTACTGTGTGGCTTAGAAAATTTTCTTCACAACATCAGTTTTCAGTTAAAAATAAAAGACAAAATTGAGAAGCACCAAGTCCTGAGTAAGTCTGCCAAAGTTCTTTTCTCTGTAAAAGAAACCAGCACACCAAGACATAGAGTACCTTTTGAAAGGAGGAATTCCACGGTGCTCAAGTGCCCTTCACAGGCAGCCACCATGAGGGGTGTCCGTCCCTGCTTGTCACTCAGGTTCACATCACAGCCACGTTCCAACAGCAACCTGACAATCTGAAAGCAGCACAGAATTAGTCCTTCTGTTGCACTTGAAACCACATTCTCTAAACCAGCAGGTTCCCTAGTCTTTCAAAGATGACAAATGACTCTTTTTTAAACCAAGTCGTGTGATGCACAGAGCCTGTACAATCTTCCTACTGTACTCCTGTGAGCAGAATTTTTCCTGAATAGATAATCTTTTTAATGTGCTCAGTTATTCTATCTATAAAGCCCACACATACTAGGCAGAAGTAGTGCCAAGGAGGATGCCAATTGCAAGTAATGCTGGGACATCCGCAGTGGGAGAGATGGGATAACCAAGGATAATGCGGCACAATAAAGTGAGAGCAGTTTTAGGGTTCCTAGTTGGTGCTTAAGTGAAGATCAGCCACCCCACGTAGCTGGGAGTTTGGCACCAGCAGATTCAATAAACCTGCATGTGAACCAAATATGTGCAGACTATTTTTCCTTGATGCCATTCTCTAAACACTATAGTGACTTTTTACGTAGTATTTGTATTTGATATTTTAGGTCATCTAGGAGTGATTTCAAGTACAGGGGAGAATGTGTGTAGACTGTATGCAAACACCATGCCATTTTCTCAAGGGAACTGGAGCATTCACAGACTCTGGTATTTGAGGAGGGACTACACTTATAAGAGTGGACATGGGGCAGGAGAGCGGGATCACACTCTTAAGGTAATACGCTGGACTTCTAATACAGGACTGGGAAATGGCTTGCACTTCTCAGAGGGCAACTTTTAGCAAAGTTCAACCTCAGGAATACAGCTTCATACTACCATACCATGCACGGTGGGAAGGATGGGAAGAAAAACCAAAGAGCAGGCCAGTGTCTCATGCCCTTCCTGTGACAGGATAAGCAAGTAAACCACTTTATTAGTGGGGTAGGTCCAGAGGTTACTTAGGCACATTTTTTGTCACACTGCCACAATACCAGAAATTAGCTTATTCCCATTGCTTTCTCTTTGTGCACCAATAAATATTTTATACCTTCCTCCAGGACTTAGGAAACACTGGGACCCAGAGAGGGTTAGTCGTGGGGGTACTATTCTTCCTGTAATGGTCTCATAGCTGTTCATTGTGTGGGCTGTGTGAGGGAACATGGCATTAGGTGTGGGAAGCATGTGGTCACTGCTACAAAATAAAGGCAAGATGAACTGCTGTGTGAGGGTCCCTGCCCCCTTGAATCAGAGCATATGAGAATGTTTTATCTTCCAAAGAGCAACCAGGACAGTCTTTTTCTAATATGCTGTTGTACCAGCAAGTTACAAAACAACAGTATCAGCAGATATATTAGAGCAAACCTCCTACTGCTGTGGTCTATCCCCTCTGAAGTTAAGAGAAGGCCATGTATCTGGCCTGGCTGCCAGTCTTGGTGCCCATCCTACATAGCTAATGGTACATGCTGGCCTGTCACATGTTTGCTTTTGAGAAACAGCTGTGAAGGGACAGGCAAAAGCCACGGATGGAAAAGGGCTCAGGGCCACAGGTGGTCTCAATAGTGAATTCCATTTCCACCCATTGTTTCTGAAGCATTCTAGGGCCCATGAGGTACCTGCCAATGCCCCTGGCGGGCTGCACAGAACAGAGGGGGGACCCCTCTCCTGTTGGTCTGAGACACAGCAGCTCCTCGCTCCAGCAGCAGCTCGCAGACCTCCAGCTTCCCTCTCCCTGCGGCAGCAGTCAGGGCTACAGGAGAGTCAGAGGGGTGGAGGAGACTGTGAGTAGGTGTGGAGACGCAGGTTGACTCATCCCCAATGTGTTCTCTCTCCCTTGGAATCTGGTGGGCTCTGCAAGAGCTGTGATGAACAGAACCTAGCACAATGGCAATGGTGCCATGACGGTGTCTGGGTGTGACTTCTAACACTCATTCTAGGAACCAGTTGCCACTCTGTGGGAAGCCGGAGCCACAGAGCCCTGGGGTGAGAGCCACAAAGAAAAGAGCTTAGGCCTGCATGTATCTGACACTCCTGGGTCAGCGACCAGTGGACAGTCAGCATCAGCTGGCCAGCTGTGTGCATATAAACCACTGGAAAAGGTCTACAGCCCGAGGTTCGCTTCTTTGTCTAGAGCCATGAGGGATCCTCCTCTTCCTTTTCTGGATGCACCCAACTAGAGAGGAAAGGGATCAAAAGGCAGGCACAAGCCATGCACATGTGTGCACAGACACAAATGAACCACCATGGGCTCTGGACCCATCAAAAGAAACAGACCCGAACTTCCATTTGATGAGACTGCCGCAGTCCAGCCACTAGAGATGTCATTCTCTTATTCAGTAAACAAGCCACATTCCTATTAGCAAGGAAGCCTTCCATCAGGATCTCTGGTGCAGCTGCTACTGCAGCCCATCAGACAGGCTGTGCTAAAAATAGCATCTGTATGTTTCACAGGGGTGGCAGAGAAGTGAGCAACTGACAAGCGTGCCACTCCAGGCCTGGCCACTGGGTTGGGTTAACCCAGTTCTTCCCTCACAGCCTGACTCGCTGTGTGCTTGGTGAAGTTGCTTCTGCTGGCAATGAAGAACTGATCAGTACATGCCTACTTTGCCCAGGCTCAAAACAGTTCACTGCACACCGACCTGCCTGCGGAGACACTGACTTACAAACCATCTAATAGACAGCAGGACTGGGTTTTCCTTTTTCTACTCAGAATGGGTATTTTTAGCTCCATCACCACAAACTCCCAAGGCTAGGAGGCATCTCAGCTTTCAGCAGCCACAAGGGCTTCAGGATACCATATTCGGAAACAAGGGGGACTTCAGTACAGCCCACTACAAGCTTAAGCAAACAAACTCAGGGAAAATTGCTCAGGAATGTCAACCTCTTTGCAGCAAGGCGACGACCTCCAAGATGAACCCCATTCTAATGAGGGTCAGTGCACTTTGCTTGGCCCATCAAAAGCAGGGGGTGGAGACAGGACACCAGGACTGAAGAAGAGAGAATGCTGCCAATGGTAATACTATCCTTCTTACCAACAAAATCCAAAAATGACGTGAAATGGCAGCTTTAAAGCCAGCGTGGACACATGGTAGTTTTTTTTTAAGGGCTCAAATTGGATACAAGTTCTTTTACTTATAAAATCCTTAACAAGATGTAATTTGAGTAATTAAATTACCAAGAAAGCTCATATCCTCTTCTGAGAATCTTGCATAATTGTGCCTCAGCAATACTGACTTCTGAGCTTGAGCAGATTCATCATGGCAGATGTTCATTTTAAGAACCATCTGAGCTTATGGAAAACGTCACTGAGCAATAGTTCTTTTGCCATAAAATGGATCATTTGCAGCAACCGTTCACATAGTAAAGTTCTCTGGGCAAAGATTTGATTTGGAAAAAAAAAAAACTCAACTGTCAACGTGCTGAGAATATAGTCATTTCATCAAGTGGACTGTATATAAAACGTTGTAGTAGATCTGTCACTCATATACAAGGATGTGCCACCCAGGCCTAGGGAGGCTCAGCTTCAAGATCACAACCGGGGACTGCCATTCTGCTCGTTTGCTTCTGGACCCAAAGTGGAGACTTGGAGGGAAGGGGGACAGGTCAGCACGAAGGCAGCATGCCTGTGGAGGACAGCTGTCTTCTGTACATTACGCATGGACACTCAGTCCAAGCCGTCCTCTAAGGCCCGACATAAGCTCTTGAGCAAGAGTTTGCACCTGCTGCATGTACTTCCTGCTAGCTGAGAGGGTACCATGGGCACAGTAGCTCAGCTGCTTGTTTTTGTATGTATGTATGTGTCTGTATATGTGTGTATACACACAAATACACATACATACTTGTGCAATATACTTCCTGTTATACTGGTCTTTCCTATATTTATCAAAATGCAAAAGAAGGAAGTGGCAGTATCAGTGGTAGGCAAGCAGGGTTCTCAGAAAGGTCATCATTGTGCCTGAAGAGGAATGCATTAGAGGTGACAAGGGCAGTGATGTCTCACTTGACCAGTGAACACATATCATTCAACTGTAAAGCACAGAACCAAAGCAAAGAGTAAGCAAAGGAAATATTGGGAATATCTTTGCTCTTCTTGTCTAAAAGGTAACATGAAATTAGAAATGTCATGGTTTTTTTTTTCCTGACAGCAATAGCCTCACCCCCACTTTAGCTGAGCTCTTTAGATACTGCTAGATGTAGTCTGCCTGTGGCCAGGTTTTTTTTTTTTTTTTTTTTTGTTGTTGTTGTTGTTGTTTTGAGACAGGGTCTCACTCTATGGCCCAAGCTGGCCTTGAATTCATGACAATTCTTCTAGCTCAGCCTTATAGTTTCCAGGGCCTGTGTTCTGAGGCTCTGCCATCACACTGATGGCCTCAGATAGGCTGGCACCTCTCCAGAGGGCAAAGGCAACAACATACCTCCACCTCCTTCTCTCAAGTTCCAGAAGCCAGCTTTCCTGACTTGCTCTGCTAGGCATTTCCTTCCATACTTTGCAGGACCTACAAATTCTTTGTCATTACCAGGCTGGGGCAGTTGTTTGACTAACAATTTATAGGATAAAGTGAAAAAAAAAAAACACTGCCCCAAGTCACAAAGTGAATCCCCATGGGGGCTGGGAGCTTAAGCTAGCAGCTGAGTTAACTAGGAACCATGCCCTCAAAATAGGAAGATCCTAACCTATTTTAAGAAATATAGTTTATTTATTATTTATTTGCAAGTAGAGGGAGGAAGGGAGGCAGGAAGAGGAGAGACACAGGTCCTTTTGCTATTGCCGATGAACTCCAGATGCATGTACCATTTTGTACATCTGGCTTTATGTGGGTACTGGGGAATTGAACCTGGGAAATCAGGCTTTGCAATCAAGCAGCTTTAACCCCTGAGCCATCTCTCCAACCTCCCTAGTTTATTTTAGTAATAGACTATGACAACTGTAAAGTGTTTACTACATGTAGCTTCGTGGCTATCTGTACATCAATAAACCCAATCCCTACATAATCAACTTCTACGAGGCAAGTACTATGCTTATCTGTAACAGATGAGAACAGAAAGGCCTAGAAAAATTTAACAGCTTGTCCAAGGTCACATAGCTAGTAGGAGTTCGGCTGACATCTGAGTTCTTGGCTCATCCACTGTTGCCTCTAGATGTCTCCTCTAAAGACCCTGAACTTACCAAACAGCCACTATATAAGTGTTTAGAAGAAAAGTACCAGAAAAAGTCTCTGTGTTCCCAAAGAGCTGTTAGATGTTCTCCCAGAGATAATAATAACACTTATCAATGTCTGTGTTGCCTTCTTACTCTAGTCATGTGGCATTCTGAGCCCAGAACACCAGCTCAATTTCCGGGCATGCCAGGATAAGTTTATGGCATGCACATTTGAGACATTCCGTGGGTCCTATTTCTGACTCCAACTTTTTCCCATTTGTGTATGTATTATTTTGAATAAGCTTTTTCATATCCTTTGAGCCTTAGTGTACACTATAGATAACATCAATTCATTTTAAAAATATTTTCTTGAAATATAGATAACATAGATTCTATTTCACATGGACTCTTCTAAAAATCTGTAAGAGGATCCCAGCTTTGAACAGCTGTCACTTTTGAGTGTGCCGAGACTGTTCACACTTATGATAGATCCAGTTACCTGTGGGTAACAGGGTGTCAATGGAGGTGTGTCTCATGTCACTAGAAGCATGTCTATGCTCTGCTCTTCTCCTGATAGCTGAGCAGTGCTAAGCAGGACAGAGACATGTGCAGAACCCCACTCCAGGCACTGCTATGGGGGGAGAGGGAGAGGGAGTTCACATCTCAGTTCTCCACAGGCCTCAGTAATCAATGGACAAACTTTTTCCTTCCAGTCTCTCACCCATAATTTTACTTTCTACGGAAGTCCAATGTCTTGAATCTCTAAATATAAAATCTGAAAAAAAATTGAACACCAATATGATGAGTATGATTTGAAGTTTTGGATTTTGGAACATCTCAGATTTTGGATTTCTGGATTAAGGGTGATCAATCAGTAAAGTTTATGTAAATATTCCAAAATATGAAGCATTCTCAACTCCAAACACGGCTGGTCCCAAGTATTCTGAATGAAAAACAACTTGTAAATATGAAGGCCAAACTCAACTCAGCAAGTTTAATGTTTAACAAGGAGTCATTTTAATGCGCTAATAAGACATACTGTTCCCCATGTTCTGTGTTCTGACACAACCTTGGATGTGGTAAACCCAGTCTTGCATGCCCAGAGTACTCAGTACATACTCGCACCAGTCAAAGAATGGGAAAGGAAAGGGGTCCCACAGACGAAAGGAAATGTACATTGACAAGGTCTGATCCGTGTCTTACACAGTTTTGTGAGGCAGTGTGTCAATAGGTATGCAGACTTCCTTCCCCAAAGCTGGAGGTCTGGAAACCCCCCACCCCAACTGACAGAGCTACACTTGGGACTCAAGCCCCAGAGGTGATTGGGTTCTGCTCAGAACTAGAAAACAGTGAACAGAGCTGGCATATCTGCTGGGCTCAGTGCTCTGAGGCCCTAGGAAAGGGGCCCCACAGCCAAAAGCCCTACTCGACTTACAGGGGAAGAAAAGAGAAAAAAGCTCTTCTTAGGAACAGCACAAATGAAGTGTTAACAACTTTGGCAACTGGAACAAGTTATGTACAATTTAAGTTAAAACACTTGGCACTTTATACTAGTATTACAGTAAGACTTAACTTTGTTGGGACATCCCTTTCAATAACTAGGAAGGGCCAACCTGCATGGGCAGTTAGTGACCATCCTTCCGGAAGGCCAGGGCTCTGGGCTGCTGGCAGATGGGCTATAAATTAGAGAGAAGGACCTCTGAGAGAGCAACTGAGTCAGTGTGGGGCAGCTTAAAAGGGCACAGCAGTGGGAGAAGGTATAGAAACAGATCAGCAACATCATGCTGGGGCTCATACACCCTAGCAGAAATATGGAAGGCTACAAATTCAGCAGGAATGACTGCCCTAACATCATAGGTGTGACCACGTTAACAGGAAAGACACAGCCTTCACGAAGCCCACAATGTGTGGGAAATGGTCCCTCCTTAAAGAACATCAATGGTGGGCTGGAGAGATGGCTTAGCAGTTAAGCGCTTGCCTGTGAAGCCTAAGGACCCTGGTTCGAGGCTCAATTCCCCAGGACCTACGTTAGCCAGATGCACAAGGGGGCGAACGCGTCTGGAGTTTGTTTGCAGTGGCCGGAGGCCCTGGCGCGCCCATTCTCTCTCTCTCTCTCTCTCTCTCTCTCTCTCTCTGTGTGTGTCTGTCGCTTTCAAATAAATAAATAAAAATAAACAAAAAAATTTTAAAAAAAGAACATCAATGGTGAGATTAGGGGGAAGGAGCCTCTGCTCGTCAAGGGCAGTCTGGACAAGGAAGCTTCTGTTGTGTCTATTCAGAGTGGGAGGCTCTGGCCAGAAACACAGAGCATAGACTCACACACTGGGGCCTGGAGTTTGGAAATGCAGTCCCTCGGACAATTCCCACAGCATGAGGTCACCAGTTAAGTGTCTCTGGTCATTTCAGTTTGGGCTGATTCACATCACACACTGACATGGAAACAGTAACTCAATTTAGTCGGGACTTTGTGGGAGCCAGCATTGACTTGTCATGGCTGTGGAATGCTGTGGTAGAGATAACCCATGCTTCTGATGGGCTCTCGCCATGTTTCAAGCTCAGAAACTGTGTGCTATCATCTGGCAGAGTCTGGGGGTGTCACAGAGCTGAGGGCTTGGCAGCCTCTAGGGCGGTGCAGTTAGGTGAGGTGTGGCTCACTTGCTCTGAGCCTTCTTCTGACAGGTTACCCTCCCTTTCTTCTCCATAAAAGAGGGGGAGGGGAACAAATGGGAGAAGGGAGAGAAGGCTCAGGAGCTACTGCAACCTTGACTAACTTGAAGGGCTGGTGTCTAAAATACCGGCTAGACAAGAAGCAAATGGCCAAAATGCTAGTGCAAAGGAAGAGTTTTCTAAGAAAAGTCCTCCTGCTCTCCACTCTGGTTGTCAGTAGACAGAGCTGATGAATTCTCTAAAAGTTGTGGGTTACGGCCCCAGACTAAACATTGTCCTGTTTTAGATGAATGTCTTTAAAATCTGTAATACATGTTCTTGCTCCTTTAAGCCTAAGAGAGGAAACAGCTCCTCTCATGATGACGTGTGATGCCACCAGCAGGGAGATGCTCAGGGGATTGGGGACACAAGACTGACCCCACCCCATGGCTGCAGTGAGGCGGGGTCTCACACTGTCCTGCCATTTTTCTGTGCATCCTCCTCACTGGCTGAGAGCTTCATCACTTCAGAGAACCCACCGCTCCCCACACGTGTGCATGGTGACGAGGCACACGGGGACTGGAAGTCTGTCTGGGAAGGCAAGTGGAGAAGCCCTGTGTGCAAGAGTTAGCGCCCCACCCGGGGAGCATGCTGCTGCTGCGAGCCAGGAGAGATGCAGGTGGCTGCACTCCAAGCAATATTCCCTTCAAAGACAGGCAGGTTAGCCAAAACCAGAACGGGAGACTGCCTTTGTAAGCCTGTCAGCAACGTCTTGAAGCCAAGCTGCTTATGGCTAAATCTACACTGAACAGACTTGCAAATGGATACAAGGGTTCCAGGAGAAAGAATGAGTGCATTATCCACACAAAGCTCCCAGCTGTTCCCCAGCTTCCCACACCTTACGCAGGAGTCACTCTCACTCTGCTCTGGCTAATAGGCAAAGGCCAGGCAAGGGCATTTCGGACACAAAGCACTGCTGAGAGCATTCAAGAAAGGACTAAACAACGCTGCTAAGCCAATAACTGCTTTTCCTGCTGCAGACTCCTCTAGTGATGAGGAACAGTAGACCCAAGAGCACCCATACAAGCTGGGAAGTGCCAGGGTCTGCTGCTTGCTGTGGACACTGACACATTTGCTCATGTGGTTACCATCATTGCCTCCTGTTACCTATCTGTAGGTTATGCCAAGTTAGAAGGCTGCCTGTGAGCCTTGCTCATCTCTCTCATCCTCACATTTGGAGTTAGCAACATAGACCCCAAGGGAGCAAATCCCAAACTTTCCTCACCATCCAGACAGTGCAGTATACATTCATGGAAAGCCTCAGGTGGACAGATGTTCTCTCACCTAAGACTTTGGAGCAATCATGTCAGATGGGAATAAACTGGGGGAAAGCACCAGAGAGAAGGTATGAGAGAGAACAATTTCAGAGAGAAGTCAAGGTGGTTTTATTGACACACAGTTCTTAAAGAGCCATTGTGGCTCTGGGAGACAGTATGAACTATACCTTTCCTTAACTTGAAGTTTATGACTTTTAAAATTCTCTTAATATAATCTGGCTGCCAAACAAAGTGATAAACAATAATCTTGTACTCAGAAGGCTGAGGCAGGAGGATTGCTGCAAGCTATAGGCCAGCTTAATCTCCACCATGAGTTCTAAGATAGCTAGGGCTACATAGTAAGACACTATCTTCAAAAAGAAAGAAACACACACACACACACACAGGTGCGGGGCGGGGGAGACAAGCTAACTAAGAAAGAAAGAAAACCCAACTAACCAAACAAAAATCCCTTCTTGGCCAATCAGATTCATCCTAATACCTGCCGAGGAAGGTGGGAACAGCTTCCCAGGCTGAAAAGTGGTCTAAAGTTTCTGTATAAGGCCTAGTCAGAGAGGGACTGACCAGTCTGGTACCTTTTCACCAGACCCATGGAACAACCGCAAGGAGATGAATCCTACTGAGAACCTCAGTGCTTGGCTGACACCTAGATTATGGGTAACACCCTGCAGCAGCAAACCCAGCCAGCCCACTGTGCTCAGACTTCTGACCCACAGAGACTGTGAGATCATAAATGTGTACTGTGAAAAAACATTCAGTGGGAAGTCTTTAATTTCTCAGGTGTCTCTTTAAGCTGTCAACCAACTGGCAGGATCTCAATGGGGAGGAGACAGAACTCGGGACTGGACTATACCATCTGGAGTCCTGCTCTCCTCTGTGACCCACCCCATGCCCTGCTCCTCCTTCAATCTGCAATGAGTGGTGGGAAGCAAGGCGGATGGTGGTGGCTACCTAGAGGGGACCACGTGGCTCTGAAGTGCAGGCCTGCACTCCCACTAAGAAGATCTCTGAGGCTTTTCCTAAGTGTGAGCTAGCTAATAAACTCTCCATACCACCATCTGCCATGTTAGGAAAGAACATAGAAGCATTTAGAAACAATTTGTGCAAGAGAAATGGAAATCGCATACACCGTGTACACATCCACACAATGCTGAAAACACCCATGGGACACTCTTGGTTACATTCACCAAGCATGACTAATAATATGAACCCCTAGACTTCTAGTACCAGTTCAAATAGAAAATTTCCAAGCAGCAGTGTCTTCATTAGTCTGAATTGTAATCGTCATTAAAATGCTCTCACTTTCAGATCTCTTCCCATTATGTTAGACACCCACCACCCCCAGACTACTGGAAATGGACTTTGATATTCAGTAGTTTTGGTGAGGCCCTGGGGTCTGAGTTCTCTCCATGTTCTACAAGGTGGGGCACGCTCACGGAGCCTCCTTTGATTCCCCTGACAATGGGGGCTGAGATACTACTGTGATCACTACCGGAGTTACAGAAAGATCACATATGAACATATGAACACCCAGATACCTTACTGACTAGTTCCACTGGACATTCCTCAGGTGCATGCTCACTGCTGGTCAGATTCAAAGTGAGTAAATTTTATTTTGTGACCAAGCAAGTTTGCCCCCTTGTTTAGAACATTTAGAAACTTAACCTTCAAATGCCTCATGACAAAATAAAAACAGGACTCCGTGCACCAGAAGTCATTCTTAAGACAGTGAGGCCAGAGTGGGGGCGGCTAAGACATCACAAAAGCTGCCTCTGACCTCAGTGGAAGCGTTATTACCTGTTTCTCCCCACAGAGTGTCAGTGCCATTGACTTGCATCTCATGTTCTTCCATCCCCAGCAAACACTGGACTACCTGTCAGATGAGGCAAGTGATTTAATGAGTTCTCACAGCAATAGGTGCTTATTATAGTCATGTATCAAAGGAGAGAGTGTTGTTTTTTAACCATTATTATCTCATGCTGCACAAGGAGAGAAAATATAATGAAAACCATGTTCAAGCATAATTTATATGCTATTCACACTTTCACTTGGAGAAGAATTTTTTAAAAAAATACAATCTCTATGAATTTCAGCAACATTGTTCAAGATTACTAGGTACTCAGAATTCTAATGAACTCCAACGTGACCCAAATATGCCAATGTAATCAACAAAGGACACAAAGATCACACAAAGTACAGCTTCTGCATAAATCACAAGATGGTGAGTCTTGTTTTTCACAAGGAAGGAGAACAGGGTGATATGTACTTTTTTCAATGAAATCTTTAGTATTTTTTGAAATCTTTAAAGAGTATTGTCCAATTTTTTTTGCTGACAGCCTTGTTCTTTTTCTTTTCCCTTCTGGGCACCTTCCTGTTGAAGAGCAGAGCAGGTCACAGGTCCAGGGCAGGAAAGCTGGCTCTTGGGGGAAATGAAGTACCTGCGCCCTGGACCAGGGCCAGCATCACCCGAGTGTGCAGTGACAGGAGACACAACGGAAGCATCTTCCTAAGAGCCTCCCAGGCCGATTAATAGCTGCATAACAGGTCACACCTAATCCTGGGAATCTGGGAGCATTATGTTAAATGGCAAGAGGAAATTGCAGGTGCAATTATGAATCTTGAAATGGGGTGATTATCCTCACTATGAGGGTGTATAGTGTGTCTGCCTCACATGTGATGTGACCATGATAGTCCTAAGAGGAGAAAGGAGGAGTCTGGGTCAGAGGAAGGAGTAGTAAGGAATGACTGAAGCGATAGTTGAAACAAAGTGCTCTGGAGATGGAGGAAGAAATCACGCTAAGGAATACAGGTGGCTCCTTGAAGCAAGAAAAGCCAAGGAACACTGTTCCTTGGAGTCTTTGGGCCTCCAGACCTAGGACTTCCAGAGCTCTAAGGATAAGGGATGGGTTGGTATTTAGCCACTAGTAGCCTTAGGAAACTAACACTCCCTTCAAGTCTTCTGGTGGGGAAATCCCTTTTTCCATGAGCTGGGTTACTGGCTGTGTAGAGACCAGCTCATAATGGGTGAACATGAGTTTGGGGACCATGATTACACACAGTATTCACAGTCCCCCCAGTGATGATTTTCACATGCTGGACTCATTCATTCAGAGAATAACTTGGGAAGGTGGCATATGTCTGTGATCCTAGCACTTGGGAGAAAGAACAAGAGCCTTTAGCAACCTAGCAAGATTGAAAAAAAAAAAAACATAGTTTTATTTATGAGAGAGGAGGGAGATTGGGCATGCCAGGGTCTCTAGCCACTGCAAATGAACTCCAGATGCATGTTCCACCAGGAATTGAACCTGAGTCCTCAGGCTTTGCAGGCAAGCACCTTAACCACTAATCCATCTCTTCAGCTCAAGTGTTTTTCCAGAGGGGGGGGGCAGATAGAAAGAGAATGGGTGCATCAGGGCCTCTAGCTACTGCAAACTCCAGACGCATGCACCACCTTGTGCATGTGGCTTTACATGGGTACTGGAGAACAGAATCTGGGTCTCTCAGCTCTGCCAGCAAGTGCCTTAATCACTAAGCCATCTCTCCAGGCCTACTTTAGCAAGTTTGAGGCCAGCCTAGGCTATATAAGACCCTATCTCAACAAATAAATAAATAAATCTTTAAAGGAAAGCATCTACATTTTCTGATATATGTATTTAACACTCTATGTATTTATGCATATGTGTTTTCAGTGTTTTAAATGCCAAAAATCAGCCAGCCAGCAACACATGCTTATGTGTACATCTGCCCTTGTGGGTAAGTTCCAAATGTCAGTCAGCCAACTTGGCACTCAAACTTAAGTCATTTTGGGGAAAGAATATTACTAAATACTGGCAACTCTAATTGCCTGAAGGTAATGAGAGTGAGAATCACTTGGGAGAAGGTGTTACTAGATTCACAGACAAAGAAAGGACAGGCCAGGAGGTGATAGTTAAATCTTCAAACCAAGAGATGCCAGCGTCTACCAGAAATAAATGCACTATTTAAGTGCTGCGTGAAGTTTCCCTTCCAGTGAAGAAACTGCAGATGACAAGCATTCTCACATGTTCACAGAAGTTCTATTTAAAAAAGTCTTTCAAATACTCAAGAATGATTTTAGAAACAGGATTCCATATGATTATTTTTAAAAAATACTAGGACAAAATCAAGAATCAAAGGAGGGGACAGCAGGGCAGAGGGTCAAAGTAGAATAAGGGAGGAACAAATAAGAGGAAGGGGGGAGAGGTCGGGTGCAAGAAGAATCAACCGGCCCACCCCAGGGTATACACAGGAGACCATGGCCTCACGGGCACTAGGAATATGGGATCAAGAAAAGCCTTCTTTGCTGGTCAAGACTAATAGCTAGTTCTTCAAGTCCTTGCTTCCTTCAACACACCAAAGCCCACAACTAAGAAGGTGGCAATTGGACAAAGCAATTGATATGCTGGGCTAGGACATCCTATTCCCTGAAGGAAGCCCACAGCTCCACTCACCGAGCTGTGGCCCATACTGGCGGCTGCTGTCAGTGCCTGCTGCAGGGCTTGACTCTTCCTCAGTGTGCCAGGCTGGGGAGGCCCTGGTGACCACTCACAGGCCAGCAGGTACCGGAGAATGTCACTGTGGCCCCGCAGTGCGCTGTGGATGAGTGCACACTGGCCTTTCTTATCCAAGTGGTCCACCTGGGGGCAGGAACAGAACAAGGAAAAATAGGTGTTTTGTTCACTCTAAAAACACTCGTGACCTAAAGGCTGTGTGCAAACCCACACTGCTGTAAGTGGATGGGGTTCACATTCTTACTTATCTGCATGGACAACACTGAACTCTGACATCCTTCGCTGTGAGGACAAGTCCACCTGAGCCTTAGGCTCCTTTTGCATGACACCCTCCTCACCCACGTGCCTCAGTAAGTAAGCTATGTGGAGCTCCAAGTTTTCTTGGGAATATGTATGAGGAAACAGACCAAAACCTCAAGCAAGGCCCTGGGTGTCCCAAAGAAGTGCTGTGTGTGTGTGTGTGTGTGTGTGTGTGTGTGTGTGTGTGTGTGTGTGTGGATTTTCAGACTACTATGAGACTCTCAGACTGAGAACAGGGGCACAGTTTTTGGTCAGTGAACCAAGGGATCCAAAGAAAGGGAGGATGTAGAGAATGTAAGTGAATGAGGAAGGCCAGAAAGCAGGTGTCCTGGACTTGCCAGCTTATAGCTGGGGAATGTCACAAAGCTGAGGGAAGCCAGGGAGCCAGAAAGGAGAAGGACATGAGGCCCAAAGGCAGCAGATACCCCAACTACACCTGGGGAGTTCTGGAGCTGGAGAGGAGTCCAGGGCTCAGTTGTGCCATGTTTGCAAATTTTAGGGCTTTCTGAACCCTCACTTAGGGACTTTCCAAGAGCCACTGACATGACAGCTGGCTGTTACAGCTGTGATATATAAGAACCTGCCGGCCTCAGAATAAAGCTAAGGGACAGCTGGGAGCCAGAAATGGAGGCAGGCAGCAGTAACGTATGCATGGCAAAGATGGGAGCTGACATTCAGATACCCCAAATGTTAGATTATTTAGAAAACAAAAGGACTTCTACAAATCTAATGTTTTTGTGACATGCCAGCTTCTGGACAGAGGAAGTTCTAGGTCCATAGTTGTAGGTTTTGTAAAGGATGTTCTGTTCATGCAGCTAGTGGCCAGGAATGTCCCTAGTGCAACAGCTTAGGTAGGAATACAATTCCCTCTCTCCTGCGGCTTCTCCCACTAAGCAGCTGTGCAGTCTATTGATGCTTCAGGTTCTCAGAGCCCTGAAATCTGACAAAGCACAAATCAAGGGAGTATTGCCCAGTGGATAGCAATTCCAGCAATGTCAGAAAAGTATTTCCCACCCTGTCAGCCACCCTGCCTGCCACCTCCCATAGTAAGGGAGCCTGCTGCTTACCCTTGCTCCCTTCTTGGTCAGTAGGCCCACCAGCTTCATGTGGCCGGCAGCTGCTGCATAGCAGAGTGCAGTCATGCCATTCTCTGACATCCCATCCAGGCAGGCACCAAATTCCAGAAGCAGAGTGACAACTTCCTCATGGCCGAGGTGCGACTGGACGCACAGGATTGGGGCATTATTTAACACTTCTGTCCTGTAGTTCACATTGGCCCCTCCCAAAATCAGAAGACGGCTCACCTGATGGAGAATGCACCCCCCCAACAAGATTAATTTCTCGCATACATGTCAATCTCAAGAATATGAAGAAGGGCAGTTACCTTCAACTTTTGTTTTTAATCTACTTTAGTGTGCACCAGTATCAATCAGGAAACGTGAACAGCAGTGCAGTCACAATAGAAAACTGTCTGATAGGCCCTTAAAAACATGGAAAGTGGGGACTGGGGAGATACCTGCCAGTAAAGTGCTTGCCATGCAAGCACGAGGGCCTGAGTTTGGATTCTGAGCACCTACATAAAAGCAGGGCATGGTTACAAACACTGTGATCCCAGCTCTGGAGGCTTTGTGGCCAACTAGTTTAGCTAAATTAAGTGAGCTCCAGGTTCAAAGACCCTATTCCAGAGAATAAAGTGGAGAATAATTGAGGAAGACACCTGCTGTCAACCTTTGGCCTCAACATTCATGAGCATACGCATGCATGCCCACCCACACATATGTCTACATGCATATGTGAAGACACATGCATGTGTATCACCATAGGCATACACAAGCAAAAAAACTTCAAAATGAAAAACAGAACTATAATATGATCCAGCAATCTCACTTCCGGTGATACATCCACAATGATTGAAAGTGGAGTCTTGAGGAAACACGTGCACACCTATGTTCACTGCACTATCATTCATAAAGACCAGGATGCAGAAACAACACCAGGGTCCACAAGTGGATGAATGAATAATGAAAATGTACACCAACTACAGGATAATTCAGACTTAAAAGGAAGACAGTTATGATGATAACACAACAGAGATTATTATAAAGATGAAAAGTTTTAGAGACAACACTAAATGTGTATATACCTTGTGTTCATTATTTTACTTAAAAATGGTTGTGATAGTAAATTTTCTATTATGTTATTATCATAATTGAAAATAAAATTTTAATGAGTATTATTCTCTATCTCACCTCCTAGATTGGGTGACAAATTTTAAATGAATTCCCAGGTAACACTGATGTTATTGGTTTGGGGACTATACTTTGAAAAAATAGTAAATAAAAACAGAAAATTAATTTTTCTAGCAATGCACTAATCATCAATGATTAAATAGCTAGCAGGGAGATAAAGATAAAAGAAAACACAAAGAGTGCCTTCTCCTTGCAAGGATATGTTCTCAAAATAAAAATGGAATGCACAGAAACACCCCTGTGCCCTGAGGACTGTTTGCACAGAAACATTGTCAGAAGGTCATCTGGTACTCCTGCTAATTACTACACCCACCCTCCCACTCCATGCCTTGGATCCAGGAACCAGGGAAAGTTTTTAATTTATAGATGTTAAAATCACTGAACACATGCCAATTTTAACTATCCCTTCTTCAATCTCCTTTAAATTTCCAGATCATAAGAAAAAAAATGACACTGCTTTAACACCTATTAAGATGCCCAGTGCATTTCCTCAAATGGTCCCCTTCAACACTTCCAAATGCATCCATCACCCCCTTGCCAAGCCCTGGCAGGTCCTAAGGGCTGCCCATTAGATGGGAAAACCTCTGAGACTGTGTCAACTATTTGACTCTATTGTGACAAACAGGGATCATTAAAAGATACAGAAAGATGACAGGCATATAAAATTCTAGGAAGTTCAATGGTGTGTCCGCGAGAGTAGCTGACAGGATATTTAAAGACTGACAGGTGTGGAAGATCAATACTGTCAGAGGGACGACAGGGTGCACGATGCATATAGACAGTGAGAACCCGAGGTGTGAGCTGTGGAAATGCCCTGGTTGCTGCTGGCTCCTGGGTCCTCCAGCTTCCTCTCTGGCCTTTTCCCCAGGGTCATCTCTTCACTTCCCTCACTATAGGCTTCTTCGCCTCAAAGCTACCCAACAGGCCCCATCATCATGGCCCTCTGTAATGCTGGAATGTTCCACAGACAGAGATAGCAAAGGATTTCTTCCTATGGGTCTCTACTCCAATACCAGAACCTCAAAGACAAGTCCTCTCCTCATATGGGATATCCCTACACTGCTTCCATGCACACTCTGCACAGGCATGAACTCCAGGCCCTGTCCATCCCACAGCACACTGTACTCCTAAACTCACTGTATCACACACTAGTCCTAAAATAGTTCACAGAGAAGAGAGGCATGAGAAAACTCCTCCACTGTCAGGGATGGCCCACACATTAGGAATTTCACATCACTAGGACTACCACTTACCCACAAGGACAAGCCACACACTTGTGTTCAGGAGGCCCTACTGAGCTAGCTGGTCACCTGACCACTCACCCAGCTGTTTACCTCACAGGAGGGGCCATTCATACAGCCAGACCCAGGTCAGCACCACACCAGTCTCCCACTGTAAACCAGCACTTACAGATGGAAAGGCAGAGAACACACAGAGGGATGAGAAATCTGAAAGGTGTTCCTGTCCTAAGACTGACGTCTAATACTGACTCAGACAAAAAATCTAACTGATACCTGATACCTAGCTAGGCAGGCTCACGTCTACAAATAATTCTAGAGTCAGGTATAAATCAAACATATTTTAAAATCATGAGCCTACATGAAAGAAAAGATTTTAAGAATTCATTGCTGGCCAGCAATCACAGTGCTGGAAAGTGCTATGTAGCCTGGTGGGGAGAAAAGTCATAGGCGGGCTGAACCAGCAGTGGAAAGCTACACAACTAGCTAGCTAGGCAAGATGGGCCCACTAGTGCAATAGTGGCACATCTGTTATAGGGGTAACCAATTGCTCTCAGATTGGATTTGAGGCCTGTTCCATGGGAAAGAATTCATGCCTGATACTGAAAACCTAGTCAAAAGCTTATAGCAGGGAAAGTCATAAGCCCTAGGGGGGAAGCTACTGCTGTTGTTCGGTTACATGGATATTTTAAGCCCACCAAATTTCCCTCTAAATACTTATGTACTCTCTACCTATATATTAGTGCTACTCTCGCTTATGGAGCAGGGCAGTGACTGCTGAAGACACTCACTTCTTGACAAAGTACTCAGAAGAAGTGACTGTGGAGTGTGTAGCACTAAATGAGACATCTCTATCACACCCCCCAATGGCTCAGGGACTGTAGTGGAAGAGGTGGTGGAAAGAATGTAACAGCCAGGGCTGAGGAGATGGCTTAGTGGTTAAGCACTTGCCTGTGAAGCCTAAGGACCCCGGTTCAAGGCTCAATTCCCCAGGACCCATGTTAGCCAGATGCACAAGGGGGTGCACGCGTCTGGAGTTCGTTTGCAGTGGCTGGAGGCCCTGGCGCGCCCATTCTGTCTCTCTGTATCTCTCTGCCTCTTTCTCTCTCTGTCACTTTCGAATAAATAAATAAAAATAATTAAAAAAAACAGAATGTAAGAGCCAAAGGATGGGGAGGAGTGCTCTGGAATCTGTCTTTGAGACACAAAGTGGCTATTGTATTCATGATCTTACTGTGACTTTGTTACCTGTATAAGACCTGCATAATATTGGGCCCATCAGCAGATTATTATTGATGATGAAGGAGAACAAAAAAAATCCATCAAAATAGAAGAGGAAAACTATAAGAGGAAAGAAGAAGGAGTACTGTGGAGAGGGGGTATAGGGATCAATGGCAAGTGTTGGAAGGGGATTATGTAAAAATTTTCATGAGATTTTAATTTAAAAAAATACTATGGTCAGAAGCAATAAGCAAAGATTCCTAGTAGAAGAAATATGTACAAATGGTTTTTACTAGCAATAAGACATAAGTCTTTGGGGAAAAATTCTCTTTGAATAACTATTATCAGTATGGAAAGAAATGATTATGTTGAATAACTACTTGGTGATTTTATTAAAGCCTAGGACATCGGTTCAGATCTAGATGATTTTAGAAGACATGCAGGCATAAAAATAGACTACCAAGGGCCACCATGGGATAAGGCAGGAGTAGTTTGTAAATTCCCTGAATGATTTTTCCAGCAGCCCCATCGCTTCCTGAGACATATGAGCCTGAGAGAAAAATATGAAAAAGTGGTCTGAATTCTCAACCAGCCCTGTAACTTGCCTGACTCTCAGAAAATTCCTCAATTTTCTTTGGGTGCCTCCATGAAAATATAGTGTGTCACCCCATGCTGTCGGCAGGTTCTTTTTGCATCACGGTTGGACGGGGAATGTTCAGTACTGTGGTGTATACCTTTGTTGCAGTTACTTTCTCATTGCTGGGACAGAACACCCAAGCAGAAGCAGCTTATATTCAAAAACTGTTTACTTCAGGCTTGTAGTTTTGAGGAGAAGTTTCATCATGGAGGAGGCAGCTGGCTTACAACATCATGCATCCATAGCACCAGAGAGAACAAAGAGCTGGAGCTCAAGCTGTCTCTGAATACCCAGTAGAGGGCTGGAGAGAAGGCTTAGTGGTTAAGGCACTTGCCAGCAAAGCCAAAGGACCCAGGTCCGATTCCCTAGTAGCCACTTAAAGCCAGATGCACTGGTGGTACAGGCGTCTGGAGACAGTTTGCAGTGGCTAGAGGCCCTAGCATGCCCATTCTCTCCCTCACTCCCTCTGTCTCTCTCTTTCTCATAAATAAATAAATAAACAAATAAATTATTTGAATACACAGTAGAGCTTGACTCATTATCTACCCCTAGTGACATTCCTCCTCCAGCAGGGCTCCATTTGCTGGAGACTAAAATAGGAAGCTTAATCAAAAATATCAAAGCTGTGGGTATATTTTCATTCAAACTACCACCAACAGTGCAAGACTTCTAAGGAGGTATGTGCTTAGGGGCACAGCCTTTCTCACCCATTCCCACTCTGTCTGCTTTGGGGATAAACATTTCCCTTATTCATACAATACTATGGGTAATTTTACCACTTAACCTCCCACAACTTTGTGGATCTTCCCTTCATCCATGTTTTCATGCTTTTTTATTGATAATTTAACGCATACCTATAATGTATTTTGATCACAATCACCCCTAGTTTCAACTCTGCCACACACTAAAACCTTCTGGAGCCAGAAAGTGTCTAGTGCCTAAGCCCCATGCTGGAGATTCTGACTTAACTGGGACTGAAGCTCCAGCACCCCAGCTCCCAGTTGAGTTGACTTGGCAGGCAGGGATGTAAACACACTACGTGACGCATGCACCTGCAGACATGGGCTAAGTGTGCTGAGCACTAGGTATCCTTCAACTTCCTCAACTGAGAGATGGGGATACAAGCTGCTTCACTTCATGGAGAGGTTGAATGTCAAAATGACAACAAAAATGGTGTGTGCAAAAACATTTAGCACAGCACTCAGTATCCCCAAAGAGCCGACTAAACATTAACTACCACTGTCACCATCACCCTTTTGTGGAGTCTGAGTGCAGGTCCCTGGAGGTCTGGCTCCCATCCACACGTCGTCGTGTGTCCCCTGGGCTGATCACAGCACAGAGGAGCATGGAGACCCACACAGGGTAGAGGGCTCACCTGGTTCATAGCATATCTAGAAGTTCCCAGGAGCCTGCAGCCTGAGTGCAGTCACAGTTTCCAGAGCCAAGGGGAACAGTGATGAGAACCCAGCTGAGCATGTGAGATATGCCAGGTACTTTCCCAAGAGCTTTCCCAGCAAGCTTTCTGATCCCTGCTGTGTTGTGTCCACTTTATAGGTGAGAGCACTGCACTGCGGCTCAGAGTGAGAGGGCAAAGGTAGCTCAGGGTTCAAAGCTAATTCCTGCTGGGGTGCTAGTGGCAGAGTGAAATGACCCATCCTGTACATTCCCAGTTGCATTAGGATCCCCAAACCTTTACCACAGAAGGTCTCCTCACAGAAGTGACAATATAATCTACCAATTTATGGATTAATGAATGCAAGAAAACACAGAAGGGTGGTAGGGAACTACTGAAACCAAGAACTGGAGACATGCTGGCTAGCTTAGCTTTGCAGCAGGAAACACATTTCTTGGCTAAATATTCTAGAAGCTTAGAGAAGCAGAGCCATTTAAAAATGTATACTGCCTAATGGTGGTGCAGAATATGACAGGGTCAATACCTCATGCCTGGTCTCCCTTCCCTGCCTTTACTTGAGCAGCCTATAAGAATATGTGAGCGAAGCAACCAGCTGGTCACAAACCTGGAGGTTCTGGTGGCAAAGACTTCAGTGGCCCAGCCAGGTGCAAGCTGGCATGACCCTGGCCCAGTGACAAGAGGCTCCAGCACTAGAAATCACTGGCATGTTTCTGAAATTATAAAGTACTCATTCCAGAGCAAGTCATTTTAATTTGCCAAAGTGGCAAACTGCAATTATTTTCAAAATGACATTCATTCCTGTATGACAACATTTAATACTCTCTAAAAAAAGTTCCTTAATTGCATGCATAATTTAAAATGACTGTAATTTGTTCAGTATTCTGTGAAAATCTTTTTTCCCTCCTGGGAAGACTTAAAAAGATAAAACAGAAGGATAACAGAAAGCCTTAAGATTCTATAATCAAGCTATACAACTTTGGGGTTGACGTCGATGTAGGCAACACTGCAGTTTTATACGACAAAGTAGAAATGAACCACCGTTCAACACTGCAAGTATGTTAAAGATGGAGGTTCATTCTCCCAAGACAGCACAGCTCACTATGTTGTATCTCCCAATTCACTGTCTTAAAACCTTATATTTAACAGAATAGGGTGCTTCTGATTTGCCTTTCTCCACATTTGTTGCACTAAATCAGTATCCCATGAGTTCATTCAAGTAGTGAAAATAAATATTTCCATTTTTATTTCTATTTTTCTTCTTTGTTATATAGAACTTAATTACAGAGAAGTGAATAGGTATACTTTTTGCTATCCAGAAAGATGAAACAATGCTACTGTAATCTTGGTTTGAATTTTTTATACAAGCTAAGTGAAAAAAATTCCCAATTCAGTTTTGTCATTACATGAAGTCTAAACCTGGAGCCATCTACCTTTGTTTTGGAGGAACTCTGTCTAGAATGTAAGTGCTACCCCCGGATGTGGAGCTCGTTCTTTTGATTGGAAAAGTGGCTTTCTGCCCACCCACTTATGAACACCTGCACGCAGAGTTCAGTCGGGACAAAAGCACTGAGGTCCACAAGCCTGGAGGGTGAGCATGTGCAAAGCAGCAATGTCCAAGCACAGGGTCCGGAGCAGTCCTGCAATGCCACAGTGCACAAAGGCACGAGCCAAAGCTGAAAGCCAACAGGCCCTCTGCATGTCACACTGCAACTCTGAGAGGGACTGAGTCCACCTGAATTTCATTTTTGTTCACACACTGCCTGAATCCACCAGGCTCTTTATTCTACCTCAAGGCCCTCTACTGGGCAGTAGGGCTCTGGGCCAGCTACCCAGACTCAACACACTGCTAGATCCTCCCTGACTCCCAGGAACTTCAGGCAGTTTTGACACTCATGCTCACCAGGGAGAAGAGGGAGAAAGGGGCAGAGCACATCTCTAACCAGGTGTGGGGGAGGCTCAGCAAGACCACACCCCAGACCCATGGCCAAGGTGGGCATGTCGAAGGTGAGGTGTGGACACCAGGGGAGGAGGGGCACCCCGGGCCTTAGGAGTGTGCACTGGATTCATCTCTGGTGCATGCAGCCTCTTACCAGGGAGGTTTGAGGATTACAGGTAGTTAAAGTGGACAGCAGGTATGGGGCTTGCCTCATCCTTCAGGCACAGGGTGAAGTATCCGGGACCACCCTTACGTTACTATGAGGGTGCAGGTACCATTGTCATTCCACAGATGTGTTGAAGGGAAGGTTGGTTCACTGGGAAACTACCCCAAAGGTTCTGCAGCTGGGAATGGCAGGGCCTGAGCTAGATAATACTCAATGGCTTTAACCAGGTGTGGCCTCTGATTTTGATTCTCAGACAGCATTAAACGAGGAAGGAAAATCTACCCTAAAAAGCAGAGCAGAATATCATAACAGTGAACCAACTAAGAACTCTGCATTGCTAGAAACACTTGTGTAATCCAGGACACTTTAAAAATCCACTTTTCTTGCAAATCTCTCTCTGTCCTTTGGCTTCCTTTGTGAATTACTTCCTTATCACATCCACTCTGAAGAGGTCACTATATGTTAACAGAGCAGCACCAACTACCCATATCTTCACAATGTATAGGTGACACCAGGGAAAACATCACCAGGAGCACACTGCTCCTCTCATCCCACCCAGTGTTGAGACTGGCAGGAATGACTGGATGAACAGGCTGGGCAGGGCCGGGCTTCTGCAGATGGCTGCTTACCTTCACGTTGGGCGTATAGAGATTCCTGAGAGAGGCTAGGGCAGCAGACAACCCCTCTGTGCTGTAGCCAATCCACAGGGCCTGCAGATGGCTTGAAGAGATTCCAGTCTTCTTACTGAGGCCCTGGAAACAACCAAAGGCAGACCCATCCTAAGTGTCTCCTTCCCACCTGGGTGGCAGTTTGAGAGTAAGTCGGCCCCAGACAATGCCGATATGTTCTATTCAGAACACATAGTGACTTGCAAATGGGCTGCCTAGGCCTGTGAGCTTTCCTTGCCATAACCAAGGGCCACATGAATTCATTATATACTTGGGGAGAGATGGCAGATAAGGAGGAAGCTTTCTCTTGAAGAAAGAAATTAAAGGAAGAATAAATGATAAATTAGATAATTACCATTCAGAACCCCTAATGAATGGAGAAGTCCAGGCACTGGTCAGTAATGGCTGGTATCATAAAATGAGAAGCAAGCTCAGGGCTGTGTTTCCTGATGTAAGAAACTCTTACCAATGAGACCATAGCAAGGGGGAAAATGAATCTAAACTTGATGAAGGGCCTAGACACACCTACCTAATGTTAGGAAACATAGGGTAAAGAGAAACATGTTAAACTTCAACTTGATAAACAAGCAGTCAGAAATTCCAGGTGGAATGGAATTTTATAGGTCAAGGACTTCAGGTTCTTTGACAAGTAAGTGACAGCAAACAAAAGGGAAGTGAATGAAATGGAACCTTCAGATAAAAACAAACTAAGAAAAGAGGGGGATTCAAAGGAGGAAAAGACAGTGTCAGAAGAGTGGTTAATTTTAGGGATGGAGTATGTTTGTTCTGAGATGGTTCACCATGCTGTCTGAAACCTCTCAAACTGACCAAAACCCCACCTTCCTATTACTGGTGTGCACCTCACCTTGAAGATGTGTGCCTTCAGGATGTGGTGGCCGAGCTCCATGGTCTGCTGGCGGTTCAGTTTGCCTTCCTGCCGAGAGAACATGAACGCCAGGAGCGCATGTCCGTTCCTAGGACAAGAAGGACAATGGCTTGTGATAAAAGCGCTCAACAACTGCACTATAAGCCCTCAGATGTGCACCTCAGTACTTGGTGGCTTCAGCATGGCCACACAGGACAGACAGGTGGACTGCTGCCTCCTTATAAAGAGTTTTGGCAAATGCCACTTAGTCTTTGTCATTTAAAGATCTTCCTCTGGGTCCCTCCATCTCTGCAGAGTGGCCCTTCACGAGGCCTGAACCAGAACCACCCACTCTGCTTATTACCATCACTGTCACCACCTGATCTGTTCCTTTTATGACTGTCACAAAAATGCAAAATGAAACAAAGCGTTTGAGCAATAATCCCAATTCTGAGCAAAGTGCTTAGCATTAAGTAAATACACAAGTAAGTATTTACTGGATGGATGGACAAACAGACAGATGGACCCTAATCCTCACTGCCCTTCAGGTTCCCCTTGGGATCCCCACTGGGGCAGACTTGGGAAATGGGGGATGGAGAGAAAGTCAGGTCTTGCTTAGCAATAACTCATGATGAGTACTGTCTAGAAGTCTAGTCATCCTACCATTTACCTGTCCATTCCTGTAGGACACATGCTATCCATCTCCTTGTGGACACCATGCCTTTAAGCCTACTTGTTTGGAAAAGACAGGAAGACAGCAGTGACTTCTATGGAAAGTGAATTGTTTTCATTTCTATAAACCTCATAACTCTGAGCTGCTGTCTTATTAAGAAGCAGGCAGTTATGGAGGAAATGAGAAATGTGTGTATTTGTACACATTTGTGTGTGTGTGTGTACTAAGACAGTGCCAATATCTTACGTTAGTACTGTCTTAGTAGTTGCTTATCTAGAGGATGAAAAGCATACATCATAGAAGTCATATTTATTCATATGCATGCCTGCTTCTCAAAGAGGACATAAACTGTAGAGATGTAGAGACCACAGCATGAGTCTATACACTACAGGGCACGACATGGGCTTTGAGCAACATCATGACTGCATCTCTGTGGCCCCTTAGATAAATCTCACCTCCCAGACTTAAAGCCTGCAATTTCCCTTCAGATGAGAGTTTCCTAAACTCTTGAGTCTCTCATGTCATTCATGAGAGGTGTTTTTTGTTTTGTTTTGTTTTGTTTTGTTTGTGTGTGTGAGAGAGTGTAAACCATACATATAACCCACTCTCTACTCTGCCATCCTACAGGGCTCCAGAGCCTACCGATGGACCATCCTGAGAAGGCCTTGATTGAGAATGAGCTAGTCTGCAGATCAGAAAACAGGAACCATCACAATTCAGGGACCCTGAAGAGGAGGAGGGATCCAGCACAGACTCCACTGAGAAGCTTAAGCAGAGAGGAGCTGAGGCTGTGGGTGGTGTGGTGGTCAGTAGCCTGTGGATTACGTGCAGATGGGTCTGAGAGCTTGGAGCCGGATGCTGGTAGGCTTTCTCTTACTATGGCTACCCTTCTAGTATAGAACTCAGTGCTTTGTCCCTCCACCACCCATTTCTAATGCTCTTGACATGGCCCTTGGGTACATCTCCAGGTACACAGGCAGGGAAGATAGGGCTCTAGAGGCTAGTGGGAACCTGCTCGGTGCATAGGCTGCGAAAGCTCATTGGAGCCGGGCGTGGTAGCTAGCACACACCTTTAACCCCAGCACTCGGGAGGCAAAGGTAGGAGAATTTCTGTTAGTTCAAGGCCACCCTGAAACTACATGGTGAATTCTAGATCAGCCTGAGCTAGAGTGAGACCCTGCCTCGAAAAGCAAAAACAAAGCAAAACAAAGCTCATTGGAGCAAACAGCAGTGCTAGGGAACAAGGAAGGGAAGCTTCCAGGGTGAAAGTGGCCCAGTTGCTGACCACAGATCTTTGAGAGGCCCTCAACTGCATAAAATGCCAGCCTGTACAGTGGGAACAGAGAGGAACTACAACAGGTTCCAGGAATACCCTCACCGCTTCACAGCCAGACATGGGAATTGAATCCAGGACTGTGTGCATGGCAGGCAAGCACTCTACCAACTGACCTGCAACTGAGTCCTTTCTATAGTATTGTTGGTATAATGTTTAATTGCATTTTAAAACCATATTTCTATTTATTTGCAGGCAGAGAATATGAATGGTCCTCTAGTCACTGCAAATGAACTCCAGATGCATGTCCCACTTTGTACATCTGGCTTTATGTGGGCACTAGGGTTGTTGGGTTTTTTGGGCAAAAGCCTTAACCACTAAGCCATTTCTCCAGGCCCTTTAATTGCTTGTTTTAAAAAATTGTATTTCTATATTTGGGTTTGTTTGCTACTGGTGGTATTATTGTAGTTTGTTTTCTCTACCTCAGAGAGTACCATGGATCAGGCAGGCCCTCAAGAGAAGCTGTTCACTAAGAAGTTTACATTAGATACAATGGGATGGATATCTATCTCAACAGATATACAAACCTGAAGATGAAAATAAAGAAAATATCAAAACAAAACATTATGGCTCCTCCAAATCCCTAACACTTCAATATGTGAATTCAAAGATACTGAAGCAGATGAAGCAGTGAAATGAGTAATTCAAAAGACTAATTTGAAAAATGATCATTGAGGCTAAGGGGGTGGCTCAGTGGGTAAAGTGCTTACTGAGCAACTCTGAGTACTTGGCTTCTAATCTGCAGACCCACGTAAAAGCCAAAAGCAGGGGGTAGGCTTCTGTAATCTTGGTGTGTCTACAATGAAATGGGTGGCAGAGACAGGAGACTTTTGGGAATGGAGTGTTGAACAAGGAGAGGCCCTGCCTCAAACGAAGTAGAAGGTAAGGACTAACCTCAAGTTATCCTCTGACCTCCACATGTGCACCATGGCATGTGTACGCTCACACACACAGGAATACCCCCCAACTAAATCAATAAAAAATTAAACAATCTATGAATTCAAATAGAATATAAGCTGCTGAATTGATTAAAGCATACAATATGGGATATTAAAGAAAGAGAATTAGAAAAGAATCAGAGTGTTAATTTAGTAAAACATTGGAACTGTAAGATGAACAAGGAGGAGGAAGAGAACAGAATATTCCAAACAACCAGACAAAAAAGAAACAAAACAGCATGAATTAATACATACATTTTAACAATAACTCTGAATGCAGATGGTTTTAATTCTCCCACTAAAAGACACTGGCTTAAAAAATATTCAAATAGGGCTGGAGAGATGGCTTAGCAGTTAAGACACTTGTCTGCAAAGCCTAAGGACTCAGGTTCAATTCCTCAGTACCCACATAAAGCCAGAGATGCACAAGGTGGCAGATGTGTCTGGAGTTTGTTTGCAGCAGCTAGAGGCCCTGGTGCACCCATTCTACTGTTTACTGTCTCCAAGAATCTCACACCATGCACAAAGACAGACTCAAAGAATGTAAAATTATATTCCAAGAAAACAGAATCTATAAGTGAGCAGGACTAGTTATACCCATGCCAAGTAAAATAGATTCCAAGCCAAAATTAGCCAGAAGAGTTAAAGGTCAGCAAATATTGATACAGGAAATAACATGTCAAGATGGTATAATGATACACCAAACATCAGTGCACCAAATTTTGAAAGGTGAACACTACTGAGCATAAAGAAATACACGGGTCAAATAAGCAACAAGTAGGGACTACAATATCCCACTTTCTCCAACAATATCTTGAAAAAAAATAAAGACATATTAGAGTAGAACTACAATATACATCAAATGAACTTAACAGACATCTACAGAACACTGTACCCAATAGTGACAAAATACATATTCCGTCCAGCAGCTTATGGAACCTTCTCTCATATGGACACTATTTTAGGACATAAAGCAAGTCTGAAAAAATAAGATATAATTGGAGTATTTTCTAATGCCTTATCAGATCACAGGGAACATAATTAGAAATCAACAGTATAGAAATCATTGGGGATTACATGATATGCTTCTAAACCATCAGAAGGCCACTGAGGAAATTAGGGGAAAGGACAGAAAAATTTCTAGAATCAAACAGAAACATAACATACCAGAAAATAAAAAATAGAAAAGTAACATACCAGAACCTGTGGTATTTAGTAAAGCAGCTGTAAAAAGCTAAGAGTGCCTAAATGAAACAGAGTCATGGGGAGAATAAGAATGGACCTCAAATAACTTAACTCTCAGAAAATAAAAACAAGCCAAACACCAAACTAGTTGAAGGAAAGAAATCGGAGCTGAAAGAATACAAAAGATCAATGACACATAGAATTTGTTCTTTTAGTAAACAACCAGACTAATCAAAAGAAAAGAAAACACACAAATTAATAAAATTAGAGTTGAAAAAGGGAACATTACAACAGGCACCAATGAAAGGACTATTTTGAAAGCTTGTATCTTCTAAAGCTAGAAAATCTAAAAGAAATACATACAAATTCTTTTATTTTTAATTTTTGTTTTTCAAAATAAGGTGTCATTATATAGCCTAGGATGACCTGAAACGCACTATGTAGTTTGAATTTATAGCACTCCTCCAGCCTCAGCCTCCTAACGGCTTAGAGTATAGGTATGAGCCACCATTCCTGGCTTAGAAAGGGATACACTTCTAAACATGTATGACCTATTATATAGGAAAGCTTAGAACAAGACTGATTCACTGTGGACTTCTACTAGACTTTTAAAATTTTATCTATTTATTTATTCATTTGAGAGAAATACTGAGAAAAAGAGGCAGACAGAGAGAACAGAAGCACCAGGGCCTCTAGCCACTGCAAATGAACTCCAGATGCATGCACCATCCTGTGCATCTGGCTTTACATGGGTACTGGGGAATTGAACCTGGGCCCTTCAGCTTTACAGGCAAGTACCTTAACCACTAAGGCATCTCTCCAGCCCCTCTACTAGACTTTTAATAAAGAACCAACATCAGACTAAGTACTCCCTAACCAACCTATAACACTACTTCCATACTCATTCTACAGAGCCAGTATTACACAAATACTTAAACCACATATGGACAAAGCAAAAAAGAAAACTATAGGCCAATTTCCTTAGTAAAATCCTAGAAAATAATTCAATAATACATTAAAAAGATTATAAACCATGATCAAGTTGGTTTAATTCTAAGGATTCAAGGATGGTTTGATCAATAATGTGTTACATCATATAAACAGAAACATAACATCTGAGAGCCCAAAGTACACTATAGAGCCACAGTAACACAAACATCACGGTACTGGTGTAAAATAGGCAGACATGTACATAAACAGACTAGAAACCCTAGAAATAAACTCATTCAGTGTTAGCCACTGATAGCATCTGATTTTTCCACAGAGGTCCAAAGCACATGCTTCAATAAATGGTGCTGGGAAAACTGACTAGTCACATGTACAAGAATGAAACTATATTATCCTCCACTCCCAGAAGTCTAGAGGTGTTTTCTCTATTACTGCAGAACCCTCTTTATTTTTGTACCCAAGCATCTGGCTCATTGCCCACTACAGTTCTGAGGGGAGAGACAGTCCATTACCAGAGTAGGGAACAATACTGATTCAGAATATGGTTGTTTAAGAAAGCAAAGACACAGGCCAGACAGAAAGAGCATGAGCATACCCTCATCCAAAGGTACTCACACTAGGGCACGAGGCAGGCAGGCAGACTTGCCTCCTACCCTCCTGTGGTTCTAGTACTGTAAAGAGAGCCACATGCTGCCTTGGCCTGGTCTACAGCACTGTACTGAACCACTGACTGACAATGAGGCAGCCAGGATGGATCACAGGGCTCCCCTCTGTCCCACAGACACCTCTGAGCCCTAGGACTAGGTGTCATATGGCCAAGAGGTGGTTGGGAAGTGGCAGAGATAAGAATCCTAGATAGACTCCAGTCCACAAACTTTCTGGAGAAGACTGCTGTTCCCTGGAGCAGGGTCCACACTCTACATGTATGACTCTGTCTAAGCTAGTACGGGAGGAAACAGGTTTGTGAGAGAATTGGCAACAAGGAAATGTCACCCAGGCACTGCTCAGTTTCTCCTCTACCCAAGGATACTACCAGTCCTGTGATTCTAGTAATCAAAGGATGGGAGCTTTTATACAGAAGTAGGGGAAGATTTCCACTGCCCCTTCTGCCCAGAAGGATGAAAGACAAAGCAGCAAACCTACATTTTTCATTTCAGGTTGCTTTTCCTTAAAACTGCACAACCTTTGCCATCTCCCCCCAAATGACACAGAGACCCCATGAGCACCAACATGAAGTGTCTCCCATACCTGGGCTCACACAGGAAGGCTGTGCTTTCACCATCTGCTCTCCACACCAGCCACTCCCTGAAGGACGGGTGGCAGAACATGCGAGTTTTGTCCCGCCTCTTAATGAGGAAGCAGGAAAGGGCCTCCATCCTCTGCTGAAAGTCTTCCCAGCCCTGCTCGCCTTGGATATGGCCAGCATTAATAGCTTGAAAAATCTGCTCATCTGTCATGGGGTGGAGGGATGCGAGGGCCACATTTAAAATAGGAAGCGCTCTGTCAAAGGCAGACTGGGTCATGAACTTCATGTTGCATTGCAGCAGGTAGAGTTCGGACAGAGACACAGGCACCACCTTGTAACTGGCACTTTTGATGACCAGATGTCCCCGCTGGAAGAGGTCCAGGGTGAGCTTGAGGTACAGGTAGGAGCCAAGGCTGCGCAGTACCAGGTGGCTGCTCACTTTTCCAATGAGGGCAGCGTCGGCCTTGCCATTCAGGGAGATGTTGCTGAGGATGTCCTGGCTGTTGTGGACCCTGTGCTGGACGTAGGCATGCAGGTCACTGTGAATGTCTTTGTTGTCTGGGAAGTCGTCTAAGGAAACCCTGACGAATGGCAGCGTGCTGATGATTTCCTGGGAGGAAACAAAACCCACAGTGTCACTCCACAGAGACTTTTTTCTGGCTTGAGCAGCATTTTAAACCAGGTTCACTAGTTCTTTTAAGGAGGATTTTCATGGATTACAGGGACTCATTGTTTTGTATTAGAACATGTAATAGGATAAGGTACAGATAAAAAGCTTATGTGAAAGAAATCCTGATGTGAGATAGAATCAGTAAAGGCTTTCCCAAAGCCCTCATCGAGGACTCAGAGCCAAGTGAGCAGAGAAAGAGGCTAGGGCAAACAGTGGCAACCAGCCACGTCAACAGTGGGGCAGTGAGACCCTGAATGTGACCTGATACCTATAATCCTCGTACTGTGCAACTGGTTATATAACAAGGATGAAGATAAACCAACAATGCACATCTAAGAACATAGCAGATGCCGAGATAAGAGGCAGCCCTCACTGTGCATCAGATACTGGGGCTGTGTAACCAAACCAGGAAATCTGAGACTGCTCACCACCCCGTCCCTTCACAGTGTGCAGTGAAAATGCTGTCGGCTCCACTATTGTTTTAGATCTTTAAGAAAAGTGTTCAGTGGGATAATGACATAAATCCACTGGTATATGAATTACAACTGCTGGGTTATTAACTTTCAAGATGCCAGTGTACCTAACAGGCAGAACAACAACAGCTCCCAGAAGTCAGTGTCCTCTTCCCAGCTCTTCCTCATTCTAAAGATAAGCATAATCCTAACTCCCAAGAGCAGAGAAGTTTCTTTTTAACTTCTCAGTATTATTTCTGAAAAATTTAAGCATGGGTCCTTTTCGTTTTATTTATTTGTGTGTGTGGCGGGAGGGTGTATATGTATAGAGGCCAGAGGACAAGCTCAGGTATTGTTTCTTCATCAACTCCATCCACCTCTTTTTGAGACAAATCTCTCACTAGCCTGGAGCTCACCAGTTAGGCTAGACTGGTTGGCCAATGAGCCTCAAGGATCCTCCTGTCTCCATCTCCCCAGTGCTGAAATTAAAGCATTAGCTACCATGCCTGGCATTTTTTGTGTGGGTACTGGGGGTTGAACTCAGGTTCAGGTTCTTATGCCTTTGATGTAAGAACTTTATCCATTCTACTACCTCCCCAGCCTTGTGTCCTTCTTTAATGTAGTAACTGTAGGAAGAAACCAGGGTATAATCATTTCCATTTGGCATGGAGGATAAGCAAATCTCTGCAAAGTCATCTAGTCCTGTTCTAGTCCTTTCCCATCTGACAGATTACGCTTAAGGAAAGCATGATTGACAGTGTGTGACTCAAAGGCCCATAAAAAGAAAATTCTAGTTTAAGTTTATGCTTAATTTCAATTTTAATGAAAAAAAACTGAATATTATGTTGATTTCTGTGCATTTTCATTTACTTATATGTATATGTGTATGCATACCAGGGCCTCTTGTCACTGCAAACAAATCTAGATACATGTGGCACTTTGCATGTCTGGCTTTACATGGGTCCTGGGGAATTGAACCCAGGCTACCAGCAGGCTTTGCAAACAAGCGACTTTCACACTGAGCCATTTCACCAGCCCTGGATGTTATTTTTAAATGCATATCTTAAAAGGGGAAAATAAATATCCAAATGACTTTATTGAGACTGGACAGGGAGAGAGTGAGTTACTAGTTAAAATATACTTTTAGGAGTCAAATGAGGGGAAAGAAAATCATGCTACTTCACTACAAATGGTGAAGTATGTTGAAATTTCATTAAAAAAATAACAATAAATAGATCTCTCAGAAAAGGTCTTAAAATATTTTTTTCATCCTTTACTTTTCCTTCAAAACAAACATTGCCCTGCCCTCCCCCCACTGCTGGGATATAGCTTAGTGGCAGAACATGGGTTCTGTTCTGCTACGAGATCCTGGGTTAGATCAACAATACCACAAAATAAAACTGCCCTGCACCTTAAGAAGCCACAGCAACCCTGTGGAAGGAGCTAGTGGCCAGAATGGCTTTAGACTGCAGAGGAACACTGGCTAGAAGCCTCAGCCAGCACACACCTTGCCCTATGGTCAGCCATGGCTAGCTGACGCCAGTTCAGAAGGGCAGGTACAACTCAAGGCTGATAGGAGGCTTGGCTGACATCTTGATATGTTGGAGGGAATGAAAATCAAAGTTTTTCTTGTCCCTTTGGGGCTTTCTGAGCTAATTTTTCAAAATCCTGACAGAGTTTTCAATTCAGTACTGAAATAGTTTACAACAGTTTAAGTTATTAGCATTTAACACTGTACAATTGGGATAGGGGGACTTGGAAAAAGATTTGAGAGTTCTTTTGTTACCTGAAAATTTGCTCTCACAGTCACAATCAACTTCAACCAGACAGGAAATTTTGAAATAATTTTGGTAATAAATGAAGAAAGCGTATCTCCATAATCAGGTTTATGAAATTCAGCTTCATTTAAACCATCTATCAAAATAATGTAATCTTCTGCAGGAATTTTCTGCTCTAAAGGTAAAACAATTTTTTCAAATTAACAAACTATACATTTCTATAAGATGGCACCACCCAGTGTATTTTAACACATAGTTTAAAGTGTTAGCAAAAACTAAACAGGTTACAAATGGCAGAAGACATGGTTTTCACAGAAGTTTATTTTCTATTAAATTTATAATGAAAACCAAGCATAGAGACAAAAGAGAACTAATTCTTACAAAACCTGTTTTCAGAAACATATTACATTGCTCACATTAGCAGAATCACAATCATGTCCTCTACTCTTAGGGCAGGCTACAGCAAAAACAGCGGTCACATAGAGACTTAACCTGAACAAGACATTAGGCTCTCCATTAGAGCTCCTTGGTGGATTCTAGGCATGAAAGCTGATCCTCAGTTTCAGTCCCAGCTTTTTGCCCATAGAACAGAGAAAGCATGCTGCCCATTCCAGTCTCTTTTTACACCTTCTGCCAGTAGTGCTATGCAGGCTGATAACCTCTACGTTTGCTTCTGTGAGGAGCAAAGGGGACAAAAGCTGGGAACCTTAAGGGCCCATGATATCTTACATGTAGGATATTTAGAAGAAAAAAATGAAAACTCTTAGTAAATACTGTTAGCTTTCCACTTAGCTGAGCACGAGGTCTAGAAAAAAAATACTGAAAAAATTTCCAACAGTCTATATATTTGCTTGCTACCTCCAAGTGCAAACTACAACAGTCTTCAGGGGTACAAGCCATCTAAATAGCTTACAGTCAAAAGGGAGACAGGATGTGTTTCCTTGAAATAGGAAGTCAGAGGGAATAAGGTGAAGACAATTACAAAGCAGGTTCAGAGAGCTCTCTGCCTAGTCTTTGGCCTAAAAGCAGGAGATACATTTCCACCAGAAAGGGCAGAGCTGGAGACTACCAGAGGAATCTATGTATGTACTTTTACCTGGCATTAGTTTTCCCATATATTTACCTTCCCTCAGTTTCCCACCTCTGGAAGCCCATACTGTTTTCTTTAGTCTTCCTATTTCTCTAAAAGTCACTGCTTTTTGCTGAAAATCCTTCAGGAGCCTGGCTCTCAGTTACCTCCCTCAGGTTTCTTCCACATGCATGTGCTGAAAGCATTATTACTAAGCTCACTTGGAGGGATAGTGTCTCCTCCCCTCTACAGTTACAAATGGCTTCTTTGGAACTGTTCAAGTGTAGGCCTTATTCTTATTAGAGATGGTTTACTGGAAACTATACCACAAGGGGTGTGTAGGAACCAGATATGCACCGACATCCTCTCCCTGCCAACCCATGGCTGAGTTGACCATTCTCCTTCTGAGGACCACCCGGGGTTTCCTATGCTGCTATTAGAGAAGGGCCTGGGGACTGCCGGGTACCGTTTCTCAAGCTTGTGAGTGGTTCCAACACGCCCCTCTTGAAAGCAGCCACAGGGTCCTGCACGCAGGACCGGAGGCTCAGCATACTCTGCAGCTGGGGCTCCCTGATCAGAAGGTCTCTGTAGGCGGCCAGCTGGTGGGACCGGCAGAGCAAAGCGGCGATGCTGTGCACAAACTCAGGCACCAGGCACGTGTAAGTGTTGTCAGCCTGGCAGTAGTGGTAGGCCACTACCTACGGGAGAAGAGAACTGTTAGCATAACCTTACCCTCTCTCCACAGGCCCTTCCATGACCTCACAAAAGACCGCAATCCCAACCCTTCACTAAAGTAACAGGGTACCACTGTTTCTATCCCCCAAGATTGGGTTGTAAACTAGTTTAACTGATTCATTTCTTCACTGGTGTGGTTTGGTAAGTTCTCTGCAGAACATTAATTGCAGCCACAAATCTATCTTGATTAGCAAAAAATAAGCACAACTTACTCTGTATTGAATGTAGTTAGTAAAAGTCATTTATAAAGCTTGAAGCCTTGCCTGGCTTCGCGCACTTCCAGGTAGCCCCGATATTCCCAGCAATGCCATCTGTACTGCATTTGTGTTCCCTAGGGAGCCCTCCACTGATCCCCCCAAGAGTACACAGTCAAGTTGGCAGCTATGAAACCCAAGCCATGAAGTCAGAGCTGTTTCTTCTTTCTGGCAGGAGGGGCTCAAGCTCTTGGCTCCCTCCTCACACCAACACTCCTGCATGGGGCACTATGGAGAAATTCAATAGGGACACTGGAGGACAAAGATGAAAAATGAGCAGATTTCTACCTATCATGTGAAGGCTACAAGGGAAGAGAAAGGAGCCTACCCAAGCTCAGGAAGGATAAGGAAAGGGGCTTTGTTAGGTCAAACTTGTAGTGGTAGCGGATTGCTTGCTAGACCCTGTGGCCAGTGCCAGAGACACAGCTCTTGGTAACAGGAGACATGCTGTGCAGAAATGAAAAGTCCAATGTATTCCAAACAAGCATGAAAGGAAGAATGCATGCATGAGGTGAGGAAGGAGAAACAGGGCAGTGCACTTGTGTGAAGGGCAGTGAGTTTTCCGTAAGGCTTCGAGTCGTCACTGTCTCACACAGTCAGCTTGGAAGCCCCTGTAGTCAGGAGGCCAAAACCCACTGGCTTCCATCATAGTCAGACACGGACACAGGGGAAACACCTTGCCAAGATGACAAGGACAGTACTGCATCTTGGATAAGATCCCAGGGCTACAGATTCTTAGAAAGTAAGTGGCAAGAGTAGATGTGGGGTGGCTTTTCTTAGGCCAACTTGGAGCCACTTCTGGCTTATATTTGTCACCAGCACTTAGAGGAATGCTTACTGCCCTTCAACTCTCACCTAAAAAGATATCAGCAGGAGCCAACATGAGGACCCTAATCAGCCTGTGTAAACATTTGTGAGGGATCTAATACCACAATCTGACAGTGTTTGACAAAAGCAGCACAGAAACCCAGCATCGGGTCATAAAATCTCTCTGGAGCCATTTAATTTGAATAAAATGAATTTACTGACAGGACATGTTACAGGACATAAGAATAAGCAGCTCAATGATGCTTTTGTATTTGTTACATGTATGGTTATGTGTGTAGGAGTGCTCACATGTATTTCCTAGCATAGGTCACAACCAACAAGTTTGAAAAGTCACCTCAGCAAGGATGGCTTTGAAATTGGCACAAGAACTCTCAGATCACCCTTGGGGATCAAAGAATAGGTGGTCAGAGAACAGCAGTGCCCTCTGGGGAACAGATAAGAGAGGCAGAGCTGGGCATCTTTCCTTCCAGTTCTCCTGCACCATCCTTACCCCAGGTGTCCTTCATCAGTGCCATCTCTTTCTATCTCCAGCTCTGCCAACTCCTACCAAGTGGTACCTAAGGGCTCATCAGGGTAAGAACTGTTACCACTTTAATGCAAGAAAGTGGCATATGGGTCAGTGATTCACAGAGAGCAGAAGGAAAACTTTAGGAAGCCCCTGATGACCCTGCATTGAGGAAGAGAAAGTCAGAGAAACGTCTGATAGAAGGGTACAGGTAGAGAGCAGACAGAAGAGGTCTGGGCCAAGCTAACAGCTCCCCGTGTCCTCTTCAGATATCAAATTAAAGGCATACACTTACAAGGAGGGATGTAGGAGGAACTAACATGACTGCGACTGTCTAGAAGAGTCTTTCCACCTACTCTTTCAGATGGACAAAAGTCCACTGCCAGTGTCTATAGGAGATTTATTTTCATTAAACACTTTTACTTGGAGGATTTCAGCACATTTCATCAAAATTTGCATTTTAGTACCAAGCAGTTGTTTCTGTTACAATCCCTTTTCCAACTCACTTCTCAAAACCAAACCAGCAAATATCTCCTGGAAGACTCCCATAAAACAAGAGCAGGTTACCTTAGAAGCGAGGGATTTCACTGCATCCTCTCTCGGCCTCTGGTTTTCAGAAGTACTGGACTCAGCAGATGGTTTAGCCCCAGTGAGACCACTTGTGGAAGAACTTGGTGAGAGTAACGGAGTGAAAGGAAGGTCCTGAGTCGGATCTGATGCTAGAGGAGAGAGCCACCCATTGCAACATCAGTATTTATACAAGGGATGCGGAATGTATTCCTGCACTAGTTTCAGATTGCATTCGAATGGGTGATGAGTGAAAATGATCCCAAATGAGCACACCAGCACCCTGGCCCTCCTACCTCCCCCTCATGAAGAACTTCTATTCCCAGTTTGCTAATTTTTTTTCTGGTTTAAGAGGAGACCATCCCAATATTTCCTTGTTTATGATATCAAGACATTTTCTTTGTTATAGGTTTATTACATATGAAATAAACAGCAAAGAAGCCAGGCACAGTGGCACAAACCCAAACTTCCAGGACTTGGCAGACTGAGGCAGGTGGGTTGTGAATCTGAAGCCAGCTTGGTCTGTTTAAGTCAGTCTTAATATTTTTGGTAAATCCAGCATAGAAGACAAAGGTTGTGGTGAACAGAATGGAAAAGAATTCTTCATATGAGAAAATAGGAAAAGGAGACCTTTCCTCCCCCTCAAAAATAAAAGTGCAGTGGACTCCATCTAGCCTGTTCTCCCAGGAGCCCAACCCCTTGGTTTTCTCAGGACACATGATCAGACCCTTCTGCCCACCTGTGTCTGCACAACAAGGGAGGCAGGGGCTCCATGTCAGATGGGCATAAGGCTGGCCTCTGCTCAGACTGTAGCTATGTAAAAACTATAGCACTGTGCGACCCAGTCACACACATATACACAAAAACATAACCAAAAAAGCCAAAACAAAGTACAATTCACCACACTACAACAGATGGAAATATTCAGATAGTTCACCTAACACATGGTCACACATGAGACAGTAGCTGAACAACTGAAGGAAAATTGACCATCTCTGTCTACGCAAACAGCAGATTCCCCGTCTGCCTTCCAGTACTGTAATAACCCAGATGAGTGTTTAACTGTGAACATACTTTTAGGGGGTGAACCAGGGCTGTTTGATGCAATCTGCCTCATGCGACTTCCATGGCAGCTCAGTGCCACCAACTTGGAAATGATGGCTGTCTTCCCAAATCCCACATTTCCAATAACTACTGCTCCTTTATTTTCTGCCAGTTCTGTGTTCCTCAGGTTTTCTTCTATCTGGTGAAAGAGCCAATCCCTTCCCACAAACACAGAGTCAGTCGTAATGCTTGGGACTTCAAACAGCAGGGGTTTCAACAAAATGTCTTGTGGCTTGTAGGGAGCAAATCGTGCTTTAAAAAAAAAGCATTATTTTAGGAAAATGTCAATCTAGTACACTTATACACTATACTATTGCTCATATATCTTTGAATACTTCTAACCGAGCTCTAAAAGTATTTCTATAATACTTCATTTATCGTACCCTACAGATCCCACAAAGTGCCCTACTAAAATGATTTTCTAGTCCTTTGATGCTTCTAGGTTATTTTCATGTCTCAAGACAGACATATAGGGAAAGCAATTCAAGGGGCCAAATCATGTCTGACTGGTTATTTGAAACCATATGGAAGACATGTTTCTTCCACCCCTGCATAAGAAAAACGTAAACCATTTCCTAGACACAAGGGGATAGATCTTATCTGGGTTCAAGGGTGCTTTGCTCACAAGGTAAGGCCACTGACCACACAACTGTGCATTACAGTTAGCCACAGGATGTAGATGGCATGGCCAAAGGAATGGAAACAAACTGATTCTTTGTTAGTGGTAACAATCTAATGAATGTTAAACTACCTTGCATTTTAAGATAAATTACTGCAGATTATTTTTCAATTCCCAAAGTAATTTAAGCATACATGTTAAGGAGGATGTCTAAAATTATTAAGGCTGGCCCCCAGCAGGCTTTTGAGATTCATTTTTTTGAAATACATACACACTTCACATTATGCTTTAGAAATAGCTTTGGTGATGGCTATCAGAGACTTCCAATGTTTATTGAACAAGCTCACCTTTGTGACATGGGATGCAAGGATAAATACCTTTAACTTCCTGTGCCCTACCTCCAGCTGTATTGTGCCATGGTAATCTGATTGATGTCCGGAGAGGAGCATTTCTCTGCCCATCTAAATAACTCAGGTCTTCCAATTTGGTAGAGCTTGTAGCTGTAATAATAAAGAATAGTTAGCTTAATGGTGAATTTAATGCCATACCTAACCTATAGTACATTACAAATTACTAAGTAATTCAGCTCAGATTTTCAATAAAATTTATTTCAAGATAATTGTTTGTCACAGTTTATTTTCCCAGTAGTCTTAAAAATGGAAAGACTCAAGCATTACTCATTCTTAAAGTTATGGTGATCTGGTTGCCAGAATTCTCCCCTATTCCTGAAAAGAGAACAACTTCACCATAAATTTTATGAAGAAACTTGACAAGCAGTGTCATGCAACAAGCTTTCAGTACTTACTGCTAAAACATGGCATGAAACCAGATTCTTCTTTTCTGCTCTTGAAAGCTCTCTGCTGTTAGGAATCCCAACATTGCTAATTAAAGAAGCAGATTCTACACTCCTAGGTCCACAGCACTGTTAACATTAAAAGCCAGCGCTTGGCAATCAAAGTAAAAACACTCCCCCCCCCCTTACGTTTATGTCTGACCAAATTAGCAAGATTCATAGATACCTATTAAAAAGTGTTGAGGGTTGACATTCATGAACTCAGAGTGCCTGACACTACCTACACAAGACCTTCACAATAGGAGGAAAAAAATGTTAACATCAAAATAGAAGAAAGACTAATTGGAAAGAAGAAAAGATTTAATGGAGGGTGGGTTTGGAAGGGAATTATCATGGTTTATTGTCTACAGTTATGGAAGTTGTCAATAAAAAGATCTTTTTAAAAAAGTATTAAGGGTCATTCGCATATACACACATGTAGTATGATTATAAACATAACTAGTGTGTGCCAGGCGTGGTGACGCACACCTTTAATCCCAGCACTTGGGAGGCAGAGGTAGGAGGATCGCCATGAGTTCAAAGCCACCCTGAGACTACATAGTTAATTCCAGGTCAGCCTGGGCCAGAGTGAGACCCTACCTCAAAAACAAAACAAAACAAAAAAATAACTAGTGTGAAATAATTTTGCTAATTCTCAGCAAATCGTACAAATACATAGTACATGTTTTTACTTTAAAAAAAAACTCAAAAACTTATTTACAGGTACATCCTGAGTTACAATGGCAGCAGTACAGATAAAATTAACATAATTTAGTTTATGGAGTAAGTGTTCCAACATAAAGTCCTGCAAATTTTAGACATATGATTATCTTCCAGGACAATAAAATGTACACACCACTTAAAATCAGGAGTCCAGAGAGCATTGCATTTCAAGGGCTAAATCTTCTAAGGACTGCTTAAGTCATTAATGGGACTAGAATGCAAGAGACAGAGGTCAAATCGGACGATGAAAACCTCCTAGCTACCCCACTAGTTATGTACAGCATCCAGGTGCTGGAGTACCACCTGTCCTGAGCCCTTCCTGTGTCCCTTCAGCACTCTGCTCTTTTCTTCTTTTTATACATACCACTCCTCATTGTTTCATTCAGCTAACACCTAGTGGTGGTGACAGTGGGGTGTTGGACTTGCCCTGTCCCCTCTTGAGATATCCTCTAAGTGCAATAAAGCATGTGCTCTACCTATTCACCCTCCTAGGAAGCAGAGAAACAACTGGACCCTTGCCTTCACGTGTGCACATGTGCTTCTGTGTCCTATCTGTGCACAGGCACATCATGCACACATTTAAGTGAACACTCCATGCATGGCCAGAGGCCTCTAGAAAGACTCAGTGAGGCTGGGCGTGGTGGTGCACACCTTTAGAGGATCACCATGAGTTCAAGGCCACCCTGAAATTACATAGTGAATTCCAGGTCAGCCTGGACTCGAATGAGACCCTACCTCAAAAAACAAAAGAACAAATAAACAAACAACAACAACAACAACAACAAAAGACTCAGTGAGGCTAGGAGTGGTGGCAGATGCCTGTAATCCCAGCACTAAAGAGGTAAAGGCAGGAGGATCAAGAATTCAAGGTCATCCTTGGCTACATAGCTAGTTTGAGGCAAGTTCAAAACAAAACTAGAAGAAAACGGGGCTGGAGAGATGGCTTAGCAGTAAGCATGTAAGCCATATACACAAGGTGGTGCAGGCATCTGGAGTTCGTTTGCAGTGGCTGGAGGCCCTGGGGTGCCCATTCTCTCTCTCTCTCTTTCTATCTGCATCTTTTCCTCTCTCAAATAAGTAAATAATTTTAAAAATAGAAGAAAATGATTTAGGCAATTCTTTTAAAAATATTTTATTTATTTATTTATTTGTGTGTGTGTGTTTGTGTGTGAGAGAGAGAGGGAGAGAGACAGAGAGAGAGAGAGAGAGAGAGAGAGAGAGAATGTGTGTATGGACATGCCAGCACCTTCACTGCAAGTGAACTCCAGACAAATGTGCCAAATTATGCATCTGGCTTTACATGGATACTGGGGACTCAAACCCAGGCCATAAGGCTTTGCAAGCAAGAGTTGTTAACCACTGAGCTAGTTCTCCAGCCCTCAGCCCATTCTTTATGCAGGAATTTCAGAGGCTTTAGGTAGGCTAAGGCAATGGCAGCCTTTCTGGTGCTTCTCTCCTACCTTGCACAGCATTAATTTCCTGGAGCAGTAGCAGAACACCCCTACCCTCAAGGCCTCCATCTCTTCAGGCTCCCCAAAGCAGCACAGATTAAAACAATTCTAGGTTCCTGCCTGAGACTTGGAATTCTGGAACACCACAGCCAAAGCCCATAACTCACTTCAGTTTCAGCAGATATGAGGACACAAAAAGTCTCAAAAGAGCTCACATTTACCCTTTCCTGACCCTTACTTAGAGCATCACTTAGCTTGTAATTTGTGACAGATGAGAGGATTACAAATGTCGGTCAAAAGGACATTCCAAACAAAGAACTGCAGAGGAAGCCCTGTTTTGACATGGATGCAGGAGAGGGTGAGACATCAATGGTCTGTATTGAAAGTTCCAACCCCGGAGTTGGCTCCAAAGTATGTAGACAGCAGCCTCGGTAACTCCATTGCACATGACTGATTCTCTGTTTCAACCATGATTAAGGACTGAGCATTGAGGCTCACATCTGGAATCACACCCAGCACTCAGGAGGCTATAGCAGGAAGACCTTAAGTTCCAGGCCAGCTCAGGGTACAAAGCAAGATCTTGTCCTGAAAATCAAACATACTCCTTGCTCATGAATAAGCAGAGTTGAAAGCTGGAGTTGAAAGTTGCAGTGGAGCCATAAGCCACCAGCTGCATCTACCCCTGTTTTCCAAGGCATATTTGAATCCCTGGAGACACCTGGGAGCAGGGGCAGCGATGCCTCAGCTGCTTTGCTGTGAGCCCAGGCACTTGCCACCAAGCGGAGCAAGTGACTTGGACCATTAGCCTTCTTACACAGATTCCCAGACATTAGCAGTACAAGAGCCAGACTCCCATTTAATACTAACAACAAACACATTCAAAATCCTAAACCCTATTTAGGGCCAAGAATAATCAATTTTATTCTCTGTGATTAAACCATGCACTTTTATGTGTGCATGCATGTGCGTGTGCATGGACACTGTCTTACATCTGGGGAGAAGCACATTTCAAGATGCCGCAGGAAACAGTTTGGTGGGGGAGGGGTCCCTACGCTAAACAAAGAGCACCATCTGCTAAAACCCTCAGTCACAGACCAGCCCACCAAAGGTAAACGCCGGTAAGTCCAGGGAAATCACCAGTTCGTGTTTCAAGAAAATTGGATCTCAACTCGTAATTGTGCTTGTTGGTTTTCTGAAGAAGTAAACACAGTGCCTGGGATCTACTCTGAAAGTGTTTCAAAAGAAAAAAAAAACTAGTCAAAAACAGAACCTATTGACCAATATCTACATTAGCCAAGATATGATTTTGAAAGCTTTGCATCCTGCTTTTTAATGATGGAAGAAAGTGAACATGTCATTCATTTTGATGCAATGCACAAACATGTCAACTCAATCTCAAGGCAAGAAATACATTTACAAAGACCATCTCTGTAGTGTGACTATCTCCAAACCCAGTGTACTTAATTTTACAGTCTAACCAACAAAAATGTCATTGTGCTCCAGTTTGCAGTCAAACACAGCTCTCTGCAGCAATAAAGGCTGATAGAAAAAGCAATAATAGCAAAGGCTGGTGCCCTCAGAAACTAGCTCCCGTATCTAGGGCCAGGGCCAGGGCCAGGTCCCATGTGAACAGAGGCCTGTGTCACCCTGCCAGTTCTTACTGTACCCCATATACACACCTACCAAATGGCAATTTGTACTTACATGGAACTCAACATGCTAATACTTACAAGGGAATCCACTATATGGTCCTTCACATTTTACTTCATTCCCTCTAACTTTGAGTGTACCCTGTCTGTAGCAGGACCACAGCCTGTCTGTTAACGATTGAACCAGTGGTATTGCATACAATCAGACAATCTTCTCGACCAACCTAGAAACATGTTGCCATTCCTTCCAGTGAAGTTCAGTTTAGGGGTAGGAAGGTAGACAGTAAGAATCTTCCAGACTCCATTATTAACAGCTACCACAAGGTAGGCACTTGCCTGGTCACTTTCAAACTGTGCACTTAGTTTTAACACATGCAACAATGGAGAAATGAGCAAACCCATTAGAACAAGTAGTCTCCATTCAAACTCAGAGGTAAAACCCTTCCATTCCACATAGGAGCACAGCAGAATCAGACAGCCTTCTCCATAATCACAGCAGTCTCCTGGAAAAGCTCACACCCACTGTCACTTCTCATAGCAGGAGACCAAATAAAAGCAGCAGAAAAAGGTTTCTTTTAACACTGCTAATGTTAACGTATTAATGTGTCTTCTAATTTCAAAATAGGTTGGTTATAATAAATACAGGTGTGCTATTTTGGTGAAGAAAGTAAGGCTGGCAAGTGCTGGGACAAAAGAAGTGACCCAATTCATTCTAACTAGGTAACCACAGCCTAAAACAGCTTGCATGAACTTATAATGTTCAAGGGGTACAGCAGTGGTGGCGGGCACGAAAGCCTTTTGGAAGAAGCATCAATCAATACACACAGTGCTCTCCAGTACTTCGTTCTGCAGGCATGCCAAATTCCCCTTTTGGAACAAGGCCATTTGCTTCCTTTGAAAGTGAATTAGAGTTGTACCTCACAACTTTTCCATTAAGGCCATTTATTTACCAGCTGCTTCAGGGTTCCATCGTAAAAAACACACAACACCAGCCAGAATGACCTAGTATATACTGAAGGAGCAGTATAAATTACAGAAAAATCCTTTGATGTACGAAGAGCCTGTGTTAGTAAGGAAGACATTTTAAGTGCTATGCTGGTAACAAAGAATTATCGTGACAAGTTCCCTTCTAAATTCAGCCCAAGACCATGGAGTGTAGAAAGGTAAGACTGGCGCACCTCTCCCCACTCACCAGCCACCTCCTGTGAGGACGGGCCACTGAGCAGTCCACCTCCCAACCCATGCTATTTGCATCATCCTACTTCTGGCTGCTACATCTTGCTCTCGCTTCCACTGCATGTTTCAAACTGTGATCGCCATTAGCATTGAATTATACAGAAATATCTGACCTTCCACCTACAACAAGCTTCAACCATACAAAACTAAGCTGTAAACTTGGATTTGAAGCTCTCTAAGCTGATATTACCATTTCATGGAAAATAATTCCTGTTTACCAAGATGTAATAAGAAGCTGTGAATTCACTGAAGACTAAAATAAACACCAAAGCAGTGTTTGTGAACTTTCTTCCCTTATCTATGAAGAAACACAGTACAAACCATAGATTTAAAGAGTGAAAGACTCACTGAAAGACAGGTAAGTGTTTAGGAATGTGGTAAACTGGGGCTCTGGAAAAAGATCACAATGCTGGCCTGTGTCTGGACTGGATTCCCATGTGACAATCCCAGGGCTTATTGGGGGACAGACATGGCCTTACCTGCAACTGAGTTGGGTCGTGGCATTATTAGCGAGCTGGAGCTCTGAGAATAAGGGACCGGACCATCTCCAGCTGAGGATTCCGCTTTGGGCAGCACGCTCTCCACTGACCCAGTGGTCTCCTCTTCTGCCACTGGGGAGCAGTTATCTGCCCTGCGATCATGAAGCACTCCCTTCTGAACCCCTAACCTTAGGCTTCCATCTTTATTCCATTCCAAACTGGAGCCACTCCGGTCATCATTTTCGGATGAACTTGTAATTGTGGCTGAAATGAGAGATCAGAATACTTTGAGGGACGCCAGCCACAGCTAGGGCTGCTGACAGTTAAACACATACTCCGCCCTCCCCAGGATCATTGGGAAGTTCTTCCGGTCCACACAGATTTTTATCTAAGTAAGTTTCACACAATGTATTTTGGTAATTAAAAGAATGTTGCTTATCAGGGGAAATAAACTGCTAAATCATTCTACAGGAAAGATTTTTTAAAAAAACACAAACCTCTGATTGGAAGATAATGAAAAAGCTGTCTAAAAGTATCTGAGAATTAACAGTAACTATGTAATTTGGAGATAACAAATCATCTCTTTAACCAAGATGAATTGCTTATATCTCATTAAATTCCTTTGAATCTTTAAGTATCTGATTCAAATGAACATTTGTTGGAAGAGAGATGAGAAACACAGCAGTTAGTGCAGACAAAAATGCAGGAGGATATCTATAGAAAGAAAAATGCAATTACCAAGTCAGGCAGAGAATTAAATGAATTTGACATTTATAACATCTATTCAGCATAGCCTACAGAGGCAGACTTGCCTGAATGGGAAAAATCTGTGGCCAATGCAGGGAAAGTAAGAGTATGGGAAGGTGTACTATAACCCTTGGGATGAAAATGACCTCTGAAAAAGAAAAGCTCTCGGTGAGACGAGGAGACCATGGAGATCTGCCCTGAGAAGGATGGCAGGAGTCACTGGCCTCTCCAGGCCCTCCCCACCTTCAAGCCTCCAGATCAAATGATTTCATCATGAAGAAGCAGAGGAGGAGGAGCAAGGGGAGGAGAAAGAAAACCAGCACAGGAAGGGGAAAAAATAGAAAAACCTTTTGTAAACATCTTGGCAAAGAACAGAGAGATGAGATTTGAAAAAGGAAGGAAGGGTAGAAGGGAGGCAGAGAGAAACGCATAACACTCACCCTATACTGTGTCTACAATCAGCAGCTTCTCATTTACAGATGCTGAATTGTGCAAGATTCTCTGCAACCCCAGGTCCACAGGCCACTCCTGCAGCCACACTGTTGACCTAATGCTGGATTATGTTCTTGAGGACAGGAGCCAGGTCCAGTAAGTTTCTGTCTGGATCCCAGTACCCCAGGCCTCTGATTGTGAGCCTGGCAAATGGGAGAGCGCCAGCCAAAGTGCACTCAGACCCAGCTGCCTGGAGGGGGCAGCTTTATTCACACACACGAGCAGCACACTGTACCAGCGACTGACCAACGAGCTCAAGAGTCACTTACTTAGGATCAAAGGGGTCTGAACGTCGTTTGGGTTTATTTTTAAAATGTTCTTTAAAAGTTAGGAGTAAAGACAAAACAATTTCCTTGCTATGGCTTAGACATCCTGCCACAATTCTAAGACTGTCCTTGCCTGCCCTCTGGTCTCCTTCCTATTAAACAAAACAAAACAAAACAAAACAAAAACAACTCTTCCTACACGAGGAAACCTCCACAAGGTGCTATGTTATGGAGCTAAGCTCTTCCTTTTCTAGAAAGCACATAGTAAATAATAAATGTTTGCTGAATGAATGAATGACTGAGCAAATGAACAAACTTCAATTCCACTTGCCGTCAGACCCTACACCTCACTAACCCTTCCTGCCCAGGACTTGCCATCATGTCTGCTAAGCAAAGTGAAAGCTAACCTGGGTGGATTCTGCCTCATCTTCTAGGAACCATCACTATCATCCCAACATCTTGAGTGTGCCAGCAATCTCTCTGTGGAGTCAAGCAGCACCTTCATTGTGTTTTTAAGTGGACTACTTGCATGAGTGTGAATACAGCAAGAATGATTCTTCCCATCAGGAATGTGCTGCTGCTGTGCTGTTAAAAGCTGCAGCCAGTGGTCACTGGAGGTTTTACATTATGCCAGAGACCATGTTAATGCCTTACCGGAATGATTTCACTTATTAATGAGTTTATTGCTTACTTATAGTGATTCATTATTAATAGTAACTGCCAATAAGTTAAAAGCACAAAAATCAGATAGTCCTGTAAAACAAGCTGTTATAGAAGTTCAGCATTTTTAGCTCCTAGAGTGTTTTTCTCAGATACTGTAATAAGTTTCCTGGGCTACCCCAATATCTGAATGAGGAGGAAATGAGAAAGTTCCAGGCAAGTGTTAGGAGAGCTATGCTTGGCTTTGTTTTGACAATATTATTTGGTGGTACCCATTCTTAACATGAAAAACAGGATGTCTGAGATGTTTCTTCTCACTTGCTCTGCTCTAGGTGCCATGTGCTTTTGCAGTATCTCAGTCCTAACTAAGATCTCAAGCAGTGGAAACAGAGACTTGGACCGTCTCACTTCTTGTAACAAGTGCCAGCAGATGGCAGGCCTCATAGCCCCAGGCCCTGGGAAAGCAACTAGGGACATCTGGGGGAACCTGGCTGGGGGATCCCTGGACTGCAGGACAGCTAAAGGCCCAATGTTCCCAGAGGAGCCAGGCTCCACATGGTACTCAAGATGTGATGGGGTGAGAGGAAGGAAAGTGCGTGAGAGAGGAAGACCCAGAGCTGTAGGATCAGTCACTGGAAAAGGAACGCCTGGAAGGAACAGCCATTTCACCTGTTTTTCCTTTGTGGTGCTGGGCCTTGCATGGGCTAGGGAAGTGGTATACTGCTGAAGTACATCCCCAGCCCTGAGACAGCCACTTCAAAAGAGGAATATTAAATGTCAGGATTCCTTAGCAGGAGCCTCTAGTGATCAAGAGGAGGCAGCCTTCCCACTGATGCTAAGAAGCTCATGTCAGAGAGATGGTCCATAGTGCACATTCACCAGGGTGTCAAGAAGCAAGGAGGTGAGAGGGTTGAAGCCCCCTGCACAAACCCCAGGCCATGGGCTCATTTCTCAGCTCAGCTACAACTAAGCTCTGAATCAGACCAGTAGGGCAAATAAAGGCCAGCTAGTGGTTTCCCTGCATACTTAAGAAGCCTACCACATAGGGCAGCTCCAGTCTTCAAGAGAGAGGCTGGCTCTCATAATGCATAGCATGCTGCTTCAAAATATTTCTGGCTAAAAATAAAAAAAAAAACCCAAACAAACTCTTACTTAGATTAATACAGTCACTTTAAAGAATATGTGTGCACCTATACAACTAGGACATCTTAAATATCAAGACACTAAAAAAAAAAAAGCCTCTAAAGTAAATGCTATCTTACATCTTTCCAAGACTACTCTAAAAAGCATTCAAACATTTTCCATTATGTTCTTCCTGCAACTAGCAGAGATGCCAGCTTTTGTCAATTGAGACTTGTCATCATCACCCAAGCTGGGTCTTAATCACTCTCCTAACACGTAAGACTACATTCCATCAAGTCTGACCCACACGTGAAGTTAACCAGGTTTGGTGCTGCTCATTGGTTCACACATGCCACTTCTTACTCTATACCTAGTTTGAAAACCCCATTACACCCAGGTACAGTATCTATCATCCTCTGTGGTAAGTGTACCTTTAATCAGATTCAGTGCAAGGCTCTTCTGAAGAGCCTTGAGATATCAGGCCATGGATGTGATCATCACAAGAGGGAAAAGGTGGCCAGCCTGGGAGCCACTCACCCCACTTTATAGGTGCATTGATGGACTTGGAAGACACTGATTGGACGTGGTTGGTGGTGCACCCAACACAGTTCACCACACTGTGTGCAGTGTGTCTCTGAAGCCACGCTTGTCTGAACAGACCTGGCACATATAAGGAGTTCTGTAAGCATGTGGTTACAAACTACAGTTCATGAGGTCTGCCTTGTTAAGAACCATCATCCACCATCAAATACTTTACTAGGTACTTCTGTCCTTCTCTCTGGAATTTCATCCACCTCTCTTGCTGTTTTTAGGTTCTATGTTATAGGTACACTTAAAATCAAGTCAGCAAAAAGAAGACAAAATCGGTGTAGGTCCACAGCCAAGCAGCAGTGGTTCAACAGGACTTAAATTACACTACAGGTTTAAAGAAACATCAAGGAAACAGGAAGGATTACTGTGAATCTAGAAGGAACAAAGGACCAAGGAGATCAAATCTATGCTGCATGCAGTAGAATCGCCCTTGAGCTACAGGAAAGATGAAGTGCAAGTGAGAGGACTCAGGACCCTGGGGACTAACCTGGGCTTCTCTGCTTTTGAGGACCCATATGGTAGTATGACTCTCCAGGCACCAGGAGCATACATTTCTACCTTACAAAACAGTCTTATGCAACTGATTATGTTTCTCCTTCTACTGGCTACCAGGAAACTTAAGAACAAAACTTACTACAACGATGAGGAACATTGTATGATTCTGACTCCTAGTTTCATCTTTTCTTTAGCTCTTATTTCTTTGCCCTAACTCATCCATTCACAGAAATCTCTGTTCACTACATGTTTATGTGTGGGCACTGCTCATCCCCTAGGGAGGAATGTAGTATAAATAAGTATGCCTGAAAACAGTGAGCATCCACTAGTGGCTGGCATGCATCGTATGTTGGTGCTGACTGTGTGTCAGGCTGTTCTAAGCCCTTGTCACAGCTCAACTTACTGCTTCCCTGTAAAAGTATGCTGTGCCACATTCTTCTGATCATGCCACATTAGCATTAGAAAATCTGGGGCATGTAGTCCTAGGTACATTTATAAATCATGTATGCATGCCACCTAGTTTGTTATACTTATAAAACATACACCAAAAAGTACATTTTTAAATGATGAAGAAAACCCAGAAGTTATGATTTTCTTCATAGATTGCCACATATTCTCCATATTCAGAATAAGGGCTTTATATATGACAGCCCTTCCCTGGGTTTGGAAAATTTTAGGTAAGAGAGCACACATACTTCAAGTACTTAAATCATAAGAAAAATAGTGCTTTCCTCTCTGAATAAATGAAGAAAAATAAAGTAGTATTTAAACATTTGTTAACTTTCATATTCAGTTTAATGGTTGACAGAAAGAGCTTAAACGTTAAAAAGCACTAAACCAATGAATTAATAATCAAACAAGAAGGGAATAAAATGGCTGCTTATGAACATAGGAAAAGGGAAGAAATGAGTAAAAAAAAAAAATCTACTACAGACAGCCTCCTCTTACTTATCATAAATGAAGATACTTGGCAACTGTGGGAAATTTTGTTTCAGTGTAGCAAGGGAATTCTGAGTTGTGAAAATATCAGCACCCAGTGGAGACAGCAACAGGACAGTTCTCTAGGCCCTTGGCTTAACAGAAGGGGGCTCTCAGCGGTTCTCTCCTGTGAACTTACACCTCACACCAATAACTGTTCAAACTTCCAGGCCTCACTTTGGATTCCGGAAGCAGCAAAGGCAAAGGCAGAAGGGTGATTTCTGCCCGCCCTTATCCTCCTAGTCAGGAATGCACACTGTGCTTTCTCCTGTTCCCACCCCTGGCCCACTGTTCCTGCAAACTAGCAAGCCCCACACAGAACAGTCCCTGGCTCACCTGCAGTCCCAGCTCCTACTCTCCGTCAACTCAACAAGGTGAGGGGCCCTGGGAAGATAAGCAAGCCACCTTTCCTGGAGTGCCGGAGGAAAAGCCCAGTAGAGCCCTGGAAACCAGCTCCAGAAGCTGTCTGGCTTCTTCTACACCGGTCCCAGGACGACAGCTTGGCACTTCCGGCCAGCCCTGCCCCTTCTGGTATTGCGGTAGGAGCCCTGTGCACTGGATTGTGACAGCCAGATCTCTGTACCAAATCTGAAGCTCAGTGCTCGCCCACATTGCGCAAGGTGTGCTATGCCACAACATGCAACAGGGCCAGGGCCCCAGCCGCAGTTCCCAGGCACATTCATCAGGCCCTTTGATTGTGGAAACACCTAAAGGAATGGCTGCGGGCAGGGCAGCGTGGGAGGGGAAGCACTGGACCCGCCTCTTTCAACAGGAACACTGCCCAGGCTCAGGGTGCCCTGCTGCAGCACACTCTCCAGAAAGAGTCTGAGGAATAAACATGATGTTTCTTGCAGGAGCAGACCAGAGGGGGCAGTGGTCACCTTGTGCAAACTTGTATACAGACTGTACCCACAATGGAGCCTCTGACAGTACACTGTAAGGATGCTTTTCCAGGGTTCCAGACCCTTGGAAAAGAGCTCAAGGCACTTAGTGGTCTGTATTATTATTACCGACAGCAAGCATCTTCCATTAATGACTCCTTTTATACTCCTCAGCAACTGGCAGGGCAGATCATTCTGCAGTCCCACAGGGGGACAAATTGCAAACCTGTTCCTGGCGCACAGTATTGTAGGTATCCATGCAGTAGAATCGCCCAACAGAACAGCCTGAAGAATCCAACTACTGAACAACAGTACAGCAGGTGCTCTGCTGACTAGAATTATCACCGAGGATTTCTTTCCCACACTGACTATATTAGCAAATCATATATGTAAAGAAAAATTTTCCTCCTTCACCCAAGGGATTTTTTTAAAGGGGCTTCTATAATTAAGGATGATTTAAAAATTGCAGGCAATGTAGCAAAATGAATATTAACCCAGATTTGAAACACTCTAAATAGTCATTACCCAATCAGTTACCAAACATTTCAATTCAGTAAGGAGGGGGGCAATACAGGCAGCAACAGCCAGCATTAGCATAGAATCAAAGGGGCAGGATTTACATTTACTGAAAGTTAAAAATGAAAAGAAACTACAATTAATTCATCATCATGTGCCTCCACATTGGATCATCTCCCTGGGGACACCAAGTCCAGGAAGCAAATGAACTATAGCTACCTCTGGAATCACTTTCATTTTACAAGCTGAGGAGGAGGCATGAAAAAGTCCATGGAAGATAAAAGTCATCCCCACAGTAACATTGTTTTTAATGTCCTAAACACTGGTAGGAAAGCCAATATTATCACACCTCACCAGACTTAGTTAGTAGGATACTAACCAAAGTTCCAGTATTGTACCAGGAGCCACTCTTGTGGGACAATGTTTCTGCAAAGGTGTTCCTCTAAGCTTATCCCTGCCTCCCTACTGTTAACCCAATGGGACAGGAATTGCTGAAGCCCAGCACTCCACCACCCAGTCCCCTCGCTGCTGCTCAGCTCAGCTGTGGGAGGCCAGGCAGGCTCGGGGGAGACACAATGAATGGGGGGAACATGGCCACTGGCACTGAGGGTCCTCCTGCCTTCTTGGGGCTGTCCCAATACCACCTATCAAGAGGAAGCAGATGCAAAATGATTAATACTTAAGCAAATTTAAACCTGGACTGTGAAGAAAGGAAAGGTAGGGATGACTGGCTTTTAATAGGTCCCTCCCTCAGCCAGAATTTTTCTAATTGCTACCTCAAAGTCCTCCTCCTTGGCACAGCTATCATTAACAGAAAGGAAGGATCTTTTTTATTATTATTTAAATCTTGATAGGAAAACGGGGTTTTATTTTTGATTCTGCTCATCCAGGTGGGTATAAAAATTAAAACAGATTTAATTAAAAAATGTTTTAAACTGGGTGTGGTGGCACACGCCTTTAATCCCAGTACTTGAGGTAGGAAGATCCCTGTGAGTTTGAGGCCAGCCTGAGACTACTTAGAGAATTCCAGGTCAGCCTGGGCTAGAGCAAGACCCTACCTCAAAAATAAATAAATAAATAAATAAATAAATAAGTCTTAAAACCCACTGTTTCCAGCATTCTTCCCCCCAAGAAAAGTCCCATTGGCTTTCATACACATCCCAGTGAATACACATACTTTATTTTTTTCTTAAGATGGAATTAATACAGTTTACAATTGTAACAATTGTAAGTTGTAATAATTACAATCAAGTTATAGTCAAAGGAATGTCACAAAAAAAAAAAACCTACAAAAGTTTTCTCAGGCATAGAGGAAACACCTTTAAAAGCATATTTCTTTATGAAGATTTTTCTTTCCAAAGCAAGTAATTGAAAGCTATTTTATGGTGATTGGGTACAGCTGGGTTTCACATTTGGCAGATTTTCACATTGCAAATTTGAAAATCAGACACTAACTTCTAGGTAATGCCAATGATTTTTAATACATAAGGAGTAAGGAACTTTTCATAAAAAATTAAAAAGACATTCATAGAGAATTCAGTTAATCCCATCCAGCTTAGCCAGTATTTCTACATGACAGAATTATTATACTTCTAAAGACATTTATGTTGGAAGAACTTGAACCTCTTGAAATAGGATAAAGTGGGACTCCCCTCTGGATAACATAATGAAGTTGAAAGGGGTGGGAGAGTCTATTAAGCCCTGGCCTCACAAAGCAAGATTGGAAGGGGGCCAAGTTAAGTTCTCCTAACGGTCACTGGCCTGCCTTCACTCCTGCTAAGCAGTAGAAACTAAACTCAGGAAGGGCACCTGTGGCAACTCCAAGGCGGCTGCCTAGGCATGTAAGAACACAAACTTGCTGTGTCTACTGGGCAAAATTATTTAGATAAATAGAACAGCATGCTAGAAGTCAGCTGAAGTAGTAAGAGGGGGTGGAGGAATTTTCAAGGATGGGTTGGCACTGTTTGAAATGTCTCCTAAATGCCCTTTATGAACTGTGCTAATCCTGTGCTAGGAACACTGCTTTGAGCCTCCTGCCACCCCAAGTGTGTAATGCCAAGGCAGCTGTGTGGGCGCTGCATCAGCCCACCCCAAAGCCTTGGCCGTCCAACCCCAACTGTACTGGGTCACAAGTCTTACTCTACTTCAAATGGAAAATCAAATGGAAAGCTTCTTCCTGCTTTCCCTGGGCCTTATGCAATTTGGAACATAGATTCTCACCAGCCCATTTTCCAAGCCACTTCCAGCCTCGCAAGGCAGGGAGCCATCTCTGCCTGGTCGGATCATGGCATTCTTGAATATTTTATTCTCTTAAACACCTAAGATGTCCAAAAGCTGCCATTCTAAGCTACACTTTATAACGTTTGCTTGTTCTTCAGATGGCAAAAGGCACATTCCAACCCAGCAATCACAGAACCAAAAATATGTATGTCACGGATGCCTGCTCTAGTGACAGGCACAGGCGCTGGCACTGGTGTGCCCTGCACTGATTGCAGAGGGAGCTCCTTCCCTCTCTGGCCCCACTACTCCTGCCTCTTCCAACACCTGCAGCTGATGGCCGCTTCTTTTCCTTCCTACACCATACCATACCACACCTTTGCATCCCTTGGCAACAGGATCTAATTCTACAGGTCATGGAAGAGACAACAGAGGCACATGGTCATCAGCACGGAGCTTCAACCACCTACCCTGGAACTTGTACCTTGTAGGACAGACAAGAGCTGACACAGTGGTGAGCATGGTGGTGAGAAGCTAGGGTCTCCTGTGCAATAGGGACTTAACAACCCGTTCCTCACTCTTCCAACACCATCGGAATTCCCACAATTTTTCATGTGTAGCTAAAGTGAGGGGAGCACATTGGCTTGAATCAAGGAACAAACGGCAATTTTAATGGCATGAAAGGTGCTACTTTATCATCAAAGCAGAGTTTAATTCACTATAAACCACTAGATGCTCCCTCCGTCCATGTGACTTCAGGTAGCAGTGATTCTGTCCTTAATTTCTAGTTCCCAACACTCAGCTAAGAACCCAATGAGAGCTGGAAAAATAAGACCCCTTTCCACTTGGAGACAAAATTAACAAGTTGCATATACAGTGGGGTGGGGGGGATTGAGCACGTAACACGAAGGTGATTATTGTGGGGCTGAGGAAGACTGTATTAAGTAGTGTTAGTTGAGAGGCCCCTGCAGCTCCATCTTTCATTGATAGTACAGAAAGCCAAACCAACACCTTTGCTTTCCTGTTTAAAATATTTTTACTAACTGGAGATGAAGCTCAATGGTATAGCACTTGCCTAACAGGAACAAGCCTTAGAGCCAATTCTTAGCACTGCAAAACACATCACTTTCAAAATTTCAGCATTATATCTCAGTGCAAGAAATGAATAATGAATGGGTGGCTCTGTTACTGAAAATGTTTGTAACTAATCAGAGCAGGTAATGCCAGTACTTGAACATACAATGAAATAAGAAGCCTGTGGGGAGGGGGAGGTAGCACTGGCCAAATCCTTGAAGGAAGATAAATTCTCTGAAAGAGATGAAATTTCACAAGAGATAAGGAAGCTGTGAAGAAAGGAACCTGGCTACCACAAAATTCACACCAAAGATCTACCAATAGCAGATAGCTTAGGAAGAGATAATGCATTTAAAACACACACACACACACAGAGAAGGGGGGGGGAACAGAGTAACACTGACTGGGAGGGTTTATTGAAGTAGACTTGATATAGCAGCTGGAGAAGCAAAGTAAGATGAGAAGGCAAATTAACCAAACAAGCTCAGTGGAAGGCCTTGAAGCTAGGTGAAAAGGTCACTCTCCACTCATACAAAACATCCAGGATCAGCTCACCCACAGACAGAAGGTAGGCTTGTTGGCACTTGGGGCAAACAGAGACTGACTTCTGACCATTAGGTACAATGTTTCTCTTGATGATGGTGAAAATGTTCTAAGATCAGAGTGTGGTGATATGCACACAATTTTGAACACACTAAAAATTACTCCACAGTTTAAATGAGTGAATATTAATGGTATGCAAATTATATCTCAATAAATCAATTAGGGCAAAATGAAACAAACCCACCAAAAAAAAAAAAAAAAAAGACCAATCCCAGAAAAAATGGTGGAAAGACGCTGCCTTGCTGAAACTGAGAGTACCTCAGCATGCTGTGAAGAGATCTGGCGAGAGTGAACATCCTATTCCCACCACTCCCACTGGCCTCTGGAGTCATCTCCAAAATCTATACTGGATGAACCCATGATCTGGTTTTTCAAATTAAACTTGAAAGAAATTACAGGTGACTGCAAAAGATAAGGAGCTCAAATGTCATTCCATTTATTTATCTAGAAGTAGAGTTTAGTCACTAATTACACACAAATATCCCTCAAAGACATTTGCATAACCCAGCAAAGGTGAAGGTATTCACTGTTCAGAAGAACTCCACTATGAAACCATATACAACCTCAGAGCAGAGGAAGGCCTGAGTGACCCCCTCAGGTCTTACCTGTCTGCTATCTGAAAGGCACCAATCTGCAGACCTGAGACACACCCCCCTGAGCCCCTGCAGAATTATGAAAGCAATCTGTCTGGGATGAGGAATAAAAACTTAAAATTCTTGGATTCTAATATCACGCAGTTCTACAGACTTCCTTGATTTTCTAAAGAAATCAACAAAATGTTTCTCAAGCCACCTAGAACCTGTGCCTTTTGTCCTTCAGTTAAGCAGAATCATGTGTATGGCACTGGTATGAGTATGGGGGTGGTGGTTCAGGGAAAGCTTCCCTGGAACATCCTGGCCTTGGGGCTGTGGATATAGCACAGGTGACGAGGGCTTTCCTTGCATGCACAAAGATCTGGATTCCACCCCAGCGCTGCATACACTAGGGGTGTTGGTGCATGTCTATAATCTCAGCACTCAGGAGGTGGAGGCAGGAAGATGAGCAGTTAAAGGTAAACCCTGGCTACATAACAAGTTCTAGGCCAGGCTGGGTTATTGGATGCCTGTAGCCAAAATTAATAAGGAAATAAATACCTTAAAATGCCTAATCTCAAAACAGTGGTCAGATTCTACTATAAAAACACTAGAGAACATATCCCTAGCCTGGTGTCAGGGAAAAAGTGACCTTGAGACTGGGCTGGAGACGTCTTCCTATGTAAGGAATTTCATTGCTCTGTTATGATGCATGCAGGGGACCTGATACCCATCGAACACAATTGACCACTGAGGTGGGAGAAGTTTCATAACTTCAAAGGCCAAATGTGGTAAGAAATATTCTTCCCCTACAGGCTAAGTAATATAAACCTAAGAAATATAGATGCTTCTTTCTCAGCTGCACACGGCCCCAGTGTTGTCTGCAGATAAGAGGGCAGGCCCTGGCAGGTGGCCCTTCAGACCACACTAAACCCCTCTGAAGCAGTGCCTGAGTGCTCTGGTTGATGTGCATTGAACCATTACATTACCGAGCAGTGTGCTTCTTACCTATAATTCCACTGTCTTTGCTCTCCAGGGTGGAACTAGGGCTGCTAATGGTCTCACAGGGACTTTTGTTGGCTGCCGTCTTGCTGACACAGCTATTCAGGGTTGAGCAGGGGCTATCGGTGCTAGGAGATGCCGTGCTGCTTGTGAGTGTGGAGCAAGGACTGATGCCTTGGCTCAGAGCTGTGCACTGCAAGATGAACGGAAGGAGGAGTTAGAGTGGCTTACATAGGACGTTTCGACACATTCTTTTGTTTTGAGGGCTGAAACAATGAACTAAACCCAGGAGAAAATGGAAAGACAGGTTTTAACCTCTAGGTGAACATGACTATAGCTACACAGGGTGTGTATATGGTCTAAAAGGGAAATGTCTTTGTTCTGATCCCCTCCTCAAGATTTTCTTTCCATCAAAAGGGCAGTCTTAGCAATGGTTTTGCGGAGATGCACAGCTGTAATGCAGAGATGGCAGACAGGCAGACTTCCTCTCATTTAAAATCTGCAGAAGACAAATGGGTTATTTGACCTCTGTACAGAAAACCCAGGGACTGTGTTTTTGCAATGTTTCATGAGCATGCAGCCCGATTCAATTCCTGAAGATTTATGGGCTCTGCATTCAGGGAAGAAGACTGTGGCCACTGCTGTCTCAATTCACCCCTAACACCTCCTGGCAGGGACCCTGGCTGGGGGCGGGGTCTCCGGCCCCTCTCTGCTATCCACATATCTCATGGCAGGCAGGAGGCTGCTGCTTGTGCTCCCTTGGATTGGGAGGGGGTGCTCTTTTCCTAGATGAACCTTTTGATCTCATTTTTGTCTTTGCCTCTTCTCCTGTAAATCGTTTCTTTACCACACTGATTCCCCTCACCCCAAATCCCAGCAGCTATAAAACCAAAAACAAAACAAAAACAAAAAAAAAAACCCACCACACAGGAAAGACACACGAAAGCAGTCAGGTGAGAATGGTGTTATAGAATTAAAAGTAGTATCATTACCAAACAATTCTTTTAAGTCACTTTCAATCTCATAGCCACTATTCCTGGGGTGGTAACTAGAAGGTTAATGTGGATATTTTCTTAAGTTCTGCTCCTTCTTTAGCCACAACTGCCCCCCCCCACACCAAAAAAGACCCAGAAACTTTTCTAATAACTTTCACTACACAGTAACCCAGAGCTCATTTGACCAATCATGTCCCCCTTGGATGTGTGTATGTGCGGGTGGGGGTGTCTGTTCATCATGTCATTCATCCTTCTGAGCAGGTATGAAATGCAGAATAACTCTCAGGCATTACCATGGCTTCATTTTTGTCGTCAATGGTTATGTGTGTGGCACTTGGGATCCCTTCTCCCAGTAAAAATCCCAGCCTTGTCAACAGTTCTTGAGCTGCTGGCGAACAGCTAGGTTCATTATCGGCCTTTGCTTCTGGAACAAAGAAAGAAAACAATGAAGATGCCACTCTGGGAATTTCAGCAATCGCATCTGCACTCCAGCTGCCTTGCTGGTGCTTTCCTATATTCTTACAAAACGCACCAAGTTTGATAATGCGCCTCTCCTCTAGCAGTACATTCTAATTCAGAGGATGTGACAGGTTATGAAAACAGTTAACAGAGAAACTCCAAGTGCAGAGGGTGAAATATTTGACCTGAACCAGAAAAACCCGTCATTATCTGACAGCAATTCTTATTCCCACATTGTGTGAAAAAAACTATGAGCATTTTACATATTCCTTTGGGTAAGAAAAGGCTTCCACTCCATCTTACCCTTGAAGAAATCCCAGGTATGGTGGCTCACTCCTATAATCCCAGTACTCAAGAGGGTCTCCATGAGTGTAAGGCAAGTTTGGGCTACCTGAGATCCAGGTTAGCCTGGGCTAGAGTGAGACCCTGCCTCAAAACTCCCCTTCCCCCAAAAGAGCACAGTACAGCCAATAATACCACAAGAGGCTAGCAGAACATAAAATCCAAGTGGCATGCTGGCAAAGACTCAGGCTGTTTAGATGTTGGGACAAAACTGAAACCCAAGTTCTCATTAAACAAAACAAGGGAAAAGGGCCTTGGTGGAAAACTTGCTGTGAGTCAAAACTGGGATTCCAGCTTAGGTGCCAGTCACTGAGAATCCACATTGAAACAAAGATTGAAAATCCCAGTGAAACAGGCCAGAGACAGGATTTACAAACGCACTACCGTCTCTGCAGAACTGTAGAAAATTGTTCTCAGAAGGCTCTATGGTAAATGTTTTCCTCCTGAGGTTGTGTATCCAGATTTCTGCACTTAAGAAAGTGTTGGATTGGTCTTAAATGTTGAGCTAGAGTTTAATCTTAAATCTAAAAGCCCAAAGGTATTTGGCTTTTGTCAATTATGGTTGATAAATAAAATGTCAACATTATTCTAACAACTCCCACATTTTCAAATCAGTAGCCACTGGGATAAAATAATGCACAAACACAAATTATGATTATACAACTTGACGCTTAATAATTTGCAACTTAAAAAATTGTCCAGGCATCTAGACCCATACATACATGTTTAAACCCATTTTCTTGAGATGGGGAAATCTTCCAATAATGGATGGAGGACTTACAAAACTCAAATGAGGAGAAAGGAACATAGTGAAGCTACAGTTGAGCTACAAGAGCACCAATGTCCAATGTTAACCCTGTCTTTTGTAAACAACTGCAAAAAAAAAAAAAACAAAAAAACAAAAAAACAAAAAAACAGAGCAGAGCTTTCTAGAAGACAATGTGGATTATCGTGTTCTACAGTGGTTTTGCTAAATCATGCACAGGAATGGCAGTTATGCAGGAAACCAGGCTTCCAGTATCTTCATGAAAGGAAAAATACCCTACTGCTTGCTTGTTCTGAAAAGTTCTCAATGCTTGGTGCATGAAGACAAGCTGTTTATAGGTTGGATGATTTTTGTCACCTTAGAAAACTGTAGTGCTAAGGTAACCAACGCTTGATTGTTCTGGGTTGAGAGTCCTGATATTTCCAGATCATTTGAGTTAAACTCATAACATGGAGATAAGTGGCACCATGTTAACACAGGGCAAGGGATCCACCCCAGGGTGGGCAGACCACACCCCTACCATGGCACAACAGAAGGTCCCTTCCCACCTGACTTCAAACTGCACTTAGGTTCTCAAGGCAGATGCGCACTCGGGAAGTAGGATGAGAAACAAAGCAAATCAGCACAACCCAGGCGCGCCCAAGGGTTGGACCGGGGACAAGTTTCATATGCCTCTCCCACACCCTCCAGGCCTCACCCCTGTCCCTTAGTGCCCCAGGGCTCAGGCAGCTCTTTATCACAGGTAGCAGGAGGATGAAGGCAGGGGAAGATACAGATAAAAAGGGGAAGAAGTGGATAAGGGGGCAGATCTCAGCAGTTTCTGTACTCCACACCCCACTTTCCTTTCAAAATAGTCCCCACACTGCTGCTCCATTGTGACTATGCCCTAGGAAGTCTAACTTCTGGATCAACCTGAAATGCTCTGGGGAAACAGCCAGAAACAACTCCCATTTGGCAGCGACTGTGGAGGCCAAGTGCAGCTGCACACCCGGGTTTGGCTGCCACAAAATTCACCCTGACAACAAACAGAGCCACACAGCCTGTGTCTCACCTGGGACTCTTGGAAGTCCCACATCCTGTAGGCCCTACATATAGCAGAGGTACACCACCACCTGGCAGCAGAGACAATGCCACACTGTACCTGCAGAGAGACCCTATATTCTCAAAGTGGAGGGAGGAAGGGACAGAAGGAAGGAGGGGAAAGAAGAAAGAAAGGGAGGGGAGGAAGGAGGACAAGAAAGCAATGAAGGGAAGAAGGAAGGAGGGGAGAGAAGGAAGGAAGGAGGAGGGAAAGGAAAGGAAACTAAAAAGTGACTAGTTAGCCAGGCATGGTGGTACATATCCGTAATCCCAGTACTCAAGAGGCTGAGAAAGGAGGATTGCTGCTTTGAGTTTGAGATCAGCCAGGGCTACCCAGTAAGACACTGTTTCAAAAAATCAAAGCAAGCAAACAAACAAAGACCAGGTGTGGTGGTGCACGCCTTTAATCCTAGCACTGGGAGGCAGAAGTAGGAGGATCGCTATGGGTTCGAGGTCACCATGAGAATACAGAGTGAATTCCAGGTTAGCCTGGGCTACAGTGAAACCCTATCTCGAAAAACAAAACAAAACAAAAACAAAAAAACTCCACATGACCAGTCATCCAAACCTTCCCTGCTGAGCTGAGCTGAGCTTCCAATATTACTGGCTGAGTTGAAAGGAAAAACCATGGCTGGAGAGATAGCTCAGTGGTTAAATGTGCTTGCTTGCAAAGCCTAAAGGCCTAGGTTTGACTCCCCAGTACAAAGTGGCTCATAAGTCTGGAGTTTGTGTACAGTGTCAGGAGGCCCCGGTGTGCCCATACTCACTCTCTGTCTCTGTCTCTGTCTCTCTCTCTCTCTCTCTTAAATAAATAAAGGGAAAAGAAAGAAAGGGAGGGGACGAGGGAGGGAAAGAGAAAGGAGAAACCGAAGTTCATGATTAGTTAGCTAATCCCTTAACTGTCCAACTAGAATTGGTTATTACCAAAGTTCTAGGAGCCCAATGAGGTTCAGAACGAATGGACAGACATTCTTTATTTCATTTTCCATCCATAAAGTCACTGCGATTTTATTTCCTCCAAAGGATTCCCAACTCTCTTTTATATTCTTCTATTTTCTAAAATGACATTCTAATGACCTTCTCCTTAAAAGGCCTTCTTCAGTCTGAAATCCTTAATGTCCACCACGCTGTTCATGTCTTTCCCTAATGCACACAACCTTCTTTATCTGAACTTTTCATGCTGGTGGAAGGAACCCCTGTGTGAAGACTGACAGTGCAATTCTGGGAGAAATGAGATGCCTGGGAAGCTGTACACATCCACTCCCCTATGAAATGGAAATTAATTTATACTGCCAAATACTGTACTTTGAACACTGCCAAATGATCTTCTATAAGTGACTTATTATTCCAGAATGGCCTCCAAACCAAATTCTACTGGGCCAGTCTGAATGGCAAGACTATATTCACTCATATAGTTAATATTAGTTCACTTATGATCACACTTTACCCAATGTCACTGAGATGAAGGCCATAGAGAAAGAAGACCTCATTTCTCTTCATATCGCACAATATGCGAAGTATTTATGATGGCTGTATCTGGAGCCTCAAGCTTCCTAGGAATCCAGTAGACTAACAGACTGTAATGATCTTCCCACTAATCTTCCCACAGAATCAGTATCACACCACTGTGGAAGCTTAACCCACATGGAAAGATAAATAAAAATGATTGGATCTCTTCCTCCATGCCTGTTTAGCAACCCACATACTGTTTGAGGACTATGCATAAGGCACAAACACCAAAGAGCAGTTCATAAATTAAGCCACTTAGTTACTGCCCTTAAGACTTCAAACCACTGTACCGGTAATAGTCTTCTTCTTACCTTTCCTGACTGGCTGGGATAGAGAAATACATTCTCCATGTCAAATTTATTCTGAGCCTCTTCTGTTGTAGAACCCCTCCCCGACCTCAGTGTTTGCATCACAGTAAATTGGTTACCCATTTCCTGTATGTGGTGAGCCTTAAAACCAACAATGAATGAGAAACACCTTATAAACCACAAGATGCTATGAAGTCTGTTCCTATCTCTACCAGTATTAAACTGACACCACACTTCTCACTATTAGTTCATTTTCTGGTTTCACAAGTTCATAAGCATTTTTAATGTGTTTATATTTCCATTTTTTTTTTTAGAGACAGAGAAGGCGGGGGAGAGACACAGAAAGCAAGGGAATGGGCCCGCCAGGGCCTCCAACTACTGCAAATGAACTCCAGACACATACACCACCATGTGCATCTGGATTACATGGGACCTTGAGAATCAAACCTAGGTCCTTAAACTTCACAAGCATGTGCCTTAACTGCTAAGCCATCTTTCCAGCCCATCATTTGTTTTTTTTTTGCACTTATGTTTCACTTACAAAATATATAGGCATTTACAATTTTTTGGTCCAAATAGCTTCTTTTATTCCAAGCTGATTGCTGAATGTTCTCTCTATGGCCTGGGCTCACTGCTGTGTTTCCCACCTAATCATTCCTACTTTTTAAAGCTACAGTCTATTAGAACTATGAGGGTCCCTTAAAGTTCTCAGCGGCCTTTCCCAAGAGGAGGCTCTTCTCCACCATGCCCCCATGCTCCTCATACTCTACAGAGCACTGGATATTGCGGTCAGTGCCATCATTCACTAGATAAGTGACCTTGAACAACTAACCTATACTAAATTCCCAACACAGTATCACAAACCAAATCTGTTAACTGACACAGGCTCTGAATTTAACCTTAAGCCCCTTTTCCTAGCCACCATCTACCCACTAGTATGTCTCTTGTCCTCCTTGATTGCAATAAATGTACATTTTCCATTCTTTGTGGCTATTTCTCCTTAGCTATCACAATTCCCTTTTCCTTAAGATTTTCAACCCCCCCAAAAACATACTTAGAATGGAGCATTTATCTGTGAATCTGCTGTTTCTAGGCTACAATACTAAAACATAGCTTTCATATATCTTTAAACTTTTCATTTACCCCATGCTAGAAATTGTCACTAAACTTTAGCATTTCTTCTTTCAAAGTATATCTTAAGTGAGTCTTTCTCACAAACCTAGATAACTTTCAGACTATGACTCTATTACAATGAATTTTCATTGTCTTTTTTCTATTCCTTTTCAAGCCAGGAGATTCTCAAACATTTTGGCTTTAGGACACACTCTCAAAAATTACTGAGGACCTCAATGGGATTTGGATTATGAAGGCTGAATCTATTGGTATTATTTCATAAGAAATTAAAAATTTTTAAATGTGTTCATTTTAAAACTGATAACATGTTAAAATGTTGACAACAACTGGGCATGGTGGTGCATGCCTTTAATCCCAGCACTCTGGAGGCAGAGGTAAGAGGATCACCATGAATTCAAGGCCAGCCTGAAACTACATTGTGAATTCCAGGTCATCCTGGACTAGAGCAAGACCCTACCACAACCCCCCCCGAAAGAAGATGCTGACATTTTAATTAAAAAAAAAAACTATGCTTTTTAATTTCAAAAGTGAGGAAGAAGGACTCTTTTACTGTGTGATTTATGGGAGGTTTCTCACATCAGCTCGCCCATTCACTCTGCTGAGATATACCTGCTTTTTAGTGCTGGGTACTGAACTAGTTTTCTTAGTGTGAAGGCCTTGCACTCACTCACCATGCCACTGAGCTGCAGCCACAGTCCTGGCATGAATTCTTTCGGTTTAGGCATGCGAAGAACTCCAGCCTGTACTTGGTAATGATAGGAGCCTTTTCACTTCATTGAGGATATTCTTCCCTGATAGCACATTAAAACCTGACAGACAGTAAAAGTTACTTAAAGGTAACTTCTAATGTTGACCTGTCAGATATAGCAATAAGCTTGTTGTAGTCTGTTACTATAAAATCCAATGAGCTACTTTAGGGGTTTTGTTCTGTTTTATTTATTTATTTTTGGAGATATACACTTGGCAGGCATTTTATCATGGAGCTAGCCCCCTAGTCCTGGTTTTGTTCTTTTTTGTGCTAGGGAATAAACCCAAGGCATTGTGCATGCTAAATAAATCCAGGCACTGCCACTGCGCTACCCCTAGTGTGTTTCATATTTTAAAGGGATTATTTACTCATGTAAGATTTTGTTATATCCTAAGTTGTGTGAAATGGAAAATTTTTGTTTTGTAAATCTTAAAAATGTTGGCTGAAAGCCAAGTGTGGTGGTGCATGCCTTTAATCCCAGCACTTTGGAGGCAGAGGTAGGAGGATTGCCATGAGTCTACGACCACCCTGAGAATACCTAGTGAATTTCAGGTTAGCCTAGGCTAGAGCAAGACCTTACCTTGAAAAACCCAAAATAAAAACAAAGAATGTTGGCTGGAGGGATGGAGAGATGGCTTAGTGGTTAAGGTGCTTGCCTGCAAAGCCAAAGGACCTCAGTTCAATTCCCCAGGACCCACATAAGCCAGATGTACTAGGTGGCTCATGCATCTGGGGTTGTGTCTGGAGACCCTGGTGTACCCATTCTTTCTTTCTCTCTCTCTCTTTCTCTGCTTTGTTGTTGTTCTCAAATAAATAAATAAAAAGAAAATATTTTTTAAAAATGTTGGCTGAGAGATGGCTTAGCAGTTAAAGTGCTTCTATGCAAAGCCTAAGGACCCAGGCTCAATTCCCCAGAACCCATGTAAGCCAGATCCGTAAGGTGGCTAAGCATCTGGAGTTCCTTTGCAGTGCCTGGAGGCCCTGGAATACCTACTCTCTATATCTACCTCTCTCTCAAATAAACAAATAAAATATTTAAAAAATGTTGATACATTCCATTATACAATATTAAACTTTCATAATCATTAATATCACAAGAGATCTTAACAGAAAATTCTTGGGAAGCATGAAGCTCAATGTGACTGATGTAAATTTCCCCCAAACAATTCTGACTTAAAAGGTCAAGTTTTAGAATTGACAACTAATCCACTGAGGGGTTTTTTTTGGGGGGGAGGGGTAATCTGTTTTGCTTTTAATTGAAGGGAGCAGCTCATTTCATTCCTTTGGAAGAAAATGTGACACGAATATCCAATTCTGGTCAACCATTTTTGTCAGTCATTATTTTAAAAAAATGCTGTTCTATTTGAAAAGCAGCTCATCCAACAGTCGCAAAAGGTTTTGCTCAAGACAACTACCACACTCAGCGTGCAGCAGAAACACTTTATGCAGACTTCCCATTTCATCACCCAGAAGATTAAAATGATAGGGATTCAAGGGTCAAGATTTAATCACATTCATTATTTTTAGTGCCTTGTCAAGGACATTCAGTGAATTATTAGACTTGATGCACGTGTGTGGCAGTGAAGAAAAATACCAAGAATACTTGGGTAGCCTTTGTCCCACCTTAAAAAGCAAGCATCAGAAATGCTACTGAAAACTGTTTTTTTTTTTTTTTTAATTTATTTATTTGCAAGCAGAGAGTGATAGGAGAGAGGCAGACCAAGAGAATGGCCAGGGCTACCAGCCACTGCAAACTAACTCTGGGTGCATGTGCCACTTTGTGCATCTGGCTTTACATGGGTACCAGAGAATCGAACTAGAGTCATTAGTGTTTGTAGGCAAGTGCCTTTACTGTTGAGCTATCTCTCCAGCCCCTAAAAAGTAGTTTTAATTATTATAAAGAGTTTTGGCCCAACAAATACCTAACAGGACCTTAAAGATACCTTAGGAGTCCATAGCCCACATTTTGAGTATCTCTGTGTTAAGTCTACACCCGTGTTAAAGGAAGACCTTTTTCTTAAAATAAAACAAAACAAAAAAACCCATTAACTATATCTGCGTTTTCTTTATCCTTGTAATGGGTCCTATATATTCCATCCTCTGCTTAATTTCTTGGCAATAAAAGAGGGTCTAAACTTACCAATTCTGTTTCCTTGTCACTTACTTGTAACCTCATCTTATCCACCTTCATAGCTTTCTGAAATACCTCTATGACACACACTCACTTTTATTTTTGATTTTTTAAAGACTTATTTTTATTTATTTATTTACTAGAGAGAAAGAGAAAGAATGGGCACGCCAGGGCCTCTAGCCGCTGTAAACGAACTCCAGATGTACGCGCCACCTTGTGCATCTGGCTTACGTGGGACCTGGATAATCAAACCTGGATCCTTAGGCTTCACAGGCAAGTGCCTTAACCACTAAGCCACCTCTCCAGCCCTGTTTTCTCCTTTTTCAGCAGCATACTTGTTCTTTTGATTTTGCTATAGATTTTTGGCCTTGCAAATGCTGTCCTGCAAGTGAAAAAATAACATAAGAGACACAGGAAAGCCCATGGTCCTCAGGGCTCAGAGGTCTTAAGCCCTGGGTTCCCAGGGCACAGTGGTCTTTGAGTTCCTCTCTTATACCCTGAGATGGTGTTTCTTCAGCCTGTCCTTTATAGCTTACACAGGAAATCCCAAAGTTTCTCAGTCCTCTTCTCTCAAAAAGAATCAGATCTTTTTCCCTAGTCTAACTTACCTCAGTTTGCTTCCAAGGCACAGAACTACCCAATTTACATGCTCAGCTCTTTCTTGAGACCCAGCTTGATTTCCCAGCTGTTGGTTGGGCACTTTCGCATAGCTGTATCACTAGCAATCAAGGGAACACTCCTGAACAAGTCAAATAAAAGTGTTCAGTCCCGTCGCCTGCCGAGTCCTCCTACAGTGGCCTCTGCATGACAGTCGAGGTTGTCATCTCCCTCTTCCTGTTGTTCTCAGGCCCTCACAGCCCCAACATCTCAGGTACCGCCTCTTTCAACGTATCACCTGCTCTAACTTGATGCTTTCTCCCTTCCCTGATCAACAAATTTTCTCTTCATACCTCCCTCACAAAAGCTCTTCCAGTCCACTCCACCCTATTCACTTTCAGATATTCGGGTTTAAATGTCTGTATGATTCCTCATCCAATTTATATGTTATAATCCTAACCCCCAGGGTGATGGGGCCTGCAGAAGGTCACTGGGAGTGCACAGCTCCCATGATGGGGTTCAGGCCCTTCAGGAAAGGAGGAGCTGTGATCTCTTTCTACCACACAACCTATGGGGGCAAGACGGTTGTCTATGCTCCAGGATACGGACCTCATCAAACAAGAAGCCTGCAGGCTCCTGGATTCTGACTCACTACTCTCAATCACTGTGAGAAATGAATTTCTACTCTTTCTAACCCACCTGATTTATTTTTGTTATGCAGCCTCCATTGGCTTCCAGGGGGATCTCAGGGCAGAGCATACCAAGTCTTTCTCATGCTCAGCATCTCTACCTGCTCAACTGCTGGTTCATCACAGTTTAGGTTAGTCTACATTACTTGCTACTTTTAGTTCTATCCACTTTGTATACAGATTTGAATCCTGTACTAGACACTAAAGTTCAATGAAGAAAGGACCTATGATTGATAACTCATCTTGAACGGCACCTAGCATAGTGCTTTTCAATTTAGCAACTTACTATTTATTGAAGGAAATGTAGAATGGATGTACTACTACCTCTAGTCTCCCTTCCTCTGGATACACACTAGTCATGTGCACATCTCCACTTCCATCTAAATCTCAATTAACCACTAGACGAATGTGCTTTACCAGTCTAAAAAGCTGAGCATTAAAGCTAAAAGCAGGATGCAGGTAACAGTTATGCTTTATTTCTAAACTAGGTGGTGGGTGAACAGATGCCATTATTCTTTATATCTCCTTACTTCTCCAAATCTTTTTGAATGTCTGAAACAGTCATTAAAAACAAAAGGCATCAAGAAAATATTTAAACATTTACCTAAAATAGATGTCATCTTCAAAATAAAATAGTTTGTGTTTAGTTATTTTGTTGTTTAATATGTGTTAAGTTTTTTAAAGTTGTGTTTAGTTTTTTGAGACAGACCTGCGAGTAGCCCTAGCTGCCTTACAACTTGCTATGTATGGTCTCGAACTTGTAGTGTCTTCCTCCCTCTGCCTCCCGAGTGCTGGGATTACAGTTGTATATCACTATAGTACTTAAATGTGAAGTTTTAAAAAAAATTTTTGTTATTTTTATTTATTTATTTGAGAGTGACACAGAGAGAGAGAAACAGGCAGAGAGAGAGAGAATGGGCACGCTAGGGCTTCCAGCCACTGCAAACAAACTCCAGATGCGTGCGCCCCCTTGTGCATCTGGCTAACATGGGTCCTCGAACCGGGGTCCTTAGGCTTCGCAGGCAAGCGTTTAACCACTAAGCCATCTCTCCAGCCCGTGAAGTTTTATTACTAACCAGACTACCAGAAAAAAATCTTTCCTCATACTCTGAGATTAATCTTTACTAAGCAATGACTCATTACACTAAGAACTTTCTCATCCCTCCCTATCAAGGCATGTCTAAACTGCTAATGATATAGTAATACAAAGCCAAACAAATTATGGTTGCCCTAATTCAAAGAAATAAAGCTATGAATCCTATAATAACTTAATAGTTTCCTCTAATTTTTCTGAGTATCCGACCTCTCCTTCTTCCCTTTTCTTTTCTTTCCCTTCCCCTCCTCTTCCTTCCCTTCTTCTCTCCTTCTCTCCCTCCTTCCTTCCCTCTCTCCCTCCCTTCTTTGTGATAAGGTCCCATGTATCCCAAGGTTGACCTCAAACTCATTATTTAGCCTAGGATAATTTGAACTCCTAATCCTCCTGCCTTTACCTCCTGATTGTTCTGGGGTCACAGGAATACACCACCACAACTGTTCTGTTATGTAAGTCTAGGGACTGAACCCAAAACTTCCAGTATGCTAGGTAAATACCGTACCTAAATAAGCTACATCCTCAGTCTGAGTGTTCTTTCCCCTTTGAGTAAAGGGATTGTTTGGAGGGGTGGGGAGGCGGTGAGTTAACAATAGGAAGCTTATTTATAAAGAACCTATTCTAGATGGCACATAGCTTATAAGAATCAGTTGACGGGGGTGGGAGGGGAATGAGGGAAGGGCTATATATACTGTGTTTGAGAATTCCATTAAGCCACTCCTTTTGCTGGAGCTGAAAATGCTGTGTTTCAAACATATTTTAAACTACTGTAAAAGAAATGTTTTTTGTTTTTTTTTTTTCCTAAAGATGCTGACAGGCAAATGTAAACTTTAATAAGTAGGTGCTTTGCTTACAAAACACCATTTACCTGGTTCCAAGATGGTTAAAAATTGCAAATTACACACTAATGGAATTCCTCATAAATTAATAAAAAATTTTAAGTGCTCACTGTTTTTATTTCACTTTGATTTCAACTTCAGAGTTAAGAATCAAGAATTAGGGCTGGAAATGGCTTACCGGCTAAGGCGCTTGCCTGCAAAGCCGAAGGATCCAGATTTGATTCCCTAGCACCCACGTAAGCTAGATGCACAAGGTGGTGCATGTGTCTAGAGTTCATTTGCAGTGGATAGAGGCCCTGGTGTGCCCATTCTATCTATCTGCCTCTTTCTCTCTCTCAAATTAAATGATTTTTTTAAAAAAAATCAAAGAATTAATGGAGCTGCATGACCACAAAACACAAGTGCAATAGCACAGTGTGGAAAGGATAGTTCAGACATTTAGGAATAACCTATTTCACAAGTCTACATAAAATTTCAAAGTCATCTCACAAGGAGCTGTTTTCAGTAGATTTGTTAGTTTGATGAATACTGACAGGTTACCACTGACAGCAGCCAAGGGTCTAGAGACTAAAATAAGAAAGCCCAGAGAGAGCATGGGAAGAAGGCAATATCTAAAAGTGAAACTTCAGTGACAATGCTGGTATTAAACCCTGGAAATTAAGAGTTTTCACATTGTGCCTATGTACATGTTGGGCTAATATTCAAAACTCAGTTAATTCTAGTTAGTGCAAACCTTTCCTTTAGGTTCAATGACCTGGACATAAAACTTTAATACGGCAGTCTTAATGAATTCCAGTGAAGCTTAAAGATTCCATGAGGAGAACAAGGCACATCACTCTTTGATGATGGTCAGATTCAGTTCTGTCAGGCAATTTTCATCAACCAATGAAGTAACTGCTGGGGCTTGTGCCATACCATGGCCACCTGCACATGTGACCATAAGAAAGCAAACATGAACCACACCCCATCTCATGCCTCAAAACAGTAAGTATGTACTCTGTTTCTTAAAATTAGCCAAACTAGAAACATTAGCTCCTATATTTACAGGTCCTGTATGTCGTGATTTGGGTCTCCATGGATCCTGAAGAAGCTGAATCAGAGAATTCAGGTCTCAGGAGTCAGCAACATGTGCAAATTTTGGTCACTCCATCAAGACCAATAGCTACTCTTGAATTTAGCAGGGCCAGAGCCAAGCACATACATACCTCCTCTTGCCAAGAAAGTGGGCCAATTCTCCCTCTGGCCAGGGGAGAAAAGTTGACAAAGAAAACCAATTGTTAACCTGTTTTCTTAGTTCAATAGAAATCTAAATCTTCCCTGTACTCTCACAGCAGAAGAATCTTGCACAGAACCCCAAGAATCCTCCCAATGGTATCTAAGTTGAAACACCAAGGCTTAGTCAGCCAGGACTACAAAGACTGGTAAGTAGTCATCTGGGTAACAGGAAGAAGGATTAGTCCAAATGGGCAGAGAATTGGTAAATTTGATGACTGACACTTGTGACGTTTTAGATGCAAAATGTCCCCAGTAGCCTCAGGTATTGGGATCCTTAATCCTCAGTTGGTGACACTGTTTGGGAAGGTGTAGGAACCTTTCGGGAAAGAGCCTTGCTAAAGGAGTATGTCACTGGAGATGGGTGCTGAGGTATTACAGTCCAGCCCCACTTGGTGCTCTACGCTTTCTACTTCCTCCCTGCTGATGTGAAGGTGAGGCTCCATCTGCTTGTTCCTGCCATGCTTTCCCGCCAGATAAAATTTCTCCTTGAAGCTTTAAGCTGAAATAATTCATTCCTTTCCTAAGCTGCTTCTGGTTGGGTATTTTTTATCTCGGCAATGAGAGGTTAACTTATTTCAAAGGAACCAATTTTGTATTCTTTTCAATACATGGAAAAGAAATGAGAGAGAGAGAGAGAGAGAGCAGGTCATGAGCACGAGTGAATTCACTAAAGGGAGACCTGCTATATTGGTCAACAGCTGTTCTAACCGGACACCAGAATAGGTTTTCCACCTTCACCACACACACCTAGTGCCTTGCCCCACTTGGCCCAAATCCTTTGTTGGCCATGCAGAAAGAGCAGGGTAGACTTTCTTGTGCTGGGATGCCTGCAATAACACCTCTTTCCTGCCCAGTGTATGCCTCAAAGTATCTTCTCCTCTATCCATCCCAAACTTCATGACTTCGCCTTCTGCCTTTGAGCTCATTTTTAGCTATATTTTTCAGAACCATCCATATAACTTTCCTGACATGCCCTACTTCCTGCCATGCATCCCCAGAAACACTCAAGTCATACATAATAGTTACAACATAAAGAGGTGGTTCCCCAGACCACCAATGAAGTGGCAGAGAGAGAGGAGGCCAGTGTTTCAAAGTGGAAACATAGATGAGTTTTCTCTCTTAAGTTCTTTCAGCATTACTATATATGCATGTACATACACTGTGGGCAAAATGAGCCTCTGTACACAGACCAAGATTCTTAATCTCTGTTTCCCCAGGAAAATAGACAATATGTTCAAAACATGTTGTGGACAAAGTAAAGGTCATACAGCTGTGAAATGAGTATGACCTAGAAAAGAACAAGTAATCTGAATTGTTTAAAAATAAACCACTAATGCATCTACTAAATGCTATATGTGTATAACATCTATTATATTTACTTCCAGATTTTAAAATTATATGTATTAACCTCATGAAAAGTTTTCAATTTGAGTATTTTTCTGGCCGGTCCCTATTTTCATCCCCCTAAAGAAAATCACATAAGATGTTTAATTTTGTTAAGGCTTTCAAAACTTACCAAGTACTACTAAGAAAGCTAGGCATTATACACTTTCTCTATTTAAAGTTTCACATTTTTGCCAAAACCTGCAATTGACTAATTCTAAAGTTATATCATAACTTATCAAAAACAAAACAAACTTTTGCAGTCAACTGGCTGACTTTCCATGTTCCCCAAGTCCAGGTAGGTCAGAATTCAGAGGAAGCAAACCCAATGCTTAAACAATGCATGTACACTAACTTAACAAACCCTGTCCCTCGAATATTATTCCAAGAATTCACATTAGCTAAACAGATCTCTGTCAACTGCCCCAGGGGAAAACAAACAAATCTAATACATTCAGTTCAGGGTCGCATTCCTGCAAAGTGCACTCGGTTCCCCTCAGAAATGGAGAGTGCCACTGAACATTCTTTAGGGACTGAGGAAGAAATCAGTAGAAATGTATTCTTACCATTCTCACTGGGCTCTGAGGGCTTGGACACTTCTCTGAACGGGATCATAACTGCATCTCCAGGCACCCTGGGGCTTTCCACATACTTGGGCTTCCTGACGGGACCTGCAGTGGGAAAGATCTAAGTGTGGCTAATTTTTTCCAGATGCAAATCTGCAGAATGTACAGTGAGTGTCCTTACCCGGACCCAAACGCCTAAAAGAAAAGCCAGCCCGTCCCTCTGTTGAAGACACACACAGTCAGTTCAGCAGACACAGGAATGTCCAGTTCAGTTTGCCAAAGAAGAAAAGGGTAAGCTCAGCTTGGAGAATGTAAACTGACCGAAACCAAAACTGCCCTTTCACCATGAAGTCTCCACAGCTGTGTATCAAGTAGGTGACTCTGACATATTCAAACCCTGACAGCTTGTAGTAAAGGCTGTGTTGTTTTTTTAATATGCCATTGTCCTCTAACTGGGATAAAGATGGTTTGGTTGCTTGATATCTCCAAAGTCAGGAGGCAAGGATTACAAATAGCCAGCCTGCAGTATCAACACACTAAGCAGCCGTTGAATGAGGCATCTTATCGGGCTGATGACGCACATTAACGGCAAGGGGCCCAAAGGATAGTTGCTACTTTGGCAGCTGAAACAGCTGCCTTCAAAGGGGTGTGTCAGACAGTCCAGCTGGACTCAGGGACACGAATGACACTGAGTCTTATTTTCCTTCCCCAACCCCAATTCGTCAGAGAATCTAGATTAAAAAAAAAGAATTAGGATCTGGTTATGTAGCTCAGGCTGGCCTGGAACTCACATCCTTCTCTGTCAGTCTGCCAAATGCTGAGACTAAAGGCATGTGCCAGCACACCCTGCTTACATTTTTGTCTTCTGTGCGAATGTGGTATAACTGTGTTTGTGTGTATATGGGTGAGTACGCATGCATGTGCGTGTGCGTGTGCATGTGGAGGCCAGAAGTCACCGTCGCGTTGGCTCTGGGTGTCTTCCTCTATGGTTCTTCACTTTACTTACTGAGGCAAGGTCTCTCACCTGAACCCAGAGATCAATGATTCAGCTAAGTCTACCTGGCTAGCTTGCCCTGTGGGACCTTGTCTCTGCCTCCTGCATGCTGGGATTACAGGTGAGCCACCATACCTGTCTGGCATTTGCATAGGATCCAAACTCAGATCCTTACACTTGAAGGGCAAGCACTTTAGAACTTTGCCCACAGAGCCCTCTGCCTGAAATTGAAATTCTCTCTCTCCCTCTCTCTCTCTCTTTTTTTTTTTTTTAGTTTTTTGAGGCAGTATCTTTATCACTCTAGCTCAGGCTGACCTGGAGTTCACTATGTAGTCTCAGGGTGACCTTGAACTCACAGCAATCCTTCTATCTCTGTCTCCTGAGTGCTGGGATTAAAGCCATGTGACACCACACCCAGCTTCTACTTGAAATTATTTTTTTTTTAAAAAAATATTATTTATTTATTTATTTGACAGAGAAAGAAGGGAGGGAGAGAGAGAGAAAGAGAGAGAGGACGGGTGTGCCAGGGCCTCCAGCCACTGCAAACAAACTCCAGATGCATGTGCCCCCTTTTTCATCTGGCTAACGTGGGTTCTGGGGAATCGAACATGGGTCCTTTGGCTTTGCAGGCAAATGCTTTAACCACTAAGCCATCCTTCCAGCCCATCTGCTTGAAATTCTTAATGAGATTGGGTGGGTCCCTCAGTCACTACTGCTGGGAATGGACAAAAGTGCAGCCACTTTGGAAATTACTTCAGCAGTGGCTCAAAAGATCCAACAGAGCTTTTGCATATGTTCACAGTAGCATCATTTGTACAATCAAAGATGTGTGGGCTTTTCTTATACACACTGTAGCACAGCCACATGCTGGAATGTTGGGAAATGAGAAGGAAGAAGCACCAGTTCGCACTGTAACATGAGTGAGACTTGAAAACAGTAGGCCACATGAAGGAATCCTGCCACAAAAGAGAAAGTCCTATAGGATTCTTTTCAGATGGTGCCTCCAGAATTGGCAAATCTACAAAAACAAAAGGTCTGAATGGTTGCCAGGGCCTTCTGCAAGGTGATGACTAAGGGGAATCTTCTGGGTGTAACAAAATGTTCTAAAATTAGACTTTAGCAGTCATTTGTAAACCTTGTGAACATACTTTTTTAAAAAAAATGCTATAGTACTATATATTTTAAATAGGAGAATTGCATGGTTGATGAACTCTGTCTAAATAAAGTAACATGAAAACCAGGAGTGCCTTACCTACTCTATCTATTACATCTAAACATCACATTCCATCTTGGTCCAGAATCATTGGCTTGACCTTGTTACAGTTTTAACAAAGTCACAGAGAGGAATGTTCTACACCAATGAGAGGATGGACAGTGCAAAGAGCTCCAGGCAAGCTCCAACTCATGCCCCTTTGCAGCCTGAGTCACTGCCCTGACCATGCCCCAGGCCCATCCTCCCGATGAACGAAAGCAGCATAGTGACCATTCTCCTGTCTCACACACTGTACAGGCCTGAGAGATTTGTTCAAAATGTGGTTTTTATGGTGAGAGATGCTGCCATCTAAAGGTTGCCTGCAAAAGCATCTACACAACTAGAAAAACAACCCAATTCCCAGCCAGCAAGAATGTCCTGCATCTTAAAATAGATTATGTTATCAAAGACATGTCATTACAAAGAAGCATGTCCTTCTAACTTTAGAAAACATGATTTTTAAATGACTAATGCAGTATTTTAAAGTAAATAGTTGTCTTCATAATTTATTTAACCTTATCAGAAAGAGTTTTTTTTTTTAAAGTGTAATGGAATGGCTACAGGAATGGGGAATATGCTCGCATCCAGACTTCATCTAACTTGCCCATATCCACATAAAAATATGCACCAGGGGGAAAGAGAGGGAAAGGCTGAAGAATTTGATGGGGAAGATAGAAAGCCAGAGCAGGACAGACAGAAACAGAAGTGGAAGAGATAGGAGAATCTATGAAGGCATTTGATTGTCACAAACTCCCTGCGGCAGAATGGATACCAGCATCTTTTCCCTCTTCACTTGATCTCTTACCCTGCAAGGACCACAGGACAGCAAAGTCATTATTACTGTTACGTGATTGTTGTAGTCAGTTCCACGTTGCTGGGATGAACATCCAGACCAGGCACAGTTCAGGGGAGGAAGGGGTTTATTTCAAGCTCACAGTTCCAGAGGAAGTTCTGTCTGTGATGGAAGAAACTGGCTCCCTTCACAGATCCAAGAAAGGAGAGAGAGAGAGAGAGAGAAAACCACAGCAAGCAAAGCACCAGCACCCACACCAAAAATGAACAAACAGCAGGGACCCAGGCCGAGCTCAAGCTTGTCTGCATACCTGTGGGGTGGAATGCAGATCCGCCCCAGTGAAACCTTAGGGCTGGACTCCAGAGTCCACCCCCAGTGATACCTCCTCCAGTTACGCAGCTGGAGACCCAAGTTACAAGTTTATAAAACATCTGAGTCTACGGGGGACATGCATTGAAACTACCAGTGGTGACACACAGCTACCACAGCAACAGGCACAGTCACGGCTCCAGACCCAACTGGACTACTCTCCTTAACTGTCCAGGGGGCAGTGACAGCATATCTAGAGATCTATTTCCAGGCTCCAAAATACCTGCCCAGTATGTCCTTCAAAAATACTAGCAGGAAGTATTTTCTTAAAATGTAGTCCATTTCACATGGATGTGCAATAGTTACTGTGAATGATGGATCAAGGGACCCAGAGCCTTTAGAAGGAATCTGCACCCAGCTGTTTGTCTGTGATGGATCCAGGCCTGGTAGAACAGGCCACCAGCTACTTGAGAGGTTGAGGCAAAAGGATAGCAAGTTCCAGACTAGCCTGGTCAACTAGTAAAGTTGAAAATGGAAAAAAAAAAAAAAAGTGGAAGAGTGGTAGAGCACTTCCCTCACAATGAGAGGTCATTGTTTCACTGTTAAATCCCCAAGTTCCAAAAATAAATAAAAGTAATAGTCCCAACTGGGAAGCAAGCATTAACTGTAAGAAACATTCAACACTAGGGAGCTAGGGTGTAAAGAGGAAACTTAGGAGTTGTATAGACCTAGGTTCTAACACTGTATCTCTCTCTAGGTGTCACCCCTAATGTAGGCCTTAGCATGCCCCTGAGCTAAAAGGCAAGTGCGTGTGTCTCCTGAAACATGGAAAATCCATGAAGGCACAGACCAGGCCAATCTTGTTCCCAGGCACAATAAACAACAAGGCCAATATGACATGACATGCAGAATACAACTAAGCGAATGAAATGCTTACCCAGTTGTCACTCAAGGCTAAGCTCTGATATGTGCTAGCTGACTCGTTCCTAGTACCTTGGGGAGAAAAGCAAAAGGCTCCCCATTTTTAGGTCAGGAAACCCAGGTTTGATTAAATTTAACAATTTGCTACAGGTCCACACACAGCAAAATAGGAGGGAATTCCAACCCTGGGCTGTGAAGCTTTGAAGCCCATGGGAAAACCCACCATGCAACACTTATAATACTATGAATTCTAGATTAAGACCTACAAAGACAAGGCCAGGGCACTGGAACCTTCCAACACCCAGTTGTCCCAAACCTCAGCTGTGCAGGCAGCAAAGCTCTTTCTTTTACTAGCCGAAATATTATGACTTGAACATAAACAACTGCTCTCCAACATGACCCTTTTATTTAAATTGCTTTTCACCAACACCTGAACCTCAAATGTTGTAAAACAAGATGTATTTATAGCCATAGATGTTTTATTCTTTCCCCAATTGCTCATTAGAGAATTTGTGCACACTTCCTATTAAGCAGAGTAGATGAAGACACATTTGCCTCCTTTCCCCTCTGAAATGCTATTAAAGTTGCAGTAAAGGGATGAAAGAAAGCCATGGGGAAAGGAAGTGACACAGGCGAGAACAGACACCTGAAAGCAGGAAATGGACTGCCAAGGAGCAGCAGACTGGGCAGAGCAGAAAAGGTGAGGGGCTGGGGAGGGTGGTGAGGGTCAGCTCAGGCCACAGAGCCTTGGGGCCACCAAACCAGTCTGAGAATGGACCGAGATCTCTTCCCAAGCCAGGAGCATGGTCTTCCTCATGGTGGAGGCTGACTTTATTCTCTGGGAAGTTTGAATTTGAAGATCATTAAGATTCAAGAACTAAACGGCAAAGGTAGAATTAAGAAAAACTCTATATGCACACTGTTGGGCCCAAGAGGCCCACATCTCTTGCCCCCTACTCAGCTGTGGGAATACTGACAGCCATACTTGTACACCAGGGCAGGCAGAGCCCATAGGCTACCTCTCTGGAGAAACTCAGTGAAAGAAAAGATCTATCAAGTATCGTAGCTGGGGACTACCACTGAAGAAATGGCAGACCCCTGAAAATCACCTTGTGCATAGCCTGCTCTTTAACACACCTTTCACCAGCTTCTTAGCACACGGTACTTATGTGGAGTAAGGAGCCAAAGTTCCCATATAGCACTTAGGAAGGAAAGACACTACCCTGCAAGACAGTGACTGAAGCAGTTCCAAGGAACCAGAGACAATGGGAGGACCCCAGAGTACCCCACCAGAGAGGAAAGCGCTACTGCCCTCAGCACACAAGCCTACAGTGACATGGGACATTTGGAGTCTGGGATGTCAGATGAGAAAGCAGCAGCTGCAGGGTGAGGACAATGGAGATCATGGCAGTTCTGACCCACTGCCATCACCCAGCACCAGTCTTCCACTGAAACAGCCACCTACTAAAGCACACTGACATTAATCCCCGTGCCATCCACATGAAAAATTCCTCTAAAATGAGCAACCACACTACTTGTCAACACAGATCAAAACTGAAAACGCATTTCACCCAACCCCCCTCACTCAGGGAAAATTATTTCTTAGCTCCTTTCCATACCTAGCTTTTGTTCAAAAGGAACAACTCACATCCCCAGGCCTAAGCTATGTCCAAATGAAATAACCACCCTTACATAAACCAAGCGTTCCACGGTGAACCTTTATGAACTCATAAGAATGGAGGACTGTCGAATTAACTACCCGGGACTTATGGCATGCCTGCTACTAGTTATGTTTTGAAGCAAGAGTCTCCAAGACACAAGGCAAGATTGTCGGATATGATATACACCAACGTGTTTCCATGGCTGACCCCACACTGGTACCTGACAAGCAGCTCTCCTGACTAAAAGGTCCTAAAGGTATCCTATATAGGATATTGCTATACATTATGGTGTGTGGTAGCAAGAATGGGATCTATAACAACCATCAGCAAGCACCCCTCTAGTCAGGTTAAAGTAGGGCCTTGTGGTTATATCTGGAGCTTTATCCAGATTATAGGGTTAAGATAAATGGTGAGAGGTTTTTCTATTTGTTTGTTTGTTTGTTTGTTTGTATTTGGTTTGGCTGGCTTTAAAAAATATTTAAAATATTTATTTGAGAGAGAGAAGGAGAGGGAGAGAAGAAGAGAAAGAGAGAGAGAAAGAATGGGTACATCATGGCCCCTAGCCACTGCAAATAAACTCCGGATACATGCACCATCATGTGCATCTGACTTACGTGGGTACCGAGGAATCAAACCTGGGTCCTTAGGCTTGACAGGCAAGTGCCTTATCCACTAAGCCATCTCTCTAGCCCTTTATAAGATTTTTTTAAAAATATGTATTTATTTATTTGAGAGAAAGAGGCAGCGGGGGTGGGGACTTAAAAAAAAAGACAAAGCCTTAACTACATAGCCCAGGCTGGCCTAGAACTCACAATGTTGTTCAAGCTGGCCTCAAACTTGCCATCCTCCTGTCTCCTGTCTCCACCTCTCAAGTGTTAGACAGGCATATGCCAGATACTCAGCAAATGAGGCTCTTCTTAATGATAAATCAAACCCCTTCTTCCTGTTCCCCAAAAGAGAATGTAGGGAAAAGAGAAAGCGGTAAGATATTTAGACTGACAAAACAGGAAAAACTGGGAACTAGCAAATGCTGTAACATGCGGGGAGTCCTGTGCAACAGAAGCTTGCCTTGCTCCCAGCAAACACTGGTGAACCATGACTCTAGATCCCTGTTCCTAGCCTAATCCCCAAGCTCTCCATCTTGGGATACAGGGAAAGAAGCTCTCAATAACTCAGAGACAAAGAAAGAATGTGCTGCAAGGCGGTTAAATAGTCATAAACTTGTAGGCAGGGGTGGCAGGTCCCACAGACAGCCGTTGCTGCTGCTTCTTTGTTCATACAGAAGAAGAAGGGCCTCGTGTCCCTGTGGAAGGCAGCAGCCAGTCCACCCCCAATGGTTCCATTCTGCAGCCTGGAAGACACAGCATATTCTCTAGTCCGCATTCCGCCTTTACTTAAATCTCCAACATATGGTTCCCAGTGGCCAGCTTTCTTACTCTTTTTGACATTTTAATCACACAGCTATTCTGCTGCTTAGAAACTGCCATATAAGGAGTATTTTTAAAAGGGGATGGTAGAAATAAACCAAACTGAGCTTTATCTCCAGGCAGTGAAAGAGAGAAGGACAGGGGTTACTTTTCACTTCTGAGTGCTTCAGTTAGAAATAATTTTATATACACACATATATAGAGAGAGATGAAAGCAATATTTGGGTTGCGGAACACCTGAGGCTGCCTACTGCATTTAAAGTAGATCTTATATTTTTCACACCATCTAGACATTATGAAAAGTAATCTCTGGTTTTTTATCGTTTGGGGGGATTTTTTTTTTTTTAAGAATCTTGAAGTTTCACAGTAATTGCCTATCAATTCTATCTGGTCTAGGTTCTCACTTTACATTTGGGGAATGTATACAAGATGAAAAAAAGAAAAGGAAATGAGCAAGGACATGTGTGGGGTGGGGTGTTTGTCTCTGAAGCAAATGTCACTTAATAGCAAATTTCAAATGGCAAGCTGTGGTCAACTGTCAGGTCAGTCTTAGGGTGATTTATCGACTGATTTTTATCTATGCACATGGTTTTCTTTTGAAATGGAGTCATGCTAGTCTTGCAACTTACTATGTAGACCAGATTGGCCCCTCCAAATTGCAACGATCCTCCTGCCTGTCTCTTGAGTAAGGAATTACAAGCTTGCACTACCATGGCGGGCTACTCCTGAATTTTTAGAAGAGTAAAATATCATGACAGAGATTCGAAAATCTGAGCCCTCCTTCATGTGCCCCAAAAGAGAATGTGTATGGGAGAAGGGTTGAGATATAGCTTGTGACTGAAAAAGAGAAAGGCCGGGGACTAACAAAAGCTGTGGCATTCAGGAAATCTTCAGTAACAACATCCAAGCATGCTACAAGCTGTCTCTCCCTTGCTGGACTCAAGGTAAGGCTGGAGCAAGGAGGCTATCCACACATAGCCCTAAGGCCACAGCCGGCCTCTTGGGAGGATTCATTCTGATGGAAGGCAGAGCCAAACAGGAAACCCACCCAGTCAACAAGCCCCATCCAGAGGGCAACTGGAGTACAGTGTGGAGTCGGAGATTTGGCTTTCTCATGAGAAGCAGAGGAGGGCTGAGATAAAACTCTGACATGCTGCTGAGATGGCCGCCTCAATTCCAAGGGATGACCAAAGACAGTATGAGGCCAAGGCCTGAAGCACCTGGGCCTCTTGTGCTGGCCCAGGGCACCAGGAAAGAAGAGTACCAGAGGGCCCCTGCAAAAAATTTCACCTAGACATATCCAGAAACCTTCAGAAGCACTTCACAAGGGCTTGGGTCTGTGTGTAAGGAGTGAAGGGAAACAAGTCAGTGCGCAGTAATGATTGTAACTTTATCTGCATGCTAATGGATGAGATTTGGAGACATTAAGATTGAAGTGCAGTGCAGAGAAAACACAGGTCACCTGCTGATGACAAATGAAATATGAAAATTACCTGAAATCACTTTCAATGAGCATCCTTTAACTTACTTCAAATACTTCATTTTAGGAGTCTCCCAGGGAGGGGTGGTCAGCTTTGTTCGCTCACGTGCAGTGCACATAGGGAAAGGCGTGCTGTGAGCACACACTTCAATGTGGAAGCAGCGCGTTCACCAGCACCATACTCCTCATGAAATGTGAGTAAGACTTTCAAGGCTTTGGTTGTAGTCTTTTTAGGTTGATATTTTTTGTTATTGTTGTTTTTTGTTTTTGGAGACAAGCCTATAGTCCAGGATGGCTGGGAACTTACCATGTAGCTGAGGCTGGTCTAGAACTCACAGCAAACCTCCTGTCCCAGCTTCTCAAGTATGGGATTACAGATGAAATTGTTTTTTATGCACTAATGAATGGGAATTCAGTAATTCACTTTACATCTGCCCTATGCCAGGTAAAACCCACAGTCATAACTCAGTTCTCTTAAAGGTCACAGCGGGATGTGATCTCAAAACACCCCCATCTAAGGAGTGCATCCGAAATATGTGCCAGGTGGCTTTCAAGTGCAGATCCCAGCAGTAGTTAGCTTGCTTTTAATCAAAAGGCCACACTTACAGGCTGATGCTACAAGCCTGTCATCTAGTTCATATCACCAACCAACGGTAGGTTAAGTATTGCACTCCAGGTCAGAAATGAGCTTTCACATTAACAAAATTACTGACTTGTTAGATTTTGGTAATAATATTTTAAATGATGAAATTCATGCTATTTGTGGTAAGAGGATTGACAAGAAAGGTTATAGAGATGCTCTTACATTTGTAAGGCCCATGTTTAAAAGCCCAGCAGGTTCTGAAAAAATGTAGGGCTATAAATAAGAATGGCACCCCAGGCTGGCAGCCTCTGCCATTACTGTTAGGTCTCCCATGCAAAATGGCAGAAGAGCCTGCATCCTGCTAAGCACTTTAAGATTCCCATCTCCTCAGAGCACTGAATCAAACAATCTTGGTATTGTGGTGAAGGGATTCTACAGATGGAATTAAGAATTGCACTTACTGGGCTGGAGAGATGGCTTAGCTGTTAAGGCACTTGCCTGCAAAGCCTAAGCACTCATGTTTGACTCTCCAAGTCCCACGTAAGCCGGATGCACAAAATGACGCAAGCATGCAAGGTCACACATGCACACAAAGGTGTGAATACATTTGGAGTTTGACTGCAGTAGCTGGAGGCTCTGACATGCCAATTCTCTCTCTTTCATTAAAAAAAAAAGGCCAGTCTGTTTGGCTTGCTTCAAAAAAAGAACTGCAGGTATTGATTAGCTGACCTTCACATTATTTAGGATTATCAGTTTTCCCAATGTAATCACCTGGACCTTTTGAGCAGAAGTCAGAAAAGGCAGAAGGGAGGATGAATCAGATTCAATGATGAGGAATTCATGTTTCTGGACTGACACCTTGCTGGCTTGGCAGATGAAGGACTTGTGCCACAGACAAAGGGCTGTACTAAGTCTATACTGTCACATGTCACTCTGAATACACAGTGCTATCAGAACAACAAGCCCAGAGAGGGAGAAACCAGAACCTCACTCAGCATATAAAGCAGGCTGTGTGTCTGCGTAGCGGCAGCTTGTCAACTAATTAGTCTACATGGGCAGAACTCAGCGTGGGAGGGTTGTCTGCATTCGTACCTGTACTGAGTTGATAAGAAGAAAAGCTCTAGTCTGCCTCCTCTAACTTTTGGTAGCAATTATACCTTTCCATAAATGATTTGATGATTTTAGTTTGTAAAAATTAGAGATTGAACATTTCTAACTGAAAAATCTGAAATGAATAATGTTCCAAAACATGATTTTTGGCACAGACATGTCATAAGTGGCAAATTCTACACCTTACCTCACTGAACAAGCTGCTTTCAAAACACACACACACATTAAAAATACTGTGTAAGATCACTTTCAGGCTATGTTTAAGTAAACCATAAATTAATATTATGTCTAGACTTGGGTTCTAGCCCCAAGATATTATATATACATGCAAATATTCCGAGCCTCAAAATACTTCTGGTCCCAAGCATTTTGGATTAGGTAAATTCAACTAGAATTAACTAGTAACAAATAAATGGATAACCACCAACTTGCACTTATCCAGGAGGGATGATCTCTGGGTTTCTTTAAAGAACTAGGAAAATAGCCAGTGAGAGAAAGGGCTCTACTTCTCTACTCATGAGCAAGAGGCTGCATTGCATGACGTGACTGAATCTCGCCCCACAAGAGAAGGCAGATCCTTGATCACTTTCTTACTCTGTGGGTTCAGAGAGGCCATATTTCTGTGTGGTCCCAGGGTCTAGGCAGCACCTGAAGCTTTTTGACATGCACCTTCTCAACCCCATCCCCACCACAGAATGATTCTGGGGTTCCCTCAGCTTTGAATAAGACAGGTTTAGCCTGATTAGAGTAGCTAGAGGAGACCTTGTCCACTCGTTGAGGAAGCTTACAATGGGGTGTATAGACAGACAGACATGGCATAGTGCTGTCACTGGGGAGAACAAAACAAGAGAAAAGGGCTGTCTCTGAGCTGTGCCTGAGGACTGGGTGGGGTGGCATCAACACAGGAGAGGTTTGGGAGGGGGAGATGGTGTCTTTCCATTCCTAAACAGAACACAGGCAGCTGGAGCCAAAGAACCTTTCCTTTTTCTGCACAGTCGTTGCATGGTGTCATGCTGTCAGGACACAGATATTTGTTTCCAACAAGAAAAAAAGTGTTTGCCTGCTTTTTAAAAGATATATTAATTGGGCTGGAGGGATGGCTTAGCTGTTAAGGAGTTTGCCTGCAAAGCCAAAGGACCCAGGTTCAATTCCCGCAGGACTCATGTAAATCAGATGCACAGGTGGCACATGCATCTGGAGTTCATTTGCAACAGATGGAGGCCCTGGCATGCCCATTCTCTCTGTCTCTCTCTCTGTGTCTCAAGTAAATAAATGTTAAAAAAATAAATATTTTATTTATTAATTATTTATATGAGAGAGAGAAAGAAAGAATGGTTGCTCCAGGACCTTCAGCCACTGCAAATGAACTCCAGACACATGCACCACCTTGTGCATGTGGCTTTACGTGGGTACTGGGTAACTGAACTAGGGTCCTTAAGCTTTCTAGGCAGGTACCTTAACCACTGAGCCATCTCTCCAGCCCTCTCCCTGTTTTCTGAATGAATTTTACTTATTTGCTATTGCATCAGTCAATGTCTTGTTGCTGGGACATTTTAATCAGGTTAAGAGAGGAAGTGTTTATTTCAGTTCACAGTTCCAGTTGACAGTCTACCATGGCAGGGAAGACACGACAACAGGAACTTGAGGCAGCTGGTCATATTCAGCACAGTGAAGAAGCAGAGAAGGATGAAGGCTGCTATATAGCCAGCTCTCTCCTTTTTATATAGTGTAGGACCCCAGCCCATGGAATGGTACTGCCATGGTTAAAATGAATCTTCCCACCTTAATTAATCAAGATCATCCCTCACAGACATGCACAGAGGCTAACCTAATCTACACAGTCCCTCACAGGTGATTCTAGGCTATGTCACGTTGACAATCAGCATAAATCATCACAGCTATAAACCACTGTAAGTTCTGGGAAATTTTTTAATTTGCAAACATTTTCTCAAACATTCGTTTAGTACAATGGCTAGTCTCGTTGCATCTTTCTGTCAGGTCAGGGGATTTAGGGTAAAGGAAAAGGTAGTAGAACAGCATGTGTCCCAGTCCAGTCAAAGGTTGCTACCCATCGGAAGGTGCTCCATGCCCCCTCCCAACCATTCAGGAGAGGGTCAGAGCAGAGTGTAATCTTGTGTCTCACTCATCAGCTGGCTCTCGCTCCAAAGTAGACAGGTAAGGATGACCCCATCTTTCCTGGGCAGATTTCTGGCACACACAATTCATTTCTCACAATACACAGGAACCCTCATGTCACAGAGAAAGTGGTCATATGACAGAAATACAAGAATTCTTCTTCATCCTCACGGTCACCTGCATAGGTGGGCACTTGGTCACAACCACCCAAAGCTACTTCTCTATCTCTCCTTAGAGTTCTGAGATCAAAAACAGGAAAGACCGGGCTAGAGAGATGGCTTAGTGGTTAAGGCATTTGCCTGCAAAGCCAAAGGACCCAGGTTCAATTCCCCAGGACAAGCCAGATGCACAAAGGGCACATGTATCTGCAGTTTGTTTGTAGTGGCTAGAGGCCATGTCATGCCCATTCTCTCTCTAGCTCTCTTTGCTTGCAAATAAATTATATATATATATATATAACAAAACAGGAAAGAGGGGTGCGCACGTGCAGCAAGGCAGCAAAACCCGAGGAGATAAGCCACCCTTCGCACATTAGTACGGGTCTGGGTGGAACCACGGAGGGGCTGATGAGTGCTGCTTCTGGGGCAAGCCTGACAATCAGAGCCAGGGTGATGGAGATGACACTGAGGATACTCAACACATACCAAAGCAGACATCCAGAAGCTGCTGGGAGCACAACACGAAAGTAGACTTAAAGCATACCCATCATGGCTCAGGAAGGGGGGCAGAAAGGTGGTAAGAGCCCCAGAGTGGAAGGGAATGTCCAGAGGCATTCCCTCCCCCTTACAATGGAGGACTGATGCTCTCACATCTCATAACCCACAGCCCCAGGGGGAATACCCAGGAGGGCCCTCAGCAGAAATGGGGGCAGGGAGGAGGGAAATGATGGTACTAACATATGATGTGTCCACACATAGTTTCTACTTAATAGTAATACTAATAATAAAAACAAGTAGTAGAGAGCCCAAGAGGTGCAGAATCCAACTACTTCTATAGAGAAATGTCTAGTAAGAATTGTTCCTCTGGAAAGGATTTATGGAGTTAATTAGATTAGGTCAAAAGATTAATAACTCTAGGTGTTAGCTACAACCTGACTAGGTTGCACTGAGAACATCAAAGGGGTTCAACCTTTTAGAGTGACTACAATACTTAAACAAAACAGCTGGTAAAGATGCAAAGTACTGCGGATCTCATATGGCTGGTGAGATTACAAAGTGGTATGACCACTTTGGAAAATAGCTAGCATTTTCTTTTTTTTTTTAAAAAAAATTTTTTTTGTTTGTTTATTTATTTGAGAGAGAGAGAGAGAGAGAGAATGGGCGCGCCAGAGCTTCAAGCCTCTGTAAACGAACTCCAGATGCTTGCGCCCCTTGTGCATCTGGCTAACGTGGGTCCTGGGGAATTGAGCCTCGAACCAGGGTCCTTAGGCTTGACAGGCAAGCGCTTAACCGCTAAGCCATCTCTCCAGCCCAGCATTTTCATATAAAGTTAGACATATTACATGACCCTGCCAATTCCACTCCTAGGTACTGACATAAGAGTAATGAAAATATATGCCTATATAAACACCTGTGTTTACATATTTATAGCAATTTTTCTTATAATCACTCATAAGGGAAAACTACCTAAATATCTTTCAACTGGTAAATGGACAAAATGTGGCATATACATGCAATGATCTACCACTCTGCAATAAAAGTAAAGAATTACTGACATTCACTATAGCATACTTGGCTAAGAAGAAGCCAGATCCACAAGGTTATATATAATGTGTATGACATTTATTATTATAAAGGAAAAATTTATAGGTCTGGAGAAATACCAAGTGTTGCCAGGGCTTAGGAGTAGGGTTGAACACAATGAAGCATGCAGGAATATTTTGGAGTGAAGGAGTTGGTCTCTATCTTGATTGTGGTGGTATTCACACAACGATATGCATTTGTTAGTATAATGACAAAAATGCACTTTGTTCTGTTAATTAAAAACATCTAATGCCACCAGTAGCAAGTATGCACCTACAATCCCAATACTGTGGAGGTCGAGATAGGAAGACCCCTGAAGCTTGCTAGCCTGCTAGTCTAGCCTAACTGGTGAGTTCCAAGCCAAAGACTCTGTACCAAAAAGAGGTGGATGGTGTTCTTGAGGTTAATACCAAAGGCTGTCCCCTGGCCTCCATACACATATGAATACAAATACATGAAGACCATATGCATAACCATACAAAAAATTAATTTCAATTTTTTTAATTGGAAAGTGATTTGGGGCTCAGGATGTCCATGTATGCAGGGGAGCCTCCAAGTCTAGGGCAGGCATCTATGAGAAGCAATGATGCTAGAGGCCAGGCCTAGCATCTCGTCTCCTTTCACTACAGTGAGAGTCTTGGTTGTTTACTTATTATGCTAAACCATGTTAATACTTGGAAAGAGACAGATGACAGGGGTCCTTTCAGCGGAGGCAGGTGTTACACATGCTGCAGCAGACAGTCTCACGTTGCTGGGATGAACTTCCAAACCAGGCAATTATGGGAGGAACGAAATTAATTTGAAGCTTACAGATCCAGGGGAAGTTCCATAATGGCAGAAGAAGTTGGCCTTCTTTTCACAAGACCAAGCAGAAAGAGAAAAAAGCCCAAAGCCACCACTACCAGCACATACAAGCACACTTCAGGAACTCCAGGCAAAGCTCTAGCTCTTTGCATATCTTTAGACTGGAATCCACCCGCACACCTTAAGGCTGGAGGCTAGGATCCGCCCACAAAGGTACCTCCTCCAGTCAGGCAGCTAAAGATCTAAAGCTTTACACATGCCAGACAAATGCTCCACGAATGAGCTTTTACATTATAGTTGTTCTGGGACAGGTCTTGATATACTGCCTAGGCTGGCCCTGAATTCACAATCCTCCTGCCTCTGCCTCTCCTCATCTCGCCTCGTCTCCGCTCTTCTCCTTTGGCAGGAAATGTAGAAAAGCACGCAAATTACTGAGCAAATTCGTCGTTAAACTATTGAGTTAGCTTGTGTTAGAAGAGTAAGATATAATGATAATAGTTCCCAAAACATGCTCATGCCTACCTACTCCTGGGACCTGTACCCACTTGATTTGGGAAGATGGTCAGCAGAGAGAAGTGATCAGGAAAAGGGCCTTGACTAAAGAAATCCTAAGTCAGCCAGACAGGCCACAAATGCTGTCACATATCTTTGTAGAAGAAAGGAGGGCAGCCAGACCAGACCATCACACACAGAAAAGGTGATGGGGGCAGGAGAAATGGCTTGGCAGTTAAGGCGCTTGCCTACGAAACCTACAGATTCCATTTGCCAGGACCATGTAAGCCAAATGCATTAAGTGGTACATGCTTCTGGAGTTCCTCTGCAGGGACTGAAGGCCCTGATGCACCCATTCTCTGCCCCCCTTTCTCTCAAATAAATAATTTTTTTTTAAAAAAGAAAAGGTGATGGAGAGAAAGTGGAGAGATACAGCCATCACCCATATCTGTGTGACTGTCCTGTACTTGAAGCCAAACAATATAGCAACACAAATATTTGGCCGTAACCTCACCTTTCCTTTCCACCTATCTTATTTGTGGTTCTGCAACCTAACAAGGTTTAAAACTGAATAGGGCTGGAGAGATGGCTAGTGGTTAAGGTGCTTGACTACGAAGCCTAAGGACCCAGGTTCAATTCCCTAGTAAAGCCAGATGGACAAGGTAAAGCATGTGTCTAGAGTTCATTTGCAGAGGCAGGAGGCCTGGTGTTCCCATTCTGTCTCTGTCTCTCTCTCTCTTTCTCATAAATTAAATTAACTGATTAAATAATTTAAAGAATTGAATGAATAGCTAAAATAAACCAAATTCAAAGTACTGACATGATTGTGTTACATTTAGAAACAGACTTTATTATGATTGGCAGAGACAGAGACTGTATCTACTACAGAATTGTAATCTTTTAAAAATGTGATATATTGGCCAGGTGTGGTGGCACACGCGTTTAATCCTAACACTCAGGAGGCAGAGGTAGGAGGATCACTGTGAGTTCAAGGCCACCATGAGACTACATAGTGAATTCCAGTTCAGCCTGGCCTAGAATGAGACCCTATCTCAAAAAATAAATAAATAAATAAATAAATAAGTGGTGTAAGTGGGATAGCTAAATAGCTTATGATTCCTACCTAAAATATGTGATTTTTAGCCTGAAACTAAATTTGTAATAATATGATTTTAAATACATAAATGCAAGACTTATTAACTGCATTTAAAGGTTTATGGAAACTCATGTTTAAACTTCTTTGAATTTTATATTTTTGACAATTTCATATATGTACACAATGTACTTTAATCCAATTCACTTCCATTATCCTCTTGTTCCCTTTCCCCTTCTTCTGAAACCCTTCTTCTCTAGTCCCCTTCTACTTTCAAGCTGCTTGTTTCCAGTGCGTGGGACCCAGTGTGTTTACTTAGGGTTGCTTACCGAGCATGGGGGTTACTTATGAGAGTGCTGGCAACTTCCCAGTGGCTACACAACTGAAGCCGACGTCTCCCCTTCTCCTAGCAACCTTTAATTGCCAATAGCTCCTGGGGGGGGGGGCCCTCATGGGCCCTCCCATGTTTCAAAGTTTTAACTATAATAAACTGCAAAATGTCTTCTACTTGCCTATCAATGCGTATGGCAGCAAGAATCACAATAGCTAAGGTATGGAACCAATGCAGGTGTCTAAAAACAGATGCTTGGATAAGGAAAATAATGGTACATGTACACACATACACACAAAAAAAATTTTTTTCAGCCATAATGAATAAAGTTTTGCCATTTGTGGGAAAATGGATGCAACTAGAGATGATTATATTAAGTGAACTAAGCTAGTTTCAGAAAGATAAATATCATGCTTTCTCTCACTTGTGGTCCCTAGACTTTATATAGTCACATAAAATCATGTACTATATACTGAAAGTAGAAATGAAACTGTATAGTGGAACAAAGGGAACTAACAGGAAGGGGAGAAATTAGGAAAGGGAGGATAGTGGAGAACAAGGCAGGGGGGATATGTTCAACATACAATGTATACCTGCATGGAAATGTTAAATTAGAAAAAGTATACATATAAAATGCTATATTTTGAGTAAAAATAAAGACAAAATAATTATATTTACTTATGTATTTACATATACCCACACAAGGATCTCTGGAAGGATGCATTACAAATGATTAATGAAAGTTACCAGTGAGTGTGGAGGTGGAGGACAGATGGGAAAGTGTCAGAGGTTAGTAAGCAAACTGCCTGTGGGTCAAAATGACTTGCAGTCATTACCTATTTTTGTAAATACAGTTTTATTGGACCATTAAAAAAGTTATTTTCTGTTTGTTTCTATTGTCTCAAGTCAACAGGGAGTAAGGTGAGAGGAGGTGGTATTAAGGATGTAAGGACAGAAATGAAGACATAAAATAGTCATGTGTAACAGAACAGTACAAAAACTTAGCACAACTACTAGGCAACTCACTGAAGTCTGCATGATTTGTTGAAAATTTTCACCTATTTAAAAATAAAAGCACCTGGGCCTGGGAATATGACCCAGTGGATATAGTGCTTGCTTGCTACGAAAGTGTGAGGACCAGAGTTTGCATCCCCAGCACCCACGGAAATGCAGAGTGCACTTGGTGGCTGATGGTAACCCCAGCCCTCAGGAGACAGAGACAGGATCTCTGGGGCAAGCCAGCTAGTGAGACTAGCTGAATCAGTGGGCTCTGGGGTCAAATGAGAGACCTTACCTCAGTAAATAAAGAGAACAGTGATTGAGGATGACACCAGTGTCAACCTCTGGTCTCCACGTGCACTTCACCCACACACATGTGCACTCATAAGCATACGACACACACACAATACACACACATCACATACAAAAGCACGTGCTCTGGACTGTATAGTCTATTCTTTGCCCAAACACTCTCTTCAAACAATTTTCTTCTGAGTTCTAGTTCTGTAATCACAAAGCACTATCATTAGAACATGAACATGGGTTCATATTCAACTTCCAATAAGACAATCAGTAAAGAAATGCAAGGTTCAGGGGACATGTCCCCCTTTCCAGGATATATTCAGAATTTCTCTTAATAGTCTCATAACTCAAAAAATAACCTGATAAGTATCATCATCTGTATATAAAATGCTACTCTGAGAAATCTAAAGTTATCCTTAAAATGGCCTCTCCATCAGGAAAGCCAATACCCCCTTCAAAACGTCAGTGGAAGGAGAGGGAGAGACCAGCGGATGAGGAATTCTATTTCTCCAAGCTCACTGCAGACTCTGCTTGTCCCACAGGTGGCAAAGCTAACACAATGCATCACTGCTCATGTCCGTGTCACCACCCCCAGGAGACTTGCTCCTGTGCATCTCTGGTGTCTGCTCTCCAGCCTAAGCTGCTATCTGGGAAGTAGGGCCTCATTGTGCATTATCAAAGTGATGCTGTGTCAAACTACATACAGGTGGCCCCAGTAATTGCCAAGCACCCACACTGGCCAAGCCTGAGACAGAAAGCAACTGCAGGTCTGTTGCAGTCAGGCTCACATTGCTGGCAGAAATCACCCAATCAAGAGCAGCTTGTGTGTGTGGGGGGGGAGGTTTATTTTGGCTTACAGGTTTAATGGGGAAGCTCCATGATGGCAGGGAAAACGATGGCATGAGCAGAGGGTGGACATCACCCTCTGGTCCACATAAGGTGAACCATAGCAACAGGAGACTGTGCCAAACACTGGCAAGGGGAAACTGGCTATAACACCCATAAGCTTGCCCCCAACAATACACTGCCTCCAGGAGGCGTTAATTCCCAAATCACTATCAGCTGGGAATCTAGCATTCAGAACACCTAAGTTTATGGGGGACACCTGAATCCAACCACCACATACCACATTCCAGGTTCCTGTAGAAGTTCATTGTTGAATACAACTACAGTTTTATCTTATCTTACTCCAACAGCTTGCAAATGTTGAGAACTCCTGATTGCACACAATTTATTACAAAGAGTGGCAGCTTTTTTATTTCCTTTTCTTTTAGACTATAACTGAGCTCTGATTTCACAACTGCTTCACAGCTGCCCAGGTCAACAACACAGCCTTATTAAATCATCTGACCAAAGCCGAGTCACTGCTGCTACTGACGACAACCCTGTGATGTCAACAGACCAAGACAGACAGCAGCGAATCCCAGCCCGCCCCTCATTCCCACACCCCACAGTGGCCTTAGCAGACTTCCTGGCTACCGTCCACAGTCTCAAATATCTCAGGCATTAGTGCAAAAACATCTGAAAACATCTGGGGCTAAAGAATGAGCTTTTAACTCCTTTATATGCCTATTGCAAAGAAAACCACCTCCATCAGTCCAGTGTTTTGATATGTTCTGCTTACACACTTCACTTCTGAAATAATTTTGAGTTGGGGGCTGAAGAGCTTATCTAAAGCTGTTTATTAACAGTTAATATGCAAAGAAAGAAAACTCCCCAAAACTCAAAGAGCTACTGCATTTTTAAAGCATTTACTTTTATCTAAACTTGGTCATATAAAATAACAAAATCAGAAGTAGTCTCTCTGTCCATAACCAAATATAAAGATGTATGAATTTTTACTTTTAAAAAGCAATTTAGGGGAGTCAGGACAGAAATTGTTCCTAGACTACACTGTTCACTCAGCATCTACCACACGGTGGCGCTGCTTCAATGCTTATTTCAGACAAAAATCCAGAAACACAACCTTGCCTGAGAAGTTTCTTCAGCAACAAGGTAACAAGGACTGCATTAGTGTGCAGTCCAGAAATGCGCTTCTTTAAGGTGTGAGGAAACTCATCTACAGTCAACAGTTTTGCTGAAGGCCACATGAAGGGTGATGGCAGCAATGCAGAGCTGGAGGTCTATCTTCTGAGTCGTCTGTACCTTTTGAGAATGACCACATCTAACTGAGGCCATTGCTCTGGGTGGCAAAGAAGTGAAGTGGGAATAACCCAGGTTTTGCGGTCAGAGGAAAATTCAAATCCTAGTCTGTCATTAGCTTTCTGTGTAAGTTACCTAAATTTGTAGGGCTCACTGCCTACTGTAGATGGGGTTGATACTGTAACTGGGGATTGAAAATGTTTATAGTGTGTCTAGCACATGGTAAATACTGGATAAATGCTAAGTTTCCACTCCTCGGAAATAGAAGTCATGTCAAATTATGGCCTAAGGGTTAAATCATACCACTGAGTGGTTTCATAAATAAAAAGCAGTGGGTCGCAGCCACCATTCATTTACATATTATCCATGGCTACTTTGTGCCACAATGGCAGAATTAAATAGTTGTAACAGAGAACATATGGCCCTCAAAGCCTAATGTAGTTTGCTCTGGCCTGTGACAGAGAAAGCTGGCCTGCCTACTCTGGTCAACTATCATATTTCCAAAAGGTAACAGACACTTCTTTTTTCTTACTGTACTTGACCCCCACAATACGGTATGTTCTGAAATCCTTCCTCCTTCCTGAAGCTAGCGATCTGAGCTTAGGCTCTATGCTTCCAATTCCCTGGAACTCTGTGCAAACAAGTATGCATAAAACACCCAAAGTTCCAGATACACAAAGCCAAACTAGCCCACAGCACAATGGATCACATGGGAACTCACACTTGGGTGAGAGACATATCACTTGGGACTGGCCTTAGGGCCAACCAGTGTCAGAGCCTTAGAGTTCTAATCAAATCCTGGGATAGTGCCCACCTTGGAAGTGTCACAATGTACATGTAAAACTGCAAGGCACAACTCAATTTCTTTTGAATCTAAACCCATCTAGAATGCCAAGCTGAAGCCCTACAACCTTCCCAACTGGTACGCAAAAAGGTGAGTTAAAGATCTGCAGGCATAGGCCCCAAAACTCTAGACTGTTGGGCAGAGCCAGGGCAGTGCCTCAGTGGACAGCTCATGCATCCCAACTACAGACAAATATTTCTTCTGTGTACATGACAAAAAGGTCTTGCCCAGAGTCATTTTGACTTTTCTTTCCTTCCCCAATCTTCGTGTACAAATATATCATGTACATCATGTACAATGTATATTTTTCCCAATGCTTTCTCAAACCAATCTCCCCCTCAGTGCATTCTCTCATGTCTCTGCAGTGAGTTAAGTCACCAAACTTCATCTGGATCACAAGAGTCCGGGCCAGTCTCAACTCCAAGATGCCAAGTAGGAAACAGCTCCTACTCCCCAAAACCTCTCTGATCTCTCTGGTTTAAAAAAAAAAAAACTCAAAAGGCATCACTGCCAAAAAAAATCTAAATCCTTCCTGGCCCCATGATCTGTTTCCAGCTGTGTGTCCATCTTCCTCTCTAATGCTACTGGCCCTATTATGCCTTGTAAGCTCCACCCACAAAGGCCCACTGACTCACATTTCCACATGCCCAGTGTTTGTCAGCAGGCTGTTCCTTCATCTTTTTCTCTAACTAGACCCCTGGAGCTCCTATATACTTTAAACCTCAGGCATTTAATTATCCAGCATCATACATAGGGAACATTCCTGGCTTCTACCAAAAGATTCTTGTTCTTTTACACGAGGTCATAACACTAGATATTTCTGTGTTTTCACCATCATCAATCTCACTAAACTGAGTGGTCCCTGGAGCTTAGGGCCAAGTAATTATTTCCCTTTATATTCACCCCAACCTTAGCCCCAAGCCCAAGACACAGACCGCTCATATCATTTCTCCCATATAAAACAAATGTTTGTGGGACCTCATGAAATCATTCAGTGAAAAAAAAAAAAACAAAAACAAAAACAAAAAAACTATGCAACTGAGAGTGCCTCTCAGGCCATCTGGAAAAATAAATACCACCAAAGATCCATCTCAACTTCCACATTGTCCTGTTATGATGAAAGGGCATGGAACCGTGTTACCATCAAGTCCAGGAAAGCTGAAAGGACTCTTCTGAGCATGCCCACACAAACTAAGAATTTCCAGGGTGAAAGGAAGGAGCAGGGAAAGTTCACCATGAAAGTAGCCAACGATTTTCGTTACTCAAAAGATATCATAATCTGGAAGAAAAAGAAAGTGTACAATAAGGGGCTGGAGAGATGGCATAGTGATTAAGCAATTGCCTGTGAAGCCTAAGGACCCCGGTTCGAGGCTTGATTCCCCAGAACCCATGTACGCCAGAAGCACAAGGTGATGCATGTATCTAGAGTTCTTCTGCAGTGGCTAGAGGCCTTGGCATGACCATTCTCTCTCTCTCTCTCTCTCTCTGTCTCTCTCTCTCTCTGTCACTCTCAAATAAATAAGATAAACAAAAATATTTTTTAAAAAAGAAAGTATACAATAAAACTTAGAATGAAGAGTTATTAGTCCTCAGAAATTGTCTGATGCATATACTTCCTTGATGTAGCCCACTCATATCATTTCTCCCAGACAGAGATCTTGTAGGGCTTGGGTGGCAGACGGGGCATCCCTTTACAGCTTCATTTCAGGGAAACACGAAGTGGTTGTCCTAAGACCTCCCCCGCCCCCACACACGGTTTTCCTGTGACTACCCTCTCCGGCTCCTCCCAAGCTCGTTACTTGTATTGTTACTTCTCTTTCTCACTGTCAATAAAAGCTGTCATAGAACCAAGAACAAATAAGAACAAGGCATTGGTCTGGGAATGATACGTGTCACAAGAAATGAAAACCAATTAAATAACTGGAGAGTTATGGATGGTTCAGCTCATCCACAAAGCTATGCCCAGAATTAACAAATCCAAATCCAAATAGGAACAACTTGGTTAGCTCTGTCTTGTCAACATTTACAAACCTAAATCCAAATATGAACAATTGGATTTTAAAAGTTCCTGCATTTCAGCAGTGGTCCTTTTTCTGTCCTCCAGGTCAGAGAAATAAAGTCAGAAGATGCAGAGATGTAAGAGGTCAAACAAATGCACAGGGGTGGGGTGGGGGAGTTGGGGGCGGCATTTATATAACCTCAGATGTTAGGAGCAGTTCAATGTGACAGCAGCTTTTCTATCCATATTCTAGGAGTTGGGCATTTTACGAACAGCCCCTGTAGTCCTCTCAGAGACCTGTAATGTACATGATTAATTCAGATCTCCACATAAGGTAACCAAGGGTTAGAGAAGTCAGTACAGTAACTTGAAAAGACACAGTAGTACAAGGACTTGGGATTTAAACTCAGGTTTGTTTTCCTGGGCACCACAAAGTCTGGGTATAAGTTTTCCATTAAGGCAGTATGAAAAAAAGGAAGAGGATATATGAGTTCATGTTCATCTCCTGCAGATGAGATCTACTTAAATTTCGCAACTACCTTAAAAAAAATCTACTTATTCCAAAAATCTCTTGCATGCATACTATTTAAATGTTAATGTATACACATAAGTGCATATATATTCATTCAAGTCTCAGACTGCATGCATCTGGCTCTCATAAAAACCATATCTCTGAAAAAATGTAAATTACAGTAAAATGTTTTCCATCAGGAAAATCCCTATTGTATTTTTTAAAGGATTTTATTTTTATTTATTTATTAGAGACAGACAGAAGAAGACTGTGAGAATGGGCACACAAGGGCCTCCAGCCACCGCAAAACACTCCAGACGCATGCACCATGATGTGCATCTGGCTTATGCGGGACCTCTAGGATCAAACTGGGGTCTTTAGGCTTCTCGGGCGTGCGCCTTAACTGCTAAGCCATCCCTCCAGCCCCCCTATTGTATTTTTACTAAAAAGCTTAAAGTTGGCAGTTATTTTCTGACTGACACAATAGAAGTTTCTTAGTATACAAACTATTTTCTTGTGATAACTTTAAGCCCTCAACATAACAAGTGTTATATCCATACTCCTTTTGAAACATTACATTGCCCAATATAACAGTGGTCCCAGTACTTGTACTCCATCTGTTAATGGTGAAGGCACAACTGGGGCATAATGACCTCTCTGCACCTTCTCCACAAGGAGGAGGATATGTGGCCAACTATGGTAGTCCCATTTGCTGCCCCCCTGCCAGTTTCTGCCCCCACATCCCAGACATGACAGGATTCTGGTGTACAAGGTACATATTTCTGGTACAATGTAGTCCTAAGTCAACACTATCAACTCATGTGGTCTGTATCCAAGTAAACAATCTGTTCAATGGCAGAGAAATAATGGCTGTGTCATCCACAGACAGCATCTGTACATGTGTCTTTTACAAGCATTGTAAGGGATATTCACAGGTTAGCTGATGCAAAGGCTTCCACCTAACGTGCTGATCATGCCTGCCTAAGGAACCACCCTGATTTTCATGCATACTTCAAACACCATGCTTGATTTCAACTGGAGGTGTCTCTCAAAGCTTGTGAGTAAAATCTGGCTCACTTGGGGGCATGTAGTCTCCATGAGCTTCTTGAAAGCTGGTCTCTCATTTCCATAGAGAGCACACAGAAGCATCACAAATTACCAAGACAGGGGACCATCAGGCACTTCCTGTTCCTGCTACATGTCTCTGTTCTGCCAAGACTCATGGCATTCTTAGGTCTTTTCACTCCCATGGAGGGCAGCTGGCTGAGGATGAAGAATTTGAGAGACCAATCCTATGGAAGCCCACAGGAAGGAAGATGGTCTCCAAGGCAGATGGTTCTAAGGAAACTGTAACCACCATGGCCCAACACTGATGGTCTCCACTTAATTTAAATCCTACTTATCCTATGTTATAATCATTCCAGGTTGCTATGTCAAAAATACGACACACTGGGTGGTTTAAATGGCAGTTTATTTCTCATAGTTTTGAGGATGAGATGCCCATGATTAAAGAACCCATGCTTCCAACACTTAAGTGTCAGAATCTTCTCACTGTCCCCTACATTGGCTGACACACAGCTAGCTCTTGTCTCTTTTATCTACTTAGGCACAAACATTAATTCTATGACACGGTCTCTGCCCTCACAAACCAACCTAAACCTAGTTACTTTCTAAAAGCCAACTGAGAGGGAGGTACCTCTTCACGGGGACTGGACCCCTGAATGTTAAAAGGACAGAAAAGTTTGCAGTTGCTAGAAATCAAAGATGATCTGACTTCTTATCTCTTGCCTAGTTCCCTAGACCTGTTTTTCCATAAACAACAAGGACCCCTCCTGGGAGGGAGGTCTTTCATAGGATTTAAACATTGTGGTTGGTCAAGTTCAGCCCCCAGAACTTGGTGCCAGGGCTAACCTCTTCCTGAGACAGCCCTTAGCCCTAACTAAACAGCTGTCACTCTGGTTCACCTGAGCCAAAGGAGAGGGCAGGCTCTCTGACCACTTGGGAACTTCCAGCTATGGGTGAGCTTTTCCCTTGGCTGGCTTGGCCCAGTCCCAGCCCAGCTGGGAGGGCCCCTAGCCTTTATTCTCCACATGGGTTCTTTATTCCCTCCAGCTGCCCAAATGGCAGGAGCTCCCTGAACTTTCTTTTCTCTTTTCTTTCCATGCTTTTTTTTTCCAGGTCCTTCATGTAGGATCTCTAGCCATGTGGATACCTTTCCTTGGCTCTGTACTTCCCTCAATAAATAAAGTAAGTTAATAATTATCCTTTTCAGTCTTCTTTTTTTATTCAATTCTTTGAATAAAATCAGAAACAAACCTATGGTTTGAGGTTCAAGGACTTTCCTGGGCCCCTAGCACTCTGGTACACCACCTCCTAATGGTAGGTCATTGGGGTTAAGATTTTGACATGGGAATTTTAAGGAACATACACTTACCCCTAAGATAACACCTTGTGAGAAACCCAACTCCCTGATGAGGAAACACCCATCATCTGCCCCAGTGGCCACACTGGGAGGAAGATCCAAGTCTGACCAGCAGATGGACACAAGACTGCCTCTGTGACCTCTCCAGCTCAGGGAAAGCCATCTCCCAAGCCCATGATCAGGGAGGGAATCTGTTCTCCTGAACTCTTCAAAGAGTGACATGTAATAAAGAAGGAAGACCGCTGGTAAAGGAAGTGATGAGAAAAATTACATGTCCTTGGAAAAGTTGTACTCAAAATTATATATCTTGTAATCCTGTCCAAGAACCTTACACAGAGAGAGTGACTATGCCGACTACTTAGATGAACATCTACCTCTGCTCCCATCAAGACTTACTGGGTGGCCTCAGTGCTCATGGCCCTAATAATAAAGATTCTGGTAGGGAATATGGCTCAGTGGTAGAGTGTTTGCCTAGCATGCTGAAGGCCCTGGGCTCCATGCCCACTTGAGTCTCCCTTCCCTCAAAAAGGAAAAACTTTTTTTTTGTTGTTATTTTTATTAATTTATTTGAGAGCGACAGACAGAGAGAAAGAGGCAGATAGAGAGAGAGAGAGAGAATGGGCGCGCCAGGGCCTCCAGCCACTGCATACGAACTCCAGATGCATGCGCCCCCTTGTGCATCTGGCTAACATGGGTCCTGGGGAGTCGAGCCTCGAACCGGGGTCCTTAGGCTTCAGAGGCAAGTGCTTAACCGCTAAGCCATCTCTCCAGCCCAAAAAGGAAAAACTTTTGAGTGGACTGGGGGATATAGCTCAGTGGCAGAGTGTCTGCCTAGCATGCATGAGGTCCTGGGCTTCATCAGCTGTACTACAAAAAGGAAAAAAGAAAAAAAAAATGTGCTTGAAGACCTTGATACAGCACTCAAGTTCCCAAGTCTCTTTCCTCTATAATTACCAATCTATGTTGTCTCTGTCCTCTGGAAAATACCAATCTATGTTCACCTTGGTTTCCCAATTTCAGGCTTTGCTATTGTTGCCCCTCTTTCTAGAACACAGCCAGACATTTCTACCTCCTACCATCACACATTTCACACAAATTTGAAGGTTCAAGCTTAAACACCAGCCTTTTCTATTTCTACTTCATACTAACATTCATCAATGTTAGATACTGATATAACAGCACCCACGGGCTTCTGCGATTTCAGTCTCTCTGTAAATCAGCAATGATCAAAAAGAGATTCCTACCTCCACTTATTTTCTTTGAGGGAAAACATTCATTTCTGACCATGGCCCTGGGTTTATTCCAGCTGCCATCTGACACCGCGGCAGGGTGCAGCTGACACTGCTGTAAAGTGTGACTGGATAAAACCTCCAGCCATCATTAACTGCAGGCGGCAGGAAACAGGCAGCAAAACCTTCAGCCTACGAAAATGTGAGAATGACAGGGGCACAGGAACCAAGGAGAAAAGGCTGCTGACAGCTCCAGTCTAAACAATCCTGCCCTTTAGCCAGGCGTGGTGATGCACACCTTTAATCCCAGCACTCGGGAGGCAGAGGTAGGAGGATCACATGAGTTCAAGGCCACCCTGAGACCACATAGTGAATTCCAGGTCAGCCTGGGCTAGAGCAAGACACTACCTCAAAATCCTGCCCTTTGCTCACTGCCATAATGCCAGAAAAGCCCTGAGGGGTAGACTGGGCCTTACCCATAAAATATACAGGCTCTCTAGATACCATGCATGGTATATTCAAAACTGTATGGATGCAAGGTACCATGACATCAAAATTGCTATGTGTCCATTCATTTTTTAATATTTATTTATTTGCAAGAAGAGAGACAGAGAAAATGGGTACACACCAGAGCCTCTGAACTCTAGATGTATGTGCTGCCTTGTGCATCTGGCTTCACATGGACACTGGAGAACTGAACTCGGGCTGTTAGGCTTTGCAGGCAAGCACCTTAACTACTAAGCAATCTCTTTAGCCCTCCATTCATATTTTTTAAAAATTTCCTTTCCTTCCCTTCCCTCCCCCTTCCTTCCTTATCTCTCTCCCTCTTTTCTTTTTTTGACACAGAAGAGGGGGAGAGAGAGAGAGAGAGAATGGGCACACCAAGGTCTCTAGACAGCTGCAAATGAACTCCAGACACGTGCACCTGGTTTATGTGGGTTCTGGGAAGTCGAACATGGGTCCTTAGGCTTCACAGGCAAGTGCCTTAACTGCTAAACCATCTCTTCAGCCCGTTCATATTTTTCAAATTTTTATTTTAGAGAGACAGAGAGAGGTTGGCATGCCAGGGCCTCAGCCACTGTAATTGAACTCCAGACACTTGCACCACCTAGTGGGCATGTGCAACCTTGCACATGTCTCACCTTTGTGTGTCTGGCTTACATGGGATCTAGAGAGTCAAACATGGGTCCTAAGGCTTCGCAGGCAAGCGCCTTAACAACTAAGCCATCTCTCCAGCCCTCATCAGTATTTTTCACCAATCACATGAATCACCAGAATACTAATTCTAACAATGTTCCATCACCAACATAAAGGTGACTGGATATCAAAGAAATGATTAAGATGATGTTTCCAGCACTCTTATCTTGAAGGTGCTCATGGAAAATCAAGGCAGAGAAAAGCAATGCAAGGCTGTGAAAAGGGAAAAGGAAATGAAATGCTATAGGTGTTTGGTCAAGAAAAGGTTATTTATCATGTTGCAAACAGAAAGCTGAGTGGATGGAACCAGATTAAGCCATACTTGAGGCCAACTCATAAATTCTGGCCTAGGACTTACGGGAGGGAATGAGCAAAGAGGGGAGTGTAGCAGAAGGGCTGGCTTAATCAAGCAATGATTTGTCAATCAAAGACCATTCAATGGGCAAAGAAACAGTATTTTTTAAATAAACAGTTCTAAAACATCTGATGTCCACATGTAAAATAATGAATTTTGTCTATACATGCCAGTATACACAAATTAACTCAAAAGGATTATAAACCTAAATATAAAACTATAGAATATTATTAACTATAGAATAAATATTAAACTATAGAACTCTTATGAGAATAACACTGTGACACTAGTTTAGATAGTGGCTACTTACATATATCATCAAAGGGACAAAATAACTGAATTACACACATTTTTGGGGACTGTGAATTAATTCTATCATATAAGTAAAAAATGGAACTATTGAATGGTAAAACATCTGAAAATAATATATCTGATAAAGAACTTGCACCTGGAATATGAACAGAGCTCTCACAATTGTATAAAATGATAGTAAGATACCAGTCTACATGCACTAGGGTGGTTATCATCAGGAAGATGGGTGACAGACAGCAACGATGTAGAGATATCAAAACACTTCTACTCACTGGTGGTAATGATAAGTGGTACAATTATTTGAGAAAGTAAATTAGCAGTACCTTAAGAGGTTAAACTCAGAGATACTGTAAAATTCATTGGCTCTACTACTAGGTATATACTCAAGAACAAAAACATATAAAAAACACAAATGTTCGTAGCCAAAACTGAAAACAGCCCCATTGTCTATCAACTAAAGAATGGATAAATAAAATTTGGTAAAAACAGAATGAAGTACTGATTCATACTATCAAACTTGTTTCCTAAACAAAAAAAATGACTCACCAAAACAAAACCATGTATGATGCTAGCTATCTGAAATTCCCAGAATAGGCAATCTAGAGAGACGGAAAGTAGATTTGTAGTTGCTTATGGCTTGGGAGTAGGGAATGCAGGGTGGGGAAGAAGGCAGAATGACTACTAATGAGTATAGGTTTGTTTGGGTTTTCTCTTAGGTGACACAAAAATGTTCGAAAATTAATCCCAGCACTTGGGAGGTAGAGGTAGAAGGATTGCCATGAATTCAAGTCCAGCCTGAGACTACATACATAGTGAGTTCCAGGTCAGCCTGGGCTAGAGGGAGGCCCTACCTCAAAAAACCAAAAAAGTAAAAGAAAAAGGAACTTTGAAATCTTTGGGGGAGGAGGGCACAGCGTCTCATGAAGATCAGGCTGGCCACAAACTCGCTGTGTAGCTGAGAATGACCTTTGCACTTCTAATCTTCTTGCCTCCACCCCCTCCCAAGTGCTGACATAACAAACATGAGCCACTGTGCCTAACTGAACAATAAACTTTAAATAGATGAGTTATGTGGAATGTAAATTGCATTTCAATAAAGCTTTCTTTAAAAAATGCAATGGAGTAATTTACAATGGAAAAATATATCAACTTAATTTTAGAAAATTAAAAACTTCTGTGAGTCATAAAATGCTGTAACTTAATTAAGTGGAAAATGCACCAGGAAAAAGAAAATTTTTATAACATTCATGACTGATAAATTAAAGCAAACAGCAAAGATGTGACAACTCAGTAAGGAATACATACTATCCAAGTAGAATAAAGAAGAACTATCATTAAAAAAAATCCTAGGGCTAGAGAGATGCCTTAGCAGTTAAGTGCTTGCCTGTGAAGCCTAACAACCCCGGTTTGAGGCTCAATTCCCCAGGACCCACGTTAGCCAGATGCACAAGGGGTCGCATGCATCTGGAGTTCGTTTGCAGTGGCTGGAGGCCCTGGTGCGCCCATTCTCTCTCTCTCTCTGCCTCTTTCTCTCTGTCTGTTGCTCTCAAATAAATAAAAATAAACAAAATTTTAAACAAAAAAATCCCAAAAGACAAAGTTATAAGTGTTCAATAAGTATACAATTCATGCTCAATGTTAATCATGTAATTTTAACCCAGCATTCTACCTTTACAGTTTGATGGAAATCATGAGATACATTTAGAAGTGAATACACAAGAATGTTCGTTCATTGTTCTTTATATAGTGGAAAACTGAGAAATGGCTGTTTATGTACAATGGAAAACAAAAAAGCAGTAAGTACCCTGCATGGGTACATAATGCTGCTTCCAGAATTCAAAGATTGTTAAACAAAAATCACAATGCCACATACAGGATATCTGCCTATGAGTTGTTGTTGGTCAAGAGGCTCTCAAAACAATACAGGGGCTGGAGAGATTGCTTAATGATTAGGGAGTTTGCCTGCAAAGCCCAAGGACCCATGTTTGATCTCTCTCCAGATCCCACGTAAGCCAGATGCACAAAGGTATATAGCTATTGCAGTCATGAGCTCACAGCAGCTGTGGTGACCTGCACAACTTTTCCATCATGGACAGGCCCCACCCCTCCCTTAGCAGTAATTATCACCTAATGGTTCGAAGGGGGTGCTAATTTTCTTCAGTCAAGTAGCCACTGGTAAAGTGCCAATACTCCAGTAAATAACACCCTACCCATGCAAACAACCTCAATTAAACTCGGTGGATCTCTCCCCCAGAGTCATGAAAGTAGGGAGGGGACTAGCTGGAGGGCGAGGAATATAAAAGAGGGACCGGGATTGGGGCAAATGTGATCAAAATGCATTATGTCTATATATGAAATCTTTATAAACAGATCAGTATTATTGAAGAAAAAAGAAAAAGCAGCAGCAATAAGAGCATGGCAGTACATGTCTGTTCTTCCACGACTAAACAAGTTGAGAGTTGGTCAGCCTACAACTCTGATACCATCTATAGCCATACCATCCTAAATGTACCCGATCTTCTCTACAACTCCGAAACACACAAAAAGACAAAGATAAAAGTAGTTATCCTAGGGGATCAGAGAAAATTGAGACTTATTACATCATTTCACACACACTTAAAAGAAAAATGGAATCAAGATAGAGCTGGGATGGAAGACTCCTCCCTGTTGGCTAGCTGTTAGGATGCTGAAAAGGCCTAGGCAGCTTGTTGAGGGAAAAAAGTCATTAACAGTGTTAACCTGCAGTAGACCCTGCAAGCTCTATGGCTGGCCAGCCAGGCTTAGTGTACCAACTGGTACAACGGTGGCAATGTCTCTTAGGGTTTGCTGTAGACAACTCCATGTTGCTTGGATGAACGTACAAACCAGAAATAGCTTATGGGAGAAAGGGATTTATTTCAAGCTTACAGATCCAGGGGGAAGTTCCATCAGTAGTGGAATGGTGGAAGCTGGCTCCCATTCATAAATCTAAGCAGAGAGGAAAACCACCAGTACCTGGCAAACGCAGTAATAAGTAACAGCACAACCAGCAGCAAGCAGAGTCCCCCCTCCCCTCCGGCGCAAACCTCAATGCATACCTTTGGCTGGAATTCAGATCATCCCCAATAACACCTCCTCCTGCCAGGCAGCTGGAGACCCAAGTCACAACCCTTAATGAAATCTCTCAGTGCTAAACCAGCTGCTTTCTGATTTGACTTAAGGACAGCTCCATGAGAGGGAACACCTGCCTGGTACTGAAAACTTAAATAAAGGCCTATGGCTGGGGAAGTCATAAGCCCTAGGGGGGAACTACTTAGTTTATTTGTCCACCAAACTGTCCTCTAAATACTTATTTTATGCCCATATGTTAATGTTACTCTCATTTTTAGTTAAAGAAGCTTCTCTTTTCAGAAGGCAGTGACCACCAGGGTAACTCAAAACTCACCCAAGTGCTGAGAAGTGACCAGTAGTATTCAGTACTAAATGATACACCATGCAAGGCTCAGGGACCATTGCAGAAGAGGTGATGGAGAGATGGAAGGGGGGAGTGCTAACAATACAATCTTCCAGACATAAAGTGCCCTTGACATTCATGACCCCACAGTGGCTGATGTGACATTTAGAAACTGTTCTACATGTGCTTATCCTCATTGAAAAGGAATTCCAAGACAATCACACATTCTTTATCAGTGGTTGTCATACTTACTATATACTGGCATCACTTGGTAAGCTTTACTTAAAACCACCTCCACAATAAAAATGGACAATGTCCAAGCTATTCCTCATGTGCCTTAAGTCATACTTCCTAAAGGAAAGACTCAGGTATTGGCCTCTGGTTATTCTGGTATTCTCTGGAGACTCCAGGAACACCTTTAGAACACCATGGAATAATTCCAGGGTGCAAACAAGCTGTATACTGATGATGAACCAGGACTCATGGGCAGAGGAATAAATGGACTCTGGGCCCTCAGGTTTGAAGTGGAATAAACACTGCTTCTCTGTGTGAGTGCACATTTGGAGCAGGATGACAGAAAGTATATGTGTCATGTTCACAGCTGGGCACCGCAGGAAGGTGCAGGGAGAGCTGTCTACTCCTTGAAGAAGGCTATCATACAACATTTTTCAGAAGGAAACAAAGAATGCTTGATTTACCACAGTAGGAGGAAGTGTCCTTGCTGAAGGCCGGACCCCAACTGTGGTCTCAACCCCTTTAGGAAGGAAAGCAGGGCCTAGGAGGGCTGTTCTACGAATGTTTCCTACATTGTTCTCCATGCCCCATTGGAAGCCTCACATACGCATATGCCCTCTCAGCCACGCTTTCCCCACTGTGTGAAACCAGCGTGTGCACGGTCGTCATTTGTAGCTCACTTGCCCACACTATACAGGCAGAATGGCCAAAGAAGGTAGATGAGGCTTTCTCAACAACTGCACAAGTTTCAGGCAAGTTTCCTAAGACTGTAGGGTCTTTGCTTCCCTCTCTCCAAAGAATCCTGTAATGAAAGCTGTTTTAGTGGCCCTTCTATCCCAGCAGTCCCAGAAAACTCTATGATCTTGGTAAGCTCCATGCATCACAGACAGATAAAACCGGACTCCAGTGGAGTGCTTTTCTAAACATGAACCTGATCTGACTCAGCTGGGATAATGTCCGTGACACAGTATCCTGGAAAGAAACAAAATGGAAATTGTCTTAGTAGTGCAGACAGACAGGAAGTTCAAAAGAGGAAGGTTACAGAAAGACCTTTTGGCCCCTGTAAGGTGGCAGCAGTCCACAGCCAGGCCTGACAAAGCATCTCGGGCACCATCCACTAAAGACTATTCCCAGAAGATGGTAGCTTCAAAAACACACCTCTCAGTGAGTGCTGGAAGGAATATGAAATCAATACAGCTTTCTGGAAAGCAACTGGGTAATGCTTATCAAGACTCTTTACAAACGCAAGCCATTTTGTTCAATAATTCCACTGCTGGGAAGCCCACCGTAGAGGTGATATAAGATGCATACAAAATTTACTGGATGTAAGTATCAGGAGTTGTGGAGAGGGACTGCACAAAAACACGAACATACTTAACTATTAAATCATAAGATGGTAAGTCGTGTGTGTGCGTGCACATGCATATGGTGTGTGCACGTGTGTGTGTAGATGTACACACTCTACGCACATGTGTGTAGAGGTCAGATTAGGACATCGGGTGTCCTCTTATCACTCATTGGGGTGTTTCCTTGAGCCAGGGTCTCTCCTCCAACCTGAGCTGCATTTGGTCAGCAAGGCACAGCAACTGTCTTGGTCTCTGGCCCTGTGACCTGTGGTTATAGATGTGGGAGGTCATGCCACCTGGCTTTTTTTTTTTCTTTTGGTTTTTCGAGGTAGGGTCTCACTCTAGTTCAGGCTGACCTGGAACTCACTATGTGGTCTCAGGGTGGCCTCAAACTCACAGCGATCTACCTACCTCTGCCTACCGAGTGCTGGGATTAAAGGTGTGCACCACAACGCCTGGCTCTACCTGGCTTTTTAAGTGGGCTCTGGGGAGTCAAACTTGGTGGTCGTGAGCTGAGAGGTTCTCTTTTTTTTTTTTTTTTTTTAGTTTTTTCGAGGTAGTTTCACTCTAGCCCAGGCTGACCTAAAATTCATTATGTAGTCTTAGGCTGGCCTTGAACTCACAGCGATGCTTAAGTGGCAAGCACTCTTAACAGCTATCTAGCCTGGTAAATCTATTTTCAAAGGTGGGGTCTCATGTAGTCCAGGTTGGCCTCAAATGTGGTAGGTATCCTACAGTCTTCACCTCCCCAATGCTAGGAATACAGACATGAGTCACCACATCCAGAAAGATGGCAAATCTTATATCTATTCTGCCATAATTAAAAATTCAGGGATGGGCCAGGTGTGGTGGCGCACGCCTTTAATCCCAGCACTCGGGAGGCAGAGGAAGGAGGATCAGCATGAGTTTGAGGCCACCCTGAGAATATAGAGTGAATTCCAGGTCTGAATTCCAGGTCAGCCTGGGCTAGAGGGAGACCCTACCTCAAAAAAAAAAAAAAATTCAGGGATGGAGAGATGGCTTAGTGGTTAAGGCATTTGTTTATGAAGCCTAAGGACCTAGGTTCGATACCCCACAACCCATGCAAGCCAGATGCACAAGGTAGCGCATGTGTCTGGAATTCATCTGCAGTGGCTAGAAGCCCTGGTGCGCCCTTTCTGTCTATCTCTCTCTCATAAATAAATAAAATAAAAATTTAAAGTTCATAACAAGGGGGCTGGAAGATGGCTTAGTGGTTAAGAAACTTGCCTGCAAAACCAAAGGACCTCAGTTTGATTGCCCAGTATGCATGTAAGCCAAATGCACAAGGTGGCACATGCATCTGGAGTTTGTTTACAGTGGCTGGAAGCCCTGGTGTGCCCATTCTCTCTCTCTCTCTCTCTCCATATATATATATAAATATAAATATATATATATATGTGTGTGTGTGTATATATATATATATATATATATATATATATATATATATATCACTCTGCCTCTTTCCCTCTCTCAAAAAAATAAAAATGAAATTTAAAAAATCTTCACAAAAACTTACCAATGAAAAGAAAATACTTTGGACCATCATCCAGAACTTAAAAAAAAATTTTTGGTGGGTGAATGCATGTGAGTATGCATGTGCACAAGGATGTGCACATGACATGGTGCATGTGTGAAGGTTACAGGACAACTTCAAGTGCAGGTTCTCACCTTCCACCTTGAGGCAGGGTCTCTTGTTCACTGCTGCATGCAGCTGGCTCACTGCCGGCAAGCTTCTGGGGCATTCTCCTGACTCCTATAGATGTGCAGCGATTCCAGACATGTACTACAGTGTCCAGCCTCACACGGGTTCTGGGATCCGAGCTCAGGTGCTCACTCCTGCATGGCAAGTGCTCTGTCTACCTTGTTCTGTTCTGCAAGACAATGTCTTATAGCCCTAATCAGCCTCACACTCAAAAAATCCTCCTGCTTTAGCCTTCAAGTCCTATAGTTATAGGTATGACCTATCACAGAGTTACATTTTTTTTGAAAGTGAAAATTTAACAACTGAAATTTAGTTTCAAACTCAATTATAAAATATTGAAACAACAGGCAGTAAGTGCCAAGTTCTTTAAGCAAATTGGAAGTTGCTTATGACACAATCCAAGATGAAAAAAAGGCAGAGCAGGAAAGGGTTACATTATGTGGGTCTCAGGTTTAGGTGAACTAGAGTTTTAAAAAGACCAGTAAAAACATTAACATGCTGGCAGTAGTTCTCTCTTGGTTACGATTGGATTTCCAACTTTTCTATTAAGAAACACTCTCAGGATGGGGGATGGAAGCCTTGGCAGACATTAACTCACTGTGTAAGAATCAAACAAGGATGGCTTCCACTTCATATCTTGTCAGTTTTGAGGTTTTTATCTTAAAGAGACAAACAGCAAGAAGAGTTTTCAGGACTACGCCAACAGCTAGGCACGTGTGAGACGAGACTGGAACTGGGCATGGCAGAACTGGAAATGATGGTGCCCATCAGTCAGCTCACAGTAGCCAGCAGTGTCAGAAGAGCAGTACAGGGTAAGGATGCCTAATCCAAGATGCCTGGAGCCTACAGTGGGAGTGGGGCCCAAATCTAAAAGGAAGTTTAATTGATGGTTCATAACAATTTTATATACATAGCCTGAGAGAATTTCTACAATACTTGTAATGCATTTGACTACAACCAACCACAGGAAGTGAGGCGTAGAATTTTCTACCTGAGCTGTCATGACAAACTCCTGACTCTGGAGCATTTCAGATTTTCAGTTGAAGGGTGAACACTCTGTAGTGTCCGCTTATCATCATTTCCTGTTATATTTATCTCAGTATTTTAAAAGACTGCTTCTCATTCACGCCTGACCTTTTGATTATTTCATAATGGGCCCAAAGCAATATGGGGAAACAATTTCAGACATGAAATAGCTAATGATATTGCTAATAAGTAAACAACAGGAAATAGCCTTTCTCTTCTCTGGAAGACAAAGGGAGGATGCATTACGAACACTGATGGGTTCTTTGCAACAGCCACAGAACTACTTGAATGGACGTTGCTCCTTGTTTTACATTACCCTAAAATGGATTTTCCATTTAGAATAATATTAAAAATTATGGAACAAATTCAAAGAAAATGGAATCTCCTAATAAGCAGTGGAATAAAATACAAATAAATGGAGGAAAGAGGTAGAAGGGTAAATAAAAATAACTTCAATATAAAGTGGGAGAAGGAGGCCCTGGGTTCAATTCCCAATACTGCAAAAAATAAAATATGAAATAAGTAAGTGATGTAACTCAATCATATAAAATTTACACTAATGCACGGTTAATGACATTACCTGATTTTTTATTTTATGGGGAGTTGTTTGTTTGTAAATGGGGTCTCATATTATAACCCTGGCTGGCCACGGACTTTCTATGTTAATCAGGCTGGCTTTAAGCTTGTGACAATCCATCTGCCTCTATACACTGGAATGTTGAGATTACAGACATACACCACCACACCTGACTTTAATGGCACTGTCTTTTGCCCATAGCTCCTAAGAGAAGAAATGGTCAACAATCACATTAACCCAAGTTTTCATTAATAAAGATTGTGTTGTTCAAGATGCCTTATCACAGAGGTTTATAGCATTTGACCACATTAAAGTAATGGTTCTAATTTTTCTAATTTTTTTGTGTCTGGTGTATGCATGTTTGTGTGTGTGGGTATGTATGTGGAGCCCAGAGATTGGGTATCTTCCTCAGTCACATGGTGCCTTATTTACTGAGACAGTGTTGCTCACTTGAACCCAGGGCTTACCAATTCAGCAAGTCTAGTTAGCCAGCTTGCCCCGTGGATCCCTGTGTCCACGTCTCAACCTCGGGATTACAGACATGTCTTCACACTCACCTAGCATTTATATGAGTGTTAAGGGTCTGAACTCAGGACCTCATGCTTATGTGGCAACTGAGCCATCTCCCCATCCCCAGTTGTGGCATCAATTAGTGAAGAGTCATACAGATTTGGTAGGGCTTTTGTTTGCTTGCTTAGTTGGTTGGTTTTTCTATTTGGGGGGAACAGGGTCTTGCCATGAGTCTGGCTTAGTGCATTTTTAAAACAATTTCTTAAAACAATACAGATCAGAGCCGGGCATGATGGCGCATGCCTTTAATCCCAGCACTCGGGAGGCAGAGGTAGGAGGATTGCCGTGAGTTCGAGGGCACCCTGAGACTCCATAGTGAATTCAGGTCAGCCTGGGCTAGAGTGAGACCCTACCTTGAAGAAAAAAAAAAATACAGACCAGAACAAAAATCATCAAGGTAATTTCAGAGTTGGGCTGAACAGAACCAAGAGCATAGCCTGCGGCAGCAAAGGGTGGGGAATGGGGACATTATTATTTTCTGAAATTTACTGTATTTACTATATTGTTGGAAGCAACAGTGCTAACTTTGAAAATTAGATGGGTATTTTTAGAGCTAGTGCACACTTTCTCCCATATGTCAGCCTTATATATTTATTTTTAGCCAGGCAGGTAGAACATTAGGGCTTTGGATACTTTGCCAATGATATGACTGAAGCAGAAATTTGTATTAAAACACTATTAAAAAATATTGGGCTGGGGAGATGGCTTAGAGGTTAAGGCGCTTGCCTGCAAAGTCTAAGGACCCAACTTTGATTCCCCAGAACCCACATAAGCCAGATGCACATGGTGGCACAAATGTATAGAGTTTGTTTGCAGTGGCTGGAGGCACTGGCATGCCCATTCTCTCTGCCTCTCTCTCTGTCTCATAAATAAATAAAAATAAAATATTTAGAAAAAATACTGTTTTAATGCATTCTGAGTCACTGCCATTTTTAAAGCAACCATCTCTGTTCTTAACTTTTCTAATTAAAATTATCAAGAAAATGATGCCAAATCACCACAGTAAAACACTATTGCACATTTTGGGCACCACACAATAACTTTTCTGCTAGAGATAGCGATCTACTTAGTATAGTTCATTTCTAATATGGAAGATAGCTATCTGCTTCAATCCATTAAAGACTGAGTGACATGAAACTGCTACTACCTTCTATCTACAAGGCCAGAGATCTTAGCAAAAATAAATTTCACTCCGAAGCCAGAGCCATCTAATGCTAGTCCAAGCACATGAGACAAGCTGATTAGGATTTTCTACCAACGTGTGGTTAAGTCCCTATGAAATTCTTCTGGAGGGTTGCACTGTCCAGACTTGCCTGAAGTTCATTGCTAACCAAGCGTCCTACCCATATAGGTACTCAATTTGTTATTAGTCATAAAATTACCCTGAAATAGTGTTCCCTAGAGTCTTTCAGGTGGCTCCAGCCCTAAGACCCAAGCAGTGTCCATTCATTTGCAATAGCACAGACAATAGGACAGAACATTATCCAAAATGTTAAACCTCTGCATGTGACGTTACCTTCCACTGAGATCTCTTAGTATACAGACAGGCTAAGATTAGCCCTGTTTCACATAGGTATGACATACTTAGATAAGGCATCTCTCCTGTCCTAAAGCTTCAGTTAAGTGAAGTACATAATGTTAAAGAAAAAAATTATCCAATGATACTTGTGAAAGCATAGCAAGCTATGCTTTATTTAGGCAGTGAAATTTTGTAAGCAGGGAACAAGATTGGTCTTAGCTCTGAATACAGCACCACCAAGTGGGAATGTATAGCTAAGGACCAAGGTGAAGGTCAGTGGATGGAAAATTACAAAGAGGAAAGAAACATGAGAAGCAGGGAGGAAATTTTGGCTGAATTGACTTAACAGGATTCTTGCTACAGTTAGGTCAGGATGTTGGTTATCACTTGGGAGATGATGGAAGATGAGGAAATTGGTCAGAGTTAGGGTTAAACAGGGTTTTCTTGCTAAACTTAGCAGGCTTCTAGACTAAAACTAGATTTTAAAAGGGAATGCTCAGAAAAGGTTCAGAAGTGCCTAGAGAAGGTTCAAGAACCTAACTAAAATTTGGGAAAGCAAAGAATTTCTCAATGTACATCAGAACCTAAGGGAGGAAAGACAAAAAGCTTAGTTGATTAAGATGCCATGCATAATTTCTAAAAAGAAGAGTTAACTCCAACTAGAGTAACCTAGCAAGAGAAGCAGTATGGGAACCATGATTTGAAGGAAGAAAAGACATCTGACGTAGAGATACAGTAGTGGGCAAGCAAAGAGGGAAGAAAAGATATTCCAAGAATTTCCCAAAATACTGATAAACAGGTCAAATTCCTTGGCACAGGAAATCACTTCATACCAAAAAAGTTTCTAAGTTCTAGCTAATGACTGAACTGTAAACAATGCTGTCCAAAGTAAGAAAATTCTAGAACAATGAAAGATTTTGGACATTCACCAAATTCATAACACCATTTCTACATTTAAAGCCTAATGTTTTGCCCAGTTACTTTTACAATCCTATACAAATCCCAAATATCACTAAATGATTTTAAAGTAATACAGATGTCATTTCAAATTATGCAAATATTAAAAAACAGATACTAATTAATGTTATATCCCCAAGGCACAACTTAGATGAATTCTGAGTATGCTCCCATGTAACGGAGAAGAATCTTAATGGGCATGTAATCAGCTGGCCTGAAACTTGGGCTGAAGTGATCTTACTGCTTCAGCCTCCCAAGTGCTGGGGTTCCAGGTACACGTCACAACACCTAGCTCTCCCAGATTTCTCACAGGCACTCATCTTGCACTGCTTGTGTAACCAAGACAGCTCATACATACAGGCACCATTTGCATGCTGGTTTACCTGGGGATTTTTTGTTTGATCTTGACTGTGCCAAGTGAGACTGTCGCGGCAGCAAGGGTGAGGAAGGCAGAGACATGGAGACACCTTTAGCCAAGCTCACGCGATAGATATCCTCTGCTGCAGGAAGACTGCTCGCAGGACAGTCACCACCATGACCAGAGGGCAGGACGGGAGTCTCTGAACCGAAATCACCTCCTGGAATGGAGAGATGATATCTTAAGTTACACCATCTGTGACAACTTGATAAGAATTTACGTCTGAAGAGACATTCTTAAAATATAATTCCCATATACCCAGAAATGCTAAGTTTCTTTTAAAATCCCCCAGCACCACATTATTATTATTATTATTATTATTACCTGTGAGGTGAAACTCGGACTTTACCCCTCAAGTATCAGTGACCTTTGTGAAGAATCTCTTTCTGTACCAGCCACCTGAGCTGGTTTTATCCCAAGCAATGGGTTCAGAAAGTCACAGATCTGAGATTACATCAAGATCCAGTAAGAATGATCCACAAGATTATAGCTGAAGTTCAAAGTGGGGCTCACTGGCTTTCTGTGGGTGTCAGTGGGGCAGAGTCCAACAGTAAGAGCTCTCCAGACCTCCATGCCCTCACTGCTTCCACATGCCTCCTCAGCACCAGCTCTCTTTGCTGAGCCATGTTTACTCCACACTTCTAAATGCCAGCCAGCTCCAAACCACCACAGAGCTGGAACCAGTGACTAGGCGGGTTCCACTGGCACTTAACCCCTACATAGACTAGGTTACCATTATGAAATTGAACATTCTAGCCTAGGCAAATCCTCTAAAAATCTGCAATTCACAGAGGAATAAGGGCTCTTGGCAAGAAGGAAAGGAGGGAGGGAAGAAGAAAAGGCTAGTTTGCATGTACTCCAGTGATACTCCTTGCTCCCACTACTCCTTCCCCCAGTGGCATTCTCTCATTCCCTCACTCAGTCTATACCATGAAGCAATGAGGAACTGTAGGCAAAGAAGGTGAATCATTATCCAGTAGATTACAAAGCAACTTCAAAGCTTTACATTATAGACAGTGGAAATGAAAAGATACATGTAAGTTTTCCATAAACAAAACCAGTCACTGACAAATGTTACCCAACTAGTCCTTGCCATGACTTCCTAGCACTTAAAAAAAAATTATATCAAATATTGGATTTAGAAAAACAGAAAATAAAGAGAAAGAAAAAGAAAAATGTGAGCTGTCTAGCCAGGCAGGAAATCTTTTTCTTTTTTTTCCAGACTTTTGTGCATAAAGTTCAAAAAAAGGGATGTGACCCAAATGCACCAGGCCTAAGTTGCACTGCTGTGCTTGTTTTTGCCTTAGGAGTCAGGGAAGGAGCCTCAGCCCTGCAACATAGTGGGTGTAAGGCAGGCTCAGGCCTCATTTCCAAGGGCAACACAAAATCAATAGAGCTGAGAACAGAAACACCAGGAGCTCTGCAGTGGGCAAGGGGGCAGAGCAGGAAGGTCGCCCCACAAAGTCTCACTGAGGCATCAATATGCTAGGGAAACTAAAGATGTATCACTAATTGCCAGCATTTAAAGAAGAAAAAAAACTGTTACTAGAAACACTTCCCTAGAATTATAAAAAACAAGCACATTCATGGCAACAGACCAAGACTGATTTCTGTACCTGAAAGAAGGGCCAAAGAGGGGTTAGTAAAAGCTCTGCCCCCGGCCCTCCCCGTTCCTGCCTCCCACAGTGCATGTGAATGTAGAAGCCCAGCCCTGGACCTTTCTACCCTTGGCTACTCACCCTGCTTCCCTGGAAATCACTGCAAGTTACCACTGTCCCCAACCCCCAGGACCACAGGTTCTTGAAGACACTTCTTGAGATCCTTGCTCAGTACATGAAGCGTCCAGATTACCTCCACTTTGACCAACAATGAGAGGCAGAGCTACCAGCCTCCCAGTGTTGCTAGCTGTCCACTATAGTAGATCCACAAACGGAGGGACAGCTGTTTTCTCTGGTCCAGTCCATAGCTCTCATGATCAGTCTCCTGCCACCTGCCTTTCACATGAAGAATGCAAGCTGTACTGTGCCTGCATGATCACTAGAGTCTTCTGACCTGTGAATGTTGATGCAAGTCACAGTAGGAGGACACAGAAAAGAACTTACAAAAAGCTGAGGTCACAGACCCACAGTTACACACACAGGATGTGGGGGAACCTTGACCAAGTGACGCTGACTTTTCTACATGGCCCCGTGGCTTCCCTTACACTACCTAAGTGACAGATCTGGTTGCCAAATGGTGGTGGGATGAAATGACAGTCTTCTTATGCGCTAGGAAGGATTTCTAACCTACAGACAAATTAAAATCCAGACTTCTAGCCCCTTAACTTGTATGGGGACACAAAAGAAGAGAGAAAAACAGATGCCACAACCAGAAATTTAAAAAGGGAAGCTCATAACTAAGAAAAGGGTTGTTATCTTGAATGCTTAGGATTCTCTTAACACAGACATCAGGGGTTGATGGATAGAAGATTTAAAGCCTTTCCTAATTATATATTCTGCCTATAAACTTTGTAGCAAGCAAAGCAAATTATTTTCATTAACTGCAAATCTGGTGGGACACATTTCCAAAGCATGCCCCAGCCACGAGGACCCTCAACCTGTGGAGCAGCTGGGCTCTGGCGCTCTGATTTTATACAGGATGCAATAAAAATGGGACTTGGAGATGGGCTTGAGGTGGGATGGGGCTTCTATTTCAACTTGACTTTGGCATCTTACAATATCTGTCCCAAACATGCCGTTCTGTTTGGCTTTTCTGGAACAATTAAACTTCCAGCCTCGTTTTATTAGAAAGGCACAAAGCAGGGGAAGAGGTTGAATGGGTAAGCAGGGGGTGAAAAGCACAGGGAGATCCAGCAGCTCCGAGGCAGGAGACAGCACTCCGGAGCCTGCAGCTTCAGCTTTCACCGCATGGGGGACAGGGACTTAAGGTCAAAAAGAGCCCAGGGCATCCCATGACACCAGAGGTAGAAAGTGAAAATCTCTTCGGGGCAGCCATGTGAACAATGTGATACGTTCTGGGCGACATGACACCAGAAATTCCCCGGCTGATTGAACATTCCTCAGCAGATGCTTAAAGAGGTTTAAGAGGCATAAATAAAGATGTTGCACTACAATAACCAGCATGGCTTTCTTTCAGACTTGAATAGATGTTGTTTCAACTGCAATCTACTTTATCCCTCACCTCAATTAAGGAATGAGAGCGCACTTCAATCACTCTTCCTGCTGCTGCAGCAGAAAGGCCAAGACACTACAGGACAATGCATCCCCTCCGGGGTATGAAAACCCTGTTATCGATGACCAGGATTGGCCAGCCCTCCTCCTGCTGCCCTGGTAGGTGTTTCCCATAGAACATTTACACACCATAGAGAATCGCATCAACCCCAGCGTGCTTTCATCTCAGGGCCCCTCTGCTTCAATCACATCACTCACAGCAAAGAAGAAGGGGTGGGAAGCACAGTTGGCACCTTTCCCCAACCAGCCAGGGCAGACTCTAATGAACATATTCGTCATTCCACCTGTTTAAGTATTTGGGAAAAACAGAGATTCCCCCCCCCCAAAAAAAAACACATTCTAAATGAGTTAAATATATCAAGGGTAAACTTTTTTTACATTGTTATATTTATTTATGAAAGAGAGAGAGCAAGAATGAATATGTGCATACCAGGGCCTCCAAGCCACTGCAAATGAACTCTAGATGCATGTGTCACCTTATGCATTTGGCTTTACGTGGCTACTGGGGAATCAAATCCTGATCCTTAGGCTTTGCAGGCAAGCACCTTAACTGCTAAGCCATCTCTCCAGCCTGTAAACTTTTTTGTTGTAAAGATCCTGGTAGTATTTAGACTCCATAAGTTATACAGATCATTTATATAGCTACATGCCCCTTTTCCTTTTTTTTTTTTAAAGTTGATTAAGATTTCTTTTTTAAAATATTTATTTGCAAGCAGAAAGAGGGACAGAACAGAAAGCAGGCATGCACCAGGGCCTACAGCCACTGCAACTGGACTCCAGATGCATACACCACTTGCATCTGGCTTTATGTGGGTACTGGGGAATCAAACTCTGGTCGTTCTGCTTCATAGGCAAGTGTCTTAACTACTGAGCCATTTCTCCAGCCACCCTTTTTCCTATTTTAAAATCACCAATTTCCTGAATTTCAAAAATAAAAGATCAAGAAGGGCATAGGGACAACTGGCCACTTATAAGGCATTCTGTGCTTAAAATAAATAAAAATTAGAATATGCACACAAAGGTATATAGCAGAAGCCCTAGTGGGCAACAATAATACAATAACAGAGGGAATAAAGATATAAAGCATTTTAAGCAGGCAGAAAAGGCTTGTGATGATAGTTTTTTATTTTAATTTTTTTCACGATTACAGACTTTGAAAGGGGATTTAAATCCACAATGGAAGAAAATGTGAGCCTGGGAGATGAATGTTTAAAGGTGGCCATGCAGAATGGCAAAGTCGGACACTGCAGATTAAAATACATGGAGGACAGGATTAGAGAAGGCTTTTAAAAAGGAGGGCGGTGAAGGCAAGCAGAGAAAAGCAAAGCCTATTTCAGAAAAGGTGGACCTGAGAAAGACAAGGGTGAGCTCAGATATTCAGGTAACTAGGTCTGCAGAGGCAGGAAATCCACTGAAGTGGCTTGCGAAGGCGGGGAGGAAAGCTTAGAATAGAAAGGGAAAGATGCTCTGTTTACCCAGCTCCAGAAAATGGGGTTGGGGCAGTACATTTAACTAGGGCATTAAATGCATATTTGGGGTGGTTCCTGCTTCTGAGCACACTGATATTTCTTAGACATGTTCTATCCTAATGTTTTATAACCTCAGAACTCATATATATTTACAGTAACCCAGCACATTGGAAAAGATTTCCTCCACAAGATCCAATATCATTTTTTGAACCCTGTATACATAGCTCTCTCTACATTTGAAAGCATTTAAAGCATTTATATCCTATAGGATCTCCTAGCATCTGGCCAGAACTACTGATCATTAATGTACAGTTTCAAAAGAAAGTCAGGATAAATGCATCCAAGTAAGCAATTTTCAAAAACATATTCACACAGTTATGACTAATTCTCAAACAATACCAAGAGGCAAGGAAGCAGGTAGCCCCCTAGGTTCCAGGAAAAATAAAACTAGCCAATGGGATAAAAGGATCCTTTTGTCTTCAAAACTCCAAACACTGCAATCACACAAGTGCAAAAATTGTCTTCATACTACATGGGGCAGAACCAAGTGTACAAATCAAATGTACCTTACCCTGAAAAAAATGAGTAAGCTGACTGGCACTTACTAATTATTCAAGTTTTACCTTTAAAACATGTCACATGTAAGAGTTTCTATGCTTTAAAAATGTACGGTCTCAGAAAAATTCCCTTCCCTCCCTCAGAAGCACACGTTAAAACACAGGCTTTCATAGATGCAGGAAGTCCTAGTCAGGCTGCCAGGTGTATACTATCACCTCAGTTAATCTTCACACCCTCCCTATGAAGTAGACACCAGTACTCACTCCCTTTTTGGTAGAAGAAACCAAGACACTACAAGGATAACTACTATGGCCCAAGGACACTAGTCAATATCAGAGCTGCGTTTGAATCCAGGCAATCAAATCTGAAATCCATTTTCATGGTAATGCTCCCCTTCCACAAGGCTGCTGAGATGGGCTTTCAACATTATGTCATTCTGTATACTTAATAGGGAAAACCAAAAATAGGATATTTAGGTCTATATATGCAGTTCTGGGCCTACTGTGAAAAGAAACCTGTTCCCTCATCTATTTTCCAGTTCCATACCGGCTGTTTAATTAGTTCCAAACACTCCTGAAATGCTCCGCTGGGGAAGCGCCCAGGACTTGCAATCATTAATTTTCTTTCAGTCACACCTTATGCTGCCACCACACAAACGGAGTGGATCTGAGAGATAGGTGTTTAGTCATCAAGCTCTTTAAATAGCTTCCTCTCACCTGGTGCAGTGTGTTCATCAATCCTTGCAGCATGTGCATCTGCAGCTTCTGCAGCATGAGTGCCAGGGCCAGTCTTCCTCCTGCTGGCCCACATGAGGAATGAAGTGGTCAGCCATGGCTCAGAGCAGCCTGGAAGGGTTCCTCTGATATCTGTGCGCAATTTGTTACTCTATATTTGCTTAGCAGCACACAGATGTTTATCCAGGTCCCTGGGGGTTGACTACACCACAACTCAAGTTCTACAGCCCTGCCAGACCTAACACTCCTAACCTCCCTACCCCATCAAGGCAGTGGCTCTGCAACCCCTTGTGCAGGAAGAAGTCCAGGCCTCACCCAGGAAGCTGTTTTAACCAATGCTAGCTCAGGTCATGAACCTTAAAACTCCTCCACAAGACTCTGATAACAGCAGGGATTGAGAGCTCCCAGAGCAAGAAGTTCATCAAGATCTAAAGTGGTTGTGTTTCTTTTTTGTTATTAATTTTATTTCCATTTATTTGCAAGCAGAGAGAGACAGAGAGAATGAGAGACAGAGAGAATGGATGCACCAGGATCTTCGGCCACTGAAAATAAACTCCAGACGCATCTGCCACAATACATCTTGCTTTTGGTACTGGAGAAGTGAACTTGGGTCATTAGGCTTTGCAGGCAAATGCCCTAACTACTGAACAATCTCTCCAGCCCGTATTTGTGTTTCTAACAAAGACAGGAGAAGAAACTCAGCCAGGAATGTTAGTGCACATCTGTAAACCCAGCACTGGGGAAGGTGAGGCTGGGCTATATAGCAAGATCCTGTCTCAAAACAAAACAAAACATCAACGACAAAAGCAGTCAGGGAATAATCATACGGGCATTCAGAATGTAGATTTCATGGGTGTGTACATGCACAGACGTATGTTTACATGCCCACGTGTTTATGAATGGACAAATGGACTAGAAAGACAGGTGAAATCTATACTTCTGCTGGGAACAGGAAGTGACCAACTGGGAGGGAGCACTGGTGGGAGGCTGACACTTGTATATGGTTAACATTCTCTTTGTGCATGTCTGACATAAATATTTACATTTCTATTCCCAAGAATAGAGCCATGTGTATATATGAAGATCTTTAGGCTTAGTGAGCTACTTGCTATGGTCTGACTTGGCAAGTGAATGAAGTGAAATTCCATTCTGCAATGTATGTGCTTACAGCATACCTGCCCAGAGGTGAGTTTGTCTTTAGTGGACAGATGGACCCAAGAAAAGGGAGGGATGAAAGCACACTGCCCATGCTCCATTATAGACTGGCAGATGTTTCCTCTCACACCCTGCACTCTGTCTTCACTCCAGCTCCAGGTCATCCCTGCTGCCAGGCCAGGGGAACAGCCAGTTGATGGAGTAGGCCGGGTGGAAATGGGCCGCAGGTGGTTAAGGCACCAACTCCTCTGTGTAAAACTGCACAAAGCCTCCTTAACACCCCTAGCAGTATCTGTAGCTACAAAGTAAAAGGCAAAAACTCACAAATGTGAAAAAGAAAAAAACTGCACCCCCAAATAAGGGACTGCTAGAAAAGCAGGGGAGGGGCACGGAGGGGAGACCACAGGCATTGCGCATAACCAGAACACAACTATACTCAGCCCTCCTGTGTCGTGTTGCTTTCCTATAGCTCTGTGGCCAAGTACCACAAACTGGGTGGCTCAAAGAGTCCAAAGTTAACGTCTCCCATTTCTGGAGGCCACCAGTACCATGAGCCATGCCCACTCTGGAGACTGAGAGGACGATCAAATCCCTGCCTTTGTCTTGGCTTCTCATCACGCGAACCCCTGCCTACATCACTGTGTAGCATTCTCTCTGTGTGTCCGTCTTTTTGTTTCATTTGTTTGAGACAGGGTCTCACTCTGTAGTTCATGCTGGCCTGGAACTATGTAGCCCAGGCTATCCCCAAACTCCAGGCAATCCTCCCACTTCTGTCTATCAACTGCTAATATTATGGGCATAAACACTGTTATAGTTATGTTTGCATTGCTGGGACAAAACACATGACCAAAAGTAGCTGATGAGAGAATAGGGCTTATTTTGGCTTATGGTCTTCTGAGGAAGTTTAGGTATGGCAGGGAAAGGATGGAAGAGAAGAGGCTGGACATTGTATCTTGCCACAGCAGCTGGCAGGAAGTAGCAAGAGTGACCTGTGCACTAGCAAGGGGGGTTGCTGGTCTATAACACCCCTAAGACCCCTCCAGCAAGGTTACACCTCCCAAATTGCCACTAGCTGGGGACCAAACATTCAAAACACATGAGCCTATAGTGGACATTCCACAAACTACCACAAGCACCATGTCACTAGTCTAAGCACACCAGACATACTCAGTAGGAGCTTTAATTTATTTTAACTTGATTACATTTGCAAAGAATATATTTCCAAATGCATTCACTTACACAGTTACTGCAGTGAAGTTTAGGTCTTCAACATATCTTTTGGGGGAAAACAACTAAACCCACAATATTTCTACCCTCTAACATCAAAAGCGAGAAGTCAAAAATTAACAGCTGCTGGGCATGGTGGCACACACCTTTAATCCTAGCAATCCAGACGCTGAGGTAGGAGGATCGCAGTGAGTTCAAGGACAGCTTGAGACTACATAATGGACTACACAATGAATTCTACATCAACCTGGGCTAGAAGAGACCTTACCTTGGGGAGCAGGGGTGAGGGGAATAACACTTATAAAAGCTGAGGGAGGGAATAGCATGACCAACTCTGATAAAAGTGAACAAAATTTTCAATTATATGTTGTATCAATCAAAAACATTCTGAGTACTAAAAATACACAGTGTATTTGTACTTTGGGGGAAAATAGGCTAACTATGAGAAGAAGCAAAATTAACTCTTCAACAGTGGGGACTTTATGGTTTTGAAAGAAAGAAGGATGCCATTCTATCACCCAAGCCTCCTAGCACTTCAGTTCATTATCCCTCTCCACCCCTTCTCTTTTAGGAACTGCACTTTACGAAACATACACTTCATCCTATAGTGAAGATAGGGTCTCTTACCTTATCTGGCTGGGTAACCTCTTAAAATAATAACTGCAGCTGTTCTGCCAGAATTTGCTAACAATGGCTAGCATTTTTACATGATTGGGATCCTGGGCAGAGAAGGCACTCTTTGTCTCCACCCATCCTCTAAACGAGCACAGAACACCACAAAGACCATTTTCAGTGCCAAAGAATAAGTTACATATAAAAAGAAAAATCAGCTTACCATATGATCAGCATTTTTTAAACCATGTGGAATAAGCATCCAAGCCAGTATACACAATCTTTTACATGCTGCATGACAACAATGAGAAAACAGTACACATAACCAAAGCCTTAAAAGGAAGCTCAGGAAAACATTGACAGTAACTGTGCTTGAGGGCACAGGAGCACGGGTAGGTTTCGTCTTTCTTTTATGGTTTCAGTTTTTATAAAAACAATGTTTTGTAGAATAATATGCACTTGATTTTCTAGTCAATATGGTTTTGAAACAGAAATGTGTATCCATCTCTTATTATTTCTCGAGGTGACCTAGCAAAGCCATTCCATTGAGTACATGTCAGGTTCCAGACCCCTTTTCCTTCATCTAAGTTCCTCTAACCATAACCACTATTAATGTCAACCCACTGGGTTCAGATTTGACCTTGTCTAGCTAACATACTTGACCCATATTCAGGCCTTACTCATGTCAAATGGTCTTTCCTGTTGATTGTTCTTTAATAAAGTTCTGAACTGAATTCTGTCTGGTTCATGTTTTGTTTTGAGACAAGATGTCCCATGGGGTTCAAGTTGGACTCAAACTCCCAGAGGGCTGGGATTATTGGCATGAACCATAGCTTCCAGCTGTCTTTGCCCCAACTTGTCTTCAACTTACATCTCAATTTTTTTTCTTAATGCTAAACCTCCTTAAAAATAACCCAACTAGGAATGGGGAGATGACTCAGTGGTTAAGAGCACTTGCCACTTAAACATGGGGGCCTCTGAAGCCACCAGAGCTCATGTAAAAAGCTGGGGCTAGTCATGCACATTTGTAACCCCAGTCCACAAGGGTGTGAAGGCTAGAGAACCAATGAGGCTCAGTGATGGACAGAAGCTCTGGGTTGAATAAAAGGCTCTGTCTCAAAGAAATATGTGGATGAGGAATAAGAAGTACCCCTGATTTTTTTCTCTGGCCTTCCCACATGCATATACATAGCACATCATCCACACACATATGTGCATATACCACCCATCACATACAATATACATAACACACCACACACATGCCAAAAAATATACTCTCTTAATTTATAATAGAAAACTTTTAGGCCAGGCATTGTAGTGGCACACGCCTTTAATCCCAGCACTTAGGAGGCAGAGGTAGGAGGACTGCCGTGAGTTCAAGTCCACCCTGAGACTACATAGTGAATTCCAGGTCAGCCTGGGTTAGAGTGAGACCCTACCTCAAAAAGCCAAAAACAAAACAAAACAACTTTTTACATAGAACTTTCTGGAGGTAACATAAGAAATGGTAACAGGACCAATGTACTACATATCTCATACCTGTGTCAATGGTACCCTACAAGCTAGCAATACAGCACTATAACTGATATCACCTGCCAGATGTCCAACTTTTTAAGCCTTTCCCCATGTTGCCTAGTCCTACCAATACTGCTAGATTTCACAGACCCCTGAAGTTCATGTCAAATGGGACCCCGAAGAATACTTCAGGATCTTTAGTTCTGTCTTAACTATAAATGTATGCCTGGGGGTATTTATCGTAATAAGGATGGTTGAGCTAACAATCATACTGATGGTGGTACCTTACTAAGTGCCTTCTATGCATTAGTTTATCCATCACAGTCCAGTTAAAGTAGATGCTGTGTTTGGTCTCTTGGTGCTGACGAGCAAACTAAGGCAAATGACTTACTTGGTATTATAGACAGCCTCATATTGCTGGGATGAACCTCCAAAACACACATAGTTTATGGGAGGAGAAGGGACTTATTGAAGCTTACAGATCCAAGGGAAGTTCCATAATGGTGAAAAGAGAAAATCCACCACCAAAAGCAAGAGACAAAAAACAAAACAGCAGCCAAGCTGCAGGGAACCCAGGCAGAACCCAGGGAACTCAGGCAATTGGCATATCTTAGGCTGGAATTCCCCAAACACACCTTAGGGCTGGACCCTAGGCTCAGCCCACAGTGACACCTCCTCCAGCCAGAGAGCTGAGAAGCTTTAATAAAACCACGCCTGGAGTCCCATGTCTATGAGGAGCAGACCCAGATTGGAACCCAGGCAGCCTGACTCCCGAGTCAGAACCCTGGATCCTAATATCCACTGATCTGTTCTCCCCGGTGGTGATGCCTTAAACCAAGGTGCAAACTGAGCATGGAGCACTTTTTGGTGCTTAAATTCTGTCACCAACAGATAACTTAGCAAGTCACGTTTCTCTGATGATAATCATCAGGAACATTCTGTCATATTGGACATGCTGACATTTTGGGGGTGGAAAATAAGTGGAGGGAAAAAGACTTTTTAGAACAATACCATCACCAGTGCACCACCCCCTCACTCACTACTCAAATCCAAACCCTGGCAGTCCCATCGGTAAAGCTGTCTGCAGCAGGCTTCGCCACCACAGAAAGGGGGAGAATAGAAGGGAGCTGCCACCACTGACCTTTCAACTCCTTGCATGGAAAAAGAAAGCTACATTTTTGGGGGGGGGGGGTGGCTCAAGGTTTCTAGGCAGAATATAAAGTTTCTTTCCCACAAAGCACATTAAAAATGTAACACAACCAATTCAGTTCACTTTCTAGGAAGAAGTCATCCAAATTAACTGGGTATATGTGGCTATTTACCAAGGTCCTCTTCAAATAGGGAGAGAGTGAGATGATTATATTTTATTTCCCATATTCTTGCTTGACTGTCACAAAAAAATATCATTGCTCAGTTTTCAAAACAACAGCTTCAATGACATGTCTGGTAAAATATCTTAGCAACAATGTCAATATTGTCTCACTGCAGCTAACCATATTAACATTCCACTCTAATCATGATTTCTCAAATATAAAATGGAATGCAAGTTATTTGCTTCATTCATTCTTAGGGTATGTCCTTGGGAAGAGACCTCTAACACCATGTAAATTAAACATCAAAATTATATTCACTAGCTATCATACTTGTGAGTATGTGGATGTATATAACTAAATGTTGACCAGAAATCAGCAAAAACAAAAGAACCATATAGAATACACTGACAAGTGACTTTGATCAAATCCTGTCTCTTATTATTTCTGTAACAGAATCCTTCCCATTCTCTGCGTGTGTATGTATATGTATGTATATGTGTATAAATATATGTGTGTGTGTGTGTGTGTGTGTGTGTGTATATATATATATACATACATACATATATATATTCAAGTTCATGTTTATAGGATTGACAAGAAAGTTTACTAAATAATGGAGAGTCTGCTTCTCTTAAGAATTTCCAAAGATAGCCGGGCGTGGTGGCGCACGCCTTTAATCCCAGTACTCGGGAGGCAGAGGTAGGAGGATTGCCATGAGTACAAGGCCACCCTGAGACTCCAGAGTGAATTTCAGGTCAGCCTGGGCTACAGTGAGACCCTACCTCGAAAAACCAAAATAAAATAAAATAAAATAAAATAAAAAGAATTTCCAAAGTTACATATATACATATATCAATATGGCTGGTGGTCGAAACTATCCATGCAGTGACATAGAAAACAGCATACCAGCAACTCCCAAATCTAACCATTCAAAAAACTCTCCCCCGCCCCAGTGGGAAATATACCTAAAGATGTATGTGCCACACCCAGTCACTTCTAATGTAATATTCAGTAGGTCTGGTGGGAACCTAATCTCAATGTAGGTGAAAAAACCACGTTTAGGAATCACTGAATACCACAGTTATACTGGAGCCCATTCTCGTTTAGCCAAGGTGAGCAATGAATCTCATCCACACCACGTTCAAATGCACACACATCTTCTTTGCAGACACAGATCCTTGCATGCAGGCCTCAATTTCCTGCCCACTTGCATCTCCTAGCAAGCACATGCCCTCCCAGACTGTTTATAGCCACTGTCCCTGCAGCACTCTGCTAAGGACATGCCTGTGAAGCAGCTCTTAGCTCCATCTGTACCAGATGGAACGGCCACGGTCGTGTCTGCCACACAGACAAGCAAGTTAAGGAAACAAAACATCCAAGATGCCACCATTTCATTTACTAAACTCAAAGGAGGAGTGTCAAGGGGCAGAAAAGCAGAGTCAGAATGGTACAGAAATTCCTATAAATTAAATGAAATATTTACTGTTGTCCGGGCACTATTAAAATATATTTAATCCTCACAAAAATCAAGAGGGACTAGTCACCCCAAGTATCAGTAATGAATTGGTTTCAAGATCCTCACTGGAAACCAAAATCTTAGGATGTTAAAGTCCCTGATCTAAAATAACAGAGAATTTACATATAACCTACACACATTTTCCTGTATACTTTAATTACTGCTAGATCTCTTACAATACCTAATAAAATGTAAATGCTATAGAAATAGGGGCTGTGCTGTACTGGGGGGGGGGAGATGACAATAGTCTGTACATTATGTGTCCACTGTCTGAGTTCATATTTTCAATGCACATGCACAGGATGCACATAAGCAGATGTAGTTCTGTCATCCCCATTTCACTGAAGCACAAATGCAAACAGTGACTTTAGCAACCTGAGCTGCAAAGTGAACCCCAGCAGTCTGGACATTGTACTGTCCAGGTCACTGGCTCTGGGGACACAGAAATGGGGTTCTAATTGTGCCGCTGTCGCTTAGTAACTGTGTCATCATCTTAAGGAGGTTCACAGTTGCTTGCTTTCCTTTGCCCCTGCAGTTCAGTTCCCAGGGCCGTGAGCAGGCTAAGCAGGCGCTCTACCACCGAGTTTCATCCCAGCTCCCAAGGCTGCTCCTTAATCTCTATTAATAAACTATTGATTATGTTGGGTAGTTGTTTATAAACATTTAGCATGGCAATACCGTACATGCTCAGCAACAAGCAACTTTGCATATAAATATTTTCATATTTTCTCTAGAGAATCCACTTTCTGCCTAACTGGGGCTTACTTTCTCATTTAGTATTTTGAGAAAGAAAAAGATATCTCATCCTCCTCTTCCCCCCAGACATACAGTATCAAAACCTATGATATAAACTTAAGTATTTGGATGAGTATTCTTTATTTCCATGCCTAATGAGCATTTCTCCAAGGTCAAGGGTACTGTGTGAGTGTTTTAATACCACCTTATGTTGAAACTTTAAAACAAAATTCATTTGATTCTTATGATTACTATCTGACAGAGATTATCACCAGTATTTCATGAGACGGACATACTATACTGTGTTAATGAGGCTCCTTATCAGCATTACCTTTAAGTCAAGAAAACTAAGGTTCCAAAAACAGAGTAACCTGTTCACAAAAACTAGTAGGTGCCACCAAACTATGCATCAGACTTTTAACTCAGTGGTTTTTCATTTTGTTTTGTCTTTATCTTCTGAGACAGGTTCTCACTATATAGCCCACACTGGCCTCTTGGAATCCTCCTGCCTCAGCCTCCCAAGTGCTGGGGTTAGGTTATAGGCATGCATCATCATGCCTGGTTGCTACTTAACTATTTTGAAGCTAAATTAGCAGAGCTTCTATTCATCTTCAAGGTACTATTTCTATACAGCAAAGGGACCTGAGATACTGCTGAGGGAGTCCAACAGTCATGCAACAAATGCAGAGGGAAACAAACCCTCTAAAATCTCTCATCATCACCATCTTGGAGCTAAGGATGTAGCCCTGAGAGATTGAATCAGATTAGCAGCAAACTCATATACAGGGGTTATAGAGTTGGCCTTCCTGAAAAAGTGAATTGTCTCCCCTCAGTCAGTTTTCAACACTAAATTTACAGATTAATGCAAAACCCTTCACTTAATCCTATCAAAAATAAAGGATGACTTAGATGAATCTTTTTAGGCTTTATAATTCAAAATTAAACACAAGACATGTTTGCCTTCTTTAAAACTTTAGCTAGTAAGCTATCAATGATTAAGGATTTGTCAAAATATTAAAAGAGCTACTGAATCTAGCAAAAAAAAAAAAAAAGAAAAATACACAGGACAGAGGAAGAAACAAAAATTCTTTTGTTCATTTTTATTTACTTGAGAGCAACAGACACAGAGAGAAAGAGGCAGATAGAGAGAGAGAGAGAATGGGCACACCAGGGCCTCCAGCCACTGCAAACAAACTCCAGACATGTGTGCCCCCCCTGTGCATCTGGCTATCGTGGGTCCTGGGGAATCTAGCCTCAAACCTTAGAGGTCCTTAGGCTTCACAGACAAGTGCTTAACTGCTAACCCATCTTTCCAGATCTTTTTTTTTTTTTTTTGGTTGTCCATTTTTATTTATTTATTTGAGAGCAACAGACAGAGAGAGAGAGAAAGAGGCAGACAGAGAGAGAAAGAAACATAAATTTTTATTTGTTGACAAATACTTATATATTACTAAGCATGGGCTTAAGTACTTTATAAATATTGATTCACTTAATCCTCATAAGTGAGTCATGAGCATAGAAAGACTAAGTAATTTGCCTAAGTTCATGTAGCTGGTAACTGAAGTTACAATACAAACCCAAGAAGCATGGTTTAAAATGGCCAATGAACATATACAAAAACATGCTGAACTCATTTAAAAAAGCACAATTAAACCAATAAAATGAAACTTTTGTACCATACTAGCAAGTAAAATGTTTGATTACAATGTTGGTATTGAACAAACAAGTTTTCTCACATAGAACTGGTAGAATTATAAACTTAATGTCATCTTTTTAAAGGGCATTTTAGCAAAATCTGGAGAAAGTATAAATGAAGAAACTTATTACCCAACTTTTAACAGACATTTTTACTAAAACATGGGCAGTTATGTACATATACAGGAAAATATACTCTAGAATTGATTTAGACCAAATGGCTCATGAGCAAAGGAAACACAACTGAAATGGGCACTCTCATTTCACACTTATGTTGCCTAGGCTGGTCTGGAACTCATGACCCTCAAGACTCAGCTGCTCAGTGCTGGTCTTACAAGCATGGACCACCAGGCCTGGTTTCACAATAAAGCTTAAGTGTTCACTAATAGTGCACCTGTTTACATATTAGTATGTGTAAATAAGAAAAATCCAAAACTAAATTCGATCACTACAAAATGCATTGTAAAGTCCATGTGGGCTTTAAGGATCTACATAGGCACAAAAGTATGTACCCATGCATATATATGTATACCTACAAAGGTCACATAGAAAACATTAACATTAATTACCTTTGAGGATTAAAAAGTGAAGCAGAAATAATCCTTCAAGGAAAAGCAAAAAAAAAAATCTAGAGAAGAAAAACATCAAAATAAGAATCTCCATAGAGAATTGTAAGAGTAAAAGAAATCCACTATCTCTGTCTCAGGAATAGAGATACAGCATAGCAACATGATTTCTTCCATATTCATTCAGTTCAAGAGACAAAATTACAAGCTGTCAGCCAGAGACATAGTGAAAATAACTCATTTAGTTCAAAATTACACTTTCATGTCATCTTTATTTTAGCTACATGAATTTGGATAACTGTTCAACGACTCTTTCCCAAACATTCCTGAAAAGAGGGAGAACTTAAATTCAAATGCTAGAGTCCTTCTTGATCTAAAACTTTAAAACATTTCATTATTTTATCACAGGAAAAAGCCCCTGAACATCATAGTCCAAAAACACACAGCCACAGATAAAAAGTTTGTACTTAGGGGTCAGAACACTTTAGTAAGACAAGGTGGTTGACACTAGTCCTGTGGGCTGTTGTGGACTCACAAGCACGTGTAGCAGGAGGTGGAACTTTCTTGGCTGCACAGGGGCAAAATGCTACCAGGTATATGTGTAACCCGACAACTCATTTTAGTGCTTCTAATGCTTTATTTTGGTTTTCCTATAAAATCCTTAAATATAAGTCAATAGGAACAGAGGGCCTCTAGCCTCAGCACGAATGTAACATTTCACCAAATGCATCAAGACACTCTGACCCACTGAACATATAGGCACATTCCTTTGTCAGCAACTTAAGTGAAAATTCTCCATCACATGACTTCCTAAGAAAGTCTGTCTAGTGCCAGCCAGGTATGTGGCTCCCACCTCTAATCCCAACACTCACTCACAAGGCTGAGGTAGGATGATCACTGTGAGTGCAAGGCCAGCCTGGGTTACACAGAAGGTTCTAGACAAACTTGTGATACAGAGTGACACTCTGTTAAAAAAAAAAAACAACTCGGGGCTGGAGAGATGGCTCAGCAGTTAAAGCGTTTTCCTGCAAAGCGAAAGGATCTCGGTTCAATTCTCCAGAACCCACATAAGCCAGATGCACAAGGGGGTATATGCATGTGGAGTTTGTTTGCAATGGCTGGAGGCCCTGGCATACCCTCTTTCTCCCTCCCTCTTTCTCAAATAAATAAATATTTTTAAAAACACAAATAAATAAAATAAAATTTTAAAAGGGGCTGGAGAGATGGCTTAGTGGTTAAGGTGTTTGCCTACAAAGCCAAAGGAACTTGGTTTGATTCCCTAGGACTCATATAAGCCAGATGCACAATATGGCGCATGTGTCTTGAGTTTGTTTTCAGTGGCTAGAGGCTCTGATGCACCCATTTTCCCTCTCTCTGCCTCTTTCCCTCTCTCGCTCTCTCAAAAAAAAAATAAATTAGTTAATTAAAAAAAATCAAAGTCTCATATTAAGCATGGTAGCTCACATCTGAAGATTTCTTGACCCTATAAGTTCAGGGCCTCTCTGGCCAACACAGTTGATATCCCATCTCCTAAAATAAAACAAACAGCTCTCTCCTCTCTCTCTTTGCTTGCAAATAAATAAGTTAAAAAATAAAAATAAAGACAAGGGGCTGAAGAGATGGCTTAGCAGTTAAGGTACTTGCCTGCAAAGCCAAAGGACCTCGGTTTGATTCCCCAGAACCTATGTAAGCCAGATGCATCTGGAGTTTGTTTGCAGTGGCTGGAAACCCTGGCGTGCCCATTCTCTCCCTCTCTCTCTCTCTCTCTCTCTCTCTCTCTCTCTCTCTCCCCTCCCTCCCTCCCTCCCTCCCTCCCTATTTCTCTCTCTCAAATAAGTAAATAAAAATAAAATATTTTTTAAAATAAAGACAAATAAAAAATTTTAATGGAGGAAAAGAAAACCCCAGCTACAAACCAGAGCCACACTAGGAAAGAAGAACCAGGCTGATTAGCTTCTCCCAAGGCCAGCAGGAAAAAAAATGTGCCATGAAACAAAGTTATTGAGAAGGAAATATAAACAAGCATTTGATAGCTAAAGAGCTCTGCCAAATGCTAAGAAATGCTAACAACCAAACGTATGTTTTACTTATTAAATTGGCAAATATTCAAATGCACACCGAGTACTGGTAAGAGAAACGTAGCCAGCACGTGCAGACACCACTTACACAGGTGACAACCAACATGGCATTTCTGAAAAGGGGCGCCGAGAGCTTATCACAGGCACATTTCCACTGGATGTGGCCTGCAAGCCTAGGAACCTTCCTCCCAGTAGCCATCAGCAGCTCACATAAGGTACTTACTTTCCAGAAGCACCGTTAACACATGACAGAAAGAGCAAAAACAAAGTCATGGTGTACTGGCACAAATGAATATTAGGCAGTTTTCAAAGATTAATGGCATGGTATATTTTTAAAAATAAAGCAAAAATACAAAATTCCTTGTTTTTCATTCTTGTCTAAACAAATTTTATACCATGAGAATATTCCATATTGGACATTGCTTCAAAAATCTATTTGCTTGTGCATGTGTGCACACAAATATTCATTCGTGTGTGGGTGCATGTACGTGTGCATGCATATGTAGGGGCCAGGGATCTACATGGATTGTCTTCCTCTATGGCTATCCACCTTATTTCTGCGACAGCATCTCTTACTTGAACGTGGAGATCACTGATTGGATAGACAAATTAGCCAGCAAGCCTCAGGGAGGCCCTGTTTGTCTCCTCAGTGCTGGGACTACAGGCTGGCACCTCCATGCAGGCATTTTATATGAATGCTGCAGACTCAAACCCAGGCCTTCGTGCTTGGGCAACACTTGACCCGCTCAGCCTCTGCCTCAGCCCATGTTGTCACTGTTACTACTGGACAGTCATTTAAACGAGTTTTCTGTTTGGTGGTGGTGGGTTTTTTTTTTTTTTTTTTTGGTTTTTCTTGGTAGGGTCTCACTTTAGCCCAGGCTGACCTGGAATTCAGTCTGTAGTCTCAGGATAGCCTCAAACTCACGGTGATCTTCCTACCTCTGCCTCCTCTGGGATTGAAGTCATATGCCATCATGTCCGGTTCTTTGTTGTGTCAAAATGTCACTATGTAGCTGAACAAGGGCTCAAACTCAGAGTGACCCTTCTGACTCAGTCTACCTCCTAACTGCTGTGATTACAAACCTGTATCACCGTACCTGATTAGAAATTTTAAGTATAACATTCTAAAGTGACAAGATATTGTGGCAATATAAATGACAACTTTTTCTTCTTTAGTAGCACATAATTATGTCCTAAATTCAATGAAATATAGAACAGTAATTTGATAATTGGTGGCCTTCTACAGGCCTTTTTGGCCAGGCCATGATTGTATCCTAGCAGTTACTGGGGTACCAGCCTGAGCCTTATAACCATTTCCAGGTCTCACTAACAAATTACCCAAGGGCTACTGTGTTAGGAGTAAAAGAAAGCCCTGGTGGATCTTATCTGAAATCCTTTTGCTAAAGTCTCCTGAGATCCTCTGAGGAGCTATAGAATTGATGTCTGTGGCTGGGAAGAAAGTCCTGAAGGAAATAGGGAAAGATAAAAACACACCATCACCAATGCTCTCAACAGGAGGGGCAGAAAATGCCAGGTAGGAAAACATAGATAGTGACCTCTGGGTGAAAAAAAGCATCAACTCACAATGACTAGGTTCAAACACAATTTTAAAATACCTTAATCAGTTTGTCTCATTTATATTTCCTTGACTTTTTTTAAGAGAGGGGCTGGAGAGGTGGCTCAGTACTTAAGAGTGCTTCTATGTAAACATGAGGTTCTAAGAAGATTTGAGATTTTATGAGTTCGAGTCCCCAGTATCCACATAAGTAGTAGGGCATAGCTTTGTGTGCTTGTGACCCCAGTCCTGTGAAGAACAGAGGGAATCACTGGGGCTCATGAAAATGACAAACTCCAGTAGCAGCAAGAGAGTTCCTCAAGGAAACAAACAGATGAATGTCGGCAAAGGGATGCTGGACAGTCTCCTCTGGCCTCACATGCATGTGCAAGGGGCACACACATGTGCATATACTACACACACATCATGCATACTACACAAACGTCATGCCACACCACTATGCAAATAATAATGATAAAGTTAAAATAATTGAGATGAGAAAAAAAAAACAACTGTTTCAAAATAGTTTAAAGAAAATCTTAGGAATAAAAGCATTCTACTCATGTAAAGGAATGTGAGAATTTAATTTATAGCAGTTTTTTCACAAAATGGTGTTGTGTTTTATAATCAATGAAGTATGAAGTTATACTTTTTAAAACTTTTTATTTATTTCCAAGGAAAGGGAGAGAAAGAGATGGAGAGAGAGAGAGACACACACACAGAATGGGTACACCAGGGCCTCTAACCACTGCAAATAAACTCCAGATGCATGTGCCACTTTGTGCAACTGGCTTTACGTGGGTACTGGAGACTCCAACCTGGGACTTTAGGCTTTGCAGGCAAGTACCTTAAGCAGCAAGCTATATCTCCAGCCCGACATTACACATGTGTAATTCCAGCACTTGGAAGGTAAAGGCAGAAGTTTAAGGACATCCTTGGCTACATACATGAGTTTGAGGCCAGCCTGGACTACATAAGACCTTGTCTCAAATAACAAACAACAAAATAAAATGCTATTGACTGATAGTGTCTGTCCCCTAAAACTAAGCTGAACACCCCACCATGAGGCAGTATTTAGAGATGGGACCATAGAACAGAATCAGGTTAGATGAACTCAATCAGGTCCAGTAGTTAGACGATGTGAGGGCAGGCCTTGGTGGTGGAATAAGCAACCCTGTGAGCAGAGACATCTGACAGCTTGCTCTGTCTCTGTCTCTACAATGTGCAGCATAGCAGAAAGGCTGCCCTCCACAACCCAGGCAACCCTCACTACAACTTCACATGCTGGCACCTGACCTCCAAGAAAACGCAGATTCCTGCTGTTTTACCAGTCCATCCAGGCGAGGGTGTACTGTCATGTCAACTCAAGCAGATTAAGACAAGGAAATGTGCTATCAAAAACCACAGGCTGAAGAGATGGCTCAGTAGTTAACGGCACCTACTTGCAAAGCTTGCCACTCCAGGTTCGATTCCCCAGCACCCCTGTAAAGCAAGATGCACAAAGTGGCTCATGCATCTGGAGTTTGTCTTCAGTAACAAGAGGACACGGCACACCATTAATTCATTCATTCTCTCTTCCTCTCTCTGCTTGCATATAAATGTTTAAATCTGACTGTTTTTCCCATCTTGAACTTGCAAAAGATGTTTTTCTAAAGAAACTTTAGCTTGGAAGATGGCTCAGCAGTAAAAGGCACTTGGTTGGAAAGCCTGGAGTGCACACACGCACACAAACACCAGCACACACACACCAATTTATAAAAACAAAACGAATTGAATCTTTACAGTTGTCTAGAAACCATGCTTCCAAGTGGGAAAGGATGAGGAAAAAGCCCTCACAGGGAGTATGCCTCAGCGTCTAAACCTGACTGGCACGGTAAAGTTGGAGCTCAGTCCCCAGGACGGCAACAGCGCAGGTGCATGTGGCTCTCTTCCATCGCCAACCTGGGGCTTGTGGCCCAGCTTCTGTGAGGCTGGTCTATGATCTCTAAAAATGGCAGAGAAGATGTAGGTGTGTCCCATGTGAGAGACATGGTCACTCCTGAGGCCTTTGTGCCCTGGGACAGACATCATGCATCACATGTAACAACTTGGATACTTTGAAACCCCCTGAAGTATGAGCAGCTCTCAAACTTAAGAGTGAAAATCAACCATAAAAGTACATGTTTAATTTTAATCTCCAAGACAACCCTGTGGTCCCAATATAGGAAGGAATTCAGTCTACACTGTACTTCAGTAGCTTATGTGTTTAATGTAGCTGGCCATCAAAGGGAGAGAAAGGGTGGGAGAAAGTAGACATACACAGGTTTCTCACTCTACATTATTTTTATATTATTATTATGTGTTAATATATGTATACATATGGGTCAGTATGTGCCACTGTGCATATGTGTAAAAGCCAGAGGACAACCTTGGAGTGTTGGTATTCTTCTTCTACCTTGCTGGAGACAGGATCTCTCCTGCCACTGTGAAGGCAAGACTAGCTGGTCCTGTAAGCTTCAGGAGCCTCCTGACTTCCACTGCCTTGGGCACACTGGGATTACAGACAAAGGTGCCCTTTCACATTTGGCTTTTCATGGGCTTTAAGGATCCAAACTCTGGTGCAGAATAAGTGCCTTTAAACACTGAGTTACTTTCCAAGCCTTCACTCCACAATTTTGGTGTGAATATGGTCTCTCAACATGAAGCTCCTCCATAGGGCCAGGCCTGCACAGCTGCAGGGCACTGCCCCAGTCCCTTCAGATTGTCCATGGAAAATGGTAAGTGTGGCTCATCATCCATGACATAAAAGTCAACCTACTTCAAAACTTCCCTCCATAGGAACTATATTTGCCAATAGAGTAAATTAAATAAGTTTCCTATATTTCTGTAGACTAGAAATAAAAGCTTGTCATCCTCTCACATGAAGTGCAAATAACTCTCACGGAAACTGAAATACAGAATATATACATACACACACACACACACACACACACACACATACAGATGTACATATGATATATAAGACACACACAGGTATCTTTTACAAGTCTCTATAAAATAAGACACCCCCCCCTTTTTTTTTTTTTACCAGAAAACACCTTTAATAGGGAAAAATCTGAAATGAAATGTAATTGAGATTTAAAAAGAAAAAAGAGCAAGCTTCTAGCTGATCATGTCCCTATTAAAGTTAGGCTTCCTCTTGCCTTTGCAGACACATATGTGAGGAGCTTGTCAAGGATGAAAGCCTTGCTGAGACTTTTGCCACATTTTTCTGATGGTTTCAGCAGGATGTATCTTCCTGGAGGTCTTGATGGCCATAGGGAGAGGAAGGCTCAGGGGACTGACTTTCCCTTCCTCTGGGTCAGAGCGTTCTCCAAGAGTGCCAGCACAGCAAACAGGAAATCTGTCATAAAAGCAGCACAGCCCGCATGTACAAATGGATGACATATGATAAAATGATTGGTGTTTGTCCCCTTACTTCTCTAATGCTGTCTTCCTTTTTGTTTCCTTGAAACATGGGACAGCTATAAAGAGGGATGGCCTTCCAGACATGCAGCCCTTCATCAAGGAGAGATGTGTCAGAATGAAATTTAATAAGCTATGCTTAGCAATCTATTCTCAAATCTGCTTGGACTCTCCTGAAATGACTTTCATCAAGGGAAAATGCCTTTCTGTTAGATTTCACAAAGAAAAAGGATACAATGCAAGTACCTGATACAGGCTAAATGGTAAAAAACAAAAAGGCTTCTACAGAATAAGCCACCACATAGCAAATGACTCAGAGCTTGCCAGTTGTGTGATAGAGGAAAAGATAAAGACAGGAGACGTGCTTTCATTATCCAAAGTGGATGGCAGACTCATCATTAGAAAGAGAAGTCATGCAAAGGAGCCTCTAGCTATATCCCTCTTTGCTTGAGATAAGTGCTCTCTTCAACTTCTGGGAAGGAAGTCTTAAGGGTTTTGTCTGAAGCTCAGCATAGTAGTATAGGCCAGCACTTGGTTGGCTGAGACAGGAGGGCTGAAAGTTGGGCTACACAGCAAGTTTAGATGCAGCCTGGGCTATGCAGGAAAATCCTGTCTAAAGAGAGAGGTTAGGGATAGAGCTCAGTGGCAGAGGGAGCACTTGTATACTAGGGTAGCAAGGCCATAAGTTCCATCCCCAGCACTGGGGAGAGAGACAAAGAGAGGAAAGTTTAACTTTTAAAAATAGTGAGACAGTGTTCATTCACTTTGGCAGCACATATACTAAAATTGGAATGATACACAGAAGACCTACCTCTGGCCCCTGAGCAAGGATGACATGCAAATTCACGAAGTGTTTGATAATTTTCTTTTCTAGCCCAGGCTCTGACCTGGAATTCACCATGTAGTCTCAGGGTGGCCTGGAACTCACGGCAATCCCACCTCTGCCTCCCAAGTGCTTGATTAAAGGCATGTGTCACCACGGCCGGCTGAATGCTCGATAATTTTTAAGCAATAAAAATAATGATGGGCTTAGAGATAAAGGATCCAAGTTTAATTTCCCAGTACCACATAAGCCATGCACATGGTGGCACATGTGACTGGAGTTCATTTGTAGTGGCTAGAGGACCTGGCATACCCATTTTCTCCCCCCCCCCCCAGGCCATCGCTTTCTCTCTCTCTCTCAGATAAATAAATAAAAACAGTATTTTAAAAAATAGTGAGACAGAAGCTAGAGAGATGGCTCAGTGGCTAAAGGCACTTGCTTGCAAAGCCTGCCAGCCAGGATTTGATTCCCCAGGACCCACATAAGCCACATGCACAAAGTGGTACATGTATCTGAAATTCCTGTGCAGTGGCAAGAGGCCCTGTTGTGCCCATATTCACTCATTCTCTCTCCACTCCCTCCACCTGTAAATAAATAAAAATATTTTTTAAATAAAAATTTAAACTAGGGAGACATTATCTCAAAAATAGAGCTGGGTGTGGTGGTGCATGCCTTTAATCCCAGCACTTGAGAGGCAGAGGTAGAAGGATCACTACATAGTGAATTCCAGGTCAGCCTGGGCCAGAGTGAAACCCTACCTCGAAAACCAAAACAAGACAAAAACTAAACAAGGGCTTGGGAGATAAAGTGCTTGTCATGCAACTGTGAGTACCGAGTTCAGACTCCAGACCTCGTGTAAAAAGCTAGAAGCTGTGGTGGACTTCTGGAATGCCAGTGTACCTATGGTGACAAGGGAGGTAGAAACAGGAGAATTTCCCAGAAGCTCACAAAAAGAGTAGTGAATAAGATACCCTGCTTCAAGCCAGTGGAAGATATGGCTAGAGAGACAGCTCAGTGGTTCAAGGGGCTTGCTTGCAAAGGCTGCTGATCTGGGTTCAATTCCAAAGTCACACATGTAAGGCTACCCAAACATTCGTTTGCAGCAGCAAGATACTCTGGTGTACACACACACACACACACACACACACACACACACACTTTCATGTTTTTTTGTAATGGTTGAAAGTGAGAACTACACCAACCTGAAAGTTATCCTCTGAGCCATCTCGGATCCATACTCTACACACACTCACATATCTACACACAGCCACACAAAACACATTTAGAAATAATTTATTTTTAACAGAGAATTAAATTTGCGCTTTTTCCTTCAGCTACCACACAGCTTTCTTAAGAAAGAAGAGATATAGTGAATAGCTAGCAGAAAACAAATGTCAACCTACTTTTGTAGAAAGGGTCTCAGAGTTAACCTGGCAATTTTGCTGCAAAGCAGTCTTACAGTGTTCACAAGTCTGTTCCAAGTCCAAGTTCGTGGGGAGTCACTAGGTGAAGCTGAGATGTGAATCTCTGTCCTCAAATTCTAAAGTCTGCTTTTCCTAGCCTTGCACCATGTATGATGACGGACCACAAAGAAGAGCTGAGGCGGAATGTGTCGAAGCAGAAGGAACAAAGCGGCCTTCCTGTCCTGTTGAAAGCCAGCCTGGCTCCATTCTGTTTAAATCACAGCCTAGTATTTTTCAGAATTTAGTTAAATGCCCTGGTAAAGATAAATACATTGCCTTTAGAATAAATTCCTTCTGCTTATTTTGTTGCTTGGTTGGGGAAACATTTTTGTACTCTGGTAACAAAAAGATACCGAATATCCATAGCTCAGCAAGACTGTCACTACACTAAATTCCTAAATAATAGTCCACAGCCACAGAAAGCAGGCAACGTAGCACAGAATAATCAAAAGCAGCCTCGTATTTTCTGGCTAAAACAAAGCATCGTTTGTATGAGGCATTTTTAGAAGGTACACCACTGAAAGCCAGACTGTAGCCTGGAATGGCTTAAAATGCCCAAGTTTAACAATCACATCAATGGCTTTTAAACTTTAGAGGATAACAGCTTCCTTTTACTTCAAATTCAAAGTGAAGAATTAGATGCAAAGCTAACAGACTAATTCAGAGCACACGCAGGCTGAGACTATCCTGTGCCTTAATGAACACTATTACAAGTGTATTTAACCAACCACCTGGGTTTTAATGACGGAAAGGTGAAGGCCAAATGTTTTTAATAAATTGCTTCAAACTAAGTCTTCTTCCTTTAAAAAAGAAAGACCACAAACTATTAAGTGGAAAGGACCAGATTAATAAACAGTTATTATTTGGCATGCTAAAGAACTGTCCCTTAATCCGACTGCATTTTGGGACAGTACCACAATTAAAAGTATACTTATCTATGTTCTTCTACCTCAGCGTGGATCTAGTTCCACACAGGTAATGAATAATAGGAAAGTAGACTAGGACAGGGCATGATGGATTCAAGACTAACAAGAAGGTTGGGGAAGGACAAAGACAAGGAAAGGAGCATACCTAGGCCCCTCCTATGGAGGGCAAGAGACCTTACCTAATACTTTCATAAGGAGGCAAAAAAATCTTCAGGGTTTAAAGAAGAAAGCAAACATTATCTACTGTGAACTTTGATGGTGTCATAAACATTGGATAAAATTGTGTTTTACTTCTTGAAGAAGAAAGATTATCAAATAACTAGCTGAGGTATTTACTTGCTATGCTGAAGTGGTGGCTTTCATCACACACTGTATCAAGTACCTGGACCTGTCAGGTTTTGAAGGAGAGCAACCCTCCATGGTATGTGTGCTAGTGGGAGGCAAATTGCACCTTCCCCTACAGAAGCTAACAAACCCACACTCTTCCAGCCTCTCTGCAGCTAGAACCCACACGCACGAACGAGGCTTGGCCACTTTATAAACACCTACCCAACAAGTTTCAAATTCTCCATGACTATTACGTTTTGTATACATGTGTGCATATGTATGAGTGGGAGACTGTGCTGTGTATGCATACATGTGTACAGATGTGCATGCCCCATGTGCGCACGTGTGAAGGACACAGGAAAATGCTGGATATCCTCCTGTCTCTGAATGTGGCACTGCCATTTTTCTGTAAGAAAAGCCAGCTCCAGTGATTTCTCAGTCTCTTGTCTCTGCTCCCCATAGGATTGGGGTTATAAGCATGTGAGGCCAGCCCACCTGTTCACATGGGTACTGGGGATAGAACTCAGGCCATCAAGAGCCCTTGGGCTCGCACAGCAAGTGCTCTTACCCACTGAGTCATCTCCTCAACCACACTTGACTGTTCCTGTTTTCTCTTTCAGATGAATTGTTATAGTAATTTTATATTGTATGAGCAAAAAAGAAGTTTTAGTCAAATGTGGCACACGCCTTTAATCCCAGCACTCAGGAGGCAGAGGTAGGAGGATCACTATGAGTTCAAAGCCAATAATGAATAACAGGCCAGCCTGGGCTAGAGCAAGACATTCCCTCAAAAAACATATTTATATAGAGAGATGGAATTTAAAAAAATGGTGTATGATAGTACAATGTTATTATATGTTTGCCTAATGTCCAAGACATACACCTGTAAAAGTGAATCCTAATATAAACTACTTAACTTTGGGTCATAATGACGTGCCTTTGTGACTTTATCAAGTGTACCAAATGCAGAACACTGGTGGGGTGGTTGGTAACTGAAGAGGACATGAAGGGGGCAATATCTTTCAGTCAATTTTACTGTAAATCTAAAACTGCTCTTTAAAAATAAATAAATAAGTCTGGGCTATGGAGACGGCTCAGTGGATAAAGTGCTTGCTGTGCAATCATGAGGCCCTGAGTTCAGATCCCCGGCCCTCATGTAAATATCAGGTTGCTTGTGTGGCCTGTAAACTCAGTGTTCAGCAGGTGGAAACAGATGGATCCCTAGGGGAAAACAGGTAGCTAGACTAGCTGAACAAGTGAGCTTTGGGTCCAGTAAAAACCCTATTTTAATATACAAGGTGGAGGTAATAACAGAAGGACACACTCAATGTCGACCTCTGGCCTCCAGCCACATACACAAACTTGTGCACTCACACACATCTGAACATGCATGCATGCACACATGGACACTAACTTTTTTTTTTTTTTAATGATTAAGACATCAAAAACACGAGGTTGAGGGACTTAGCTCAGTGGTGGAGCATATGCATGGCCCTGGGCCTGACTGAACCCCAGCACTACAAACAGCAACAATAGAGGTGGGATTGCATTAGGGTTTAAGTGGACTGTGCAGATAACTTTAGGAGATCTAGTCCATTTAAAATATCTAATCTGGCCAGGCATGGTAGCGCATGCCTTTAATCCCAGCACTGGGGAGGCCGAGGTAGGAGGATCACAGTGAGTTCAAGGCCACCCTGAGATAATACAGTGAATTCCAGGTCAGCCTGGGCTAGAGTGAGACCCCACCTTGAAAAACAAAATCAAACAAACAACTATATATATATATATATATATATATATATATATATATATATAATCTGTATGCAGGATATGGCAGTTCTTTTTATTCACCCAGGTCTTAAGTTCTTCAATAAAGTTTTATTATTTCTTTCAATGTAAGGTTTGCACAGTTCTTCTCATAAGGTTTTTGTGATATTATAATATGGGACTTCTATTCTTTTTCTGAATAGCTGTTGTATACACTCAAAATCTTGTTAGGTATACATCTAAAACCAGATATCTCAATCGTAAAGTACAATAATTACTTAATTTGGATTAAGAAACAGTTTAATAATGGTAACATGAAAATCTTCTTGTAAGAAAAGTCAGTTATATAATAACAAGATAAACTAAAGAAAGAGGGCTGGGCATGGTGGCACATACCTTTAATCACAGTACTCAGGAAGCAGAAGCAGGAGGGTTCTGATGACTTCAAGGCCAGCCTGGGACTAAAGACTGAGTTCCAGGTCAGCCTGGGCTGGAGTGAGGCCATACTATGAGGAAAGGAAAGAGAAATAAAGAGACGGAGAGAGGGAGGGAGGGAAGGAAGATAGATGGTGGAAGGTATGAAACCTCTCTGCAGTGCTTTCAATGAAGACAGAGCTTGTTTCAGATGAAGGTTCTGGCCCACAAACCAAGAGGAAAAAACAGATGTCTGGTCTGGTCCTCTTGCTTTTGTGGTTTAATACTAACTTCTGTTCATAGCCCTAACTCAAGGTCAAGAGAAAGACAGGGCTCATTTAATAAGGCAAACATGCTTCCCAAGTTTTTAATGTTGCATTCATCCACATGCCTATCCAGGTTTGGGAGGAGGAGGGAAACTGTTTGGCTATATATAAACATTTCTGGGGGGGGGGCATAATCAGGGTTGGAGAGATGGATTAGTGATTAAGGCCTGTAAAGCCTAAGGACCCAGGTTCGATCTTCCAGTACCCATGTAAGCCAGATGCACAAGGTGACACATGTGACTGGAGTTTGTAACAGCTGGAAGCCCTGGCATACCCATTCTCTCTCTATCTGCCTCTCTTTCTCTCTCAGAAATAAGTAAAGAAAAATTTTTTAATTATTTACAATAAAAAGAATTTCTCTACTGAGTTCACTCAATGGATTTCAATACTTTAAATCTCACTGTCTATAATATACATAATTTGAATTTTAGTATCTGCTAAAATTTTGCCAAATAGTTTAATGTAGATGTGAAATATTCTTTTAGAGACAGGAGGCAAGAGAACAACTTTTCAATACTTCTGAAAAGGATGGGGGACCTAGCTCAGTGTAGAGGACTTACTTCACATGTAGAGTGATTCTATTTTCCTAATCTGAAAAATAAGCTTAGCATAAAAATAAACCAGGTGTGGTGGCATACACCTTTCATCCCAGCACTCAGGAGGCAGAGGCAGGAGGATCACCGTGAGTTCAAGGCCACCCTGAGACTACATAGTGAATTCCAGGTCAGCCTGGGCTAGAGTGAAACCGTACCTCAAAAACAAACAAACAACAACAAAAAAAAAAAAAAAAAAAAAAGGGAAAGAATCTTTGGAGCTGGAGAGATGGCTTAGCAGTTAAGTGCTTGCCTATGAAGCCTAAGGACACACATTAGCCAGTTGCACAAGGGGGCGCATGCATCTGGAGTTCGTTTGCAGTGGCTGGAGGCCCTGGCACACCCATTCCCTCTCTCTCTGCCTCTTTCTCTCTATTTCTCTCAAATAAATAAATAAATAAATAAATAAATAAATAAAATTTTCAAGTTAAAAAAAAAATCTTTGGATTGGAGAGATGGCTTAGCAGTTAAGGTGCATGACTATGAAGCCTAAGGACCCTGGTTTGATTCTCCAGGTCCCACGTAAGCCAAATGCACATGGTGGTGCATGTGTCTGGAGTTTGTTTGCAGTGTCTAGAGGCCCTGGTGTACCAACTCACTCTCTCTCCTTCTCTAACAAATAAATAAATAAAAATAAAATCTTAATTTTGTGAAAACACAGAAAGAATAAGAAAAGCTTTATTCCATTTTTAGACTAAGTATTTCCTAAAGTATATGAGTTTTCTTTTTTGTTGCAACAAAGATTGGTTTTAATTGGGAACAGTAAAGAAAAAATTTCCATATTGAAGGAGAAATTATTACCCAAGTTTCAGTCTACAGACAGAAGTCTGGGTAGATTGGTCAAAATTAATATACAGAGAAACTCAGCTGTGACTTACTTACATAATGAATGTTGGCATAGACCTCAATAGCAGAATTGTAAAATCCCAAGTATTTTTCCCCAGTCTTGTGATATAACTCCACCCACTTTCCCCCCAACTTAAAACAACAAGGTTCCACTAAAGAACAAAGTGGAACACGCCATCCAGATGCTGATGCAAAACCTTCCCATCACTTTTCTCATATTATTTTACCCTGGTTTATAAAAAAACAAAAAACCTCCAGTGCGGGGATCATTATGAAGACAGGATTCAGAGAAAGCAGTGTCACTCTTGAAGACAAAAGCAAGAAGGAAGCCCCAAGTCACATGCTCTGAAGCTGAGAATGTTTTACATGCAAACTATGATTGCTGTGTGGCTTGCTTGCAAGGGCCAGGTACCGAGATTACTTACACCGTTATCTCCATGAGCCTGGCGCTCTTGAAGAGGAGGGTAGGTCTTTTTTGAAAGACTCTTTTACTGGTAGGGAGTTTTGGCTTAGAGATCCTCGTGGGGGAGGTGAGGGTGAGAATGGGGGAAGGGGATGGACCTGTTTGGCAACTCCAGCCCAACAGATAGTTTAGGATCTAAGTATATGCTAAAAATTACAAAAGCTCCTAAGGAAACAAAGTTTCTAGAATTAGTATCAGATGAGCCAAAACTTAAAAATAATTATTTTTAAAATAGCTTTCAGAAAACTAATGAGAAAGACATTTTGGCCTTGACCCAGCAGAGGATGAATGTGCCCCTGGAAAGAAATGATGTGAAATACAATTTCTCCATAGTAACAATTCTAATTAATTACTCAAAGTTAGGGGTGATTTTCTAAGGCTATGAGCTAACTATGCAGCCTCCTGTTTATATCATTAAAATCTGCTTTCTTCTATTCTTTGTATCTGTTTATCCATGCATTAATGAGAAGCTTGTAATGGAAACCTACCAGCAACCTCATAGGAAAGACTCTACTTTTAAGGTGAGTTTGCCATTTGCAGACTCAATTTAAAGGGTAATTAGTAATAACAGAAATTTCATCTATGTCAGATATTAGTAATATTCACATAAGATATTATAGTATCTTTTGAATTGAAACCTAACTATAACTTAGTGATGTTTCAGTAACAAGTGGACTTATCCACATTTTAACAAATAAAAAATGAAATATTCAACATAAAGTTTTTTGTTTTGTTTTGTTTTTGTTTTTTGGAAAAAGAACCATTCTCCAGCAACACTGTATTAACATGAGTGGAAAGAGTAAAACACAACACTTTAGGGTCTATTCTAGCATTTTCATTGAACAACACAGAAGCTCTGTGGTGGTCTAGTGGTTAGGATTTGTCTCCCTCACTGTGCAATTGAAGTAGGAGAAACAGGAGCGTAAGACTGGATGGTCACCAGAATAATCTTAGAGGAGGTTATCACATGGAATGGAATGCTATTAGAGTCACAACAGCCACATATGCAACAGAACACTTCAGAGAGGAATGAAACCCAAGCCAAATTAAGCAGCTCACATAATGAAAACGAACAGTCTGGCATTAAGTGGGGCTACACCTGTTGCAAGTAAAATTTGATACTCAAAAACATGAGAACCAGTCAGGCAGCAGTTGGTCAAACATATAAAATGCAACTACATGCAGAACAAGGGAAAGAGCTTTCTAGAAACCAAATTCCTGAGCACACCTGCTTTCCCTCAATGTCTTTAACTTATACTACCTCCGGATCTGAATGACCTGTTAAAATTATGAACCTTTAGTGTCTCCTAAGGAAGGATTTGGTTCAAACTCAAACTGAATTTTCAGAGTCACTTCTCATTAAAAATAAAAAAATAAAATAAAGCAGACATCAGAAATATACTGAGGTCCTCAGTGAGTATTTGTTCTGAGCCTCTCTGGTCAGTCCCCAGAGCATCTACTCAGTCTGGAGTGAGTGGGCTCTGATGGTCCAGTGCAGCCCACCCAGTTGCTCACACATACCAGCTTCTTTCTTGCTTCCTTTTCCTCCCTCTCGACTCTTCTTCAGCACGGCCTTCAACATTTTCAATACTCCTTTGTCTCTGAAGAGAAAAGCATGGGAGAGAAGAGGAGTTGAAAAAGTTGGGATTTTACTTGTTTTTTTTTTTTTTTTTTTTTCTTTTTTGAGGTAGGGTTTCACTCTAGCTCAGGCTGACCTGGAATTCACTATGGAGTCTCAGGGTGGCCTTGAACTCACAGCGATCCTCCTACCTCTGCCTCCTGAGTGCTGGGATTAAAGGTGTGTGCCACCATGCCCGGCTTTTACTTGCATATTGACCTAAGAATTAACTCGTGCTCAAAAGGTCAGTTAAAATAGCATAAAGGGACCTTGAGTTTTACATTAATTTCCTCTGAAAAAAAGTATGGTGGTAAACTAAATACTAAAGACACAAGGAATGCTTTATAGATTTTAATGGAGCGATCAGAAGTTTGCTATCATGTTGTAAAAGTTACAAAACACACACAATAGTGCATTCTGAACATTCCATATCTAATTAAGTTATGAGGCTAAACCTTGGTTCATTGCTAGTAGTAAGATAGTTGGCACAGAAATAGTCTCCCAACCCCAGTTCATCAAACTATATGCATGCACACATGTGCTCATGCACATACACACACACCATTAAAACATGAAACCAACAGATAACGGTTAATAAGAAAGAAGCTACCCGGTTAAAGGAAATGTTTGCCACATACTACTAATTATATACCACAAGAACCATCTTGGAAGGTTACTGGATTGGAACATACCTCATAAGCAATTGCAAAATAAATTCCGACACAACATTTTTAATCCTGAAGTCAGGTAACCTGATTCAACAGTGTACTTTTGCTATATATAGTCATGAATTTGAGAAAGGGGAGGAAAAGACACTAGGCCTGTGGATTTCTGCTGAATCCCTTAAAAGAATGAGCAGCATTTTGAAGTGGAGTTGTGCAGAGCTTGTCAAAACAACACAATGGTCCAGAGCTGAAGATGAAACCAGAAACCATCTCAACAGCAAGAAACAGACAATGGGACTGTTGTTTCATCATGAAGCCAGCTAGTATCCTTTGGCGCTCTCCCCCTCCACTAACTCAGATGACAGCTAGACAACACTAACGAGTCCTCAGGAGCTGAGTTACCCAACACAGCTTCGCTAATACGCTGAGCGGAATAGGGGAAGCGAGCTGGCTGCTCCAGCACAAAACAGGAAAGGGGCAAGGAGTGGGACAGGAGAAACTCCTACTAAAGGAGAACTCCAAAACCTGCCTAGCGAACCCAACCCCCAGCCTAGAACAGAGGTGTTGTGGAGCCACCGAGGGAGGCGCCTCCATGTGCAGCCATTCACAGAATTACAACATACGCAGGCAGGATGACCTTTCCTAACATTCAGTCCAAGCCTGTATTTATTTTTCTAAGCCCTTTGTTTTACTGATGCAGAGACAGAGACCCTGGGAGACAGACTTGCCCAGGGGTCACTCAGCTAATTAACAGCAGGGCCCCATTCCTAGACTCGGCCAGTGTTTGTCTTCCTCAGCTAGCTCCTTGGTCCGCTGGCTGGCCTCTCCTCTCAGATCAATGAAAAACTTGGGCAAACAAACAAATAGAACTAATAGATATTAGGAAGATAATATCTTGGACAGAATCTGGGGAAAGTCATAGTGGTTATTAGGGTTAAGTCATCTTACAAATAAGACTTTACACACAAAAGGAGCATGGCTCAGAGCCCATTTCTTTTCTGAAATGGTACTTGGATCGGGACACTATACTTCCATACTGTGAAAATATGTTTCTCCTAACAGTCATTCTTAAGTAAAGAAATACAAAAAAGAGAGAGAGAGAGAGAGAGAGAGAGAGAGAGAAAAGAAAAAGAAAGAAGGCAATAAAATGTGATGTGGCATAAAAAAAGGGGAGGATAGGGTAGGCAAGCCAAGAGTGGTAGCAAACACTTATAATCCCAGCAGTCAGGAAACTGAGGTAGGAGGATCACAAGTTTCAGGTCACCCAGGGTTACCTAAAAAAACCTTTTTAAAAGAAATTTTAAAAGCTCTGGGAGGGGTGGGGAAATGGCTCAGCAGATAGGAGCACTTGATAAGCAGCATGAGGGTCTGAGAGAGCCTGATTTAATCTGAGTTCAATTCCCTAGCATCCATGTAAACAGCTGGGCATGGCCACACATGCCTGTAACCTCAGGAGTGGAGACTTAAGAATTGCTGGGGCTTGCTGTTCAACCAGTCTGACAGAAAACAGCTGCCCCGGGTTCCGTGAGACACACCATCTGAAGAGACGAAGACACCCAGCATTCTCCTCTACTCTCCATGCACATGTGTGTTTGCACACACACATGGACACGCACCACACTACATTGCTACTAACATGCACAAAGAACAAAAGAGAGGTGGGTGCAAAGGGCTGGGGAGATTGCTCAGTGGGGAAGTGTCTGCAGTGTGAGCATGAGGACCTGAGTTCAGAACCCCAGCACCCACATAAAAGCCAGGTGTGGCAGCACATGCCTATAAATCCCAGTACTGGGGAGACAAACAGGAGGATCCTTGGGGCTTGCTGGCTAGCTAGTCTAGATGAATCAGTGACTCCAGATTCAGTTGGAGACTCAAAAAGTTGAGGAAGACACCCAATATCAACCTCTGGCTTCCATACACACATGTGCATGTGTACCTCCACACACATATATGCCCACACAAATATGAACACATACACATGCACAGCACAAACACACACACACGTACACACACAAAGAAAAAACAAAAGAAAGAAAAGAAATTAAAATTTTTTAAAGAGCAGACCAAACGAATCAATAGATGCCCATTAGGCCCAGACATCTTCAACTCAATGGCCAGTTTGTCATGTAGCAGAACACACACTCTATATAGAAAAACACTAAGCCAGGCATGGTGGCACACGCCTTTAATCCCAGCACTTGGGAGGCAGAGGTAGGAGGATCGCCATGAGTTCGAGGTTACCCTGAGACTACACAGTGAATTCCAGGTCAGCCTGGGTTAGAGTGAGACCCTACCTCGAAAAACCAAAAAAAAAAAAAAAAAAAAAAAAAAAAAAAAAAAAAAGAAAAAAAAAGAAAAAGAAAAAGAAAAAAGAAAACACTGACAGATCATGTCCTGCGCTTGTCCAGGGCCCTTGTACATGCTGTGGTGGCTCCTGCACAGCCCTGTGCTGACCACCTCACGCTCCACCATGTCCATGAAGCTGCCTTTAATTAATCAGCAGGTCAAGAAGGACCATGCCACTCATGGCACCTGACATGCTACCAAGATGCCTTGCCTCACCTCGTCCCATATACCTTACTTGCCTGTATAGGGCCATATGTTTTAAGGCCAGTCACATCTATTACAGCCAGATGCTACTATACATTAGTAAGCTATAACTACTTCCCTTGTTTTGATTCCAGTCCCACCAGGAAGCACATCATAATCTGGCTCCTTTCTTAACCTGCCAAAAGTGGGGACAGTGTGCTAGTCTAGTCACACAACTGTCTGGCTGGTTGGTAGGTAGTATTCTGGGAGTAAATTAATAAACCAGTGTTCTGGCTTTAAATAAATGCTCTAATGAGCTTGGTTAATGGGAGTCATTTTGCCAAGTCCCACCCATTTAAGACATTGCAAGACAAACAGAATGGTGAGTTTTGACTCCAGTTAGACGACCAAGGGCAATGCTACCATAAAGCAAGTCTGTACTGTGCCAGTAAGTGGCTTTCAGAATCTACTTCTGCATCGTCACATATTTCCTGGCTAGTCGTGAGCTGCTGTCATTGTCCCTGAAAGCTGAACACTGACCAGTCATGAACAAGAACCAAGTACAAATGGAACTCAGCTTTCCAGACCCAGCAATGCAGACCCACCTGATTGTAGAGTCCAGCACAGTGAAAAGAACACTTCCAGAGCCATCAAGCCATTCCTGGAGAACCATGCATGTGGTAAGGAAGTACTTCAAGACAAGTGCCATAGAATAAAACAGGAGAATGTCCTTTGCTACTGTAAATTCATATTATACACTAAAGCTACTGGCCAAACAGAAGCCTTTGTTTTCTGCCCTATAAAACTTTGAGTACTAAGCATTAAGTAGAACAAATTTATGGTTGGACTCAACTCTGAATACCTATTTCAAGCCACATATGGTGGCACACAACCTGTGATCTCAACACTTGGGAGGCTGAGGCAGGAGAAACACCAGAGTCTGAGGCCAGCTAGGCCACTTAGTGAGATACTGTCCCAAAAGACAAAAAAAAAAAAAAAACATGTTTCAATACTGGGCATGGTGGCTCATAAGCCTAACTACCTGGAATGTTAGAGGACTTTAAGGTTAGCCTAAGCTATGTGTCAAGATTTTATTTCAAGCCAGGCGTGGTGGCGCATGCCTTTAATCCTAGCACTCGGGAGGCAGAGGTAGGATCGCCGGGAGTTCGAGGCCACCCTGAGACTCCATAGTGAATTCCAGGTCAGCCTGGGCTAGAGTGAGACCCTACCTCGAAAAACTAAAAAAAAAAAAAAAAAGATTTTATTTCAAAACAACAAAAACAAAAATTACAAACATGTACAGGTTTAAATGCAGAGATCATCTGCTATAACTTTATTATGGGACTGGGGGGTGTGAGTACCTCAGTGGTAGAGTACCTGCCCAGCATGCTCAAGACCCTGGGTTCAATCTCCAGCACGCACACATACACACACATATCAAAAGCTTACTTTTCTTTCTGGAATCCCCCCCCTTTTTTGTTGTTGGTTTTTGTTTTTGTTTTGTTTTTTTTCCAAGGTAGGGTCTCACTCTAGCTCAGGCTGACCTGGAATTCACTGTGTATTCTCAGGGTGGTCTCGAACTCATGGCAATCCTCCCACCTCTGCCTCCTGAGTGCTGGGATTAAAAGTGTGCACTGCCACACCCGGCTAAATTTTTCCTTTTTAGCGCATCAAGTCTTTGGGGACAGACACAACATCTCCATGTCACGCATCAGACATCCTGCACCGCATGTTATGCTAGCATCTAAAGCAGAACAAAATTACTGTAGGAAAACAATGAGGCAATTTCAAAACTCGGCAAAAATCTATTCTACTTTTCAGTCACAACAGCAGTATCATAATGTGTGAAATCAGAGAATAACGCTAGTATGATTCCTTTCCTACAGTGGCATACTGTCTTACAATTTCAAGTCCAAGCTTGGAGCTAAGGTCAGGTACAATGCTTATTCTTTAACAGATATAAAAAGAAGCCAGAACATAGGCATTACACCCCACTCTGTTCTCAACATTTGTTGACAGATTTAGCCAGGCTGCGATAAACACAGATGAGCAATTTCCTCCCAAATCAAGCAATTAACCAATGTTTATAGAAGTTATAATGGACACCAAGCATTCCTATAGATTCTCATTCACAAGGCATGCATAAAAACTCAGTTAAATCCAATGTGACATCAGGCCATGGGATACAAAGGAAGAAAATACTACATTTCATAATAGCCCTCCCTTACCACACCTGAATTAACCTTACAATCTCGGGCCAGTTATCACAAGTACCTAAACTCTCATGCTTTCTACAAGCTCCAACTTAAGGAACATAGTTTATCCATCTGTTCCCAAAGCAAAACTCTCTGAAGATACCACCATCCTTTGATCAAAATAAGCAACACAGCCGCAATAATATTTATAAGTGAAATACTGGAAATTGTGGTGCATGTAAGTATTAAGGTATTAAGATTCTTTTTCTTTTCTTTTCTTTTCTTTTCTTTTTTTTTTTTACTTTAAAGAAGGGGAGATAACAAAAATGTCTTCGATGTTAGGAGCTCAAGAAGCTTTTGAAGCCTACTGAGTTTGTCTCCAGTAAGAACAGCCATGTCTTCTGCAGGAGGGCCTTAGGGCTTATCTTTGTATTAGTTCTGTGTTTATTAGAAGAACGGAAATGGGTGGTGGCTGTAGGTCTATAGCACACTACAGGATAAATAATATGGAATATAGCAAATAAGAGAAAACAAAGTAGGGAGACCACAAAAGAACAAAGTGGTCTGCTAAAGAAACCCTGGCCATTAGAAATTCATGGGAAAACCTCATATAGAAACTGAAAGTAAGAGTGTCTCCAAAACTCAGAAATCCCTAGAGGCTAGGAAAACCCAGCCCTTGAAAAATGAATTCTTGAAATTCTAGAACCTATCCCAGGCCACCCCACTCCCCTTCCCCAAAAGAAAGGTCAGGAATCAATAATAGTGTTCCTTGCAGTGTTACTGCGAACAAGTAGGGGATCTTCTATAGGACCCAGAGGCTTCATCTAGCAAGAATTAAGACAAGCAGAAAACAATGGCCACAGCAAGGAAAAGGCTTTGGTTTTCCTCAAGTGCAGGGCTAGAAACTATGGCACCAGTCAGCTTTAGTTTGTTATCTATAACACAAAGGCCCAACCACTCTTCTTTATTCAACATTATACTGTCACTTCCTTTATTATAAGTTACATTTGTCTTAGGAAAAGACTTGAGACTTAAGTCATTAAAAGCATGCAAATGTACAGCTGTAGCAGTTACCTTCTCCTTGTTGGACAAAATACCTGACCACAAGCAGCTTATGGAAGGAAAGGATTTATTTGCAGCTTATACTTTCAAGGGAAACTTTCATCACGGTGGGGAAAACATGACAGGAGCAGACAGCCGGGCATCACACCTTCATTTCAGCATGGTGAAAGCAGCAGAAACAAAACAAGCTCACCGTGGTAAGGAGAGCTAAGCTACAACAAGCCAAGCCTCCTGCCCTCCAGTGACATAACTTTCCCTAGCAATGCTCCACTTCCCAAACACCCCACAGCCTTCCCAGATAGTGCTATTGGGGACATCTGATATTCAAACTACCACGACAGTCATAAGTAATGTAAAATTCTAACAGTTTTGGACCTGAATTTGAACTCAAATGTTTCACAAAACTAAGTGAAAACTGTTATGATGAAATCACTTTTACCCTACATTTAAAATATTCTGTATGGACAACTGTTAAGTTGTTTCAGGAAGAATTTCTTTAAAACAAACAAACAAACAAACAAAAACCCTAAAGGCAGTATTTCAACGTACCAGAAAATTACTATTCACAAATTTGTGTAAAGAAGTTGTTACCTGGATGACGATTTGGCAAAAGGGAAGTTTCACTTGTGGAGGAAAATGGGAATAATCTTCTTCCCTCTGTGTACAACAGTCATTTGTATATACCTGAGAAGGACTTTGTTCAGTACAACTTTTAACAATGCTTCTTCCCTAAAGTCTTCCCAGACCACAGTGATTCAAAAGGCATCTTTTCTCTGATTCTACATGCCATGTTATACTGATATATGATCATTCATCAAAATCATTGTGAAAATGTTGAGTTCTACAAATTCCCCATGGCATTTCTCAAAGTTTTTTATACAAAGCAAATGTCTTCAAGTCAGTAAGGAAGATAAATCAAAACGAATGGCAATTCTCTCCAAGGTTTTGACTATCTAAAAATTCTTCTAGTACCAAATACTAATGCCCAAATTTATGATCAAAATTATCTGGTTTATAGATTTAAAAAAATAGCACATTCATGTAGCAGAATCTGTTCTAATCAGGCCTTCAAAAGCTCTGGATACAGGAAGATTTTGTTTTGATATTTCAAATATGTACACAAAAAGGGATAAGAGCAATGACAGAAAAGCTAAAGTCTGAAATCAATGCACTCTCCCTCAAACCAGGACAAACTCAGATCAGGAAATAACCACGGAATGCAATCTTGACACAATCACTCCACCTCTGAAGCCAGTGGCTCCCACACAAAGGTGGTGCTCCTACGCTGCAGAAAGACCCCGCTCACCCACAGCTACCTCCAGTTCCTGAACCCCTGGATGAATACTCCCCAACCAAGTCTTACCTTCCCCTGAGCAGCAAGAAGCTCCTAATTATAGCAGAGAGTAACTGTAGGTATTATCAGTTCTTTCCATTACATGGATATTTCAACTATTAAAGAAAGCAAGCCCACTTCAAAATCCATCCCAGAATCACCTTCTCTTAGAAGCCTTCTTCATCTTATTTTAATTATACATCTGCTTCCTCAGCCAGGTTGGAAGACCTGGGTGGTCAGACCCTCACCTGCCTGCCTGCTTGCCTGAGCACTGTGTTTTCACAGTGGCGTCAATAGATGGTTATGGAGGAATGCAACATTAATCCATCTATACTTCTCAAAAGGGATAGTTACACCTCCAAAGACTGTTATTCGTTAATGAATTTAAGGAAGTGTAAGATTTTGTTTAAAATGCAAATCCCTGAGCAATGGAGGAACTTCAGGGTCCAGTAAGCAGCACAAAAAGGGTTATAGTCAGATTTTCCAATTGAGGAATGAGAACTGGGCTAGTGCTGAGGCTCAGATACCCTACAGTTGGCATGCTGAGTACTTTGAACTACAGGCAAATGAAACATCTCAGAAGCAAAGCTTCTCTGTCTTCCCAACCTCCTTTTCATCCAACCTCCATTTCTTTCCCAAGGCAAGTCATAGACACCAAAATCCTTCTCTCCCAAAGTGAGTCACTAGTGCAGCTAGAAACCGTCTTCTGTAAAACAACCCAGAAAAACAGCCATGTTATTCACCTCCACCTTTTTGTGTAGGAGCTGCCTATAAAGAAATTTTCTGACCCATTCTGTCTGGTATTTCATAAGACATGTGTTCTGGGGAGGAGGGTCCTACCCCATAGGAATGATGGAAGGAATGTTACACAGAGTCCAAGAAGAATATGAAGAAGGGCATGAGAAGATGAAGAAGGGCTCATTCAATAAGGTGCTTGTCTTGCAAGGCTGAGGACATGGAGTTCAATTCCTAGAACCCAATTTAAAAAAAATAATTGGGAGTGGGCACACAGTTGTCATCCCAGTGCTGGGGAGACACAGCAGACTCTTAGGCCTCACTATACAGCCAGACTAGCCTACTTGGTGAGTTTCAGGCCAACTAAAGACCGTCTCAAGAAAGGTGGATGGTTCCTAAGGAATGACACCCAAGGTTGAGGTTGTTCTCTGGTTGTCATGTGCATGCGTGTATACACACACAAAGAACATGATTAGAGAGACTTTGTTAGGGCCTCTCCTCAACTTGTTTCCATCAGATCAGACCCTATTGTCCAATCACAGTTCAGTAGCAGTACATTCTGTAAAGCTAATCATAAAAATGGACAGCTTCTATAGGCATTTGAATCTTCATTTCCCAAGGACACTGTGACACATAAAACTTATATTTTCCTCATTAGCCTGCCTTTTGTTAGAGACTTTTGTTTGTTTGTTTGTTTGTTTGTGGGGGATAGAGTCTTACTCTAGCCCAGGCTGACCTGGAATTCACTTACATAGTCTCAGGCTGGCCTCAAACTCATCTTCCTACCTCTGCCTCCCAAGTGCTGAAATTAAAGGTGCTACCATGCCTGGCTTAGTTTTTATTTATTCGCGCGCGCGCGCGCGCGCGTGTGTGTGTGTGTGTGTGTGTAGACTGAAGGATAATTTTGAGATGTCTATGCTCCACTTTCTTTGATGCAGTGTCTCTTGCTGATACAAACGGCCAGGCTACAAACAAATGTCAGATTAGCTGGCCTATGAGCTATAGGTGCATTGAGATCACAGATGCATGTACCACTTTGCATCAAACTTTTATGTGAGTGCTGGGGAGTTGAACCCAGGCCAGCAAGCTTTGCAAGCAAGCACCTGAACACTGAGCCCTCTCCCCAGACTCTAGCCTGTCTTATGATAGGTAAAGAAAAGTTTTATTTACCTTTCCTGCCCCTAAACTAGCAACTGCAATATTTTTACTCTACACATATTCCTAGGCATATGCTTTGTGCCAACCAGTAAGGGACAAAGTGAAGTGTACTACAATGGAGGAGGAAAGCAACAAGGTTGACAAATATGGGCGTTTTCTTTTTCATAAGAAAATGAGAGCTGCAGTGAAGAGCCTTGTGGAGAAGGAGAGGAAGACCAAAGGCAGCTGAAGAGCTCTGCTCACCCAGCCCAGGCAGCATAGCAACCCACAGACCAAATGGTGAAACTGTAGTTCCCATCTCTGATGCTCAGCCCCAATAAAGAAGGATCCACACGCAGACAGTTCTAAGCCGTTCAGGGAGCTTACAGCAGAGCAAGGTTCAGAGTGGCATGCATGAGAACAAGGTGTTATAGGAAGAAAGTGGAGGCCTGGAACACACGACAGCCAGAGCTCTCTAAGAGATCAAATAACAGACATTGAGAACAAGTGAATGAGGAAGTTGAAGAGTCTGATTCTTTTAAAGCAGTTTTACATTTGGGATGCAGAACTATTCCAAACAATTGTAAAACCCACAGGACTAGTAAAGTGGATCTAGAACCTGAACCCATATCTGACTTGAAAGCTCAGGCTTTGGGCAGCTACCATCCAAGTCTTCCATGAACTAGAGACAAGGAGGTGTCCAGGAGAGGGTGGAATGAGACTATGGCATTTACAGATCCACTCTAGGAGAATATCAACATGGAGTCCCACTGGCCACAGGCCAAAGGCTCCTGAAGCAGCCCTGGGGTCTGGAGGAACCGCAGCCTGGATGGAATGTGCCTCATTGCCTCTCACTCAGCTCTGTGGAGGATGGGCCACAGGATGCTTGCCTGGGGAACTAAATCCCAATTACTCCTCATTAAGGCAGTTAACTCCTTACAAACCACTCTCTCAGAGTGATGCTTTCTGTTTCCTTCAGGTATCTTCCACCAGTAGGCACTGCAATTTTAACGAGGAAAGTCTACTTCTTATTCACATCATCACTGTAAATTATGAGGTGACAAACCATCTCCATAGAACAAGGAACCCCTCAGAGGCAGCTATGGTGTAAGTGGTAAGATTTTAGTATAAAAAGAGAAGCAACCTTGAAGACATTTGTCAGAAAGTGTTAAAAGGTACTCAATCTATCAGCGCCAGCTGGATGCAGCTTGGTAGTATAAGTCTAAAGAAATTAAATGTTTTAATTGCACTTCATCTGGCTGCAAAGTGAAAAGGTCAGACAACTTCAAAGATGCCCCATGAAAGGCACCTATTGACTACAGAAAAAATCCCCTTCTTATGGAGTTGACAGATGAATCTTTCACTTAATGCTCAAGAAGAAAAGACATCAGAATCCCTCCTCCATGTTGGTTAGTAGCTTGTAATAACTGTCAACAAGGTCCTAACCTCCCCAGGCCCTAATTTTATGAGGATACCAGTTTTTAATGCCTGTGAAGTTTTGTTTTGTTTTTCTTCACCTTCCCCCAGGTAATTCTAACATGCAGCCCAACCAGAAACACCATGAAATCCAGGCTCTGCTCTGAGCACCTAGCATGTGTGGTGTGTCTTAATCATCACAGCATCCTCTGGGAAAAGTACTATTTATCAGGACTCTGCAGAGACACAGACAGGCTAGTGACATGTGGTATAGCCTTGGTGCTCATTCAGGCATCAGAGTAGCTCCAATGGTTCCAGAGCCTGACCGTACAGCCTCTGTTCTATGCCTCCTCTTTTGAACAAAAACAAGAAACCAGCTCCCAAGTACTGGTGAGCAAGTCAAACACAGGCAAAGCTGCCCACAAGGAAAAATAAAGGTGTACGTACACACATACACACATATACACACACACACAGCAAAAAGCACTTCATGCTTCTAATCTATCCTGAAAAGGATCCTGCCTATGTCAAGATGCCTACAGCCTGGTCTCAAGTTCTGCTAGGCATCCAACTCACCACAGTGACTTGAAACCACAGTGTTGTGGCCTGGAGGTACTATGTGTCAGACTACTGCTGAAGGAGCAAGCACCTGAGTTCACTTGCCCACAGTGGGGAGAACACTGGAGTCAGCCAGATTGCCAGTGGGAAGGATTATTTAGGGCAAGATCTTGGTGTCACATGGCTAATGGTTCTCCTATCCCTAACACTTATCCACTTATTTTTTATATTAATGAGGGGCTCAAAAAGGCATTCCGTGGGCTTCAGGGATGGCTTAGCGGTTAAGGCGTTTGCCTGCAAAGCCATTTTCACTGACTAAATTCTATGGTGCTTGTTAAATGTAAGGGGATGTGGCAAGGAATGGCCTGATACCATTCATTTCTTTCTCTGGGCAGTTTTACAGTCTAATAATGTGATAGAGGGTTTTTTTTTGGTACAGTTTTGACATTAGACATAAATTCTAAAGTAAGTTAAGGTATGCCTGCAGTGAAAACAAATGCAAGGGAGAGCTGAATCAAATTCTTAGGAATCACACAGCATCACCCCTTCACAGAGCTAAAGTATCAGCCTACACATCATTGTTCTCTTTTGAGATTTGTAAGGGAAATCATGGTTGGCCATACACATTTGGCTGTAGGAAACAGTCTTAACAGAGTCTGCCGCCAAAGCCTGCCAGAGAGATCACATCACATGGGCATGTTCAATGGCTTTATTTCCTAATTGATTCCAACAGCCCCAAAAGGGGAATACCAGAGCTCCAGACACTAATGTCAAAGCCAAGTCATGTTAGACAAGAGCCAAAAGTGGGAAGGCAGGTTGTTGTGGTTTTTTGTTTTGTTTTGTTTTTCCAGGTAGGGTCTCACTCTAGTCCAGGCTGACCTGGAACTCACTAAGTAGTCTCAGGGTGGCCTCGAACTCACGGCGATCCACCTACCTCTGCCTCCCAAGTGCTGGGATTAAAGGCATGCGCTACCACGCCCGGCTGGGAAGGTAGGTTTCTGATGTTAACAAATCCAGTCTCAAAGCCAGATGAGAAGACTACAAGGGGTCATCCACAGTGGGAATTTGTACTCCTGTGTACCATATGCTGTTTCAGCAAACTGGGCTCTCAAATCAAAATGATGACTGAATGTTTGGTAAAGGATATGATCACCCCATCCACACAAGTGCGCAATCACCCTCCTCCTCCAGTCTAACCAGCAATTCCAAAGCTTAAGGACTCTGACCCAGAGGCTCATACCAGGCTTGCCAAAAGCTCTTCCACCAGCTCGGCTTCCTCCCACTAGCGGAACCTGTGGAAGCAGGGATTCAAGTGAGAGGACGGGCACGACCCACACCTCTGCTAGAAATGAAATGTCAATCCCACGACTAGGTTCCAAATCGTCTGTAATAGGTCTAGTTACCAAGAAATCCATCACTACGGAATCACCAACTTATCAGCAATCACCAGGACTGGCATTGCAGGAGAAACACATGCCGAAATTTACACTGGGAAAGAACAGAAAACATGGAAAAGCTAGGTTTGGGCCAAATGTATTTTGTATACACTTTTTGTTTTCATGTGGCTCTAGTAAGTTAGTTAGTTATGGGATAGGGCACTCTCTACATTGCCCTGGCTAGCCTGGAACTTACTATGAAAACCAGGCTGGCTTCCAACTTGCAGCAATCCTCCTGCTTCTGCCTCCCAAGTGCTGCGATTATAAGCACGCACTAACACACTGAGCTGCTCTCCTCACTCTTTTTATAGCCTTTCAAGCATCCATCTTTCAGCTAGCTGGATCCGACTTCCCAGTGAGGGCAGTCCCCAAGGCTCGGCCTTTCCTGCCCTCACTAGAACAATCAGGCCATTCCCCAGCTGCATACCCTAAATCAGGGGATGCCCTCAGGAGATAAATATAACGCAGGCTTTAAAATACGTACTTGACACTGGCCCAATGCCAATTTCTCATGGATCTCGGGTAACTGAGACAGCTTTTGTCTGCGTGGTTAAGAACTACAAGGGCAGCTGCAGGAGCATGATAGTTTCTCTAGATTAGTAAAATTACCTAAGTCTGGCTCATAATTCCAACTGTGTCAGCAGCCACACTTCCCAGAAACAAGCCTCGTGTTAATTCTACAAATGCTGGGACAGTGGCTATGAACTACCTACCTAACTGGACTGTCAAACCCACCAACAGCAGAAACCACTCCAGCAGAATTCTGAATTAAGAGTAATTCCTATATGTGGAGATACCAAATACTGTTTTTAGGAAAACCTTAAACCTATGAAGCTGTGGGCTGGGCATGTGGCTTAGTTGGTAGAGTGCCTGCCTAGAATGCACGAAGTCCTCGGTTCATTCTCCAGCACCTCATAAACCAGACATGGTGGTACATGCTTGTAAGGAGGCATGAGGATGAGAAGTTCAAGGCCACTCTTGGTAACATAGTCAGTTCAAGGCTAGTATGGGCTATATGAGACTATGTCTCAAAAAATACATATAAAGTTCAAGTTTTATACCTCAGAGCAAGTCACATTCCATATCCACTTAACAGATTTTTTTCCTCTAAAACCCAGAGAAAGATTTGAGGCCTGAGTAAGCCTTCAGTAAAACCTTTGATCACTGATTCTGTCATCACTTTTCTTAACATATATGAGACACATCTTACAGATAAGAAACAAGGTCAGTATTGTGACTCAGCAGCAAACCAGCATGCACACACATACGTACAGCTCCTTGGATGTGGGGGTTGAGACGTTCAGAAGCTACAGTTTCCATAATGAGAATGTTCTGTATACATTTCTTATATACACAGGACAAAGTTATTTCCCAAATATAAGTGTGTGGTCCAAATGCCTCCCTTTAAGAAAAGACAACCCAACTAGAGGCCAGTGGAAAATAGGACACATGTTTCTTGGAGGACTTTGAATTAGGGACAGCGGGTGTGAAACTGTCCTACATTTGAGGAAGATGTCACACAGATGTATTGAATTTTCATGTCCCAGCAAAACATCTTTCTAGTACAGCAAAATGTGAGTCTGCAACAAAGCTGGGCATACAGAGTTATTTCTTAAATACCCAAATCTTGCTTTGTGCAGTAAAATTTTCCAAGCTAAATCTTTTCTGTCTCCAGACAACTCTAGTGAAGGTACTGATAGTTCTTTGAAAACCACATTCCTCTCCTGTCAGACTTCCAGCAGGCCTTCTTGTACTATCCCTTATTGATACTATGAACGAAGCTGTTACAGGTGGGACCTTATTCCACAGACCCAATAACCAGGCACACAAACAGCAGAGATATAAATGCTGACAGACAGGACCTTGTTTAGCTCTCACCACAAGATTAAGGTGGGAACTGTAATCACTCTCTAGGCAAATAAGGAAATGGAGACAGCTCCTCAGCAGTCGCTCCAGGTCACACCTTTGCTCTATGGCCTCCCTCCACTTCCGCCTCCAGGGAAAGTCACATTCTAGAACCTTTCACCTTGCATATGCCTTGAATTCCAAGATAAGATGAAGTACACAACAAGTCTCTGGTACCCAGAATCAAGACAAAAGACAGCACTATCACAAAACAGCAGTTTAGTTTAAATCTACATCACCATGTACTCCCAAATGTTCAGCTCTTCTTCTGAAAGGTAAACTGAGCACCGTAATTCCAAACAGCCGGTCACATGCCAGTCTGACCTGGATTTTTTTTCCCCTTCTCTGTGCTATTTCACTTGGGAAAATTATATGAATATCCACAAGTAACTCACATATCTGCTTCTCCAGTGATTTGCCTGGGCTACCAAACTTCATTGCCAGCTTCCTGACATCAATCCTGACAATGCAAACTCAATCCCCTCCCCCCACAATGCCCTCCAAATCCGCTCACTGCCTGTGGCCCAGGTTGCTGCTCAGAACACCACCCAAAGCCTCCATGTCCTTAAGACCTCCTTGCTTCTCTGTGAAACAGCCAGACCCATCCCAGCTGCTCTTCACTCACTCCACCACTCTGGGGAGGTCCTTCCATTACTCTACGGCCTACCCCCAAGGTCTCCAGGCTGGCTTTGCTGACATTAAGTGCCTGAAGTGCATCCAAGTCATCTAGAGGTCCTGCTGAGACAGACTACTGGGACCAGCCCTGAGTTTCTGCTTCCTGTGTCTGGGGTGCAGCTGAATTTACATCTCCAACGAGCCCCAGCTAAAGATGACGCTGTAGGTCTGCAGTCCACGCTCCTGAGACCTACTGCTGTCAGCTCTCCTCCCCACTTCATATGTCACAAATTTTTTCCACGTCTCCTCATTGTGGAGCAATGTGGCCCTAACCAAATTTGAAATTTAACTCTGTGATAACGAAAATCATGTTTCCCCTAATTAGGGGCCTACTGTGAGCATCAGGCACACACTCGGCCAGGTTGCAAACAACCCCACCAATCCAACACTTCCCCAAATTAACAGGCGATGATATAGGACACAAAGACTTAAAATGTTAATTTCTGGGCTGGAGAGATGGCTTAGCAGTTAAGGTGCTTGCCTGCAAAGCCTAAGAACCCAGATTTGATTCCCTAGTCCCCACGTAAGCCAGATGTGCAAGGTGGTGCATGTATCTGAAGTTTGTTTGCAGTGGCTAGAGGCCCTGGCACGCCTGATCTCTCTCACTCTCTATCTGGCTTTTTCTTTCTCAAGTAAATAAATAAATAAAATATTTTTTTAGAAAAACGTAATCTCTAAATTCCACAATGACAAACTGGGGCTCTTTTCTTGGGCAAACATTTTTACCAAAATATCATGGAAAGGGAATAAAGTGTGAAGAAATAAAGTCCTTCTCAGAATAGGGAGGGGGGGAAAAAACAAGAGAGAGATTGGGAAACAAATTAGGGTTTATTTTGGCATGTCAGGAACATATCCAACATAACAGAAGAAAACTAGAAAAACAAAAATAAGTGGGTTCCATTTTCATGCATCTGACTGTACCTACTTATGAGCTCTCAGCTTGTAGACAATACTCTGTTCTGCAGTTTTACTATGAATAACAGAAACTAGTTCTATGCATACTGTCTTTATTAACAAGGTCTTCAAAGGGTCTTTCTGTCTTTATTGCCTGCACATGACTGATTCAATCACTATGAACATACAAAGTCTGGGAGAGTTCACATTTTCAAACACGGCCTTCTATAAATAGAGAAGCTTATCTGAGATGACCAATGTTAAACTTCCACAAGTTGCCCCTGAGTTTAAAGGCACTTTTTCCTTCATACCATTTGGTTCTCATAAAAACCTTCTAAGGACAGAAACCAGAATCTTACTCCCCTTGTCTCTGGCTACCCAGTAGTACACAGGTAAGGGAAGACCAGAGCTGGAATCTGTAAGAGGTTATAGGCAATGCAGGCTACAGTTTTGGAGTCACATCTTTAGTACCTATCTTACTGTCTTCTGTTGCTACAACAAATACCTGAGATCCAATAATTTATAAAGGAAAGAAGTACAGAGTTCACAGTTCTGAAAGCTGATCCACAATCAAGTGGCATCATCCAGGGAGGGCCTCCAGCTACATCATATCATATAGGAAAAAGTAGGATAAGCTGACAAAAGTGTTAACAACAACACATTCCTTCTGTGTGTGATGGATCTACGTGTATGTGCATAGGCATGTGCCACAGCATGTGGAGGCCAAGGGACAACTTCAGGTGCCGGTGGTCCTAGCCTTTCACCTTGAGACAGGGTCTTTTGTTGTTCACAGCTACGTTCATAGGCTAGCTGGGCCACAAGCTTCAGAGTGACTCTCAGCTTCATTTCTTATCCCACATGGGCTGGGGGTGATAGGCATAACACTACAGTATCTAGCTTTACATAGGAGTTAGGGATCCAAAATCAGGTACTCATGCTTGTCCAAGTACTTCATCCACTAAGCCATTTCCCCGGCCCTGTAACACATTCCTGTAATGAAGAGTACAATGCCAAGACCTGCACTGATCTCTCCTTACAGCCTGGTTACCTCCTAATGGTCCTGTCATCTGTCAAAACTGGTATGTGGGGACCAAATTTCAACCTGAGTTTGGGAGGGGACAAATCACATTCAAGTAATAGCTGCACCAACTTTCACACAAACCTGTATCTTGACAGATAAAAGTTTAGGAAACACCCAGTTTCTAACTCAAAGTCAACCTATCTCACAGAAGTCTGAAACAGTACTGTGGCATTATAGAAATACAGCAAGGCAGGGTGGCAGGAACAGCAGCCGAAGGCCCTGGTGCACCCATTAATTCTCTATATCTGCCTCTTTCTCCCTCTCAAATTTAAAAAAAAGTGATCTCAACTGGCTTATATTACACTTGCTTATAGACCCACCTACAAGTTCTAAAACCTGTAACAACTGAATGTTGATAGGATGACTTTAAAACTGTCCTTTCCAGCTGAGTGTGGGAGCACAGGCCTGTATCTCAGCACAGGGAAGACGGAGGCAGGACTGCAAGCTCAAGTCCTGCCTGGACAACACTGTGACTACTAACAGCCAGAGCTACACACCAACACACTGGCCCCTTCCACAAAATTAATTAATTAAATTTAATATTCATTTCCCTCTTGAATATTAAAAATGATAGTCCTTAATTACTAATTAAAGCATGAGATTGACTGAAGGAAGAGGGAGGATGAGTCACACATTTCTGGAAGTAGAGCCAACTACCAAAATGGGAAAAGCCGACAGAAACATGGGGGTTAGGGGTTTGGAATGGGGCAGGAAGCAGTGATAATTACAGAGGAAATGAGTTCAGTTTAGATATCCTGAGTTAAAAGTACCTATGAGTCATCCAAGTAGAAAAGTCCAAAAGATGGATATGAGGATGAACTCATAGAGAGACTTGGGGTGGTCATTAACATGTGAATGCTGCATCCATGCATTAAGTATTGAGATTCCCCAAAAGCACTCAACAGACTAAAAGAAACCCACCCAGGATGAACTTGGCCCAGGGGACTTGAACATAGAAGGACAGACACAGCAGTGCCCAGGAGGAAATAAAAGAAGGAAAAGCAAAACAGTCATGAGTGTGCAAAGGAAGCCAGGGGAGAGGGTTTCAAAGGAAGGGTGGTCAGGAGTATGGAGTGCTACAGAACAGTCATGTTGAGGCCTACAAAGTGACCACGATTAAGGGCCATGTGTGATCTCAACAAGAGCAGTTTCTGTTGAAGCAATGAAAAACAGATGACCGGCCATCCGAAGGGTCTCTCCTGAACTGTAAAACCCTCTCGCTTCAAAACTGAAGCTCACCATCCTCCAAACCCAACACATTAGTAATGCCTGAAACAGTAACAGGTTGTACAGTTGCTTTCAGAGTGGGAATTTGCCAGAGACAGACATAGTTTAAAACCATAAAATCACTTAACATGCTCTGTGTTATTAAGCTCCTATCTATTTTCTGAAGTGGGTTTAAGAAAAAGGAAAAACCAGCTAGTTCTTTGACACGCAAAACCTGTAAGAGGAAAACTGGTTAACTTAATAAATTTCCGGTCCAATAAATCTCTAGGAGCCCCACCCCACCAAAAAAAAATCTCTAAGGTGAATAGACTTCAATCACTCTTTCAATGTTATTTTAAGAAATGTGTTCCTACAGGTATTCTAGACACTTGGCTCAATTTCTAAATAGCCAAACTGTTGCTTAAGTTAGTAAGTTATCCTTCAATGTTATTTTTTTTCTTCTTCTTTGTATAGTTATGACCATACTGTTTCCCTGATATTTTCAGTAGACATTATAAAATAGTTCAATCATACATATTATGGCACAAGGGGATGTTTGTTAGTGACGTTCAAAATAATTCCCCCCAATTTCTGCTCAAGGGAAGAAAGCATCTTTTGTTTTCAAGTGAACTCATCATACAAATATTTTTAAAGACTAAACATCTCAAATATTAATATAGTAAAAGTTCTGAGCATTTGAGAATTCCAAGATGTGTGCCCCCCAAAATACCTTATTCTTCGCAGATGTCATTAAATCTAAGCAGGGGATTGGATGTCTGGTCATTAATCTGATACGTGGCTACCAGTCCCATCTAGGAATACCCATGTCATCTTTTGTTAAGCTTTTAAAAAAAATGTAGCAGGGACTCCTACTTAAAATTCTAACTCAGGACCCCTGGAAGGAATCTCAGAAGTCTGTTTCAAAGCTCCACAAGGATCCTAATAGGCACTCCCCTGCTACGTCCCTGTTGAAAAGACCTAGCTTTTGACAGGTCCTTCAAAACCTAGAGGAGCAAGGCAATCACTGTTCCTTAGCCATACCCAGGATGTGGTAGGAGATGAAGGTAGAAAAAGAAATCCCACTGGTAAGCCATATGGGCCAGATGGCAGAGCACACATGACACAGACATTTCAAGAACTCACAGAAGTTTGGAAGCAGCTTTGGCCGTGACCCTCAGCCCCTCTAAAGGCCTATAGGGAAGAATCCTGCTCAGAGACTTCAGTAACTCCAGACAACTATTCTGTGCTGGATGCCCTGGGGGTTCCTACATATGCCTTATGTGGGCACTGGAGCGTGAGCGATAGTTCTGTCTCTGTATAGGAAAGGAAAAGAAGAGGGTATCCGAATCCTGCTACTTGTTCTACACTGTACATAAGGCATGCAAATAGCGAGACGACTACATAAAAGTCCTCATTTAAATCGTCCAGCTCCCCCCACTCCCTTAAATTAGAGGTTCCTTTGGGTTTTTTTTTTTCTTTCTGGGCTTTCATGTAGCCCAGGCTTGCTTCCAACTTACGATGCAATCGAGGATGACCTTGATCTTCTCATCTTCCTGTCTCTACCACCAAGTGCTGGGACTACAGACCTATGCCACCAAGTCTCGTTTTACGTGGTACTGGTGACTGAATCCAGGGCTTTGTGCATGTTAGATATCAGCTCTACCAACTGGGACACAACCTCACCCCCTAAAGTAGATATTTCTGTTTCACAACTTAAAATGAGACTGTAGTCCAGGTACAACATGGCACAGGTTTAAACCTCATTCCCTGGGCTGGAGAGATGGCTTAGCAGTTAAGGTGCTTGCCTGCAAAGCCTAAGGACCCAGGTTCAATTCCCCAGTACCCATGTACTAGAGTTCACATGCAGTGGCTAGAGGCCCTGGCGTGTCCATTGTCTTCCCCCCATCATAAATTAATTAATTAAAAAAAGAAATATTAAAACTAATTTCCTAAAATTCCTAAAGCTCCTCTTGAAACCCAGTGGGACAACGGATACCAGAAGATGTTAACAGAAGTGTCTGTAGGAGCAGGAGATAGGACTCAGGCCAGCTTTAACTGCCATGACCCCATACAGACAACCTATGAGGAGTGTTTGAAGTAAGACGAGCTGTAAACATTCCTTATTTGTCTCCTGGGAGCCAAAAAGCAGGTTGTAATTAAACTTGACAAAGTTTGCTTGGGGAATTAGGGGTAGGAGAATGACAGTGACAAAGAGAAGATAGCCAATCTAACTTATTAAAAATCTGGAGTCAGACACAGTGGTCTGTGCTTGTAGCCAGATACTCAAAAGACCGAGACAGCTAGGCATGGGCATGGTGGTGCACTCCTTTAATCCCAGCACTTGGGAAGCAGAGGTAGGAGGATCGCTGTGAGTTCAAGGCCACCCTGAGACTAATAGTGAATTCCAGGTCTGCCTGGGTGGGGGTAGGGTAGAAGCTGAGATAGAAGCATCTCTTGGGCTGGAAAGATGGCTTAGCGGTTAAGTGCTTGCCTGTGAAGCCTAAGGACCTCGGTTTGAGGCTTGATTCCCCAGGACCCACAACAGCCAGATGCACAAGGGGGCGCATACATCTAGAATTCGTTTGCAGTGGCTGGAAGCCCTGGCGCGCCCATTGTCTGTCTGTCTCTCTCTCCCTCTTTCTCTGTCTGTCTGTCAAATAAATAAATAATTAAAAAAAAAAAAGAAGCATCTCTTGAGCCCGGTGGTTTGAGGCCAGCCTAGACAATAAAGGGGGGGGGATCTTTCTCACAAATATTTATGTAAATAACTGAGAAATTTTTATCAGTTGAATCTCTATGTATGCAAACTATAAGCCAAGATATTAAACTAGTGCTCAACACATGTTAAACAATTTCAGTAGAAAAGTACTATATTAGATATCATAAGAAGAAATCAAAAGAACTCTGAAATGGTGACTTCAATTAAATCAGAAAAGCTTTTGAAAGGACATCCTAAAGTTTCCACAGTATTAGCAAGACTACTTTAGTAACAAGACATTATGTTTACAACATAATCGTGTTTCTTTGAATTAAAACACATTTCACTTTCTAAAAGCCCTCAAATTTTCAAGGCCTATCCAAAAGTGGACTCCGCATCCACGTGTCTCCCTGCTCTTGCTCACCTCGTGTCACCCCAGAGTCCATTTGCCTGCAACAGAGAGTGGCTGTCTCACTCACTGGGGGCACCTGGAAAATTCCTCCAGATGAGCTGACCACAGAAGGCTGGCAAAAGAACTGGAAAAAGAGAAAGAAAACCTTTACACTCACTCTATGGGGCACACAGCAGAGATTTCCTAAAACCAGCCCTAAGCCCCCTAAGGCCCCAAAGCAGCAGTGACAAACAGGAAGAGACACCAGCATGCATATGCTCTTAAGCCTGAGAAAGGCAGGGTAACCAGTGTCACAGCTTCCCTGACAACTTCTGTGCAAGCCAAAGTGTGACATTTACTGAAAGACCCTTGCCCTTCATCATGAGCAAGGTACTGTATGCATCTGGTTTACCGCCACTACCTCAAGTTGTCTTCTAATGCGTTTCCAGCCCAATCCACAGTGAAATGTTTTCAAGTTTAACATAACAGGCTGAAAGACTCTCAAACCCTTAGGGTGCTGAGTCCTGACATCTCCTTCCCACGTCTTGCTTCACTCCCAAATCTCAGCCTGAATCGCCTTTCTCCCACTGTGTGGATTAGTCATCCTCCAGTCCCAGCCCAAGAATCACCTGCAGGCCTGCCCCACCCCTGTCGTGCTTCCTCCACTCTGAAGACACCTGGCTGGCTGCTACCTCTTGTGCCTCATTCTGCTTTGTCCTTCCCTCCATTCAGTTTCTGGAAGGCTTGTTTGACCAACCATCACCTTCCTGCTCATTTCACAAGGAAAGGCAGATGCTCAGTGAATACTTCCTCACCAGATTCCAACAAGACTCCCATGGCAGACACAGCCTATTTCCTGGGAAACACTCTTGTTGCTATTACATCTGTCTGTCCATGAAAGTGTTTTCCAGAGTTAACAGCCAGGCTCTGGCCCACATCTGCCCCTCACAGCAATGCTGTCAGGCTACACCACCAATAGGGACAGATCATGTACAGTCACCTTTGAGCCCTGGCAGGGCATGGGGTGCTAATACATTTGTGCATGCACAGGCTTGGCAGAGCCTTTCCTCTTCTTTAAATATGTTTAATGAGGCACTAAATACCATTCCCCGCCCCCTTACCCAGCAGGACTTCAAAGACGAGGGTGGGGCATAGGTGCTGTTCTCTGGATGGAAACCAGGGGCAGATCTCAAGGACAGGTCCAGCCTCCACCATCCCCTTCAGAGTCCATTGAGATCTCACTGGCTCAGAACACAAGAGAGGAACCTCCAAGGGACCAGGTGGTCATCATCCCCATGTCAAATATTTAACATTGCCTCAAGAAGGCCTCTGCTGTTGCCAGCAACTGCCTGCAAATAAATGCTGCCAGTTTCTGAGCACCCTCCTGGGTGGCTCCTACACTGGGAAGGGCCTCTTTCACTGCAGAACACCATCCAGCAGCTCAAATATCCAGGTGTCTTCCCAGTGTGCACTCCTCCCCATCACCTGCCTCCTCATGCAGGGCTCTGATGGCCTCAAGGACTTCTTGCCCTGGCTCCAGGCCCTTCAGCCAGAACTCCTGAACTGCTTCTCGTGCGTTAGCCATAACTGGCAGACAAAACTGGCAGCCCACCACAGCCCCATAGCCAAGCCCCCTGCCCGAGGCCTACAAGCGCATGTGCCCTTCAACTTCAACCTGCAGCAGGTTATGTACACATGCACTTGCTTGCTGGCCTCTGCCCCACCTACAGCAACCCTCTTGTAACACTGCTTCCGTTGGGGCCAGAAAAAAACAACCTTTCCGAATTTAAGACTACTACAAAGGCACCACCAGAAATTACAGAGGTCCCAAGGGGAGGCTGGTTCCGGCAAGAAGGGCAGTCCCTGCAGCCTATGTTTGTGGTGATGAGATCACAGAGCTTAGATTCTGTATTTGGTCCTACATGGGTTTTAAGGATCATATTTGTAATTAGGCTAAGGAAAAAAGAGAGGCCAATGAGACCAGAGAAACTCTGAGTGGTGTTTGAAAAGTTACTTATAATTATAATCAGACTGCCTACTGTACTAAGAAAAATTATGCCTTGAGTTTTCTTTCTTCCTTTTTTTTCCTTGTCCCTCAGAACCAATTTTAAAGTAGAAAAAAGGATCATGGAACTCTTAAAAAGATCTTTTCAATACACAAAGCATTATTTAAGCCCAAAAAAGTTTTGAAAAAAATTAAGTACACCATATCACAAAATATTCTTGTGCACAATATACCATGTAACAAAAATGCATTTGCTGAAGGGATTTTTAGGGAATCTGAAACAGAATACTACCTGAATGAGCATTCCAAACTCCCCTTACTAGCTTTGTATTTTCAAATCTAAGTTCTGATTTTTTTTTTTTTTTTTTTTTTAGGATCTTGTACTTTTGTTTTGTTTTAGATATGATCTCACTATATTACCAGAGCTGGCCCTGGGACTTACTGTGTAGACCAGACTAGCCTGAAATTTGCAGTGTCATCCCCACCCCTCCCCCAGTATTGGTATGACAGGCATGAAACACCACAGCTTTCCAACTGACTTCTTTTTTTATTTTTTATTTTTAAATTTAGTTTAATTTATTTGAGAGACAGAGAGAAAGAAATAGATAGAGAGAGAATGGGCGCACTGGGGCCTCCAACCACAGCAAATAAACTCCAGAGGCATGCACCACCTTGTGTGTCTGGCTTACATGGGTACTGGGGAATCAAACCTGGGTCCTTGGGCTTTGCAGGCAAGCACCTTAACCACTAAGACATCTCTCCAGCCCTCCAATTGACTTCTTAAAACAAAACAAAGCAAAACACAAAAAGATGAACCTAGATATATGAATGCCTGTAATCCCAGCACTAAGGATGCTGAGGATGGAGGATCACAAGTTCAAGGCCCTCCTTGGCTAGTCAGTGAGTTCAAGACCAGCACTGAAATTTAGGAAGACCTTATCTCACAACAATCAGTAACAAACATCTCTCCCTCCAAGGTTCAGGAAACACTGCAAAAATGGTGGCTGAAAGAATGTAAGAGCCGGAAGATGGGAAGAGGTGTTGGTTATCAAGGGGCTCACATGGCTGTTGCTGCCTGCACAAGGCCTGCACAATATTGGGCCTATCAACATATTGTCATAGGAATGGAGGAGGGCAAAACCAAAACAAAACAAAGACAACAGGGCTGGAGAGACTGCTCAGTAGTTAAGGCACTTACCCGCAAAGCCTAAGGACCCAGTTTCAATTCCCTAGTACCCACATAAAGCCAGAGGCTCAAGGTGGCATGTGCGTCTGGAGTTCGTTTGCAATGGCTGGGGGCCCTGGTGCAGCCATTCTCTCCCTCCCCTGCAACCTCCTTCCCATTCTCTCACACACATAAATAAATAGATTTTTTTTAAAAGACATCAAAGCAAAAGAGGGACTAGTTGGAAAGAACCGTGGATGTGGAAGGGGGACAAGAGAATGCAATGGGAGAGGATTAGGATCAAAACACAGTAGATACATGCAATAAAGGTGTTTTTACAAATACTTTGTAGTTCAGATCCAAATAAGAAATATGCTCATTGTTCTGTTCAGTTTTGTTTTTTTTTTAAAGCAAGCTGGAGATTAAGGTCAGTGGTACAGCATTTGCCTAGAACATGTGAGGCCCTAGATCCAATCTTGAGCACAAAAAGAAAGAAAAAAAAAAAAAGAGGGACCGAGAGAGAGAGAGAGAGAGAGAGAGAGAGAGAGAGAGAGAGGAAGAAAACAGAAACAAAAACCCCACAGTCATTTGAGAAGAATCATTAGGATTTACTACTGGTCACTGTTTTCTTTCAAAAATAGTAACATCAAAAATTTTCTTTTCTTTTCTTTTTTTCCCCTCAACTATTATACTATGACCTTGGCTGCCTCTGGACCTCCTCAGCCTACAAAACAAAGACAACTGTGTATGTTCATGAACCAAAGCATGTCATCACCAGTCTCATGTGATAGACCCCAGACTGTGTGGGGCTCTGCAGCTCTAAATACCACTAGCAACTGGTGACTAGAAGTGAGGCCGAGAGAGGTTTAACAGGACAAGGGCAGCTCAGGCACCACCCTCTGTATCTGAATTCATAAGGGGTTCAAGTCACGCTTAGCTGTAACCAGAGGAAGCAATATCACAGAAGTCCTAAAACAAGTAAGAGAAAGCTCTTCTGTTTGTCCTGCTTTACTTTGGAAGTGGGTATTTAATCGAGAGCAGGCTTCAATAACAGAGAATCGGGGAGGAGACCTTCTGTACAGACTTCCTCAGGCATTTGGAGCTTGAGTGGCAAAGGACTTTCTCTCTTTAAGCTTGAAAAGTATTGACCAGGCTGGGTTCACACTCCTGGTTCAACTGATCCTCCTGCCTGAGTCTACTATGTACTATCTAAAATAATAAAGGCCATTATGTTTGTTTGTTTGTTTTGAGGCAGGGTCTCACTCTAGCCCAGGCTGACCTGGAATTCTGTAGTCCCAGACTGGCCTCAAACTCATGGCAATCCTCCTACTTCTGCCTTCCAAGTACTGGGATTAAAGGCTTGTGCCACCATGCCCAGCTAAAAAGCACTGTTTTAATATACCTATTTCCATTCCAAATCTTGCAGAACTGCTAGTACTGTCCACCACAATGAGATGGTTGTCCATCCCAACCATCCATTAGCACCTCCTAAGGATTTTTAAAAATCCTGATGCTCAGGCTGGAGAGATGGCTTAGCCAAAGGACCCAAGTTCAATTCTGAAGGACCCACCTAAGCCAAATGCACAAGGGAGCACATGCATCTGGAGTTGATTTGCAGAGGCTGGAGGCCCTGGCAGGCCCATTCTCTCCCTCAAATAAATAAATAATTAAAAACATTTTTTTAAAAAACTACTACTGCTCAAGAGAATTGAAAGAATATCTGGGAAGCCAGAGTGGTGGTAAATGCCTTGAATCCCAGTACTCAGGAGGCTAAAGTAGGAGAATCGCCATGAGTTTGAGGCCAGCCTGAAACTACATAGTGAATTCCTGGTCAGCCTGGGCTAGAGCAAGACCCTACCTCGAAAAAACCAAAAAAAAAAAAAAAAAAAAAAAAAGAAAGAAAGAGTGAATATCTGAAGACAGGCTTACACACTAGTACTCTGTAACCCTGATCTGCTTATTCTCATATGTAGCAGCAATGGAGAACCACTAGCCTTCCCCTGTTGCCAGTGTGTTTATGTAATCCTTTTAGGCTGGGAAATATTTTCACCTCACAAAAGTTAAGAGGAGAAACAAATGCATCAGGAGAGAGAGGTGGAGGAAGATAGTCACTAGCAGCTTGTGAGGATTACTGGGGTGGGTGCAAGGTGAGGCCTGAGAAAGAACACAGGGGTAAGGGCAGACGGGGTCATTCCTTAAATAATCTGCATTTACTAACTTTAGTGGCTCTAGCAATCTGAAGTTCATCTGTAAGGAACATTCCTACCTAAAATTCTTTATGATGTGAGAAGTGATCATACTCTGATGGTTTTCATGTGGGAAGCATTTGCTAAACTGAGGGTAAGGACTGACTCTGCTCTCCTCCCAGGGTTCCTGAATGCTCAGGGCTTTGTGCTGTCCTGGGGTTCCAATAATAGAGTAACAAACACCAGGCTGCTTGGCTTGGATACTTCCTTGTTTGTTTCTCCTGGGGACTTAGCCATCTTTGCCTTTCACCAGTCTCAAGCACCACCCAATCATCACTGCATTTTAATCAAACATACAACTGAGCACCAGGTACAAGCCCTCATCAATTCCTCCTTTGAAATGGATCCCTCAAATGAACTGTGAAATCTCTCCCTAGCCTCTGTCTTCCCAATTGTGGTTTCCTGAGCTCTCCCTCCTCCTCATTGTCTCCTAATCTCCCCACTGGGTCTCCAATATAGACTTCATGGTCCTTTACTCAAATACCATTTAGATCTCAGGCCTCCTTTTCTCCATCTCCTGACCCAAATCATTCTAGTTACACCAGGCACAAAGTCATACTTCCAACTGAAAGTGTCATGCCTGCTAGTTCTCTCTCCCAACTGTACTTTTTTTTTTGTTTTTATTTATTACTTATTTATAAACAGAGAAAGAGGAGAGAGAAGATACTATGAGTGCACCAGGGCCTCTTGCCACTGCAAACAAACTCCAGATGCATGTACCACTTTGTGCATGTGGCTTTACTTGGGTACTGGGGGATCAAACCCAGGCCATCAGGCTTTGCAAGCAAGCACTTCTAGCCGCTGAGCCATCCTCCAGCGACCCCCCCCCCCTTCAGAATGCTCTATGACTCTCTGTGTATCTTAAGTTTGTGGAACAGTAGATTATTAGAGTGAGCCCTTGCCTTAGCCCTGGGTTCCCCACCATTCACCTACACATTTTCCCTGAGAAAACTTGCATTTTGTAATTTCCACAATAAAATTTAATTAGGCAAATGTGAGAGTAAAGATTTAGCTATTTTGTGGAAGAATAGAGGAAAGACTATGAAAGACAGAGGTCAAAAATTGCAAGTTCATTTTACCAAAGGATAAGAGGAAGCGAGGGGCAAGTTCCCATGCAAGGCAGAGAACTCCCAACCTCCCCAACTTGTACCCAGCACCTCTTCCCAGACAGTCCCTTCCAGCCATTTCTCTCTCTTTTGGATACAACTCTCACAGGAGGGAATATTCGGTTTCCCAGGCCACCATCAATTAAGAGGGTGGAGCACAACTGCCAGATCAAGGCACAACGACAACTCTGAGAAGTTAAGACTGACAGAACAGAATTTATAAGATCCTTAACAGTAGATTATAGACTGTTACAGTTTAAATAGCCTTTCAATTCCTCAAAGTATTCAAGGACACCAAAACAACACATTTCAAAACAGCACAATGAGTGGCTCTGAAAGATGACCCTGGGCACCAAGAAAAGGGGCATGACCAAGCGGGATCCTTAACACTCCTGTGTTCTCAAAACCAGGAATAGGGCTCTGCACCCATCTGGAATGGGCTCTCTCCATGTGGTCTCTGGGCTCATCTCATGCTGTGACAGCCTTTCTCAAAAGCAAGGCACATCCTTCAATGCTGCCTTTCTGATCAGAATTTCACCTGGCTATGGCCACATCCATTGTTTCTAATTCACCTTTTCTAGTGTTTCTTGTGAATAGTGTCCCTCTTCACATCACAGACTTCTCTGAGGACCAGGACAGGTTTTGATGGACGGTATTCAGCCACTCTGGACCACAGCTGAAGCCTTTCGACTGGTGGCTCAATGGGCCACAGGACCCTGAGGAATGCAGCATTTAACTTAAGATTCTTTAAAATAGTCCTCCATCCTCTGTAAGGTATTGACTGTCCTGCTTTCTTAAGGCTAATAGCATTAGTTGAAATACTAGAATTCTGTGACCAGTGAGGCGTCAGTTATCTGGAGAAAGAACGTCTGTGGAATAGAGTCAAAGAATACTTTCTCACCGTCATATAAGGGCAAGGGTAGGCTGTTCCTTGTTTGAAGCAACCTAAACTCAAATATCTTTAGGCTCTCATCTATTCAGAACTGATTACTCCATGTTTATTTCCTGATTAATAGCAGCATACAAAAGCTCTGTTTTACTTTATCTTTAGCAAAGGTAATATTTGAATGAACTTAACCTGGCAGTTCTTGTAAGATATGCCAGGACACTTGACTTGAGCAACTTTTTGTCTAAATAATTAAAACTATATGTACAAACTAGACATGGTGATGTACACCTGTAGTCACAACACTCAAAAAACTGAGGCAGGAGGATTGCTAGCTAGTTCTAAGCCAGCCTGGGCTATACATTAAGATCCTATCTCAAAAACAGACAAGAGGGCCGGGCGTGGTGGCGCACGCCTTTAATCCCAGCACTCGGGAGGCAGAGGTAGGAGGATCGCCATGAGTTCGAGGCCACCCTGAGACTCCATAGTGAATTCCAGGTCAGCCTGGGCTAGAGTGAGACCCTACCTCAAAAAACCAAAAAAAAAAAAAAAAAAACCAGACAAGAGGGCTGGAGAGATGGCTTAGCGGCTAAGCGCTTGCCTGTGAAGCCTAAGGACCCTGGTTCGAGGCTCGATTCCTCAGGACCCACGTTAGCCAGATGCACAAGGGGGTGCATGTATCTGGAGTTCGTTTGCAGTGACTGGAGGCCCTGGCGCGCCTTATTCTCTCTCTCTCTCTCTCTCTCTCTCTCTCTGCCTCTTTCTCTCTGTCTGTCGCTCTCAAATAATAAATAAAAATAAACAAAAAATTTAAAAAATAGACAAGAAACAGAAGCAAATAACAATAAGAAAACTCTAATTCTACATTCACAAAAATAATTGTCTTGTTTCAAATTTATTAAATATATTTCTCACATCTAAGACCCAGTAATTTACGATGCCAGCAAAACTGACCTGCCAGGACCTTGCAAGCATCTCCACTGAGGTCTAGGCAGCCAGAGCTTCCATGCCTGGTCTACTGTTCCCAGTGTCTAGGCCCTTCTTTCCCCACAGCTGAACCCTCTTACCCCTTGCTGGCTCAGTCCTGTGGGAATTTCTAGGATAAAGTTAAGTAACCATTGGCCAAGTTGATTTTACTGCTTAATAAAACTCGGGTCGGACCCTACCTAGCTCGGTTCTGATACCAACCAAGCCCAAGACCCTCCCCAGATAACGTACTTATGAGTCCCTGGGGGCTGAGATACTGCCTTGTTTTTTTTTTTAAATATTTTATCTTTATTTATTTATTAGACAGAGGAGAGAGAGAGAGAAACACAGCAAGAGATAGAAAGAGACAGGGGTGCACCAGGGCCTCCAGCCACAGCAAATGTACTCCAGATGCATGTGCATCTGGCTTACATGGGTACTGGGAAATCAAATCTGGGTCCTTAGGTTTCTTAGGCAAGTGCCTTGACCATTAAGTCACGTCCAGCCCCACTGCCTTGTTTTTCGCTCCGGTCCAGGACACTGGAAGTCACCAAATCCATGTAACTTGAGGAGGTCAGGAGGACATGGGTCCCTGTGTCTACCTCTTCCCATGCTCAAGTCACTCCATAGCACCCAGAGCCAGGCCACCAGTCTTAAAGACCGTGCCCTTCCACTGGCATAGAAACTTCCTTCCATTTACAGACAACAGGCCTGCTGTCCCCATCCCTGGGCGGGGAGTTCCAGGCCCAACACTTGGACTCACCAGGAAATGACTCAGATCACCAAGAGCTGCATTGCCTCTGGCCAGAACACAAGTAAGTCACAAGATCTAGATCTAACTTAGGGGGGAAAAAAAAAAAACAGAAAAGAAAGGAAAAGAAGAAAATCCTATAAGGAAAACAAAAGAAAAGTGGTATTTTTTTCCACTGAGCCCTCAAACCCCACGTTGCCTTAATAAACCAAAGCCAATTGTACCTTAGTCCACAAGTCTAAGGTGAAAACTGAAAAGGCAGAGAAACAGCTGCAGCTGTGTCTTCCCTGCAGGAAAGAGACTTTCTCATCAACAGTTTTGACGCTAACAGCTACTTGCAACACGTGGTAGCTCACTGTCACCCCAGCAGTCAGTAACTGAAGCAGGATTGGCCATGAGTGTGAGGCCAGCCTGAGCCATAAAGTGAGACCCTGTCTCAAACACTATACAGTCCTTTTAGGAAACCAAGCCATCTTCCAAACCCTATACAAAGAGCTGCATTCATGTGCACACTGATCAATAACACACAACCTGCATGGACGTGCACACTGATCAATAACGCACAGTGCTCCACGGACGTGCACACTGATCAATAACACACAAACCTGCATGGACGTGCACACTGATCAATAACACACAGTGCTGCACGGACGTGCACGCTGATCAATAACGCACAGTGCTGCACGGACGTGCACACTGATCAATAACACACAGTGCTGCACGGACGTGCACGCTGATCAATAACGCACAGTGCTCCATGGACGTGCACACTGATCAATAAATGCACAAACCTCCATGGACGTGCACACTGATCAATAACGCACAAACCTGCATGGACATGCACACTGATCAATAACATACAAACCTGCACGGATGTGCACACTGATCAATAATGCACAAACCTGCATGGACGTGCACACTGATCAATAACATACAAACCTGCACGGATGTGCACACTGATCAATGATGAACAGTGCTGCATGGACGTGCACACTGATCAATAACACACAAAGCTACATGGGCGTGCACACTGATCAGTAATTCATAGAGCTGCATGGATGTGCACAATGATCAATACTCTTGAAAAACCATCCACACTAAAAGCCAGATGGCTAAATAAACTTTCATATTTCAGAGAAGGCAACAGCCTTCACAGCCCAGTTAAGGCTTATTTTTGCAATAGCCAGTTTGTATAAATTTCTAGCATCTTCTGCTTCCTCTCGCTTTCTGTAGACAACTCTCCCTCTTGGTTTTATGTCTTTACTTTTTGATCTTGTTAAAAATCCAGAAGAGCTGGCATTGTGGTGCACACCTTTAACCCCAGCACTGAGGAGGCAGAGTTAGGAGTATCACCATGAGTTGGAGGCCACCCTGAGAGTACATAGTGAATTCCAGGTCAACCTAGGCTCAAACAACCAAAATCAAATAAATAAATTAATTAAAAATACAGAAAAATCCAACCTTGGTATTTTTTTAAGTCCTTGGACAAAAAGCACACAAGTCACTAAAAAGCAAAAGCAGTGTGTACACTCCTCAATGGCACAGTCGCCATGAGAGAGTGCTAAATGCAAAGCGGGGGTGGGGAGAAGGCTGACTTCTCTCCAAAATAATTCTCAAAGTTACTGAAGACATAAGCTCAGCAAGACCAAGATTATGTATGGCAAAGCATAGTGAACATGGGCTTCAAATATTCTTCAAATAAATAAAATAAAAAAGGGGGGCTAGGGAAATGCTGGCTCAGTGGGAAGAGTGCTTACTGTAAATCATAGCACCTGAGTTTGGATCTGTAGCACCCATGTAAAATGCCAGCTGTAACCCCAGCACTGGAGAGGCAGAGACAGGAGGATCCCCAGGACAGGCTGGTTAGCTTGGTCTTGCCCAAACAGTTACCCCCACATTCAGTGAGAAACCCATCTCAAAAAGTAAGGGGATGGGGCTGGGGAGATGGCTCAGTGTTTAAGTGTGCTTCCTGAACAAGCATGAGGGCCTGAGGGGCCTGAGACTGCCAAAGTTCAAATCTCCAGAACCCATGTAAAAAGCTGGGCATGGCTATGCTTGCCTGTAACCCTAGACTTGCGAGGAGTGGAGACTTGAGAATCTCTGTTGCTCATGAACAGTAAGTTCTGGAATCAGTAAAAGATTATACCATCAGAAGTGATGGAGGAGAACACACACACATATCACATCATACATACTACAAAGAAGTAAGGTGAAGAGCAAGCAAGTGAGACACAATATTAATCTATAACTTTACTTATGTAAGTACCCATGTGCATGCACTCCTGTACACACATGTCCACCCCCACATATGAACACACATGCACACAACACACATATACACACAAAAGTAAATAAACAAAGAAATTATTCCAGCCACACCCAAAAACTAGAGTTAGTGAAGTAAGAGTGTCAAAATGTTAATATTTGAAGCTGGCCATGGGCATTCACACAGCGGCTAGTAAGATGCCTCATTACTCACAGGCTTTTGACAAATTAGATGACAACTTTAAAAGCTCTGGTCCAGACATGGTGGCGCATGCCTTTAATCCCAGCATTTGGGAGACAGAGGTAGGAGGTTCACTGTGAGTTCAAAGCCACCCTCAGACTACATAGTGAATTCCAGGTCAGCCTGGGAGAGAATGAGACGCTACCTCGAAAGAAGAGGGGGAAAAAAGCCTATTTGTTTTAAATTTTTCTCTGAAATTTGCTATCTGGACCCTAGCTACTTCACTAAATTCACTGGTCTCTCTCCCTGTATCTGAAAACCCTTCTTCACTCCCCAACATGAAACACCTTCCTTTCACTACGAACAGAAGGCTTCAGTTTCCCACGTGACCTCACTAAATCCCATTCACCTCACTATGAATCTCTGACTGCATTATCTTATGTTTGTATATGAAACTAGTAACCTTACTAGACTGTGAACAGAGAAAAGACCCCAATTTGTTTTATTACCACATGCCCAGGCCATGGCATATAAGATGTCACCTGGTAACACAAACAAGACCTAGACTGGAGTTATTACAAAAACCAAGTATTGTCCTGTCAATGGAAACTAAGACAGCCTTTCAGACTGCACAGCTGGTCCCTAAGCAGGTCTCCTCGCAGTGTCAAGCTTGCTAGCTTCTTCACCACCACTTCTAAACCCATCTTGTCATTTCCTACCCATAGACTCCTCTGAATACACACCCTTACTCAATGGCACCCCAGTAAAAGACAAAAGGTGTCAGGCACAGACACAGGCAAAAGGTGCATGTGTATGTACAGTAGGTATTCGAGACTGCTCAGTTCCAAGCTATAACACCAAGGCTTAAGGTGATACACGTTGCACATGTCTGGGATACCCCATCTGTCCTGCTTGACTAAGAGACCACTATTAGCACTGAGGGAGGGTGACATTCTTGCCATTCACTTGATACATGGTATCACATGCAGGGAGACACTTCCTTCCAGCAATCTTCAATTCTTCAATGACAGCAGAAACACATCAAAGGTTGTGAGCAAGTAAAATGGCATGCCTGAGGTTGTCACACCTATTTTAAAGTAGCAGAACTCAGCCAGCCTGATGACAGCAGCCTGCATCCAGCTACTCAGAAGGCTAAGGCAGGAAGATCTTAAGTTTAAGACCTGCCTAGGCTACAGAGTAAGCTCAAGGCTACAAAAAGTGAGCTCATGTTGCCTGGAAAACATGGCAAAACATTGTCTCAAAATAAAAAGAGGGCTGGGGATATATATGCATAAAAGAGCAGTAAAATGCATGCAAGGCTACGGTTTGGGTTCAAATGTACATGGCTATGAGTTCAATCCCCAGAACCTCCAATTTAAACACTAGAATTTCTTTTAGGTTTGAAATAGGAAAGACAGTAATCTTTCCATTCATATCTCTTGAAAAATTGTCAACAGTCCTGTGTCTCCTCTCCATTCCTCTTGTATCACACACTCTAGCTTTCAGATACACAACAATCTGTATTGTTTATACTTCTCTTTCATGTGGGCAGCATGATGAAGCAGAAAGCATAGGAACTCCCAAAGTCATAGTAATATGGACTGACAAACTGGGTTCTTCACACTTTTACAGACAGTCCCTAACTTCCAATGATTTGACTTAGTAATTTTCCATTTCACAGTAAGGTGAAAGCAATCTACACTCCGAAGAAACCATACTTGGAATTTTTAATTTGGATCTTTTCCCAGGCTTTCAGCAATGTGGAGTGATATGCCATCTCTCAGTGTCAGGCGGTGGCAGCGACCTACAGCTCCCAGTCAGCTGGTCAAGTGATAGTCTACAATACACCACGCTGCTAGTGTTTTTGATACTGTGTTTGTACATTTGCACCCCATGATATCTACAACAAACCCATCTATGTACACAGGAGCCTACACTTTCTTACAAAATAAGCTTTGTGTTAGATAGTTTTGCCAAGGTGCATTCCAGTTGAGTGTGTTTCAGGCAGTGGCACTGAGTGTGGTTGAAGCACGCTGTGACAGCAGCACACCCACACCCGGGAGGCTGAGGCAGGGCGAAGCTGAGGAAGGGCGATTAGGAACCTGTCTCCAAGAAAAAAAAGTATAATGGCTAAGGTTAGGTGTATTAAGCACATTTCAATTTACAATATTTTCAATATACTATATGTTAATCAGACTATAATCTCATCAAAAGTCAAGGAGCACTGAAATGTGTTTTTAAACTTTATACCAGTCTTCTTTGAGGATGTGGGACAGCAAATGGGAGGAATATGAAGTTCAACCATTCCATCCACTTTAACTTCAGCTGGATTTTGTTAAATTTAAGTAAAGTGAAACATACTATTTTTTTGTTTTAAATGTCTATGGTAAATTTCTAATGATGTTACTTTTCTGTGATTTAAAAAGTATCTGTCAAAGGATATTTATTCATGTCATCAGGATAATAATTCCCTCCCTTTGTTTTATTTATTATTTATTTATTTATGAGAGAAAGAGACATATAAATACAGAAAGAGAATGGGTGCACCAGGACCTCCAGCTACTGCAAACAAACTCCAGACGCATGTATTACCTTGTGCAACTGGCTTATGTGTGTGCTGGGGATTCGAACCCAGTCCTTAGGCTTTGCAGGCATGTGTCTTAACCACTAAGACATCTCTCCGGCCCCTTTGTTATTTGTTTGTTTGAGACAAGGTCTCATATAGCCCAGGCTGGTCTTGTCTCAAACTCACTGCATAGCTGAGGATAGCTTTGTACTCAGGATCATCCTGCCTCACTTCCCAAGTGCTGGGCTTACTGGTGGTACCACTATCCAGGACTGGTTCATGCAGTTCTGCAGACTGAACTTTCACACAGACTAGGAAACTACTCTACCAACTAAGCTACATCCCCAGCTGTCACAGGTTTTAAATAACATGCACTTATGCGGAGTGTAATGAAGCTCCTTGTTGTCATGTGAACAATCCCTATCCAGCATACCCACTCTATATATAACATCTACCTATTAGTCTCTTAGTAGCCAGCTCAGTTATCAGATCAACTATTGTGCTAATAGGATAGTGTTATAATTTCTATATTCTACTATTAGCTATTGGTAATCTTTCTGTACTCCATTTATAAGTGAAAGTTTATCATAATATGCATGTATAGGAAAAGCACAGTGCCCTGACCTGGCACATCACCAAACACTGGAATTGCTGGCACCTGATCTTGGACTTTGCAAATTCTACAACTTTAAGGAATAAATTTCTGTTCTTAAAAATTACTCCATCTTGGGGGTGAGAAGATGGCTCAATGGTTAAGAGCCACACAAGCATGAAGGTCAGCAGGGGGGCAGGGAACAGGGGAGAATGAGTCCACCTGAGTTTGATTCCCAGCACCCATATAAACACCCAGGCCTGTGTAACCAGAGACCTGAGGGTTCACTGGGGCTTGAAAAAATGGCAATTTTGTGTTCAGAAAGAGAAACTGCACCTCATGGAAATAGGCACATAAGTAAGACTGAGGAGGATGACACCTAACAGTCTTCCCTGGCCTCTACACACATCCACAAGAGGTGTACACCTGCCCACACACATGCATACACCACATACACATACCACACCACATATACTACTACACGTATCCACACAAAAACTAATAAATAAATGCCCAGCCTCTATTATTTTGTTACAGTAGTATGAATGGACTAAAATACAATCCAACTAAAATAACTTGGTAATTATCAGTGGGGCTCAGAAGCTGTTTCTATGAGTGATGACATGTTATCACAGCTCAAAACCTATCTTTCCACATAGGCTAGAAATTTAAAAGCAGAAGCAATACAGTGTCTAAAAAGACTACTGGTCCAAAGGACAGAATTGGTAAAACAAGGCGCTTGGCATATAGATACACATACATTCAATAGCTCTGGCTACCATACAACAGATGTATGATCTTGGACTAATCTCTTAAATTGCTTCGCCTCGAACAGCTTCATATGCCAAGTGATTAAAATTGAATCACGCATGTTCAAATCTTTCTCATTCTAAAATTCAGTAAAGAGTGACAAACTCTTAGCTGACATGAGGCATGTAAAACCCTTAACGCAGTGGTCAGTGCACAGTATGCATGCCATACGTGCTGGCAGCTGGTATTGAAATGAAGGCGGTTTGCATGTGTTATACACAGCACATATCTGAAGATCTGTGGTGAGTCTTTTTACTAAAGGAGAAAAGAATCGCTTTAAAGTCCTATTTTAATCAACATTGTTAAATCAAAGGCGCCCAAAATGAAACAATAAATTATGAAGCTCTACATGAAAGGATATGCACTCTTGAAATCGACTGGCTTTGTTTTGTTTCAATTAGACTTTCAGTGAACTCTTGGCAGCTCTTGGGAAGAAATCATGAGAGCTGTAAAGACGCATCACTCAACACACATTACTGAAAATTGCTTTATCAAAGTTGCAGCTGGGGAAGCTGAGATCAGCAGGACCCTCCCCGGGGGCCTCCACAGCACCAAGTAAGGAGTGCCCCAGGGGTGCAAACTGGCCAAGTTCAGATTAGGGAAATGTTATCTGAAACCTCCACTGTAAAGGTCTCAAGCTCAGGGGCCACAGGCTTTGCTGTCTTCAGCTAAACTGTCTACCCTTGGAAATTGGGAGGTTAGTCTACAGCCATATACCTTGACCACAAATATTGCCTGATCTTAGAAACTAAACAGAGTCAGGTTTGGTTAGTACTTGGTGAGATAAAGTGGAAGGTTACTCATGAGAATGCATTTGTAGCTTTTCTTGAATATGTGGAGGTGCTAGCAGCATCATGCCTGCATTTCCTCTCAGCAACATCCGGGCCATTCCCACAGCTCCCTCAAGCCCAGTACCAAGACAGAGGATGAGGCCCTGGCTGGTTGGGCTGATTTCCCATTGTCCAGCTCACTGCATTTCAGTACAATCAGGAGCAGTTAGGATGAGCTCTGGAGCTAGCTAGAATCCCCATCCTGAGTTCATCTCTCTAAGCCTTACTTTTCCATATGAAAAAATAAGAGTATTCACAATAGTGTCTCCCTTACAGGGCTGGTGCAAGGGTAAAGGTGTGATGACCTGCCAAGAGTGCTTGGAGCTGAGCCTGACAGGCAGTAACTGCTCCATAAATATCGGATGTTACTACCTTCTGGCCCAAAAGGCATTAACAGTTTTGAATTTCAGTCTCAGAGCTCTAGTATTCTATAGCTATCTGCCAAATTATTTTATAACAAAGAGACTGCATATGGTAAATGCTATACAAATATAACTTGAGCCACCAGACTTGAAAGGACAAATATGTGACCCCACTGTATGAGGTAGCTAGAATGAGTAAATCCACAGTAAGAAAACAGAAGAGAGGTTATAGGATCTGGGAGAAGGGCAATGGGGAAATATTGTTTAACAGTACAGAATTCTCTTTGGGATGATAAAAAAATGAAGAGATGAATTACAAAAATGTGAATGCATTTAATGCTATCAAATGACACAAACATTAAAATATAATATAATATAATATAAATATAAATATAAAATATAAATGTATATTTTTACTATAAGATTTTTGAGACTGAATCTTGCTATATGGCTCTGGAATCAAAGGTATGTGCTACCATGCCCTATTTATAATTTTTAAAAGAGAGAATTATAGTAGCCTACATAATTTGACCTTCTGCAATATAAATTTAAGTTCTCAAAAGTGACACACTATACATCTCAAAGTAGTTTGGTAAAAACACTATTAACTATTTTAACAGCTGTGCTTCACAACAATGGCCTTTCCTTTGCAACTGGAGCAGCAAACACCAGAGGAGGCAAGTGAGGTCAACTTGTAATACCTGCCTGCATCAGCCGGATGGTTCTTCCCTCACTGTACAATGCACCACACAGATCCCTCATCTTTTTCTTTCCATGCAACAAATATAAAAATGTAATGCTTCCTGCTAGGCACCATGCAACGTGGGATGCTGGGCAACAACTGGCAAAAGGTTTTGGTCCACACCTGTTCTGATAGTATTCAAAATGTGCTCTCTCTCACACGCGTGCACACTCGCTCACTTGCTTGCTCTATGAGAAAGGCTATAAGCAAACACAACAGCCTGTTCCAAACCACCTAAAACAGAGGTGTTTTGTTTTGGACAGAGTCTGGTTGTATAGCCCAGGATGGCTTAGAATTCATGGTCCTTGTGTCTCAGCCTCCCAAGTGCTAGGACTACAAGGGTGTGCCACCATGCCCAACTTGCCAGAGTCTATATTTACATTTCTACATGCTGCCACTTTCTAAGCTATCATTTGCTTTACAAAAATAAAAATAAAAAATGAAATATGAAAGCTAATGATTTCTGTATATTTATTTTGTATCCCACTACGTTGCTAAAAGTGTTCATCAGCTCTAACAGTTTGCTGGTAAAGTCTATAGGGTCTTTTATGTATAGAATCATAATATCTGCAAATAATGATAATTTGATTTCTTTCTTTCCAATTTGTATCCCTTTTATGAGTGTCTCTTGCCTTATTGCTATAGCTAAGACTTCTAGTACTATATTAAATAAAAGTGCGGAAGGTGAACACCCTTGTTTTGTTCCTCAATTTAGTGTATTATGTTGGCTGTAGGTTTGTAATAAATAGCTTTTATTATACTGAAATATGTTCCTTCTATTCCCAGTTTCTGTAATACTTTTACCATGAAAGGATATTGGATTTTGTCAAATGCCTTTCCTGCATCTATTGAGATGATCATGTGACTTTTGTCCTTCATACCATTTATATGATGGATTACATTTATCAATTTGCATACATTGAACCATCCCTGCATCCCTGGGATAAAGCCAACTTGGTCAGGGTAAATAATCTTTTTGATATATTCTTGTATTCTGTTTGCCAATATTTTGTTCAGAATTTTTGTCTAAGTTCATGAGGGAGATTGGTCTGTAATTTTCTTTTTTTGTTCTGTCTTTCCCTGGTTTTGAATAAGTAGCTTTCCTATATACTAACAACAAACATGTAGAGGATGAAATCAAGGAATCTCTACCATTCACAACTGCCTCAAAAAATAAAATAAAATAAAATACCTTGGAATAAACTTAAATAAGGAAGTGAAGGATCTATACAATGAGAACTTTAAAACACACAAGCGAGAAATTGCAGAAGACACTAGGAAATGGAAAGATATCCCATGTTCTTGGATTGGAAGAATCAATACTGAGAAAATGCCAATCATACCAAAAGCAATCTACACATTTAATGCAATCCCCATTAAAATTCCAATGGCAGCCGGGCGTGGTGGCGCACGCCTTTAATCCCAGCACTCGAGAGGCAGAGGTAGGAGGATCGCCATGAATTCAAGACCACCCTGAGACTCCATAGTGAATTCCAGGTCAGCCTGGGCCAGAATGAGACCCTACCTTAAAAACCAAAATTAGAAAACCAAAAAAACAAAATTCCAATGGCATTCTTCACAGAAATAGAAAAAAGGAATCCAAACTTTATTTGGAAGCACAAAAAACCTCGAATAGCCAAAACAATTTTAAGCAACAAAAATAAGCTGTGTGGTATCACCATACCTAATTTTAAGCTATATCACAAACCCACTGTAACAAAAACAGCATGGTATTAGCACAAAGACAGACATGTAGATCAATGGAACAGAATACAGGACCCAAATGTTAATCTAGGCAGCTACAGTCATCTGATTTTTGACAAAAATGCCAAAAATATTCATTGGAGAAAAGACAGCCTTTTCAACAAGTGGTGCTGGGAAAATTGGATATCTATATGTAGAAGGATGAAAATAGATCCTTGTTTTTCTCCATGCACAAGAATCAAATCCAAATGGATCAGGGACCTTAATATCAGACCTAAAACTCTGAAACTGCTACAGGAAAAGGTAGGGGAAACCCTTCAACATACTAGCATAGGTAATGACTTTCTGAATATAACCGTAATTGCTCAGAAAATAAAACCATTAATCAACCACTGGGATCTCATGAAATTACAAAGCTCTTGTACAGCAAAGGACATGGTGAATAGAGCAAAGAGACAACCTACAGAAAGGGAGAAAGTCTTTGCCAGCTACACATCTGATAGAGGATTAATATCCAGAATATACAAAGAACTCAAAAAACAGAATAGTAAGAAATCAAACAACTCAATTAAAAAATGGGCTATGGAACTAAGTAGAGAGTTCTCACCAAAAGAAATACAGATGGCAAATAAACATCTAAAAAAGTGTTCTACATCCTTATCCATCAGTGAAATGCAAATTAAAGCTACTTTGTGATTCCATCTCTCTCCTTAAGAATGGCTACCATCAAGAAAACAAATGACAATAAATGGTGGCCAGGATGCGGTAAAAGGGGAACCCTTCTACACTGTTGGTAGGAATGTAATCTGGCACAGCCTTTGTGGAAATCAGTGTGGAGGTTCTTGAGACAGCTAAAAATAGATTTACCATATAATCCAGCTATAGCAGTCCTAGGCATATATCCTAATGACTCTTCTCACTACCTTAGAGAGTCTTGCACAACCATGTTTATTGCTGCTCTATTCACAGTAGCTAGGAAATGGAACCAGCCTAGATGTCCATCCACAGATAAATGGATAATAAAGATGTGGTCCATTTACACAATGGAGTTCTATTCAGTGGTAAACAAAAATGAAATTATAAATTTGCAGGGAAATGGATGGATCTGGAAAGGATTATACTAAGTGAGGTAACCCAGGCTCAGAAAGCCAAACATCGCATGTTCTCTCTCATATGTGGATCCTAGCTACAAATGTATAGACTTGCATGTGAGCTAGAACCAAAAATTAGTAGCAGAGGCCCACAAGCTAGAAAAAGGCTATAAGGGAGGGAGGAGAGGGAAGGTATTAAGGGGATGGTATTGTATATATGTAAGTAGAAGAACAGATTACAGAGAGGGGAAAGGACTAAGCAAGGCCAGAGGAAGAGATTATATAAAAGAAAGGGTGTAGGGTCAATCAAAATTCAAGATATTCTGAATAAGACATATTAAAATCTACTTTCTAGAATAATGGCACATCCAGAAGCCACAGATTGTTACTAGAAAAATTTCAGTGCCAGGGATGGGATACCTTCCAGTGAGTTGTTGGCCAGGGAGGTCCCTGTTGCCTCTAAAACATCATAGGCTATTGCCAAGGTACTTGGTTTCCCATGAGAAAGAGATGGTCAGACCCTATTGCTGAAGACTTCACATGCCTGAGTGGCAAAGTCACTGAGAAATCAAGCTGGTGCTGAGCAGAAAACCTTCTCCCTGTAGCCCAGCCAACTGAAAGCTGGAAAAAAGCTGTACCCTACGCAGCCTTATGGGAGACAGAAGTCATCAGTGGTGAAAACAGTGGACAATGGAAGCCTTAAGTTTGGCCAGACAGGACAAATGACTGAATGAGTGCAACAGTGGCATGTCTGCTCTTGGGGAAACCAACTGCTCTCTAATTGGACTGAAGGCCCACTCTATGGGAGGGAGTACATGCCTGGTACTGAAAACCTAATCAAACGCCTATGGCAGGGGAGGTCATGAGCCTGAAGAGTATAAAGCCTGCCCCTGTCTGGATAAATGCATATATTATTTTTACCAAATTTCCCTGAAAGCACTACACTTAATGTTCATATTCATATATTAATACTACTCTCACTTCTGGTTAGAGAAGCTTCTCTTTTCAGATGACGATGACCACTGGGATGACACAAAATATCTCACACCCTCCAAAGCTCAGGGTTCGTTGTAGAAGAGGCAGAAAGAATGTAAGAGCCAAAGGAAGGGTATCACTCCTTACATACAACTGTCCAGACAGAAATTGGCCTCGATATCCAAGACCTTACAATGCCTAGCAATACCTACACAAGACTCTCATAATAGGAGAAAAAGATGGTGACATTAAATTAAAAGGGAGACTAACAGAGAGAGGGAGGGGATATGATGGAGAGCAGAGTTATGAAGGGAAAAGTGGGGGAGGGGAGGGAAATGCCATGGTTTGTTGTAAGCATAGAAGTTGTCAATAAAAAAAGAAAAAAATTTTTTTAAAAAATAAGAAAACAATGGCATGGTGGCACAAGCTTTAATCCCAGCACTTGGGAGGCAGAGATAGGAGGATCACCATGAGTTCGAGGCTACCCTGAGACTACATAGTGAATTCCAGGTTAGCCTGAGTTACAGAGGGACCCTACTTTGAAAAAGAAAAAAAAAAGTATGTCAAATAAAGAAAACTTAAAATTACTTTAATTAACCCACAAAACACACATAAAGCAGGTACATCCAGTATGTATTCACAGCCTCCCAACTTGGTTACACCACAAATCCTTATTTCCTAACATTGACAAACACAGCCATCCTCCATGCTTTTACAATCTTGACTCAGGCTGGCTACAACTACCTCCACACATGGGAATTTCTTAAATAAAGTGGTGCTTTCGGGGTGCCAATCTTGTTTGGCATAAAAATTATTTTAAAAATATTTTATTTGGGCTGAAAAGATGGCTTAGTGGTTAAGCACTTGCCTATGAAGCCTAAGGACCCCAGTTCCAGGCTCAATTCCCCAGGATCCACATTAGCCGGATGCACAAGGGGGTGCACACATCTTGAGTTTGTTTGCAGTGGCTGGAGGCCCTGGCACACCCATCCTCTCTCTCTCTCTCTCTCTCTCTCTATCTGCCTCTTTCTCTGTTGCTCTCAAATAAATAAATAAAAATGAACAAGAAAAATTTTAAATATTTTATTTATTTATTTAAGAAAATGGGAGAGAAAGGAAGAAGCAGAGAGAGAATGGGAGTTCCAGGGCCTCGAGCCACCAAAGGAACTTCAGAAGTATGTACTACCTTGTGCATCTGGCTTATGTGAGTCCTGGGGAATTGAACCTGGGGAATTGATCCTGGGTCCTTAGACTTTGCAGGCAAATGCCTTAATTGCTGAGCCATCTCTCCAACCCTAAAAATTATTATATTTTTTAATTTTTTTGTTTATTTTTATTTATTTATTTGAGAGCAACAGAGAGAGAAAGAGAGCGAGAGAGAGAGAATGGGCATGCCAGGGCCTCCAGCCACTGCAAACGAACTCCAGATGCATGCTCCACCTTGTGCATCTGGCTTACGTGGGTCCTTGGGGAATGGAGCCTCGAACCGGGGTCCTTAGGCTTCACAGGCAAGCGCTTAACTGCTAAGCCATCTTTCCAGCCCAAAGCCCTAAAAATTATTTTAAGTGTTAGTGAAAAAAATCAAAGTGATAAAGCATATATATCTTACCTTCAAAATATTACATACTAAGTGTCTACCCAGTCTTGCTTTGTAGCACCACCCAGCACCTTGACTCCACGGCTGCCTGATGGTTAAGAAACCAAGACCTGGACTGGAGAGATGGCTTAGCGGTTAAGTGCTTGCCTGTGAAGCCTAAGGACCCTGGTTCGATGCTCAATTCCCCAAGACCCACGTTAGCCAGATGCACAAGTGGGCGTACACATCTGGAGTTCGTTTGCAGTGTCTGGAGGTCTTGGCTCGCCCATTATCTCTCTCTCCCTCTCTCCCTCTCTCTCTCTCTCTCCGCCTCTTTCTCTCTCTGTCTGCCGCTCTCAAATGAATAAGCAAAAAATAAAAATAAAAAAATAAAAGAAAGAAACCAAGACCCCAGGTGACTGTATGTCCCAAAGAATAAATCCTCAAACACTAACCATTTTCTCCTGTGAGAGCACAAAAGAAGTATTACAAACAAACTGAAAGGGAAAAGATCACAGGAAAAATACACAATTTATCCTCCTAAGAACCAATGTGAGCATCAAATGACAAGTACTTTTATACTCTAAGGATCAAACAGGGAAAAGATGAGTGTTTTTAAAAGTTCACTGAAGAACAGCCTCGAGCAAAATGACTGCCATCTAAGAAATGACTTCCATCTATAAACAAGCATAGAGGAACCCAGAGTGGAGGGTGTATTTCTTTGAAGACAAAATTTGGTCTTCCTTCCCAAGCTGCAAATATTTATCTAATATTTATTAAACAAGACAGGAAATGCACTGAATTAGTAGACAGAGAGAGACTGTGAACTCAGATTTCTGTTATGGGTTGATGTGCACCTCCTACTACAAATTCATGTTGAAATCCTAATGCTCAGTACCTCAGAATATGATTTTATTAGGACAGAATATTTAGGGATGAGGAGATGGTTCAACACCTAAAGGTGCTTGCTTGTAAAGTCTGACAGCCCAGGCTCAATTTCCCAATACTTACATAAAGCCAGACACACAAAGTGGCTCATGTATCTAGAGTTTATTTGCAGTGGCAAGAGGCTCTGGCATATCTGTACTTAGTCTCTCTCTCCCTCTACTTACAAATAAATAAATAAAAATTTTATTTTATTTGAGAGAAAGAGGCAGAGAGATTGGGCATGCCAGGGCCTTAAGCCACTGAAAATGAACTCTAGACACATGTTCCACCTTGTGCATCTGGCTTACGTGGGTCCTGGGAATTGAACCTGGGTCCTTTGGCTTTGTAGGCAAGCGCCTTAACCGCTAAGCCATCTCTCAAGCCCCAAAAATATTTTTTAAGAGAATATTTATAGCGAGGTAATCAAGCTGAAAGGAGACCATTAGAGTGAGCCTTAAATCCAATGGTCTTTATACAAAGAAAAGAAAAATGGACATAGAAGGAAGACAAAAAAAAAAAAAATGGCCTTCTATAAGTCAAAGAAAAAGGCTTGGAACAAATCTTTCTCTCAAAGAGCTGCCCACAGCCTAATCTTGGCCTTCCACCTTCTATAACTCAGAGACAATAACTCTCTTGGGAGGCACCAGTGTGCAACACTGAGCTGTGGTGGCATGCTTGAGGCCCTGGGCCTGATCTCCAGCAGGCAAGGAACTGTACCTGATTTCACTAATATAGTCATTTTCTTAGGTGCTGTCAGAATCAACACAGCCCAGCCCTCAAGTGCCTCCCCTGTCAAATGGATGTTAAGACAATGTCCACAAACACCTAGATAGTCTGTGAGCAAATTTTCAGTCACAGTTGGGCTGCAGGTAAAATCTCACTCTCTGCTTTCTCCTGCAAAAATCTTACCAACTCTGTGGCCTAGTGAAACACAGTGTTTTGACAATCGACCACACTGCTATAACAAAAGTGCCAAATACTTCATGTAGCAGTCAACAGCAACAAAAGAAGCTGTGCTCATATTTAAGACAAGACGTTTCCCCGAGGTGAAGAGCAAGTGTATGCTACACTTGCTCATGCGCTGAAGTTGGGCTCCATCAAGATAGGTTTTCGTGCTTCTTGCCCTCTTGGTAGAGACCTGTGCTCCAGGAAGATGATGTAACTGCGCTGCTTTGTCCACTAAACAGAATACAATATGACTTCAATATGTCAGCCTGTTTTATCTCCCTAAATACATAATTGATTGTCAACATTTTATGCTCTAGTTACCATTCCAAAGCAGACTGCAAGTTCATATTTCAAGGGTCCCTTCCCTTTAAATGTGCAAAGAGTGATCTAAACAATTAGTGAATTATCTTCAGTTTTTCTTGGAGAATCATCTGCTCATGATCTTCTTCAGGTTCTCTGATTATTATACATATCTTTGATTATCAAAATGGACATATAATGTCTATAATCTGCCTAAAAACAGAACTTCATATACTATGAAAAACCACCAACAAGAACAAAAACAAAATCTTAGATACTGACAATAGATACTGATATTCCCCATAGAAACATACTTAGGACCAATGTCAAATAAAAATCAAAAGTTTAAACTTCCCTTTAAAAAAAAACTAGAGCTATATATTTAGGTCATTTTATTTTTAACCACAGTCTCCTAAATGACCTGAATATCCCAACATACATTCTAAGTGACAAGCTTTATAATTCTTATGAATAATTTAGTTGGGCAAATTTGCTTTACTTGCTGTTGAATAAAAAATGTTGCATCAGAAACCGACAAGGCAGTTGTCCACAAAATTTTTCAGTCTAAATTTCTCCCAGTCCTACTAGGAAAAGCATGAGGGAAACCCAACTTTAAAGCTGGGTCTGTGGCATGGTAGACCCCAATAGCCATCATGGAAAGGGGCAGTTTGGTTTACGTGAAGTTTTCAGTCTATTCACCAACATGCTCCTGAAACAAACCTGGAAACATCAAGATATTTTATGCTTCCAAAGTCATGTTTGAGTTCAAAAAGACAGTGTATCACATACAGTGACTCCTCTTTTGGCCATGCTGAAGGTCAAATCTAGGGCTTCACATATACTAAGCACATGCTACCAAGCTATATCCTGAGCCCCAGTGACTTTTGTAGGACAATGAATAAGATCTACCAGAATATTTCACTTTGACTTCTCTATAAATACCACAGTAGCACTGGACTTGACAACAACTAAATGACAGGACTAGGGGCTTTACGTTGCTACTTTAATTCAGTTTCATTTTACAAAAGCTGGCATTGCCAGCAGAAGAAAACAATTTCTCCCTGGTGATGTTGGCTTTGAGAAATAGAAGCATTTATTATTGGGAGTTAGGGACAGCCTGGTTCCTGTTCCTTTCTTGGAAAGAGTATTCATCTAGCTTACTATCTGAGCCTCTCTCCCAGGCCCCCATTTCTAGAAGCCTTAGTTATTAATCTATGAAGCTTATTAAGAACAGAAAGTGGGGTGGGGGGTGCCAAGCTTGCTCCCTCCTGAAGCACATATCAGAAGTCCTGGGAGGGCTCCTGGCTAACCACTAGTGAGCAGCCTCCGCGGGAGGGAGCACTGATGGGCCGACCCTACCAAGGAGCAGCCAGGCTAGTCTGTCTCATGGAATTCATCTGGTGTTGGGAAGCTCACTACTGCCACGCACTGTGGCTTACATGTGTTCTCCCAAAGGTCCTGAGTGGGAGGAAAGGCCTGTGGGAAATAATGAGGAGCATATGAAGTCATGAAAGCAGAGCTCTATGATGACATTGGAAGCTTTATAAAAAGAGGAAGAGAGGGACTGGAGAGATGGGTCATCTGTTAAAGGTGCTGCTTGCTTGCAAAGCTTACCAGCCTGGGTTCAATTCCCCAGGCACCCAGGTGAAGCCAAATGGGATATCATTTGCAATTATACAACACCCTGGGGTCCTCCCCACAACCCTCCCCCACAATATACATGCAAATAAATAAAGTTTAATGATTTTTTTAAAAAGATAACAGAGAACCAAAACTGACAAGCTTTCTATCTTGCCATGTTGCAAAAAGGCCCTGAACAATGCCAAGCAGATGTTTGGCATCATGCTCTTGACATAGCAGCCTCCAAACCATGAGCCAAATGAACTTTCTTTTTTAAAAATATTATATTTATTTATTTGCAAGCAGAGAAATACAGAAAGAAAGAGAAACAAAGAAAGAGAGAATGGGCATGCTAAGGTCTCTAGCCACTACAAACAACTTCCAGATGCATGTGCCACCTTGTGCATCTGGCTTGACATAAAGTACTGGGGAATCCAAGCCCAGATGTTAGGCTTTTCAGAAAAGTGCCTTAACTGCTAAGCCATCTCTCCAGCCCCAGGTGAACTTTCTTAACCATCCAGTCTCAAATATATTGTTACTGCAACAGAAAACCAACTAACAATATTGATTTTTTAAAATTTTTCCGTGTGTGTGTGTGTGTGTGTGTATGTATGTATGTATGTGTTCCTATGTGCATGGGTGCATATACATGTGTGTGTGTGTAACCTTGAGTGTTACCATCAGGAACTCTGTCCCTCTCGTTTTGAGACAGGGTCTCTCTTGGCCTGAAGCTCACTAATTAGGCTAGGCTGACTGGCCCACAAGCTCCAGGGATGCTCTTGTTCTGCTGGGATTACAGGTGCATGCTGTCACATCTGGCCTTTCACATGGGTACTAGGGATCGAACTTAGGTTCTTGTGCTTACAAGGCAAGCACTTTACCCACTGAGATATCTCCTCCACCCTTTGAAATCATTTTAAGATTATTTCAATCACATTTTCCAACTTTAGTTCTGTTTTTTTTTTTTTTTGTTTGGTTTTGGATTTTTTTTTGTTTGTTTGTTTGTTTGTTTTTGGTTTTTCGAGGTAGGGTTTCACTCTAGCTCAGGTTGTCCTGGAATTCACCTATGCAGTCTCAGGGTGGTCTTGAACTCATAGCGATTCTCCTACCTCTGCCTCCTGAGTGCTGGGATTAAAGATATGCACTACCATGCCCGGCTCTAGTTCTGGTTTTTAAAAAAAGTACAATTTGAATTCTGTATGCCTTGCCCGTTATATCTCAGAACTCAGACAGGGACAACAGGAGTACCACTGATTACTGCTATCTCTCTAAAAAGTGGTTATTTCTCCTTTCAAGAAGTAGACTTTGGAGTCTTACAATCTGTAATCTTTACTTTAGGCTAGGAATATACCTCAGTGGTACAATGCTCACCTAGCATGCATAAAATTCTGGCTTTAATGCTCAATACTGCTAAATAAATATATAAATAATTTTAAATTTTAAGTTACTTTTAAGTCACCTGTGAGAAAACAGAAATAGATAAAACAGAACAATTCCAGCTCCCAAAACACTGATTATTTTAAACCCATTCATATTTACAAGGCCTCTCTGATACTAATTCCAACCATTTCTCAATGTAGCCCCACTTAGCCACTTTTAGTGGCAGCTACGTGAGCCTGCCTGAACCACCTTCCCTCATTTGTAAAATGGGACAGGGATATTCTCCCTTGTGGATGTCACTAATAGAGCAAGTGAAGTAAGGATGAACAGAAGTCCTGCCATAAAGCAGCAGGAATGTGCAGTGAGGGCAGCTAAATAAAGCAAGCGGCACTCAGCCAATGTCCTCTCCTGTCCTCATCCATTCAGAACCATCAGGGGTTTTAGGCGATTATTCCAGTAAGCCTTTCTTTCATTTTGGGGTGAGGGAACTGAAACCCGGTATGAACAAGGGATCTGCCAAATGTCACTAATATTTATGTAAGCCCTTCATTTCCACAAGCATACAGTTCTAAATGTTGCTCCCTTACCATATCCTTGAAATAGGATTTGGCAGATTATAATCTGTAAGTGGAGCCATGTGTTAGTAAGAAGTCCTTCTTTACTGTGTGGATGAAGGCCAGGCCCCTGCTAGGCTCCCAGGACCTCCTGTTCAAAGAGTGAGGTCCCAGCAAGCTTGTATTCTCTTAATGAGAAGCAGTGTAGCTTTTCCCTGATACAACCTTTCCATGAGGCCTCTTCTTCAAGGACACCCAGCAAACCCAAATTCTTATTTTGCTAGTTTCTCTGGAGAAATCTTATGAAATGGTAGACTTTATAATGCTCAACTCTTGTTCTGATGGCTTCTCAATGTTCCCCACTAATTAGTGTAAAAGTGGCTAGCTCTCTCTCTCCCTCTCTCGCTCTCTCATTCAGAATCAGAACAGAAATGTGTATTACTAGTACTCTCTGAATGTTATAAAGACTATCATTTCATAAAGTTTCTCCAGAGATGAATCTTGGCAAAAATTATCCCTACATATACCGTCTTGCAAAGAAATTACTGAAGGAATGAAAGGTGCTCACCAAATTGTCCAGATTTTCTATTCCCTATAATTCTTTAATATCCCCCATGTCAAAAAGAACCTTTTCTTGACTGTTATGAAATGATTCTGCTAAAAGTACTGCAATAGCACTTAAAATATTTTATTGGTGGTAGTCTATAAAATCTCATCACTATTGAAATGTTGTCAAATTCCACTTTCTTTTCACATCTAAGTACAGTGTTTTAAGTACTCTCATATGGAAGTGGAGTTTGGGCAATCTGCCATTTCTTTCTCTAGCCTACTTTTAGTTGTTCAAGAAACATAATCTGGGGCTGGAGAGATGGCTCAGCAGTTAAGGCGCTTGTCTGCGAAGCCTAAGGACCCAGGTTTGATTCTCCAGGTCCCATGTAAGCCAGATACACATGCATCTGGAGTTTGTTTACAGTGGCTAGAGGCCCTGGCATGCCCATTCTCCTCGCCCCCCTTTCTCTGTCTCAAATAAATAAAAACAAGGCTTTTAAAAACAAGAAACTATAATCTGAATTCTAAATCTACTTGAAGTAGCCAACTTACTTCAGTAGTTACACCGTCTCCATGGTCAATAGCAAGCCACAATCAACCTATCCCAGTCATCACCCCAAACCAATCTGCACCTGTACCACAGGTTGACCTGCAGTGTCCTGGTGCCCAAGGCAATAAGGCTTCTGCCTTGGGATCCTGTGACATGGTAAGCAGAGGACAATTTGCCTTGATGCCATTAGTTAAGTGATCTTTTGAATTAAGACACAAGTAAAGGATTCAACAGTCTCAGAAAATGTTTGCTGTGTAAAACTAAGACTAATTGGCTAGCAAATATTTGACAAGAGTGATTATCTCTTCTGGCTGGGCTTATTCCTTCCCAGAGTCCTCAGCCTCCACTCTGCCTCCCCTCGGGTCCACTCAAAACTCACTAAGGTTCAGCCCAGTAGTTTTACTTTATTTCTACTTTCTTACTTCCAATGCTTGGCTTGGCTCCTGTATCACTCCATTCAAATCTATCCATTGCAAGGAATTGAAAGACTCCTCAATTCTGTATGCCATGTGTATGAACTATATTCCCTATTCTGGGGTCCAGCATTTCCAGTTGTGAGGAAGTGATCTGACAATTCTAATAAAGACATTTTCATCCTTAGGAGTTTGGTGCATGGCACCTAAGGGCAACATTCTGTGACAGATGGCAAGGGAGAGCTTTCTGGTTTACTCCCCATTCAGCCTACTCGCAATCTGCTTGACAATGCACCTGTCAAGTTCTCATCCACACACCACTCCAAAAACTACCAAACCTTCCTTCAGAAAGTTCTGTGTGCTTCTTTCTCTAGACTACTATCATTCTAAACCAGATACCTCCAAAGTGAAAGGTGGGAGGTGATCTGCAAGGGTATATAAAGAAAGCATTACAACTTCTAATTGTGTTTACTTGCCTCATTCTTTTATTTCTATTTTTGCATCTTACATACAAACAGCTTGCTACTAACCAAGCACGTGATTATAATTTATCCATATACAAATGTTTCAGGTGTAATCAAAAGCAATTTTATTGATAGTCTTGGAAGGTCAAACATGTTTAAAGACTACTGGACTCACCATTCCAAGGGACATGTACCTGTAATCCTAGCCATCTGAGAAACTGAAGCAGGGGGAAAAGGAAAGAAAGGAAGGAAGGAAGGAAAGAAGGAAGGAAGGGGGGAGGGAGGGACAGGGAGGATAAAAGACAAAGGGAGAGAGAGAGGAAGAGAAATAAAGAGTGGGGAGGGAGGGAAAGGGAGAGATAAAGAAGGAAATAGAAAGAGTGGGAGAGAGGGAAGAAGGGAGGAAGGGAAGAGGCAAATAGAGAAAGAAAGAAAAAGGAAGGAAGGAGAGAGAGAGTGAGAAAGGGAAAGAGAAAGAAAAAGCAATAGAGATAGGGAAGAGAGGGGGAATAAGGGAGGGAGTAAGGGAAGGGAAGGAGAAACAGAAGAGGGAGAGAGAAAGAAAGCGAAAGAGAGGAGGGAGAGAGAAAGAGGATGAAAGGGAAGAAGGAATAAAGGAAGGAAGGAGGGAAGGAATGAAGGTAAGAAGAGAGAGAGGGAAAATGAGAGGAGGAGAGGGAGGGAGGAAAAAACAAAAAAAAAAAGCCTACCAGAATGAAAATAGTAACACTTTCATTCTTACTATATTTTTTTGGCATCCTATGGACAATTCCAACTAATATTATATTCTAGTTGTTTGGGTCATAAAATGCCTAGTATTATTCATACAGTATTTATATAACATTACTCTTAAAAATCAAAGGTTTACACTTAAAGACATCTTCATAGTTAAAAAATACTTTATCATTTCAAAATTAAAGCAATCAAACACCCTTTAATAATAAGGATATCTTAAGACAAATTTTCAAATATGTGCTATACTTAGAAAGTGCAGATACTATTCTAAATTTCTTCTCATGTAACAATTAAGACATTTGAAAATATAAAATTATAATTATTTTTATAAAATTAATTGCAAATATTCATATTAATAGATGGAAAAACTTTGTATAAAACACGTACTCCTCTAAAACCATGCTCAATACTGTTTTCAATGAAGAGGTTCTGAAGGAAAACCATTATTTGTTACTTCCTGTGATTTTCTGTCTTTTCATGTACTTATTCTCAATGAATCCAGCTATTAACTATGTGGCCTGAGGCAGGCAATGTTACCTGCCCCCCTCCCCCTGCCTTAGAATTCATACGTATATCAAGTTCATTCTATATGCCAGACCCTGTTTTGGCTGAGATATAGTGATAAAAACAAAACCCTGTTTGCAAGCAACTGATTAGACTATTCCAAGGAGGCATGACTGGTCATTATGTTAGCCTTGCCCAGGGCCTTATTTATGCTAGGCAAATACTATACTACTGATTTACACCCCCAGCCCCCAAACTATTATTTCCCCAAATGAAGACATACTGTAGTTATAACTACCTTGGTTCTATTTTTTTAATTTTTTATTATTTATTTATTTAAGAGCAACAGACAGACAAAGAGAGAAAGAGGCAGACAGAGAGAATGGGCACGCCAGGGCCTCCAGCCACTGCAAACCAACTCCAGACGCATGCACCCCCTTGTGCATCTGGCTTACGTGGGTCCTGGGGAATCAAGCCTTGAACTGGGGTCCTTAGGCTTCACAGGCAAGCGCTTAACCGCTAAGCCATCTCTCCAACCCCTGGGTCTACTTTAAAAGCAAATTTTAGTTGGCATCTAAATACCTTAGTTGGTGAAGCCAGATAGAACATGAGACAAATGACCACTGAAAATCAAGGAAACACACACACACCTCTCTCTCTCTCTCCTCTATCTTTCCATGCTGTAAAACTCTATGGATCCCACCCACCACTGGGGGTAAACAGTACAGCCAGGAGCAAGAATCTGCAAATGCCTTTTTGATGCACAGCATCTCACCACACTCTGCATCCTTGCGGCACTTTTCAACGTTGCTGACATTCTTACACCTGGAGGTTACAGCTGACGTACCGTACTGTACTGCAGAGTCTGACAGCTGCAAAATTCAACTGCAGTGCAACTTAATCCCTAATGATGCCGTTCATTTCTAGGCTGCCCTTACAAGACCTGCCATGAGCCATCTTTTTATTTATTCAAAATGATTATATAATCAGATGTGCTCTCTACTCTCACCACTCTTCCACAGAAAGCTCTGCCCAGACAGCTTGCCTTTCAATGCAGAATTTAAAACCACCAGCAAGAGGATAAAAGCATCCTGCTAGATCCAAAGTAAACACATGAAGTAAAATGATAACATGAACTCTCAAGAGAGCTCTTCCCCTATGAATAGCTTAGATCCCATGACAAACACCTCACCAAAGCCAAGTATCTGAGAAGGAGGCACATCTGCACGACTGGGACCACAGATGCTCCAGCTACCTCTGGAAACTGGACATGCCTTAGGAGTTTTAGGTTACAACCTCAAAATTTTTCACAAGGAGCCCAGTAACATCTACTCCTAATAGATTTGTTTCCCACCATTCTGCTGAAAAGAAAGAAACCTGTGGCAAACTCTGCAGTTTTCAGATTGTCTACAAAGCCCAGTGTTTGCCCATGATCTGACCTCTGGCATGGTATTTGCTGTCAGCATCAGAAAAGCATGCCGGCTGCCTCCTCCCTGCTCAGCAGATGGCGGAGTGAGGCTCAGTGGGCCTGTACCCCACCCCCACAGGGAAGGAGGAAGAGAGAGGGGACAACAGGCTGAGCTCTTCAGTACTGTCCTCAGCTCAGGTACCTCCAGACCCAAGTCCCAGGTTGGGAAGATTCTTCTAATAATAAGACATTTGTCGAGCTGGGGATGAGCATCAATTAGTAGAATGTTTGCCCAGTGTGTGCAAAGCTCTGAATTCCATTGCCAATACTGCACAAACCAAGTGTGGTAGCACATACCTGTAATCCCAGCATTTGGGAGGGGGGCAGGAGGATAAAAGTTCAGGTTCATTCTTGGCTACATAGTGTGTTTAAGACCAGCCTAAACTACATGAAACTCTGCCTCAAAAAAAATAAAAAATTAAAAACAGACACCTATAGATGTTACAGACTACCCCACACTGAATCCAAATACTATCACACTGGGCCACTGGGCCTTTCTGTAACCTCCAACCCCCTTCTGAGCCCTCCCTCCACCCGTTCTATCAGCCTGTACCCAGTTGGGACCCTAAGAGCCACTCTTTCCTATCACTCTTCTGATCTCTGCGTTCTCACTGGTCCCGGTACTCCCCACTCTGCACCTTCTTCTCTTCACAGAGCACCCTTCCTTTTTCAGGTCCTTCTTTATCTGCAACTATCTCCCCCTTCTTCTCCCCTCTTTCACAGCCACTAGAACCTTCTTGCTGTTTTCCAGACCCTTGGGTGGGGCAACCAGGGATTCTGTAGTCAGAAGGATCTGGCAGAGCTCAGCCTCTGTCACCTTCTGGATGTGTGATATTGGGCAAGTCACCTAATCTCTTTAAAACCTAGGCCACTCAACTGTGCAGCAGGGCTTAACTCATCCATGAAAGCAAGTATTAAATGAAAACACATGTGAAGCACTTAGAAAATACCCACCATTCCTTGAAATAATTAATAAGTACCTATTTTGAAAAAGGAAAAGGCTTTGTAAATAGTAATAACAATTATTCCCTCCCTTTGTCATCTTGGTTTTTATGACAGTAAAACAGACATGACATAAATTTTAACATATGTAAGTCCATAGCTTGTTCAGTGTCATGAGACACACTAGTAAGAGGGCAGAGAGGTTTTTAACTATCCCACTAGGATTCTGTGCACACCACACGTGGCCCTGAGCTCACCGCACATGAGCCCTGTGCTCACCAAACGTGGCCCTGTGCTCACTGAACACAAGCTTGTGCTCACCGAACATGAGCCTGTGCTCACCGAACGTGGCCCCGTGCTCACCGAACGTGGCCCCGTGCTCACCGAACGTGGCCCCGTGCTCACCGAACGTGGCCCTGTGCTCACCGAACGCGGCCCTGTGCTCACCGAACGCAGGCCATGTGCTCACCGAACGTGGCCCTGTGCTCACCGAACGTGGCCCTGTACTCACCGAACGTGACCCTGTACTCACCGAACATGACCCTGTGCTCACCGAACGTGGCCCTGTGCTCACCGAACGTGACCCTGTGCTCACTCAACGTGGCCCTGTGCTCACTCAACGTGACCCTGTACTCACTGAACATGAGCCTGTGTTCACTGAAAGTGGCCCTGTGCTCACTGAACGTGGCCCTGTGATCACTGAACGTGGCCCTGTGCTCACTCAACATGACCCTGTGCTCACTGAACATGAGCCTGTGCTCACTGAACGTGGCCCTGTGATCACTGAACGTGGCCCTGTGCTCGCTCAACATGGCCCTGTGCTCACTCAACATGGCCCTGTGCTCACTCAACATGACCCTGTGCTCACTCAACGTGGTCCTGTGCTCACTGAACATGAGCCTGTGCTCACTGAAAGTGGCCCTGTGCTCACTGAAAGTGGCCCTGTGATCACTGAACGTGGCCCTGTGCTCACTGAACATGGCCCTGTGCTCACTGAACATGAGCCTGTGCTCACTGAACGTGGCCCTGTGCTCACTGAACATGAATTTTCTGGCTCTTTTTTTGGTCTCTGAGGAAAAACAGGCTCAAGCACAGCTCCAGATAGGCTGAGACTGTACCTTCTCCAGCCCATTTCTTTTCTAAAAATTCCTTCTCCTTTGAGGCCGTCATATTTACAATTAGGCCAAGTATCCCAATCCTTACCCATCACCTACCAATTTCTGCTAACTTTTCATTCACAGATGAAAGGTTGTAGAGCTGTTTTAAGTCACAATTTTCTCCTCTTCTGCCCCTTTTACTAAGATGTGTTCTCACTCCACAGTCAGCTCCTAAAAGAACAAGAGCACAGGAGACAACCTGGGTTAAGACCCCAACTCTACTTTTGATTCACTGTGTGACCTAACTCAACTTCTTCCCCTCTCTGGGCCTCACTGCCTCAGCTATAAAAGCAGACTGTTGCTGAACAGTTAGTTCAATGACCTTACAGCAGTGCCTAGCACACATGTCTGATGTCGTCACTCATATCCCACCTCAGGCTCTTGAGTTTAGGCTTTATTCCCAGGCATACTGGAAGTCCAAAACATCATTAGATGCTTATGCTTCCTGGCCACAATCTCCTGTCCTTGAAGCACTCACATTCCTCTGAGTTAGGCAAGCATAGGGATAGCTGGGAGTCTGCTTGGATTGGGCCGTGTGTGTGTGTGTGTGTGTGTGTGTATATATATGTGTATATATATATATATATATATATATATATATATATATATATATATATATATATATATATACACACACACACACATACATACACACACACACACACATCTGTCCTAGCACTTAGCTACTGGCACCCCTACCTACATTGAACTGCACCCCATTTCAAATAATGGAGTCACTCCTGAAGAACTCTATGACAATATCCTGTTTCCTTTCAAACATGTCCTGAAACATACCCAGGAATGGGAGGCAAGAGGCGAAAAAACAGAGAACCGCCCACACTATGCCCCTTAGAAACCAACTCCTCCTCATGGACCCCAGAAAAGGGATCCCCAAAGAGTAACACCCCTGATTCCTGACTCAAGGAGCCCACTGTTCTCCTGCAGCATATCTGATCTATACTTTAGCTTTCCTTCTGAATAGAAATTTTTGCGGCTTTATTTACTATTTGTATGCACATCTTCAATTCTTTGAATATGACCCCAAGAACTTTGAAATACCCAGAGAAGACCAGCGACACCGTCTCTCTGAAGGCCCTTGCCTTTTGGTGGCCTAAGTGTCCCGTACTTCACAGCCTGAGCCTGCACCCCTCGCTGGTCACCAGCATCAGTCCTCTAGCCTGCATCCTCCAGGTCCTTGGCCGCACTGTGGGAAGCAGCACCAGGACTCGGCTTCTCCGCTACATTCCAAGTCTGAAAGGCCACAGAGAGAACCTGTGTCACCTCACAGAGATGCCAGTGGTTCGGCCTTCTCATACCCAGAAAGGTGCTCAGCAGCCTAAAGAAGGGCCACTTCCATTCCTCTCAACAACTGTTCCACACTTTCATCACTTTCATGACTTTTCGGTTTACTCTGGTTCCAAACCAACTTTTCCGGGGCCCCCTTTCCATGGCACTCTCCTCTCCATCACACCCAGCACAGCCCACCATTTACCACCCATGCGTGCCTCAGCTCCCTCTTGACTCCTCCCAGCTCACTCTGGTGTGTCCCTCAGCCTAAGCCCCTCCTGGCCTGAGCATTCCTGAGATGCAGCACAACCATCACCTCCTCCGGCTGCTGCTTCTTGACCGCTTGCCCCTCTGAGAACTTCACTTCGGAATTTCCTCTGATTGTATCTCTCTGCTGAGCAACAGAGCTACGCCTCGCAAAGTATGCCAATAACTGCAGAATAAATAAAGCATGGGCAGCACAGTGGACCCTGCTTTCTGCTCTGAAATGTTTTATCAATATGTTTTATTGAAAATATCAGTTAAGGCTCATAGCCCACCACTTACATATAATGCTGTACATTTTCTTCCTTTAATCTAACCGGGAAACATCCTCTGCCCTTGCATTTCCAGAACAAATATTCCTTTCGTGAGAGAAAAGACCAGAAACAAAAACACTACTTCCTCCTCACCAGAAACAGAAAACCAAAAATAGCAGAACGGTTTCTAGAAACTGCCCAGCTGACACTGGCTTAGGTAGGGATAAACGCAGTTGTGCGAGCCTGCAAGAAAAAAGGGAAGTTTACTTTGGATGGCTATTTAGGGGAGGCAATAATATCCACATGCTAAATAAGAAAGCTGACCAAAATAATAAATCTCGGGCTATTTATAAGGCAAGGGAGGAAGAGGAAACAGCTAACTCCAGTGGAAATTTCCTTTCTTTGTCTTGTTTTACCTCTAGTATGGCTACCACACTAATTTCTCAATGCTAACTCCTGACAATTTCATTTATAGGAAGTGATTTCAAATGGTACCTCAGGGGCCCAACTGTGTAAGGATGAAAGCTTAGCGCACACCATTACATCACTTTGACCTTCCGCGGCAACTTCCTATGTGACAAAATCTCGATGTTTGCTCGGTCAACAAGATATTTGTGTTGGTCCCCAGCCTCAGGGCTTGTTCCTGATTAGTTTTAAAATCATTATGCACCCAAACTGAATAGGGCTACTGTTCGCAGCTGGAAGGTCCTCCTCTGGGCAAAGCCCAGCTCTGTGAGCATAGGGGAGTGACTACTGTCCTTTCTGCAGAGCTGCCCCGGGATGGATGCGCTGATTGCCCCCTGCCCCTTTCCAGAGCTAAAGGCTCTCTTCTTGAATCCTGTCTATTTCTCCAGGAGAGTCCAGGGGAGGGAAGAAAGGCATTGGGAGAGAGATCTTAGGCCACCCCGAGACACATGCTTTATCTAGCACAACATACTCCAACTTCAACAGCACAGGACTGCCCCAAACTAGACTCCCCATCTTCCATAGCACCCTCCACACTGCTCTCACTCCAGGAAAACAGCCATTACTTCCTGGACACTCAAAGACTCCACAGCACCCCAGCACCCACAACACATCAGTCAAGTACGCCACCCGATCACAGACACTTGTGTTCTCGGGCACACACCAACATAACCTGCATCTTCTCCAACTCTTTTTTAAAATATTTTATTTGTTTAAGAGAAAGGCAGAGAGAGAGGAAAGGAGGGAAGGGGAGAGAAATGGGCATAATCGGGCCTCTAGCCACTGCAAATGAACTCCAGATGCATGCACCAGGATTTATGAGGTTACTGGACAATCAAACCTGGGTCCTTGGGCTTTGCAGGTAAGTGCCTTAACCACTGAAATCTCTCTAGCCCCTCTCCAACCCTTCATCCTCCTCCATTCTCAACAATGTAGGGTCAACTATGAGGTACCTGGTATGTGCTGGAAGCAACCTTGGCAGAGTGTAGAAAGTGCTTTTTAAACAGGTTGGGTTGGAGCCGGGTGTGGTGGTGCACGCCTTTAATCCTAGCACTCGGAAGGCAGAGGTAAGAGGATCGCAGTGAGTTCGAGGCCACCCAGAGACTATAGAGTGAATTACAGGTCAGCTCTGAGCTAGAGAGAGACCCTACCTCAGGAAACAAACAAACAACAACAACAAAAAAAAAAAACAGGTTGGGTTGGGTAAGGGGGGGTGATCATGTACTGATATTGCAGCATATACTGATGTTTGCAACTTGCTTTGAAATACTTTTTTGTTTGTTTTGCTTTGCTTTTGAGGTAGTATCTCATTCTAGTCAAGGCTGACCTGGAATTCAACACATAGTCTCAGGCTGGCCTCGAACTCACAGTGATTCTCCTACTTCTACCTCCTGAGTGCTTGGATTTAAAGGGGTGTGCCACCATGTACAATCTGAAATACTTTTTAAAATAGGACGGACCAATGGGCAGGTAAGTATTAGAACAAAGATGGCAAAATCCTGGTTGTAGAGTCTGGACAGTGGGTGTTCAGTGTCCATTCCTTTCCTACATTTAAATGTTTCCATAAGAAAACAATGAGAGGAAAGTTTTTGGTGCCTTAAAAAAAATTAAAGTAAACTTCATCTGCATTTCACTGGTTTTCTACTAATGTCCCTTATTTTTTACTAGTTTCCAGATCCAGGGTCACATTTTTAATTTTTGTTTGATCTCCTTGGTCTCCTCCAGTCTCTCTATAAGTATTTCTTTATCACCTTGACAGTATTGACTATCAGTCCTCTACTTTGTGCATTTACTCAACAGGGTTGGTGTTTTTGTTTTTTGCTTTGCTTTTTGTTGTTTGGACTTTTTCTAAGGTAAGGTCTCACTTTGTAACCCCAAGGCTGGTCTTGAACTCAGTGATCCTTCTACCTGTGATTCCTGAGAGCTGGGACTATAGGCGTGCATCACCACACCCAGCTCATCTGGTGTTTCTAATGGCTAAACTGGAATGTGGGAGATGACAGGCTATGTGTCCTCTCCTCACCATATGCAAGTGCTATCACGTGATGCAGTGCATGTCAGGTTAACCTTGACTGTTGGCCTGAGGTGGGTTGTCTGATTTCTCCACTGTAAAGTTACTTTTCCCTCACTTTCATATTCTACTCTTTAGAAATGAGCCCCAAAGTCAGCCTATCTTCGGTGACCTCAGAAAATAGGGGTTTCTACCCTTATTCCTGATGGGAAAAACATCTATACAAATTATGTGAAATTCTCCTGTAAGGAAGCTGTCTCTTGTCTTGTATGAAGGTAGCAATCACATAAAGGCATGTGCTACACTCTGGATTCTTATGTAGCGGCACACTACTTTGTTGCTCGAGTTATTGAGGGTTCCTTGAGGTGGATTCCTACCTCCTCCTGACACGTCCACATTCTTTGTTTATTGAGCACTCCCTTATTTCCAGCTGTGCAAGGTGCTCCAGCTCTACAATTACCCGTTCTCCAAACGGCCCCTGACTATCGGAGGATGGTATCAGAATCAAGGTCAGGGTTGCTATTAGGAAGGGTGTCGTTACTGCCTTGCCCTCACCTCCCTGTGTGTAGACCAACCCATGTATACACTCATGTGCAACCATGTCTGCACCACTACTGAGCTAACCCTAAGTTCATGCCCAGGTCACCGACTAATTCCATCCCACGTGGCTCATTCGGGGCTGCTTCCCTTGCTTCTCTGTAACTTACTGCTCACCATTCACCTTCTCTTAACTCCTTGTTTTGTCCCTGTACACACATAAGGCAGCTGTAGAATTGTCAACCCACACGCTATGAGACACTTTATCAACCAGAGTACATTGTGTTTACTGTTTCTTTTGTCTTTAGATTTACAACCAAAACATCAATTTCCAGAGAGAACTAAATCACTACACCTTGCATCCCACTCTTCAATGGCTGTGCTAAGCTACACAAAACACTCTTTTGTCACGGTCTGCATCACAACAAACACATACCCTACACTCAAGAAACACAAACAGGGGCTGGATATGGCTCAGAGGTTAAGGTGCTTGCTTGCAAAGCCTGCCAGCTTGGGTTTGATTCCTCAGTATCCAAGTAAATCCAGATGCACACAGTGGTGCACGCATCTGGAGTGTGTTTACAGTGGCAGAAGGCCCAGCACACCATACTCACTCACTGTCTGTCTGTCTATCTATCTCTTTATCCTTGCAAATAAAAACACATTTTGTTAAAAAAAAGAAACACTAATAGTTACAGCTTCTTAATTTGAATATATTAAAGATCCTTAGTGCCAAACTTACCTAAATAATTTACTTATTTAAACATACAGCATTTCCTAATGCCACGTTCTGCTTTATCCTTGGTACTACGATTCTCATGTCTGAAGAAAACCCATAAGTTCCAGCTCAGTTCTGGGCCCTAGTGATTACTCACATGAACAAATCCCACACATTTATTCAAAGGAACTAATGTGTTAATTTCAATGCAGTCTAGTGACTGAAGTCATTCAACAAAACTTGAAGGCCAATTTTCACTGAACTTCCAATGTTACTTAAGGTTCTTATTAAGAGTTGTAAAGTTATGGGCTGGAGAGATGGCTTAGCGGTTAAGCGCTTGCCTGTGAAGCCTGAGGACCCTGGCTCTAGGCTCGATTCCCCAGGACCCACGTTAGCCAGATGCACAAGGGGGCACATGCGTCTGGAGTTAGTTTGCAGTGGCTGGAGGCCCTGGTGTGCCCATCCTCTCTCTATATCTGCCTCTTTCTTTGTCTGTTGCTCTCAAATAAATAAATAAAAATATTTTTTTAAAAAAGAGTTGTAAAATTAATATGACTAACAGGCTGAAAAACAAATTACACACAACCCAGAATCAGCATCCAGGGCAGGTATAGGTAAGGAAGCACAGAACAGTAAGCAAAGGTCAAAGGCCATGCCCCCCGGTCAGCTTCACCCACAGGAACACCACCAAGGCTGGATGTGGGTGCAGTGCTAATGTTTCTTAAACACAGACAGCAAGGGTGAAACTGGAGCTGTCTGGGGAGGTAGCCTAAGAAATGTGAGATTGAAAGGACAGGAAAGATTTAATTGAAGTTGAGGAGGATGGGTCAAAGTGAATAGAGACAAATATCAATTAAGCCACCCCTCTGCTGGAAGATTTTTCATTATCTAGTCCACGACAAGCCAAGAAAGACCTTGGGCTCCGACATGGACAGGCAGTCCCTCTGCCTGACCTATGGCAGTGCAATGCCAACGAGATAAGGGATTATTATGGAATCTCCTTAGCAACCAGCAGATTTGACAGTTCTCGACTGGCTGATACCAGGAGCCTGGCAATGAATTTTGAGAGATTAACATTTTTACACTGGAATTTATACTCCTACAGAAAGTGATTTGTAATAACTATCACAAGCACCTAGTGATCTTATGTTACACCAAAAAGCTTAATGACAGTGAAGACTCTCACTTTGCATTCAGAACCTCAGAGTGGCTGTTACCTGCATAAGACCTGCATCATGTTATCACGAATGAAGGAGGAAGGCAAAAAGAAAAAGTAAAAAAGAAGATATCAAAATAGAAGAGGGACTTGTGGGAAAGAAGGGTTCATTGGGGGGAGGGGCAGGGAAGATGAAAGTAATGGGAGGGGATTGTGATCAAAATACATTTTGTACATGACTGAAGTTTTTCTATAAAAACGTTTCTTAAAAAGACTCTCCTTTTCAGTAGATAATATTGAGCCTAGTAGTTGCCACCTGCATGCCCAGGTTATAGGTAAAAAGAACTATAGGACTACTTTACACAGATACTATGGGCTTCCCATCCATGGAACCAGCACCACCACTGTGAAGGCTTGGGAAGAACTAGTATGTGCTGAACACTTAACGAGACAAGGCAGGGTATCTTATACAGGCCCTCTCCTTCAATTCTCAAAAGCAGTGAGCAGAGACTAGCCAGCAAATACCTACTCAGAGTTCAAAGGCAGAACACTTATTTAGCTTGCATAAGGCCTTGTATTTGATCCCCAGAACTGGGGGGAAAATAGCCACTCAGGAAATGAGTCTCACACTGAGATAGCTCTAGCCCTAAAGTCTGTCATCTATCCATTCAGAGTGGACAAACTTTAACAAATTCAAAAGCAGGCTTAAAGATAGTGCTAGTACCCCTGGTTAGAAAAAAAAAAAAGGGCTGGAGAGATGGCTATGGGCTGGAGAGATGGCTTAGCGGTTAAGCGCTTGCCTGTGAAGCCTAAGGACCCCAGTTCGAGGCTCGATTCCCCAGGACCCACGTTAGCCAGATGCACAAGGGGGCGCACGCGTCTGGAGTTCGTTTGCAGTGGCTGGAGGCCCTGGCGCACCCATTCTCTCTATTTCTCTCTCTCTCCCTCTTTCTCTCTCTGTCTGTCGCTCCCAAATAAATAAATAAAAATAAACAAAAAAGGGGGGTGAACTACTCATTTCCTTAAAAAAAAAAGAAAAAAAAAGATACCTGATCAATTCCTTCAAGTACTAGTCATTATTCAAAATAATTTTTCATACATGATGCCAAGAGTTCAATCTTAAAATCTAAGCCATAAGCAGACATGATGGTACATGCCAATAATCCCAACACTTGAAAGGTACAAGCAGGAGGATGAGGAGTTTGAGACAAGACTCAGCTACAGAGTTTGAGAACAGCCAGGGCTATGAGAGACTCTCACAAAAAAAAAAAAATCATATTCTTAAATCCTATGACCTTTTACAACTTAGAAAAATATTGTAACACCTAGAAATAAGTGTACAAATAAAATTGCAAGTCTAAAATACAATAGCTCACTCACAACATAAAGATGTCAAGCTAGGTATGCTGGCATGCTGGTATACGCTTGTACTTCCAGCATCTAGGAGGTTGAGGCAAGATCATGAGGTCCAGATCAGCCTGCGCTACATAGTGAGAACCTATCACCAAACAAAATCTTAAATTGAGACACAGACATCTAGATTGACTTTTTCCTGTTCAGGAGAATCTAGTTTGTATCTACTTCCGTCTCCCCATATCCCTTCTCCCTCCTCACACTACAATCAAGTATCTATTTCTACAGTTTACTGCAATACAGTTCTATTCTGTGGTGTAAAAGCCATAAAATGAAAAAGGACAGGCTATACAGTTTATAATCTTGGATGTTGGATGTCCTGAAATAGAATGTTTCTAGAAGGTTAAAATTTATAAACTATACCAGAGGTACTCTGCCCAAAACCATGGGAAAAATTTTTATGTTAAAATGGTAAGATTTTTTACATACTCATTAAATGAGTGGAGCTCAGGATGTGTCACCCCAAAATATGACTGCAGGGGACCAGAACAAGCCACTCCAAAATACACCTTACCCACACATTCTGAGTTGGCAATTCTGAGAAGCAGCTGAGAAGGTCCTTTGGTAAAAGAATGAGCATCTAAAAGACATAAAGAGGGCTGCTCCAGACCGCTTACTCCACCAGAGGCTTTACCTGCATGACAAGACAGTCTCTATTCTCAAGCATTTTCGCTCTTTACCCACTGGGAACCTGTCCCCACCCCTACTGAGCCTGCTGTTGCTCATGGTGTGCTATACAAGCTTCAGACCTGGCAATTCTTCCAGTCTCATGTTTGGTGGGATGCCTGTGCCTGCATACATAATTAAATATGGTTTTCCCCGTTAATAAATCCTGTGTCAACTTGATTCCTAGCCCAGCCCAAGAATCTGAGGGCACAGGGCCACCATGTTCCCTTCCCTACCCCATCAGGCCCTCACTGTAGACATCTACAGCATTACTTTCCACAGCTCAGCATGCCAACCACAGTACCTGATTCCTGCTATAAAGTAAAAGCAATTCAGGACAACTAGACAAACCTGAAGAGGGCTTCAGAAGTTAACATTCAAGAAATTTAACAAGGAGATGTGAGAGCAAAGCCTATAGGTTGTGGTTTTTTCAAGCTGGAGGAAAGTGTTTTACGTTTATTAAAATATGAATTATAAAAACTTTAAATAATTTCAATAATATAAATGTGGTTTATAATAGTGAAAACTGGGGCTGGACATGAGGTTTAGTCAGTTACATGTATTTGCTGAGATGGAGGCCCAGGCCAAGCACTGTATAAACTGAGCATAGTGACACATGCTTGAATCCCAGTATTCAGCAGATAGATGTAGAGGTAGGAGTTTAAGGTTATCCTCAGCTACATACTGAGTATAAGAACAGCCAGGGATTTATGAGACCAGACAGAAGGCAGGAGGGTGTAAGTCAGAGTTCAATCCAATCACCCAAAGATCTTCCCAACTTTTTCTATTTAAATGTATTCATTTAAATAGGGCTATCTTAGAACCTGTTATGTAGTATTTGTGTTAAAAATACAAAACATATCCTTAAAGAGAAGGCTCAGAAGTTAAAGGTACTTCCTAGCAAAGCCTTCTGACCCAAGTTCAACTCCCCGGTAGACAGATAAAGCCAGAAGTACTGAGGGACGCATGAGTCTAGAGTACATTTGCAGTGGCAAAGAGGCCCTAAAGTGCCCATACTTTCTTATACTTTCTTATTCTCTTCCTCTCTCTCTCTGTCTCAAATAAATAAACAAATACGTAGAAGCTTAGAGTTTAAAAGTGATGATGCCACCTAGTAGACCCCCTTTATCTACAGAGGACATAACTCAAGAACCCCAGTAGAAGGCTAAGCCTCACATAGTGCCAAGATCTACATATACTATTTCTTTATATAATCAAATAAAGCTTGATATATTAATGAGGTGCAGCAAGAGATTAACAACAATAACTAATAAAGCAATCATGAAATTACACAATAAAAGTTATGTGACTATATCTGTCCCCCTTGAAACAATCAAGACAGATACCACAGAAGCTGGTGGGAGGGGTGTGGATTTGTCCAACAGCTCTCTCTCAGACACCACAAGCACCATGTCAGCTCCACTCAGGTGGGAAAGGAACCCTCCACCTTCAGAAAGACCCATCTTTACCCCTCAGCCTGGCAGAAGTCCAAAGACGGGGTATAGACTGGGGAGGATGGTCCCAGCGTCCCCCCACCATCCCCAAAAGCACATAAATGGAAATGTAAGGCACCCTGGATGCCTCCTGGCCAGCAGTGGCAAACTCATCAAAGCTGGACACAGGGCTGGAGAGATGGCTTAGCGGTTAAGCACTTGCCTGTGAAGCCTAAGGACCCCGGTTTAAGGCTCGACTCCCCAGGACCCACATTAGCCAGATGCACAAGGGGGCGCATGCATCTGGAGTTCGTTTGCAGTGGCTGGAAGCCCTGGTGCGCCCATTCTCTCTCCATCTCTCTATCTGCCTCTTTCTCTGTCGTTCTCAAATAAATAAATAAAAATAACAACAAAAAATAAAAAACTGGAGACAAATGGATCTGTTGGTGGACATTAAGCATGAAATTCTTAACTCTCTGGATTCATATACACCTCACACACACAGGCAGAACACAATTTTACACAATACTCATAACATGTATCAACAGGTCAGACGAATTCTTTTTTCTTTTGTTTGTGGCAACAACGGGGATTGCACCTAGCCTTCTTTTAAATTGGCGCAGATTTCTTTTCACTTCCTGAAGTGGTCAGAACCCTGACCTGCAGTCATTGCTTTAGGAGAGCTTGCTTATTCATGAGTGCTGCCATATAAGTCTGCATGATACAGAAACACACTGTGCCCATCACAAGCATGCCCTGCTTTTATAAAACCTCTGTTGCACTTTAGTTAGAAGAGCCTCAAGGGCAACTACAGAAAGTAAAAAATAAAAAAATTAAATTGAGAGAAAATACTAACATTTTACAAACATGGCTGCTGGTGGGCATCAGCAATGACAAAAAGTAGAAGTGCAGATAAGAAGGGACTCCTGGACCTGGAGAGACGGGCAGCAGTAAAGACACTTGCTTGCAAAGCCTGATGGCCTGGGGTTCGATTCTGTACCATCCATATATAAAACCAGATGCATGAAGTTGCACATGCATCTGGAGTTCATTTGAAGTGGCAAGAGGCCCTGGTGCGTCCATACTGTCTGTGACTTCCTCTCTGTCTCTCTCTTTATATATCAAATAAATAAAAATACTTTTAAAAAGGAAGGTACTCCTATACATAGTATCCTGTGGCAGCTCCTTTTCAGCTGAACAGCAGACAGAAGACACATCTTGATGCCACTCCATGGAGCTCTGTCCCCTACAGAGCTGCCAGTTTGTAAAATATTTTTATTGCTATGAGAAAGACCATAGCATCCCACTGTATGTGAGACCAGTTTCTCCCCCGGTTCATTCTGTAGTGAATGTTTGTTTTTCTCACATTTTTGCTATCAAACACTGCAGCAAACATCCATGTGATACAACTGCATTTGTACAGTTACTGCACTAGCATAAATCTCTAGAAGGGAATTTCTGGTCCACCGGTTTGCATTAAGCACACTGACATGTTGCCTGCCTGCAGACAAAGAGTCCCCAATGATCTTTCAACACTTGATGAGAGTTCTCATTTCCCCATCTCCCTTACCAAGACAGGCATTCAGTGAACACCAACCATGTGCTAGGTCTCATCCTCAAAGGGCTATAACGTATTAACATTTAAACTTACAATAGCCTTGTAAAGGTAAGTGCCAAACTTGCATTATACTTGTGTAACTAAAGCCAGGATCCATGATGTAACTCAGTTCAAGGGCATTCAGCTTGTCAAATACAGCTGGTTAAGAACCTAGCTCACCTACAGAACATACACATACATAGCTCTTAAGCTTCTCAAAGAAATCAAAAAATCCTCCTTCACTTATCTAAATAGAGCTGAATCATCTCTTTCCCCCAGCAAAACCATTAAAATCTCTGATTTCAAAAACAATGGGAAGACTGCTGGGCTAGGGGTTGAGTCCAGGATCCTTCAGGTAGCTGCAGTGTCATCTCTTGGCTGAAAACTGCCCCAAAGTTCTACCACCTCAACCTTAAAATATACTGCAAAACCCAAAACAAACATCCATGCTTTCCAAATACCTGCTGAGACCTTTCTTTTTTTTAATTTTTTTTATTTATTTGAGAGCGACAGACAGAGAGAGAAAGAGGCAGATAGATAGATAGAGAATGGGCACACCAGGGCCTCTAGCCACTGCAAAGGACCTCCAGATGTGTGCGCCCCTTGTGCATCTGGCTAATGTGGGTCCTGGGGAATCAAGCCTAGAACCGGGGTCCTTAGGCTTGACAGGCAAGCGCTTAACCGCTAAGCCATCTCTCCAGCCCCTGCTGAGACCTTTCTCTGTGCCCTGATTTTGAAGACAAAGAGGCCATCCAGACCCAGCAATGTAGAAAAAGATTATCAACAATGCCAAAAACCAACACAGATACATAAGAGAGTATGGTGGGCAAGGTGCCACGTGGCTCCACAAACCAGCAGCTGCCTGGAGGAAGGGCCAAGGACAGCCACTATTCCAACCTTGGGAAATGCATGAAGACACCTTAAACAAAAAGCCCATAACTCACACCTGCTTTAGTAACAAATGTATCTTTAAAGGTATATGCAAAGGCAGGCAGGAAACAAAATTATAGTTGCTGCCTTAAACACATTAGTCTTTTCTCTCCTTTTCAAAACTTTACTGACCATCATTTAACATTTACAATTCTTAAAATATTTTAATTGCTGAAAGCACAGGAGGAGGTGTGATTAATTGTGACTGAAATAATATATGTGTATGGTGGAAACTCTAAAACCTCCCATGAATAGTAGTATTGTCAGAGCATAAAATAACCTAGAATTATGCATAATACCTGTACAGTATAAGCACAGGCTATTTTTATGTTCTGCTACTTGGTTTCTAGCTTACCTGGTAACATACAACATTAATCATTTCTTTACAGTAGTCTCTTTTAAAACATTTTCAAAAATAAAAATGTGGAAAAATAGCCAAAAAATACAAAAGGGCCTATAAAAAAAAAAAAAACTTTCTTCTGTCTCAGACTCAAACATTTTCACACTTTTTATCCTAGAAAATTCTATACCTCTATCTTAACTAGAAATTTATATGTGAGTATCATTAACATTTTAATCCCTAAAGCCCCTCTGATCTCCAGCCCTGACTTCTTTTACCCATGTGCTTCTAAAGCCTATAGCAGGCATTCAGCTTCTTATGAACTCTACCTTCAGCATCACATACACAAAAACCCTCATCCTTCTGGAGGGGAAACCCTAATCTACTCCTGTATCTCTTATCTCTCACTCAGTCATCCCTCCTCACCATTATTTCCACTGAAATACTGAATAGTACTCCAGACAACTTCTTCCTCCTCTATACTGTACCAATCACTACTGATTTTGCCTTTTCATATCCACACCCTCCCCACACACACATCCTTCCCACTCCTCCCCAAGTTCAAGTCATTATCCTAACCATAAAGGAGTCTCCTGACTTCCCTGCCACCCTTCCTACATTCTGCCCCTTCCCTTTAAGCCCTTCAATGATTCCATCACCTCCAGAATAAAGCCTCAGTTCTTTATCAAGGCCCATGATTCCCACCAGTAACCTTACTGCCCCTGTGTCTTGGGCTCTCAGAGCTCCCTTCCTGAAAGAGCTTCCTGCATTCAATACAGCCTACCTGGACTGGGTAGACTGAGCAATTCCATGCTCATGCTGTTGCTTTGGTGACAACCCATCCCACCTCCTTTGCTCAGTTAGTTTACTCAATTCTTCAAGAAAGGTCTATGCAAACCTTGTCTGGGAAAGAAAGGATCTCGTAGCCCTCAGGGAAGAGGCAAAGCTCTGGTGCTCTGCCTCAGCCTATGTCTTGGCACTTAATTTCCATGTGAGGAATTCATACATGTCAGACTTGCCCAGTAGATTTCTAGCTCCCCAGAACAGAAACCACATCTTATCCATCTTCATAACTACCAGCATGTCACACAACTTAATACTGACTGGTTCCAAGAAGACGAGAACTTCAAAACACCTATTATATGACAAAACCTACTCCAGATGTCCTGTGAATGTATTCTATCTCATTGAGTACAATGATCACCTCTTCACAGATGAATAAACCAAGACCCTGATGTTAAGAAACTCTTGCAAGGGCATTAAGGGAAGTAGACTTGCAAATAGGTCTACTTGACTCCTTCATCATTGTTCCTTCCATTATACTGTTCTTGTGTGTTTTGATGCTGAAAGTTAAGGGAGTAGGTCACATAGGCAGTTCTGAAAGATAGGACAACTTGATAATCATGGATAAGCAAAGGGTACTGAATCCTGCCCCCAAAGTGGAGATAACAAAAGTGGGCACTACAAGCCTTAAACTTTAGCCAGCCAGGCCAAATGAGCCAATGGGTGCAATAGTGACATGTCTGTTACAGGCAAAACCAACCACTCTCTAATTGGACTGGAGATCTGCTCCATGGGAGGGAATACATGCCTGATACAAAATCTTATGATGGGGGAAGTCATGAGCCCTAGGAATGTAATGTCTGTTGGTATATGCCTAAATGTACATGCTCACCAAACTGCCCAATAAACACTTCTTGTAATGTTTATACCTATATATTAATGCTACTCTCATTTTTGGTTAGAGAACCTTCTCTTTTCAGATAGCAGGGAACTTGGGATGACTCAGAAGGCACCATGATGCTGAGAAGTGACAGAGAAGTGCTCAGCACTGAAATATCTCTATCACACCTTCCAAGGCTCAGGGTCTATTGTGTAAGAGATGGCAGAAAGAATGTAAGAGCAAAAAGAAGGGAAGGACCCCTTTCTTCCAATGTACTCTTCCAGACACAAAGTGGCGTGAATATCCATGACCTCACAGTGCCTGATACTACCTACACAAGACCATCAAAATAGGAGGAAAAGATAATGTCATAAAAAATAAAAGAGAAACTCATGGTGGGATATGATGAAGAGTGGAGTTGCAAAGGGGAATGAGGGTGGGGTGTGGAATTACCATGGCTTATTGTCTATAATTATGGAAGTTGTCAATAAAAAAAATAAAATTAAAAAAGCCAAAAGTCACTGCCATCTGAAAAGAGAAGATTCTCTACCCAAAGTGAGAGTAGAGTTAATATAAAGGTATAAATATTAAGAGAAGTGCTTACTGGGCAGTTTGATAAAGTATATACATTCATTCAGACATCAGCAGATGTTACACCCCTACGGCTCATGACTACCCCTGTTTTAAGTTTTGAGTATCAGGGATATATTCCCTCTGGCAATGATCTTGGGACAACTCAGAAGGTATCACAGTGCTGGAAAGAAGTGACTGGAGTACTGAGTAACATCTCGATCACACCTTCCAAGGCTCAGGGTCTAATGCAGAAGAGGTGGCAGAAAGAATGTAAGAGCCAAAGGAAGGGTAGGTCTCCTTACAACATTCCCCCTCCAGACATAAAATGGCCTAGATATCCATGACCTCATAGTGCCTGACACTACCTACACAAGACCATCATAAGAGGAGGAAAAGATCATGACATCAAAATAAAAGAGAGACTGATTGAGATAGGGAGGGGATATGATGGAGAATGGAATTTCAAAGGGGAAAGTGGGGAAGGGAGGGTATTACCATGGGATATTTTTTATAATCATAGAATGTTAATAAAAATTGAGAAAAAAAGCCAAAAGTAACGTAGAATGCAAGTCTAGTAGCAGAGAAACAAAAAGAATACTATGAACAAATTTTGTAAGCAGCACTTATGAACCTGTATTTTACACACCCAAGCAGTGTCTGTCGGAGCTATTCACCATTAGAAGGACATGCTGTCAAGCAGCTGCACTAGTCTTGCTTAATCCTACCAGTTTGCTCGCCCAACAATGTCCCAAATGTTTCTCCTCATTCCCCAACTACACAGCATCCCACACCACTCACTAAAATTAACTCTGGAACTAATACCCTTAGGGGATTTAAAAGTTGATGGCTTCTGGACAGAAGCAGCCATCCCTGCAAACTTCTGTTGGGAACTTGTTGTGGAAAGAATGGCACAAGAACAGCATGGCAGTGCCACAGAGAAGGCTCAGGGTCACCATGAGACCTGAAAGCACTACAAACTTTCCTCAAAGATGAGTACAATAGCTGAGAATGTCAAGGCCTCTGTAAGGACTAAATTAGATGGTTTCAGAGTAAATACTTGGCACCAAGCCTAACAAAAAGAAGAGGCTCAACTGGCTTTTGCTAAATGACTGAGTAAGCAAGCAAGTTCCTCCTGTCTCCTGCCCGGCAGGATAGGACGAAGGAAAAGGCACTAGGAGCTGAGAAGCCCTGTCATTGAACAGGAAGCCATAATGGTATTTAGCAACGGTAGGAAGTTAGAGAAAGGCATGCCTCTGCACCCTCACATCAGAAAAATGAACTCAAACCTTTCTGCTTAGTAGAGAAAAATAAGCAAAAATGACCCCATGGTAACCACGCACCAAAAAATAGAATAAAATAAAAACTGAAAGCATTCCCACTTTTAAAAAAGTATACATATATATATACACACACACACACATATATATATATATACTTATATATATATATTGTATCAACTCCTAACAACCAGGCTGCACCAGGATAAAGGAATACCTCCCAACTGCAGAAGAACTGCAGAAAGGAGGTTAAGAAAAGCCTCCCAAGGGTTATCTCATTTGTCCTGGTGCTAACTTACTCTCCGTTGGAGAATCTGCTTCTCTTTTTCAGATAGATGTAGATCCTAAGGAGAGAGCCACCCCATCATACCTCAAAAGGGCCCCAGCTGAAACTAAGAAAAATTGGAGAAACAAGCAAGGGGGCTGTTTTCCTGATGAACCGGACACCAGCACAAGGGGGAAGGAGATCAGCACAGAGAAAAATCAACTCTCACCAAATCAGAGAGCCAGAGCCTCAGAGGCCCCCAACACCTCATCACTGAAGCAGACCAAAAATGAACCCAACATGGCTCAGGGAAATTTTGCGGAAGAGGGGGCGGGAAGAATGTCAGAGTCACATGTTGGGTCATGATATGCAGAGACATTTAGCTTACCCATAACTGTGGGCTAATTCCACAATGCAAGACCCGTATACCTCAACAAGGAGGGGCCAAGGGGAGGGGGTAGGTCACGGATGAGCCTAGTAATGGTACCAAACTGACTGTATTTGCTGAATACAGAACTGACTAATAAAAAAAAGAAAGAAAGAAAAGCCTCCCACGGTGAGCCCTAACTCCTGCAGGCCGAATAAGCAGGTACTCACTGGGCACTGCTAAGGCAAATACCCACCTCCTAAAATTAAGAGTGCACCTAGCTCAAGTTTAGGTGGAACTTCATAACACTTGGTTCCCAAAAAGCATTCAAAAGCAACCAAATCCCAAAGCCCCCGAAAACAAGCTCAAGGAAAGAGTCACATGACAAAGAGGAGGGAAGGGACCTAGGCAGGGTGTGGCTACTTACAAGTACGTAGTTAAGAGGTTGATAAGGTAGAAAGTTCAGATTTCAAAGAGTAGAGTACCTTTTGACGACTTGGGGAGGAGGGATAAAGGGAAGCGGATTGAACTTTTTTTTTTTCCTGGTTTGCTGGGAAATCATATTAAACATACTACACATGATTAACATGTTAGGCATGTTAGACAAACAAGTGCTCTGCCATTGAGCTACATCTCCAGTTTGTCTATGACTTTTGAACCAATTGTAAACTCAGCCATTCCTGGGCAAAAAGTCCCAGATTATTGCACCTCACTCTCTAATTCCCAGGATTCCAAAGCTCCTCCGATCCCTTTTCTATAAACAAGAAAAATCAGAATCTAACCTCCCAAAGGTCTTCTAAAAAGGAATAAAGAATACAAATTTTGAAGGCTTGCCACCTTTGAATGTTAATACAAATAACTAAAAAGCATCCTTGGCAAAATTTAATACAAAGATTCTAAAAATAATTTTCTTAGGTGCTATTTTGCTTTTTTATTATAAACTAGAGATCAATGTCATATTGTTTAAGAACCTATCAAAAGTTTCCAGACAGAAGGGGAATTAAAGCTGGAGTGTTAAGAGATACAGTTTATGTGGCAGAGTGCTTTCCTAGAATGCACAAAGCCCTGGGTTCAATCCCCAGAACTTCATAAACTGGGCATGGTGGTACGCACCAATAATCCCAGGACTACAAAGGTAAAGGCAGGAGGATCAAAAGTTAAAGGTCATTCTGGGCTACATAGCAAGTTCAAGGCAAGCCTGAACACTGTAGGGCAAATTCATCTCAAAACCAAAAAAGAGATGAGCAAACAGGTCAGTGGTAGAGTACTTCCCTTGCATATACACAGCCCTGGGTTCAATCCCACGTAACACATTAAAAAAAAAAAATGACAGCCTAAAGCTAGGCATGGTGATGCATGCCTGTAACCCAACCACTTAAAAGACTGAGGTAGATCTGGACTACATAGGAAAACTGTAGAAAGAAAGTAAAAAGAGGAAGAGAAGAAAAGGAAAAAGGGGGAGAGTAAAAGAAGAGGAAAGGAGAGGAAGGGAATGGGGGGCAGAGACAGGAGAATCTCCCAGCAACTCACTGGCCAATCTCAAACAAGGCAGAAACAAGGATGGACACCCAAAGTTGTTCCTTTCACCTCCATACACACACGGGGGGGGGGGGGGGGAGAGGAAGAGGGAGGGAGAGAAAAATAAAGAAAATGTATGCCATTTACAATCAAATATTCTCAAAAGGAGGAAGGGTTTGCCTACAATATGCCCCCAATCAACCAAGAACTTATATAGATCAAATTCTCAAGCTTACTCCAGACCTGCTGGAGCACGAATCCAGGGCAAGGCCTGGAACTCTGCATTTTGAACCCAGGTGATTCCTTTGTGAAACCCATGCCACCCTCAGGTTCAGCTCATACCTCACCAGAAATAAATCCCTAGCTTAACTGCTGAGGCTCTCAGTTTCCCACCAGGAATAGATGGCAAGACCCTATTGCTGAAGACTCCACACACTTGGGCTGCAAGGTCACTGAGAAATCCTGCTGGAGCTGAGCTGAAAACCTCCTCCATGTAGACCAGCTGACAGAAAGCTGGAAAAAGCCATGCTGCATGTAGTTCAATGGGAGAGAGAGAAATCACCAGTGGAGATACTCAACAGTGGACACTGCAAGTCTTAAATTTGGCCAGCCAGGCCAAGTTAGCCAGCGGGGCGGGGCGGGGGGGGGGAGGGCAACCACTCTCTAATTGGACTGGAGGCCCACTCCACGGGAGGGAATACATCCCTGATACTGAAAACCTACAACAGGGGTAGTCATGAACCCTAGGGGTGTAACATCTGCTGGTATCTGGCTAAATGTATATACTATACTCACCAAACTGCCCAGCAAGCACTTCTCTTAATGTTCATACCCATATATTAATGCTACTCTCACTTTTGGTTAGAGAAGCTTCTCTTTTCAGATGGCGGTGACCTTGGAATGACTCAGAAGGCACCATGGTGCTGGGAAGAAGTGACAGGAGTGCTCAGCACTACAATATCTCTATCACACCTTCCAAGGCTCAGGGTCCATTGCAGAAGAGGTGGTGGAAAGAATATAAGAGCCAAAGGAAGTGTAGGACGCCTTACAACGTGCTCCTCCAGACATAAAATGGCCTAGATATCCATGAACTCGCAGTGCCTGACACTACCTACACAAGACCATCATAATAGGAGGAAAAGATGATGACATCAAAATAAAAGAGAGACTGATTGAGATGGGGAGGGGATATGATGGAGAGTGGAGTTTCAAAGGGGAAAGTGGGGGGAAGGAAGGAATTACCATGGAATATTGTTTACAATTATGGAAGTTGTCAATAATAAATAATTTCAAAAAAACACCTAGCTTAATGGAGCTTCTACAGGACGGCTGGAGCTGCTTCAAGAAATAAACATCCACTACCACCTGGGCATTTTCAGGTGGATCCCAGTGGGCTCTCAGCCCTGCCCTTCCCCTCCTGAGAAAGAATGAAGGTACTCTATCATCCATTGTCTTGCTGCCCCACCTGGAAACTGGCTTCCTTTAGTCAGCTGCTAAGTATTCCTTACTATTCTGGAAGGACTTGCAATTTAGGGCAAAAATCATCTCCAAGATGCTCCCTTTGCTGTGTCCTTACACCTCCTTAACTGGGAAGACTTATGGGACCCACTGACTGAGAGCTCCAATGTTAGGCCCCAAGAGACCAAACCAAAATGGAGGAACTCATGCCACCACACGAAACCTAAACTGTTTCGGTCTAAGGTCTGACCTACTGGGGAATCTGAAAACAGAGGCTAGGCAAATTACCGAAAGAATAGTTTTCTAGAACATAAGACTCACAGCAGCCAATCAAAGGGAAGCTGAGCACCCGTGGTCATTCATGGGCGTTCCCTCTGCTTTAGCCTATGCAAAGATGATTCAACCTATGTTAACAAATACATTTCATGGCATTGTGCACCATTTTCCTGCACCTGTTCAAGCTACCTTGATTTTCCCTGACCTCCCAAGTTCCTCAATATTTGAAGATTTGTTGGGCATATTTTGATTGAGAATCTTAGTGTGTGAACATATTTCATACTGGTCCTATTCCCAATCGGGTTACACTCTGCCTCACCCCCATTTCCATTCACTGCGCTCCTCAGTGAGATTTTTCAGGATTCTTTTGCTGCATAGTCCTTGAACCACTATTAGAAATGAAGCAGATCTTGAACTCAATTTGTTGAAATTGTGTTTACACCCTGTTCAAAAAAGCACAGTGAGGGCTGGAGATATGGCTTAGCAGTTAAGTGCTTGCCTATGAAGCCTATCAACCCATGTTTTACTCTCCAAATCCCACATTAGCCAGATGCACAAAGGTAAGGGAAGAACAAGGTTGCACATACCCACTAGGTGGCACAAACATCTAGACTGCAGTGACTGAGCCCCTGGTGCACCAATTCTCTTTCTCTCCCCTCCCTTTCTCTGTCTGTGTGTGTGTGTCTCTCTCTCTCTCTTAAAAAATAAAAAAATAAAAAGTGCAGTGTGGTGACAAAGTCTACCTGACCTGGGTTACCTTAAGCCCATTTCTCTCACTGCGAAACAAGGACAATGGTAGCACCTTGTGAAGTCTTTTGTGACAGTTCTGTCAGCTGACGTGTCTTAAATGCATTCTATGAGGTACTCAGTTGGTATAGTTCTCTTCCCCCATCTCAATCTTGGCCATCATCTATCATCTATCACCGGTCCTACTTCAAAAGTCCTGAGAGCCCTGCCACCCATCTGTCCCTATGCCAATTTCCTCTCATCCACACCACCACTGCCAAGGCTTTGCTCCAACACACAGATTTGATTACATCACCTCCCAGCTAAAAGACCTCTGACAGCTATCACTTGCTCACGGGATCAAGTCCACGCTTCTTAGCTGTCATCCTAGGCCTTTGCAATCTGGCTTGCTTCTTCCTGTCACTGTACCCAAATGCCAGGCACCGTCTGTTCTAGTAATGAGCTCCCAAGCATGACTTCTATTTTCATGTCTCCCAGCTTCTGCTCACTGTGCTCCCACCAGTAGGCACCCTCCCGCAAAGCACCCCTATCAAAGTCCTCTACAGTTTCACCTCCTCTCTCTGCTCCCTGACATCAGCCCCAGAGCCAGCTCCTCTTCCTCCCTCTTCCTGTACAGTCTCCCAGACACCTCCTCTAGTGTGGGTGTGCATTTTTCTCAGGCTGACACACATGGCTGGGCCTCAAACTCTGACAGGCACCATGACAGTCCTCAAGAAGTATTTGTTGGAAAAATTAATGCCCAGCTTCCATCACCCTTGAACAAATGAAAATAGTTTCTAATCTGTCAAACAATTAACACCGTCATGGAAAAATCAGATCTCCAGAAATACAAGGGCACTCTATTTGTTGAGCTAGCCAAGGCTGCTCCTAATGAAGGGAGCAAAAAGGGCCTGTGCCTGTGAGCTCAGAACTCAGTCACTCACTGTCTTTCTATGTCCATGTCACAAGGGTAGGTGTGATGCTTTAGTCCCCCTGGCTCCATGTTTGCTATGTGAAGCTGGATGGTTGAAAGGGTTCCTCATGCCTAAACAAAGTACTTCAGAAGGGAAAAGACAATAAAACTATTCATAATAGGGAGAAAGTGTAAAAAAACTCAAGTGTAAGCCACACTTTAGTGTCCGTAGGGAATTCAGTTTGTTTTCAGAGAAAGGATGATATCGAGGCAGGAAGCATTGTAAGTCCTTGTCTGATTGAGCACTTGTACAAGCCAGATATGAAGCTAAGTGCCACAAGACCTGGAGACAACCAATAGAGGAGAACACTTCTCAGGACACCCATGCAAAGAGCATGAGTCCAACCTCCAAACCATTCCTTGAGGTCTTGTTCAAAAGAGACTAGGTCCGTTCCGCCCTTGTGCATGCCTTGGGTTTGTCCTGCTTTGCTTCTTTAAAGGCTGGAAATCAAACCCAGGGTATTGCACAACCCAAGCAAAGCTGGGCCACCAAGCTAATCTCCAGGCACACAAGGGTCTAACAAACACAAAGTTGGCACAGAGGATCCCTCACCCCCAGTTTGGCACTTTTCTAGGGAAGCCTACCTTCTTGGCTGGCAAGCGCTCTGTTCATAAATAAACATACATGCATGGCTTGAGTGTAGTACACAGAACTGCTCCATTTAAATAAAACAAAGTTTACTGTTCTAAACTACACTCAAGCAAAACACTTCCAAACCCTGAGCCACTCTCTTTTCAGTAAATAAATAGGCATTGTAAACACCAATTTTCATAAAAACCAGACAGCCTATTAGCAATATTCTTGTGCCAATGATAAAATACCCTTTTGGTTCTCCAGCCCCTTCTCTTCTATAAATCACCTACCTTGTGCTAGATATCAGCTCAAAATATTTTGTATTTTGTATTATTTAATTGTTTTAATATAAGCAACCAAACACCTATACAGACAACCTTGAAACTAAGTGCTTATTTGATCTGTAACACATTAACAATTTTTAAAACACTCAGAATAAAATCCATCCAACAACTGGTCCATCAAGTTGAATTTAAAGCACAGTAAGAGGAGGAGACAGGAAAAGAGGCTCAAGGATCTATGTGCCAAGTCCGATGGCAAGCAGTTATAGGATCTCGCCTTTGGTCCTGGCACAAACTCCAAGAAACAAGAATTACTAACCTCATTTTATAGACACAGACACAGGCCAAATCCATTTGCCAGAGGTACACATAAAACCAAGGTTCATCTGGCTTTAAAGCTCACCATCTTAGGGTTGGGGGCATAGCTTACCAATAGAGCACTTGCCTAGTATGGACAAGGCCTGAAGTTTAACCCGTTCACCTCCAAAAAGGGAGATGGGCATGGTGGCACATACCTGTAGTGGCAGCATTCAGGATGCTAAGGCACAAGGATCACTTGAGCACTTCAACCCAGGAGATCAAGGCCAGCTTGAGCATCATAGCAAGATGCTACTCCTTAAAAGAATAAAGGGGGGAGGAGATTTGCATGGTAGGTATAAAGTTCCTGTTCTGTCCAATACACGTTACTATTCCTAAAAGTCAAGTTTTCATGTACAAAGCAGCATGCCTTGCCAGCTAAGGGATTAAATATAAGAATGTGATGGGAAAGGCTTAGGTACTTGCCATTCAGTAGTAAAGCTATTCTATCATAGTAAGTTATTCTTCATTAACACACACAAAATTACTTTAAGGTTATTTTTGCCCCAGACACACAACAAGCACTTGGAAGACTACAGAGAAAAAAAAAAAAAAAGAGTAAAGGCTTACACAGCATAAAGTTAACAAAGTCAGCAATGATGGCAACTTTTACATGAAGTTCTGAGTTTCTAAGACCATGTACATATCAAATCACCACCTTGAGAGAGTCCTCAAATTTAAGTCTTAGATTGGCCTAAGCATTTATCAGGGAAGCATTAATTATAAGTCTCTCCAGGGGCTGGGAGATGGCTCAGTGGACGAAGCACCTTCCATGCAAAGGGGAATAATTGAGTTCAGACCCCAGCATCCATGGAAAATGCTAGCATCTGCAATCCCAGTGCACCCATGGTGGTAAGGGAGGCACAGACAGAAGAATCTTCTGGAAACTCAATTCAGCGGTGAAAATAAGAAGAAAGACCCTGCCTCAAAAAAAGCTGGTGGGGGGGCTGGAGAGATGGCTTAGTGGCTAAGCGCTTGTCTGTGAAGCCTAAGGACCCCGATTGGAGGCTCAATTCCCCAGTACCCATGTAAGCCAGTTGCACAAGGGCTTATGCATCTGCAGTTCATTTGCAGTGGCTGGAGGCCCTGATGTACCCATTCATTCATTATCTCTCTACCTCTCTCTCTCTCTCTCTCTCTCTCTCTCTCTCTCCCTCTTTCTCTATCTGTTACTCTCAAATAAGTAAATAAAAAATAAAAATTTTTAAAAAGCTGGTGGGTGAGGACCAACACCCCCAAAGTTGTCCACTGATTTCCATATGTGTGCCATAGCATGTGCACACCACACCCACACTCACAACACATATACAATCACATTTGCCTAATCCCCACCAAAAAAATGTACCTAGTAGAGGCAAAATTAATGCATATTCCTAAGTTATTGGGCTAAAAAAAAAAGAAATTTATACAATGGAATTTTATCATGACAGCTCAGCCTACCCTATCATTTGGAATAAAATTCAACCACCACATATGTTTAACACCCAAGCCACTTTACTCAAGAGACATATGGTTTACAGTCTTAGGTACAATATACTGTAAACTTACCCAGTTAAAGAGGCCAACTATTCACAATACCTTTCCATCACACCTGGAATTAATTCAACTTGCATCCCTTAAAATAAAACTAACTTCTAAACAAATTCTTCACTTATTTCTTTATCTTCAAAAAAGCTACTCCTTAAGAATTACTGAATCTAAATATCTGTTTCTAAAGCACACCAAAGAAGTATAGACAACCCATTTTTGAAGAAAACCATACAAAACTTTTAACTGGAATCTAATCCTGCTCTTAAACCTCATCTCCAGCTTTTAGAAAATATAAGGGACAAAGGGAAGAGGTAAAGAACACCAGAAAAAAAAGAAACAAAACAAATTCAGAATATAAGACAATCTATAAGCTCTTTGCTAAAAGTGGGGGGAAGGATAGTACTTTCTACATTAAAAAAAAAATTTAACACCACCACCACACAGTGCAATATGTGAACTTTGATTGATTCTTGGTGCCAAAAATCAAAAATGCCAACAAATAGCATTTGTGGGACAGTAAGATAATATTGGGAAATTACTGATAATTGATATGATAATGAGGTAGTGATTATTTTCTTTAAGTCCTTAGTTACAAATGCATAGTAAAGTTTGTAAAGCAAAATTACATGATACTTTGGATTTGCTTGAAAATATTTCACAAATTAAATAACTCAACAGTCATCGTTCTATGGCAAAAATATTCTTTACAACATATTGTACAGTTCCATGAATTTAAAAAATAACATACTTTGTTTTCCTTCTAAGATATTAGGAATATTAGATCTCAGTGTGCAAAAGTCTTGTTCTTTTAAAAACAAACAAAAGCCTGGTTTACTTTGTTTAATCCAAAATTTCCCATTTATTAGACTATAGAACTATTTTCCCTATATAACATGTACCGACTTTCTGAAAATAAGTTTCCCATGGACCTCACTTGGGGAATTGCTTATTTACCTAGTTGAATCATGTGCAAAACTTAAGAACCTCCAACAAGGTAGCCAGGATATGCTGGTACATGCCTGGAACCCCAGCACTAGGGAGGCTGAAGAAAGTGGATGATGAGTTTCAGACCAGCCTGAACTACAAAGCTGGACCTTGTACCAAAAAAGAATTTCAAAACTGCCACTTTGCAATGTAAGAGCTACCTACTGGTTTTGTGTCTTTTGCATCTATAATTATGTTTAGTCTAAGTTAACATGTTTTAATTTGTAAGTCTTCACAACATGAAATTCCACTGCAGACATGCACTCAATGAAGTTAAATTTCACTTATCCCTATCCATTTTCTTTTAACTAACAAAACAATAATTTGGGGAGGGAGTTATTTGGGGGTTTTTTGTTTGCTTGTTTTTGTTTTTCAAGGTAAGGTCTCTCTCTAGCCTAGGCTAACCTGGAATTCACCTATCTAGTCCCAGGCTGGCCTTCAACTCACAGCAATTCTCCTATCTCTGCCTCCCAAGTGCTAGGACTAAAGGCATGTGCTACCACGCCCAGCTAAGAATAATTTTAAACTCATACAAGTTGCCAGATCACACTTACTTTTCACTTTCAATACTATGTTGAGGTATTTCAAAAGAAGTCCAATCCACCTCAAAGACATAATTAGACAAGACAATCTAAAATGTGTATGGAAACACAAAAGACCACATAAAGCCAAAGCAATTCAAAGTAGAAGGAATGTAGCCAGAGGTATCATGTTACCAGACCTCAAATTATACTACAGAGCCATAGTATAAAAGACAGGATGCTACAGGCACCATATCCAAAACATGTGGGGGGAAAGGGGGCAATAAATAGCCTTTTCAATAAATAGTGGTGACAAAAATGGAGATCCTTGTGCAGAATAATGAAAATAGATCTGTATCTCTCACCCCACACAAAGATTATTTCAAACTGGATCAAAGATATTAATTTTAAAACAAAAATAGGGCTAGATAGATGGTTTAATAAATACTGTGCTTGCTGCACAAGCATGAAAATCTGGTTAGTGTAGTGGGCATCTGTAATCCCAGCATACCTACGGCAAGAAGAGAGGTGGAAACAGAACCATCTGCCAGAAACTTGCAAACCAGAGAAGACAAGTGATGAACAACGACAGACCCTACCTCAAAAGAAGTGGAAGACAACAACTGACACAATCCAAATTATACTCCGACCTCCACATGCTTGCTGTGGCATGCCCACATGCACACACATGAACATGCACCCCCCCCCCAAAAAAAAACCTGAAACTTGTTAGGGGAAACACTTAAGGATGGAGTTGAAGGCCAGAAAGTTCTGAATATAGCCCTAACAGCTCAGGAAATAAGCAGAGTGAACAGCATACAGAATGGGAGGTAATCTTTGCCAGCTATACTTTAGAAGAGGAATTAGTATCTAGAATATATAATAAACTGAATAAAGTAAACACTAAAAAAACCCTCATCGGGGCTGGAGAGATGGCTTAGTGGTTAAGGCACATGTCTACAAAGCCTAAGGACCCTGGTTTGATTCTTCAGGTCCCATGTAAGCCAGATGTGCATGAAGTGCATGCATCTGGAGTTCGTTTGCAGTGGCTAGAGGCCCTGGCATGCCCATTCTCTCTCTCCCTCTCCCTCTCTCTGTCTCTAATAAATAAATATAAATATTTTTTAAAAACCCTTGTCAATCAATCAATGGGGCAACAAACTAAACAAAGAGTTCTCAGAAGAAGTACAAATGACCAATAAATATTTTTTAAATTTTTTTGTTTATTTTTGTTTATTTATTTGAGAGCAACAGACAGAGAAAGAGGCAGAGAGAGATAGAGAGAGAGAGAATGGGTGCGCCAGGGCTTCCAGTCACTGCAAACGAACTCCAGACGCGTGTGCCCCCTTGTGTATCTGGCTAATGTGGGCCCTGGGGAATCGAGCCTTGAACCTGGGTCCTTAGACTTCACAGGCAAGCGCTTAACCACTAAGCCATCTCTCTAGCCCTCAATAAATATTTTTTAAAAGTGTTCAACATCCCTAGCCATCAGAGAAATGCAAAGTAAAACTACTTTGGGATTCACTCTCACACCATTCTGAATGACCATCATCAAGAACACAAATGACAACAAATGCTAGCAAAGATGTGAGAAAAGAGGAGCCCTTATCCATTCTTGGTAGAAGTTTAAACTAGTACAACCACTATGGAAGTCAGTGAGAATGCTTTTCAAAAAAACTAAAAGGAGGGCTGAAGAGATGGCTTAGAGGTTGAGGTACTTGCCTGCAAAGCTTGAGGACCCAGATTCGATTCCCCAGTATCCATGGAAATCCAGATGCACAGGGTAGCACATGTGTCTGGAATTCATTTGCATTGTGGCTAAAGGCTCTGGCATTCCCATTCTCTCTGTATCTGCCTCCCTTCCTGCCTCCTTTCCTCCAGGTCCCTGTCTCTCTCTCTCTTTCTCTAATAAATAATTTTTAAAACAAAAACCTAAAAGTGGAACTACTACTACATACTATTCATGGACGTAACCGAAGGAGTCCACTTCCTACTGTCCAGGTACTTCACATCCAGGTTGGCTGCTACTCTATTCACAACAGCATGGAAATGGAGCCAGCCTAGACATCCATTAGTAGATGAGTGGATAATGAAGGAGTGGCATATGTACACAATGAAACTTTATTCATCTATAAAGAAAAATAATATGAGATTTGCATAAAATTAGATATAACTGGAAGACACTATAATTTATGATAACCTAGGCTCAGAAAGTCAAACAATATATGTTGTCATATGCAGATACTAGCTTGTAAATGTGAAATATGTTTATCTAGGTGTCAGTAAATGTGGGTAAAGGCTACACACTAGCAAAAAGGTCCACGAGGGTTGGAGAGATGGCTCAGCAGTTAACACACTTGCCTACAAAGCCTAACAACCCAGGTTTGATTTCCCAGTACCCACATAAATCCAGATGTACAAAGTGGCACATTCATCTGGAGTCTGTATGCAGCAGCTGGAAGAAACCATGGCATGCCCATTCTCTGTCTGTCTCTCTTTTATCTCTCTCTGCTTGCAAATAAATTAATTAATAATTTAAATCAGAAAGAAAGAAAAAAATGAAAAAGGTCCACTAGACTGCAGAAAAGAGACTTTAAGGGAAGGGAAGAGAAGAAGACAATAGACCAATGAAGTGGAAAGTGGAAAGTTGGGGATAAAAGGGTAGAGTAGGGTCAGGAGATTGGAGGGGTGGAGATCAACCAAAACTAAGCGTGTATGAAAATGCCACAAGGAAACCTGTTAATTTGTAAGCTAACTTCGAAAAAAAATATAAAAAAGTAAAAAACACCACTCGAAACTCATTCAGAGTCTTTCAGATACTACTTAAGTGTTTCCCATAATTTACCTCAGAGGCATTCTTCGTATAAATGGGTCTTTGGATACTTAACCAACTGGATCCCAAAAGATTCACCTAATCACACACTGTATGCACTCTACAGCTAAGTGTTTTATGTAACCTTCAACTAGTATCTGTAGATCTTCAGAGAAAAACTATATCCCATTCTATTTAGGATAGCCAATGCTCTAAAAGTTTATGGAAATATACTCGAGAGAAAACAAAAATGACTAACAAAGAAATATGAAGTAGAAATCACCACAAAGAAATGATTAAATTTTGTGTCTCCCCCGTCTATAGAAGACAATTGGTGATGTTCAAACACTCATATACATTCTGCCATTTGACCCTCAGCACTCTGGAGAGCTGTCTGTTTTCCACTTTAACAGCACAGACAGCTCCATTTGAAAGCCAACAGCTCCTCAACCCTCATCAAGCCTTTCAGAATGCCAGCTGAACAGTGCCTAAGTCCATCATGCCCAACCAGAAGCTCCAGCCAATACTGCCAGTGTCATGGAGGATACCTCCCATGATTTTGCTTAGAGATAATTGCAGACAGCTATTTAACCACAGGCATTGAGATCTTCCTGCATCCCAGCCAGGTATGGATACTCATGCCTGTAAATCCTTACACTCAGAAGGAAGAGGCAGAAGGATCAAGAGTTCAAGGCTAGCCTTGAATAGTCAGTGTGTTTGAGGCCAGCATGGGCCACTGGAGGCCCTTTGTAGACAAAAACAGCAACAAAAAAATCTACATACATTTCACCCATCAGGCCTTTTGTGTTACATCACAAAAAAAGGCGAGGGGGTCTTCTTTGAATTCACTGCACTGGCCTAGGATTGTGCAATGTTTTTTATACCATCATCCCAAAGAGCTTCCCCTACTGTCACCCTGACTGTATGTGACTTATATGATGGTCTCACAAACATTTTGGATCATGCAGACCTATGCATAAAAAAATTAAAAATATAATCCAAACACACATACTTTCTATCTAATTGTGAATAATGAAAACACTAGAGTTATGAGTTACATATTTATAATGAAATAAAATTCATTAAAAATTTTTAAAGGATGAGATTTAAGCAGTAGTTTTATTTTATTCTTATTAATAGTATAAATTCATATACAATTTTTGTGCTAACTTGTCAAACTTGATTTCCTAACCACTTTAAGGTATTTTGTTATATAAGTTTTATTAAATACATATGACACATATATTCTAACAGTTTATTATTAGCAGTATATCATTATTCAATACTTTTTTTGCAAGAATCTTTTTAAGCTACTTGCCCATTTTGTGGGGATCCATGTAATTAAAACTAGTTAATCTGGGCTGGAGAGATGGCTTACTGGTTAAGGTACATGCCTGCGAAGCCTAAGGACCTAGGTTCAATTCTCCAGGTCCCACGTAAGCCAAGTGCACATAGTGGCACATGTGTCTGGAGTTTGTTTGCAGTGGCTACAGGCCCTGGCATGCCCATTCTCCCTCTATCTCTCTATCTCTCCCCCCCCCTAATAAATTAATAAAAATAAATCTTTAAAAAAAACTAGTTAATCCATTTAAATGGATCAAGCTCTTCAAAGGCAAGAATAAGAATGGGAGTACTACTGTCAACTCTATCAGGTTGTAAGGAGACCCTCACAAAACCTCATTAACAGGAATCTGTCAGATAAAGCACCCAGTGTCCACCCATATATAAATATTAACAAAGCCTTTGTTTTCTAGATCAAGTTCTGATGTTTTCTTCCCTCCTATGTTGGCTGATCTTATCTATTACACTTCACCTTGGCGTTCACAGTCTCAGACAACAATAAAAATGTTTTCTCTGAGAGTCATGGCGGTTCTGGGGTTGGTTAATTCAGCAGCTAAGAAGTCACTGTGGCTTTCAGTGCCTTCACCCTTTTCACTCTGTGATTTGTTCCCTTGTGCTGACTATATAAAGTTCCTGATAAGGCAAGACTCAATAGATGTTACATAGGTACTCATGAGTCAGTCATTGACCACAGGTGTGGTTTTACTAAACTTGTCTTAGCTTAGTGAAGATTCACTCCCCATGGCAGAGGAATGCTCAGCTTACCCACAAGTACATGGTCAGTAGGCAATTAAAAGCAAAATTATGATGGGAAGTCATGTGGCAAGTTTACTATAGGAATGGCCTCCCAATGGATCATGTCACTGCAAGATCCTCAAATGAGTTAGGCCTAGGAAGAAGAATCATGCAGCAGAAGCCAGCTCCAAATTCCATACCCCAGGCAAATAAACAGTGCTTGGCTTACAAGGAGCAAGGGAAGCCAGAAAGGACCAATGATGTTGCTATGTAGACAATTGACCATCCCTATGCATGTGGAACAAGCGAAGAAAGAAATTTTATGTCTACAGACTTCTTCATTCACACATGTAGGTCCACATCAGCAAGCACTCAATAAACATTAATAATTGATGTCACTAATCTCAAGTGATTTAGCACAAAGTCTGGCAGCGAGAGAGCATGTTATAGGCTACATGGGAATGATGACCAGCTCCAAGTTGTCAGAAGTAATTCAATAGCCCCTGATGTGAATGCCTGTATTTGCAGCAATGCAAAGCCATGCCAGATGTGGGCAACACTGTGCACTCAAGACTACAGGGGTGTGCATCACAAAGACACTGAGAATGTTCATATCTTTGGCATATTGGTATGTTGTTATGACGAGTAATACTACTTATGGAAATATATACTGTGCCGGCTGACTCTTTTTGTTTACCAACTCCCCACCACCTTCCAGCTACAATAATCTCCTCTGTGGAACACTGTACCCCCACATTTCCATCTTGTGGGCCTAATGGGCACTGCGGACTAGACCTCTTCTGTGGCTGGCACCAGGCCAATGTGGGTTCTCTTCATGATTTTCCCAGATTGGCACTACAGTTCCAAAGTTTTGGCATTGCCAGGAGTCAACACTTTGCTGGGTCATAGTGATTTAATGATGGGGGCATCCCATGTGAGTTAAAGGGCTTGAATAATCTAAAAGAGATTTCTTACCAAACATACCTAAACAAATTGGACTGTTAAATAAGTGATGGTAACATGTGCAATGGACTTACTACCCAGCCATCAAAACAGAGCCAAAAGGGCTGGTGTGATGGCTTAGTAGTTAAGGCACTTGCCTGCAAAGCCTAAGGACCCAAGTTCAACTCTCCAGATTCCATGTAAGCCAGACACACAAAGGTGAGGCAAACACAAGGTTTCACATGCCACTAGGTGGCACAAGCATCTGGAGTTCGATTGCAATGGTGTGCCAATTCTCTCTCTCTCTCTCAAAATAAAAATAAAGAAAAAGAAATAAAAAATAAAAGAAAATGGGTTCTTAAAAAAAAAAAAAACAGGGCCAAAGGATGAGCAGAGGGAATGAAAGTATGACATGTGATGGGAAAAAAATATATCACATATGCATACACTATACTCTAAACCATGCAAATACCCGTAATGCCCCTTCCTATGTATGATCTTGTTCATGCACATTCAAAAGTGTAAGTAATTTAGAGTCGCATTTTGCATCAGTATGACCTTCAGATGAAAAGGTCACAGTCAACCCTTGCTTCAAGTCTTCCCAACCCCCAACCACAAAAGAGAAGAGCTACTCTTCACCACAAGTGTGTAACCCCTGGCGTGCTGGGTAGTGCAGGTTAGGGCGCAAGTCACTGGTGCTGTAAGCCAGATGGCTGAGCACCCCAGGTTCCATCTATTCCAACAATAGCTGGGAGATTTTTAATCTAACAGATTCCCTAATATTAATTGCAAAATCTGTGTTGAAATCCATGGACTATTTTATCTCTGCAACACTTTCCTTACCCTTGACATTCTTACCTATGGGATACTTCTTTCCAGAGCATTCTCCTTGACCACATACACACACACACACACACACACACACACACACACACACACATATGAGCTGCAAGAGCTCTTAAAGACAACACTCATTCTAAAAGAACAACCCGCCGGGCGTGGTGGCGCACGCCTTTAATCCCAGCACTCGGGAGGCAGAGGTAGGAGGATCGCCATGAGTTCAAGGCCACCCTGAGATGACAGAGTTAATTCCAGGTCAGCCTGGACCAGAGTGAGACCCTATCTCGAAAAACCAAAAAAAAAAAAAAAAAAAAAAAAAAAAACAAATAAAAGAACAACCCTCACCAGCAACACAGCCCACCAAATCAGAACTTCTTTCACTGTCATAGAAAATGTCTTCTGAAAGTCTTCATTAAGACCATTCCTCTGGTTTAAAAAACCTACAACCAGCCAGGCATGGTGGCACACACCTTTAGTCCCAGCACTTGGGAGGCAGAAATAGGAGGATTGCTGTGAGTTCAAGGCCAGCCTGGGACTACATAGTGAGAGTTCCAGATCAGCCTGAGCTAGAGTAAGACTCTACCTTGGGAAAGAAAAAAAAAAACAGTCTTCCTCTTGGCCGCTGGCTGCTCCTGTCCCCTTTTAGTAAATTTATATGAGTCTTTGAACTTTACTAACAAATACTGCTTCACAAAAAGTTCTTCTCGTTTGGAAATGCCAGTCAGTCAGTCAACAAATAAATGACTGAGTACTGTTACATCCCCTCTAGAAGGTTAAGCCACATTTTTTAATATTTTGAAAAAATCCTCTGAGAATAAATTTAAAAACTGAATATGAATCCAGACACTGTGTCACACACCTGTAATTCCCAGCCTCAGGAGGCTGAGGAAGAAAGAGCTCCAGTTTGAGGCCAGACTGGGCCACATAGTAAGACCCTGTCATAAAAATAAACACACATAAGTAAATATATAAAAGGTTTACATTGACAAATTGCACAAACAGTTTTATGTTTTGTGCATTTTCATGTTTGAGCTTAGCATGTAACTTCATGTTTAGACTTTTTTTTTTTTTTGGTATTTTCAAAGCAGGTATAACTTCATTTTTGAACCTGTTAACATCCAAGGGACACAGAGTGCTGCTCATTGGGACAGCATGTGTTTAACACATATAAAGCCTTCAATTTGATTCCCAGCACTTCCAAAAATACAAAGAAAATTCTAATCTGCTTCCAAACTGGGGTTCTGACTACACTAAATAGACAAGTTTGATACAGTGAACAAAGAGTGAAAATGGATCACCTACAATCTACGACTTCTCTACCACCTATAGTATAGCATACAGAGGGCTTTCCCCAACACGCAAGGTGCTGCAAAATCAAGTTAGCCAGTCATCAATAGAAAGAGCCAACCGCCCCAAGATAGACATACTCATCCAGGTTTTATAATTAGGCTGAGAGACATGAAGATGAAAGGCAAATGGTATGTTCATTTCTTACTTAAAAAATAAGTAGATTTACGCAGAGCTCTCCTTAAGAATGTTCTCTGGGCTACACATCTGGATTATAAATCATGTTAGACCCTGAAGCCTACTTAATAAAAGAAGTTGAAAATAAACAAATGATTAGTTGGAAGTATGTGACTTTCTGAAAGTCTCCTAGGGAGAAAGTTTTATTATCATTATTAGTGAACTGTTTTTAATCCTTCACATCAAAGCACAGATATTAACCCGAAGGTTCTGAAACCAAAACAACCCACAAATGAAATGCTAGGAGAAACTGCCACATGCTCACATGAGTCTGTTTGTCAGGTTTTAGCCAATTCACAGGTAAACTGTATGAATACAGAGAGGTGTGGGCTAAGAATGGGGAAGAGTCAGGAGATCTGCTAGGCTGAAGTTCAAATCTACCATTCACAGATGACAGTTGGAAAGCTGATCACCTTCCTGGGTCTTGGTTCCCTCAACTGAGAGCTCAGGGATGAAATATATAATAAGCCCTTTATAAACCCTGTTGTTCTATTCTAATATTACCACACAGGCACCACCATCCCTACAATTCCCAAACTCTTGGAGAGCAACAGGACTTTAGGGTTGCAAGGTAATCTGATTGTAGGGATGATAAAGGCGACAAAAACAAAATCCAGAAAGGTTTGTAAATTGGAGGTAGGGCACAATTTTACCACCAATGAAATATGGATGTAAAAGACAGTTCAAAACAAAGCCATGTTAGGGACTCACACAAATAAATACCCATTGTATGTGAGCAAGAGTACACGTTTTGTTTTTGAGCATGCATTTTTTTTTATTCCTGTAAGTTACAAGTTAAAATTTCCATAATAAAAATAGTCTTTCTCCCTTCTTCCCCTCCCCCCCCCACCCTTACTCTGCTGGGGGATTGAACCCAAGGCCACATGTATATTGGGCAAGCCCATAAAGCCATTTTCCTGACTGAAACTCTCTGCTCTATTCTTTTTTTTCTCAGCTACTCTTAGCCTAAGAAAAGCAAAACAACTGGGTTAGAAATATCTATTGGAAACATAGACATAACATGAACCTCCAGCTATGCTGGCAGTCCTCATAATAAGGATTACAGCTCTACTACCCAGGAGACATAGCTTTTAATGTTCTCAGGAAGATAAAGAATTACTCAGCAATCCAGAAGAGAAGTTGCCTAAAAATGGACAATTTAGTCAAAGCAATTCCATTGTGTCTAAAATTGCACCCTCAATCACCCAGTATCAAAAACTCACTATAGCATCGAATAAACTGTGTGTGGTTAAAGAGACAAAATGTTCCTGTGGCTGTTATGGGAGCAGAAAAGGGCTGACTATGAATCTGTTATGTTTCAGCTACACGATGAACATGAATTATGATAATTTAGACATTCTGGTGGTTAGACCAAGAAAGCAGGAAACTCAACACTTCCAAGTTCCAACAAAAGTTAAGTCTGTGGCACCAGAACTATAAGACAGGGCCATGAAATGTGACCTAATTTATTTCTGGACGTTCCTGCCTCCTTCAAAATCCATGACCCTGTTTCCCATCCCTTACTGTCCAATGCCTGGAGAGCATTCATTCACTTGGCAGTTAATAAGAACAACTGTCTGAGAAGTCCTGAACAGTCCCATGCCAATTTCCTTTACTCGCCATGCTTTTCTTTGTAAAACCACCAGGATCACCCTATGATGGTTTTTTGTCTGACATTCTTGTAAACACAAACTTTTCAGAGCTGGTTTACTGTAGGAAAGATCCCTGTGCGCTCTCTACGCAGCTCAGATGAGAAAAACAGCAAGAACACTACGATCATGACCAATTCTCAAGCTCCCATAAATTCTTTCATTCCCAAGCAATCAAGCAGCAGCTGTTAAAATCCAAGACTCTTTCTTCCTCATAGCTGATCTGAAATACTTCCAGGCTGGCCAGAGAAGCTACACCAGAGTTTCTTCTGCTTCCCCTCCCCCGGAGTGCCAGCCTGGCAGAAATAAAGATGACCCAGGAAGAGGGGGGGGGGGGAGGAGGAGAGAGGGAGAGAGGGAGAGAGGGAGAGAGTAGCGGATCTGAGGAAAGCAGAGATGCAGACTTCGTTCATTTCCACCACAAAGGAAAAGCAACCATCTGCCAAGCTAACCAGGTTGCTCCTTCCCTCCCCCACCCCCACATTAACTTCTGTGATCCGGTGCGCCTGGCATTGCCCGAGTTCGCGACCTCGGTCCCGAGCCCTCTTCTCAAAGACTGAGCCAGGAGCTTCCTTGTGCGTCAGCGGTCCTTTGCCTTGTCACCCGCCGGGACGCCACTGCTGGGGTCAAGTTCAAGACGAAGGCACCCTCCTCACCTCCCGGAGTTGACTCGGGGCGGTATCAGGGTATCAGGGCTACGGAGCAGAGGTCCCCTCCGGAGGCACACCGATCTGGGGCTGCCAAGACTGAGCCGAGGCGGCTGGGAGAGGACCGTCACTGAGCCCCGCGTCCCCCGCCCCCGGGCCACCCGATCCCTTCTACCTGGCCACCGCCGCATTTCCTCCCGGAGCCTTTGCACAGTAAGTCAAGTAAGTTTGCAGAACGCCAGTCCAGGGACCTTTCTGTGTGCAAACCTGCCACACAATGCCTAGGGCTTCCTTCCACACCAGCCGTGCCGGAAAGCAGCCGCGCCAAGCGGGGGGGGGGGGGGGGGGGAGGACTCACGCCCTGCACCCCATAGTCCTCCAGGAAGAAGCCGGGTCCTCATGATACCTCCCCCCAAAAGTAACCGCTCTGAATGCAAGATCAAGGGCATTCACGCTTTCTCAGCTTCCCTCACTCCAAGAAAAAACCCTCAAGGTCTCTCCCAACTCACCCCCCACCCCGCCCCGAGCCAAGGGAAGAGCGGGCATAAATAAGCTAACCGCAATGCTCCTGGCCCGTCGGCGTGGGCAATGCCATCTTCCCCGGCTGAAGTTCGCTCCAACTTCGCGCCCCGCGCAGCGCGACACCCGCGACCCCGCGGTGCCAGGCGAGCCTCGCCCCCGCCCCCGCCGCCCCCGCCCCGGTACCAGGCGCAGCCCGGGTCGCTGCTATGCCCGAGAGGTTCCCGGGGAGGTGGGCTAGGGGACGAGCCGGCCGGAGGTGGTGTGGAAAACTCCGGCGTGCCCGCGTGGTCCCGATGTCCCCAACCCCGGCTCCGCGGTGACCGGCTAGGGCCGGCCTGCACCGCCTGCCCAGCGGCGCCGAGATCAAGGCCGGGAGCGCCCAACATGTCTGTGCCTATCCCCGGAAAGCTCCCGGGTGTGCCCGGCGGACGAGGGGCCGCTCCGAAAACTTTCCCACACGCCTTTCCACGCTCCCCATCACCCAGGCTCGCTCCCCCGCCGGGACCTCGTACCCACGCCGCAACCCCTCCGCGGGCAGCCGGCCCCGCACCGCAGGCTCGCGGCGGAGCTCGGGAGTTACCTGCCGGGAAAGTTTCCAGCCGGGCGGCGTGCTTCCCCACCCCCAGGGCCCGGCCTCCCGGCGCGGCCGGCTCGGCGCTCCGCGGCTGCCTCGGCACCGGCACCCGACGCTCGGCGGCCCGCAGCTTGCCACAGGCTCGGCGGCCCGTCCCCCCGGCTCGCTCGGCCCACACCCGGGCCTCATTGGCAGCGCCAATCCCCGCCCTCGCGCGTGTTCCCGAAGGCACCTTCCTCTCGCGCGCCCGCCCGCCCGGCCGCGCCCCTCCCCGCCGGGAGCCGCGGCCGCTCCGGAGAGCCGCCGGGGCGCGGCGAGGCGCGCGCACTCCCCTCCCGGCTCCTCCTCCTCCCCGAGCCCGGTCCCCGCGGGCGGGCGAGCCCCTAGCTTCCCAGGAGAAGGCTGGTCCCCTGGGGGGGTGGGGAGCGGGGGGCGCTGGGCCGGGCGGGATGATTCATAGGTTTCTTTTCATCCTCCCCCCCCCCAACCCTCCTTTTGCAGCCTCTTTCAAATCAATAAAGTGACCCGGCCTTGCGCCTTCTTCGCGTTCAGAAAGCATCCGAGGAGGACATATGGGAGCAATTAGCCAAGCTGAAGTTTCCGTGGATGCCTCGGGATGGCTTGTGTGGCCTTGTTGGGTTTTCTTCCCCTCGCTGAACTAGACGCAAACACTCACGCTCACTTTCTGGGGCCAGGATGAGCTAAGAGAGATGCAAAGGATAAAAATGCATTCTGGCCAGCTGCATTCTTTTCTTTCCGCAAAGTGAATTAGCATCGCTCAAGGACCAGTGATTGCCCAGGCATCCCTGGAGTGGGGGGGGGGGGGGGGTCTGTGGACTCACCCTACTGGCGGTGCTGTCTAGGCTAAGTCCACTGGCTTCCTTGTTGGGAGGAGGGAGACATGGAGAAGGAGCACAGACAAAGATGCTATTATTATGTCCTGCTGGTGGCAGTAAATTAAACTCCCTAGTTCCTAAAATGTTTTGTTATTCCTCAGCAGAGCAAAAGCTAGAGTAGGAGCTAGGCATCTGGGAGTCCTTGGTTCTCCAGAACCTCCCCGGAATCCAGGCAGCTAATTTAGCATGGGATGTTGGGCCCATTCCATCACTAAAACCCGGTGGACCAGCTTTCCTTGCAGAAGGATGAACTAGAGCAAGACTGTGCACAGGCTGCCCCATCTGTGTGCCTGCAGCAGAGAATACAGAAGTTGCTATAAATGGGTTTATTGGCAACCTCTAACCTTTGCTGTGGCAAACCCGCCTTTAAAGACAACTGTGTTTTAAACAAGTTTCTCTATAAAAACTTCAACCTAATGCCGAGCTTCCCAATATAAATATACCAGCAGGAACGGTATCCATATTTAAAGTTCCTGTAAAAAGAGAGAATAAGAAAAAACATTCAATATCTCTATCATAAATAAAAGATGGCTGATATGTCGATACTTAACGTGTGAAAGTATCAGCACCTCCAAAGTCTTTCTCAAACAAAGCAGGATATGAATATCCAAGAGAAAGACTGTAAGCCAGGAAAGTGTTTTTACTTCTTTCTCCACTCTGAAATGTTGTCCTGTTGTTGAAAAATATTCCATTAATTCCATAATGTTCCATTAACTCCTCTTGAATGTGTACAATTTACCAGTCTTTCTACAACAGAGGATAAAGTCAGAAAGCAACCATAACAAGAGAATGACCCAAACAAAAGACAAAACCCCAGTAGTCTACTCTGAAAAACTAAGATGTAAGAGAAACAGCCCCCCCAAAAAATAATAATAATTAGGACAGTTTTCTGCTCCAGATTTCTTTAAAATGGGTGAAATGTGTGATAAATTAAATTCATAATGTATACCATTCTTCTGCCTCTTCTCAGCCACATTTCCAACTTTTAATGAAATTGCTTTAATTGGACTTTGAAAGCAACCAAAAAACTTTCTTCCCCACTACCTTCAAAACTGGCTAAGTTACAAATAGGAAATCACATAAAATGAGTATGTTGATTTCCAGCATCATCTTTCTTTTTACTCAAAAAAGTTTGTTTTTATAGTTTCAGAAGTGACTAGTCACCAAAGAAGTCACTTCATCACTGCCTAGTTAGGAGTGTTTAACATCCTAAACAGGCAGAGAGCTGGCAATCTGAAATGTGTACAGGGAAGGGCCCTGTCTCCCCTTCTTCCTGCAGTGTTTATATAATCCAAACTACATATGTTATTAAGCACAATCTGATTACCAGCTCTAAACAGCTATTACTACAGTACATTGTGCTAAGGACCTCAAAACTGCCTTAGGTTGTGAGTGAAAATGATACATTTTAGAAAAGTCAAGGCCAAAATATAGAGTAAAAAAAAAATTCATGGATGAAATAAAAAGGGGGCTTATATGAAGCTCAGTTCTGTAAGACAACTTTAACATTTTCTAAGCAACTTGTTAGCTGAGCACAGGTTCAAACAATGAATTTTAGTGCTTTCTTAGAATCCCCTTTTTTCTTAAGCAGTAAAAGATGCTTTTAGTTAGTTGCTGGGGTTTTTTGTATTTTTAGGGAGAGGAGGAGCAAGAATCACCACTTGGTTTTCTTGGGGTTTCTCTGCTCAATCTATGCAGTTTTAAAAAATCTCTTTTAGGGCTGGCGGGATGGCTTAGCAGTTAAGGCACTTGCCTGTGAAGCTTAAGGGCCCAGGTTCGACTTCCCAGAACCTACATAAGCTAGATGCACATGGTGGCGCATGCATTTGGAGTTCATTTGCAGTAGCTAGAGGGCCTAGTGTGCCCATATTCTCCGCCCCCCCCTCTAATGAATAAGTATTAAAAACTCTTGTGTTACGTATCTGTTGATAATAGCTGGGGAAAAAAATAAGATAGAACTGTAGATCACATGAATTTTATATGTCACACACATTCCCCAAACATACATAGATTTCATTTTTAAATTTCTCATCAGGTTGCCAGCAGTGGTGGCATTTCTCAGCAGAATGGAAAACAACAAATAATAACTGGTTATTTTACAATTTGCTGCCCAAGGCAATAGGCTGAGAAAGGCGTGAGAAAAGAATGTGCTTTGTGAGTGTTAGTATACCCTTGGCCTTGCTCAAATTCCTAAATACTTCTATTTTAAATCAAGCCTAAGTTGGGATCGTAGCCAGTGCTTTTTATGGTATGTGATGTATAAAACATATAGGAAGAAGTGAAATGTTTACAAATTAAATACAAAATCCATGACAAGACTTAAAAAATTAATAATAAGGCAAGGTGAGAAAGCCAGACTTAAGCACACAAACACTTTTCTCCTTCCTTGGCGGGCCTTTTCATGTTACAAGATCCTTTGCTCTATTCATTCCTTCTCTATTTTTTCACATTTTGAAGAAGGAAAAATTTAACAACATAGGGAATAATAAAATAAATTGGGTGTATTTAGAAATCAGTTGGGAAAAGCAATGAAATTAAATACCCCTGTACAGTCCCTGCATGTGCAACGATCCGTGGTCATGTGCGTGTGCCAGCACCATGGTCAGATGTGGGCTACCAGCAGACATCCATCCAGGGAGATGGAAAGTCATTGCTGTGCTCAGCTAGTCAGCCTGTTAAATTGAAGGAGTCACGGGACATATAAACCCTGCAGGTCTAGTGCATGGCCTACCACTGCTGGAGGAACTCATCCGCCATGGGGGAGACAGTGATTTATTTAAGTCAATAGGAAATGTGCTGAGGGAGGGAAGTAGGACCACAGATTCAAAGGTTCACATTTCCTTGTAAGAATGTGGGACTAACTGAAGTCCCAGCAGAGTCTGCTTTAAGTGGCATACAATGTGACTAACAGCTTTGTTGTTGCTGGCGTTTGAGACAAGGTCTCACTGTGTAGGCTTGAACTCAAAATCTTCCTGCCTCAGCCTTCCCAATGGATTACAGACATGGACCACCACACCCAGCTAATGTTTACTTGAATCTTCTGTTTGTGAGATGGTCTAAAGAGGGAAACAGGAATTTTCTCTTTTCAGGAAAAGTAAGGTAATGAAAAATGTTGAATCTTGTGCTTGCTTTGGCAGCACATATACTAAAATTGGAACCAATACAGAGAAGAGCAGTATGGCCCCTGTGCAAGGATGACATGCAAATTTGTGAAGCATTCCATGTTTTTAAAGAAGACATTAAATACCTAATTCCAGTTTGAAAAAAGGATGTTGAGCCTGGTTACAACAACTTGAAAAATAATGGTCTAGAGCTGGAGAGATGTTTAGTGGTTAAGGCACTTGCCTGTGAAGCCTAAGGACTCATGTTTGACTCTCCATGACCCACATAAGCCAGACACACAGTTGCAGTAGCTGGAGGCCCTGGCCTGCCAATTCATATTCTCTCTCTCTCTCTCTCTCTCTCACATGATTAAAAAAATGGTCTATTAACTTTGAGGATAAAGGATACATTTTAATAATCTCTTCCTTGGGAATGTCCCTATTTTCATCAGACTTTGCAGGAAAAGGCACCACAATTGGAGTCATAATATGCAGGCTCTGGTTCTAGCTTGTGCTCTGTTTCTGAGTACTGGAAATTCACAGTTTTTTTCAACCCACTTCTTAGTCTCTGTGACCAGGAGCAGAGCACAGAATCCTGCCTCCCATGTCTATTAGAAGATTAAATGAGATAAGGTTTATAAAAAGTAATTAAAACTTATAAAATAATCCATAAAAGTTGATTTCTAATGACTAGACAAGGTGTTTCTCCTCCCCTATTATAACCTGGAACCATGCTGGTTAGAGTAACACTCTAAGGGTTTGATCAGAATAGTCCAGAATGCCCACACTTTCACTCTGAAGAAGAGTCACTTAAAGATGATCCAGTCCTAAATAATAACTCCAGTCAAGTTTTCCTCTAGGGGTAATTGGTAGTTCATGTCTCAAACAGTAGCTGGTAGGAGCCATTTACCAAGATGTATTTTTTCTACTGTTTTAGTGTTAAAAGACGAAAGTTTGTGGTAAATATCCTATGTTAGTGTACCTTTGCTTCATGCAGACTAATGTATGATTTTTTTATTTTTATTTTTTATCAAAGAGAGAGAGAGGGAATTGGCTCACAAGGGCCTCCGGCGACTGCAATTGAACTCCAAATGCATGCATCATCTTGTGTGCATGTGCAACCTTTGCACTTGCGTCACCTTGTGTATTTGGCTTACATGGGACCTGGAGAGTCAAACATGAGTCCTTAGGCTTCACAGGCAAGTGCCTTAACAGCTAAGCCATCTCTCAAACTCTGTTTTTTGTTGTTGTTGTTGTTTTTAATTTTGAGGTACTTTCTCACTGTAACTCATGCTGACCTGGAATTCACTATGTAGTCTCAGGGTGGCCTTGAACTCATAACAATCCTCCTACCTCTGCCTCCTGAGTGCTTGGCTTAAAGGCGTGCACCACCATGCCCAGCTAAAAGTTCTTTTCTTAAAAAAATTATTTATTTACTTTAGAGAGACAGACAGAGAGAGTATAGGTGCTAGAGGACCCCCTGCCACTGTAAACAAACTCCAGACACATGTGCCACTTCATGTATCTGGCTTTACGTGGGTACTGGGGAACTGAACCCAGGCCATCAGACTTTACAAGGAAGTACCTTAATTGCTGAGCAATCTCTCTAGCCCTGAAAATTCTTAATTACATAATATATTCATATAGAGGAAATGTCTAATTTTAAAAGTTCTTTCTACATTGTTTGCAAGTATTTTGTCCATCTTATTAACATGGCTAGTTATGGATCCTTTTCCTCCTGTGAAATAGCATGGATAAATGCTAGTGACATTATGAAATACTTTTGTAAGACTAAATAGTAAACAACTGCTCTGAGTCTAACCATGGTGGTGCATACCTGTCTTACCAACACTTGAAAGGCTGAGGCAGGATAATCACAAGTTTGAGGCCAGCTTGGGATTTTTAACTGCAAAGCTGGGCACAGTGGCCTACACATAGAATCCTAGCACTGTGGAGGCTAAGGTAGGAATTGGTGTTTCAGTTCAACTGGGAACTATGCAGGAAAAGCCTGTCAAGAAAGAAAAGGGAAAGGAAGGCAGAATACAGAAAGGAGGGGAAGGGATGGATGCAGGGAGGAAGGGAGGTGTTGTAGTCAGATTCACATTGCTGGCAGAAATCACCTGACCAAGAGCAGCTTTTGGGGGAAAAGGGTTTATTTTGGCTGACAGGCTCAAGGAGAAGCTCCATCATGGCAGGGGAAAACAATGGCATGAACAGAGGGTGGACATCACCCCCTGGCCAACATAAGGTGGACAAGAGCAATAAGAGACTGTGCCAAACACTGGCAAGGGGACACTGACTATAACACCCATAAGCCCGCCTCCAACAATACACTGCCTTTGGGAGGCTTTAATTTCCAATTGCCATCAGTTGGGGACCCTAGCACTCAGAACACCTAAGTTTATGGAGGACACCTGAATCAAACCACCACAGGAAGGGACAAATATGCCAAAATGGGAACTTTAGTTTAATGATCAATTTACTACTTCTGCCTTAACAATCTTACAACCCAATCTGGAAATGTATGACAGCTGCTGGTATTAATGATGAAAACAATACTCAATTTGATAGAATAGGCAGTAGAACTTCCAAAGTAAATTGTATGGAAAACAGGATTCATGTACTTAGAAAACATAGATTTTTAATGATTAATAATTATTTAATATAAAGTATAAAATAATTTTAATAATTAACAATTAGAAATTCTCTCTATCTAACCATCTATTAGAAATCTGAATATTTTAATTTTTTTGTAAACCCTAAACTTCCATTTATTTATTTGAGACAGAGAGAGAGAGATGCAGGTAGACAGAGACAGAGAGAGAATGGGCCTCCAGCCACAGCAAACTAACTCCAGACACTTGGACCACATTGTGCATCTGGCTTTATGTGGGTACTGGGGAACTGAACCTGGGTCCTTTGGATTTGCTGGCAAGCGTCTTGACCACTAAGGCATCTCTCCAGCCCATATTTATTTTTTTGTGAGACAGAGAGAGGATGAGTTTGAGTTTGCCAAGGCCTCTTGCCACTGCAAACAAACTCAAGAATCATGTACCACTTTGTGCGCCTGGCTTTACATGAATATTGGGGAATTGAACCCAGGCCAGCAGGCTTTGCAAGCAAATGCATTTAACTGCTAAGCCATTTTTCCAGCCCAATATTTTCAAATTGGTACAGAAACTCCTGAAATATAAATTCTATTGTAGCTTCCCTGTGTGTGTCATTTCTGTTTCAATGGCTATAGCAGAAGTGATGCCTGCCTAAGAGAAAATAGGGCACTTAGTAATTATCAGGAGAAATTAAACTACCAGGCTTCATTAGAGAAGCCACTCCTTACCTAGAGCATTTGCTCTAAAAACCAGCTACTTAGTAAAGATTGATTGGACTGCTAAGCTGTGTTAAAGCGCGTTACTTTTCAATGATTTCCAAACTTTTCCTAAACCTCCTTTGGCTTTCATAGCTAATCTACACTTCTTGCTCTTCACGGTTTTCAGTGGCTTTGAAAAGACTATCTGAAGGGGAAGAGATTACTGACACAATTACAATAGAAACAGGTTAAAACAAGATGTCAGGAACCCAAAATAAGACAGCAATCACTGAAGGTTAAAATTAGATGAGTTCCTCTCTGTCTCTTCACCTTCTTTCTAATTCGCCACGCTCCCCACTGCCTTCCCACCCACAGGAATCTATTGGGATATTAGAGGCCTAGGTCTTGTTGGACAAAGAACCTATATAGCATTCAGGGGAAGACCTATATTTAGGGAATATGGGAAGCCATATTTAAGGTATTATTCAAAAATCAGGTGACACGCATAGAAATTAGATCACTCGTGCATTGCTGGCAGGAATATAAAATGATATCATCTCTCTGAAAAGGAGTTTGGAAGTTTCTTAAAAATAAACAATTATGCATGTCACTACCATATGATCAAACAGTTGTACTCCTGGAATTTATCCCAGAGAAAATGAAGGTTTGAGTTTATATGAAAACCTATACCCAAAATGCTCCTAACAGTTTTATTCATAATAACCAACTAGAAACAACCTTATGTCCCTCAACAAATGATGGTCAAACAAGCTGTGATACATGCAGCACTACTCAGCAATAGAAATGAAGCAATGCTGTTGGACACAACTTGTAATTACCTCCAGGGAATTATGCTGAATGAAGCCCAGCACTCCAGAGGCCGAAGTAGGAGGATGGCTGTGATTTTGAGGCCAGGCTGAAACAACATAATGAATTCCAGTTCAGCCTGGGCTAAAGCGAGACCCTGCTGCATAAAAAAATGTTAAAAAGAAAAAGAAAAATCCAGCCAAACTGAATGTGGTAACTCATGCCTGTAATCCTAGGAGTAGGAAGGTCAAGCACACGGGGTGACATGAGCTACATAGTGAGTTCAAGACCAGTCTGGGTTAAGTATTGAGACTCTGTCTGACAAAAAAAAAAAAAAAAAAAAAAACAAAAAAAAACACTAACAAAGAAAGAAAAAAGGAGAGAAAGGGAGGAAGGGAGGGAGAGAGAAAAGGAAGGAAGGAAGGAAGGAAGGAAGGAAGGAAGGAAGGAAGGAAGGAAGGGGAAGGGAAGGGAGGGAGGGAGGGAGAAAAAGTGAAAGGAAGAAAAGAAGGAAGGGAGAAAGGAAGGGAGGGAGGGGAAGAAGGAAGGGAGAGAAGAAAGAAAGGAAAGAGAGGGAGGAAGCGAGAGAAGGGAGGAAGAAAGGAGGGAGGAAGGAAGGAGAAAGTGAAAGGGAGGAAGGGAGGGAGGGAGGCCAGTTGGGCAAAGGTACAAATTATTGGATCCATGTAAATAACCTTCTTGAGATTAAAATCACAGAAACAGGCTAGTGACCAGGGACTGTAAGGCAGTTCTAAAGGGCCACAGGCGGGATCCTGGCAGAGATGAACATGTAGATGTGGGTAGTACGACTGCCAATATTCTTATGGTAGCATACATTTGTTAAGATGTTATTATTTGGCATAAGCTAAGTGAAGGGTATAGGAGATCTCTATATTATTATATACAACTGCGTATGTATTGATAATCTTAAAGACTTTTTGCATGTGTGTATGTGTGGTATGGTGAGCATGTAAGTGAGGGTGTATGTGCATGTGTGTGTGTGTATGTGAGACTTGCCTAACCCAGCTAACCTGTGAGCCCTATGGAATTCCTGTCTATGCCTCCCCAGTGCTGGGAGGGCCATACCACCATACTTGGCATTTACAGTAGGTTCTGGAGATACAAAGTCAGATCCTTACACTTTCACAGCAAACATTTACTGACTGAATCACCTCCCTAACTCCCATAATAAGAAGTTTAATGTAAAAAAAATCACATGGCTGGGCTAGGGATATAACTAACACACACACACACACACACACACACACACAGAAAAACAAATCAGAATATTAAAAATGTGATAGTATAAAAAAGGCCACTGGGCATGGTGGTGCACACCTTTAATCCCAGCACTCGGGAGGCTGAGGTAAGAGGACCGCTGTGAGTTGTAGGCCAGCTTGGGACTAATTCCAGGTCACCCTGGGCAAGACCCTACCTCAAAAAAAAAAAAAAAAAAAAAAAAAAAAGAGTCCAATGTATCTTCACTTACAATGACAAATGTTATTAATCAAAACCCAAGATTGTCTTGAAATGTTGATTATAGCATCCAAGTTCAGCATGGCACTGCACACCTGTAATCTCAGCACCTAGGGACCCTTGAACCAGGAGGATGGTCATAAGTTTGACACACCAGCCTGGTCTACATAGTGACCAAATTTTGTCTTATCTCAAATAAGACAAAACAAAACATAATAGCCCAATGTCCAAAAGAAGCATAGTCTAGGGTTTGAGAGATGGCTTAGCAGTTAAGCGCTTGCCTGTAAAGCCTAAGGAACCCGGTTCAAGGATCAATTCCCCAGGACCCACATAAGCCAGATGCACAAGGTGACACATGCATCTGGAGTTCATTTGCAGTGGCTGGAGGCACTTGTGCACCCATTCTCTCTCTATCTATTTGACTCTCTCTCTATCTGTCCTCTCAAATAAATAAAATTAAACAAAAAAAAATGCACACAGAAGCATAGTCTAGCTGGGCATGGTGGCACATGCCTTTAATCCCAACACTTGGGAGACAGAGGTAGGAGGATTGCCATGAGTTCAGGGCCACCCTGAAATTACATAGTGAATTCCAGATCAGTCTGGGTAGAGTGAGACCCTACCTCAAAAAAAAGGAGCATAGTCTATAGAATAAATCATGCTGATGAGTAGCTGACAGAGTAGCTTAAAAATTGGCCATAGAGTGCTGGGCAGAGGGTATAGTGGTTAAGGTGCTTGCCAGCAAAGCCTAAGAATCCATGTTCGACTCCCCAGATCCCACATAAACCAGATGTACAAAGGTGAGACAAGTGCAAGGTTGCCCATGCCCATTAGGTGGCACACAAGTCTGGAGTTTGATTACAGTGTCTGGAGGCTCTGGAGTACCAATTCTTTCTCTCTCACTTTTTTCACATAAAAAATTGGGGGGGGGGGACAGTCTGCTGGGCTTGCCACAAAAAAATGACCATAGTGGGCTGGAGAAATGGCTTAATGGTTAAGGTGCTTGCCTGCAAAGCCAAAGGACCCAGGTTTGATTCCCCAGGACCCACAGCTGGAGTTCATTTGCAGTGGCTGGAGGTCCTGGTGTGCCCATTCATTCTCTCTCTCTCTCTCCCTCTTCAAATAAATAAATAAAAATAAAATATATTTTTAATTGGCCATAGACAGTCAGACATCTTTTTCCATTAGAATATGCATTCTACAAGAGTAAGGAACATGTTGCCTGACTGAATAAATACAAGTTGTGAGGGCTGGATGTAGCTCAGTTGGTAGAGAGCTCACCTAGCACTCACATAGTCCTGTATAAATCCAGGAGTGATAGGATTACCCCTGTAATACCAGGGCAGGAGAATCAGGAGTTTACAGGTACATACTGAGTTCAAGACCAGCCTGCCATACACAAGCCCCTATCATTTATAACTAAATAAATAAACAGTGTGTTTCATCTCAGTTACATGCTGCTCATGAGCCATCCCAAACTCAGTGGCACCATATGATACTGATTATTTTGTTCACAAATTTGGAGTTTGGCTGGGTTCAGCTAGGTAGTACTCACTCAGGGTTCTTGGCAAAGTTGCCCCAAGAACCTGTCTGGGGTAGGTATGGGAAGACTCACACAGCTAGGAACAGGGGAGTTAGAGATCCTGAGAACCTCTAGCTGTCCCCATATGTTTTCTCCATGTGGCAGTCCTAGCATAGCCAAACTTCTCCCATAGCGGCAGAAAGTTCCCTGAGTGAGTTCCCAAGAGCAAGATCAAGGGCTGCCTGACTTTCTAACCTAGACTCGGAAGTCACACCGCATTCTTTACTGCTCCTGTTGAGAACTGTCATGATGTTATAAAAAGATCTTGGACTTTAAAAGACAGGCTGGATTCATAGCCCAGTTATCCCTTTCAAATTATGAGCCCCTGGCAAAGTGACTTAATCTCTTCTGCATCCTGAGGTGAAATGGTTTTCTTGGTAGCTAGCACCAGAATGCCTCCTTGCAAGGTAAGTGTCTTTGCTGGGCAAACATTTATTGGTGTAGGAGGTGAGACCTGAGTCCTATGTCATGAGTTGAAACGGCAAGGCCTTAGAGACAAAGGCCAAGCTGCTCTGCGTGTGACAAATGAGAGGAATCTGTAGAGAGAGGAATGTGTGTTTTCCTCTGAGGAAAGGCTGTAATAGTAAGAGATGAAGGCTATGTCTACAAAGGAACTTTCTCTCCCCCAGGAAGTCCCCTGAAGTGGTGCAGCTGAACACTTGACACATGAAAGCACCTGCTAGTTAATGTCAGGTTGTTTCTGGTAACTTGTTGCTTCTGTGTGTGTGTGTCCCTATGCCTTTCTCAGTCTCTGAGATATTTTGACAATGATTTCAACATCTTTGCAATGTGATGGCATATAGCAGATAATAAATGGTAATCATTATTGACCAAAAGGTCAACCTTACATGTCTTAATTGAAAGTGACTAATTTTTGCTTGATATACCAGTTAGGGGGAAAAGCAGAGGAAATTCAGCTCAAATGGATTTAACCAATAACAGAGTGCCCTTAAGGTAAAGCAAGCTTAAGTATTAGGTGATCCAGGACTGGAGAGATGGCTCAGTGGTTAAAAAAAAAAGGTATTTACTTGCAAAGCCTGTTAGCCTGGGCTTGATTGTCTAGTACCCACCTAAAGCTAGATGCACAAAGTAGCCCATGCATCTGGAGTTTAATTTTTAGGGGCAAAAGACCCTGGCGTACCTTTACTCCACCCCCAGTTTCCTTGCAAATAAATAAACAAATATATATATATATATATATATATATATATATATATATATTGGTTTTTCGAGGTAGTGTCTCACTCTAGCCCAGGCTGACCTGGAATTCACTATGGAGTCTCAGGGTGGCCTCGAACTCATAGCGATCCTCCTACCTCTGCCTCCCAAGTGCTGGGATTAAAGGCATGTGCCACCACGCCCGCCTAACAAAAATTTTTTTTACAAAGGAATTGGGTGATCCAGTGATCCAGCAACATAAGAAGGTCATTGGATCCCTTTTTTTTTTTGTCTTTCAAGGTAGGGTCTTGCTCTAGCCCATCTGACCTGGAATTCACTCTGTGGTCTCAGGGTGGCCTTGAACTCTCAGCAATCCTCCATCCTCGGCCTCCCTTTTCATCCTTTGCTCAGTTACACACAATGTTAAGTTCATCCTGATACTGGTTCACCCGTGAATGCAATTGGCAACTGGTTAATGAGTTGTGTAAGACAACACCACATTTCTATGCCAAACGCTAAAAGTCCTGAAATTCACTTTGATTGGACTGTGACCCGTGTCGACTTCTTAAAAAGCAACAGCGGACAGGGGGGGTTCAACATGTGAAAGAAGGTATTTGGCTTGTCAGTCCTGGCTTATTGCTGGTATCAGTGGAGGAGTTGGTTGGTTTTCCCTGAGAGATGTGGGCTATACCAGGACAAGGAAAGTTCTCAAGGGACTATCTGATATGATAGTCTAACAGATTATCTACCACAATTGGAAAATGTGGGCAACAGACAGAAATTCCTCAGTCTGAATGACATATGGCAGGAGAGGCAAAAATAATCAAAGAAAGCTTTAATAATTCATTTTCTAAACCACAATTCAAAGACATCTATTGTCAAACATTGAAGTGAAAGAAGGAGAAAGGAAAGAGAGCAGGTTAATAGGTGGATTTAAAATTTTAAATAACAAAGACTGCAGAGGCTGGAGGATCACTGCCAACCTGGGTAACAAAGTGAGTTCCAGGCCAGCTAGGACTAAGGCTAGATATTTCTAAGAGAAGACATCTGGTATAGAAAACTATTGTTGAGAGAGCTGAGATGTCATGCAGTGAGAGGCAGCTAGCCCTGAGATTGATAAGGAAAGAAAGACAGGAAGTGGCCAGCGAAACAGAATTGAGGAACCACACTCCTGTCTATCACACTGGGAGTGCCTAACAGGATGCTGGGAATACCAGAGAGAAGGTATCCAAAAATGCAGTCACATCTGGAAATACTGCCAAAAGTGAAGAAAGAGAACTGTGGAATTCCCACTCCTGCTACGTCCTAATTTTTTTTTTCTGGCACCTTCTATTGGCAGTACCTAGCATGGAGCCAGCCAGAAACACTGCCCCGGAAATGTCATTTGCAGGATCCCAGCCCCAGAATAGAGTAGGGTCAGTGTGGCGCTAAGAGACATGTCTATTGACATATGCAATGATGGAGAAACAAGCATTTCTACACTGCTGGTGACATTAAGTCAGAACACAGCAAGAGATAAGTAACTCCAAACACATTGGATAAATCGTGTCCCTTCAGGGAACATCATCCTAAGAAATAACCTAAAAGCCAAAAAGAAAGAATTCATACAAAAATGCTAGAAGTGGCATCGTTCACAAGAGCGAAACTATGAAAACAGTCCATATTCCCAACAAGCAGGAGATGATTATGCAAACCATGGCAGATAATGTAACAGAATGTTCCACAGCTTAAGAAAAACCCAAAAAAAAACATATGTTTCAAATAAATCTAAAAATGTACATATGAAATAAGGTTAAGTGAAAGAAGTTGAACCTAGACTTGTATGTCCATGACACTAATTACACCTGCATAAAAATGCACCAATGTATATGGGCAAAAATCTGGGGAGATCTGGAGTGATGTCAGGGCTTGGAATGTCATGTAAGTTAGGTTTTTGTCTTCTGTAAATTTACTTAAGTTCTTCATTAAAAGAGAAAAGTAAATGAGTCTTTAATTTTAGTTTTAGACACCAAGACAACTGAAAATCATGTGTTTCATATTTAAGCTACTTTAAGGGGAAAAAAATCCAACACACACACACACACAGTGCAACCTGATTAACCATTCCCACATAGCACTTTTTACAACTCTGGCATTAATCACTGCCATGGCTTAAAGCCAGTGTCCGATTGGTCTGGAGATTTTATTTTACAACCTGAGAACCCTGGCTGGCTCCCAGTGCCTCTGCTCTCCTGCCCCAAGCCAAGCCTTTCTTTTGGTTGCTATACTTCATGTCTTTTTACTACAGGTCCAGGAGCTGTTAAAGTCAACTAAAACAATGAATAAAGATAACATAGTGAATACAAACACCCCATGCATTGTGATGACTAATTGAATTTTCGTACATGTTTATTCATTGCTGCAACATATGCTTCTCTCCTTGAGCCTGGTGTGTTCTATCTGAAACACACTCTGCACCCAGAAGGCAGAAAGGCTATACCTTTGACCCGCCCTTCCCCCATACCAGTTGCTTCCCATACCTTTGATGTGCCAAGCTTTCTGGACTCATGAACTCTGCCTCACTGGTAAGCTGGCCCAGATGCCTGCTCGAGTGTGTGGCTACAGCAGGGAAGGAGTGGCAGCATAACTGTCTGCCACGGGGGCCTGCTGGCAGACTTCCAAAGAGACCTTGGCTATGCCCTGGGCTGGCTGGCTGTCAATGGATTAGACAGTCAAGAGGACTTACAGGAGAAGCAGTCTTCGAACTTGACTGACTCTCCCTCTTTGCCTTTTGTGGTTACTGGAGAATAATCTTCCAAAGGGAGCCTATCAATTCCTGTGTCACCACATGTCACCTATATGACTGAGGTAAATTATGCAAACTCTCTGTGCCTCTGATGTTCTTTTCTTAGAATGTACAAAATGGGTAGATGACACTAAACACTTCTTAGTTTTGGTGCAAAAAAAATCTGACATCAGCTGGGTGTGATGGCGCACACCTTTAATCCCAGCACTCAGGAGGCAGAGGTAGGAGGATCGCTGTGAGTTTGAGGCCAGCTTGAGACTACATAGTGAATTCCAGGTTAGTCTGGGCTACAGCAAGACCCTGCCTCAAGAAAACCAGCCAACCACCAAACAAACAAAAATCCAAGCTCCATCCATATTTCTTCTTTTGAGAACTCTCTATTTAGCTTCATAGCCATTTTTTAATTGGCTTGTTTGATTTCTTATTATTTAACTTTTTGAGTTCTTTGTATATCCTAGATATTAATCCTCTATCAGATATATAGCTGGCAAAGATTTTTTCCCATTCTGTAGGTTGCCTCTTTGCTTTATTCACAGTGTCCTTTGCAGTACAAAATCTTCGTAATTTCATGAGGTCCCAGTGGTTCATCTGTTGTTTTATTGCCTGAGCAAGTGGGGTTGTATTCAGAAAGTCTTTGCCAAGACCAACATGTTCAAGGGTTTCCCCTACTTTTTCCTCTAGCAGTTTTAGAGTTTCCTGTCTGATGTTAAGGTCTTTAATCCATTTGGACTTAATTCTTGTGGAAGGACAGAGAGAAGAATCTATTTTAATCCTTCTACAGATATATATCCAGTTTTCCCAACACAATTTGCTGAAGAGGCTGTCTTTTCTCCAATGAGTATTTTTGGCATTTTTATCAAATATCAGGTGGCTATAGCTACCTGGACTTACATCTGGGTCCTCTATTCTGTTCCATTGATCTACATGTCTGCTTTTGTGCCAGTACCATGCTGTTTTTGTTATTATGGCTCTGTAGTATAGGTTAAAATCAGGTATGGTGATACCACCAGACTTATTTTTGTTGCTCAGTATTATTTTAGATATTCTATGTTTTTTGTGATTCCAAATGAATTTTAGGATTGCTTTTTCTATTTCCATGAAGAATGCCTTTGGAATTTTGATGGTGATTGCATTAAATGTATAGATTGCTTTTGGTAAGATTGGCATTTTCACAATATTGATTCTTCCAATCCAGGAACAAGGGATGTTTTTCCACTTCCTAGTGTTTTCTGCAATTTCTCGCTTGAGTGTTTTAAAGTTTTCATTGTAGAGATCCTTTACTTCCTTGGTTAGGTTTATTCCAAGGTACTTTATTTTCTTTGATGCAATTGTGAATGGGAATGATTCTCTGATTTCATCCTCTGTGTGTTTGTTGTTAGCATATATGAAGGCTACTGATTTCTGTGTATTTATTTTGTATCCTGCTACATGGCTGTAGGTTTTTATCAGCTCTAACAGTTTGCTGGTAGAGTCTTTAGGGTCCTTTATATATAGAATCATGTCATCTGCAAATAATGATAACTTGATCTCTTCCTTTCCAATTTGTATCCCCTTTATATGTGTCTCTTGCCTTATAAGCATCTAAAAAAATGTTCTACGTCCCTAGTCATCAGGGAAATGCAGATTAAAACTACATTGAGATTCCATCTCACTCCTGTCAGATTGGCTACCATCATGAAAACAAATGATCATAAATTCTGGCGGGGATGTGGAAAAAGAGGAACCCTTCTACACTGTTGGTGGGAATGCAATCTGGTCCAGCCATTGTGGAAATCAGTGTGGAGGCCCCTAAAACAGCTAAAGATTGATCTACCATATGACCCAGCTATAGCACTCCTAGGCATATATCCTAAGGACTCATTTCATTTCCTTAGAAGTACATGCTCAACCATGTTTATTGCTGTTCAATTGATAATAGCTGGGAAATGGAACCAGCCAAGATGTCCCTCAACTGATGAGTGGATAATGAAGATATGGCACATTTATACAATGGAGTTCTACTCAGCGGTAAAGAAAAATGAAGTTATGAAATTTGCAGAAAAATGGATGGATCTGGAAAAGATTATACTAAGTGGAGTAACCCAGGCCCAGAAAGCCAAGCGCCACATGTTCTCTCTCATATGTGGATCCTAGCTTCTGTGTGAGAAGGAAACAACTCAGTAGCAGAGGCCAGTAAGCTAAAAAAGAGATACAAAGGGAAGGGAAGGGAATGGAGGAGGGTACTTAATAGGTTGGTATTGTATATATGTAAGTAGAAGAATAGATTAACAGGGGTGAAAAGGCCCAAAGTGAGGTCAGGGGAGGAGATTGAGTAAAAGAAAGATGGAGGGAGGGCTAATCAAAATCTAAGAGGATATAAATAAATCATATGGAATCCTCTGGTTTTGGACAATGGAACACTCAGGAGCCATAGACTGTTGCTAGAAAATTTTCAGTGCCAGGGATGGGATACCTTCCAGTGAGTTGTTGGCCAGGGAGGTCCCTGATGCCCCCAAAACATTATAGGCCATTGATGAGGCCCTTGATTTCCCACCAGGAATCGATGGTAAGACCCTATTGCTGAAGACTCCACATATTTGGGCTGCAAGGCTACTGAGAAATCCTGCTGGAACTGAGCTGATAACCTCCTCCATGTAGACCAGCTGACAGAAAGCTAGAAGAAGCCAGTCTACATGCAGTTCAATGGGAGAAAGAGATACCACCAGGGAAGATACTCAACAGTGGACACTCTAAGCCTTATAATTGGCCAGCCAGGCCAAATGAGCCAACGGGTGCAATAGTGGCATGTCTATCATGGTGGAAACCAACTGCCCTCCAATTGGACTGGAGGCCCGCTCCATGGGAGGGAATACATCCCTGATACTGAAAACTTAAAACAGGGGTAGTCATGAGCCCTAGGGGTGTAACATCTGCTGATGTCTGGATAAGTGTTTATACTATGCTTATCAAACTGCCCAGTAAGCACTTCTCTTTATATTCATACCCTTATATTAATGCTACTCTCACTTTGGGTAGAGAATCTTCTCTTTTCAGATGGCAGTGACCTTGGGACGACTCAGAAGGTATCATGGTGCTGGAAAGAAGTGACTAGAGTACCGAGTAACATCTCAGTCACACCTTCCAAGGCTCAGGGTCTAATTCGGACGAGGTGGCGGAAAGAATGTAAGAGCCAAAGGAAGGGTAGGACTTCTTACAACATGCTCCCTCCAGACATAAAATGGCCTCGATATCCATGACCTCATAGTGCTTGACACTACCTACACAAGATCATCATAAGAGGAGGGAAAGATCATGACATAAAAATAAAAGAGAGACTGATTGAGATGGGGAGTGGATATGATGGAGAATGGAATTTCAAAGGGGGAAGTGGGGAAGGGAGGGTATTACCATGGGATATTTTTTGTAATCATGGAAAATGTTTTTCAAAAATTGAGAAAAAAAATCCAAGCTCAATGCACTTGACTTCACTGGAGGATATTGATAATTGTCTACCCAATGAACATCTCACCCTTCCTTTTTATTAACAGAAATAGGACTTTGTGGCAGCAATGTGTCCACCTGAAAACGACACCCCCTAAGGAAGAGGGCGAAGAACAACAACAACAAAAAGCTTAGTGCCTAGCATGGTGGCTGATAATTCTGTCATTGGGGAGGTGGAGACAGGGTATCCCTGAGGCTTCCTGGCCAGCCAGTCTCGCCTACTTAGTGAGGTCCAACTGAATAAGAAAATCTATCTTCAAAAGAAAGGCTGGACAGGATTCCTGAGGAATAACCGTTGAGTTTGTCCTTCGGCCTTCACATGCATGTACACCCATGCACATGTATACTTACAGACGTGTGCACAAATATGCATTAAAAAAAAGACACCCCCTCTGGGCACCTCTGGTATGGTGACCTTATAGGTATGATGACTGCAGGGAGAGGTTTGCAGAGGAGAAAACACAGACAACAAAGGCCACAGTACAGGTGTTTCGCTCTTTTCCCTTTCAGACTTCCATCTTTCTAGTTGTTTCTCTGAGACAGGGTCTCCCTGTCACCCAAGATGGCTTGGAATTCTCCATCTTTTTGTCTCAACCTCTCAAGTCCTGAAATTACAGGAATGCTCCACCATACCCAGCTTCCCAGACTTGAAATAAATGAACTCTAGCTAGCTAGGCCATTGCGGTTGGTTCTGTGACACATGGCTGTGGGAAACCGTGATCTGAGCACTTCTTCAGCAGTATCTGAATAAAGAGTACCTTTACGTTCCAGTGATGTCTCAAAAGCCACCTGTCATTTAGTTGAGCACAAGAGAGGTTCTGCTATTGTTCTGTAATTTAGTTATGGTAAGTATTGCCAAAAGTTATTAACCGTGGCAGGTCAACATTCTCATTATTCTGAGACATTAGTTGTAAACATTCTTTGAAAAGGGATTGAACATTAGCAGGGCACGGTGGCACACGCTTGTAATCTCATCACTTGGGAGGTAGAGAAGAAAGATCAGAAGTTCAAGGACAGCCTCAGCTGTATGGTAAATTCAGAGCCAGTCTGAGCTACATGAGACCCTGTGCCACAACCTCCCCTCTCCCCTCCAAAAAAAAAAGAAATAGAATTGGGCACTATGAGGAGGAAGGGAATAGAGCATTTAAATATTTTAGCTAACATAATATTTATTCTGAAAATTGAAGTTTGAGAGAAAACAATGTTCATTCCCAAGAGATGTTTTCTTTATTTTATTTATGAATATTAATGTGTTGGTTTATCTAGTATTTAGGAACATTTTAATGCATTCTGACATTGGTGCTGGAGTTGGGGAGAATAGAATATCATCAGTTCACCCAAATACAATAAATAAATAAATAAATAAATAAACCACTGAGAATGTTTTCCCCAGGGTTAGTGACACCATGAGTAGCATACTTTCGTGTCCCTCTGCCGCCTAAGAGGCTCTGCTTGGGGGAAGACCACAGATCCTATCCCCAACACCAGAAAAGCTTTTTCTAGCTTCAGTCTGGAAATGCGACTCCACCGTCTCTGCAGAGTGAAGTACAGGGTCCTACCAGCCGTCTCCGCGTGCTAGTGAAACGACGTTCCCTTCGCTCCGGCCTTTCACTGGGGAGGTCAGCAGAAGAAAGCCACTGGCTGGGGTAGTGATGCTGCAGGAAGAGCAGAACCAAAATCTCAGAGGCTACAAACGAAATTTGTTTCTTGTTCATTCCATGTGTGCTTCAGGAGCAGCTGGGACCCATGCCACCTGGTAACTATTGTAACCTTGCCTGGCCCCAAGTTGAAAAGGAAAATATCTCTGCCCTGGTGGCTTACATATGCGTTGTTGTGACTCTCCTGGTTTACTCAAGCTAGTCCCATGGTACGAGCAACCCAAAGTGGGCCATGAAGTGAAGTCTTCCCGTGTGGCAGGAAGGTGGCCCTGGAGAGAGCTAGCAAGTGACCCTAATGACTATCAGGGAAATAGCATTACTGAGTGCCATTGTGTGTTCTAGCGCTTACAATATCCAGTTCTCACAACAAATTCTCAGATTGTTTCACTTTGATTTTCAGGTGAGCAGGTCAAACAATATCGAGGAAAGCCCCATCTAATCTGTAAATTTGGTTTCAGCTTTGTCAGATTCCCCAGCTCCATGCTGTTTCCATTATCTCCCTGGCCTAGTGTAATTTGTTTAGTTGTCCACAACCTTGTATAGGGTGGAGTAGGGGAATGAAGAGTGGGGGAAAGGGCTTATTAAATAAGAAATCTAGGCTTTCGGACACACTGTCCCCTGTAGCTGTTTGCTGTCAGCCACCCTGTCCTTCAGCATTGCCATTGGTGACAAGCTCTGGGGCTGTGTCTCCTTCCAGCTGTTGGCAGACAAAGTTCCAAAGACAGCAGAAAACTTTCACGCTCTGAGCACCAGGGAGAAGGGATTCAGTTACAAGCGGTCTTAGTTTCACAGAGTTCTTCCAGGATTCATGTGTCTGGGTGATGACGTCACAAGCTGTAACGGTGCTGGTGGCAATATACCAATGGAGGAAAGTCTGAGCAGGAGAACTTCACCGGAAAGCATACAGGTCCTGGCATTATGTCCACAGCAAATTCTGGACCAAACACAAAAGCTTCCCAGTCTTTCATCTGCACTGCCAAGGCTGAGCGGTTGGGTGGCATGCATGTGGTCTCTGGGAAGGTGAAAGATGGCACTAGCAATGTGAAAGCCATGGAGCACTTTGGTCCAGGAAAGAGAAGACGAGCAAGAAGATCACCGCTGCTGATTGTGGACGACTCTAACACACGTGACTTGTGCGCATTTTATCCGGCAGACCCTTCCTTCCCCGTGGCTCAGGAAAGCACCCCCATCACTCCATCTGCTCCCTGTATTCTGTAATCTTGTGCTATCACTGCAGTTCTTTGGGTTCCATATTTTCCTTATTCCCCTCCAAGTCTAGCTGGATTGCAGAGTTAAATTTATGATTATGAATACAAACTAAATATCAAAAAATAAGAAGAAGAAATCCAAGCCAGGCGTGGTGGTACACACGTGTAATCTCAGTAGTTGGGAGGTAGAGGCAGGAATTCAAGGCCAGTCTCAGCTATGCGTCAAGTTCTAGATCAGCCAGGGCTACATGAGACTCAGTTTCAAAAGCAAAACAAAAAAGGAAAAATGGCCCATTGTTATGGCACATGTCTTTAGTTCCAGTACTGAGGAGGTAGAGGTAGGAGGATGGCTGTGAGTTTAAGACTACATAGTGAATTCCAGGTCAGCCTAGGTTAGAGCAAGACCTTACCTCAAAAAACTAAAATAAATAAATAAGAAAAAGAAGAAGAAAGAAACAAAAAAGGGGGGAGGAAGGGTGAAAAGGAGGGAAGGAGGGAAAGAGAAAAGGAAAGAAATCCTTCTCCCCACACGACCAAAAGGGCCTCACTTTCCTTGGCCTCATTAGTACACTTGGTCAAGTGAACTAACTTGGTCAGCCATCCAAAACTGATTACAAGGCCAGAAATAAAAATGACAAAATCAGGGTTGGGCACAGAGACACTAGGATGCCAAGTGGATGAGACAGACAGTACCATGAAATTGAGAGGCAGCGCCACTCTCTTTCTGCTCCTCAAAAGCCTTAAAGTGGTCACTTCAGAAGTCTCCCATTACGTAACCCAGGCCGCTGCCCATTTGCTCTAGAGAGCTCCCTTGGTTGTCCTGTGATTCTTACCTTTTATCCAGAAAGAGAGTCTGCCGTTGACAGTGTTGAGTGGTGTATTAAAAGTATTATAAAAGTATTATATACATGGTTTTTATTATTTCTCTCACTATAGTAATGCTAATGGAACTTACATTTTGACATGAAGTAGGCCCAGAAACACACCAGAGACTGATTGGGAACTACTGACCTGCTTCTACCATGGATGTAATTTTTACTGAGGAAAGGACTGATCCTTTAAGCTTTTAAAATGGGTTTTACACCGTGACTTATTTCTATTGCATAGTTAACATAGACTTTAAGTATTCAAGTAAAATAGAAGGTATTGATATACCTAGATTTGGCCTTCTCTAAGTATATTCGAAAACAAATTAAAAACCTGAAGGATTATAATGCTGTCTTTAAAGAAAACTGTACCTGAGGATTCTCCTTTGAAGTTACATGTAGAGAACGCATTCTACGGGCTCTACTACAACATTGATTCCTGTACACACCAGCTTCAGGGTGACACCAGGACTGGGTGGGTCACATTGACCCCTCTCAGCTCTGACTAAGTCTCTTCTAATAGTATTTGTGTGAGTTATAGAGTATAGATTGTGAGTGCTTTTCCCTCTGATATTCAATTTTTCTTTTATAATTCCCTTATTATTATACATACATATAATCATATAGATCTGATACATACACACACTCATATATATACATATATGTATACGTATATATATGCTGAGCATTGAACCAAGGACCTCAAACATGCTAAGCATGCACTCTACTACTGAGCTACACCCCAAGCTTCTATAATAAATTATTCTTTAAACCCCCAAAGAGCATTTGCAATATGCTCAAGTGTTTCAGATTATATGCTTTTATGTTCCTATAAATTTTTTAAATAAAAATCTTTGTGAAGATAAAGTATCAAAGACTCAGATAATATTCTTAAAATAATCAGTTGGGCACAGAAGTCAAAACTCAATTGTAAGAGAACTATTCTAGCGTTGAGGATCAACCCCTTCTTTTAATAGCTAAAATTTAAGTCACCTGAATAAACAGAGACAAGAGAAGGAAGGGGCAATTTGAACTCTACAAGCTTTCATATTTAAAAGAAGAAATCAGAGAGGTAATTCCAATTGACCCCTTGTGTTTTTCTGGTTTTGCATCTCTGGGAAGGTTAAGATGACAGCCCATTCTAAACCCATGTCCATTTACATTAGCAACCTCTGCTATGGGTGACTTAAGTGTATATTTGAAACATTCCAACAGAGAATCAAGAACACAAAGACATCAAAGGGTCAAATAAATCCACACAAGCATGGGAATTTCAGAGCCATCTATTTGGACTTTATCTCACTCTATTTGCTCACTACAATCCAAAAGAGACCGCCGTAAAACGGTCCATAACCTAAAAGCCCCCTCTTTTCCATAGTCAGAACAGGACAGATCTGAGCTACCTGTCTGGGAAAGCTACAGTGGATACTTTGTGTTAATAAAGGGTAGTAGAGGAGGAGGATATTGGGAGAATTGTTTTACTAATGCATTTAAAGTGTGTCAGATAGGTGTTAGGTTCCTGTCTGAACCTAGATGCTAAAAGGGAACAAGAACAGGTTGCCAGCAGCTTTTATAGGTCTTGGGTGGTTAGCTTGAATGACTGTGACTAGAATGGCCCAGAGCACCCCAACTTGGTTGATGACATAATTCAAGGATAATAACTTAACTTCTCAGACAGCTGGTCTCTGTCTACATTCCTATGACTTAACAGTCTCTTTTTAATGATTTTTCCCTCCTTCTCTTATACACCATCCTTCCCTGATGGTATCATTACATATAGAGTATTGCAGATGTTTAGTTTATGTAACAGCCAAGATTAATATTCACTTAAAACAAAATCTGGCCCATGGATAAAATCCATATAACAGTGCATATAATACTCAAAGAAATCTGGGGCTTTTAACTTAAGTAAGAGCTAAAGAATGTTTTTAAGTGGAGAGGAAGAAATGATGGGAATGTTTGCTACAGGATGTAGACATCAGTCCCCTGGTAGCATTAGCTCAACAGGAATTAAACGTAACTATAAGCAGGGGAAGTCATTAAGCCAGTGGCATTTTTCTCGGAAGTCCTTACCGTTCACCCTGGTTCAATGGAGTTGTTGAGTTTGCTCAAGGAGTATAGAGATAAAACAATTGGGAAAAACAGAAGAAATGGTGTGAAAAGCAAAGACTGAAGCTCTAGCAGGGATGTCCAACCTCTTGACATTGTGACACAACATTGTCATCTACATTCCCAGCTATCCCGGGACACAGAAGCCTGCATGGGACATGCCTGCATGGGCGCAATCCAGAGGGAAGCTATGGAGCCTGTGAGAAAGAAGCACATGTTAAATCCTTCACTTCTTCAACTGAAGTCATAGCCAGTGGCAATGCCAGTGATCAGCATACACGTTGAATTACTGGTCCTCTAAGGAAGACCAATCAGAAAGAGGTCGTTTCTCTTTGTGAATACGTGCAGACACTTGTGCAACAGAGAGAAATGCCCTTCTGTAGTTTCCATCTCCGTAAGTCAGGGATGCCTGAGCAATATTCAGCCAGAAAAAGGTAATAGTAATCAATGACTGACAATATATTATGTTTGATATCACCAGGAGCAGACATAGATGTTTTGGGCTGTTTATATATATCGTCTCCACTACTAGAGATGAGCTTCTTTCCCCCTCCTTCCTTCTCTCTCTCCTTCCCTCCATCTCTCTCCCTACCCCCCACCTTTTTGTTGGAGTCAGTCTCACTATACAGCCTAGGTTTGGGACAGGTCCCACCTCTGACAAAATCAGCCAACACAGTGGAGGGGGTGGGTAGCAGGAGAACAAGACAAACTCTGAGGAACCCATTCAGGATAATCTCCTTGCCAAAAATCTATGGGGATATCCAACATTCAGACTTCTGGCCAGCTCTTTACAGTGACTTTATTTTTTCTAAAGTTTTGTTTTGTTTTGTTTTTCGAGGTAGGGTTGTGCTCTACCCAAGCTGACCTAGAATTCACTATGTAGTCTCAGGGTGGTCTACTCTACTCACAGCCATCCTCCTACCCCTGCCCAGCATGTGCCACCTCAACAGGCTAAGGGTTTTTAATTTGTTTATTTATTTGAGAGAGAGACAAGAGAAAGAGGCAGGCAGAGAGAGTGAATAAGGGCAAGCTAGGGCTTCTTGCCACTGCAAACAAACTCCAGATGCATGGGCCAATTACATCTGGCTTACAATAACTTTAGACAGCTTTGGACTTTAGGAGCCTTAATGGCCTCTGGAAAGTAGATATAGGGTCCCATAGATAGCTCAGTAATTAAAGGTTCTTTCCTGCCAAGCCTGCCAAAACAGGCTCAATTCCCTAGTACCCACATAAAGCCAGATGTAAAAAGTGGCACATGTATCTGGCATTCATTTGCAGTGGTCCTAGTGCCTGGTGTAGATATAGGTATGCACACACATGCTCCATCTCTGTCTCTCTCTCACACACACACAAATAAATTCACATTAAAAAAAAAAGAAGACTGGAGGGATGGAGGGATGGCTTAGCGGTTAAGGTATTTGCCTGCAAAGCCAAAGGACCCAGGTTCAATTCCCTAGAACCCACGTTACCCAGATGCACAAGGGGGCTCAAGCATCTGGAGTTTGTTTGCAGTAGCTGGAGGCCCTGGCATGCCCATTCATTCTCTCTATCTCTCTCCCTCCCTCTTTCTCTGTCAAATAAATAAATAAAAATAAATTATTAAAAAGAGAGGACTGGAGAGATGGCTTAGTGGCTAAGGCATTTGCCTGTGAAGCCTAAGGACCCAGGTTCAATTTCCCAGATCCCACATAACCCAATGCACAAGGTGGCACATGTATCTGGAGTTCATTTTCAGTGGCTAGAGACCCTGGCATGCCCATTCTCTCTTTCTTTCTTCTCCTTCTTCTCTCTAAAAAATAAATTAAAATATATTTTTTTAAAAATTCAGAAATATGACTGGGGAGATTTCTCAGTGGTAAAAGCCACTTGCTTTCAAAGATGCCAGCCAGGTTCAATTCCTTAACACCTATGTAAAGCCATATGCAAAGTGGTACATGCATCTGTGATCCCAACAGCCTATGACAATGGGAGGCAGAGCTAGGAAAATCCAAAGCTCACAGTTGCAGCAACAACAGGCCTTGTCTCAAAGAAGGCATACAGACACCTCAAGGTTGTCCTTTAACCTCCACATGCATCCTGTGACCTCATACAAACACGTGCACATGCATGCATACAAAACAAATAAAAAGAAAGAAAAATGAAAATAATTAGCTCTTTCCATCTATTTCATCAGATTGCTGCACAAAAGAAACAATATTACAAATTATAAAACATTGGACAATGTGTGCTAAACCATGATCAAAGTCCCTGGCATACGATAGACGCTCCATCCACAGTGGCATATCGGGATGTTGTTGTGTCAGAACAAAAGTGAATGATTAAGTACCTTGCCGAGAAGGAAACCACCAAGCATCACACATTCTTAGTCCAAGGTGTTGCCAGAGCTACATCAAGGAAAGTCACTGAGTGACTCCAGGGGACTGGAGTGTGAAATGGGAGGCGTGGCTTCAGGAGAGCTCTTCTCTGCTTGTGGACTAAAAACAAATGTCCTGGGCTGGAGAGATGGCTTAGCAGTTAAGTGCTTGCCTGTGAAGCCTAAGGACCCTGGTTGGAGGTTCGATTCCCCAGGACCCACATTAGCCAGATGCACAAGGGGGCACACGCATCTGGAGTTCGTTTTCAGTGGCTGGAGGCCCTGGCACACCCATTCTCTCTCTCTCTCTCTCTCTGCCTCTTTCTCTCTCTGTCTGTTGCTCTCAAGTAAATAAATAAACAACAACAACAACAACAAAAATGTCCTGTGTGTTCTTACTGGTAAACTGTCTAGTATGCTCTCTTCATGTATGGGGTGTTAACTTAATATTTGGGGGCTTGTTCTGTCTTCTCCATGCTTTAGCATCAAATTGCCAGCAGAGCTTCTGAGCGTGCCTATCAGAAGAGCCAGCAAGCCCATCATATGCGTGTTAAGAGATGGGAACCTCATGGAGGGATGGTGAGGACCTGGTCTCTTGACAGAGGTTGTCTCCTGTCTTCCTTCTCATCAACCTGGCAAGAGGAATGAAGGTAGTCCTCTTCCAAAGTGTTGGGGAGTGTGCATCACTCCTGCTCCACGGAGTCCGGGGCATGTGACAGGCTCTAGTATGAATGCTGCCAATGGTGGGACCAGCAGAGGTCCTGCTGAGACCCTGATATTCCGACTGGAGGAAGGCACGAGATGGAGATGATGAACTGAGAAGGAACAGATGGTCTTCTTTTCAAAATACTCTCTAAAGCTAAAATTATTTATTTATGAGAGAGAGAGAGGGAGAGAAAGGGAGGGTGGAAGAGAATGGACATGCCAGGGTCTCCAGTGCTGCAAACGAACTCCAGATGCATGCACCACCTTGAGCATCTGGCTTACGTGGGTCCTGGGGAATCAAACCTGGGTCCTTTGGCTTTGCAGGCAAGCACCTTAGCTGCTAAGCTGTCTCTCTAGCCCCTAAAGCTAAAAATTTTAATTCAAAAGACTACTTTTTTCCTCTTTTAAAGTCCTTTTTATTGAGATGGGGGGGGTGAAAGGAGCTTAATGAGTTATAAAGCTGATATTGATATAGCTACCATGAAGGTTAATGAAGAAAATGTCACTTGCTCTCTAGCAGCCTCTACCTGTGTCCCTTCACAGTTAGACACACCCCTTGTGGTCTAAAAGGTAACCACAGTTCAGCCTTCTAATAATTACTTCCTTGCTCCTTTAGTATTTTCCTCTAAACAAATGCCTACTAAAGTATTGTAGCATTGCTTGTGTAAGGACTGTGCAAATGAAATCACATGATACAACTATTTATTAGTCTATCTGTCTGAGCAGTTGATGGACATTTGCTATGAACATTTTTTATTAACTTTTAAATGTTTTATTTATTTGAGAGAGAGAGGAAAAGAGAGAGAATGGACACATCAGGGCCTCTAGTCACTGAAAACTAACTCCAGATGCATGTTCCACCTTGTGCATCTGGCTCACGTGGGTTCTGGGGAATACAGCCTAGGTCCTTAGGCTTCACAGGCAAGCACCTTAACTGCTAAGCAATCTCTCCAGCCCTGCTATAAACATTCTTGCATATGGCTCTTACACATGGTGTGCATATATACAATTTTAGAGTATATAAATAGGATGTTGGGTGATATGTGAAAAGATGTTGGGTAATATGTGAATCTTTAACTTCTTTATAGAGTGTTTCCCAAGTAGAGTCCATATATAAATTTCCACCACAAGTTCTTGCTTCCTACTTAAAATGAGAATTTTTGACTGGGTAGAGTAGTATGCATGTATAGTTCCAGCTACTGGGGAGGCTAAGACAGTAGAATCTCTTGAGCCAGGAGTTTGAGGCCAGCCTGAACAACAGTCTGACTCCATCTTCTGAAAAATGAAATAATAGTTCTTCACTATAATATTAATGTACTTTTGTAGGAACAAAAAACTTCAAAAGAAATGAAAAAACCTGGATGTGGTGGTATAATTCCAGCACTTGGTAAACAGAGGTAGGATGGTGTTAAATTTGAAATTATGCTGGACTACATAGTGAGCGATCCTATCTCAAAAAAATTTAAAGGGAGAGAGCATGCCTTTAATCTCAGCACTTGGGAGGCTGGAGCAGAAGAATCACAGTAGGACTGAGGCCACTGGCCTGGACTATAGAATGATTTTCAGGTCAGTCCTGGCTAGACCTGCCTCAAAAGGAAGGAAGGAAGGAAGGAAGGAAGGAAGGAAGGAAGGAAGGAAGGAAGGAAGAAAGGAAGGAAGGAAGGAATCCATGACAGAATTAACCTGAAATTCTATGGGACTATAACATCTTAAATGCTGGAAACCACTGTTCCATACAACATGATATATTGTCCCTTCTTTTTTTTTCCTTTTGCATGTACTTGTGTATGGCATCCATGCATCTGTAAGCACATGTATATGTACGTGGGAGCATGTGTGTGCACAGACTATGGTCTTCATGCACACACAGTGAACACTTTACTCTCTGACCACTCTCTCTCAACAGGGTCTGATGTAGTTCAGGTGGACCTCAAACTTGCTATGTAGCCAAGGCTGGTCTTGAACTCCCATTCTCCTGCCTCTATTTCCTAAGTGCTTAGATTATAGACATGTGCCACGAGTTCCAGCTCTAAACCTCTTGGTATTCACGTGTTCATGTGCAGTTTTCGCATATTGGCTCACTGCATAAATCCAAAACTAAGACTGTTGCAGGAAACCTTTTTCCCTGGGATGAAATGAACATGAATACATGACCTCTTCACCCCAGATAGGGTACAGACAACAACTTACAAAAGGTAATTTATACCAAAACCAGTTTTGGTGAACCAATGAGTTGCAGGCAAATGTCTTAACCACTGAGCGATCTCTCCAGTCCATGGTGAACCAATGAGTTTACTGGGGTTACTTACAGAGCAGGGTGAGGGGTTGCCTACAGATGCAATGGATGTCTCAAAGGCAGCCACATCACAGAAAAGCTCACTCTGGGTAGGTGGGGACTCACAGAAACTGTCTCCGGAGCGCACTGCACAACCTGTAGGAAGCTTGGATGATTGAGCGTCAGGCACACTACAACACTTGCAGGCAGCTCAATCCAGGTCTCCTCTCCAAGCAATGGTTTCCCCTTTCTATAGCCTTGGGTCAGGAGCCTTTCCCAAGCTTATTGACTTCCCAAGTCTCCAGAATTTTCCAACCCTCCCCCCAGGAAGGAATGTTTCTGTTTCTAATTAAACCCTGAGGAGTGGTTGTATGACCTTTAAGTTTCAGGTCTCCCTGACTTGACTTCCTGAATTGGAGCCTCCTCAGGAGAGAATATTTCAGTTGGAGCAGAATCTGCTACACAAGGACATAAAAAGACCCTGCTGCTTTAGCATTGGTCCTTGAGATCAGAAGCTCTGTGGGAAGTCAGTCACCATGTGGTGAGGATTCTCAAACAACCTAATGAACAGGCCAATATGGACAGAGAGCCAGCACCAGTGTGCTAGCAGAATATGGGCCACAGCGGTCACAGAACCTTTGGACTCAGTCAAATAGCCAGGTGATTACAGTCCCCCAGTCTTTTCCTGGTAAGACTCCCAGAAACCTTAGACGTAAGCCATCCATCCGTCTGTGCTCTGGCCCCGGTCCTGACTCTCAAAAACCATACTCGGTAATGATAGTGTGGTCTCAAGCCACCACCAAATTTGCCGATGAGTTGTCACGCAGCAAGAGTTGTTCATTTAAACAAATGCATGCCTGCCTAGAAAGTATTCTTGCCAATGATTTGAATTTTTATTTATTTATTATTAATATTTTGGCTTTTTGTGGTTTGATGTTGCTCTAGCCCAGGCTGACCTGGAATTCACTATGTAGTCTCACGGGTGGCCTCGAACTCACAGGGCAATCCTCCTACCTCTGTCTCCCAAATGCTGGGATTAGAGGTGTCCCCCACCACACCCAGCTTCAATTTGACTTTTTTGAACAACACTGCATGGCACAACCACAACCTAGAAGTTCCACTTAGGCCCTAATTTCTGAATCTGATTATACCCAGATTTAATTATAACCTGGAAGCAGAAGTGATAGAGGAGCATGTTAAACAAATACCACAGACCCACAAGTAGAAATATCTAGAACAGAAGATATTCTATAGCTCAAATAATTCAATTTCTTCAGGTAGTAAATTAGAAGGAAAAGAAAAGATGAGAGGAGCAACCTATAAAGTAAAAGAGTCCTAAGATGTATGATAGGTTGTGTCATCCTCAGTATTGGTCACCTTCTCCTACGGGACAATCATACTTTCCGTCTCGGTTGACCTCCCTTCAGGTCAGCCATGTGATTGGCTTTGACCAAGGAATGTGAGTAGGTATGATGGGCCCTATATCTGAACAGAAGCTATGACAGACATGGTATATTTCAACTGTTCCTCATTCCCATCTGCCAGGAAGTGGGTGCATCCCAAACAGGGACTGTTTCTTTAGCTGGTGGCCAGGAGTGAAGAGGATATGGGGTGACTCACAATGTAAATTCACGTGAGCAGGAAGTCAACCCAGGCTGTTGTAGCACTGATTTTAGAGTTTTCTGCCACACTAGCATAACATAATGTACCCTGAGTCATACAAGTGATGCCTCAAATTCAATACGTGAACCTTACTAGGATCCTGACTTAGGAGATAGTTGGAGAAACTGGATATTAGCTGGCAATGAAGAAATTGTTATATTTTTGTTTGTTTGTTTGTTTTTGTCACAGTAGGGTCTCCCTCTAGCCCAGGCTGACCTGGATCTCACTATGTAGTCTTAGGCTGGCCTTGAACTCACAGTGATCCTCCTACCTCTGCCTTCTGAGTGCTAAAATTAAAGGCATGTACCACCATGCCCGGCTTGTTGGATATTTTTTAATTTTTTTGGTTCATTATTTATTTATTTGAAAGTGACAGAGAAAGAAAGAGGCAAATACAGAGAGAGAGAGAGAGAGAGAGAGAGAGAGAGAGAGAGAGAGAGAATGGGCGTGCCAGGGCTTCCATCCACTGCAAACGAACTCCAGACACGTGCGCCCATTTGTGCATCTGGCTAACATGGGTCCTGGAGAATCGAGCCTCAAACCGGGGTCCTTAGGCTTCACAGGCAAGAGCTTAACCGCTAAGCCATCTTTCCAGCCCTTGTTAGATATTTTTAAGGTGTGTTATGTAAAGTTACTTTACTGCTTATTTTCTTTTTTGTGGTATTGGTCATCAAACCCAAGGCCTCATGCAAGCTAGGCAAGCAGTCTACCATTGAGCTATTACCTGAGCTTTTGAGGCAGGCTCATGATAATGCAGCCAGGTTTAAAACACCTAAAGGAATTCTTCTACTTTAAAATCTATGGTGCAGAGAAAAAGGAGTGGGTGGGGACATAGACAAAAGAAGACTGGCCATGAGTTGATTACTGTTGCGCTGGGCAGTGAGTACGTATATGTGTATTTCTCATACTCGTCTACTTTTGTTGATGTTTGGAAATCTCCAGAATGATAGGTGAAAAAAAATAACCTGTGGAGTTGAATCTCAGAATTGTCCCTTGATTCCCAAAGGCATACAGAAAGTAAGGGAGCTGGGGAGATGGAGCTGACCAATTTAGTGAGTGTGAGGAAGCAAGAGGGAGATCTGGTTCAAGTCTCAGGATGAAGACATGGAAACAGATTGTCTTCAGTGAGAGAGAGAGAGAGAAAAAAAAAATGTTTCCTCAGGAGCATTAGAACCAGTCAGAGCTACATCAAGGAAAGTCACTCCAGGGGGCTGGAGTGTGAAATGGGAAGGCGTGGCTTCAGGAGAGCTCTTCTCTGCCTCTGGGCTAAAAACAATCTGTTCTTACTGATCAAGTGTGTGTAGTGTGTTCTTTTCATGTTGGGGGCAATAACTTGGTATTTGGGAGCTGGTTCTCTCTTCTCCGTGCCTTAACATCAAATTGCAGTGCTTCCAGGAACGGTGCTGCCCTCTTGCCTTGATGGAAGATTGTTTTCTGTCGTTCCCCTCCTCTGCAGAAAACTGCTGGAATTCACTGCTAATGAAGCTCCTTCGCACTGCAAGGCTAGAGTTTCCCATAAATGGAGTAGACAAAATAGCTGGGCCTGTGCCATCCTGCCATCACTATGTCCAAGAGAGTGATGGACAAGAGGACTGCTGGGGCAAGAGGTAACTTGCGCAGACAGGGAAGCTGAGCCTGAGCTGGACGCTACATCTAGCAGGGCTATGTGACAGGATGACTGACACCAGGAAGCCAAGCATGAACAGCTACTGAAGAAGAGGAAGGTTTGCTGGAGTTATTGGGTAGTAACGACCCAGATGGCAGCGGTCACTGTCCCCCTGTCTAGAGAAATCAAGTGAAGGGAGCCTGCCTCTCTTTCGTTCTGTCCTCCAAACCTAGGGTGGTCCTCTGGGAGGAAAGCAGACGCGGACACATGAGAGCAGGCACCCTCGCCCCCAGCAGAATGGATGGGATTGAGCAGAGCACATGGACTTTGGACACTGATGCTTTGTCTTTGAATTTTAAACCTCACTAGAAAGATCCTGAAGTAGAGGTGCATGCCGGTACCCAGAATTAAGGAGGCAGAGGCAGAAGGCCCTTGATTTCTAGATCAGCCCAAGCTAGAGCAAGACTGTGTCTCCAAATTAAACAAATAGACAGATAGATAAATAAATCATAAAAACCAAGGGAATCCATAGCAAATCAGGAATTCCACGGGAAGAAGAGGAGAGAAAAAAATTAAGTTTTATGTTTATACCTCAAATAATTGCAATTCCTTAATAATCACAAGATGTCATTTCCCTAACATAATAATAAAAAAAAATAAAAACAAAAGTCTTTGGCTCAGATTTTTACTGACACACTGTCCATTTCAAACTAGACAAGGGCTGTTTTTACTTCTTTCTTTCTTTCTTTCTTTCTTTCTTTCTTTCTTTCCTTTTTTTAGTTTTGGTTTTTCGAGGTAGGGTCTCACTCTAGCCCAGGCTGACCTGGAATTCACTATGGAGTCTCAGAGTGGCCTCGAACTCACGGCAATCCTCCTACCTCTGCCTCCTGAGTACTGGGATTAAAGGTGTGCGCCACCACGCCTGGCTGTCTTTACTTCTTTACTTCTTACTCTGTCTTCCCTCTGCCTTCTCTTCCTTTCTCCCCACCCTCCTGCAATTAACTAGAGCCAAATTCATGTACCATTAAGGACACTAAAAATAAATATCTATATTTTCTTCTAATATTTTGCCTGCTGTGACCTACTTTTAGTTCATTTTCAAAAGCAAAGAAGTGAGGTATGTCCTAAATAAACAGGCCTATAAACTCTTTTAGTGTTGAACACACAGATGTTGTACCAAATCCAAGGACGTATTTTTTCTAATGAGCAATTAATGGATTTCTTATACCAATACATTGATATTTCATTTCTGAAATTCCATTTGTTTCATCAGCAATGAACTCCTTTGAGGACCACTTCCTACAGATAATCCTGGTATAGAAGGGCTGCAGTTATGCCTCCTCTGGTATGCCTGAATCACATGAAGAATTACTTCCAACTCACCCACGCATCTGAAAACACATTCGCAGTGATTATAAAATCAAGAGCTGTGAAAGTTCCTTGCAAACAGCATTTTATCAGCTGATGTTTTAATTATTCATGTTAAATGAAGGCCTATGATTGTCTTTTAAAAGTTGGGGTCAAAGCCGAGCTTGGTGGCACACGCTTTTAATCCCAGCACTCAGGAGGCAGACGCAGGAGGATCACCACGAATTCAAGGCCATCCTGAGACTACATAGTGACATCCAGGTCAGCCTGAGGTAGAGTGAAACTCTACCTTGAAAAACAAAACAAACAAACAAAAAAAGTTGGAGTCAATAAGTAGACTGTCACTTAAAAATAAAGAAAATCTGAGCAGGGCATGGTGGTGCACACCTTTAATCCCAGCACTTGGGAGGCAGAGATAGGAGGATCACTGTGAGTTTGAGGCCACTCCCCTGAAACTACATAGTAAATTTCAGGTTAGCCTGGGATAGAGGGAAACCCAACTTCAAAACAACAAAACAAAAAAAAAAAAAAAAAGAAAGAAAGAAAGAAAGAAAGAAAGAAAGAAAACTAAGTTCTGGTTTGAGTGTTAGGTACTTATTGTCATAATTTAATCACTCTGTATAGACAGCAAGATGTGTGTGTGTATGTGTGTGTGTGTGTGTGTGTGGTTTAAAAGTTAGTTTCAGGGCTGGTGATGTAACTCAGTTGGTAGAATACTTGTGTAGCATGCACGATGCACTGGTATCTAGTTTGAGTGAATATTTCATGCAAGACTCTAGTCAGAGTCACATGCTCCCAGGCCTTACAAGGATGATTGGCCAGACTTGTTTGTTAATTGTGTGACTGGGGGCAAGACTAACTTTCATGGCCTCATCATGGCCACACCCTTGGAATGGGCCCAAAGATGAACAATTTGAATTGTCAGAGGTCTTGGCACTGTAAATTGTGCCTCACCAAGCTGGCTTGAGTCAATTGACACCTGGTCTACAAATAGTTGCCATGAAGCATATTTAGTGAATGAATAAATAAGTTAAATAAAAAATAAATAGCCGGTCGTGGTGGCACACGCCTTTAATCCCAGCACTTGGGAGGCAGAGGGAGGAGGATCACCGTGAGTTTGAGGCCACCCTGAGATTACATAGTGAATTCCAAGTCAGCCTGGGCTAGAGTGAAACCCTAACTCAAAAAACCAAAAAAATAAAATAAAATAATAAGTAAATAAATAGAAAAGGAAAAGAGAATCAAAGAAGGGTGGAGGGCTTGAGTGATGGTTTAGTGGTTATGGCACTTGATTGCGAAGCCTAAGGACCCATGTTTGACTCTCCAGACCCCACGTAAGCCAGATGCACAAAGGTGAGGCAAGCACAAGGTTACACTTGCCCACTAGGTGGCGAAAGCATTTGGAGTTCAATTGCAGCGGCTGAGGACCTGGCATGCCAATTCTCTTTCTCTGTGAAAAAAGCTTTTTTTAAAAAGAAGAAGGGGGAAACCCTACATAACATATTGAAGATTCAAGGAAAATGCTTAGAAAAAAGTAGGCTCTTATCTACATAGTAATAGTAGAGTGTAAAAGTTATCTAGGACTTAGTGCTCAAAACCACGACCCTACATATTATCTTGATGTTACTGATGAGGAAATTGAGGCACAGATGAAGTCATTTGGGCAGCAATGACTTGAATCCAGGTGGTCTGACTCTGGGGTCCAGCCTTGCATGTGTTTTAGAACCCAAGGTTTTCTTCCTGGAAAGCGTCAGTGGAATGTGACTAAAAATCACCACTGGAGTGCACAGAGTTAAAGCAAACTGAACTTGCTCTGAAAGCCCAGGGGAAAAATGAAGGAATGCTGAGGTTTTCCTTGGCTTATGAAAAGGCTCTTACCAACAAGAGATTTTTCTGTCAAGCATCATTTGGGCAGCAAGGCTTCTGTGATGAATTAAAAATAAAGACCTGTCACTCAGTTGATGATGTGTATAACAGTTTTCCTAGATGCAGCAAAGCTGCTGAGTTTCAGGAAGCTTTAAAGAGAAAGACTGGCAACTTGCCTCTTTCTTTTCCATTTTGACTTTCCCTAATGCCCTGTGTTAGAACACATAAAAACTTATGACTAAGCCACAGCAAAAATTCACGTTTTTCTCCGTTCCTCTCAGACCCTCTGCCAGGAAATTAATTGAAGTACTGTTATTGCCAGCATAGTTCGTGGCGCATTCTTCACCTGCAGCCATATATCTCTTTGTAGGTGTCCCTCTTTCCATGCCCCCTCCCCACCCCATACTAGGGATCACACCTGGGGCTTCATGCATGCTAGGCAAACCCTAAGCTATAGCCCAACCCTTTTAAATTTCTACTTTATTTTATATTTTACTGATTGATTTGCAAGGACAGAGACAGAGAGAAAGAGAAAATGGGTGCACTAAGGCTTCTAGTCATTGCCAACCAACTCCAGATGTATGTACTACTTTGTGCATCTGGCTTTACGTGGATTCTAGGGAATCAAACCTGGGTCATTAGGCATTGCAGCCAAGTGCCTTAACTGCTAAGCCATCTCTCCAGCCCTCTTTACTTTTTATTTTGAGACAAGGTCTTAGTAAGTTTCCCAGACCAGTCATGAACTTACCATTCTCCTGCCTCAGCCTCTCAAGTACCTGGACTCATAGACCTCCACCACTTAGGCTAGACTAGAACTCCTTATATAGCTGAGAATGACCTTGAACTTCTGATCCTCCTGTTTCTATCTCCAAAGTTCTAGAATTATAGGCATGTACCACCACACCCAGTTTATATGGTGCTAGGGATTCATCTCAAGGTATTGTGCTTGCTAGGCAGGCACTCTATCTTCCAAGCTATATTCTCAGGCCCCATTCCTTTCTTTAATTTTTAAATAATTTTGCTTATTTATTTATTTGAAAGAGAGAGACACAGAAAGAGGAGGGGGGGGAGGAAGGAGACAGAATGTGCGCACCAGGGCCTCCAGCCACTGCAAACAAACTCTAGACACATGCGCCACCTTGTGCATCTAGCTTATGTGGATCCTGGAGAATCGAACCTGGGTCCTTTGGCTTTTCAGGCAAGCGCCTTAACTGCTAAACCATCTCTCTAGCCCTCTTTACTTTTTATTTTGAGATAAGGTCTTAGTAAGTTTCCCAGACCAGTCATGAACTTATCATTCTCCTGCTTCAGCCTCCCAAGTAGCTGAACTCATAGACCTCCACCACCAGGCCTGGCTTTGGCATGGTTGTTAAAGGGAATACAAACCTCAACCCCATACCCATCATTCTATGTGTCCTTCATCCATACACTCATTTTAATCCTGGAACAGAATTGTACTCACATATCGTACAGCAAGCATTTAGAGTTGTACTTAGTCTCCTCTCATTTTCCTATCACTCAGGTAACATGGTGTCCATCAATGACAGCCTTGTTTTTCAACCTACCTTAGTGTATATGCGTCTCACATACAGTAAGAACTCTATGAACAGAACACTAACAAAATGGTTTAGGGGGCTGTTAGATCCTACAATTTTAGAGGGTCTAAGATTTTGGAGGTTCTCATAACTCAGTTATTTAACAAGTTGCCAACTCCTTAAAAATCTCAATTTTGCACAGATGAATACTTTTTAAAAATATTTTATTTGAGAGAGAGAAAGGGGAGACAGTTAGAAAGAGAGAGAGAATAGGTGCACTGGGACCTCTAGCCACTGCAAATGCACTCCAGATGCATGTGCCACCTTGTGCATCTAGCTTTACGTGGGTGCTGGGGAATTGAACCTGTGTCCTTAGGCTTCTTAGACAAACACCTTAACCACCAAGCCATCTCTCCAGACCTCCTTTTATACTGAAATATAGTGTATTACTCAAACTTGTTGAGTACAATCATTTAGTGCTTAATCACAGGGGCACATACTGAGAAATGTGCCTGTTAGGGAACTCTGCATTGTGTAAACACAGAGTGGTGCTACACAAACTGACATAGCTATGATATCACTAGGCCATGCCATCTTCAGGGACCACTGCCACACATGTGATTCAGCCTTGACGAGCATATTGTTATGGAAGGCATCCCTGGAAATTCGGCAGGACTCAGACATGGACCCTGATGATTTTGTTGGCGTTGATTTGTTTGTATGTGTTAGTAACCTGACGTAAAATAGCTTTGTTGACTTGTGTAACTTAAATATCAATGTGTAAATTACAGGACTGACCAAGGAGGCTCAAATATGTCATTAGGTTTTCCTTTTCCATTTTCACCTCTGCCCATCTGTGCTTTTCATTTTGTGCCAGCCCAGTGTTCTCTTACTAAGCATAGCTTTGTCCAATATAACTTGAAGTTGTTAGAAGGTCCTGCTTAAATCATTCTTGATTTCGTTTTTTAGGGGGGTGGGGGTGCTGGAGATTGGAAGCAGGGCTGTGCACATACTGAACATGAGCTCTGCTTCTGAGCTACACTCCAGCCCCGAGAGTCCCTTAGATTCGTGCTTAGAGCTGAAAAGAGTATGAGAATAGAGACCATCGCTCCCTTCAAGAATCCACTTATCCAAAATTAAGGAAGAAGGCTGGGGAGGAGACTCACTGGGTAATATGCTTGCCGCACAAGCATGAGAACCTGAGTTCAGATCCTCAAAAACACATGTAAAATGCTCACCATGGTGCACATGTGCAATCCCAGTACTGGGGAAGCAGGGATAGGGTCTCCCTGGGGCTCACTGGCCAGCTAGTCTAGACAAATCAGTGAGTTCTAGGTTCAGCAAGAGACCCTGTCTCAAAGAATAAGGTAGAGAGTGCTTGAAGAAGATCCCAACATTGACTTTTGGCCTTATGTGAATGTATACACACATACATGTGCACCCATACACATACAAACATGCATATACACATGTGCACCCATATACATACAAACATGCATATACACATCTACAAAAAGTCAAGGAAGTTTTATGTTTTTTTTTTTTTTTTTTTTTTGGTAGGATCTTACTCTAGCCAGGCTGACCTGGAATTCACTATGTTGTCACAGGGTAGCCTCGAACTCACAGTGATCCTCCCAAGTGTTGGGATTAAAGGTGTGCGCCACCACGCCTTGATCAAGGAAGATTTCAATGGTCATTTTTTTTCATGTGTGTGGTGTGATGGCTGCTTGTGTGTGAATAGACGCAGGTGCCCCATGAGCATGTGTGTGGAGGCCAGAAGAGGATGTCAGCTGTCCTTCTCTATCACTCCTCTACATGGTTTCCTAGAGACAGAGTCATGGCCGTGCCTAGCTCTTTGTGTGGGTACTGAGGATTTGAACCAGGCTCTCTCAGGCCCTCATGCTTGCACAGCATGGCCTCTTACCTGCTAAGCCATCTCTCCAGCCCCCTCAAGTGGCCGTTCTTGATCATGCGTCCATTTGCACGGCTCCATGCTAAGGGCGCATTCAGACTGGTCAGGCTGAGATTACCTGCTTCCTCTCAGACAAGGGAAATTTATTTCCAGCTGTGTAACATGAAGAATGTTTCCCACATAGGGAGAAGAGCAAAAGATAGAACAATTTGTTGTGATGGGCTGAAGAGGTGGTTTAGTGGTTAAGGCGCTTGCCTGCGAAGCCACGTTCAATTCCCCCGTACCCATGTAAGCCAGATACACAAGGCAGCACAAGCATCTGGAGTTCATTTGCAGGCCTAGAGGCCCTGGCACACCCATTTCTCTCTCTCTCTCTCTCTGTGTGTGTGTGTGTCTTAAATAAATAAAATAACATAAAATAAAAAATTAGAGAAAATTTGTTGTGATAGCCTCCAAAATGGCACTAAATGATCCTCACCTCTAGACATTTACATCTATTTTTTACAATAATTTTTATTTATTTACTTGAGAAAGAATGAGAGTCTCAGGTTGCTGTAAACAAACTCTAGACTCATGCACTACTTTGTGCATTTGGTACTGGGGAATTGAACCCTGGACGGCAGTGTTTGCAAGCAAGTGCTTTTAACTTCTGAGCCATCTCCCCAGCCCTGACATTTACATCCTGTGGACATTAGCTTCTGTTACACTGAATCATGGCTGCCTGACCTTATGCTTCAGGACTAGGCTGTGAAAGACATTCAAGCTTTCATTACCTTCTCTCTTGTATTACTTCCTCTGGTGGAAGTCACCCACCATGTTTGAAGATGTAAAGAGTCTCTCTGAAGACAGCCACATGAGACAGAAATGGGGCTTTGGCTAGCCATGTGTATCAACTTTCCCAGCCACTTTGAAAGTGGATTTTCTAGCCTGTCAAACCTTCTTCAGTGGACACAGAGTTGATCTACATTGCTTTGTTTGAAAGATAGTATCCTAGGCTGGCCTCAAACGCATGATCCTCCTGCCTCTACCACCCACATACTACATGTGGCAACATACCTGGGTACGGTCTACATCTTGACTGGAACTTCGTGGGAGATTTTGAGCCCAAACCATCTAGCTAAGCTGTATTCCTGAACCATAGAAGATATGGGTTAATAAATAGTTGTTATTTTAAAATAATGCACTGCTCGGTATTGTAGTCAGCTCCTCATTGCTGGGATGAACATTTAACCAGACACAGTTTATGGGGGGAAGGGGATTTATTTTAGGCTGGCAGAGTCCAGAGGAATACCACCAATGGTGGAAGAAGCTGGCTCCTTTTCATAAATCCAAGCAGAGAGACATCACTAACAGCTAGCTCCCCAAAACTCAAATAGCCAGAGCTCAAACTGCTCTGCACACATCTTTTGGCTAAATTCAGATCTGCTCCCAGACACATTTTAGGGCTGGTCTCCAGGACCTGCTCCCAGTGACACCTCCTCCAGCTGTCCCGAGTAACAAGCTCAATTTTTATAAAACAACTGAGTCTATGGGGCCATACATTCAAATTACCATATTCAAATTACCACGCTCAGTAGTATACCCAACACTATACATCCGGTACAGTTGCTGTCAGGTAGCTGATCACCTAGACTTGGACTAGTTGGATGAGAAAACACGCAGGGTAGAAGGAAAGGCTTTGTGAAGGTAGAGGAGACCACCTTTGGGCAGCGCTCTGAGGATGAACATGAGGAGAAATGGAAATCTAAGCCAAGGAAAAGACAAAATCAAAGGTTGTGAAGCTTGAAAGGGAACAATGTGTTCAGAGACATGCAGCTAGAATAGTGTGCTTCAGGCGGGAGGTCTGAAGCAGGGCTTTAAAAGGCCACTTGGGGCCCCTGTTGCTGCTGAATTTTAGGATTAGGAAACACTAGTTTGCATTTCCTAAATTTTCTGGCAGGGTCGGCTGTTGGTTAGCGAGCTGCTGTGATGGGTGTGTCTGCAGCTTGTCTTTCAGTATGGTCTCTGGACCATATGCGATGAAAGGCAGGAAGTATCAGATTCTTGGGCCCAATGAAAGCCTAATGAAGTAGGATCTTTATGAGGGAGTAGTCATTTGCATTTTAACAAGCAATTTAGAGAACTTTTCTATAAATGAGTGTGGCACTCACTTTCTATAGAGCGGATTTAATCAATGAGGCTTAGGGTCCACTCTTGTGTTTTGAAGTTCGTGGGTCAAGTAAACGGGAAAATTCATAGTATGAAAACAAGGAGAGTCTCAAGATGAAGAGAGTAAATCCAAAATTGTACATGCAATCATGTCATAAAGATGTAAGAATCTACTTACATATAAAAGCTAGCAGGAACCATGCCAAAATAGCCTTGATTGTGTTATTGTGTGGCATTGTGGATGATGGTTTTTAGAATGTGTAGTGTAGGTATGTTATTCTATAATTTAAAAAAGTAATTTTTGAGGGCTGGAGAGATGGCTTAGCTGGTTAAGCACTTGCCTGTGAAGCCTAAGGACCCGGGTTCGAGGCTTGATTCCCAGGACCCACGTAAGCACAAGGTGGCACATGCATCTGGAGTTCATTTGCAGTGGTGCACCCATTCTCTCTCTATCTATCTACCTCTTTCTCTCTCTGTCGCTCTCAAATAAATAAAAAATAATAATTTTTGACCTGATCGTGGTGGTGCATGCCTTTAATCTCAACACTCTGGAGGCAGAGGCAGAAGGATTACCATGAGTTGAGGCCAGATTAGGGCTATAGAGTTCCAGGTCAGCCTGGGCTAAAGTGAGATCCTATCTTGAAAAAGAAAAGAAAAAGAATAATAATTTTCAAGAGTTTTTCAGTCAAGTTTGGATAAGCATTAAAAAGAGAGCTTTGGCTTTGGCAGGGGAGAGGCTGGTTACTGGAAAACTTTGTATGGAGGTGGCGGCTGGGGCAGAAGCCAAATTACAATGGTTTGATTCCAGTACAGGTCACTACTTCAAGGAGTTTGGCAGCATAAACAAAATTTAAAACTATTCTTGTTTATACTGATCATAGAACAATGGCCATTTTACATACACGTTGAGCATTACAATATTAAGAATAATAAAAACAAAAGTTGTGCATAATCTTACCATCTAAAGCCAAACTGTACTGTTTGATATATTTGTCAGATGAACATTTTCTTTCACTACAATGCTTTGAGGTGAGGTGTATAGGTCAAAGTCACCCACATTATTCGCAGGCAAGGAATCCAAGACTCAGAATGGTTAAGGGACTCTCCCGAGGACAAAAGCCAGGCCACCACACAGCGTGTGCTTTGTTTAATGTTTCCTGGTTGCTCCTTCTCACCACCTTGGCTTGGATTTTCATTTCTCTTCCTTACAGTGCAGCTCAAACGTGGTCTTCTTCAGCATTTTCTACCGGGTGTCCTTCCACCCCATTCGCTAAATAGAACTAAAAGTGACCAGCTTAGGGCTTTCCTGTGTCCAATCATGTCCTAAACAGGTCTCAACAATGGTGTCTCTTAACGTCATGGTACTTACAGTACTCCTAAGGCCAGCTGTAATGCCTGCATCTCATTCCTCTTGTCACTCAGCTCTCAGCACCACACTTGGTATCTAATTATACTGAAGAACGTATTTGCAGGAAGATGGATAATAGGCAATGCTTGGATATAGTACTGATGCAGTTTTTCATCTCTATTTCCAGCTTTTCTGTAGTTATTTTTCCAGATTCTGGAAGCAGGTAGGGTGTTTTATGCCCCAACTGCCTTCTCTTAAGAATAACAGGACTACCAAAGTGAAACCTTACTTTGACTTTCAAAAGCTCAGGTGGGGTTTAGAAGTTTAGAAGACAAGCTGAAAAGTAGTAGTACCCACCCACTGTTAAGAAAGGAAAGAATGAGAGACTCATGACCGTTCCCAACAATGGAGTCTGGACCCCCCACCCTGCTGAGCCACTCAGAACTTGTCTCATTGAAAAACATGGGAATTCCCCAGCCTCAGCAGTAGTAGTCAAGAAGTACTCAGAAGTAGTCAAGAGGGCTGGAGGTATGGCTTAGCGGTTAAGCGCTTGCCTGTGAAGCCTAAGGACCCCGGTTCGAGGCTCCATTCCCCAGGACCCACGTTAGCCAGATGCACAAGGGGGTGCACGCGTCTGGAGTTCGTTTGCAGTGGCTGGAAGCCCTGGCGCGCCCATTCTCTCTCTCTCTCTCTGCCTCTTTCTCTCTCTGTCTGTCGCTCTCCAATAAATAAGAATAAACAAACAAAAAAAATTTAAAAAAAAAAGAAGTAGTCAAGAAATGGCTGCACAGAAAGTCCAGACCAGCACATGGCTTATTAGATATACAATTTGAACCATTCATATAATTTCTAGTGTTCTGGTGGACAAAGGAAAGAAGGAAGTGAAATTAATGTTCCATTTAATTTTTTTATTTTTATTAATATAAAAAGAATGAGCTCTTGTTATAGTGTTTTTCAACACATCTCCCCTTCGCCCCATTCTCCCTCTGTCTTGTGCCCTCCCCTCATCATAGCCTCTTTTCTACTTTCATACTGTTTCTTTTGCCCTCCTCCCTCAACTTTCTCTTCACCTCTTTTCCCTTGTGGTCTCCTATCTCATTCATAGCTTACCTCTACTGTCTGGTCCCTTTATTTACATAAATACAAACATTAGTAGTTAGCATCTGGGGTTGGAGAGATGGCATAGTGGTTAAGGCATTTGCCTGCAAAACCTAAGGACCTAAGTTCAGTTCCCCAGTGCCTACATAAAGCCAGGTGCACAAAGTAGCACATGTGTCTGGAGTTTGTTTGCAGTGGCTAAAGGCCCGGGTGTGCCCATTCACTCTCTGTATCTACCCCTTTCTCTCTTTTACATAAATAAATGAATAAACAAATAAATATTTTTAAAAGAGGATCTGCATATGAAAGAGAATATATGGTTTCTAAATTTAATTTTAATAATACATTTTACATAACGAAAATATCATTTTAGCATGTAATAACCATAAAAATTACTAATGGCATACTTAGCTTTATTTTGAGATAGGGTCTTGCTATGTAACACTGGCTGGCCTCTAACTCAAGATTCTCCTGCCTCTGCCTCCCAAATGCTGGGAATCATAGGTATGTACCTACCACTATGTTTGGCCTTTACTTTGCACTCATTGAAAATCTGGAATGTATTTCATAGCTAGAACATGTTTGTTCATTTATTTATTTTTCCAGACGTAGTACAATATTTTATAACAGAGAGCTGCTGGAAAAACTACATGCTAGCACAGAAAACATGATACACAAGAGAGAGCATGACATCAGGGAAACAGGGCCAAGGCCACAGGCTTAGACCATCAAAGCAGGTTTTAATTTGGGCTAGCCATATTTCGCCTAAGATATTCAGTAGCCATTTATAGTAGGAGGCTCTATTAGGCCATAGGTATTGACAGAATGAAAACAATATCATGGAATTTCTAAACTCACAGCTGTAAACTAGAGCCACAGCATATTTCTTGTACATTCAAGAGTATTACAGACAAGGACCCAAGAACCAGTGGCTAAGAGGAAAGAGTGTTCATGTGCATCGGCTGAATAGGAAAAGGCATACAGATATCTCAGTGGATACCATGGAGAGCTGGTAATATGGAAACCCATGGCCTATCTCCCCACACACATTCACAGTCTGTAAATCCCTGGGAATGTGGACATCACTCTGGGGAAAGAAGAGCTTAAAACCCCAATCTGATCATTATTAGTAGAAAAAGACTAGGAGTTCATTTCTGGAAAGGAAAAATAAAGTTGCACTTATTTTGTGTGCTGATGTTTAAGCACATTGCAAAGTAACTAATGGATATGGAGACAATTGTAAGTCCAGGAGCCTGGTTGGCTTTGTCTTTCTTTTTCCTTTTCCCATGACTGCCAGCATATGAGTTAAAAGAGAACTGGGGTATCTCAAAGAGTCAGTGTTGGGAGCAGGGGATGTAGCTCATTATGCCTAGTATACACAAGGACCTAGGTTCAAACTCTAGCACAAAGTTCAAATAAATAATCTTTTCCAGGTGAAAAAGGAGAAGTTAAAATGGTATCCTTTTACCTAAAAGACTCAAAAGACGTGCAATGTAACTAAATGCATTATATTGATTGGATCTTGATCTGAATAAGCTGTACAAGGCATTTTAAAGAAAATTTCCATCTTAGTTGAGTTATAAGATGGTTATTAATTTGTGTGGTATTGTGTGGAAAAAATATCTTTTCTTCTTAAAGTGAATATTAAAAAATGTTAGTACTTACTAAAGCCAGATGTACAAAATGGCACATGCATCTGGAGCTTGTTTACAGCAGCTAGAGGCCCTGGAGTGCCAGTTTTCTCTCTCTCTCTCTCTCTGTCTGCTTGCAAACAAATAAATAAAAATATTTATTTTAAAAAATGTTAGTACTTTGTGCTGAAGAGACCACATAATTTGGTTGTAGAACATTGAGAAATCAAGCTGGCATTGAGTTGGAAGCCTCCTATATCCGGGCTAGCTGTCACAGTGCTGGAAAATGCTGCGCAAACTGATGGAAGAGAAAAGTCAAGTCTTAACCAGAAGTGGATCCTGTGAGCTGTACAATTGACTAGCCAGGCAAGATGTGCCCACTGGTGCAACAGTGGCATGCCTATGATAGGGATAACCCACTGCTTTCTGATCAAATTTGAGGCCTGTTCCATGGGAGGAAATCCATGCCTGGTACTGAAAACCTAGTAAAAGCCTATGTGGTTGGCAAAGGCCATAGTCCCTAGGGTGGAAGCTTCTACTGTTGTTTGACTACACGGATATCTTGTATTCATCAAATTGCCTTCTAAATATTTATGCTTATGCCCACAGGTTAGTGATGCTTTCACTTTTGTAGCTAGTGGTAACTACTGGGGAGACTCAAAAATCATCAAAGTGGCCAGGCATGGTGGTACACACCTTTAAAATATTTCATTTAATGAATTAAGTTATTTGACAGAGAAAGAGGGAGAGAGAGAGAGAGAGAGGGGGGGGGGGGAGAGAATGGGCATGCTAGGGCCTCTAGCAACTGCAAACAAACTCCAGATGTGTGCGCCCCCTTGTGCATCTGGCTATCATGGGTCCTGGGAATCAAACCTGGGTTCTTTGGCTTTGCAGGCAAACACCTTAACCACTAAGCCATCCCTCAGCCCGTGGCACATGCCTTTAATCCCAGCACTCAGGAGGCAGAGGTACGAGGATTGCCATGAGTTCAAGGCCACCTGAGACTACATAGTGAAAACCAAGTCAGTCTGGGCTAGAGTGAGACCCTACCTCAAAAAACCAAAAAATAAATAAAATAAATCAATCAATCAAAGTACCGAGTTAAAGTGTTAAATGAGACATCTGCATCATCCACTCAGCTCAGGGAACAGTGGAAGAGGTGAATGTAAGAACTAGAGGATGGAGAGGAGTGCTTTGGAACACTGTATCCCAGACATGAAGTGGTTGCTGCATCCATGACTTCATAATTGTTGTTGTTACCAGCACAAGACCTGGACAATAATTGGACCCACCAATTATAGGAGGGGGAAAAAGACATCAAAATAGAAGAGGCTGGCTGGGCTTGTAGTCCTAGTACTAGGGAGGCTGAACTAGGAGGACTGTTGTGAGCACAAGGTCACCTTGAGACTACCTAGTGAATTCCAGGTCAGCCTTGGCTGGAGCGAAACCATACCTCGAAAAACAAACAAAATAATAATAAAATAAATAAAAATAAAAATAGTTGAGGGACTAGTTAGAAAGAAGAGGACATTCAGTGAAAAGGGAACAGGGAAAGGGGACAAGAGAAGGTATTGGGATAAGATTATAATCAAAATATAATATAGACATGTATGTTAGGGCTGGAGAGATGGCTTAGTGGTTAATGCACTTGCGTGCAAGCCTAAGGACCCAGGTTCAATTCCCCAATACCCAAGTAAGCCAGATGCACAAGGTGGCTCATGTAGCTGGAATTTGTTTGCAGTGGCTACAGGCCCTGGCATGCTTATTCTCTCTCTCTCTCTACATATATCTGCCTCTCTCACACAAATAAATAAATAAAACTATTTTTAATGCTCTGTTACTTTTAGGTAAATGCTCATAGCAGCATTGTTTATGGTTGCCAATTATTCAAGGGATGAATGGATAAATCAATATGATACATCCAAAAAATATGATACAATTCAGCCACAAAAAGGAATGAAGTAGTGAGTCATGCTACAACATGGCTGAATCATGAAAAAGTTATGCTGAGAACTAAGGCCAGTCATGACTTTCGAAGAACAATGTAAAAATCTATTTCTATGCAATGTCTAGAATAAGTAAATCTATAGTAGAGACAGAAAGTAGATGAGCGGTTCCCTAGAGTGGAGTGGGAGGATGTGGAAGTAACAGCTAAAGGATTTTAGTTTTCTTTAAGGGCAACGAAAACAGTTTAGAATTCATGCTGATGTTTGCACATATTTATGACATAGAAAAATACACTGAATAGTATATTTGAAAAGGTTAAAGTATATGTATTCTAATGTATACTTAAAGCTATTTTTAAAAAGAATTTTAAAAAAAGGAAAAGCATTATGCTTTCTATAATCTTGTCAAAGACAACTAAATAAGCCAAAACAAAACCAGGAGTAAATATAGTAAACTTAACAATGGTTAAAATAAAAAGCCAAACAATCTAAAAAGAAAGAAAGAAAGAAAAGAAAAGAAAAGAAAAGAGAAGGCCCAACTCTTCTTAGATCCATCAGGTAAATTGCTAACCCTAAATGTGAGCAACAGACAGGTAGGTACAGAGGAACTTTCCTGCGCAGAAGCCACTGAGCAGAAGCCTGGGGGGCGGAGCCAGTGCTGGGGTGGCCGAGGGCAGCCTCTCACACTGCTTCACACAAGGCTCAGTCACAGAGATGTCCCCAAGCACTGCTGTGAGCTTTCCTGCAGGAGCTCTACAAGGTCCTCGTGGTGGGCACCAGAGAAAAATCTCTAGATGTAGATGGAAGATGGAATATCAAATGCTCATTTCAAACTACAAAAGACAGGAATTAAGAAAAAGGGTGACCAGTAGATAACAAATATGATAGATATTAGCACACCTATATCAATTTTCATCTTAAATTTAAGCCAATTATCTACACACATTAATTAAGAGATGATGAGAATAGGCTCAAAAATATAAGACTTAGCTATATGTTGTCTAAAAAAAAATCTTACTTTAAATATGCAGACACATATAGATTAAAAGCAGAGGTGGAGAAACACATACCATAAGAAAGTGGAAACAGTTATATTAATTTCAGACAAAGCAGACTTCAGATCAAGGGAGATAATGAGGGAGACAGAGAAAGTGCGTGATGAGAAAGGGCTAGGTTCTTAGACAAATGAGACAATCTTTAATGAATGAGCTGAACAACAGAGCATCAAAATACTCGAAAGGAACTTGGATCGAACTGCATGGATAAGTAGAGAAATGCGTTATTACAGTTGAAACTTTGCAGTCTCTCCAGTCAGAACTGAAGAGATCGAGCTGGCAGAAAATCAGTATGAGCAGCGTGAGCTCGGCAGCACGGTCAGTCAGCTGAGCGTCACTGTCACCTACCGACTACCTCGTCCGCTGACAGCGGTTACACAACCTTTTCAAGGTCACCTATGGAGCGTTAACCACAATAGGCCACATTCTGGGCCCCAAGACACACTTGTACAACTTTATCTTATTTGTTTACTTATTTTTGAGATAGTGTCTTTCACTGTAGCCCAGGCTGGCCTAGAATTCATGGCAATTTCTGCCTCAGCCTGACTAGAGCTGGGATTACAGGGACGAGTCATCACACCTGGTTTGCAAGTTTAAAGGAATCCAGATCATGCATGTATATTTACAGTAGCTTTATCCATAATTGCCAAAACACGGGGGCAGTCATGACACCCTTTAGCCAGAGAAAGGATAAATTAACTGTGTGTTATATCCAGATAACAAGACATTATTCACTGTTAAAAAGTAGCAGGGGGGGAAAACGTAGCAGGGCATGGTGGCATGTGTCTGCAGTCTCAGATGCTCAGGAGACAGAGGATGGGTTCTGCCCAGCCTGGGCAACATAGTGAGACCTAGCAAGAATAATAATAATAATAATAATAATAATAATGAGCGGTCAAGTCATGAAAGGACATAGCAGAAACCTGAATGCATACTAAGTATGAGAAAGCAACAGACTACATGACACATGCTGAAAAGTCAACTATGGAAACAGTGAAAAGACTAATCATTGCCAAGGGTGGGTGGGAGGGAGGGATGAAGAGGTGGTTGCTGTGGGAATCCTAAGTTATGAGTTATGGGCTTTGGGTGACGATGATGTATTGGCGAGATTCACTGAGCGCAAGAGTAGCACTGTGTGGAGGACGTTGGCGGTCGGGGCGGTTGCGTGTAAAGAGGGTGGTTGTGTGGGTACTCTCCTCACTGCTTAACTTTGCTGTGAGCCAGAAGCCACTCTCAAAAGTAAAATGTTCAGTATTTTAAGGAGGGTAGTGGTGCCAGTATAACATCTATGACCTGAAGCATTAATGGAGAAGGCATATCTCCTTGCTATTGCTAATCACAAATTAAAATACAGAAAAAGAGGAACTTCTTTGGGGGATTCCTGTGATATCAGGGACTACCTGAGGGCTAGTAGATAGCCCAGTTCCACTGCTTTAGATAGGCTGTCTGGGGAGCAGTCAGGTAATACATGGAGACCTCTGGTTCACGATCGATAGGAATAATCCCTACCTCTTCCAGTCACAGGGCCTTGCAGGACAGAATAGCCAAAAAGAAATTCAGAGAACAGAGATAGGGGGAGGAAGGAGGAAGTAGTTATCCAACTATAAGAAAACTTAACAAAAACTAAATATCAGAAAAGAGATTACTTTATAGAAATATTTTCAAATATTCCAACTCTCAGACCACTAAAATAAATATTCCTAATACTTCTCAAAACCATGTTTGATAGATGGGGGTGGTGGCATGCTCCTATAATTCCATCACTTGGGAGGGGAAAGCAAGAGGATCAGAACTTCAAGGTCATCATCAGCTACATAGGGAGTTTGAAGCCAGCCTGGGATACGTGAGATACGTCTGAAAAAAAACATATTAAGAAACCGATTTTTAACAATATTTTATTCATTTATTTGCGAGCAGAGTGAGACAGAGAGGGGGACAGACGGACAAAGCCAGAGAGAGAGAGAGAGAGTGAATGGGCACACAAATAAACTTCAGACACATGTACCACTTTGTGCATTTTGCTTTATGTAGGTGCTGGGGAATCAAACCCTGGTTGTCAGACTTTGCAGGCAAGTATCTTAACTGCCAAGCCATCTCTCTGGCCCTGAAATTTTTTTAAACTGTTTTCAATATTAATATCATTAATTATTTCCACACATGTAATAATGAAAGCCAATAGCTGTACAGGGCTTACTTACTATGTTCATTCCTCTGCTTTCCGTATAGTTGCCTCATTGAATGCTCATTATAATCTCCATTTTACAGCTGAGACAGTTCAAAGGCAGGGGGCAGGAAGGGAATGGGCCAGAGACGGAGAGGGGAGAGAGACAGAGACACACAGAGAGAACTGCTAAGGGGCAGAGCCAAGCCCTGCTCTTCACCTGACAGCCTCTCAGTGAAACAAAAAGGTTGTTTCCCTCCCAGAGGCGACTGACTACTGGGGACCTTTCCAGAAGATAGATAATTCAAGGCTCATTCAAGCCTAGTTTTCAATCAACAGTTGAGAGAATGGATTCAGATTCCTTTTCCCATTCACATGGCTGGTTCTGAGTCATAAACTGTGAAGCCCCCCAGGCGCCTGCAGAGAGGCACAGCCTGTTACACTGCCACCTGTAAGTCCGCACACTCACAAACAAGGGGCCTCTGACTTACTAGGCTTTCCCTGCTGGTCCACAGAGCAGTTAATCTTCTGCCCTAGGGCAGAATTTGACAGCTCCCAAAGGTCCTGTGAAGTACTCTTTTCAAAGTAAAATTCTCAATCAAATAAATTTGAAACAGACTTGGTCCTAATCCAGGTACAGATTCCCTAGGCTTCCCCCAGCCCCAGGAAGCAGTTGGCTACCCTTCACTTCCTGGGTTTCTTTGAGCCCTCTGGTGCAGACTTAGTTTTTCTTCAATAAAACAGTGATTTAAAACCCTCACTCTTCCTGCTGTAAGCCTGTGCCAAGACATAATCATTCTGTCTTCACCAAGGAGCACACAAAATTCAACTTGGGCTGTGTACAGCCCGCAGGGTGGCTTATCAGAGTCCCTGTACTTAACCATCTGTCTGCTGTTTGTGAAGACTCCTATCGTATCCAGTTAGAACGATGTTTCATTCCTCTGTGTTTCTTCACTGGAGTCTTATTACAGTGTTAAGTATTCCGTTTTCCCTGACACCTTTGTTGTTACTCCTTTGTTTAGTGGCAGGTGCTCCTCACCTCTACCCGTGCCTCAGTAGTGTCCGCATGCTGATAAGAACAAGAAGAGTTTCTCTTTCTGTTCACCCGGGCCAGTGGGGCGTGGGAGGGGTGGGGGTGGGCATCCCCTCTTCCCTTGTCCATTTCCTCGCTGGGTGTGTTGATGTCAGTGTCGTTTCCTCTGCACCCCCTTGCTCCTTTCCAAGTGCCATCGTGTGATTTGCTTTGGCCAGATGGAATGTGTGGTGGTTTGATGCAGATGTCCAGTGTAAACTTAGGTGTTCTGAATGCTAGGTTCCCAGCTGATGGAGATTTGGGAATTAACACCTCTAGGAGGCAGTGTGTTGGTGGTGGTGGGCTTATGGGTGTTATAGCCAGCTTCTCCTTGCTAGTGTTTGGCACACTCTCTTGTTGCTGTTGTCTACCTTATGTTGGTCAGGGGGTGATGTCCACCCTCTGCTCATGCCTTCGTTTTCCCTGCCATTGTGAAGCTTCCCCTCTAGGCTGCAAGCCAAAATAAACCTTTCTTTCCCCCCCCAAAAAGCTGCTCTTGGTTGGGTGATTTTTGCCAGCAATGCAAACCTGACTGCACCAGAATGTAAAACCTTACCAGTCGGTACATGTTTCCCACGGCTGTGGCAGCTGTGGAAGTAAATGTTGAGACAGAATCTCACGGCCTGGCTGGTCGAGTGACAGCGAGTTCAAGGCCAGTGTGTGCTACATAGTAAGACCCTGTCTCAAATAAATAACTAAATAAATAAACCAAGCTGGGCATGGTAGCATATGCCTTTAATCCCAGCACTAGGGAGGCAGAGGTAGGAGGACTGCTGTGAGTTCAAGGCCAGTTAGAGACCACATAGTGATTCCAGGTCAGCCTGGGCTAGAGTGAGACCCTACCTCAAAAAACAAAAACAAACAAATAAAACACCCCACAAAAACCAAAAGCACTGCTGGTGACAAAACTGTATTTGATTATTATGACTATTTTAAAATGTATTTTATTTATTGTATTTGCAAGAAGAGAGAGAAAGAGAGAGTGCATGGGTGTGCTAGGGCCTCTGGCCACTGCAGACAAACTCCAGATAAATGCGCCAGTTTGTGTATTTGGCTTTATGAGGGCACTGGAAAATAGAACCCAGGTCCTTATGCTTTGTAGGCAAGTGCCTCAACAGTGGAGCTCTCTCTCCAGAACAGGATTAATTTTTATTAGACACTAAATTCCAGATAATTGAAAATAGCCCAAATTATTAAGGAACTAAGATTCTGAGCAGATTGCTTTTATTACAATATCACATTGCCTCAGAGAATTTTCCACCTGTTAAATTGTTAAAAGATAGTGTTCCAAGAGGTAATATCATGACTCTCATGTGCATATAACATGAGCATATGTCAAAGTTTTTACTTCATTCATTATTTAATGCAGAAACTAGAAATGCAAGTAGTTCAAAGGAGAATTCAGATGAACCACAACTGTATTTAGAGTATAAAGAGTTGCTAAAATAAATTTACAAATGGATACAGAATAGGATTTTTAAGTTGAGATAGGGAGTTGGGGAGGGGATCAAATGAAATCATCACATCACAATTTCATCACAGAATTGATTTGCAAGATACTAAATAATCATTTTGAAGTGCTATCAGTTATAGCAAATTATAGATTTTTAATTTACAAATCACAGGGCTATAAAGTAGCCTAAAGTGAGTGAAAGACTAGACTGAGATAAGAACAAATGTATGTTCTAGACAATATAGCAGCTCTTTCCGTTGCAGATATCCAGTTCGAATCTCATTTACTTATTTCCTTACACTGGGCTCGCCCTCTGAGCTCCCCTAGGCTCCCTGCTCCTGTGGTCTCTGTCAAAAGAACTCAGACAACACACACAGAGCACAGTGTAGAAGATGGGTAGAGTCTATTACAGAGTAAAGTGAAGCCCTCGCAAGGTGAGAGTGGGCAATGGGCAAAGAGGCCATGTGCTGGCACAGAAGAAAAAGCTTTCTCTGAGGGGGTGTTCTCTTGTCTAGGTGATTGACAGGCCCATTTGGCTAACTCTTGTCTTTGTTACTTACCCAGGAAGCCTCTGGCTAGATTGTAATCTTATAAAGTTTAGAATAATGTTTGGCCTTTCAGGCAGTTCCAATTGTCATGTCTTCATCCAGGATCAGAGACAACTTTTGAACAGTGATAAGATCCTAATGTTTCAGTTTCTGATTTTATAGATGCTGATCACAAGGATGGAGTCCATCCCCAATAACATTCAAACAGGCTAATATTTAACTTGCGATCTAGCTAGCAGAGTGAATCCCCTGAATAAATTTGAAAAGAAAGAAAGAAAAAAATGAATAATGTTGTTAGATCAGTGTTTTTTCATTACTGGGTAATGTGCTGTAAGGCCTTTGCATACATTATTATTAGAGCAACAGTATTATTATAATTTCATGGATAAGAAAACGGAGACTAATTTAGCTAATATCCCAATATTCAAGTGAAAGTCTGACTTATTCAGAAACTTTTAACACTTAAAGATATTTAACCACCACATATGGTGGCGCACGCCTTTAATCCCAGTACTCAGGAGGCAGAGGTAGGAGGATTGCTGTGACTTCCAGGGCAACCTGAGACTACATAGTGATTCCAGGTCAGCCTGGGCTACTCCGAGACCCTACCTCAAAAAACAAAACAAAACAAAAATAACAACAACAAAAGTAACAAATAAATAATAAAAATTTAAAAGAACAAAATTTTATAAGAATTAAAATATTGTTCCTTTGTTTTGCTGAAAACATGTTAATACCATTGGCCAGAATCAATTACTCTTTGATATTGTAATGTCAATTAATTGATTTTGTGTGTATGTGTGTGTGTGCTTGCGTGCGTGCACTTGCGCACGCTACTAGAGATCAAATCCACTGCTTCATGTCTAGAAAACATGTGCCTTACACTGAACTGTTATCTCTAGACTTATTTTATTTATTTATTTTTTACTGACATGATTCTTCATAGAAAATTCAAAAGAAGCATTTTAGGGTTTGGGGCTATTATTCATGTCACTGCATGGTTATTACTAGAAATGATTCTGTCACATATTGAGGGATTGTTAAGAATGATCCATTGCAGGCGCTAGATGTGCTGTGTAGCTCACTGTTGGAAACCAGATGCTTAGACTTCTCCAGATACCAGGAAAGGAACAGTAGGTTTTTCTTAAAGTGACTTCAAACTCTCAGCCTCTGAGCCAAATGACAAAAATTTAATTATAGTTTTTTTTTCTTCTTCAGTACTTTTTCCAAAAGCATATTTCTTAATAAAAGGATGATATGTTAAACCTCTAAAAAAATCACACTGTGGTAGTAAATAGAAGAACTGTGGAAATGAGAGAGATCAAATTCAAATTAAAACAACTTTTTAGAGGAAAAGAATTTTACAAACCTATAAAAATCTCAGTACTTCCTCTGGGCTCTTCTTTTCCCAACCAATTAGATTCACTACTTTAAGGTAAGGATGGCTATACACACCATACCTCCAATTTGTGTCTACTTGCTTATAAATTTAAATGTTTTACTCTTAAAGTAGATTACTGCTCTGCAATTAATGGAATACAGTTCCGTCATATTGATTTGTGGAGGCTGTGTCTCTTTATCAACCCCATCCATTGCTGCTTTATCCATTGTTTCTCAGAGGTCCATATTTATTATTAACACAGGGATGGGTCCCAGTCCTTGCTGGAGTTACTCCTCTAGCATTTTTTGGTCAGTTCAGCCTCTAATCATGACAATACCCGGGATATCCAGGAGCAGCATTCCATTCAGCTTCTGATAGCATGTCTTATTTGCAGGATCCCGCAAGAGTAAAGAAGCTGAATACTGGAGGTTTGATGGCATGTGTGTCATCTCAGCACTTGGGAGGCAGAGGCAGGAGAATTGCTGAAAGTTCAAGTCCAAGTTGGTCAACACAGCAAAGCCCAGGCCAGCCATAGCTATATAGTGAGACCTTTCAAAGAACAAACACTTGCTGGGCATGGTGGCACACACCTTTAATCCCAGCACTCGTGATGCAGAGGTAGGAGAATTGCCGTGAGTTCGAGGCCAACCTGAGACTACATAGTGAATTACAGGTCAGTCTGGGCTAGAGTGAGACACTACCTCAAAAAGGCCAGAAGGGATGGAGAAATGGTTTAGCGGTTAAGGTGCTTGCCTGCAAAGCCCAAGGACCCAGGTTCAATTCCCTAGTACCCATGTAAGCCAGATGTACTAGGTAGCTTATCAGTCTGGAATTTGTTTGCAGTGACAGGAGGTCCTGGTGTGCCCATGCTCGCTCTCTCAAATAAATAACTAAAATATGTTTGAAAAAAACAGAAAAACAAAACAAAACCAATAAGCTAAACACTAATGGGTAGCAGCAAGGACTGTTTTTCTCTTCAAACTACCTTTTGTGCTGGCTCATTTAACATGTAATCTCTTATTTTTAAAATTGTCAAGGCTTATTGAGCAACTGGAAAACACTGGAAACATGGAGGATGTGCCTAGACCATGTTTCAGTTTAATTTATTTTTATTTTGTTTTATTTGAGACAGAAAGAAGGAGAGAGAGAGAGAGAATGGGCACACCAGGGCCTCTAGCCACCGCAAATGAACTCCAGACACATGTGCCACCTTGTGCATCTGGCTTGTGTAGGTATTAGGGAATTGAACCTGGGTCTTTACACTTCACAGCAAGTGCCTTAACCTCTAAACTATTTCTCCAGGCCCACGCAATCTCTTCTCTATGGAATTAGAGTCATAAACCCAGGTGTGGACAATTTCTGGAGCTGACTTTACCAGTTCACTACGAGGACTGAGTAAGTGCATCATGTATAGTTCTTGGTGACTGGCCTTTTTCTGAGGTCCACAGACATAGCTATTAATGAACACTGATGTATCTCCTTTTGTAAGAGGAATATTCTCCATTTGTTCCTCCAGGCTGACTTCAGCTTTTGCACCTGAGGTTGTCAGGCTCAGCAAATAAAAATACCAAGTAGGCATGTCTCTCCATCCCCTTCCCTGAAGGTTGGCTGCGACCCTCTACAAAAGCCATGGCTCCCACAGGCAGCCCCTCTCAGAGCGTGTCACCCTCTGCCACTAGTGGTAGTCGTCTCCTGGCACTCTGGACTTGGGGCCATAATGGCGTCCCTACGGGCAATTCTATGGTGTTTCTCCTTTCCTTTAACCCCTACTAAAGTACTGAAAAATGGTCTCATCATTAAGTTCTCCTCAATATCCCGTTTGGAAGTGCCATCTGTTTCCTGACAGGTCTTTAACCGACACAAAGCAGTTCTGACTAATGATGAGTACATCGTGTTTTATAAAAATACAAATTGTACGTTGAACTATAGAGTTATCAATTTGCAGAGTTCCATGCCTGTGGGTTTATATAACTTCAAGGAAGCTTTAGCTTAATTTATAAATTAGATGAATCCTATTATTTCTAGTTTTGGAGGCTTTAGAAATGCTTTACTCATTCACTCATAGATATCATTCTACAATGGATGCTTTTTTTCTCTTTTTTGTTATTATATATATATGTATATATATATGTATATATATATATATATATATATATGATATATATATATTTTATTTTTTAAAGAAATAGTCTTTCAGCCAGCATAGTGGCACACACCTTTAATCCTAGCACTCAGGAGGCATAGGTAGGAGGATCGCCGTGAGTTTGAGGCCACCCTGAGACTACATAACTACATAGTGGATTCCAGGTCAGCCTGGACTAGAATGAGACTCTACCTGGAAAAACCAACAACAACAAAAAAGAAACAGAGCCTTCTGTGTAGTCCTATCTGCCTGCAATTCTCTATGTAGACCAAACTGACCATGCAGGTTGGTAATCCTCCTGCCTTTGCCTCCTGAGTGCTGGGATTACAGTCATATACCACCAAGCTTAGTTGTTTTTTTTAACACTGAAGATGTCTATGCATCTAACATCATCTTTATCTTCCTTATATATATGTAATTGTTTGATATATATGACATTTAAGTCACTTACTTTACTGACCTTTCAAAATCATATATATGTGGCGCACGCCTTTAATCCCAGCACTTGGGAGGCAGAGGTAGGAGGATCACCTTGAGTTCGAGGTCACCCTGAGACAACATAGTGAATTCCAGGTCAGCCTGGGCTAGAGCAAGACCTTACTTCAAAAAACCAAAAAAAAAAAAAAAAATAGTATATATGTGTACATGTTCTTGGGCATACATATACATATGTGTGTATTTTCAAATTGTAAAAGAGAAGTACAATGTTTAAATCAGTCATGACAAATTCATGTGATCAAAAGTCATTAAAAAGAGTAAAATAGGTCCACATGTGCTTCTATGAAAATTGTTCCAAGACAATTTGTCATTTCAAAACCAAGACCAGACAGAAAAACACAGAATCAGATGCTTTGTGAAGGTGTGATAGTGTTGTGTCCAGGAGTGGCCTGGGGAGGCCAAGGGGAAAAAAAGAGGAAGATGACAATAGCAAGTTAAAAGCAACAAATTTCTAGAAGGTTAATATGGAAACTGCATCATGAGAGTCATAAAGTGAAGAGGCAGATGCCAATAAGAGCAAACATTCACCCACATTGCAAGGGCATTCTACTTAACTTGGTCTCCCAATTCCTATGTTAGTGCCATTCAGAAATACCCTGACAGACATACCTCAGAATAATGTTGAACCCAATATCTGGGTACCCCAGGGTCCACTGAAGTTGACACATAAAATTGACCATGACACTTAGTGCTGCTCTCACTTCTGGGCTGAGAAGCTTCTTTTTGCAGGTGGTGGCAACGAGGGAGATTCAAAACTCAACTAAATGCTCAGCCTTAAATGAGACATCCCTATCATCCCCTCCAAGGAACAATGAAGAGGGAGGGTAGGAAGAATATGAGAGCCAGAGACTAGGGAAGAGTGTTTTGGAATGCTCCTGCATTCATGACTGACAGCAGCTGTCCTGATCTGCACAAGACCTGTACAATATGGACCCATGAGCGTTTCCTCATGGATGATGGAGGAGGGCAGGGAAGAAAAACCAAAACCAAAACAAAACAAAGTGGAAGAAGGATTAGTTTGAAAGAAGAAGGGGTTCAGTCAAAGGGGAAGAAAAGGTAATTGGAGAGGATTGCGATTAAAATATATTATATACATATGTGAAAGTTGTCAGTGAAAAAGTTAAAAAAAATAACCACCATGGATAGGATATAGGAACATTTATAGGATGAAGGATGTGACTTTTTTTAAGTGAAGGGCCCATTGAGAAAAAAAAAAAAAGGAAAATGACTTCTACCAAAGAACATTATTGTAAAATATCTTCCTATTAGGAACAAAACTTCAAAATTTTCCAGGCTGTAGAGATGGTTTAGTGGTTAAGGCACTTGCCTGCAAAGCCCAAAGACCCAGGTTTGATTCCCCAGTACCCATGTAAAGCCAGATGCACAAGGTGGCACATTTGTCTGGAGTTCATTTGCAGTGGCTAGACACCCTGGTGTGCCCATTCTCTTTTCCTCTATCTATCTCTCCCCAGCTCAAATAAATAAAAATATTTAAAAAATCCAAAGTGGAAAAAATTAAGTCACCAGAAAGTAGATTGGGATAGGCCACTCAATATTAGTAGTTATGAGATAATGGAATAATAAACTGAACATGTATCTTAGTGGCAGAGCATTTTCCTAGCATGTGTGAAGCTCTGGGTTGAATCCCTATGAATCCTCAGTACTATAGAAGGTGAGGAGAATGTTAAAAATTCTGAGATAAAATCTTCCCAATACAATTATCCACCATTCAAACTGTCAGATATAAGTATAGCAAAAAGTTGTTTTTAAATAAACAAAAATCTCCAAAAAAAATCTCAAAAAATACTTTCTTTGCTTTTTGTATTTTGAGTCAAGATCTCAGTATGTTGTCCAGGCTGGTCTCAGGTTCCCCCACTTAAGCAGTCCTCCTGCCTCAGCTTCCCTGGTAGCTGGGACCATAGATGTGCTTCATTAAGACAGCCAGCTATATTTTCTTATTTTTCTTCCTCCTCCTTTTAAGATTAAGGTTTATCATTAGTATTTAATTTTATCTTTTAAAATATTTTATTTATTTATTTGAAACAGAGAGAATGGGCACACCAGGGTCTCTAGCCAATGCAAATGAACTCCAGATGCATGTGCTACTTTGTGCATCTGGCTTTACATGGGTACTGGGGGATTGAACCAGGGTTGTCAGGCTTTGCAAGCAAGCACCTTAACTGCTGATCCATCTCTGTAGCCTCACTATTTAATTTTCTATTATAAGGTTATTGTATCTAAAATCACTGTGACTTTAAGATGGTTCTTGTCATATTCATGCTGGTTCTGCTGAATGGTTATCACTAAGGTTATCATCTAAGTCTTATAAAACGTGATTTAGTCATTGTAAGAAAACTCCCCATGTCCTAGGAAAACCTGCTGTATACAAATAATGCTGTTATAGTTTGTCTAAACTTCATATACTCTAACAGTCTTACATATTGCTTTATGTTAAGTTAAAAAAAAAACGACTCAAGGGGCTGGAGAGATGGCTTAGTGGTTAAGTGCTTGCCTGTGAAGCCTGAGGACAGCGGTTTGAGGCTTGATTCTCCAGGACCCACGCTAGCCAGATGCACAAGGGGGCACACGCATCTGGAGTTCGTTTGTCGGCACACCCATTCTCTCTCTCTCTCTCTCTCTGCCTCCTTCTCTCTGTCACTCTCAAATAAATAAATAAAAATAAAAAAAAAACAAAAAGTGACTCAATAGTTAAAGATACTTACAGAATTACTTTATATCTGTCAAAATGTCTTTAATGTATATTCAAATCAGTCTGGTTTAGTTCAACAATGACCAGGTTTTGCTCAATTCTTATGCTGTGTGTAATCAAACAGTCTCAGTCAAGTTTTTACTTAAATAATTATTTCATTTCTAGTATCTTAAGTTCATTGATACTCAAGACATGTTCCCTGCTCTAGAATACAACTTCTTGTTCAAATGATCTTCACTAAAGAAAAATGATCTTAAACTCTAATGCTCTGCTTCCAGATTTTTGGGGGTAATTGGTACCTACATAGGTATACTAGCCAAAGATGTTTTCAATCACAGATGCTAAGATTTTATACTGTATTGTCTTTTCCTGACATACAGTTTTTAGATCAAATCAAATGATTTAAAGTTGTTGGTAAAATATTGTTTGTACTGGCAGATACTTAAAGGATAAAATGTATCTGCTTTTTATGTTCCAGATATGGCTTACACCGTCACCTGACAACCAAACTTAAATGTTAAATGACTTTAAACTTGAGTCATTCTCTAACCAGATCTTCTTTGTTAACCAGATATGTTCCATACTGCACCTGTTTTGCTAATCAGATATGTACTACAGCCTCTCTGAGTGATTAATAACCATATGTAAAAGCCAAACCCAATTAAAAACATCAGTGTGAAAAAGGACAACCAATATTTTGATTCCTGCTCCCAAGACAAAAAGCCACAGGAGACAATGGGACACTTCTAGCTCCTTACATCTGAGAAGTAACCTGTCTTCTTGACCAGGGAGGACATGGAGACCTGAAGATGGACTCTGAGTCAGTATATCAACCAAAATAGAGTCACAACAAGTGCTTCCAAAGGAAGCCACATGGTCAGCATGGCCTTGACGTGTCCTAACAGATGACACAATGCTGAGAGTCATAGAGCTCTTTGCAAGCCCCTAAGAGTCTCTCCTACAGAGCCATTACTGACCTCTAAAATACAATACATCATTAATTTTGGCTGCGTAATAGTCTTCCCTATCTGATGCTGGCTTACAATACTAAGCTCTTACATTAACTCATGCCATCTTCTGCCTCTGCCTGGTCCTGATTAGTCAGCCACTATTTGCCTTTAAATCAAAAATTCAGAAATTTTCCTCACTGGTTATGTTTATCTGATGGCTATTGATTTGTATTTGTCCAATCTCTCCTTGTTATGCCTTATCACAATAAAAATGTTTACTCTGTTCCTATATGTGTTAAAAATATGTAACTTAGGTGGCGAGATTGTTTAATGGTTAAGGCACTTTCCTGCAAAGCCAAATGACCCAGGTTCAATTCCCCAGGGCCCACATAAGCCAGCTGCAAAAGGTGGTGCATGTGTCTAGAGTTTATTTGCAGTGGCTGGAGGTCCTGGCACCCATTCTCTCTCTCTCTCTCTCTCTCTGCTCTTTTGCTCTTTCTCAAGTAAATAAAAATAAAAATTAAAAAAGTAACTTATTTTGACTTTACAAGACTTACAGTTATCAGACGGTCCTAAATCTCAGATAAGACTTGAGATTTTTAAACAATCTTAAAGTTAATAAAGGTTATGGGGCCCTTTGAAGTTAGATCAAATACAATTTATATTATAATATGTTCATAAGTCTATGGGGGCCAAAGACACATTGTAATGATTTAAATATGTGACCCCATAAAATCAGGCTTAAATCTTAAGTCTCCAATAGATCAAAGCTCTATCAAGAAAGAGGTATATCACTAGGGACAGATCTTAGAGTCCAACCCTAAGGTGTGTCTGGGACAAATCTGCAGTCCAGTCCTAAGATACAAAAACAATTTAAAACTCTGGCTGTTCATGCTTGCTGATGTTGATGGTGCTGGTTATATGGTGTCTCCTTGCTTAAATTTATAAAAGTGAGCCAGATTCTTCTGCAGTTGATGGTTTCCCCTTAAAATTTGTAACGCAAGGGGACCCACATACTTGTAGGGAATATAGATTCATTGCACCAGAATCAAGAGGATAGTATCCTCAGCCAATTGTGACAGCTAACAGGTCACCAGGGACCTAGAGGGTCCTCTTAAGATCAAGCTCTGGAAGACACCTGCCCCTGACAAAAAGACTATGGTCCTGCTCTAGTCAGCCTGGAAGCTGACTAGTCTAAACATAGCAGAAGCCTGAAGACTCTACAGCCCTGTTCCAGTCACAATCCTAAAAGCTAACTGGTCCATACATGGCAGAAGCTGAAAAAAAAAAAAATTGACATAGAATACTGGGGAAAATGAGCATAATGTCTACAAGTCCTACTGGTGTTTGCTTTGTCTGGTTAAAAAAATTATCTATCTTTTGCCAGGCATGGTGGCACAAGCCTTTAATTCTAACACTTGGGAAGCAGAGGTAGAAGGATCACTGTGAGTGAGACTACATAGTGAATTCCAGGTCAGCCTGGGCTAGAGTGAGACCCTACCTCAAAAAAAAAAAAAAAGAAAGAAAGAAAAAAAAGAAAGAAAGAAAGAAAGAAAAAACTATCTACTTCTTACAGCTTGTGCCCAATTAAGCTCTGTAAGTCAGAGATAGTCAGACACCTGGTAAGGATGCTAGCTTCTTCCATTTGTTAGCTCCCTCCTAATACTCTTCAGAATCCTTCTGTTTGACCCTTATATTCTCAATATGTTAGTCAAGTTTGTTTCCTCTAAATTAAAATATGTAAAATTCCAAATACTCCTCCAGGGATATCAAAGGGTTAACATTTATAGTGATACTAAATACATGATGTATCTTTATAATATCCATAGAAGACATCAAAAGGGGGGAATGTGGTGGAGATTTCAATTAAAATAAATCCCCTCACCCCTTTTCTGTGCTTTCCCAAGCACTTCAGATTCTAAGCTGAAATAATGTAAACAACCTTGTCCTATTCTTATCATAACCCAGCACAACTGGGTCACTGAGTCCCATCTGGGGTCAGTCAGATATCTTACAAGATCAAACCATGGGTAAAAGCCCCCCTGAAGCTTTCTGTTCTACATTTGTACTTCCTTATCACTGGTTTATTGCTAAGGAATTTTCTGTTTCTTCCCCCCCAAAATCATGTAGTCTTAGAAACTTGTAACCCACTTATAGTGTAAAGAATTTAAGGTGAATCCGGGCGTGGTGGCGCATGCCTTTAATCCCAGCAGTCGGGAGGCAGAGTAGGAGGATCACCATGAGTTCAAGGCCACCCTGAGACTACATAGTGAATTCCAGGTCAGCCTGAACTAGAGTGAGACAGTATCTTGAAAAAAACAAAAAGAATTTAAGGTGATGTTGGACTACCTGTTATATTTGTCTGTAAAACCTTTGAGTTCAGTATTCAGGCTTTGAAAGTTATTCCCCTGAGTCTATGTCAACATGAATAAATTTTTTGATTCTCCACTCTATCTATGGTGTCATCTCTGTATGACTCAGTTTCCCATGACAGTAAACATTCATTTATTGTAATGTCTGACAATCAATAAATAGTGCAAACTCATTTTTGAAAAATAGTGAAGTGTAAAGGGGAAAATAATTACTCAGGTTAAAAGATCCTGTTCTCTTTGGAGAGTCCACTCCCAGGCACAAGTACTGCTGCTTTTCATTGTTTTCATTTTTATTTGTTATTATAAATTTTGCAGCATTAATTAGCCATTCAAGGGCTGGAAAGATAGCTCAGTGGTTAAAGGAGCTTGCTTGCAAAGCCTACTCTTATGAGTTCAATTCCTCAGTACCCACATAAAGCTACATGCAAAGAGTGGTGTCTGTGTCTGGAGTTCATGTACTGTGGCAAGAGTACCTAGTGTGCTCACACACACACACACACACACACACACACTCTCTCTCTCTCTCTAATAAATAAAAAAATTAATTAACCATTCAAAATGTGTTTGACTACCCCAAATATTGTCACAACCAGAAGAAATTGTGTACAGGGAGATATAAAGCACATTCATGGCTGGGTGAGGTGGCACATGCCTTTAATCCCAGCACTTGGGACACATAGGTAGGACAATCACTGTGAGTTTGAGTCCAGTCTGTGAATACAGAGTGAGTTCCAGGTCAGTCTGGGCTAGAGTGAGAGCCTACCCCTAAAAAACCCAAAATAAATAAATAAAATACATTCATGATGAAGGTTTCCTTAATTTTCCTTTAATAAGATAGGGCCTAGACAAATATCTTAATAATTACCTCCTGACTGTTAATTAATAGTTTTCCTTAATTCAAATGGCTAGTAACACTAAAGAATATGCTCTATTGTATTATTTAGAAAGAATTTCTATGAGAATAAAATATTTTATCATAAATATAGCTTTTTGAAATACTGTCATTAAGAAATAGTTTACAGAGTCAGATAATTCTATGCTTTTATTTTCAAAATATTATTAAGAAATACTTTATAGAATCACATAATTCTGTAACATTATTTTGTTCATTTACATGAAATATCAATCACATTCTCTTAATAACTATCCAAGGAAATAGCCCTAGATTAGTACTTTAAAAGTTAATGAGTCATTTAAACATATCCTTTAGAGGTATTTAAATATATCATTTCATATAATTTCCTCTGCCTAATCACGGTCGGTTTTAATATCCTCTCTCTCTCTCTCTGCGTTGGCTTGAATTTTTTTAAATTACCTTTCCATGAGCAATGTTCTTAAAATGAACATGTAGTTATACAGAAAACAATCAGGAGGAATGAAGAACATAAAGCTGGCAGGGGCTCTCTAGAAAATGGGATTGAAGAGCTTTTTCTAAAGAGAGAGAGAGTTTGTTTTTAAAAAATATTTAAAAATTATTTTTATTCATTTGCAGGCAGAGAGAGATAGAGGAGAGACACAGACAGATAATTGGGTCATTGGGCTTTGCAGGCAAGCATCTTAATGTTGAGCCATCTCTCTTGTTTTGTTTTGGTTTAGTTTTTGGTTTTTTGAAAGAGGGTCTCACTCTACCTCAGGCTAACCTGGAATTCATTATGTAGTCTCAGGATGGCCTTGAACTAATGGCCATCCTCTTACCTCTACTTCCTAAGTGCTGAAATTAAAGGCATGTGTCACCATGCCCAGATTGATTTTTTTTTTTTTTTTGAGACAAGACCTTGCTATGCATACTGGGCTGTCCCTCAAACTCATGACCCTTCCACTTTAGCCTCTGAGTGCTGGTATCCCAGGCATGGGCCACCACACCAGGCTCACTGAAGTATTTTTATGGGGCTTGAGAGATGGCTCAGCAATTAAGGTGCTTGCCTTCAAAACTTAACAACCTGAGTTCCCCAATGCCCACATAAAGCCAGATGCACAAAGTGATGCATGCATCTGGAGTCTATTTGCAGCAGCTAGAGGCCCTAGCAAGCTTATATTCTCCCTCCCTCCCTCTCTCTTTTTTCTGTCTCTCTGACTACAAATAAATGAAAATATTTTAAATGTTTCATAATAGCCTTTGATTATTTTTATAATCAGAATATATGTATCATATATATGCATGTATATATGATGATGATGAACGAAGGGTCCATACATAGTAGATTGAGCTCTATTACTACAGGGTTCCCTGATATTTTTTCAGTGCTGGGGATTGACCATGGGCCTAAGCGCTCAGCACAGCCTCTCCTCTGCACCCCACCCCACCCCTGTCACTGCAGTTCTTTATGGGCCTCACCTTCATCACAAAAGAGGGGCACAGGCATATAACCCCTAAAGAATTTCCTATTGCATTTCACATGACATTCCAAGATTGGATTTAACCATTTTGACCAAATGATCCTGAACTGAGGGGACCAGAAGTAATTGCCCTACTCTAGCCTGTTCATTTCCAAGCTAGGGGAAGTGTGTTAATAGTGTGGCCAGGAATGTCTGACCTAGGCTAATGGGCAATCGCTTGCCAGTCCATGACCATCCCAGGTAAATGTAAGACCAGCAAGCAAAACAAATAAACTATAACAACTTATTAACTGATTAGTAGGATGTACTTCAGCCATTTGTTCCTGCCTGTTTCTTTATCAGGCTGTTTTATGTTGACAATATATACAAGTGACAGAGCTTCATTCTGCTGTTACCCTGTGCATTGGAAGAAGCACTGTCATTCAGCACAGCCCTTCTCTCTTGAGGTCTGGACTGGATCCATGTTTTTGTTTATAGGACAAATAACATGCTGATTTTCTACCTGATACTCTCTGGTTTTTTGTTAATTTTTAACTATTTTATTTATTTGCAAGAGAGAGAAAGAGGTATATATATATATATATATATATATATATATATATATATATATGCATACAGAGAGAGAGAGAGAGAGAGAGAGAATGGGCATGCCAGGGCCTCCAGGCAATGCAAACAAACTCCAGACACATGTGCCACCTTGTGTAGCTGACTTACATGGGTACTGGTACTGGGGAATTGAACCTGGGTCCTTAGACTTCACAGGCAAGCATCTTAATTGCTAAGTTCTCTCTCCAGCCCTATATGTCTTTTTAAAAGTTTATTTGTAATTTATTTGCAAGCACAGAGAGAGAGAGAGAGAGAGAGAGAGAGAGAGAGAGAATATGGGTGTTTAAGGGCCTCTTTGCCACTGTGAATGAACTCCAGGTGCAGGCACCCCTTTGTGCATCTGGCTTTAGGTTGGAACTAGGATTCGAACCTGGGCTGCCAGGCTTTGCAAGCAAAGCTGAGACATCTCTCCAGCCCTTGATATTTTTGTTGTTGTTGTTTTCAAAGTTGGGTCTCACTCTGTAGTTCCATGCTGGCCTCAAACTCACAGCAATCCTCCTACCTCTGCCTTCCAAGCGCTGGGATTAAAGGCATGTGCCACTATGCCTGGCTTTTTTTTTTCTTTGATTTTTATTACTATTCCAGTCTGTTTCACATATTGTGAAAGTTGCTGCTAATGTGTGCATGTTAATTCTGCAGGAAATAAATGTTCTGCAAGTAATTACATGGCAGAATCAGGATAGACTATTGAATGATCGTGGCTCTCTACCTGCCTCAAATGGCACAAGATTTAAAAAAATATCCTTGAGATCTCCTTGGACAACCCTAGATCTATGCTGGTTTACAGCAAGCCCATTAGCAAGTCTCTGTACTCACAGTTGCCTTCCATGTCTATGACCCACATTTGTGGATGAAACCAACTGCAGATAAAAAATTGTGTCTAGGGCTGGAGAGATGGCTTAGCGGTTAAGCGCTTGCCTGTGAAGCCTAAGGACCCCGGTTCGAGGCTCGATTCCCCAGAACCGACGTTAGCCAGATGCACAAGGGGGTGCACGCGTCTGGAGTTCGTTGGCAGTGGCTGGAGGCCCTGGCGCGCCCATTCACTCTCTGTCTCTCTGCCTCTTTCTCTCTCTGTCTGTCGCTCTCAAATAAACAAATAAAAATGAACAAAAAAATTAAAAGAAATTGTGTCTATATTAAACAATAGGCAGGCATTTTTTTCTTGTATTATTGCTGAGTAAGTACTATTTCTACAGCCTTTACATGGCATTAGATATCATAAGTTATCTGGAGATGATTAAAGTATATGGAGAGAAAGAATGCAGACTATAGGCAAATACTAAGCCATTCTATATGAGACTTGAGCATCTATGGATTTGTGAATACATGGGGGTTTCTGGAACCAATAGCCCTCAGGCATTAAGAGACAGATTTGCCATTTGAAAGGCCTTCTCAAAGGGGCTGTCTTTTCCTTCTTCCTCACCACCTTGGGCCAGCTATTTGAGGACATGGCTTGTCAGGACTACTGTAAGAGCTCCAAAATCACTTCTGCTCACGCCCCCTCCAGTCCTCATGCCACCAAGCAACCAAAGTTACCTTCCAAACAGCTATTTATTATCACTTTTATTTTAATTTATTTATTGATTTATGAGAGAGAAAGAGACAGAGAGAGAATGGACACACCAGGGCCTCTAGGCACTGCATATGAGCTCCAGACACATGTGCCTCCTTGTGCATCTGGCTTATGTGGTCCTGGGGAATTGAACCCCAGTCCTTAGGCTTCACAGGCAAATGCCGTAACCACTAAGCCATTTCCCCAGTCCCTTATTATTGCTTTTTTTGTTTATTTTTATTTATTTATTTGAGAGTGACAGACAGAGAGGGAAAGAGGCAGAGAGAGAGAGAGATAATGGTTGCACCAGGGCCTCCAGCCACTGCAAACAAACTCCAGATGTGTGCGCCCCCTTGTGCATCTGGCTAACGTGGGTCCTGGGGAATCAAGCCTCGAACCGGGATCCTTAGGCTTCACAGGCAAGCGCTTAACTGCTACGCCATCTCTCCAGGCCCTATTATTGCTTTTTTAAGAGTCATGGTGGCACACTCCTTTAATTCCAGCACTTGGGAGACAGAGGTAGGAGGGTTTTTTTTGACAACTATGATGACAGCTGCTGCACAGACTTGGATACAGGTTTTTTTTTATATTTAATTTAATTTTTAATTTATTTAAAAAATTGTGTAGGACTGGAGAGATTGTTTAGTGGTTAAGGCACCTGCCTGTGAAGCCTAAGGACCCATGTTCGACTCTCCAGATCCCATATAAACCAGATGCATAAAGGTGAGGCAAATGCAAGGTTGCACATGCCCACTAGGTGGCGCAAGCATCTGGAGTTCTAATGCTGTGGCTGAGGCTCTGAGGCACTAATTCTCTATCTCTCCTCTCTCTCTCTGAGTCTGTCTCTCGCTCTCTCTAAAATTAAAATGAAACAAAAATTGTTTGTAGTGTTTATGTAGTGCACTCATGTTTTTGCGTGCAGATAAACGTGCTCCAAGTGCATGCGTACAGAGTACATAGATTCTGGAGTCCTTCTCCATTGCCCTCCTGCTTTGTTTCCATGACAGGGTGTCTGTCACTGACACTGGAACTACAGTTTCTGATCAGATTGTCTTACGAATGAGCCCCAGCAATTTGCCTGTCTCCGCATCCCTCAGGACTGGGCCTGTACGGGTGTGCAGCTGTGCCTAGCTTTTTATGTGGCTGTGGGGGATCAAACTCAGGCCCTCATGGGCCTTTGTGTTCACACAGCGAGTACTCTTACTCACTAAGCCATCTCCCCAGCTCTCGGTTGGTTTATTTTTATCTCTACTTATCTATCTTTATTTGTGTGTGCGCAGGCACATAGAATGTACGTGCGTTTGTGTGTGGAGGCCAGAGGACAACTTCAGGTGTTGCTCCTTGGGCGCTGTCTGACCTTGTGTGTGGGTAGGTGTGATGGTATGTATGGGTAGTGTGTGCATGTGGTGTATACACGTGTTTGTGCAGGTGTTGCACACCATGTGCATGCACAGAGGCTAGAGGAGAACATCAGTTGTTCCTCGACATTGCTCATCTGCTGGTTTCCTCGAGACAGTCTCTTCACTGATTGTACAAGTTGCTGTTCTGAGAGCACCACTGATTTTCAGGCCTCTCTGGCCCTTATTTTTCAGCCAGAAATGGTCTTATGTACTGAGCCAGCATCTCTCCAGCCCAATTCACATTTCTTTCTTTTCTTTTTTTTTTTTTTTCCTGAGACAAGGTCTCTCACTCCCTGGAACTTACCTAATTAGATTAGACTGGCAGGCCAGTGAGACCCAGAGATCCACCTGTCCCTCCCTCCGCAGATCTAGGATTATAGTGTATGCCACCATGCCTGACATCTTTGTGAGGGCTCTAGGGTTGAACTCAGGCTCTCGTGCTTCCAAGGCAAGCACTTTACCAACTGAGCTATCTCCCCAGACCCCAAACCTCCTTTGATTTTTTTTTTTTTCAAGGTAGTATCTCACTCTAGCCCAGGCTGACCTGGAACTCTGTACTCCCTGGCTGACCTTGAACTCATAGTAATCTCCTACCTCTGCCTGCTGAGTATGGTGATTAAAAGTATGCTCCACACACCCGGCCTGATTTGCTTTTCTGTGGGAGTGTTCTACAAGGCACATCTTCATTTCTCTCGGTTGAATATATCGGCATAAGACTTCGGGTAACTGGTGCAACAAACCTTGTCAGAATCTGAGGCTGCTGACCACAGTGGCTGTGCTAACTTCCAGCTGCTCTGTATCAGTGAACATTTGTGTTGGTTCCAACCATCTCTTTTACTTTCTGCAGTGGCGGGGATTGAATCCAATCATTGTTTTTTTTTTTTGTTTTTTTTAAATAACAACACTACATTGAATAATTATCCTGGACAGAGAGCTTTCCATCTGCAGTTATGTATGTAAGATGTAGTCCAGAAGTGATTTTTCATCTCTATTCCCTAAAACAAAGCCTTCTTAACACATATATAAACTTCCTCGGCTCATTTTAACTCTGCTCAAGGGGTTTGTATAAAACCCTACTTGTGAAAAAGAAAGTTGGTGTGTGTGGAAAGGAGGGGGTGAGGGTGTGTAACTTCAAATCCAGGACCCTTCATAATTCAGGCTCTACCTGCCAAGAAAGATACACAAAGGGGGCTCTCAGGAACGTCCAGGCTTTGAGAAGTTCTGTGCAGAAGGTGACATTCCTAACCCCTCTCCAGGTCTTCCTGTTTCTGTTTTCCTTCTATTTATTTTATAGTCAATGTCTTCTGTTGGGTCCATGCCTTTTGCTTCTGATCTTTATCCAACTAAAGATTTTTCTTGTGATCTGAGTTTCAGCCTCACCAGCAATTTACGGAGTTAGCTCTTCATAAGTTTTTCTTTTGATCATCGTTCACCCCCAGTTAGCTCACTCGCGTGAAGAGCAAAGTCTCAGGAGGAGATTAGCAAGAAGGATCACATGTAGCGCTATCAAATGAAGTGTTTCTGAATTTGATCATTCACTTCTCACTCAAGGGGACATGGGGGATGTGGCAGTAACCTCTTTGATATTTAACCATCTCATTATTCTCAGTTATTGATGTCATAAGGACCATACTGACTTTACTGATTATGTTTTTAAACTCTATTCAAATGTTAAAGCAAATGAAGTGAAAGCTGAACTTAAGACTGTCTCCTGAAATGTATGTAACCTCATCTCATCTTTGGTTTTGATGCAGGATTTTGGTGTTCAAGAAGGGCTTATGAACCCCCAACTTTTAGGCTCTTGTCTATTTTACCAAAGTATTGAGAAAACAGACTCTGAGAAGGATCAATTATGAATTATTTGTATTTTGAGGGGGGGAAATTATGAACTATGAGGCTTATTTAGGGAAAATTGGAATCCATGGAGGAGGCTAGCTGACTCAGGCCAGAAGGGAATTCTCCTGGTCGGGTAGTGGAGGGAACCACATGGGAGGCAAAATGTGAGACCTCCCCCCCAGGCTTACAGACACACACATGCACACACACATACACACACGTGGGAAGCAGGACAAGGGAATACAAGCCTGGTGCCCACACACATGAAAGGCAAAATATTGGAGACTGGACCAAGGACTTAGGAGGAACATGTGGACAGGCACGTGGAAGCCAAGTGTAAGAGCACTGGGGACTCAAGGAAAGACAGCAGAGGGAGAAGGCACTGAGGCGGGGATGTGGAAATTCACAGGCCAAGAGAATAAGTAGCCAAGAAACTTGGGGGAGTTACTGTACCCACACTAGACATCGAGTTTAGGCATCGGGAAACAAAATACATGTCAAAATAGAACAGAAAAGCACACAGGCAAGCAACAAGAGCCCATCCCTCCCTCTAGCCAGGCTGAGAGAGGGAGAAACTTATACACTAGTATTGAATTGAAAGAACCACAGGTCAGTCCGGGCCACCAAAATGGAAGAGAGAACATAATTCCTCAGTCAGCCTGGGACAGAGGGAAGAACAGGGATCAAAAGTGTGTGACAAGCCCTCTATAGTTAATTAGGATGGTTTCAGGGGGCTGACCCAGGGCTAGCCTGCCTAGGTGGTATGCTAGATTGAAGAAGCAGTCGGGGCATTGTGGCCGTCATGGGTGAGACTGGATCAGCTGCGAGTTCTAGTTCTAGTTCTGCCAAGGCAGGTTCTCTCGTTGGACCTCTGTTCCTAAGTAAACTGAATATATCTATGTATCTATGTATCTATGTATCTATGTATCTATGTATCTATGTAACTATGTATCTATCTATCTATCTATCTATCTATCTATAGATATAGATATAGATAGATAGATAGATAGATAGATATCCATCTTATTCCTGTTCCTCCTTTATTAGAGACATGTATTAGAGACTACATGTTTTGCATGCACTTGAGTGTGTATTTGTGTGTGTATAGGTAAGAGGTCAACATCAGGACTCCCCCTCAGTAACTCTGCACCTTATTTTCCAAGACAGCTTTTACTGAACTCAAAGCTCATTGATTCAAATCTGCCTCCCCAGTGATAGGATTACAGGTGTACACAGCCATGTGTGGAAGTTTTATGTATGGGAGATTCGAACTCATGTTGAACTTGTGTGACAAGCTTTTTACTTGGCATTTGCCCAGGCCCTTAAAGATCTTTTGATTTCAACTTTTAAAATCTACACACAGGGTTGGGGTATAGCTCAGTGATAAAACAGTTGCTTCACACGAGTAAAGCCCTGGATTTGATCCCAAACACCAGCAAAAGAGAAAACGAAACAAAAAACAACCCATGCTCACATTGGTAACTTATGAGTTAATTGCTTTTTGGGAGGAAATGACTGTAAAAATGAAACTGGGGTTCCTGGGGCAAATGCCACTGGTTCATCTCTTGCACAGGTTATATTCAGAAGTGCGGCAAATACAGCCCATAATATTTTTCCTTCACACTGTTTATGTAAAGAGACATGGGAACCATCATGAAGATTCATGAGCCCATGATGTAAACTCTGCAGGTCTGCTTTGTTTGACTTAATGAAGACATGATTCTGCAGACACCTCTTCCCTCAGGCCTCACCTCCGCCCTGGGAAATGGTAAACCCTGAAATTTATAGGGACTCTGACCTCCAGGGTCCGGAAGTGCACAGGACTGGAAAAGGAGGGTAGGAAGGAGGCTGAGCCCAGATGGTGTGCCTTGAGCATGACAGAAAACATACCTGAGCTCTTCTTGAAATGAACTTAGGCGTGGAGATGGATGTCTTTTCACTTAAATGGCTTCCATGTAATTTTGACTGAAAAAACAAAAACTTGTCACAGTCAGAAACTCCCTAGTTAAAAATCATAACACAAGCTACACATATGTAGTTAAAACAAAATTATAGGGGAAAAATGATTCCTTTTATGTTGAAATTTTATTTAGAAAATTTTTACTGTGAAAAATTTTATTTCAAAAGAGCTTTCTTACCCCATTGCTATTGAGCAAGAAGGACAAGGCTGAAAGAAGCCTTAGAGTGCATCAGAAAAGCTCTGGATTAAAAAATATTTTTTAAATGGTCTCATTGACAAATTTTTTCAAATGAGAGTCACCCTTGAATGAATGAATGAGTGCTGTATCAAGTTATCCAGAGACAAAGAAGAGAAGCCATTCTGCCAGAACAAATGCGGCCTGCTTTGTTCGGAGACAAATCTTTCCTGCAAGCCTGGTTGGAAATGCCACTTTCAAGTCAAAGAGAGTTGTGTTCAGATAAGAGGGGGATGCAAGACCCTATTATATCCACTAGGATGTAATGTTTTGCCACTGAATAGTTTCTACAGTGCATGAAAATTCCCATTTCGGGGGGTGGGGTGGGGAGTTCTCTTTAATGTCCAAAACTGTTTTCAGGTTTCACAAAGTGCTTCAGTTTCCACATTTAAAGGGCAGACATGACCACCAGCTACAGAACTTTTAACTTTTTTAGACAAGTCTTTTGAACTCTTTGCATGGTGAAAACATGACTGGGAAAACAGATTCCTTGGCTCACTTGGGTGCTTGTCTTCTGGAAGATATCCAGGGTTCACAGAAGCCCCACTCAGCTGTTTCCTCTGACTTTTGGTGATAACACTCCCTGGAACTCTGTCCTGAATGGTGCTGATTTGAGCAATGATGGTGTCTAGAAGAACAGGCAATTCAGAGGTGAGATAAAGGGCTAGAGATGTAACTCAGCAAAGTGCTGGCCGAGCATTCAGGAGACATTGGTTTGATGCTCAGGTTGGTGGTACAAGCCTATAATCCAGAGGCCGAGTTAGGAGGATGAGAAGTTCAAGGTAGCCACTATACTGGACTACATGAAACTCAGTTTCAGAACTAAATGAAACCGAAAAAAGGCAAGAAAGAAAAGACAAAGAACAGAAGATTAGTGATGAGATGGAGCAGAACTGACGAGGAAATTATCGGTTGCCAAGAACTGGCCTGATTAGCTGGTAGCTATGGGGTTTGTGGGGCAGGTCCCCTAGGCTCATTATGGAAGATTCTACAGTTCCTCCAAATTGTCAATAAGTTCCTGACAGCAGTTTGTATTGCTGAGGCTATCTTCAGTGTTTTTAATATTAAAAGAGACTATATGGCTGGGCATGGTGGGGCACACCTTTAAGCCCAGCACTCCGGTAGGAGGATCACTGTGAGTTTGAGACCATCCTGAGATTCACATAGTGAATACCAGGTCAGCCTGGGCTACAGTGAGACCCTACTTCAAAAAACAAAAACAAGCCAGTCGTGGTGGCTCACGCCTTTAATCCCAGCACCTGGGAGGCAAAGGTAGGAGGATCACCATGAGTTCAAGGCCACCTGTGACTACCGAGCGAATTGTAGGTCAGCCTGGGCTAGAGTGAGATCCTATGACATGCAAATTAGAATGGCATGGCTGGAAGTTGGAAGAGAGTCAGTCCCCAGACAGTCAGCGCGTCTAGTGCCAGAAGGTGCTACATGGGCGACTGGGGGAAAATGACCAATATCTGTCGAAGCAACGCATGGTCTAACCTACTTAGCAGCAAATAACTTGGTGTGATGCCCACACAAGTGCAGTGGTGGCACACAGCCATGGTGGGGAACCAACTGCTCTCAATTTGGCTAACTGATCCCCTCACTGGTATGGGACCCATAGCTGGAGCTGAGAAACAAGTCAGAACCATATCCAAACATAAGCCCACTCTCCAATATCAAGCTACCATCAATTGTGGGCTACAAGAGGGCCTACACCTATTAAATTCTCTATTAAAAAAAAAAGTAAGGGTTATCTCATTTGTCCTGGTGCTAACTTACTCTCCGTTGGAGAATATGCTTCTCTTTTTCAGATAGATGTAGATCCTAAGGAGAGAGCCACCCCATCATACCTCAAAAGGGCCCCAGCTGAAACTAAGAAAAATTGGAGAAACAAGCAAGGGGGCTGTTTTCCTGATGAACCGGATACCAGCACAAGGGGAAAGGAGATCAGCACAGAGAAAAATCAACTCCTACCAAATCAGAGAGCCAGAGCCTCAGAGGCCCCCAACACCTCATCACTAAAGCAGACCAAAAATGAACCCAACATGGCTCAGGGAAATTTTGTGGAAGAGGGGGCGGAAAGAATGTCAGAGCCACATGTTGGGTCATGATATGCACAGACATTTAGCTTACCCATAACTGTGGGCTAACTCCACAATGCATGACCCATATACTTCAACAAGGAGGGGCCAAGGGGAGGGGGTAGGTCATGGATGAGCCTAATAATGGTACCAAACTGACTGTATTTGCTGAATACAAAACTGACTAATAAAGGAAAAAAAAAAAAGCCACACACACACACACACACAAAAGCAGAGACTACATGCTGAACCATGGCTCAACACTATTTATTCATTTGCTTGGGAGAGAAAGAGGAAAAAAAAAAAGAGGCAGATATATAGAGACAGAGAATGGGCATACCAGGGCCTCCAGCCACTGCAAATGAACTCTAGATGCATGCGTCATCTTGTGCATCTGGCTTACATAGGTACTGGGTAATCAAACCTGGGTATTTAGGCTTCGTAGGCAAATGCCTTAACTACTAAACCATCTCTCCAGCCCTGGTTCAGCCCTATTCATCTACCCTGGCAAACACAATACAACCAACTGACTGGTGCTGTTTTTTTTTTTTTTTTTTTTTTTGTTCTTGTTCATTTTTATTTATTTATTTGAGAGTGACAGACAGAGAGAGAAAGGCAGATAGAGAGAGAGAGAGAGAGGGAGAGAGAGAGAATGGGCGTGCCAGGGCCTCCAGCCACTGCAGACAAACTCCAGACGCATGCGCCCCCTTGTGCATCTGGCTAACGTGGGTTCTGGGGAATTGAGCCTCGAACTGGGGTCCTTAGGCTTCACAGGCAAGCGCTTAACCACTAAGCCATCTCTCCAGCCCTGGCGCTGTTTTATATTAAGTAGGTGTAATGTTTTAAAGGACCAGCTCTTGTACACACAGAGAGAGGATGGAAGCCAGTGCTGAGCCATTCTGACTCAATGGCCCGTAAGACTGTCAATAGAGATCAGCTTAGGGAGAGAGCAGGTTACTTGCTTTGATCTGTGAAAGTCTACTCAGAAATAAACAATGGATGACACCTAGAACAAGCCTTTCACAGAAACCCAAAGCCTTTTAGTAATCTGCCTGAAAGAGCTACTTCCAAAAAAGGAAGCAAGCTTTAAAGGAGCATGAGATATACACATTGTCTGATGACAAATAGAAAACTCTCCATCTAATTCTATAACTTTCCATCTTGGTAAACATGGTGGGCAGTCAGACTACCACCAAGACAGTAGTGAGAACCACCAAAAGTATTCCATGCTGAGATTTCTCAAATATGTCCTCAGGTAAACAATAAGAGCAGAAATTCTAGTTGTCCGATTTTCATTACAAATCTAATAACAATATCATTAGTGATTGTAAAATAGGGGGCTTGCCTAAATTGATCATGCTAATAAAAAGGCTGATTTTTCTTCATTAGATGGTCTCAAATATGCTCTGCCTGCCCGGTAGTTGAGCTTTTTACTGGTCTCTACCGCCCTCTAATGGTTAGTAGAAAACCGGGAAAATGTTTTTATGACTGCCAGAGGACTACTTTTAAACCTGAAGAATGGTTCTGTATGTGACAGAATTGGTGTTCCTAGTAGCTTTTAGCTGAGAAAAATACATGAAGACTAAAAGCTACCACAGATTTAGTAGCTATTAGATGAATATGTATTAATTTTTACTAATCTCAATAGTACCCTTGTTTACATAGAAAACAAGGCTATGTGTGTATCTATACATACATGTTCACACACAAATGTATATGAGAACTCACGTAAACCAGTGTATGTGCCTATCTGCATAGATGTAGATAATATCTGCTGGTACATTCGTGGATTTTGAAGCATCCACATTAGACTTCACTTCAAGTTCCTTAGCTAGATGTTCAAAAAATATCCATGTGGAACCAATCATTGGTAAGGAAAAATTAATTAATTCAAAGTCTTTGATTAACTAGCATATCTTCCCACTTAGTTCAATGGTATTCTTCCCTAAGAAGTGGAGACTAGAAGAAAATTCAGAAGTCCCGCCATAGGAGTCACGGTCTTCCCCGTCTCTGTCTCCCACTTGCGCCCTGGCCAGGCTCAGGGTGTGGCTGCCTGGTGACAGCGGCAGTTGGTAACAGTCTCCTCGGGTAGGATAATAAGAGATGTATTGTTGGAGAAGTTTAAAGATGAGTAAAACCAGCTAAAAGGGCTAGCTTTTTAATGTGCCTGTCAGTCAGCAGTTCTGAGCAACGAAATAATAAAATCATTTTCCTGGATTAAAAAAAAAACAAAACTGTTTTGTCAGGCTGGAGAATCGGCTTAGTGGTTAAGGCACCTGCCTGTGAAGCCTAAGGACCCAGGTTCGATTCCTCAGTACCCACATATAGCCAAATGCACAAGGTGGTAGATGTGTCTGGAGTTCATTGGCAGTGGTTAGAGGCTCTACTGTACCTATTTTCTCTCTCTCTCTCTCTTGTTCTCACAAATAAGTAAATAATTTAAAAAACTTTTTTGTCTAAGTTTTAAGAAATAAATATGCTTTCCTTCTTGTTTTATAATATATGTTTTCAAATGGCATATCTGCCATGCTTCTCTTTCATAAAGATGGTGCTCTATGTCATGGAGGTTGTCATAAAACAGGCTCAGCGACAGGTGTTTGTTTCAGGATTAAGTTCCTCATATGCTGGAATGATGACACCCCAGTTTGGGCATATTTGTACCGCTGATTCCTGAGTGTCTAGTGTAGATTCAAAACAAACAAGGATACTGCAGTGATTGTAACAGCAAAAAATACAGCTGAAGTAACTTCCATTCTGTCATTTTAGGTTGATTCTGTTTATAAATATGTTTGTGTGATCAATTAGAAATCTTGGAGAACACCATTAAATCTGCAAGAACAAAGCACAAAGAAATGGGCATTTCAAAGAAATTTCTAGGAGAAGCAACAAAAGACACTGGTTTTACATTACCAGAAAAAAATCAATACAACAATGTTTTAAATCCTGGATATTCATTCTAAAGAAAAAAATCAGATAAAGACAGAACTTGCTATCACTTTAACCATTTTCTTTGGTTTTTGCAAAAGAAAAATTTGGGAAGTCTTAATGAAATAACAAAGGAATCTGTCTTATCTTCCTAAGTCAGATACTTGAGGGATTTTTTTTTTTTTTTTTGACAGCTGAGACGTTTGAAGATCCTGAAGTTCATCTTGAAGATGACACAATGTCACAATCTCCAATTAGTGTGAGATTGGATTTTTATGAAGCTGCCAATCTCATCCTGATGCTTAAATTTTCCTTTACTGTTTTCATTTTTGTTAGTTTTATTTTTGGCAAACTTCATTTTAAAATTAATTAAAACATGCTGTTTAATGTAAGTAAAGAAAACGGTGCTGTCTACTAATCACATAAAGGTTGAGTTTTGATAATTCTTGACAAATTTGCCAATATTAAATCTTTTTAATTTTTAAAAATATTTTATTTTTATTTATTTATTTGAGAGAGAGATACAGAAATAGGCAGGGGAAGAGAGAGAGACAGAGAGAGAGAGAGAGAGGAGATAATGGGTGTGCCAGGGCCTCCAGCCACTGCAAATGAATTCCAGATGCGTGTGCCCCCTTGTGCATCTGGCTTACTGTGTCCTGGGGAATTGAACCTGGATTCTTTGGCTTTGCAGGCAAACACCTTAACTGCTAAGCCATTTCTCTAGCCCTAATTTTTAATTTTTTTAAATTCTAGGGAGAGAAGAGAGGAAGAGAGAGAGAGAGAATTGGTACTTCAGGGCCTCAGCCACTACAATCGAACTCCAGACACTTGTGCCACCTAGTGGGCATGTCCATGCTTGCCTCACTCTTGTGCATCTGGCTTATGTGGGATCTGGAGAGTTGAACATGGGTCCTTAGGCATTTCAGGCAAGTGCCTTAACTACTAAGCCATCTCTCCAGCTCTATCATCTTTTCCTCCTGTTATGAAAGTCTTATATAGGTAGTGCCAGGCTCAAGAAAGTATGAAACCTCATAAACCCTATCATGACAGGGATTAAATTGAACATCATAGTTATAACCTTAAATATTAACAGGGTGGATCAGAAAAATAGACCCTTCTCTCTGCTGTCTTCAAGAAACCCACTCACCACTAAAGACAGACACCTCCACAGAGTAAAAGGATAAAAATTATATTCTAGGCAAATGGAAATAAGAAACAAGCATGTGTTGCTATATGAATATCTGATAAAATAGACTTCAAACCAAAGGTAATCAAACAGGTCAAAGAAAGGCCACTTCATACTCATCAAGGGAACAGTCCAACATGAGGACATTGCAATTATAAATCAACACACACCAAACATAGGTGCACCACAATTTATAAATCAAAACCTACTTGATAACAAAACAAAAATAAACACCAATACTATTATAGTTGGGGAGTTCAATGCTCCATTATCATTAATAGACAGATCATCCAAACAGAAATCAGGGAAATAATAGAGCTCAACAACACCATAGATCAACTAGACCTAATGGACATCTATAGGACATTGCACCCCAATACTACAGAATACACATTCTTCTCAGCATCCCATGAACCTTCTCCAAAATAGATCATGTATTAGGCCATATAGCATGTCTACATAAGTTCAAGCAAATTGACCTAACTTCCTGCATCATATCAGATCACAATGCTTTAAAGCTAGAAATTCACAAAAGACACATCAGGAATTCCACCAGCTCCTGGGGACTGAACAACATACTTTTAAACAATGAATGGGTTGTTAAAGAAATTGTAAAATTTCTAGAATTGAATGATAATGAAAACACAACTTACCAAAACTTATAGCACATAATGAATGCAGTCCTAAGGGTAAAATTCATTGTGCTAAATGCCTTCATAATAAAGACAGAGAGATCTCAAATTAATTACTTGACCATCCACCTAAAGACATTGGAAAAACAAGAAGAATTCAACCCTAAGAGCTCCAGATGGAAAGAAATAATCAATATCAAAGCAGAAATTAATGAATTGGAAATTAAGAAAACAATTAAGAAAATGATGAAATGAAGAGCTGATTCTTTGAAAAATAAACAAGATTGATAAACCCTTGGGCAATTTGACCAAATGAGAAAAAGAGAAGTTTCAAACTAACAAAATCAGAAATAAAAAGAGAGTAGTCATAATAGACATCAATGAAATTGGAAGAATCATCAGGACATACTTCTCAAACCTCTGCTCCACAAAATTGGATAATCTGGAAGAAATGGATGAATTCCTAGCCACATATCACCTACAAAAAATTAACTTAGAGCAGATTAATCTCCTAAACAAATCTATCCCAGCCATTGAGATCTAAAAGATAACCAAAAACCTCCCTAAAAAGAAAAGTCCAGGATGAATAGCTTCTCTGTTGACTTCTATCTAATCTTCACTAAAGAACTGAAACCATTTTTTTTCAAACTGTTTCACATAATGAGAGAACAGGGAATACTCCCCAACTCCTTTTATGAGGTCAGCATCACCCTAATACCAAAATCAGACAGAGATACAAGAAAGGAAAACTATCAGCTTATATCCCTAATGTACTTAGATGCAAAAATGCTGAAAAAAAATACTCACTAACTGAATTCAACAACATATCAAAAGCATTATTGGCCTTAATCAAGCAGGATTCATTCCAGGGATGCAGGGATGGTTCAACATATGGAAATTGGTCAACGTAATATATCACATAAATAAACTTAACCATAAGAACCACATGATCATCTCAATAGATGCAGAGTAGACCTTCAACAAAATACAACATCACTTCATAATCAAAACACTAGAAAGGATAGGCATGGAGGGTTTTTGTGTTACAGGTTATATATAAAGCACCTAAAGGCCAAATAATACTTAATGGGAAAAGACTCAGGGAGTTCCCATTGAGACTGGGAACAAGACAGGGTGCCCAGTATCACCACTGATCTTCAACATCGTACTAGAAGCACTAGCCTAAGAAATGAGACAGGAGAAAGAAATAAAAGGAATACAAATCTGAAAGGATGAAGTCAAATTAGTCCTATTTGCAGATGAAAGGAGTGACCTAGAAGACACCACCTCAAAAATTTTAAAGGTGATTAATTCCTTCAGCAAAGTGGCAGAATACAAAATCAACACACAAAAACTAGCAGCCTATATGCAAAGGACAAATATACAGAAAGGAATCTGTGAAGCTGCCCCATTTTCAATAGCCACACAAAAAAAAATCAAATACCTTGGAATAACACTAACCAAGGATGTGGAAGACCTATATAATGAAAACATAAAAACACTCAAGAAAGAAACTGAGGAGAACATGAGAAGATGGAAAGACCTCCCATGCTCCTCAATAGGTAGAATTAATATTATGAAAATGGCAGTTCTACCAAAAGCAATATATAGTTTTAATGTAATACCAATAAAAATTCTGGCATCATTCTTCATAGAGATAGAAAAAATGATCTCAAAATTCATATGGAATGGCAGCAGGCCTCAGATATCTAAACATATCCTCAGCAAAAGAAACACTTCTGGAGGTATCATCATTCCTGATCTAAAACTATACTACAAAGCCATTGTAACAAAAGCAGCATGGTACTGACATAAAAATATACACATAGACCACTGGAACAGAATTGAAAACCTGGTCCTTGGGTCAAGTAACTACAGCAACTAGGTCTTTGACAAAAGTGCCAATAATGTAGAATGGAGACAAAATAAGATCTTTAAGAATGGTGCTGGACAAATTGGATAATCACATTTTGAAAAATGAAACTTGACCCACTCACTCATCTCACTATACATACAAATCAACTCCAAATGGATTAAAGGCCTCAATTTAAGATCTGAAACTCTTCAACTGCTTGAAGAAAAAATAGAAGGAAATCTCCATGATATAAGAGTGGGAAGGACTTTCTGAACAATATCCCAGTAGCCTAAGAAATTAAACAATAACTCAACCAATAGGATCTCATGAAGCTAAAAATCTTTTGCACAAACATACCATAAGCAGAACCAATAGATTACCCACAGAATGGGAGAAATTTTTTTCCAGCTATACCACTGATAGAGGCCTAATATCTAGATCTATGAAGAACTCAAAAAACTAAACAATAAAAAAAAAATCAAACAACCCACTCATAAAAATGGGATAGAGAACTGAATAGGGAGTTCTCAGGAAGAACTACAACTGGCTAATACACACTTAAGAAGAAAAATTTCAACATCCCTAACTCTCAGGAAATGCAAATTAAAACAACTATGAGATTCCACCTTATTCCAGTAAGGATGGAAATCATGAAAAAAAAAATCAAACAACAAATATTGGTAAGGATGTGGGGAAAGAGGAGCCCTCATTCACCGTTGGTGGGAATGCAAACTTGTACATCCACTTAGTCAATATGAAGATTCCTGAAAAAAAAAAAATGAGTATAGAACTACCAACAGACCCAACTACTCCCTTACTAAGCATTTACCCTAAATGCTCCATGCTTCACTACAGAGATATTGCTCAACCATGTTTATAGCTGCTCAGTTCATAATAACTAAGAACTAGAATCAACCCAGATGCCCATCACTGGACAAATGAATAATGAAGTTGTGGTACATACACACAATGGAATTCTATTCAGCAGTATGAAAAAAATGACACAGTGAAATTTGTAGGAAAATAGATGGACTTAGAACAGATCATACTCAGCCAACTCACACAATCACAGAAAGAGAAGCACTGCGTGTTCTCACTCATTTGTGGTTCCTAACCTGGATCAGCCTGAGTTTCTGGCATACCTGATAGGCAACTTGAGGCCCAGACAATAGGGAAGGAAGGGTTTGGGGGAGACAAAAGGGAGGTTGGGGGAAAATAAACACAAAACAAAACCCAAAATGAACAGGTATCACAGGGACCTTTCTTCTTAAAGATAGACTGAAAGATTTAGCCCTCAACAGGAACATCTGAAAATAAAGGCCCTGGTGAGGGTGGGATGAAGCCTAAACCTTAAAATTTTTTGGCTATGACCTGTAACTCCCAGTACTGGAAATTGGTGCTACTCACATTGAGCTATTGATTGGAGAGACCTACGAGCTCCCTAAGACAAGAGAGGCTTCTGAGGAAAAAGGTAAGACCCTACTGCTGAAGATAGCATATGCTGCTGACACAGATCTGGAATCCAGAAGAGAGCCAGTCCCCAGACAGTTAGCCCTTCTAGTGCTGGAAAGTGCTGCATGAGCTACTGGGGGAAAGTGGCCAACAACAGTGGGAGCAAGCAGGAGTCTAAGCTACTCAGAAGCTGCCAGCCTGACAAGAAGTACACACCAGTGCAGTGGTGGCACACAGCCTTTGTGGGTAACCAATGGCTTTCTATTTATTTATTTATTAAAGTGGGAGAGAGAGAAAGCGAGCACACCAGGGCATCTAGCTGCTGCAAACAAACTCCAGACACATGTGCCATCTTGTGCATCTGGCTTATGTGGGGTGGGTCCTGGGGAATTGAACCTAGGTCCTTTGGCTTTACAGGCAAATGCATTAACTACCTAGCTGTCTCTCCAGCCCACCAATGGCTTTCTGATTAGCTGAGAGATCTGCTCAGTGTAAAGAAACCCATAACTGGAACTGGGAACCAGGTCAGAATCCTACAGAGACAATGATTATGCTCTCCAATGTCAAGCTTCCACTAGTCTTTGGCTAAAAGAAGGGCTACATCCCTCAAGTTCTCCCTAAGTTAATAACACTTATCCTATTTAACCTATGCTGACTTTAATCTCTGTGGGAGAATCTGTTTTTGTTTTTCAGAAGGTAGCAAGACCTGAGGAGATAAACCATCCCTCACATTTTAGCCAAGGCCCAGGTGAAACCACAGAGGAATTGGGCTGCTTCCATGGTGAGCCTGACAATCAGCGGCAGGTTCAACAGGACAGACGCTGAGGATATTCAACACATAACAAAGCAGAGATCCAGAGGCTCCTAAGAGCTCATCATTGAAGTAGACTTAAAACATCCCCACCAAGGCTCAGGAAATTTTTCAGAAGAGGGCGCAGAAATATTGTAAGAGTCACAGGTTGGGACATCATGCCCAGAGGCATTACCTCGCCCCAATTACAGACTGCTGCTCCCAGAACACATAACCCACAACCCCATGGAGAATACCAGCAACCCCACTGAGGAGGGCTCACAGCGGAATGGGGGCATGGAGGAGGGGAAAGATGATTCCAACACACCATGTTTCCATACAAATTATGTTTTTAATAAAAACATAAAATTTTAAAAAGTGCTTGCATAATATATGCATTTAGTCAGAAAACAGCAGGTATTACTCCCTAGGGCTCATGACCTCCCTGCCATAGGCTTTTTACTAGGGTTTCAATACCAGGTATATATTCCCTCCCATGGAGTGGGCCTCCATTCCAATTAGAGAGCAGTTGGTTCCCTCATAACATACATGGCACTATTATGCCAGTTGGTACATCTGACCTGGCTGGCAAATTTTAAAGTTTGCAAATGTCCACTGCTGTTCAACACCACTGATGACCTCTCTCCCAAAGGGCTGCATGTAGCTGGTCCACAGGGAGAATGTTTTCAACTCAGCTCCAGCTTTGTTTCTCTGTGACCTTCAGCCCAAGCATGTGTTTTCTTCAGCAAAAGGGTCTTATCATCTAGTTCTGGTGGGAAACCAAGAGCCTTGGCAGTGGCCTGTAATGTTTTGGGGGCATCAGGGAACTCCCTGGGCAACATCTCACTAGAAGGTATCAAAATTGGAATTTTTAAAGTGAGTCTTTAAAAATTACACTGTTGGGCTAGGGATATATCTCAGGCGTAGAGTGCTTGCTTAACATGAGCCAGACTCTAGGTTCCATCTCCAGCATTGAAAAACAAAACAGATCTCCCAAATAAGCAGTCATCTGATAATTGCAGTTGTGCTTTTTATTGCTTTAGGAAGATGCGCTTTACCCAGGATTATGGTCCAAATGTGTGTGCTCTCCAAACACATGTGTTAAAGTTCTATTCCTCTATAAAAAAACTCAAAAAACTAAACAATAAGAATTCAAACAACCCAATCAAAAAACAAAGTATGGCCTGGGCGTGGCAGTGCATGCCTTTAATCCCAGCACTTGGCAGGCAGAGGTAGGAGGATCACCGTGAGTTCAAGGTCATGCTGAGAACAGAGTGAATTCCAGGTTAGCGTGAACTAGAGTGAAACCCCACCTCAAACAAACAAAAGTATGGAACTGATAAAAATGGCCAAGAAGTATTTTTTAAAAGGTTCAGCCTCTTTAGCCATCAGGGAAATTCAAATTAAATCCATCTCCAGTCAGAATGACTATTCTTGCAGTAACTGTCTTGTTGCTGGCACAAAACACTGAAACAGAAGGAGATGACTGGAGGAAAGTGTTTATTTTGGCTTAAAGTCTGAAGAGGAAGTTTCATCGTAGATGGGAAAGCATTGCAGAGCAGAGGCTGGGCATCACATGTTGTCACATTAGCTGAGAGGTAACAGCAAGAGTGTGGTAGCTAGCTAACACCAAGTATGGCTGCCTCCAGTGACACACCTCCTCCAGCAAGGCTCCACTTCCCAAAGATTCCATCAACTGGCGACTGAGTACGAGGCTTAATCACAAGTACATAACTGGTGGGACTATGGTGGTTTCAATGTAAACAAATGTTCCCTGTAACCTGAGGAATTTTTGATCAAGGTAAAACTTAAGTCTCCAAAAGGCAGAGGAGGAGGTGTGTCACTGGGAAGAGATCTGAGTCAGCCCTACTACAGGTGTTGAGAGCCAGTTTTGAACTCTGGCTGTTTGTGCTTGCTGCTGTTGGTTTCTCTCTCTCTTTTTGCTGTGGATGCTGAAGCAAGCCAGCTTCTTTGGCCATGATGAAGCATCCACTGGAATCTGTAAGCCATAAATAAACCCTTTCCTACCATAAGCTGCTTTTGGTTGAATGTTTGTCCCAGCAACAAGAAATTAACTGCAATAGAAAATTGGTATGGAGAAGTGTGGTCACTGCTGCAATGAATCTGACCATGTGAGTTTTGGTCTTTTGGAGAGCGTTTGTGGGAGGAATATGGAAGTATTTGGTACCTTGGACTAGAGAAGCTTTGTAGTGCTGAAAACAGAGCTTGATGGACTATTCTGGTGAGAGTTTGAGAATAATATATGCAGAGAGAATTATGGACTGTGAAGGCTGGGCTTACAAAATTTCAAAGGGGAATGAGAGAACTTTATTGGAACTGAGATATTGGCTGTGTATCCACCCATGCCCTGAGAATTTGATGACAATTGAGCTTAAAAATAATGGACTGGTATGCTTGGAAGAAATATAGAGCAGAAAGATATGAATGATGTATGGTTTATCATAGGAAAAATTAAAGCAAGTTTGAAGTTGAGACACAGTGACTGGTTTTAGGGCACTTAAGCTGCAATTGTTAAGCATATTACCACCATCAAGAGTGGGCCAAGTGCTTACATTGGGACAATGGAAAACATGCCTGAAGGTTAAACCCATCCATGGAAGGCTGAAGCTAACAGGAATGCAAATTAGTGGGCAAGGAGGAGGCTTGAGGAAGAATTTTAAAGAAGCATCCTGTGCTTCAAGGTTAAGAATTATTCCCCCTCTCCACCACCACAGGATTTACACATTTGGCTATTGCATCCACCTGTTACTAGTTTCGGAAGCATGAAAAATGCAGAGAAAGAAGGTCTTGAGGTACACACAATTCCAGGAGCTGTTGAAATATGGCAATAGGAACCAAGGTTGTAATCCCTGTATGGCATCCCAGTAAGGCCATTGTATGAAGTTGATCCAGTTCCAAGAGCCACTTAGGTGCAGTAATGTGAAGCAGATTTGAAATTTCTGTGTGGAGGCCCAGTAAGGGGATTGGGTGAAGATGAACTGGTTTCTGGAGCTGCTGAAATGTGGCAATGTGAAGCAGGGTTGATATCCCTGTGTATAGCCCCAGTAAGGCCATTGTATGGAGCTATGGTAAGGCCGTTGTGTGGAGCTATGAAGATGAATCATGTTTGCAGTGTAGACTGAAAGATACTTTGGATATACTAGGACTGTGAAACGGCTGCAATGGAGAACTTCTGGTTTGGGATGGAATATTTCAGGCTGTGAATAGTCCAGCTGAAAGGGCAGAATTGGAAACCCAGAGACTTCTTGGCTATTGGTTGTGTATGTTGAACTTGGAACTGCAGATATTTGATGTTTATCTGCTGGCTATTGATTTTGCATTGGTCCAGTTATGCTCCCCTTGTTAACCCTTTTTGCAATGGCAATGTTTACTCTGTGCCATTATGGGTTAGAAGTACATAACTTGTGTTTTGAGTTTACAGGGCTCACAGTTAAGAGACAGTCTTGAATCTCACATGAGACTTTGGTCTTTGGAACAATGTTAAAAGTTGGTAAAGACTATCGGGACCTTTGAATTTAGACTAACTACATTTGAATTGTAAGATCATCACGATTCTATGAGGGCTAGGGGTAGAATGTGGTGGTTTGAATGTAAACGTATGTCCCCCATAACCTCAGGATTAAAAATTATATTTTATTTATTTGAGAGAAAGGTGGGAGAGAGAGAGAGAGATAAAGAAGAGAGAGAATGGGCATGCCAGGGCCTCTAGCCACTGCAAATGAACTCTAGGCACATGTGCCACCTTGTGCATATGGCTTTATTTGGGTCTTGGGGATTGAACCTGTGTCCTTTGGTTTTGCAGGCAAATGGCTTAACTGCTAAGCCATCTCTGCAACCCAACCTCAAGGATTTTGGACAAGGACATTTCACATTCAAACCACCATATTCTGTCCCCTACCCCCACAGACTCATAACCATCTCATCAACATATGTTTAGTCCAACTTTAAAAGAACCCATAATTTTTACCAATCCCAGCACTGTTCAAAAGTCCAAAGTCCAAAGTCCAAGCTGAGATTCAAGACAGTCTCTTATTGTGAGCCCTGTAAAAGCAACAGAAAAAAAATCCAAAACACAAGTTAAGTGCTTCCAAGACATAATAGCACAGAGTAAACATTCCCACTTCCTGCCCCCACCCCCAAAGGCATGACATAAAAGATTGAACCATTTCAAAATATAAAACCAATAGGATATGGACTGGAGAGATGGTTTAGCACTTAAGGCACTTCCCTGCAAAGCCTAAGGACCCATGTTTGACTCTCCAGATCTGATGTAACGCAGATGCACAAAAGGTGAGGCAAGCTAAAGGTGGCACATGCCCACTAGGTACACCAATTCTCTTTCTCTAAAAATTAAAAAAAAACAAACACAATAGAACATACATTAAATTCTGACACTTCATGTCCAGAATCTAGGGCATATGAAAACCTCCTCTGAGCTCCAATCTGCCCATCCAGCTGTGATGTCTGCTTACAAGCAGATCTACCAAAGTCAGAGTGAACAGCTTTCTTTGGCTGCTGTCCCATAGTCTGGTATGTCCAAAATCATTGTGTCTCCACTGCAACTCACAGTTGCATGTTATCTTCACAGCTCTGTGCCATGGCCTCACCAGACTTCCATGCAGCTATTTCAACCCTGCTTTCACACTGACCATGGTTGCACTCCATGACCTTATTTTCTACATTTGTCATACTTGCAAAAAACCAGTTCTGGGTGGGCTGCCAAGTTTGAAAGGCCTCCACCTTTCAAAAGAATCAGCACCACCTCCAACCACAGTGCAGAGAAGCTGGCCCAATCTCAATGGTGGTAAACTCTTAAACAATTGCAGCTGAAGCAAATGTGGTTTCTGGGACCTAAAAACCATTCCCATTTTTCCTGCACCAAACTTCACATTTTTCATATCCTTCTGCTCTGTGCTTTTCCTCTACCAAACACATCAGCTCATTACTTTTAAATTCAGCTTTGCCCAAGTTCTCAGCTTTTAGCACAGTTCCCAGCAAAGTCCTCTTTGCTTTCTGAAACATAAGCCAGGTCCCCACTCTCCACAGTACTCTCTTCATTTAGGTCTTTCAAACTCCACCAAAATTGCCTATCAAGCTTTGTTTATAGCACTGCAAGTTAGTACAGTTCCAATTCCTAGTACAAAGTTATAATTCCTCCCCAAATGAGTTCCAAAAGACTAAAAACCATAGTCAGGTTTATCTCACTTCTTGGTACCAATTTACTGCTGTAGTTACCTTCTTGTTGTTGGGACAAAACACTTACCCAGAACTAGCTGAAGGCAAGATAGGATTTATTTTGGCTCAAGTCTCTAGAGGAAGTTATATCATGGCAGGGAAAACATGGCAGAGTAGAGGACATCACATCTTGTCACATCATGTGGGAGGTAGATAACACCCAGTATTGCTAGACTAATAAACCTTAAGGTCTGCCCCCAGTGACACATCTCTGCCAGCAAAGGTCCACCTGTCAAAGATTCCCATCACCTGGGGATTGAGTATTATGCTTAATCACAAACATATGAGGCTCTGGATGATGTTTTACATTCAAACTACCACAGCTATCATCTAGAAATCAAATGACAAGTAACTGTCAATGTATGTATTGGGAAAGAAAAACTCATATTCACTGTTGGTAGAAGTGTTAATTGGTATAGCCATTGTGGTGATCAGTGTGGGGACTTCTCAAAACTAAGAACAATTGGCGAAACAAGCAAGGGTGCTGTTTTCTTGGAGAACCGGGTACCAGCACAAGGGTGCAGGAGATCAACACAGAGAAAAATCAACTCCTAACAAATCAGAGATCCAGAGACCCAGAGGCCCCCAACACCTCATCACTGAAGCAGACCAAAAATGAACCCAACATGGCTCAGGGAAATTTTGGGGAAGAGGGGGCAGAAAGAATGTCAGAGCCACATGTTGGGTCATGATATGCAGACATTTATCCTACCCATAACTGTGGGCTAACTCCACAATGCATGACCCATATACCTCAACAAGGAGAGGCCAAGGGGAGGGGGTAGGTAATGGATGAGCCTAATAATGGTACCAAATTGACTGTACTCGCTGAGTACAAAACTAATTAATAAAAAAATTGTAATAAAAATAAATAAATAAAAAGGAAAAAAAGCTAAAAGTAGATCTACCGTATGACCCAGCTATACCCTTCTTGGGCATATGTTCTGAGAATTCTACAATTTCCTTTAAGTGACACTTGCTCATGCATGTTTATTGCTGCTGTATTCACAATAGCTAGGAAAAAGAATCAGCCTAGGCGCCCATCAACTGAAGAAATGATAATGAAGATGTGGTACATATGCAAAATGGAGATTTTTTTATTCAGCTGTCAATAAAAATGACATTCCCTGGAAAATGAATGGATCTGGGGAGATGATTCTAAGTAAGGTAACCTAGACTCAGAAAGACAAATGCTACATGTTCTTTATCATATGTTGATCCTAGCTTGAAATTTTAGACTTGTATATAAGTTGGTATAAGAATCAGTAGGGACCAGGAAGTCATGGGGGGGTGGCATAAGGTGAGGGATAGTAGACTTGTAAGTAGAGAGGCAGAAGTGGGGTGCAAAGGTTCAAGCAGGTTTGGGGAGGAAGATGGAAGAGAGGAGGAGATGAAGGGAAGGTTAACTAAGTCTAAAGACATTATAAAGAAAGCCACATGGAAGCCTACTTCTTTGTTAGCTAATTAAAACATAATTTAGAGCTGAGCATAGTAGTGCATGCCTTTAATCCTAGCACTCAGCATGCTGAGGTAGGAGGATCATCATGAGTTCAAGGCCAGCCTGGGGCTACAGAATGAGTTTCAGGTCAGCCTGAGCTAGAGTGGGACCTGTTAAATGTGTATGTGTGTGTGTGTGTGTGTGTGTGTTTTAAACAGAGAGTTTGGATAGAAGTACCCTGAGGGAATGGATAATGCTATATCCAGAAGCCATAGGTTGCTATAGGAAAACCCATGGACAGGAAACCTCCCAGTGATTTGTTAGCTCAGGTAGACCCCTTAAATAATACAGACTACTGCCAATGCTCTTGGTTGTCAAGATGGTAAGACATCATTTCTGAAGATACTACATGCTTTGATTGCAATACACTGAGAAATCAATCCTGAACTGAGTTAGAGGGCTCCTCTCTGCTGACTAGCTGTCATAGTGCTGGAAGGAGTTATGCAAGGCTGCTGGAGGAGAAAAGTCATCAACCATTTCCCCAGCTATGGACCCATAGCTGGGAAATGTGTGCCTAGGAAAAATGTGCCTATTGGTGCAATAGTGGTATTACTGTTATGGGGAGTAATCACTGCTCTCTAATTGGGTTTGAAGTATGCTCCACAGGAGGAAATTAATGTCTGGTACTTAACACCTAGTTAAAAACCCATGTTCTGGCAATGTCATAGGCCCTAGAGGGGAGGCTACTGCTGTTTTTTGGCTAAATGAATATGCTGTACCCATCAAATTGCCATCTAACTATTTATGTTTGCACCCATAGATTAGTGCTGCTCTCACCTTTGGTTAGAGGAGTTTCCTTTTGCAGATGATAATGACTACTAGGGAGACTCAAAAAACTTGTAAAATTGCTAAGAATAAGTGACTGCTGATTGCTCAGCTTTAAATGAAACAAGTACAGCACCCACTCCAAGGCTCAGGGAACAGCCAGAAAGAGGGGTCAGAAAGAGCCTATGAGTCAGAGGATGGGGAGGTCTTTACCACAGCTTTGTCTTCTGGACATGACGTGGCCATTGCTTTCATGATCTCACGGGGGCTGTTTTTACCTGCACAAGACATGCACAGTTATGGGCCTGGCCATGGTCATCTATGATGGTGGAGAGCAAAAATTTAAAAAAAAATGATAAAAAGACTTCAAAATAGATGAAGGGCTAGAGAGATGGATTAACGATTAAGGCATTTGCCTGTGAAGCCTAAAGACTCAGGTTCACTTCTCCAGTACCCATGTAAGCAAGATGCACAAGGTAGTGCATGCATCTGGTGTGTGTTTGCTGTGGCTGGAGGCCCCGGCACACCCATTCTCTCTCTCTTGCTCTCCTCATTTCTCTTCCTCATAAATAAATAAATAAATATTTTAAAAAATACATGGACTAGTTGGCAAGGAGATTAATGGAAGGGGCACAGGACAGGGTGTAGGAAACAAGGTAATTAGGGGAGATTATGATCAAAATACATTATGAATTAAATTGTCAACAAAACAGTTTTTTTTAAGTTCTAATCCCCAAGGTGATGGCATTTGGAGGTGGGCCTTTCAAAGAAATTAGGCACAGATGAAGTAATGTGGGTGGGGCTACCACGTGAGGATTAGTGTCCAGATAAGACTAGACACCGGGGCCTCTTCTCCTTTCGGAAGTGCTCATCCAGAAAAGGCCATTTGAAGTGCCAGGTCCATAGCAGGTACAGGGTCTGGCACTTGCCGGACTCTAGGATGGTGAGAGAATGAGCCTGCTGTCCACCCAGTGTTCTGCATTTTGCCATAGTGTCTCCAGGTGACCGACACCCTGTTGTTGAGGGCAAATTGAGAGCCTATTATTTGGACAAATCTATTTTTCAAGAAATTCAACTTTATCTTCATAATTAAGCATTTTCTAAAGAAGTAAAGTCACATTAACTAGACGGTAAGCTGTGTGGCTATAGACAGTGTCCGATTTCAACATACCTGAAGTTCAATAAAAAATGATCCCCGAGCCCCTGTTTGTTCCTTTTCAAGTCATAATTATTTTCAGGAAATAGTATTATTGTACAGATTTAGCTTGGCTACCTTTTATTCTAGACAGGCCTTCTAGACGATTCATAGAAAGTAAACTCTAGCTATGTGAGGGGAAGCAACAGGGTCACATGGTCCTGGCCTCAAACCCACAAAGGGGAATAAGATTTAAGAAACAATCTCATCGGTATTCTGAATGACCCAAAAGGGCCTCATATGCTAGAGCAATATGCCCGCGACTCCAGTTATTTGGGAAACTGAAACTGGAAGGTCACTTGAGCCCAGGAGTTCAAAGTCAGCCCAGACTACACAGTGAGACTCCCATTTCAAAAACAAAACCATATTAGCAACAATAAAACAAAGATCCAAATGTTTTTGTTGTGTTTTAAATAATATTAAATACTTTGGGCTTGGTGTGGCTCCTGAGGCTGATGCTAGGTTGTGCTACATTTAACACCCTTTCTTACAAAATTTAATGTGTACATCCACATTCCTAACAGCATTACTTTTGTTTTATTGTTATGTATTTAGTTGAGAGCGACAGACAAAGAGAGAAAGAGGCAGATAGATAGAGAATGGGCGCGGCAGGGCCTCCAGCCACTGCAAACGAACTCCAGATGCATGTGCTACCTTGTGCCTCTGGCTTATGTGGGTCCTGGAGAATCGAGCCTCAAACTGGGGTCCTTAGGCTTCACAGGCAAGCGCTTAACTGCTAAGCCATCTCTCCAGCCCCCAGCACTATTCATAATAGCCCAAAGGTAGAAACAACACAGGTGCCCATTGAGATGTAAATGGATAAACAAAATGTGGTATGTAGGTACAATGAAACATTATTTGTCTTTAGAAAGGAAAGAAATTCTGACAAATACTATGGTAGGCAGGAGCCTTCAGAATATGATGTTAAGTGCATTATGTCAGTCACAAGAAAACAAATTCTGTCAGATAGCTATAGTAGTCAAAGTCATATTAGGTTTAAAGTGGGATGGTGGCTGCCAGGGGCTGGCAGAAAGGGAGAATGAGGAGTTATTGTTAGTGGGAATGGAGTTTCAGTGTTGCAAGAAGAAACATTCTGGAGATCATTTGCACAGCAGTGGAAATGTAGTACTGAAGTGTTAAAATGATTAAGACAGCAAATGTTACATTATGCATACTTTATGAAAATTAAACTCATACTAATATGTTACATGGAAACACTGAGGATCCACCCGTATTTGCATAACCCTATATGCATAGCTTCCTTTTAAACAGCCCACAGCTATCCTCCATTGTGTGTTTGTGTAACAACAATAACAAAGTGCCTTTTCTTCACACACATTTCTGCCATGTGCCAGGAAGTTATCTCAATGTGTGTTCAGGTTCACAGTGACCCTGGCTGGTGGGTGCCCCCTAGAGTTCTGTGATGCAGAATTTTCACACTGTGGGTGCCAGAATCCCTAACAGGGAACCACTCAACATGTACTCGACTTGGCCTGTCCACCTCTGGGTGGCTTTGGAAACAGTCCAGACAGAGAGTGAGTGATGGTCAAGAAATAGGGGAAAAGCAGTTTTGATCTGGGGAGTTTGGGTTATAGAGGATGAGGCAGTTGGGTAAGGTTCCTACACCAAAGCTAATGCACCAAAACCACAGTCTCCCGAGGTACCCAGCTGGTGGCTCAGAAGGGAGTGCTGAGTCAGAAGTGGTAGGAGGAGATGTGTGAGGAAGGAGAGACATGGCAGGGGGCTGGCCATGTTCCCAGACAAATGAGCTTATATCACATGGGCACTGAAGAGCCCCCTGCTCAGAAAACATTTTCCTATTGGTTGTGAATGCCTGGATTTCTAATAACTTCTTTAATGACTTAGAGATGATTGTTAACTATAGAGGGTCTGTGGAACCATTGCGTTCCACTCTCTCATTTCTCAAAGGAGATGCTACAGTCTCTAGGTAGAGAGGATTCACAAAGAATGGAAAGGCATCTAAAAGGGCAGGCAGCAGATTTCAGAGGCAGGAGGGCCCACTTTGCTGTGTATATGATTTCTTCTTTCTCACAAACCTCATATCCCAGGAAGGGTGAGTGGGAAGAAGAAGGAGAGAGGCACCAGAATACTGATAACATTGAGCAACATATTAAAGCTTAAGAAGAAACTATAACTATCATGGGTAGGTTTTTTTACTCATTTATTCACTGCATTATTGAGTATAGACTTCTGACAGGAACTATGTACTTGAGGAACTTGTAGTCTAGAAGAGAAAGATACAGAAACAAACAGATTAAGTGAAACCTGCAATACGAGATGCTAGACTTGTGATCCTAGTGCTGAGGGGGCCCGGAGGAGGGGTCAGTGTCTTCCATGGAGGCTTTGGGGAAATCTTTCTAGAAGAAAGGATAGCAGAGTGGGTCTTGAAGGGTGAATGAGAGTTTGGCAGTTAAGAAGATATGCAAAAAGTTCTAGGAATTCTGACTGGGAGTAATCTCCTGCCCTAGGGCAGTGTCTAGAGAGAATGCTAATTTTAGGACTGACAGGAGGTGGCCCAGGCCAAGTTAAGGAGTTGACATTTCATCCTGTAATTAACCAAGTCAACCAAGCTGGGTAAGCAGCCCTGCTTGGCAAGATTCCTTGTGAAAGGGGACCATGCTTAGAGATGATTGGCACTGATAGAGAGTGGAGGTGGGGGATCAGGGAGGTAGGGTAGGTGGCTGTTGCAATCCCCAGGCTGTGCTACATCAGTGAAGGAACTTGCCAGGACAAGCCAGGCAGGGGGTGGAGAGCACTGGGCCTCACTCCCCTACAGCCATCTGTTCCTCTGGGCTCACGGTATACTTCCTCCTACTCAGAGCCAACAGAACTTCTGCTCTGACATTTGTGATGGTGGTGAAGGCTCAGAAAGAAATGAGGCCTGTGGAGAGTGCCCTCAACTCCCACCTGGGCTTGGGTCTGAGTCTGTGCCATGTGTATGGCATCCCTGTTGAGTACTCCACTCTAGCAGGGAGGGCGTAGACAACCAATGGTCTCGAATTCTGAGAAAAATAGCAGAAGCTGAGAATCTGGGTATGAAGCAAGGAAGAGCTCTAGTAGAAGAGAAAAGGGCTTCCATTTGGTAGCTGTTGGTGTGCCAAACACAATGGGTTCACATTTTGGAGTGTGCAAATCCAAAACAAGCCCAGCAGTGCAGAGGTCAAGGAACAGAGAAAGGTCTTGACAGGCAGCATGTTAGGAGAGCAAAGCATCTCCCTCCTAGACGGAAGGAACCTGAGGGGGCTTATATTCAACTACACATATTTACAAGGGGTGGGACCAGCCCTTAGCATGCTTAGTTTAAGGTTGTAAGTGTAACATAGCTTTTTAAAAATTTTTATTTATTTATTTGAGAGAGAGAGAGAGAGGGAGAGAGAGAGAGAGAGAGAGAGAGAGAGAGAGAGAGAGAAAGAGGATGGGTGTGCCAGGGCTTCTAGCCACTGCACATGAACTCCAGATGCATGCACCACCTTGCTTATGTGGGTACTGGAGAAGCAAACCTGAGGTCTTAGGCTTTGCAGGCAAGTGCCTTAACTGCTAAGCCGTCTCTCCAGCCCTAAGGTTATCATTTTAGAAGGAAAGATAGAAAACACTTTTTTGGGTATGCTTAGTTCAAGGTCACGGAGCATATGGTTTAAAGGTTAAAATGTGGATAGGAATGCTTTTGGGTATATTCAGTTTTCATCATAAAGTTTTAGCTAAGAGAGATAAATAGGCACTTTCAGGGTGCATGAAGACAAGAGTTTGCCCCTAAAGATATCCATTTCATTTAGTTGTGGTTAACATTGGAAGTATGCTAAGGTAAGATAAGGTTGACTGTTCCTGACTTCTTTAGTCACAGGCACAGAGCACGTGGCCAGAGAATCAATTCAATGCTGTAGACTGAGCTGACATGCTGTGCCCTTGGCATTTGGTCTAATGGACAGCAGCTTCAGCCAACTGAGGACTTGAGAATTCCTTCTTTCAGTGCCCCAACTTGGCACAATGATGAGCTCATGAAAGATTATTAAATGGAATCAAATTCAAGTGACCAACCTACTGAAGTTCAAATAACCCACTGAGATCCTTCACTTTCTTTTATTTTGTTGTGGGTATTTGATGTGTGCCTATGTGTTTATGTGTGTGAATGCAAATGAACACATGCTGCGGCACATGTATGGAGTTCAGAGGGGACAACTTTAGGTGCCAAAGGTCTCACCTTCCACCTTGTTTGAGGCAGCCTCTCTAGTCGTTCACCATTGCATCCTCCAGGCTAGCTGGCCTGAAAGGTTCTGCATAGTTCTCAGTCTCTGCCTCCTTTCTCTATGTACATGTTCTGGAATTATAGCTGCTCACATTACATCATCACCACATTTATGTGGGTTATGGGGATCCAAACTCAGGTGCTCACACTTGTGCATCAAGTACTTTATTTACTGAGTCATATACCTAGCCCTTTTCATTTCATTTTTTGTTTGTAATTTTTCATGTTCTTTTTTACTTCAAACATTCCAGGCTGACCTGGAATTCACTATGTACTCACTGGCTGGCCTTGAACTCATGGCTGTCCTCCTACTTCTGTCTCTCCTTCTGACTGGGAAGGGGTATTATTTCCTGAATTACTGGAGTCATTTTCACAAAGTCTTTACCTATGACTATACTTAAAGTGTTTTGCTTATGCTTCTTTGTGGTCATTTCAAAGTTTTCAGGTCTTATATTGAGCTTTTGGTCCATTTTGAATTGATTTTTGTACAGGGTAAGAGATAGGAATCTAGTTTCATTCTATATGTGGACATCTAATTTTCTTAGCACCATTTGTTGAGGAGACTGTATTTTCTCCCGTGTGTTTTTGGCATCTTTATGGAAAATTAGCTGGCTGTAGCAATGTGATTGTATCTTTTGAGACTTCTATTCAGTTCATTGTCATTGGTGTTTGCTACTATGCAACTGCCCTGGTACTTTCAATACTATGATTCTATAGTATAATTTTAAATTAAGTATTGTGATACTTCCAGAATTATTCTTTTTGTTTTAGATTGCCTTGGCTACCCATGTATTTTGTGTTTCCATGTGGATTTTAGAATTTTTTTTCTAGCTCTGTGAGGCATGTCTTTGGGATTTTGATTGGGATTGCATCTGTAGGTTGATTTTGGTACTATGGCCATTTTCACAATATTACTTATGCGGATCCACAAACATGGGATATCTTTCTATCTTCTAGTGCTTCCTTTTAAAACTTTCTTTTGGAAACAATGTCTCATGTAGCTCAGGCTGGCTGAAATTTGATATGTAGCTGAGGATGACCTTGAATTTTCAATCCTCTTTCCTCTGTCTCCCTACTGCTGGGATTACAGACATGCACCACCACACCCAGCTTTATGTGGTGCTTGGGATTGAATTCAGAGCTTCTTGCATCCCCACAGAGCCCTTAAATTTTTTTTTTAACAAAAAAATTAGCATGGAAAGCAATGAGTTACAATGTGACATCTTCATTTTTAAAAAGCAATTTATTTAAAAGAGAGAGACAGAGAGAAGAAGACAGAGAGAGAGTGAGTATGGATAGGCCAGGGCCTCCAGCCACTGCAGACTAACTCCAGACACATGTGCCACTTTGTGCATCTGGCTGAACCTAGGCTGTAGCAGACAGCTTCAGGTCACTGAGATGAACTTCCAGACCAGGCACACTTATGGAAGGAAGGGATTTATTGAAGCTTACAGATCCAGGGGAAGTTCCATAATGGCAGAAGAAGCTGGCCTGCTTTCAGAGGTCCAAGCAAAGAGAGAAAAAGCCAAAAGCCACACAGCACACTTCAGGAACTCCAGGTAGAACTAAGCATTTTTGCACATATTTAGATTGGAATTTCAAACCCACCACCACACCTTAAGATCTTCTCCTCCAGCCAGGTGGCTACAGATCCAAGCTACAAATTAATAAAACACTGACTATATTGAGGGCCATCTATTCAAACTACTACACAGGCCATTAGGCTTTGCAAATAAGCACCTTTGGCAGGTGAGCCATCTCCCAAGTCCACATTTTATTTTTTCTTTTCTTTTCTTTTCTTTTTATGGTTTTTCTAGATAGGGTCTCATTCTAGCCCACTGCCCTGAAATTCACTCTGCATTCTCAGGGTGGCCTCGAACTCACAGCGATCCTCCTACGTCTGCCTCCTGAGTGCTGGGATTAAAGGTGTACCCAAAGTGAGAGTAGCATTAATATAAGGGTATGAATATTAAGAAAAGTGCTTACTGGGCAGTTTGATAAGCATAGTATATACATTTATCCAGACATCAGTAGATGTTATACCCCTGGGGCTCATGACTACCCTTGTTTTAAGTTTTCAGTATCAGGGATGTATTCCCTCCCATGGAGCGGGCCTCCAGTCCAATTGGAGGGCAGTTGGTTTCCACCATGATAGACATGTCACTATTGCACCAGTTGGCTCATTTGCCTGGCCATTCTTTAAGTCTCCAGTTTTTGCTCTCCATAGAACTGGGGTTACAGCTGTGCATGGCCATACCCAGATATTATCTTGGTTCTGGCTTTCAAACTTAGTGGTCTCAGGCTGCCTCTGGCTTTCATACTTGCACAGAAAGTGCTCTTAAGTACTGAAGCACTGAGCAATCTCTCCAGCCCTTAGGGAATATATACATAGTACCAGCCACAGTATGGTTTTATCAGTTTCATTTCCCTTAATCTCAGATAGAATCCTCTCAGAGCAGTGCTAGCCAGCCTTTCCTACTTTGTGTACTATTGTATGGGTAGCAACTTTATTGCTGATAAATATTCACTCCTGCTTGTACCCAGTGAAACATTATCTGGACTTGCATCATATAATTTTTGCTGCAACTCAATGATTTAATACTGCCTTGATGGCAGGGATGCTTGAATGTACATAGACAACAAGAGATCCTGAATTACGGAGTGATGCTCTACTACAGGAGCTATAGAATTTGGGCACGTGAAGGGCTAGGGACAGCCTGAGTCTGTGGGGCACAGTAGAACTCTGCATGCAGGAAAAGGCATGGACAGGACGAGCCTAAAACTATAGTAAACAGAGAACTCATGAACAGAAGGCTCTGCCTAGCAGGAGGTCCGCAAAGGAAGAAGTTGTTTAATGTATAGTTGACACGGGGCAAAGGGAGGGCTCTGGAAGTGTTTACAGGAAGGCAGAAGGATAGAACCTGACACCACCAATCTCAACTGCTTTCTATGCTCTGGGCTCCCAATGAGCCATACAGAGACCAGGTGATGTGTTTGTCTCACTTGAAATGACTCTCTGTTTATCTTGGCTTGATTGGTCCCAAAGCACTCATTTTACAAAGACGTGTGATGCCTTGCACTGCTATTTCTTGTTTCCTTTCACTCACCCTTAAAATGCCAGTATTGGGAACCATAAAAGTCTACTCTTTTTAGCCATCTGGTCTCTACTGCCATTTAAACTCAATACAACAGAGATAAAAACATCACCAGACCTTCTTTTTTCCCTTAGCATAAGGTGAATATCACAGCATGTTGTGAGTAACTGATGAAATCTAGTTCAGGAGAGAAAGCTAAGAACATGTCTGGAAAAAGAACCTGCATCTTTAAGGCATACTCGCTCAGCAGTGTGACTTCCAGTAGGTTCTTGAGCCTTGCTGAGCCTCAGCTTTCTGAGATGATAACAGTACCTCCCCTAAATACTCATTTTGAACCTTAAGTGGGGCAAAGCATGATTTTTTAAAAAATCACCCTTGGCATTGAATAGAGACTCTGGAACTCAGGGTGACCTTTAGAGTGAGGGAACTTTTCTCAACTCTTGGTGGGGTTGAAACTAAGGAGTGAAGCTGCCAGAAGCTCACAGCCACATGAAACCTTCCATTGAGTCAGTCTCCTCGAGATTCTTGTCTTAAGAATTTCAACAAGTGGAATCTACAGACACAGAGGATGAAATTTAGAAAGATTTCATTATAGGGCTTGCAGAGCTTAAGAGAATAAAAGCTTCTGCCCAGGAGGGGGCTCACAGAAATGGGAAAGCCTACCTAGAGACCATGACTGTAGTGTTTCATGGGAATGTGCTGGAAGCCCTGAGTGGGTCAGTCCAGTTCTCATACCAGTTGTTCAGGTTGCGCTGGATTTCTAGGACTGGGAATAAATGCTTTCATTCCAAGGGAAAGGACTTATCCTTCTTGGAAGGGAGTGATCTTCCCAGGAAGAAAGCAATAAGGGAGACCATGTTACCCCCTTACATTTCTGGCTTTTAGTAAGGTGGAGGCTGCAAGGACTCTTTTAGGAAAAAAAGAGATACGGAAAAACCAAGATTGCCACCCCCACCCCCCACAGGCTTGAGAACATTTCTCTCCCTACAGGCTCAAGGACATTTCTTACCTTTAGCCACTTTCAGTTTGCTTTAGGAGGCCTTGTTACCCCTAAACTTCCTCAATAGGGCTGCAAAGTTTGAGAATAATGAGCCTGATTTCTACCCAGTGGGCTTGACTTGAGTGGCTAAGGTGCTTCCAATTCAATGGTGACCAGGCTACTTTGAGTCCGTGGTTCTCTAGTTTGGGTGGCATACCAAAGACACACTAAAGAATGAGAACAAGGAAGCAAGAGGGGAAAAATTAGGTTGAAAATTTTTATTTATTTATTTGCAAGCAGACACACACACACACACACACACACACACACACAGAGAGAGAGAGAGAGAGAGAGAGAGAGAGAGAGCATGAGAATGAATGGGCATGCCAGAACCTCCAGCCACTGCAAACAAACTTCACATGCATGTACCACTTTGTGTATCTGACTTTACGTGGGTACTGGAAATAGAATCCAAGATGTTAGGCTTTGCAGGCAGCTCCTTAACCACTGAGCCATCTCTCCAGCCCCAAATTAGGTTTTATTAAAGACAATATAAAGACTCCTGAAAGAAATATAAAATAGAATAAAGATTCCCGAGGGGGGGGGTCCTCAAAAGAGAGAATTTTTTTTTTCTAGACCAGCTGCTTGAGGCTGGGAACATAAAAGTAGAAAAGCCAGTATACAAAGAAAAGAAAGAAAAAGAAGAAAGAAAGTGAAGCCATGCCTTTTGAGTTAGAACTCAGAAAATCAGGCAGGCTCTGCTGTGAGAATCTCAGCAGCCTGTCCCAAGACAGAGGTTTCTTTTTTTTTAATTAATTAATTTATTTATTTGAAAGTGACACAGAGAGAGAGAGAGAGAGAGAGAGAGAGAGAGAGAGAATCGGTGTGCCTGGGCCACCAGCCACTGTAAACGAACTCCAGACGCATACGCCCCCCTGTGCATCTGGCTAACATGGGTCCTGGGGAATCGAGCCTCGAACCGGGGTCCTTAGGCTTCACAGGCAAGTGCTTAACCGCTAAGCCATCTCTCCAGCCCAAGACAGAGGTTTCTTGAGGGCTGCAGCAGACAGCTTCACATTGCTGGGATGAATCTCCAGACTAGCTACAGTTGTGGGAGGATGGGAATTTATTTAAAGCTTACAGATCCAGGGGAAGTTCCATCATGGTGGAAGAAGTGGGCTCCCTTTCACAGGTCCATGCAGAGAGAAAAGCAACCACCACCAACATAAGCAAGCACACCCAGGAACTCAGGCAGAGCTCAAGCACTCTGCATATCTTAGGCTGGAATTCAGATCTGCCATGTTATTATTAGGGCTAGATTTAAATTCTAGAAGAGACCCCCCCCTCCCAGAAGGGTCCAAAGTTGTTTGTGGAAAAACAAATCTAGGTAAGAGATAAGAAGTCAGATCTGGATTTGATCTCTAGCAAAGTGGAGACTGCAAAGATAGGCCCAAAGACATTCCTGATTTTTTACTTTCTGGGTCCTGGTCACCCTAACTGCCTAAAAGAACTACTTGACACCTGACTCCCTCTTAAAAGTACCACATCCTGACCCTGGCTCCCAATAGATTTATAACCATCTCACATTGTATATTGTTTTCAGTCCAAATTCAAAGTTTCCATAGTCATTACCAACTTAAAATAGTTCCAAAGTCCCAAGTCCCATCTGAGATTTAAGATTGCCTCTTAGCTGTGAGTACTGTAAAATCAAAACAAGTTATATACTATCAACATATAAAGGCACAGAACAAACATTTCCAACTGCTATAAGGTATAACAAGGAGAGATTGAAACAATGCGAACTCAACAACCATCAAGCAAGCATCAAACATCTACAGTTCAAGTTTGATCTCATAACCAGTGACTGACAACCTCCAGAACTCCAATTCTGCCCCTCCAGCTGGGCTGAATAGCCAGGGAAAACTACCATTCCAGGCCAACAGCACTCCATGGTAGCCCTTGCACAGTCCTGGTATATCCAAAACATCTCCTGGTCTTCATTCAAACCACAGTCCATCTTCCAAAGGCTTCACTGGCCTCTGAGGGTCGTCATGCCCTGCGTCACTTGCTGCATCTCACAGCCGTTCCTAAAACCATGTGTAACTCATGACCCACTCCATGCATTTTTCATGCTTCTGAAACCAATACCAGGTATGCAAGGCACAGCCATATTGGTAATTTAGGGGCAAATAAATCAGTACCTTTGAAGAGCAAGTTCCTTCCCTATAAACTTTGAATTTCTACCATTTTGTCTTCCTGGGTGGAATCACCTCAGGCTTTCTTTACATCGTTTCAGTGTAAAGTAGTTGGGCCACCTTCCTTCCAAATGCTAATATATTTGATAATAGCAGCTTTAGCCACCAGTCTTTGTGGCCCTACTTTTAAACTTGCTTGAGTTTTTCCAACTTTAAATCTGAAATCTCTCAGTTACATATCTTTAGCCAAGCTCATCAGTTCATTACAAATATAACCTTGATCAAACTGTCTGGGCAGAGGCAGCAGAATGCAGCTAGCCCCTATGCCAGTAGCCTAATGAAGTATTCTGCAGTCTTTCCTTTAAGCAAAGCCTTCAAATACAATTCTCTCTGCACTTAGCATTTCCAAACTTTCACAAGAATAGTTCATAAACCTTGGCTTACAACTATGGAAGGCATCTTCAGTTGCAAGTACCAAGTCCATGCCCATTCCTCCAAAACAAAAGTTCCAAAAGACCAAAACCCACATAGTCAGATTCATCCCCACAGTTCTACCCCACTCCTTGGTACCAGTTCTGTAGCAGACACCTTCAGGTTGCTGGGATAAACCTCCAGACCAGACACAGTTGTGCTAGGATGGGAATGTATTTGCAGCTTACAGATCCAAAGGAAGTTCCATTATGGTGGAAGAAGCTGGCCTCCTTTCACAGGTCCATGCAAAGACAGAAGAGCAACCACCACCAACATAAGCAAGCACCCCCAGGAACTCAGGCAGAGCTCAAGCACTCTGCATATCTTAGGCTGGAATTCAGATCTGCCTCCAGTAACAAACACCTTAGGTCTGGACCCCAGGATCTGCCCATTGATATGTCCTTCAGCCGGATAGCTAGAAATCAAGAAGCTTTAATAAAACTCCTGGGCTGGATAAACTACTTAGTGGTTAAGGCACTTGTCTTTGAAGCCTAAGGATCAAGATTCAATTTTCTATTACCTATGTAAGCCAGAGGCACAAGGTGGTGCATATGTCTGGAGCTCCTTTGCAGTGGCTGGATGCCCTGGCATGTCTATTCTCTCTCTCAAATAAATAAATAAACAAACATTTTAAAAACAAATAAAACTCCTGAATCTATTTGGGAAAATCCATGCAAATTACTGCAGGAACATAGTGTATCATCTCATTAAGGAGATAACTATTCTTCCGACCTCTTTGACATGTGTGCAGGTGAGGAGCAGGCTCTTGACTGGGTGGCTGATGGCCTCCACCCAGGACCAGAGGACTTTCCTTTGCTTAGGAAGAGGTGGCTCTTCTGTATGGGGGGGGGGGGTATTGAGATGCTTCCCTTTCTAATATTCCCAGGGAAACAGAGGTGGGGGTCCATCCTTTAGTGACCTCTAAGCACCTCTGTTTGCCTTTTTACAACAATAGCGCCACTAAATGTTTTCTCTCTTCCTTTCATGTCTTGGCTTCACTTCACCTGAAAGGAAAGTTTGTCTCATCTTTGCCTCAGAGAACTCAAAGGAGAAAATAGAATGTGGACATTTTGTAAGCTGTGAAGTGCTATGTGTAGTAGCTGTTGTGAATCAGGTTGTCATATTTTCACTGCATCTGAGTTAGTTACTCCTGTGTTCCTGACATTCCCTGAAAAACACAACATGACTGATGACCTGTGCGCTCCCAGACCACCATTGTGTAGGGAGTGGACTAAGTAGCATGATTGGACCTTTAAGATTTAGTAGCAAAGGGAAAAGCAGTTTTTCTTTGTTGTTTTAATTTGTGTGTGTGTGTGTGTGTGTGTGTGTGTGTGTGTGTACATGCTCATGCACATGTATGCCAAGCATGCACTACTTTTGCATCTAGCTTTACATGGGCGCTGGGGAATCAAACCCAGGATGACGGGCTTTGCAAGCAAGCACTTTTAACTGCTCAGACACCTTCCTAGCCAGTTTTTATTTTTGACACTGGCTTTTACTATGCAGTCCAGACTTGCCTTGAAGTTGTGATCCTCCTGCCTCAGCCTCCTGAGTACTGTGATGATAGGAATTCACTAACAGTATTGAAGTTGTTAGGATCAGAGACTGGCCTGTCACAGCTTAAGCAAGCTAAGCTCTGCCCACCCATCTTCCATAGGACAGTTAAACAGAAAAGTCATACTGAAAAGCAGAGAAAGCAGATCTACTCCCTGTGGAGACATTGGGAGAAGGAATATTAAAGAGGTCCTAATATGAGGCTAAGTGTTAAATAGAGGACAAGAAGTATGCATAACTGAGGTCAAGGTGTGGTCACTCCATCATGGATGGGCTCTTATCTCTCAGCTTCAGTCTTCTTTCAAGGTGTCAGAACTGTGTGAAATCTCTGCTGGGAGACAAGTTCCTCCTCTGGCTGGTAACAGGCTTTAGATTATTCTTGTTCCCATCCTGAGATTCTTGGGGGAATTCCAGTTCCTTAGGGACCATTGTTTCAATAGTCTGATGGCTAAAGGAAGGGGCACAGTTGTCACTTTACAGTATCTTCATTTCTACCCAGATGGTTACATTATCTTGTGTGGCTCCCCAGGGTTTTAATCAGAAGAGAACATCCTAGCTAACCTCTGTACCAAGAGAAAAGGACATTTGAAGTACTATGTACAACACTCAACTTGAAAAGATACTAAATCATAAAAAAGTGGATGCACTTGTCAGTGTGAAAACTCAAGGACCCAGAGGTTCTCAGCCACTGAAGAACCAGTTCCATGTTATTTGCCTTGGAATTGTTATCTTAATTCTTACCTACGTGGGGCTTCATGAAGGAAGTCTCTGTTAAGTCCTGAGCTGCAACACCAGTGACATCCCAAAGTGAGGCTCTGGATCCCATGTACAGAACACAGAAGTTCTCTGATGTGTGGCCTCCTCACCGTGGAAGGGAGGGATGGCCCTCCATGTGACTATACACATTTACCTGAGTGCACATGTGTGGTTACTAAAGAAGCAGGAGTGCAGGGGTGTGAATCTTATTTCCTGAAAGTTGTGCAAGAGAGTCCCATGGTAGAAGCTCTGAAAAACCTATGAAAATCTCCCACAAAAGAAAAACTCAGTTATGATCAAGTGTCTCTGTCCACGTTCGGTTGCCAAAACAAAATACCAAAGACTGAGTAATGTATAAAGAAGAGAAGTACGTACAGCTCATGACTCTGCAGGCAACCAGATCTGGCAAAGACTTGATACTGAGTCATAACTGTTAGAGCCTCAGAGCTCCCTACCCACCTCCTACTCTCCCTCTTACCAACCAGCCACAACTCAACGTGGTACCTTGCCAACCTGGCTCTTTCCCTGAACATTAGCCCACACTGCCACAAGCCCTTCCCTTCCCCTGGGTGGCATTCACTCTCTCTTGCCTTCCGTGAAGCAAGGTGTGTAATTTCTCTATACTAGACTACTTTATATCTGTCTATATATCTGCTTTCCTTTTTATACAGGCACCTTTCTTTCTCTCTGTCTTTCCTCTCTCTCCACCTCCTGACCTCCCCACACCTGTCTTTCCTTAATTTTGCTCCAGATTTTGGGAACATCTGGGTTCTCGGGCAGCCAGCCCTGCAGTGGCAGCTCGCTGATGCTTTTGGCCGTGTCTCAGCTGTCTCCCACGTTCCTTCCCTCCCTGGCACCAGCAATCAGGCAGTCAGTGGACTTTCTTCTCCTGCCTTTCCTGCCCCGCCCCCTCCCTCTCCTCTTAAACCACGCTGCTCTGAGCCAATAATAAACTATTGGTCTCAGAACCTCTAATAATAACATGGCAGCATAGTGAAGGGCAAGTGGAAGCTTACAGAAGAGTCAGAACACAGGAGATACATCCACTTTGTAACAATCTGCTCTCTCAGAAAAATGAACCCATCCTGCCAGAGGGGCTTGAACCCTCCTCAGTACCTATCACCGTCCAGTGTCACCACAGCACAAACTTCCTGCATGAGATTCACAGCAGATAAGCTCTATTCAAGATGTAGTGTTATAGGCAGCCAGACATTAGGCTAAGAGATCACTGAAGAAAGGATCCTACCTCCTGTTTCCCTGGTAACATTAAAAAGGGAAGAGCCACTTCCTCCTGACCAAGGAAACAATATCTGCTGGACCTAGGAGCCTGCCGACCACTCAGCTGGTCAAGAGACCACCCCTCACCTACAGACATGCTAGAGTTGGGGGCATAGTTATCTACTTAATGAATACTATACCCTCAAGGAGTCCCTCCCACAATGCAACTGCTCACAGACCCTCCCCGCTTTCCTGAGTTCTAATTCATAAAGTGTAACTTTATTTTCCCCCCTTTTTCTTTTTTAACTTTTTATTGACAACCTCCATGCATTGAGACAATATGCTATTCTCATAATCCCCTCCCACAACCCTCACTTTTTCTCCTTCCAAATCTCCCCCTTTACCCTCCACTGAATCCCTTATTCTTTCCAACTAATCTTCCTTCTACTTTGATGTCACCATCCTTTTCCTCCTGTTATGCAGGTCTTGTGGAGATGGCATCAGCCACTGTGAGGCCATGGATTCCAAGGCCACTGTGTGTCTAGAAGACAGTGTTGTAAAGCACTCCTTCCCTTCTTTTGGTTTTTACATTCTTTCTGTCACCTCTTCTACAGTGGGTCCCTGAGCCTTGGAGGATGTGATAGAGATAGTTCACTTAGTGCTGAACTTGTCACTGTTGCTTCTTCTTAGCACTTTGATGAGTTTTGAGTGTCCCCAGTGGTCACCGCCATCTTAAAAGAGAAGCTTCTTTAACCAAAAGTGAGAGAAGCATTAATATATGGGCCTAAACCTAAGTGTTTAAAGGGCAGTTTTAGAGGGTATAATATATCCATGTAGCCAGACGACAGTAGTAGTTTCTCCCTTAGAACTTACGACCTCCCCAGCCATAGGCTTTTGATTAGGTTTTCAGTGCCAGGCAGGAATTCCCTCCCATGGAGTGGTCCTTAAATCCAGTCAGAGAACAATTAGTTTTCCCACAACTAATATGCCACCATTGCACTAGAGGGCACATCTGGCCTGGCTGGCCGGAGGTATACCCTGTAGGGTCCACTGCTGATGACGAGTGTTGATTGTTTTTCTTCCCCAGCAGACTGCATAGCTCTTATCAGCATCATGATGGCTGCTCCACAGTGAGGAGACTTCCAGCTCAGCCCTGCTTGATTTCTCAATGTCCTCTAGCCGAATCATGTGTTGTCCTCAGCAACAGGGTCTTACCATCTAGCTATGGTGCACAGACAGCTCTCTTTCTTTTCTTTGGATGCTAGCAGAAATCCTAAGCATGAATTCCCTCGTCCTTCAGGTTTTTTTTCACAGCCCAATTGTGGGGCATAGTGAATGGGCTGGCTGCATTCCGAGAAGAGCCCAAGGGAAGGGAAATTAACACTTGGTGTCATTTAAACCCAGGTTGAACCTGTTGTTTTTGCTATTGCCACTGATCTGCTGTTTCTATGGCTGTAGCTTGTGCTGACAGGACTCAGTGTTTTTATTGGGCAGTAAAAAGATAGTAATATGTGAAGGATTAGAATTACATGGGCAAAGGACAGGCAACACATGAGTGAAGGGCAAGGAACTTTTGACTTTTAGTAATCCTTAAACATTTGTTAAAAGAAGGGATTTAGGGGTATAACCTTGTTGTATTCCAGTTCACATTGCTGGTAGAAATCACCCAACTAAGAGCAGCTTGTGGGGGAAAAAAAGAGGCTTATTTTGGCTTACAGGCTTGAGGGGGAAGCTCCACGATGGCAGGGGAAAACGGTGGCATGAGCAGAGGGTGGACATCACCCCCTGGCCAACATAAGGTGGACCATAGCAACAGGAGACTGTGCCAAACACTGGCAAGGGGAAACTGGCTATAACACCCATAAGTCTGCCCCAACAACACACTGCCTCCAGGAGGCTTTAATTTCCAACTGCCATCAGCTGGGGAGACTGGCATTCAGAATACCTAAGTTTATGGAGGACACCTGAATCAAACCACCACAGACCTGTTGGACTCTGCTGGTCCAAACTATACACACATTCTGTTCAAAAATAAAATCACACTATGACCACCTGTTGTCGTTCACAGCTCTGTGGCAGTTCTGTGGCCAATTTATCATTGACCTGGCTGTTGTCAATGCTATGGCCAGCTCTTCTCAAACATGCGCACTTGTTCTGGGTCAAGAGTGCAACCAAGTCACTAAGAAATTAGGGCAAAGAGCATAGCTTACGATCAGTCAGCACCTCTAATCATTCCTTGTCAATATTGGTCATCTGTGCTGTGCCGGCTGAAGGTACACCAAGATACATATTGCTTTAAGCAGGGGATTACATGGCTATAAGATTAACTTCAGGGCAAGTTACAAATAAGGATTTTTACCAAATAAAGCATCTCATAGAAAAGCTTTTTGTAAGGTCTATGAAAAATATTCCCACATCTTTCCCATAGTTTATTGTCGTATTTCATTTTTTTTTTTTTTTTTTGAGGGAGGATCTCACTCTAGCCCAGGCTGACCTGGAATTCACTATATATCTTCAAGGTGGCCTCTAATTCACAGTGATCTTCCTACCTCTGCCTCCCAAGTGCTGGGTTAGAGGCATGTGCCACTATACCTGGATTTCATATTTTATTCTTATAGTTCATTCCCAGCCTGAAGCCCCCGATCCTGCAACTGTGCTGTCTTTCTTATGGACAATCCTCCCACTCTTTCTATCTACTTCCTAATAATAATAAAATCTATTTCACTCTACTAGTTCCTTGTCCACATTCCTTAACTTTTCTCTGGCATGTGACACAAACTCAAGAACCTTAGCCACTCAAGCCCAGCCCGCCTTGGCTGAGAAAGGCCCCATGACTCTCAGAATCTGCAACGGTGACATGAACCACCGACAAGAAGCTTTACTTCTGCTTTTCTTGTTTGAATCGGGGTCTCAGGCAGCACAGGCAGGTCTCAAGTTCACCATGTAGCTGAGAAGGACCTTGATCTGATCCTCCTGCCTCCACCTCCCAAGTGTGGTTATGCAAGCTGGTCATATGGAGTGGGGGCATGCAGAGGTTGACCATCCCTTCTCTACAGTTGTCCTATCCCTTGAGTTTTAGCAGACATTCTTTGTGTCTGAAGGGAGTGTATGCATGTGGCCAACAGAATTAAAACAGTCACTCCCCGAGGAAGATAAGCACGGGCCTGCTTGTTTTCTGGCCCAGCTCCCTAAGTAGGGGTCATTAGGAAATGGGTGGGAGTGTGTTTTGATTGTCACAGTGGTTTGTGGGGAGGATGCACCAGGCATTTATCGAGCAAAGGGCTGGGATGCCAAACATCCTAGTATTCCCAGCATTGTTCTGCATGAGCCCAGCACAGCCCCACCCCCACCGAGACACACTCATGGAGGCGGGAGCGGGGTTACCGCTTCCTCCGTCAAGCTTTGAAAAGACAACGGCAAGCCAAAATGAAGGTACGTGTTGATTATGTCACTCATGCCTATTTACCGCGTCCTTGACATCGGGGCTGAAATTCCTCTGCAGATGTTGGTGCTCTTGTGCTGAGGATGAAGTAGAGCAGTGACTAGAGCAAGTGATACTGGCGGCTGCCGAGCCCCGAGTCCTAACAGCCCAGGTGGGGCTTACGCTTGAGGTGACGACTGAACTCCAGAATCGTCCCTGGCTTTGAGAACACCTGCCTTGGTCCTGGCGTGGTAGGCTGAAACCCATCTGTGTCCTAGTCCCTGAAGCTTTGCAGCTTGCTTGCTTCCTCACATAACCAGAGGGACTTGCCTGTGGGATTAGGATCTTCAGATGATCATTTATTTGATCATCTCAATTCAGTTCACAAAGGCCCTTCTAAAAGAGAGTCCAGAAAAGGAGATTTAATGTCAGAAAATGGAGAGAAAGGGTTTTAAAGATGCAGGGATATACACATGGTTTCTAGAAGGTAGTCCTCTTCCAAAGCCTTCAGAAAGGAAAACAGATCTGTGAACACCTTGATTTTAGCTTGTGAGGCCCGTTTGTGGATCTCTGGTCTCCAGAAGTGTAAGATAGTGGATCTCGTGTGTGCGTGCACATGCACATGCACGTGTTTTTGGCTACTAAGTCTGTGGTAACTGGTTATAGCAGCAATAGGAAAGTAGGTTGACAGCACACCTGGTTTACAGTGTTAGAGCCGTCCTGCTCAGCACATGCTACATGGTGTCAATGTATGCCTGCAGGACCAGGACTCAGATGACCTGGAAGGATGTCCAATTACTCATGGCTTTCTCATGAAATACCATCCCCCTCTCTGCACAGACCATTAAGCCTGACTCACTTATACCAACTGCTGGCTTTCTAAGGGCTTCCCCACCTTACATACTCCTGGACTTGATCTAAGGCAGCCTCCATCTTGCAGGAGGCTTCATGAGCAAAGCAAAGTGAAAATTATTAAAACAAGCGACCCTCCTTCACGCGAGAGCGCTTATAAAGCAGTAACTCCATCACCATCTTCAACAGCACCTGAGGCATTTACCTCAACCAATACTGCCTTTCCTCCCTTTCTCATACTCTGCATAAATATTTAGCTGTCAAGTGCAACACAGAATAAGGCCAGGCCTTTCAGTTTATTTGAAAGGAAAGCTTCGTACCAGATACTTAGATCATTAAGAAGAAAGGGCAGCCGAGTAGGCTGTAAAACTAAAGATTAACTAGGAGTCAACATGGGTGCTCTCAGAGCCTGGTTTTACTCCCCTCAGTAAGGAAAATGTTAATTCACTCAGAATTTGATACCTTGAGCACTGAGTCTGGCTCTCTGGAAAGGTCTGTTTTCTCTCAGGAATACTTAGTTTGGCACAGGGAAAATGAAAACAAGCTTTAAAAAATCATTCCTGGGTTCATTTTCTCAGGAGATTAAAGAGAAAAAGACATTTATGTTGAAAAAAAAAAAAAAAGCTATCTCTGCAATCTCACTGCATGTCAGGCAAAAAGCTCAATATAGGCAGCCCAGTGGCTCCTTCCTACCTCCAACTGCCCAGAAACAAAACCTCCCCAGATTGCTGACTCTCCTTGTCAGCTGAGTGATTGGGAGGGAGACATTTCATGGGTTGTGTATTGAACAGGACACAGAGGGGTACAGACGTAACACTGTACACGTGGGTCCCAGTTTTGCTGCAGTGGGACACATGGGAGAAAAATAGCTAATGTGTGTTGGTTATGCACACTTTACAGTTTCCTGCATTAAGAACCCTAAACTCGGGCTGGAGAGATGGCTTAGCGGTTAAGCGCTTGCCTGTGAAGCCTAAGGACCCCGGTTCGAGGCTCAATTTCCCAGGACCCACGTTAGCCAGATGCACAAGGGGGCGCACGCATCTGGAGTTCGTTTACAGAGACTGGAAGCTCTGGCACGCCCATTCTCTCTCTCTCTCCTCTGCCTCCTTCTCTCTGTTGCTCTCAAATAAATAAATAAACAAACAAACAAAAATTTTTTTAAAAAAGAACCCTAAACTCACAGCTCAATGCAACCATACCTACAGGGCTACATGAGATGATGGTCCAGCTGTGTGGTGTGTGCCCATCAGCAAACTGGGTGCATGCAGTGCCTGCCCAGTGTTGGAAGACCCTCTGGCTTCATTCAAGACTTTGGCGCCTGATTGGCCCCCCATCGTATGTATGACCCACTATATTCTTATCCTTGGTGACTTGTGCAACAACCTTGTGTCCTTCTCCTTGTTTTTGCTTTTGTAAAATATTTTATGTTTACTTATTTATGTAAGTGTGTGTATGAGTGGTTTGCAAACAAATGCCAGACACAGACACATGTGACACTTTTTGCGTCTGGCTTTTCATGGGTGCTGGGGAACTGAACCTGGAGGAGCAGGCTTTGCAAACATATAATCACTGAGCCATCTCCTTAGCTTTGCTTTAAGGTTTTGTAGAGGGAGAGGAAGGAGGTCTTACCTTTTCAGGGTTTGGGTATGCTTTATATGCCAATTAAGAGGCGGAAAGTAATTTATTTATTTTAAATATTTTTATTTATCTAAGGCAGAGAGAGGGAGGGAGGGAGAGACAGAGAGAGGAAGAGGCAGATAGAGAATGGGTGTGCCAGGGCCTCCAGCCAATCACTGCAAGTGAACTCCAGATGCATGCACCACCTTGTATATCTGGCTTACATGGGTACTGGGGAATGGAACTTAGGTCCTTAGGCTTCACAGGCAAGTGCCTTAACCACTAAGCCATCTCTCCAGTCCCCAGGAAAGGATTTTGAAAGAATAAGGTTTATTTTAGAGTAAGAGGAAAAGAAAAGGGAAAGAAAGCAAAGCAAGCTCCTCACGGGGAAGAGGGTTATGGGGTGGGGGTGGGGGCGCTTCCAGAGCTGGAAAACCCGACAATTTCCGTGGGGACGGAACCTTTATTGACAGGGGAAAGCCTGTCTGGCCGGAGTATGTGATTGGTCCGCTTGGGTGAAAGTGAGAGGCACTGACTGGTTTATGGTGATACAATACTGTAAGGCTCACAGGGAGTTTGTCAAGCTTTCACACCAGGGCAACCAGGTGGGAAAATTCCTCCAGTCCAGGAAAAAGGAGAAATCACTGCCTCCCTTCGCCATCTTGTATTCCCAAGGTCCCCTTCCCTGATCTGCTAACCCAGAAAGTTGTCTCTTACCATGTTTCTGAGGTTGCAGAATACACTTTAATTTGGGGGGCCCTTTATTGCCCATATCCCATGTGACTTTATATTGTTCTCCGAGTAGCTGAAAACACATGCATGCGCGCGCGCACACGCACGTTTATATGTTGAGACAAGGATGTATCTCAGGCTGATCACAAACTTGCTATGTTGCTCTCCTGTCTCTAACTCCCAAGTACTGGGATTGTTGGCATGGGCCACCGCACCCAGCTCTTTCATAACCATGCTCATTGACTCTGCCCTCCCCACAAGCCAGGCAAAAGCTAGCCCTGGTTCAGCTGTGCTCCAAACTCAACAGGCCTTGGAATCACCTGCGGTGCCTGTTCTCACTGCTTGGCCGGTCGCCGTGGGGTCACAGTGAAGGAGATTCAGGAGAAAGCTAGCTTCTTTTAGGCAGTTTCAGTTAGGGACAGGGGTCCCAAAGAGAGACCCACTCCTTGCAGGAACGGATCTCAGGTCTGATCTAGTTTTAGCCATAGGAGCTGCAGCGCCCCCTGCTGTCTCCACAGGCTAGCACACTGCCTAGGTGGGCTGGCGTTTGGGGGTCAACCCTTTGAATCTGCAAACCAATCAGGTCTTCCCTTACACACCAGAGCCGGACAAAAGAATACATTTTATGGGTGTAATTCTCTTGACTACCCACTTCTCACCTGAATCGCCTGGTCTGTTTTGGAGCTCTGTCTGCTATTCTTAAATCATCACCGCTTGCTCTCAACTATCTTCCATGGGAGACTCAAGAAGGATGCTGTGGCTTCCGCACGAGTGCGCATTTCTCCTAAATCTCTCTACATAGATCCTGTTACCTTCCACCTGCTTGTGGCTCTGCTCCAGCCTCTTCCTAGACGTGCATTTCTCTTAAATGAGCCTCGTGAACTATGCTGTGGCTTCGCCACCAGTGTGTTTCCTATCTTCCATGTGCTTGTGACGCTGTCCAGCCACTTCCTAGACCCCAGGTTCCCTTAAATAAGTCCTACAGTTTTTCCCTAAATAAACTCAATAATTCATACTTTATCCTTCTTGAGTTCATTTTTGTCAATTCTTTTTAAAAAGGATAAGGACTCTAAATTGGGGTTCATAAGTTTGGGAGACCCCTCCTGGATCCCCGAATCCTGCATCAACAGGCTGTCACAGCCCGCATAGCCCTGCAGACAGTAGTTTTAGGAGAAAAAAATTAAAGTGTGTATTCCCTTCTCCCTCCCTTACTTGTCACCCCAGCCGTGGTTGGCAGATTTGGTATGGGCAGTGTGTGCGGTAATTTTATTTAAAAAGCTATTTGTGTATCGTCTTGAAGCTTGGTGGCACTGGGATGTCGCAATGATCCACATTGGATAATCCACTCCCCAGCTTGCTGGCGCTCCCTGCTGGCAACTTTATGCATTGCTGCTTGATGTTCAGTTCCAAAGGCTGTCTTTTGTTTTTCCACATACAAGCTATTCCTGACTTTGTTCCTTCCTTGAACTCTCTACCCTCTATGACACTCAGTTCCTAGATTTTCACCAGATGATAATTCTTGCCTCAATTTCAGAGGATAGGATAGGCCTCCTCGTGGTTAAAGCAACCTCTTCAGTCACACTGTTTTAAAACTTTATTGTTTACTTATGAGAGAGACAGAAAGAGGCAGACAGAGACAGAGGGAATGAACATGGGCATGCTAGGGCCTACTGCCTCTGCAAACAAACTCCAGACACATGTGCCACCTTGTGCATCTGGTATTACATGGGTACTGGGGACTCAAACCCAAGCCATCAGGCTTTGCAAACAAGTGCTTTTAACTGCTGATCCATGTCTTAAGATCTTAAAAGTTTTAAAAAATATAATTACAGAAATGATATGTTTCAAACTATTTAACAAACACCTCTACAAACCCAAACTGAAATCACTGCTTGAAAGCCAATACACCAACCTCATTACATTACTGTTAATATTTCACAGACATCTTCTTGATCTATTGTTACACAGATACACCCCCAAACACATATATGTACATACAACTGTATTGTGTTTCCCTAAAACTGGGATTGCATGTTGCTGTACTATTTATCATTTTCTACTGAACAGTGCTTTAAAATGCTTTTTGAACATAGTGAATTCCAGGTCAGCATAGGATGGAGCAAGACCCTACCTCAAAAAAAAACAACAAAAAAGAGCTTTTTGTGTTAATATTTATGGATCAATTCCCTTTTACTGGCTTCCAAGTATTCCATGATTAAGTATTTTATTTATTAAAAATCAAAAAATTTTAATTTATTTACTGGACTGGGGAGATGATTCATCAGTTAAAGGCCCTTGCTTACAAAGCCTGTTGGCCAGAGGTCAATTCCCTAGTACCCACATCAAGTGAGACATACAGGGTGATGTATGTGTCTTAAGTTTGTTTGCAGTAGCAGGAAACCTTGATATACCATTATCTATGTCTCTCTCTCTCTCTCAAATATATAAATAAAAATTTTAAACAATGTTTATTATGTGTGTAACAATGTTATGTATGTATATGTATGTATGTATGTATGTGTGAGGGGCATTCACTATGATATGCAGGTGGAGGTCAGAGGAGCTGTTTGGGTTTCACCTTCTTTGAGATACAGGATCTCTTGATGCTGCAAATGAGTCTGGCCCATGAATGGCTTAGCATGGTGCTGGGGAATTGAAGCTGGGCCAGAAGGCTTTGCAAGCAAGTGTCTTTAACTACTAAGCCATTTCTCTAATGCCAAGTGGGCTGATTTTTTTTTTGGGGGTGGTGGGGGAATACAGAGTCTTGCTCTAGCCCAAATCACTGGTAGCCTAGGCTGGCTTTAAACTCATAGCAATCCTCCTACCTTAGCTTCCCATGTGCTAAGATTAAAGGTGTTATTCACCATGCTGGGCTTAGTAAAACTTTTTAAAATCACTATGCTGAGTACAAACAAGTATACAGTATGAAAACTTGTTCCTTTATAGTCCTACACCCATCCTTGAAGGATCCATCCTTTTGTCCTTCTTTTGCTTTTGAAATGTAGTCTCACCATGTAGTCCAGGCTGGCCCGGAACTGGTGGTCCTTTTGCCATTGCCTCCCGAGTGCTGGGATATGTAGGCATGCACCACCACACTCAGTTTCCACTCCGAAATTTGAAATCATTTTCAAATCCATAGCTTGCTGATAGAGATAAAAGTTATTTTAACATTTGTCTATCATAAGCAATACTGCCTTGAACACTTGTCTACATGTCTCCTTGTCTTTGAATAATCTTGTACATTTTTTCTTTCCATACGAACATTCTGTAATGTTTTCTTTGTCTCATGGTTAACTGTCAACTTGACTGGATTCAGAATCACCATGGAAGCACATCTTTCAGTGTGTCTATGAGGGTGTTTCCTCAAATGGGTCCTGTATATCCAAGCCAGAAGGAACCTTCCAGAAGTCAAAGCTGAGCAAATTCCTTCCTGCAGCCACTTCTCAGAGGAAGCCAAGTTCCCCTGCAGGCCATGCAGGGCTGTCCCTTCCATCACCACGTCTTCCACTGTTTCCTTTCTTGAACTCTCACCACCCTGAGCCAGCCTGGTATTTCCTCAGTCCTGCTGGGTGATGGGAGATGACTCATCACCTTCCCTTCAGTGTTGCTCTTCTCCTTTTCTTTTCTGGTCAGGTTTGCTGGTCTGTATGCCTTGGCTCCTTTTCTTTAATGAAGAACAGCGAGCCCCCTGCCTTTGTCCTCTTGTAATATTTTGCCCTGCTTGGGTAACCATAGCAATCCACCTTGAGAGATGTAACTGTGAACATCTAGAGATCAGGACCAGTGTCTCATTCATCTTTTTTGTTTTGTTTTGTTTTTCGTGGTAGGGTCTCACTCTAGCCCAGGCTGACCTGGAATTCACTACGTAGTCTCAGGGTGGACTCGAACTCACAGCTGATCCTCTTACCTCTGCCTCCTGAGTGCTGGGGTTAAAGGCGTGTGCCACCACACCTGGCCTCATTCATCTTTTAAAACTCAGCAGTTTGCACAAGGCCTAGTGAATACCTATGGAATTGAGTGTGATTGCACTGCAGGCAGCAAAATATTTTGTTTTCATTTGGTCATAATACTCTCAACATTTAGAAAGCTTTCTTTTGTAATGTAATCTCCTCTGACAGCACTGGGCCTGCAGTCATGTACAACAAACTGCAGGGGTTCAAAACAAGTGCTGTCTAAAGAGGCAAGAGGAAAGAAAGGCGACGTAAGTCATTCCAGCTTCTCAGTCTACTTTCAAGAAAAATATTTGAAGTTTTATGTTTCCTTTACGTTAAAAATCAGTTGGAATATTTAAAAATGCTTCTAGACTTTTGGATTTGACCTTTGACAACCCTAGAAGCTGACTTTTCTAGTCATGTGTGAAATGCAAAGGGAAGTGCAGTTTATTTAATCCATCGCCAGTTCTCAGGGTCACTATCCTTTCTGTGTAAACAGAGAGAAGCAGCTAGTCAAGCATCTCTTCATGGGTGGAGATGGCATCCAACAGTGATGGCAGAGTGACGGGAGCCACAGAGTGCAGTACTGGGTGACAAAGCCTCTTACGGAATGGCGTGGACAGCAGGTCCCATTGCTGTAAGAAAAGGAAGGATGCTATATTCATATTTGCACAGGTAATCCCTGGAGAGAAACATCAACAAGGAATACATATAGTTATCTGTAGCATGTGAGGAATTCCAGAGGGATGGGGATAAGTGACACTTCTCACTCAGTCTCTTCCTTTCTATAGTATTTGGATTTTGAATCATATAAATATATTATCAATTAAAGTGACAATGGAAAAGTGAAGTCGTAGGAGGTGTGTGGTAATTTGAGTGTATGTCCCCCCAAAACTCAGATTTTTTTTGTACTTTTTATGAGAGAGAGAGAACTGGTATTCCAGGGCCTCTAGCCTACTCCACTTGAACTCTAGACACGTGTGCCACTTTGTGCACATATTCAACCTTGTGCACTTGCATCACTTTGTGCGTCTGGCTTATGTGGGACCTGGAGAGTCAAACATGGGTCCCTGAGCTTCATAGACAATGCCTTAACCCCTAAGCCATCTCTCCAGCCCTCTGGTGTTTTTAAAAAGATTTTATTTTATTTTTATTTATTTATTTGACAGAGAAAGAGGGAGGGAGGGAGGAGAGAGAGAAAGAGAATGGATGTGCCAGGACCTCCAGCCACTGCAAGCAAACTCCAGACTTGTGTTCCCCCTTGTGCATCTGGCTAATGTGGGTCCTGGAGAATCGAACCTTGGTCCTTTGGCTTTGTAGGCAAATGCCTTAACCGCTAAGCCATCCCTCCAGCCAAGCCCTCAGGTATTTTAATAAAGCTTGTAACTTTGATCTCTAGCTGTCTGGCTGGAGGAGGTGTCATTGGGGCAGGATCCTGGGGTCCAGCCCAAAGGTATGCAGAGCAGTTTGAGCTGTGCCTAGGACCCTGCTGTTTTGCTGCTTCTGGAATTTGCTGGCAGATTTTTTTTTTTTCTGCTTAGATATATGGAAGCACCTTTTTCTGCCATCTATGGCAGTTCCCCCTGGATCTGTAAGCTTGAAGTAAAGTCCTTCCTCCCATAAGCTGTGTCTGGTTTGATGTTTATCTCAGTTATGTGAAGCTGTCTACAACTGAAATTTGGTACTGAGATGTGGGGTGGTATTGTTGTAATAACTCTGACCATGTAGATTTTGGCCTTTTGGAACTTGTGTGCTGAAGGAGGAATGTGTCTGGACTTGGAACTTGTGGCTGCAGAAGCCTCACAGTGTGGAGTGTGGTAAGTCAAAATTAATGGGTTATTTTGTAGAGGTCTGAAAATGCTAAATGAAGAGAGAATTGTATTGGGAGGTTTTGCTTATGAACTTTCAAAGAAGAAGGCAAGACTACAGAGAACCTTGTTGGAACTGGGCTACTGGCATAAAGTCTGGCTGCATTCTGCTGCTCAAGCCCAGAAAGTTTAATCAAGGTTGAATTTGAAAGTACTGGACTGATGTGCTTGGTGAAGATATAGATCTGAATGATATAAGATTTAAAGTTGGAAAAATTCAAGTAAGATTAATATTACTGATACAGTGACAGATTTTAGTTTAGTGATGCTACTATTGTTAAGGATAGCCAACTACTTACATTGAAACAATGGAAAGATGTCTCAGGTGCCTCTACTCAGGAAAGACTGAATAGCAGAAATGCAAACTCTTGTGAAAGGAGATGATTTGAAAGGAAGGAACCTGATATTCAAGGTAGCCACTTATTTTTCCCTGGATTAACATTGGCTATGTCTCTGTTCACCTGGTATTGGTTTTGGAATCATGAAAAATACATGGATGTGGGCCCTGAAGTACACACAGTTCCAGGAACTGCTGCTGAGACATGGTAAGTGAAACAGAGCATGATGTCCTTGACAGAGATCAATGAGGCCATTGTAAGATTGACCATGGTTTGTAATGGGGACCTGAAGATGTTTTGGGTATACCAGGACTATGCACTGACTATCATGGAGTGCTGTTATATTGGAATGGAAGTTTTCCCTAGCTACTCACCCAGTTGTGGGTAGGGAGGGAGGGTGGAATTGGAAATCCAGAAACTGCATCACTGGTTATGGATGTCATAGATGAACTGCCAATATTTGATGTTTGCCTAATGGTTATTGATTTTGCATTGGTTCAGTCTCTCCATATACATAGTCTCTTCTTGTTATGCCTTATAGCAAGGGAAATGCTTACTCTATGGCATTATATGTTAAAAGTGTGTAATTAGTTTGATTTTAGAGAACTCACAGTTAAGTCTTCTTTTTAAAAGTATTTTTATTTATTTATTTGAGAGAGTGAGGAGAGAGAAAAGCAGAGAGAGAGAGAGAGAGAGAGAGAGAGAGAGAGAGAAAGAGAGAAAGAATGGGCACACCAGGGCCTCCAGCCACTGCAAACAAGCACCAGATGCATGCACCACCTTGTGCATCTGGCTTATGTGGGTCCTGGGGAACCAAACCTAGGTCCTTTGGCTTTGTAGGCAAGGGCCTTAACTGCTAAGCCATCCCCCAGCCCACAGTTAAGTCTTGATTCTCAGATGAGACATGGGACTTGGGACTAATCTTAAAGTTGACAAAGATTATGGGGACCTTAGCCATTGTACTGAATTCAATTTACAACATGAGATGGTCATGAGTTTATTGGGGGCCAGTGGTAGAATATGGTAGTTTGAATATGTGTCCCCCATAGACTCAGGTGTCTTACTAAAGCTTGTAACTTTGATCTCTAGCCACCTGGCTGGAGGAGGTATCTTTGGGGGCAGATCTGTGGTCCAGCACTAAGGTGTGTTTGGAGGAGGATCTAATTTCCAGCCCAAAGGTGTGCAGAGAGGTCTGAGCTTTGCCTGAGCCCCTGCTGTTTTGTTGCTTCTGGTGTTTCCTGACAGGTTGTGGTTTTTCTCTCTGCTTGGATATATGGAAGCAGCTTCTTCCCCCATCTATGGAACTTTCCCTTGAAATAAATCTCAGGCTCCCATAAGCTGTGTCTGGTTTGGATGTTCATCCCAGCAGTGTGAAGCTGACTACAGCAAGGTGTAAGCTAGTAATACTCCTAATGTGCTATCTACTATTTGAGAAGTAGCTGTATTCTTACTTTCTGGCCTGGAGAATCTTTATTTTTAAATATTAACTAATTGAGAGAGAGAAAAAGGGAGAGAGAGAGAGAGAGAGAGAGAGCGAGCACTCTAGGGCCTCCTACCACTGCAAAGAAACTCCATCTGGCTTTATGTGGGTACTGGGGAATTGTACCCAGGCTGTTAGGCTTTATAGGCAAGCACCTTTAACTGCTGAGCCATCTCTGCAGCCTGAGAAGCTGTTTTTTTCACACTTGATTTATAAATGATTTCAGTTTTTTTTTGTTTGCATGTGTATGTATGTGTGTTCACATGTGTGTGGGTGCATGAGTGTGTGTGAAGTGCAGGTGCATGTGGAAGCCAGAGGTTAATTTCAGGTGTCTTCTTTGACTGTTCTCCACCTTACTTCTTGAGGTGAACCCAGAGCTGTCGGAGTCAGCCAGCCTTAGCTAGCCAGGTTGGTGGGAGGAGCCCCAGTCTCTGCCTCCTGAGCAGTGGGATTACAGGCAGGCTGCCATGCCTACCTGTTGCGGGTTCAAACTCCCATCCTCACACTTATGTGGCAAATTACTTTATCAAGTGAGCCATTTCCCTAGCCCTCAATTTCAATTATTTATAATGCTATACAAGGGCTGGAGAGTTAAGGTGTTTGCCTGCAAAGCCTAATGACCTGGGTTAGATTCCCCAGTACCCATGTAAAGCCAGATGCACAAAGTAGTGCATGAGCCTGGAGTTTATTTGCAGTGGATGGAGTCCCTGACACACCCATTCTCTCTGTCTGTCTCTCTTCTCTTTGTCTCTGCTTGCAAATACATAAATAAAAATATCTAAAAAGAACTATACAAGTAAAAGTAGCACAAAGACCCAAATGTTTTCTTTCCCTCGTGAATGCACTTCTTGGTAACATTTCACCTCATTTGAGATCACCTATCTCTCTCTCTCTCTTTCTTTTTATAACCAATTTCATGTCAGAGCCATCTGAGATCTTGTCATCCTAGCTCCAAAATTTTTAGTATGTGTTTTTTTTAAGGATAGAACCATTGTACAGCTATCAACTTCAGAATTTATAGTGATATAATGTAAATACAATATTTCCTAGACATAAGACCTTCTTAATTTCTACACTGCACAAAATGGCCATTGCACAATCTGCCATCATCGCTGAGGAGATCAATTAAGTGCGCTGTGTGGAGCTTATTAAACACTTTTATGTCACCCATTAGTCAGTTTCCAGTAGATTTGTTTCTCTATCCTGTGGTACACACTGAGCTATTCATTTCCCAAAGCCAGCAGCTCCCCGGAAGTTCTACATGAGGGAGTTAGTTGTACAGATTTCTATTATAGTTCTGCAATGGAGTTTGGAGAAGATTCTTCAATTACACCTTGTCTAAAAGTAATTTAAAAACATAGATAGCACCTTGTTGCAATCCACTTGTTTGCTTCCATCAGCAGCCATGCTAAATACGGTTGGGTTTGGACCAACTGCTTGCTGTGTCTCTAGCTGAAAGAGAAAGGTAGTGCCTGTAGCCATGGCAAAGACTCTGAGCCTCACCGCTGCCTTGCCTGCTTTGAGACAATACTGTGCAATTCCAAATCTAGTGTTTATAAAAAGCATTTCAAAGCAGGCATGTTGGTGCACACCTTTAATCCCAGCACTTGCAAGGCAGAGGTAGGAGGTTCACCATGAGTTTGAGGCCAGCCTGGGACTACAGAGTGAGTTCCAGGTCAGCCTGGGCTAGAGTGAGAACTTGCCTTGAAAACAAAACAAAACAAAACAAAAAAGTATTTCAGGGGGCCTGGGGAGATGGCTCAGCAGTTAAAGGTACTTGCAAAGTCTGCCTGCCTGGGTTCAATTCTCCAGTCACTCACATAAAGCCAGACAAGCATTGGCTTGCAGTAACCAGAGACTCTGGCATATCCACATATGCTAGGCAAGCATTCACCCACTGATCCACACCCATCCCTACAGCTCCTCCCTTTAAAATAACTTTTATTTATTTATTTTTTATACACTCATTATGTAGTCTCAGGCTGGCCTCAAACTCATGGTGATGCTCCTGCCTGTGACTCCCAAGTGCTGGGATAAAGGTATGCACAACCACGTCTGGCTGCAATAAATTTTATTGTTGTTGTTGTTGTTGTTTTGAGGTAGGGTCTCACTCTAGCCCAGGCTGACCTGGAATTCACTATGTAGTCTCAGGGTGACCTTGAACTCGTAGTGATCCTCCTACCTCTACCTCCGAATGCTGGGGTTAAAGGTGTGTGCCACCACGCCCAGCTGAAATAACTTTTGATATATCTTGCTAAATTATCTTCCAGAAAGCTCTGGTTAACAATTGGTGAAAGAGTTGGTGAGTACCATACATAGAATGTACCATACCAATCATATGAGTATTGCAATTCTTGGTAATGCTGCATGGGAACATGGGGTCCATTGTTAAGAATCATGTGACCTCGAGAGGAGGCTTGTTGTGAAGTCTTGGCTGTGCCATTTGGGTATGCACACTGGCTCTGCCACAAACATGATTTAGTAAGATGTCATCACCATAGGCATTTTCTCATTCTACCTCTGGGGATGACAATTATACCCTTCTCATAAGTGCCTTGGAAATACATGATGCTGTATGTGACGTGCTCAAGTTATTCTTGTGAAGTATGACTCCTTCTAGCTGGGGCCCAGGCCTTTGCAGCTGCCTATTTATCCTAAGCCAGAGGCACAGCCTGGCCGCAGTGCCCAGGGTATCAGCCCTGGAGATTTGCCTTCCGTTTGGGTGGCGAGAAATCTGGGATGTATAAAAACAGTGCCAACCCTTAATATCTTCTGTGTGTGTTTAGTGAACACGTGACTCATATTTCAAAAGCCGTTGTCTCTGTAGCTTCTTTTTATAACGGCTTTATTGAGACAATTGATATCTGATGTAATTTCATCTATTTAAGAGCATGATCCAATGATTTTTAGTGTTTTCTCAGAGCTGTACAACCAGAAGTACCATCAGTTTGAGAACATGCTCGTCATCCCCAAAGATGCCCTAAACTATTTAGCTTTAAAAATGATGCTATTAACTTCTGCCATGCTCTCCAGGCAACCACTACTTCACTGTCCAACTCTGTAGATTTGCCTCTTCAGGACTTTAAAAAAATGTATTTATTAGCAAGTAGAGAGAGAAACAGAGAATGAATATGGGTGCATCAGGGTCTCTAGCCATTGCAAACAAACTCCAAATGCATGTACGACTTTGTGCATCTGCCTTTATGTGGGTAGTGGGGAATTGAACTTGGGTGGTTAGGTTTTGCAGGCAAGCACCTCAAGCACTGAGCCATCTCTCCAGCTCCTTTTCGGGACTTCTCATATGAATGCAACAATATATGGTCCTTTGTTCCTGGCATCCTGCAGTTGACAGGATGTTTTCAACACTCATCTACATTATGGTAGGTATCAGCACACTCATTTGTTTGTGTTTTTGGTGCTGGGACTCCAACCCAGGGCCATATGCACACTAAGCACACTCTCACTGGGCTATGTCCCAAGCACCTTCATTTGCTTTCATTGTGAAGGAACATTCTAGGCACAGACACTGTAGCTTATTTACACACTCATCACTTGCTAGGTACAGGAAATGTTTCCAATTTGGGGTGATTATGAAGAATACTTCTATGAACCTTTGTGTGCCTGTTTTTGTATGAACACAAGTTTTCACTTTCTGAGTGGAATTCTTGTTTGCTTGCTAGCTTTAACATATTATACATAATATTACTGTGAATATCTTGACCACAAGAGAGTAGTAGAAAGATTTCTGGTCACAAGAAAAGAGTATAAATAAAAGCCCAGGGCATGGGTGGTGGCTCTTAACTTCTGTGAACAAGCCTTTCATGTTTGTAAAATGGGCTCCTGTAAGAATTAGATAGATGGACAGTCTCTGGCATATAGGAAATTCTCAACAAATGATAGGGATTGTTTTACACTTTCTCAACCTGGAAGTCAAACTCCTTGCAGGCCTCGCTGCATGCTCCAGCCATACCATCAATATTGGCAGATTTCCTGCTGTTGGTGCCTAGTAACTTGTGTGCAGTTCTGTCAGTCCTGGAGTAAGCCTTCTAGTAGCTGCCAGATGGAATCTTCCAGAGGAAACTGAACAGGGCTGCTGCCTAAAGCAGGTTATTCTCTTTCATTGTTGTAGCCTTGTTAGTTTCTTCCCTGGACCTCCTCTGCTGGAATATAAATAGTTGAAAAATAAATAAGTAGAATTTCTTGGTCCACACAGCACACAGTTATAAAAAGAACAAAAGACAAAAAGTTAGAGCTGGGTAGGAGAGATTGCTTAGTGGTTAATGCATTTGCCTGAGAAGCCTAAGTACCCAGGTTCAATTCCCCAGTACCCATGTAAGCCAAATGCCCAAGGTGATGCATGTGTCTAGAGTTTGTTCGCAGTGGCTACAATCCCTGGCGTGCCATTCTCTCTCTCTCTGCCATTTCTTGCCCCCTCTCCAGCATTTTTTAAAGTTAGAGCTGAGGCCATAACTCAATGATACAACACTTATAATGCTTGCCTAGCACGCACGAGGCCTCACGTTCAGTCATGATCACTGAAAAACCAAGCTGATGGCCAGGTGTCACATGCTTGTAATCCCAGCATTTGGGAGGCAGAGGATGGAGAACTGTGAGTTCAAGGCCAGCCTGGACTACATAGTGAGTTTCAGGTTAACTGGAGGTCTCATTAACTTCCAGTAAATGAGACACTGTTTCAATACTCTTCCTGCCAAAAAATGTTGAACCAATATATTAAAATCAGGAGGTTCCACTGAAATTCTCTATATTTCATATTGCTTTTGCACAGAGTCTGAAGATGTGGCAATACTGAGCCTTCTTCATTCTGGTACGGTAAAACAGACTGATTTCTGCCATCCTTATTCTCTCTGTGATATGTTTGGGTTATGGGCAAAATGGCTGGTCCATGGGAGCACAGCAAAGATAAATAAATAAATGTGTCTATAAGCATATACGTATTTTTTATTTTTATTATTATTTTGTTTATTTATTTATTTGAGAACGACAGACAGAGAGAGAAAGAGGCAGATAGAGAAAGAGAGAGAGAGAGAATGGGCACGCCAGGGCTTCCAGCCACTGCAAATGAACTCCAGATGCGTGCGCCCCCTTGTGCATCTGACTAACGGGGGTCCTGGTGAATTGAGCCTCGAACCGGGGTCCTTAGGCTTCACAGGCAAGCGCTCAACCGCTAAGCCATCTCTCCAGCCCTTATTTTTTTTAAATCTTTTTAGAGAGAGTGAGAGACAGAGACAAAAAGAGAGAATTGTCACGCCAGGGCTTCAGCCGCTGCTATCGAATGCCAGATGCTTGCGCCACCTAGTGGGCATATGTGACCTTGCGCTTCGCCTTTGTGCTGCTTCTGCCTTATGAGGCAAGTCGAACGTGGGTCCTTAGGCTTCACAGGCAAGGGCCTTAACTGCTAAGCCATCTCTCCAGCCTTCATGTACATTTTTCAACAAATTCCTATGTGGCCACAGCACCAGCGCTCCTCTCCCTCTCCCACTTCCATTGTCCTTTTCCTCTGCTAAACACCATATATATATATATATATATATATATATATATATATATATATATATATATCATTGCACATCAGCCCCAGATAACTTACTTGCTTTTATCTTGTCTAGAATTCTGTTATTGTGGGAAATCTACAGAAGTCTCCCAGTGCATGCTTATAAAGATAGGGCTGTCTAGCACTTGATGGCTACTTTTCTTGGGAGGGAGGGAGGTATTGTAACCAGCTTTATGTGCCACTGGACAGGACACTTCAACTTGTTCCTGATTGTCTGCTATTGGAAACAGGTATTTGCTCACTGTTAAAAGCCTGGAACAACTAAACAGCCCGTCTGCCAGATCTGGGAGTGCTTTCCTGCTTCAAGGCCCAGCTCAAGGAGAGCCACTTGACCCAGTATGCCGGCTGCCTGATTGCTATTTCTTGGTCTACCCATATCCAAGATCACTGCTCAGTCTTCTTTGCAATCGACTGCGTGTAGATCTCTTCAGATGCCTCCTTATTTTGCCCATTTTAATCTTCTAACAATACCCTCTCTTCCTGGACCTCAGCTGGCAGAAGGAAGCATTTTGTTCTCATGTGACCCTTTTCTGCCCTCATTCTTCCATTCTGTTTCATGTGTTCTTTGATTTCTCTCTTTCTGCCCCAGGGTCTTCACCTTTGTTTTATTTGTCTGTGCATGTGTTCCCTGAAATGTTTCTGCAGCGATATCTGTTTTATTCTTGAAAGCCTCTGGCTATTCCTTTGGAAAGCTCTTCAAAGATCTTTCATTATTCTGAAATCTTTAAAGAGGAGCAGTTCTTCTGTTCTCTATTTCTTTGCCTGATTTCCTATGCTTTCTGAACTTAATTTCAGTCTTTGCTATTATATGAATATAAATGACACAGCCATTCACTTTATATTTTATGACCTCTGGCACTTTTGCTCATGATTCTCTTGATCCTGGTGTATTCAAGTGGCTATATTCATAAATGCCTAAGTAAACTTCACTCTCAAATGCTTTCCCTTTTTGTTATTATTATTTTTTTGAGAAAAGTCTTGGCTATGTAGCCTAGGCTGACCTTGAACTTGCCACCCTCCTGCCTTAGCCTTCAGGATGCTGGGATTACAAGTGGGTACCACACCACACCTGAATTTTTTTTGCTGGCTGTTCCTTACACTTGAATAACTGATGAACCCTCTTTTTTGCAGGTACATGTGTGTGTATGTTTGTATGTGTGTGGGCACGTCTGCTGGTGCACATGTACATGTATGCTCATCCTTGCGGAGCTTAGAGGTGGACATGAAGTGTCTCCCTCTATCACTTTTCACCTTATGCATTAGGACAGGGTCTCTCACTGAACCTAGAGCTCACCCATTCAGCTACTCCAGCGAGCCAATGAACGCTAGACATCCCCTATCTCTGCCTCCCAATTGGTGGAATGACAGGTGGGCTGCCATGCTCAGCATTTACATGAGTTCTCACCATCTGAACTCAGGTTCTCATATTTGTATGGCAAGTGCTTTGCCAACCAAGGCATCTTCCCAAGCCCACTGATGGATCCTCTTCAAAGAAAAATTTCTCCTGGCTCCACTATAATTGACCCAGATTATTTTGTTTATAATAAATAGCTGTTTTTAGCATAGGTATGATTCTGGCTGATACAGGTTTCTTGACTTTAGAGAGCTTCTGATGACTCAGGTCTCATCTTTCTTTTCATGAAAAGACTTGTGGAATTTGTTCATGAGGAAGATCTGCATGTTAAGTCTTCTCTCTTCTTTATCCGTCAATTTTTGATCATTACAGTGGTGGCTCTGTTCACCCCAGTGGGACTGAAAATATCAGTGCAAACTTGTACCTGAGGTTCTGTGGCGTGCTGGATTCTGAGGTGACATGCTTCTGTCTATTAATTAATTTGGAAAGCCCTTGTAAAAGACATTCAGAGCTGTCTTTGCACCTTCCAGTGTGATGATGAACTTTTGTGCAGAGGCCACCTGCTGTCCACCCCTGCCCCAGTCCCTTCCTAGCTCGTGCCTTTTGCTGGACACCAGGAAGGCATCTTAGGCAAAACTCCCCTTTATTTTTCATTGTCCTTTTGAGGCCCAGTGTCAATGCATTGGATCTATTCTTCCAACTCCGTTCACTTTCATCATCTTGCAAACTCTCACATTGTGTCTTTTAAACAAAATTCTGGGGCTAGGGAGATGGATCAGAGGGTAATGTGCTTGCCTCTCAAGCCCAGATATCCAAGTTTAGATCCCTAGACTCATTGGAAGAGTCAGAAGCGGTGACAGGCATCTGTAATCCCAGTACTTGACTAGAGAAAAGAGATGGAGAAGGGAGAATTCACTGAGCTTGTGGACAGGCTAGCCTAGCAAACGAGCAGTGAACAAAGGCTACAACGAGAACAAGAGAGCCTGCTTCAGACAAGGAGGAAGGTGAGAACTGACACTCCAAAGCTGTCGTCTGACCTCCGTACGCACTGTGGCACGTGTGCATCCACATTCACACGAACACACACTCACATTAAAAAAACTTTTCTGAAAGTTTGGTTATTCTCAAACCAGTCATTTCTTTCTTCCAATTCAGTTGTATTTCTTTTTTCAAACGATATTTTATTTGGGCTAGAGAGATGGCTTAGCAGTTAAGGTGCTTGTCTGCAAAGTCTAAGTGCCCATGTTTGATTCTCAAGATCCCACATTAGTCAGATGCACAAAGGTGAGGCAAGCACAAGGTCATACATGCCCACTAGGTGGCATAAGTGTCTGGAGTTCGATTGAAGTGGCTGAGGCCCTGGAGTGCCAATTCTCTACCTCTCCTCTCTCTCTGTCTCTTTCTCTTTGCTCCCTTATTATTTAAAATAATAAATTTTATTTATTTACTTGAGAGAGACACAGAGGGAGATACACACACACACACACACACACACACACAGAAAGAGAGAGAGAGAGAATGTATGCACAAGGACCTCTTGCTACTACAAACAAACTCCAGATGTGTGCACCACTTTGAACATTTGGCTTTACACGCACACTGGAGAATCAAACCCAGGCTGTCAGGTTTTGCAAGCAAGCATCTTTAACAATGAAGCCATCTCCCCAGGCCCAGTTTTATTTCTTAAGTCAGAATTACCAGCACCTCTCTGCTCGGGGAGTTCTAAGCCTCCTTGACCCACAAGAACAAGGAAGCAGGGGCACCCTGGGGTTCATCAGAAGACATCTGGGAGACGCTCCTCCACTTAAGCTCATGTCTGTTACCCACGTAGGGGCTCACTTTACCACCTGCAAACTTGGATGATAGCTAGCATTGTTCAGGATTCTTGTGAACCATTCCTAAAATTTAATCTAGGAAGCCACACTGAAGGCCCACCCATGTTGTGTTTAGTTGAAGTGCTGCCTGCTCAATTTCTAAATGTGTTTTTCTTTCAGTCCTTCAATAATTTCTACATAGTTTCTTCTTTTGCCTTTGGATTCTCATTTTTTTATGCTCAGATTGTCACTTCACGTTTTCTAATTCATCCATTTATCATAATATCAACATCTGAACAGTGGATGTCAGACTTGTTGGGGCTGGGGAGGCTATTTTGGGGGTAGAGTGACTCCCTGAAGATATGGTTTTCCTGGAGTCGAGTCAACCAGAGAAATAGTGAAATGGCTGATTAAGCTGAAGAGAAGGGTAGGGAAAGAGCCAAGGCAAGGAAGAAGGAGGGACAGGCATTGTGGAATGAGCAGTGAATGCAGTTCTTTGCCAGAATAGGTGTGGAGGGGGATAGGTGGAAGGACATACACATATAGAATCAGGGATTCTGTGTTCTCACACTCTAATGGGAGGAATCTGCTTAGTGGGACATAAACTCCCAAACAAATCTTTGGCAAATTTTATCACTCCCTGGAGTAAGTTTTTGAGGAAATCATGCAAAAGAGCTGCGTCTAGCTCAGGAAGAAATGAATGAATTGGTTGGAAATTAGAGAAGTACGAAAATGGACCCTCTAGAAATTCTAGGCCATCTTGTGGAGGCTTTGAGCATCCACTGGGACTGGGACCCAGATTTGAGCCAATCTTCTCTGTGCAGAAGTGGGTGGTGACTCTAGCTGACACCTAGACATTGATTTTAGAGCATATCATGTGCCAAGTGCAAGCCTTGGGCTTGGATTCCTTCTGAAGAGATCTTTTCACACAGAAAGAGTCTTGCAAGCATTTATTGACTAAATAATTTTATCTGCTATTAATTCATTTATTTATTTATTTGTTTATTTGGTTTTTCAAGTTAGGGTCTCACTCTAGCCCAGGCTGACCTGGCCTGGAATTCACTATGTAGTCCCAGAGTGGCTCAAACTCACAGCAATCCTCCTGCCTCTCTCTCTGCCTCCTGAGTGCTAGGATTAAAGGTGTGTGCCACCACACCTGACTTTTATTTATTTATTGGAGAGAGAGAAAGAGAGGGAGGGAGGGAGAGAGACAGGCAGATAGAGATACTGGGTGTGCCAGGGCCTCCAGCCACTGCAAACAAACTTCAAACACATGTGCCAAATTGTGCATCTGGCTTACCTGAGTCCTGGGGAATCGAACCTGGTTCTTTAGGTTTTGCAGGCAAGTAAGTGCCTTAACCACTAAGCCATCTCTTCAGCCCTAATCACATTTTTTTTATTGACTGCACATGATCCTCAGTGATTTCTTGAGTCGTATTTGCAGCTCTCCCCCAAACATGTCTATACCCTCTCTTCCTATTGATTTATTGGCATGCCCTTGTCCGTTTTTCTAAGAGATCCTGGTGGCAGGGACAATATCTACTCATCTTTGTACCTCAGTATCTACCCAGCACAGTAATTGAGCTGAAATGAGCTGAGGCAAGGTATCTACCAGAGGATCCCCAGCCCATAGCAACTATTCCCATTGCCTTGACTCTTTCAGGAACTGAGACTTGACATTAAAGTCCTGAGTGGAGTGACAGCACATCGAGGCAGCATTTTACTCCTGGGTGTGAGGAGGGCAGCTCCTTCAGGCTTTTTGCCTACACGGCTATATCACGATTGAATTTAGGCTTTCTGCATACACGGCTATATCAGGACAGAATTCTCTCATGGGTCTGCTTCTTGTCTTCTGATAATTCCAGTTTCCTTTCAGATCTGAAAATCACACCAGAGGTCTTGCTTCCTGTGATTTGGTGATCCTGACTCAGTTGTGGATCTAAGCTCGGTCTTCTCTGAGCAACCTCTTCTTCCTCGCAATGCATCCTTCATCTCTGGGCACAGAGGGCGGGGCTCTTCTCACAGCCTCTGGGTAGCTGGCCCCCATCTCATCCTCTTGAAACTGGAAGTGCCTCCATCTTTCTCATTTCTCTCACCCTGCCAGTGTTTCCTCCCTGCTTCCCCACCCCAGCCCCCAAATCTGCGGCATCTGTCTTCATTCCCCATGCTAACCTCAGCTTCTGCCACCTCTTGTCCTCCATCTCATAGTAATCTCATTCTGGCAGCTTCTACCTTGCTCTCACCACTCATCTTTAAATGGCTTTTCTGAATCACAGGAGTAATTATGTTTTCTTTGTAGTGTGTAACAGGGTTTATCAGGGAAGCCATGTGTGACTGTGCCATTTCACAAGGTCCAGAAAGGATGAGTGGCTTAAGTTTCAGAACTTAAGGGTAGAAGTGGAACCTTTCCTCCTAAATTGGAGGATTTTTTTTTCCCCCTGATAATAGCTCCAGACTTCTGGGAACTGAGCTACACCAAGGTGGAGTAGCTAGGGCTGTTTTCTGATTCATGCTGGCATTTCCTGCAAGCTTGGTATTGTCTCAAATGTTTCTTATTCCTGAGAAAAATTCAAATAACGCAGACGAGGAAATAGGTTGAATTCTTGGCACCAATGAGTCTTACCAGGTGCCTTAAGATTTCCAGAATTGGGCAGGGTGTGATAGTATGCCCCTTTAATCCCGGCACTCAGAAGGCAGAGGTAGGAGGTTCACCATGAGTTTGAGCCAGCCTGGGACAACAGAGTGAATTCCAGGTCCGCCTGGGCTAGGGTGAGACCCTACCTCAAAAAAAACAAAAAGGTTTCCAAAAATCACTGACTGATTTAGCACCAGGTCACATCCCAAAGATGCTGACCTGGCAAATGATGGGCTAGAGTGTGGATCCCTTTCCTTGGATAAAGGGAAGAGCCAATTGTTGGATGGCATGATCAATTAGGGCAGCAGAGTGGTGGAGTATTATGATTAGCTCACTGAGGTTAGCTAACCTCGAAGAGGAAAGGATATGGTTGTTCCCTACTACCACCTGAGGATGCATGTGAGTGTATGGAGTGTGTGTGTGTGTGTGTGTGTGTGTGTGTGTGTGTGATAGAAGACTAGGAAAATCAAAGTCTACAGCCAAGCTGCAATGCACTGTAGTATAATCCCCTTGATTTAGATTATTAACTTTCTGGGAAAACCTCAACAAATCTTCTGCTAAAACTATCTTAGACAGAGAATATTAATTCTCTTAATTAATTAACCTCTCATCTTTGAATCCATTAAAAGAAAGGAATGTTCATAATCCATTTAATTATTTTCATTTTAACTTCCCAAACCTTTCAAAGCAAACTGTTTTTTATGTAGGAAACTAAGAAAGACCTTTCATGTCAAGTACAAACTTGACTATCAATGACAAATGGAGAAGAGGTCCTCCTTATGTGTGCATGGAAGTTCAGTTTCTAGAGAGGACTGTCTAACCTTTGTCTGGAGAACAGAGAATGCATGGGCTAGCAGGGGTCAGCATCTGGCTGAAGAGCACTGATCGGTGGTGGTGGGTCACCTTTAGGTGTCTGGCTTCTCACTCCACAGAATTGTATATGTAAGTGTCATTCTAATATGTACCCCGCCCTAAAAAAAAAAAAAGAAAAGAAAAAGGGACAGGAACATAATGGACTTACAGTCTTGGAAGCTTTATTATCTACAGTCAAAAGGGAGGATACAAAAGTGATTTTATTTACCAAGCATATGCAGAAGGCCTACAAAAAGAGTTGGTGTTTTCTGTTAAGCTGTCAGAGGTTTGAGGACATTGGTCAGGTATCTGTGGCTTGTCCTGGTTTAGCATTTTCGAGGTTGCTGAATAATGTAGATCCTTTTCAGAGGAGCGACCTTCTCAAGAGCTGGTGTAGGTTTTTGATGTGCCATGTGTACTGTTGCTGGGAATTTATGGTTGAGCTAAAGGTGAGAAGGGAAGAAGAAATAAGAACATTGAATCTTTTCTTGGTCATGAAATATTCAAATAATAAAAGCAATATACTTGGTCAGGGGATTTCACCATTTTCTTTATTTCTTTGATAATACATTTTTTCCAAAACATTTCTAGGCCCATAAGTGTATGTGTTCATTTCCCTCATTAATATATTATTTATTTATTTATTTAATTTAGCTCAGGTTGACCTGGAAGTCCTCCTATAGGCCAGGTTGGCCTTGAATTCATAACAATCCTCTTACTTCAGCTTCTTGAGTGCTAGGGTTAAAGGTATGAGCTGCCACACCCTACTTTCCTTAATTTTTAAAATTGTAAAAACATGCCGGGCGTGGTGGCGCACACCTTTAATCCCAGCGCTTGGGAGGCAGAGGTAGGAGGATCACCATGAGTTCAAGGCCACCCTGAGACTACATAGTGAATTCCAGGTCAGCCTGGACTAGAGTGAGACCCTACCTCAAAAGGCCAAAAATAAAAATAAAAATAAAAATAAACATGTGATATGTATGATGGCATAGATATAGACTACATGTGCATTTATAGGTGTGAGATTTTCTCCTACTTATGCTTTTAAAAAACACTTTTATTTATTTGCACATATGAGTGTTTTGTGTGTGTGTGTGTGTGTATGTATGTTTATATGTATATATGTCAGGGTCTCTTGCCACTACAAATAAATGCCAGATGCTGGCACTGCTTTTTGCGTCTGGGTTTACATGGGTGCTAGGGAGCAGAACCCTAGGCCAGCAGGCGTTGCAAGCAAGCACCTTTAATCCCTGAGCCATCTCCCAGCCACCCCTGTAAGTTCTTACCAAATAGCCAATGCTGGCCTGGAATAACTCCTGCTCCTTCGCCTTCTGAGGGCTGGGATGACTGCATGTGCCACCATACCCAGCTACTTACTGGTTTTGAAGTAACATTGTGAGAAGTAGTGAAGTTAATTACATCTGCTATCAGCGCTCTGTAACAGAAGCACTTGTTCTGGTTCCGGTGTGCACCAGGTGGGCCAGTATATTCTAAGAAGGATTTGGGGACATTGGAAAAAAAATCTACAGAGGGGAAAACCCTTCAATTACCAAAAAATGTCCAAATTAAGGAGCCTTTGACAGAAATTAGGAAGAGTCAGGTTATTCATTAGGCCAGAGCATTTGGAATTGTAGTATTTAGTGAACAGTGGCATGATGCTCACCATCCCATGTGGCTCAATCTTTACAGCTAGTGACAGAGCACTGAAGAAGGACTGACTAGCGGAAGTAACTGAAGTCCTCATTAGTCACCTGTGAGGACACAGGTTCAAGTGCATTTACAAGAACATGGACTGAGACTCTGAGAGTAAGAGGAAATTCCTGTGGGCCAAGAGATTATGCAGAGCTTACAATCAAGGCAGCTTCAGATGGAGAGTGCACCAGAGCTGCCCGCTGCTGTTCACATAGTTTTCCTAAGAACAGAGTTTGGACTCAGGAACTTTATCGTTTCCTTGCCCATCAATTTTGCCTAAAAGTACCTCAGGACACCTCCCTTAGCCAGCAAGGAAGTGTGCCTCATCTCATATCACCATTGAACTTAGATGCCCTTACTTTGACACTGGAATTAAACAAAAGGGGAGACAAACAAACCTGATTCCAAGTACCACATGGTTTAGGATTTGTTTGGGCTCCTCTCCATCAGGGAAAACACATGTGCCTTATATCTCTTCTCGAATATCTTTACCCAAGCCATCAGCACTGAGCAGGCCCTTTCATGTGAAACTTGACTCTAAAAAGTCTTTCTTCTCAGTCTTAAAAATTTAAACACACTGGAGGAATATACAGTACTGTGTTAATAATGCTTGTCCCTGGGGGATAGAACCATGGACAATCCCTGACCCTGTTTTACTTATTAGTATTTATCCATTTTTTTTTTTTACAATGATCAGTATCTGGCTTTGTCTTTCACAACAAGTAAGTACAAGTTATATACTAATTAACCCCCAGGACGGGCCGACTGATAGGCCAGCAGAGTGGAACAACATAATTTAAACAGTGCTTATAAGTGTTGCTTTAAGAGTCTGCAAAAGAGCTGGGGGCTTTTTCTGTCAGAGAATTATCATCAGTGTTCATGACTGTGCATTTTCCAGGGTGCTAAGGGAGAGTACTTTGTTTTTGTTTTTCTTTTAACATTAGAAGCAAGGGAAATTTAAGGGGTCACTGACTTCAGTAGTTTGCTTCCAGACCAAGTGTTTTTAGTCTCATCTAAAACAGATGGCTTACTTCAGGTTAGCTTTAAATCACACTAAAAAAAAAAAAAAAAATTACAAGTGGGAAGAATAATCTGGCAAATTACTTAAGGTCAAATGTGAGGTAAAAGAGCGGTGAGAAAGGAAATAAACAAAGAACTCTGATATAGCAGACATCTGGGCAATTAGCCAAGACAAGGAGAGGCAGGGCAAGCTGAGGTGGGAAAGCCACAGGTTGGGCGCTGTGAGTGCTTAGGGTGGAGACAGGAAGGGAAAGGGGAAGGGGGAAAGGGGAAGGGCTCCATTTTTCCTTTTCACTTAAATATTGTGGCAAGCTATGGCATAAAATCAACCACTTTAATCATTTGGGGGGGGTATATTATACTTCAAAGACATTTAATACATTCACATTGCTGTACTACCAACCATCACGACTACCCATGTCTGTCACTGTAATGTTTCAAATTGAAACTTGGTGCCCATAAGCAAGAGCTCCCCATTTCTTTCCCTAAGAATCGCCAGCCATGGTTCTTTCTATCTTTAAGAATCTGTCTGTTCTAGATATGTTATATAACTGGAGTTCAGACAACAACTGGCTTTTGTGTGTGTCTTACTTACCTAGCATAATATGTTCAGGTTCATTTGTGTTATATTATATGCTAGAATTTACTTTCCTTTCAAGGTGAATATTTCATTGTGTGTACATACCGCATTTTGTTTACCTATTCATTCACAGACATGCTAGGGGTTGTTTCCACTTTTTGGTTGTTATAAAATGATGCTACAATGAGCATTGGTCTCTGCTTGGAATTTTATTTGTTTTTATTTACTATTGATTGATTTTGTGTGTGTATGAGTATGTGCATGTGGTCACACATGTGTGCACATGCATTTGGAGACCAGAGGATAATCTCAGATGCCATTTCCCAAGGGCCATCTGCCTTTTTTTTTTTTTTTTTTTTTTTTTTTTTTTTTTTTTTGAGGCAGGGTCTCCCATTGGCCTGGGACTCATCAATTTGGCTGGACTAGCTGGCTCATGGCTCCAGGGTTCCATCTGTCTTTGCCTTCTCAGCACTGGGATTACAAACACATGCTGTCACATTCCTGTTTTTAATGTGGGCTCTGGGGATAAAATTCATGCTTACAAGGCAAGCAATTTACTGACTGAATTATCTCCCAGCTCCCCAGTTCCTTTTTTTTTTTTTTTTTTTTTTTGGTGTATACCAAGAAGTAGACTTGTAAAGCATATGTAATTCTTTAATTATTTGAGGAACTACTATATTGCTTTCCATGGTGGCTGTACTATTTTATATACCTACCAGAAATGCACAGGCTTAGAGATTTTAACTAAGTTTTTAAGTGGAGTTATTAAAAAATTAAACAAACTACCACTCAACTGCTTCTTAGGAGGCCAGTGGTAGAGATTAGAGTCATTGGAAGACTAAGGCATCCAGGGATCTATGACAATCTGTAAATTAGTCTGGGAAATTTGGTGGGCGGGAGTAGGGGAGAAAATCTAAGATTGAGAAGAAAATGGAAATAAATCTGGCAAAGATAAGAAACTCAGAAAAATCTGCCCATAATTGTAAAAATACGAGGGTATAGATTTGGAAGGTCAGTAGCAGAGTTTCATACTAACTCTTAAACATGTGATGACAGGGGCTGGGGTGATGGCTCAGTGGTTAAAGGTACTTGCTTGCAAAGTTTGTAAGCTCCAATCTCCAGCCACCATGTGAAGCCACAACTGACTAAGTCACGACTAAGTAGTAAAGTGACAACAGAAGAGCTGTTCACCTTTTCACATCTCGTTCAGGTCAGTCAGGAACATCGAGGTTGTGGGTGGAGATTCTATGAAGAGTGTTCATTCTGGTCTGGCATTATCAAATACAATTTGGTTTTGTTGATGCCAGAATGAATGATACTTAAATCTCTGTATGACGGCTAAATTACACACACATATATATATATATATATATATATATATATGATCAGAGAGAGTGAGTCTTCCATTCAGTGCTGGTGGCACACACCTGCAATCCCAACACTTACTAGTCTGAAGGAACAGGAGTCCAAGGCCAGTCTGGGCTCCATAAGACTAAATAAAATTGTTTGCTTTCAAGTGCAATAATTCTTTGTTATAGATTTGATATTAGTGGAGATACTGCGATGTTAGTTTCAGGTCTGAACTAGAAATAAGTAGAAATAGCTTCTCAGACTATAGCCTACAACAGTCTGTGGGAAGGTTTATATTGATTGTCAACTTGACAGGACCTAGGATAACATGTGGGGATTACTAAGAGCAGGTTAGTTTCTGGGCATGCTTGTGAGAGATTATCTTGATTAGGCTAATTGAGGTGAGAAGTTCCACCTTGACTGTGGGTGGGGACAGCATTCCCTGGGATGGGGTCCTAGACTGTACAGAAAGTAGAGAGCTGGCTGAGCATTCATTACTCTCTGCTTTCTCACTGGAGACTGAATGGGACCAGCTGCCTCAAGCCTTTCATGATGGAGTGTAACCTTAAAGAGCACACCAAAGTGAACCTTTCCTCCTCTCTTAAACTGATTTTTGTCAGGCATTTTGTCCCAGCAGTGAGAAAGGTGACTAATATACCGTCTTTGTTTTAGTATGATGTCTTAACTTTGGGGAAGTGCTGGAATTTTCTTCATTAGTCTTTGTAGAATGATTTTTCTTGCCTGATTCATTAAGGTAAGAATATCTAAGAGAACATCATAGGAGGAAGAATTCAAGGCTGGAAAAAAATATTTGTATGTTCTGCTTTGCTATGGATTCATCACAAGGGTGACAAACTAAACTTGAAAAGCAGATCAAGAGAAACCCCCACATTAGACATTTACCTTTGTTGTGGATCCCAATGCACTCAGAACCTACATTTTTAGCTTTGGGGAAAAAAAAATCAGATGTCTGATAATGGTATTTATGACTAGAGCTCTGACAGAAACTCTACGTGGAAGAAAATCCATAGCAGGCTTTGTTTTAGAGCCTGAAGTTGGGTAGCATGAACTCTGACAGCTCTTCCCTTCAGCTTTCCAGGGTGTTGACTTCCAACTCCCATGTTGGCACTTAAACTTCCACACCCTGTTAAGCAAAGTGTTTAAAACAAAACATGCAGTTCACATCAGTGGAACTAAAGGACACTCCTATGGAGTTGTTAATTTGTAGAACAAGAGGAACCATTTTAAATTTCTAGATACCTGGGACTGTTTTCTCTTCCAGGATCCTCTTTCACAAGAGGTTCACTGACTTTGGCCAGTGGTATAAGTGGCTCAAACTTTAATCAGACTGTTACTATTCCACCTCCACATAACCCAATTGCATTATTAATATTTAAACTGAATCCTTTTGTGTGCTGAAAAACATCACACTTATTTCAAATTTAACTTCCATGACTAGTCAAAGAATCAATATATGTGGCAATATCATTCTTTTTCACTTTTTATTTAAAGTGCATGAACAGCCACAAACCATCTCAAAATATTAAATAACCTTCAAGTTGTCAGTGAAACAGTCTAAGACCAGGTCTCCAAAAGTATAGTTGAGGGAGCTTTCAGGTTACACATCTTTTCTGTAGGAATATCATGCCCATCCACTGGACAACATGAATTCTCTATTTATGGGTGGAGAGGTGGGAAGAGCTGGCTGGAAAGGCAGAGAATAAAGGAAAAGGAACATGGGGAAGAAGAAAGACATCTACATGGAAGAAATAGTGGGAGGTGAATGTTCAGGCTGCTCTTATGTTTGTACAATCTTAATCCCATGGGGATTGTTCACAGTCTCTCAAATCTTAAACCCTATGTTGATTTTAAGGTAAGTTATCCAGAGATGAGTAGCAAACAAGAAGAAATTTCTTGCCATGACTGAAAGGTTGATGAGACCATATGGAATCTTAGACTCTTAACATTCTTAAAATCAGTTATCAGAAATATCACAGGCTCATTGGACTAAACATAACTGTAACTGAGGGTGAGAATAAATGGTACTGAATGAGAAACCAGAGAAAGATAGCTTTTTATAGGCATTCAGCCAGGGACAAAGGCCCAAGAAGAACATGAATGCCACTTTACCTGCTCTGGCAGGACTTGAACACTCCCTGGCAGCAACTTCCTGTTTCTTCCTCAGTTTAGCACACACGGGTGAGCTGGCCTCTCCTGAGTCAGCCCTGTGAGTCTACCAACCAATCAGGTCTCTTCTTTACACACTAAGTCTGGTGGCAAAGCTCATCCTAACTTAATGTCTAACCCATATAAATGGGCCTGACATGTGTGTGTAATTCTCTCTTGGCTCTTCATTCTCCCTGCATCTAAGTCTTCTGGACCTTGTTTTGATAAGCCCTCCCCCTTCCAAAGCAGGGGGCATGGGATTCTTTCCTGTCCAGACACTTTCTTGCCTTGTTTTGGGGGGCCTTCTCACTTTGATATATATGTAGTATCTTTCTTTTTCTTTACCTTAACCCGATGTGCCCTGTGATTCCTGCTGAACACAAGTAAGTCTCTCTCCCCTTCCTGGCTTGGCTGGGAAGAAAGGGTGATACTTCCTTTTGCCTGGGTATTTTTCAGTTTGCTTTCTACATGTATTTTGTTTCTGGATGGAGAAAGTTGGTACCAGAAGTGGGGTGAGATTAATCTCATCACGTAGATTTTCATCTTTTGGAATTTTTGTTTTGGAGCAACCAGCATGAGCTTAGTGCTCGCAACTGAAGATGACTTCTGGAGTGGTAAGCCAAGTATTATGGACTATTATGATGAGAGTTTGAGAATGCTTACTACAGAGAAAGTTAAACTTAGATACTTGGCTTATGAGCTTTCTAAGGGAAAGGAAAGAGTGCAGAAGACTTTGCTGGAACTGGGTTACTAGCATAAGGGCTGGTTGCATTCTGCTGCCCAGGCTTAGAGAGTTTGATCAAGGTTAAATTTATAATGGACTTACGTGTTTGGCTAAAGATATTGGACTGAGAGATTTAAGATTTTTTTTGTTTTGTTTTTTTGTTTTTAGAGGTAGGGTCTCACTCTAGCCCAGGCTGGCCTGGAATTCACTATGGAGTCTCAGGGTGGCCTCCAACTCATGGCGATCCTCCTACCTCTGCCTCCTGAGTGCTGGGATTAAAGGTGTGCGCCACCATGCCCGGTTGAGATTTAAGATTTTAAGTCAGAAAACCTCAAACAAGTTAAAATTACAGGCACTAAGACTTATTTTAGGTTATTGAAGCTGCTATTATCAACACATTAACAATCTTAAGGAAGATGGTCTAACTGCTTTACATTGAAACAATGGGGACGATGCCTGAGGGAAGACTATGATAGAAATGAAAACTCTTGAAAAGAGTTGACTGGAAAAGGAACCTGCTTTTCAAGGTCATGATTTATTTAGTCTCTGAATTAAGAATATGGCTGTGTCCTGCATACCTGGTATTGATTTTAAAAGCATGAAACATGTGTGGAATGGTCATAAAGTACACATGGTTCCAGGAGTTGCTGCTGAGATCTGAAATGAGGCAGGGAGTGATGACCCTGATAGGCTGGCAAAGCCATTGGAAGATGGCCCTGTGGTTTACATGGAGACCTGAAGATGTTTTGGATACAGCAGGAGTATGTAAGGGCTACCATGGAGGCTGTTAGCTAAGGATGGAAGCTTTCCCTGGCTACTCAGCCCAGCTGGATGGGTGGAATTGAAAAATCCAAAGACAGTTACTGGTTTTGATTGAATCTGAACTACAAAAGTTTGATGTTTGTTTGATGGTGGTTGATTTTATATTGTTCTAGTCTCTCCTTACTATGCCTTATATCAGTTAAAAATGTTTAATCTGTTGTTAAAAGTATATGACTTGCCAGGTGTGGTGGCACACACTTTAATCCCAGCACTCTAGAGGCAGAGGTAGGAGGATCACTGTGAGTTCAAGCCACCTGGAAACTACATAGTGAATTCCAGATCAGCCTGGGTTAGAGTAAAACCCTACCTTGAAGTCCCCACCCCACCCCGCCAAAAAAAAGGATATAACTTGTTTGATTTCACATGACTCACAGCTAAGAGATTGGGCCTTTGGGACTATCCAAAGTTGGTAGTAAAGACTGTGGGGACCTTTGAAATTAGACTAAGTACAATTTACAGTGTGTAATGGTTTTGAATCTATTGGGGCCCAGGGGTAGAATGTGGTAGTTTAGATAGATAGCCCCCAATATATTCAATGTTTTATTAGTTTGTAGTTTGTATCTGCAGCCACTTGACTGTGTGAAGTGTCACTGGGCTGGATCCCTCCCTAAGGTGTGGTGGTGGATTTAAAGCTCCAATCTAAAGATATGCAAAGTGTGCCTAGCTAGAGTTCCTGACGTGTGTTGTATTGTGTGGCTTTGGGCTTGTGGCTTCTCTCTTTTTGCTTGGACCTGTGAAAGCAGGGCCACTGTCTTCTGCCATTATGGAACTTCCCCTGGATCTGTAAGCTTCAATAACTATCTCTTCCTCCATAACTGTGCCTGGTCTGGAAGTTCATCTCAGTGACCTGAAGCTATCTGCTACAGATGCCTTCTTGCTTTCTTATATATATGATCTCTCTTTAAGCTCTGAGACCTTTACTATCCTATTTCTTAGCCTTTTCTGACCACCCATGTGAAGGTGAAGGACTTGCTTTGCTTCGTGTGTGTGTGTGTGTGTGTTTCTCTGAGAATGAGATTCCCTCCACTCCTCTCTCACTTTCCAGCTGAGCAAGGGGAGGAATTCCCTTCTGACTTGAATCATTGAGCTAGCCTTCTCCTTAGATCCTAATTCTCCCAAAAATAAGCCTCATAATTCATAATTTGCTCCTCTAGGAGACTTTTTTTTTTCTTTCAATTCTTTGCTAAACTGGATAAGGATCGAAAAGTTGGAATTCACAGGCCTGGGATCTCCTGCATCTTTATAGAATCCCTCCCTGGATAAAAAATCCTGCATCAATAACAAATGCAGAGGATATGGTCCTCAATTGTCTTACTGTATCTCTTTTGGCCAACTGCATATTATTAGGTCTTCATGAGGAATAGAATATGGGTGGAGAATTGCTGTGACACAAGGGGAAATTATTTATGTTCTAAATCTTTTGTCTTTTGTACTTTATATAGTACTTTAAAAATCAATTTATAGAAAATTAAAAGCATTTTCTTTGAAAGCAGGAATGAGACAAGGGTGCCAACTCTCTCTACTCTTATTAACCATAATACTTGACCAGTGCAATAAAGCAAGAGAAAGAAATAAGAGGTATACAGACAGGAAAGAAAGAAGTCAAATTACTTCTATTTGAAGATGATGTGATCCTACACTTGATGGTGCTAAATGTGTCCACCAGAAAAGTCTTAGTGGCAGGACAGACACCAAATAAGCATACAAAAATCAGTAGCTTTGCTATATAACAATAATGAACTTGCATAGAAAACAAATCATGCAGTAAATCCTATTCATCATAGCTTAAAAATATATATAGGAATAAATCTATCCAAGGAAGTAAAAGACCCATTTATTGAAAACACTGAGGAAAAATACACAGAAGACACTAGATGTTGGAAAATCCTCCCATGCTTATGAATGGGCAAAAATTGATCTACAGATTTAGACCAATCCTCATCAAAATCCCAATAGTATTCTTCACAGAACTAGAAAAAAATTCTAAAATTCATATGGCAATACAAAAGACCCCATATAGTCTAAGCAACCCTAAAACACAAAGAACAATGTTAGAAATATTACATGGTTTTAAGTTATACTACATACAGAGCCATAATGACAGAAATAGCATGATGTTGGCATAAAAACAGACATGGAGACCAATGTAATAAAATAGAGGACCCAGAAATAAACCCTCAACCATCTAATTTTTGACAAAGATGTTGAAAAGTACACTGGTGAAAACATATACTCTTCAACGAAAGATGGTGCTGGGACGAATAGATACTTACATGCAGAAAAATGAGACCTAGCTCTATATCTTTCCTGATGTAAGAACCAATTCAATATTGACTCCAAACCTTAATATAAGACCTGAAACATGGAAACTTGCATGGGAAACACTTCAAAATATAGGTCTTAGCAATAACTTTATTAAAATGTTGTAATGGCCCAGGAAAATAATTGTAATAATTGTGATAACTGACAAATAGGATTGAATGAGATTAAGAAATTTCTACCCAGAAAGGCAACAATCATCTGAGTAATGAGACCCTACAGAATGGGAGAAAGTCTTTGTCAATTACATATCTGACAGGGGATTAATATCCAAAATCTATAAAGATCTAAAATCAGGGCTGGAGAAATGGCTCAGTACTTAAGGCGCTTGCCTGCCAAGCCTAACAACCTGAGTTCAATTCCCCAGTACCCATTTAAGCCAGATACACAGAATGCTACATGCATCTGGAGTTCATTTTCAGTGGATGGAGACCCTAGCGTGCTCATACATTATCTATCTATCTATCTATCTATCTATCTATCTATCTATCTATCATCATCATCTCTCTGCTTGCAAATAAAAAAGAACTAAAAACAGTAAACACTAAGAAAATCATACAGCTAATAAATGAGTAAATGAATTGATCAGATAGTTTCAAAAGGAGAAATATAAATGGCATATATGTATAAATGAAAAATATTTCACATCTTTGACTAATCAGGTAAATGCAAATTAAAACCGAAATTGAGATTCCATCTCACCCCATCAGAATGACTATCACCAAGAAAGCAAATACATGCTGGCAAGGATGTGGGTTAGTTAAATGAACCTTCATACATATGTTGGTGGAAATGTAAATAGTATATCCATCCACTAGGGAAATCAGTATGGGAGTTCCTAAACAAACAAACAAACAAGAAACAAAAAACAAAAAAACCAACAAACACGTGAGCCAGGCATACCACTCCTAAGTATATACCTAAAGAAATCTAAGTCGATATATTACTGAGAAACTTTCACATCTATGTTTAGTACTACACTATTCACAGCTTAGATGTCCATCAGCAGTTTAGTGGACAGAGGAAATGTGTATGTACACAAGGAGTTGTGTTCAACCTTAAAGAAGAATAAAATTATGTCATTTGTAGAAAAATGGATGGAACTGGTCATCACGTTAAGCAAAACAAGCCAGACTGAGAAAAGACAAATATCCAGGTTTTTCCTCTATACAGAATAAGACAATATATCTGTATGTAGATATATGCTATGAAGTAAAATGGGGATTATGTGCAGGGGGAAGAAAGGGTCTAAAGGGAGGAGGAGGAGAATCAGATAGGATAATGGGTGGGGAGAAATTTAAATATTTCATAGTCTCCATCATATGAAGAACCTAGATTCAAATGTGCACACAAGCAAGCATGCATGCCCCTCCCCCACCCGCACACAATATGAAGGCAGAGCAGAATTATTTGGGGGAAGAAAGAGGATGAAAGGGAGGTGGAAGAAGAGAAGAGTGGAGGAGGGGCAAATCTGAGCAAAGCACCATGTATGAAATACACAATATGTATGAAAATATCTTAATGAAACCCATTATTTTGTATGATTACTAAAATTTTTAATTAAAAAGGTAAAATTTATACATAGAATAATTTACTTTGTTTAGTCTATTGCACTATAAATTTTGATGAGTGAGTACAGTCTATGACCCTACCACGCAGGAATCTATTACACCAACATTCCCACTGTCTATTTTGGTCCCCTCCCCCCACCAGCCTCAGCACTTGATAAACCACTACTCTCAGCAGATCTACAGGTCAGTGGGTCTAAATCTCAGGCTGACCTTTGCTGTGTAATGTGGCTATTGTTCAGGTTGAAATACAAATTCGAGGAAGATTTTTCTTTCTTTCCTTCCATATTTGAGATAGTCACCCACGGTAATCTTGGAGCTTGCTTCTGTTGCTAGTCTCTTATCTTTTTCCTGAAATTCCAAAGGATGGCAGGCTGGATGTGAGTCTGGGGATAGAAGCTGGCACTTACTGAGGGCTATGAAAAGAAATATTGTGCACATGCTATACAACTTTTATTCTCACAGTATGCTTGTGAAGTGCATGCTGTGAATCAGTCACATTCCCATGTACAGGTGAGGAAACAGAAGCACAGAAAAGTAAAGAAACCTGCCTGAGAACACGCTGCTCCTGGTAAGCAGAGTCCGAGCTGTGATCTATGCAGTGTCAGCTACAATCTTGCTCTACTAAGCACAGTTTGGGTGGAAAGTTTTTTTTTTTTTAATAGGTAGAGTTTCTGTAAAAATATTTATAATAGTGTACCATCTCATCTAAACACAACTTACTCATATTATTATTGCTGTTGTTATTAGCTGTAGATAAATTATTCTTTTTAGTTTTGAAATAAAGAAGCAATACTTTTTTGAGGGAGGGGAGAAAGTGAACTAGAGTTTCACTACATAGTCCTGGCTGGCCTTAAACTATTGACAATTCTGCTACTTCAGTCTCTAAGTGCTAGAATTATAGGCATGTGCCACAATGCTCAGCAAGAAGCAGTGCTTTTTATGGAAAGAGAAAAATACTCTATGTTATAGACATGAGCATATATGTTTATAACAATGACATAAATATAGACATCAGAGCTGTTATTCAACATGGTCAGCCTTCATTGACAGCTACTTTTAGGCAGTTTGAGTTAACATATAATCTAGGAATGTATCTATTTTATCTGGTTGTGCTTATAATCATGAGTGCTGTGCTACCCTGAGGGCGAGGTGTCCACTGGACAGGAGCAAGGCTGGGAGATGCAGGAGTAGGCAGCCTCTGTTACCCTGGCAGGTTGTGATCCATCAGCCTTGCTTCTGAATCCAGGAAGACACTTACAATCGCATCACAAACCTGCATGAGTGGGAGAGCCACACCCTCACGTTCGACCATAGCTGTCGCCCATCGTGATGAGCTGGCTCTGCCCAGTCTGCTCCATAGCACCATGCACTTCAGACATGCTCCTTTCACTTCCATGGACCCAGTGCTCCTACTACCAATAGCGAGCTCAGGGAGGACACTCTGTCGAGCACTGTCCTGAGTCTAGTGTCTGTGAACTCATCGGTTCCATGCAACAACCCTGTGAGCTACGTGTCCCTGTTTTTCAAATGAGGAAACAGAGACACTGGGTAGGTAACATGCCCAATGCCCTGCAAATAGTAGGTGGTGGACAGTGCCAAATGGGAACTTCAGAGGCCAGCAGTACAGTTTCTGCTCTAGCCTTTTTCTGAGACTGAGCTGACAGTCCCCAGATACTGATGTTGCCGACGAGTAGCTCAAAGTATGGCTATTTGGGCAGCGCGTACTTGCACTGAAAGAGTCTGGGAGGTGGAGAGTGTGGAGGGGCTTCTGCTGCAATTCCCCTTTCTGCCCAAAGGCCATGACCCCCAGAAAGTGCTGGAACCCCTTCCCCAGATATTTATCTCCTAGAGAACTGATCAACTAGAATCGACACACAGCAATAGCTCCAGGAGACTTTGTCATAATTTATCACCTGCTCTTTAGGCCACCCATCTTCCCCAAATGATTTATTCTCCCTCTAACCTGCTCACATTCTTTATTGTTCCTTCTCTGAAGTCTTGAGTTATCGAGTACTCACTCTTCTTTCTTGTGATCCCCTGACCATGCAATTAACTTATAAGTCTTTTTTCTCCTGCTAATCTGTTGACCTGTTTGCTTCAGATTAAGTGGTCAATTCTCAGAATTGTGGGGGAAAACTTGGAAACTCCCCTACAACAGCAAGTCCTCCTTACACAGAGACAACCCTATCCTGTTCCTTCAATGAGTATGGGCGTACCAGAAAGAGTGATCCATAAGTATTCAGAATATAATGTATCTGGGCTGGCAAGATTGCTCAGTAGTTAAAGGTATTTACTTGCAAAGCCTGATGGCCTGGGTTCAATTCCCCAGTAGCCATGTAAAGCTAGACACACAAAGAAGTGCATATGTCTGGAGTTTGTTTGCAGTAGCAGAAGTTCCTGGTATGACCATACTCTCTCAAATAAATAAATTAAAAAGAAATATAATGTGTTTGTGTCCTACATATAGAATAAGCCTTCTCACTTTGCTTACCTACAAAAGGCATTGAATCAAAAAGCCAAACTGGGTGGGAGATCAGGGAAAAGGAGGGTGGGGAGCAGAACTACACAAAGCCAAGGACTAAGGCAGTCAACAGAATAGGAACTCTCCTTCTGGGAAGTAGTATATGAGACAGAACCCCCAATTAAGGGTGGTGGATGGACCAGACTGAAATGCCCAGTACAAGATGGGGAAATCTTAATCCTTAAACCATGGGCTCTGGCTTGTGGATCTCAGGGTCAGATTTGGGTTAACCCCCATAGTGAGCAGCTGATCAGGGTGATTCACAAGATCCCCCAAAACAATGCAGGCCATTGCCAAACACTCAGTTACCCAACAGCACTAAAAGCTAATACCCTATTGCTGAACATACCCCAAGCTGCCGTCTTAAAACACTGGGAGATAAGGTGGGAAATGAGAAGAAAACCAGTTCTCACCTGGCAAACTCTGATAGCACTGCGAAATGAGCTACTGAGTGACAATGGTCACCAACAGCATGAATAAGCAGCAGACCCCGCAAGCCACACAATGCACCAGCCAGATAAGAACTACACACATGTGCAATAGTGGCACCAACTGCCCTCCTCTGATTAGACATGAGGCCCACTCAGTGGGAGAGAACTCATAACTGGTGCTGGGAACCAAGTCAGCACCCCTTGGTCAGGACAATCACATTGCCCAGAGAGAAGCCCCCACTGTTCCCTGTACAAGTCAAGTGGGTGTGGCCTCATCAAAATGTCTCTCAAGCTACTAGGTATAACCCCTTTAGTCAAAACTGCTTTTATCCTTGGTCAGAGCATCTGTTTTATTTTACAGAGGGCAGAGAATACTGTGGAGATCCAAGATCCATCCACACAAGAGAAGACAGCTGAATGCCCACCACGAGATGCAAGTTGTGCCATCTCTACCACGTCTACTGGGGTCCAGAAGAAATTGGGAAGGACGCAGGGACATGAATATTGCTTTCAATGCTAGCACATCCAGGAAAATATCATCAAACACTGTGGTGAAGCTAAACACCTCATAACAGAAATACAGAGGCTACAGAGAAGTTAATGGTAACTGGTAACACACCTGCTAAGGCTCAGGACCTATTGTGGAAGAGGGGGCAGGTAGATTGTAAGAGCCACAAGGTGGTAGAAACAATCTTAGGCATGGCTCCCCTCCAGAGACAGAGGCCCTAATTACCCCACTGTGGACACCAATCACCCTAATGAAGAGGGCCCAAAGGAAAATGAGGACCAGGGCAGGGGACATATTACAACTTATGCTAAAAATTAATTAATTAATTTAATTAAACAAAACCAAACTGCTATCTACTTGATAAGACTCTTTTGGGCTGTTTGCATTACTTAGAAGAAATCCCAGCTCTAGAAGTAAAAATAGCTATGGTCAATTATCTTTATAAACAAGCAGTGCTGGATAAGCCTAGCTGATGCCCAGCCTACCTCCAGCCCCAAACCACGCAGCCCTCTGTCACCCACCATTGCCTCAAATGAAATATTTCCCATGGGAATACTGAGAGAGGGAGCAAAGTCAAAAACTGCTGAAGTCTCAAGGCACAGGCTGCCTTTTGTAAAATCATGCTAGTGTTTCTGACAGATATTTCGGAGAACAAAGTAAAGTTTGGCAAGTTAAGCATCATGATTCCACTTTATCTCCTATCTTAATTTTGAGATGATTTATTTAGTGGACATGAGGAATTTAGGAGAAGCAAGTCATCCCACTCTCACCATGCTATGTTTCTCTGACAGAGAACACATTTTATTTTCCACAAGGGCATCACACCTGTAGGCCAGGTGAATCTCAGTGGCCATGTGCTTGTTCATGTGAGCAACTTGATCCATAGGCCACTGAGTTAGAGTATCACGAGAGTCACCTCATGCATGGCTCACCTTGTCCAGTGTGTCGTTCAGGGCATCCAGCATCTGTATTTTGGCAACATTTGCAATCGTACTGTGAAGATGAAAAGACACTTCAAATAAGTCTCAGAAACTTTCCAACTGGAGTGGCTAAATAGTGCCTGTAGTAGGCTGTCTCCTGTTCCTCCTCCTTCTTTTCTCTTTCAAGGCAAGGTCTCACTCTAGCCTAGACTGACTGGAATTCACTATGTAGTCTCAGGGTGGCCTCAAACTCACAATGATCCATCTACTCTGCCTCTCTAGTACTGTGATGAAATCAGGTTCACATTGCTGGCAGAAATCACCCAACCAGGAACAGGGTTTATTTTGGCTTACAGACTCAAGGGGATGCTCCACGATGGAAGGGAAAAACGATGGCATGAGCGGGGGTGGACATCACCTCCTGCCCAACATAGGTGGGCAATAGCAACAGCAGAGTGTGCCAGACACTACCAAGGGGAAACTGGTTATAATACCCATAAGCCTGTCCCCAACAATACACCACCTTCAAGAGGCGTTAATTCCCAAATCTCTATCAGCTGGCAACCTAGCATTCAAACACTTAAGTGTATGGGGGACACCTGAATCAAACCACCACATGTTGGGATAAAAGGTGTGTGCCAACATGCCTGGCCTCTTCTGTTTTGAATGTGTGTGTTCCTGTGTTTGGGTATGGGCACATGCATGCCACAGTGCACATGTGGATGTTGGAGGACAATGCCTGGTTGTCAACCTCACCTTTTGTTTGAGGCAACGTCTCTCATTGGTCACTACTCCTTTGGCCAGGCTGGCTGGCCTTTGTGCTTCTGGGAGACCCTCTTGTCTCTGCCTCCCTTCTCACCATAGATGTGCTGGGATTACAGACACATGCTACAGTGTCTGGATTTACATGGGTGTTGAAGATCTACACTCAGTTTCTCATGCTTGCATAGCAAGCACTTTATCCACTAAACCCTCTCTCAGGCCTCCTCCTTCCCCTGCTATTTTCTTTTTTTCCCCTGCTCTTTTCTTGACATTCTGGTTTTCATTTGCTTGAAAATACCCTAAAAGATAAGGTTCTGACTCTGTGTACCCGTGTGCTACAACAAGCAATGTAGACCAGTTGTTTTCTTTTCTTTCTATAAACTATAGGTCTTCCATGATCTGAATCAGAATCAGTTCCTGACATTAGGGGTAGTAAAGAACTTTATTTCTGTTTATATTCTGTACTGGTCCAACTTTCACTTTGTAATGACTACAATTGAGTTTTCAAAGAAAATTCCAGGGTTGGGATATAGCTTAGTGGGTAAAGTACTTGACTTGCAAGCATTAGGACTTGAGTGTGTATGGTGGCATCAATCAGATGTCCTCCATAAATTCACGTGATTTGAATACTTGGTCCTCAGCTGGTGGCAATTTGAGAGGTAGAGCCTTGCTGGAGGAGGTGTGTTGCTGGAGGCAGGCTTAGGGGAGTGACTGCCAGCTCCCCCTTGCTAGAGTTTGGCTCACTCTCCTGCTGCTGTTTTCCACCTGCTGTGGCAGAGGTGATGTCCAGCCTCTGCTCATGCCATGCCATCCTCTGCCATCATGAAGCTTCCTCTTGAAGCTGTAAGCTAAAATAAATAATTTATTCCATTAGCTGTCTTTGGTCTGGTGTTTTGTCCCAGCAATGAGAAAGTAACTACACCAGTTTGTTCCCCAGAACCCATGGAACATGCTCAGCATGATGATGTATGCTTGTCATTCCAGCACTGGGGAGACAGACAGGAGGATCCTTGGGATACACTGGCCAGCTAGTCTGGTCCTTTCAGATAGGAGGTGGACAGCATTTCTGGGGATGACCTCCTCTGTTGTCCTCTGGCTTCCTCATGCACATGCACACATGTACACTTACACCTACACACACATGTACATACATAAAAATAATAAAGATAAAAGTTCTAGTCATCACTTTGTTACTCTCTCATCAATACTGCCCACATTATTCAGCTGTGGTTAGCGTTAACAGAAACTTCCCATTGTTCTGAGACTGCCTGCTAGAGTCCTTTCCAAGCTGGGATTCTCTAGCGTCTGAGCCTCTGTCCCAGGCATAGTACTGGGGTCATAATAATTTGGGGCTTTAACCAGCTCATGATTAAACAAGAGTCTGATACCATTTACAGTATGTGTTTACTATCCGAAGAGCTACTCTAGATGTTCAGCAAGAAGATAAGTGATGTGTGGCCCTCGCTTTTGAGGCCTTGTGGTTTCTCCTTCATCATGAGATTGCTATTTTCAGAGGAAGCAAGTGACTTGCTGTTCATGGGGTTGGGAAATAGTTGGTCAGTATTTCATTTTATTGTGTGTGTGTGTGTGTGTGTGTGTGTGTGTGTAATATGTGATGGGAAATCCTTAAAAAAAAAAACCTTCCAGAGATTGGGAAGAAAACTTGAAAAGACACTTAAAAGTAATTTTATATGAAAGAGCCAAAGGAATCAAAGTTGATTTCCCTCCACATTCATTGCCTTTGTGAGACTTAAGGAAGTGCCACAAACAGTGGTTCATCAACCTCCTTTGATTACTCCCATGCTTTGAGAGCCATCTTAAAACGTGTAGTCTCCGAAGCACTCCTCACGAAGCTACTGAGGAACCAGGCCAGTATGTTAATTTTATGTTCAAACACACTCCTGAGGCGAGGCTTTGAGTGGCTGTTCTATTTGTAGGCCTCATCACTGTTTGGTGGAGGGACTTCGACAGTGTCAAGGTCATGGTGGAAGGTGCAGGGAGAAACCAGCCTCAGTATCTGTATGCCTTCCAGCGATGCCCAATATAGTGGCCATTAGTTTCTTAAGTAATTGAGTGGTGATGTCAAAATAAGAAAGGCATTTATTTTTACTTCAGGAGATTTGCTTTAGCAGGAAGCATGATAACAGCTAAGGGACAATATTTTAAAGGCTGACCTGAAAAATAGGATAAAGGGTTGTGTTTTAGGTTCACATGCATCTAGGATCATGTGTTCTCAGTAGGAGGCATCTGGGTGGCTACAGAGAGGAGAAGGGTGGAGATGGAGTGGTGGGGGACCAAAGAATCCTCCCTCCCTCCTATCCCTCCCGGTCAACACCCAGCATGACACTCCCATGCCCTCCCCACATGGCTCCTCCCTCCAAATGCATGGGGCCTTGGTCTGTCCTAAAATAACTTCTAGAAGCAGAACCATGGACAATCCCTACCTTGTTTTCTCTAATCCTGTTTTTTTGCTGTGTCTCTCCAAAATGACCATTTCTTGCTTTTTGGAAATTCGCATTCCTCCAGCTTTTACTACAAATAAAATAGGCACCAATATGTAGTTAGTCTTCTGGATGTGACTTCAGGTTTGACAAGAATTCCCAAATTCACATTTCAAGAAATCTAAACTTTTATCTAAGACAACAAAATAAAAAGAAAAACCAAGGGAAACTTCTTTCTAGGGAAACAAGGTGGGAGCCCAGGAAGGACTGAGACCTATTTGTAGAAGTAGAACCAAGACTGAAAACAAACAAACAAACAAAACAAACAAACAAGGGTTACACCTTAGATTTGGGGAGGAGAACAACAACAGACTCCCACAGGCATTTCACTGAACAACTTTTTTTCCCCCTTATTATTAAACCAATTATATTCTTCAAGATAGATACCTACAATTACAACATGACCTATGTTTTCTCACTAGGTTAAACTTTTTGCATGGTTTGCATTTTTTTTTCCCACCCAAAGCTTTCAAAATCCAGATTCTGAGAGATGAGCCAAAAGTCAGGGAGTGATAACAGACATTAAGTTCAACAGAAGTACTTCAAATTCCTCTGGATGGTTGCCATCCAGCCTGGACCCCAAACCTCCTTGTTGGCTGAGCTCAGAGGTTCTAATGAGTAATTAAACAGCATTAATAGTTCTGCCATTCAAGAGATCAATTAGTGTTAATTAGGCTACAGATGACCTAACAGCCATTCAAGTGTTTAACAATGTCAGATGAAATCAACTTTACAAAAGGAATAGCCCATTTCAGATTGCAAGGCAAAGCAAATAGTTTCTTCTGTTCCCAGGAAACTTGCACATCTAAATCTGACAAGCTCAAATGAGAAACAGCTAAATGGACATTGATTTGTTTGAACCTGTTAATTCTTTTTATGGAAATACTACACAGGTAATTTTCTGAAACTAGTTCCAATAAAGTGAAAAGAAAAATAAAGGAAACCTATTAGATTTCTCGATGCCTTTGTAATGGACTATCATTGTACTTATAAAAATTAATATTTAATTTTTTGATTATGTCATACATGCAGAAGGTACACAATTCAAAAAGCAGAATAAGGTTTGCCAATTGCTTCCCACCATTCTTTCCCAGCCTCCCAGATCATCTCCCCAGATACCAGTAATGTTACAAGGTTCCTCTTGTGTCTTCAGCCACTGATAGTCTCTCTATATATAGATATATTTTAAATGATAACATAAGATACATACTGTTGTGCATTTGGTTTATTTTTTCATTTAGCCATATATTTTGGAGAATGAATATATATATTCTTTTATTTAAATATTTTCTTTACAATTCCATTATAGAAACATTCCAGTTTACTTAACCAGTTTGCTAATGTTGGAAATCTCACATCTATAATTCATTGCTATAATAATGTTGCAATATATAGCTTTTTGAGAGAGATTGTTAAATCTTGCCTAATTGGCTTTTACAGAGGTCATACTAGTTACAGTCTTACCAGCTACCAGACCTCTTGTGTGGAAGAGTAGAGTGACAAATATAAAAGAAGGGGAAATAATTTTAGGATGGTGACACAAAAACATGATCTCAGGCAGAGTTTGTAACTGAGCAAACTCACAGGGAAAACTTAACTGGAGAAGAACACAGATGAAAGGGGAGGTTGCCTTTTGTTAGGGAAATTTTACTGTCAAGGCTATAGGTAAAAAGTTCAAGTAGTAGGTAACTAAGGAACTTAAAAGAGAGAGCACATCTGGTGATTGTTTCTACAGGATAATCATCATAGGAGTTTACACTTTGACAGAGGGTATGGATTTACCCTATCTAAAAAGTACCAGGGAGAAATTGAAAAGAATTCTGCTTGTATTGCATGCAGAGGAGGCACAGAAAAAATATGGCCAGTGTGTCAGTCTTTTAAAAAACAGAACAGCAGAGAAATATATGAAGATAGCATATACAAGATTAATGAGCTGAATTTACTGTTGGGGATTAGCACCATGCCAGCAAGGCAGGTGCAAAGTGGGTTAATAGTTCAACTTTCACTCCTAACACCCTTGGAACAATGAGAAATACAGAATGTTTGGTTTTATCAACCAACAAGTTATTTCTAAACAAGTTAAAAATAATGGCATCCTAAGCCATCAGGGAAATGCAAATTAAAACTACTTTGAGATTCCATCTCACTCCCATCAGAATGGCTATCATCAAGAAAACAAATGACAAATAATGCTAGCAAGGATGCAGAAAGAGGAACCCTTCTACACTGTTGGTGGGAATGTAAACTGGTACAGCCATTGTGGAAGTCAGTGTGGAAGTTCCTGAGACAGTTAAAAATAGATTTACCATATGACCCAGCTATCACACTCCTAGTCATATATCCTAAGGACTCTTCTCATTATCTTAGAGATGCTTGTCAACCATGCTTATTGCTGCTGTATTCACAATAGCTAGGAAATGGAACCAGTCTAGATGTCCCTCAACTGATGAATAGATAACGAAGATGTTATATCTTTATACAATGGAGTTATATTCAGGGGTAAAGAAAAATAAAAATAGTAAATTTGCAGGGAAATGGGTGGATCTGAAAAGGATTATACTAAGTGAGGTAGCCCAGACTCAGAAAGCCAAATGCCACATGTTCTCTCTCATATGTGGATCTTAGCTACAAATATCTAGACTTATATGTGAGTTGGAATAATAATCAGTAGCAGAGGCCAGTAAGCTATAAAGGGGCTATAAAGGAGGGAGGAGAGGGGAGAACTTAATGAGATGGTATTGTATATATGTAAGTAGATGAACAGATTACTGGGGTGCAATGGCCTAAATGAAGTCAGAGGAAGAGATTGAGTAAAAGAAGGGTGGGGGAGGTTTAAGCAAAATTTAAGATGCTATAAATAAGCCATATGGAAACTTACTTTTTTGGATAATGGTTCATCCAGTAGTCATAGATTTTTACTAGAAAAATTTCAGTGCCAGGGATGGGATACCTTCCAGTGAGTTGTTGGCCAGGTAGGTCCCTGATACCCCCAAAACATTACAAGCCATTGCAAAGGCTCTCAGTTTCCCATCAGAAATAGTTGGTCAGACCCTATTGCTGGAGACTCCACAGACTTTGGCTGCAAGGTCACTGAGAAATCAAGCTGGAGCTGAGCTGAAAACCTCCTCCTTGTCGACCAGCTGACAGAAAGCTGGAAAAAGCTACACTGCATGCAGCTCTATAGGAAAGAGAAGTTATCAGCAGTGATAAACAACAGTGAACACTGCAAGCCTTAAGTTTGGCCAGCCAGGCCAAATGAGCCAACAGGTGCAGTAGTGGCGTGTCTATTATGGGGGAAAACAACTGCTCACTAATTGGACTGGAGACCTACTCTATGGGAAGGAATACATGCCCGGTACTAAAAACCTAGTCAAAAGCCTAAGCAGTCATGAACCCCAGTGAAGTAACACCTGCTCTTGTCTGGTTAAATGCTTATATTATGCTCATCAAAAAGCCCTGTAAGCACTTTTCTTAATGTTCATACTCATATATTAATGCTGCTCTCACTTTTGATTAGAGAAGCTTCTCTTTTCAGATGGTGATGACTTCTGGGATGACTCAAAAGGCACCATAGTGCTGAGAAGAAGTGACAGAGGTGGGTTCAGCATTGAAATATATCACACCCTCCAAGGCATAGGGGTCCATTGCAGAAGAGGTGGCAAAAAGAATTTAAGAGCCAAAGGAAGGGTAGGACTGCTTACAATGCAATCTTCCAGACACAATTTGGCTTGGATATCCATGACCTCCCAGTCCCTAGTACTACCTACACAAGACCTTCACAACAGGAGGAAAAGATGATTACATCAAAATAAAAGAGAGCCCAATTGAGAGCAGGGGGGGGGGGGATGTGATGGATAGTGGATTTGTGAAGGGGAAAGTGGGGAAGGGGAGAGAATTAGCATGGTTTATTGTCTATAATTATGGAAGTTGTCGATAAATATTTTTAATTAAAAAAATAAATAATAAAAGCATTCTAGCAGGCACTGAAAATTACCTGGTTTTGCTAAAAAGTACTGAGTCCTCACATGGGCCCACAGGGTCTCTAACATAAAAACAAGATGAAACCCTGGTATATCCACCTTCATTTTGCACATATTGCTTCTATTCTGGTCACCTCCTTCCTTCTATACAGAGGCACATCAATCACTCAGGGTGTACCTATCTAAAACGAATAATACCTAACCTGTCTCTTGAGCCTTCAAAGCTGCAGGTAAAAAGATATGAGTAACTGAGGTATCTTACAGTCAGCCTTTTACAATGTTTATTTCAGGTCCTGAAAAGGCACCTGAAGTTCCCTAGCCATTTTCCTAAGCCTGCAGTTCTCATGGATTCAGGAACCACAGAGCTTCACAGCATAGACCATCCTAGACATGGGAAATTACCCAAGAGGGTAAGACTGCACCCTGCAGCATAAGTAATCCTCTCCTGAGAGCCAGCTTGTCCCTTCAAGCCATAAGGACTTCTCTAGACCAGTTCTGCAGAGAGCCAGAACTGAGTCAGTGATCAAGGAGACCAAATCCTGACTGGGTCTGATCATATCTCTTGCCACCACCCCAACTCCTCCTTTTATTTAAGTCTAAAGCTCATGCTAGTACCCTGAAGATCAACTTGAGGTCCCTGGACCCCTTTATCTGTCTTCCTAAACCTCATTGATCATATCTCACTGTCTGCTTTGTCATCATAGGTAGTCTCTATTTGGCATTATTAGGACAAGTGGCAAAATTAGCCTTGTTTGGACTGGCACCACCAGAACATTTGCCTTAAAACTCTGGTTACAATATCTCATTGTTTAATTTACATTCCTACTTATTGAAGGTTAAGCTTCTTTTTCTTGAAATGCTCAAAATCTTCCCTATTGGATTTTTAGGGTTTTTTTTTTTTCCTCCTTACTGATTTTTAGGAGCTATTTGCGAGATGCATTGTAAATACAAAATGTTTAAATTCTACCAGTAACTTGTTTACATAATTCTTTTTAAATAAATATTTTATTTACTTATTTGAGAAAGAGAGAGCGAAAGAGAGGGAATGGGCATGCCATGGCCTCTAGCCATTGCAAATGAACCCTGGGTGCATGCTCCACCTTATGCATCTGGCTTACCTGGGCCCTGGGGAATCAAACTTGGGTCCTTAGGCTTTGTAGGAAAGCAACTTAACCACTGAGCAATCTCTCCATAATTCTTGTACATTTAGGTTTATTCTCCAAAAATTTTATCTTTGTTGGTATTGCCATTGTAAATAGGATCTATTCTTTCATTATAACAAATTGAAATTGAACAAACTTATTTATACTTAATATTTAGTGAATATTTTTACTGCTTATTTTAGCTTTTGCAGATTCTCTTAGATTTTCAATTTAAAAATAATATACTCTTCAAAGAATACTATTGTCTCCATTAAGTAGTTAAGTAGTAGTAACTGTGGACATCTTGGCTTTTCTAATTCTTAAGGAATGTTTTTTCTTTAAACATTTTATATAGTGGCTGTATCTATCCATATATACATAAAGATCATATCCATTTTCTCACATTTATTAAATATCCTTCCATAATCATTCTACTGGCTTAATTATGAGTAGATATTGAATTTCATCAGATGACTTTCATTACTCATGGATATGATCATATGAGTTTTATATTAGAAGATGTCTTACTATTGAGCCATTGTTACACTCAATTATTTAAACTACTAAGGTTTGTTTGTATGGTGATGGGGATCAAACCTAGAGCCTTGTGCATGTTAGGGTACTCTGCCACTGAGCTACATCTTCAGTCCTAATACCATGGTTTTAATAATACCACAGTTTTAAAAGTCAATTATATAAGAAGCCTCTCAGTGGAATTTCAAAATGTTAGATTCATCTAGGAGAGACAATGCTATTTTCACACATGATCTGCTTTAAATTATATTTATGACATACAAAATGAATTAAGTGGAGTCACCTTCTGAATGGCCCAGGAAAGCAGGTGAGATAAAGCAAGAGATGGGTTTTTCCAGGAAGGAAGTTTGAGGAGTATGTACCTGTCTCTGAGTTAGGTGACTCTTCATAGCACCATTGTCTATTTTTCTAAGAAGAATCAAATAAGAGTTTGGGCTTCCATATACCTCCCAACAGTATTCTCTATTCTCCATATGACAAGTGCTTTTCAAATATGGTGTGCTATAATTATTTTCTTATTAGTATTCCTTTCTTTTTCTTGATACTATTGTATCTACACATTTTCTTCTGCCTGAGATAATTATTATCACCAACTATAGAATAGAAATTGTTGCCGGGCATGGTGGCGCGCGCCTTTAATCCCAGCACTCGGGAGGCAGAGGTAGGAGGATTGCCGTGAGTTCGAGGCCACCCTGAGACTCCATAGTGAATTCCAGGTCAGCGAGACCCTACATAGAAAAACCAAAAAAAAAAAAGAATAAAAATTGTTATAGCTAAAATAAGTACTCGTTAAAAATGAGAAGCCCTTGGAAATGCTGAGTTCATTTGGAAGGAATGTGAAAGTCTCCTGAGGAGACTGACCAGAGGGAAGGGAGCCAGGTCACGGGAGCACCTGAGTCTAGTTAGATCATTTGTGAAGACACAGTGATTGGAGGCAGCTAAGGGTACCATCTCCAGAGTTCTGATGAGCTGTGTTTCATGTGGGGGTCAGCAGAGTCCTGGTGAAGAAGTTTAGCAGTGTAGAATAGCTTCTCCCAGGCCTTGTGAGTGCCGTGGTCTGCTCATGGTCTGAATTTGTCTTCCAAGGGTTCACACTTTGGGAAACTGGTCTTCAGTGTAGCAATACTGAAAGGTGGGATTATGAAGAGGTAGGGACAAGAGAGAGAGCATTATGTCAGTTGGATGTGTGCCTTTGGGAGAGCTTGTGGGATCCCTAGTCAGTCTTCTTCTTGCTTCCTGTTTTGTAATGTGATCTTGCCCTCTAGCACCAGCTCCTGCATTCTGCCTTAAGTTCCTGACCAGATTGGAGCTGCTGCCTGTATCATACACCAGAATCTCTGGAACTGTGAGCTAAGTAAGCCTCTTATTTATAATGTCAGCTTGCTTGAGGCATTCTGTTATACTAATGAAAACCAGACTAAATCAGTAACCACAGAGGAATTGGGAAGGCGAGCAAGAGTGCTGCTTCCATGGTGAACCTGACAATCAGCGCCAGGGTGAAGGAGACAGATGCTGAGGACACTCAACACCTACCAAAGCAGAGATCCAGAGGCTCCTAAGAGCTCATCACTGAAGTAGACTTAAAACTCACCCACCATAGCTCAGGGAATTTGGGAGAAGAGGGGCAGAAAGATTGTAAGAGCTACAGGTTAAGGTGTTTTCCTGTGACGCCAAAGGACCCAGGTTTGATTCTCCAGGACCAAAGTAAGCCAGATGCACAAGTGGCACATGCATCTGGAGTTTGTTTGCAGTGGCTAGAGGCCCTGGCATGCCCGTTCTCTCTCTGTCTTCCTCTTTCTCTCTCTCTCTCTCTCTTTCTCTGCTTGCAAATAAAATAAAATCTTACAAAAATTATTTAAGTTAGCATACAAAATAATAGGTTTCACCACAGCATTTTCATACACATAGGTCATGTTACTTTGTTCTTTGCACCCCTCCCTCACTGTCTTATCCCGTCCTTCTTGCCAGCCCCTATTGTGTTTGTGATTTTAAATGACACTGGTCCTTGTACAGTAATGGTCACTTCTTAGCTTCGTCATTAGTTTCTTGCTTAATGGAACCTCTTACCCACAGTCTTCCTTCTTGTCTTGGGAATCCAAGGTGATCCTCCTGATAGTTCTGATTCATTTGGCTTAAGTCAATTTAAAAAGTGCAGGGAATCTAGAAAACCTGAAAAGCTGAATACTAGCTTCCCTGGACCTCCTTCTAGTCACATTGTTTGGTACTGTTGTTCATGTGATCGAGCTCTTATAAGAGAGAGGTAAATTAAGAACAGCAGGAGAGCCGGGCGTGGTGGCACACTAGGGAGGCAGAGGTAGGAGGATCGCTGTGAGTTCGAGGCCACCCTGAGGATACATTATGAATTCCAGGTAAGCCTGAACTAGTGTGAGACCTTACCTCAAAAAAAAAAAAAAAAAAGAGCAGGAAACTCAAAGCTATGCTTCCTAAGACCAAGGGACGATATGGTTGATATAATCTTGTTTTAAGGCATAACTGTATAACCAGTGCTAACAGAGGTGCAATATGTTAACTGATACACACGAAAAGAAAAATGCTTGGCACTACACATGTATGTGGGAGAGTTGCAGCTGTCTGACTTCTCAGTGGCTTCTTTCTTAACTACAGTGGGCAGGCTCAAGTATCTTTCCCACTGTGATTTCTTTCTGCCTCAACCACTGCAGTAGTGTCTGGTGCAGCTCTCACATCAGGAAGTCTTGAACTTGGGGCAGGACTGTCCTGGTGACTGCTGTGGGTTTTGCTAGGACTGCATTTTAAAAGGGCTAACATCCACGTGCCTGGTACTTTACACAAACTGCCACTTCTCATCCTCACCAGAACCATATCAGATTGATGTTATTTATCATCCCCTTTCCAGAAATAAGAAAACCGAGGCTTACAGATATGGAGCAGAGATGAAGTTCAAGCCCCATTCTGTCAAAATCCAAAAGCCACAGCAGACCCATCCTATCATATCACATTAGCAGCTTGATTTGAGAGACTTGTATTTTACTTCTAAATACCAGCGGAACATTTAATAGAATTTTTGGCACCTTATTAGTTTTGTTCCACAAATAAAATTTTATATCATCACAAACTGGTTCAGATTTAAAAATACAGTTAGACCCACTAGGAAGGATAAGGCCTCTTTGTTCTTTTGAGCTCGGTGGGGAGGCAAAAGTCTGCCTTCATCTCCATTCTAATTATCCAAAACCTCTTATCTACAGTGTCACAGTTCATAATAATTAATTGTCATGCCAGAGGCATTGTGACATGCTTGATGGAGTCCTGGTGTGCTATGTACACAGCGTAATTAGCAATCATTAGTGATGGGGACAGAAAGTTCCTGGTGTTTCATGCAAACCTTCATTTGGTTAAGTTTATCTCTGTGTTCTTTGCACACGAATATATTTTAGCAAATCAACTGCTTTATGAGGGGTTGAAGTAGAGGCATCAGGATGAGAACAGTGTCTTTCTTCTTTTCTATTTGGATAATGAGCTTCTCTTCCAATAATTTGCATATAGAATTCCTTCTGACCATTAGTTTGTATCATTAGCTTTAAATACAAATAATGTTAAGTATTGCTGAATTCAGTTACAAATGTAAAGCGTCAAGAGCCTGAGTGTCTAGAAGTAGAAACCTGGAAAGAGCAGGAAGACTTTGACTGTAGGTGTGCTGCCCTCCAGAGTGCCCTGGACCTGTCAGATTCTGACCCTTTGCAAAGGTTGTGCCTGCCATCCCCATCCCCTGTCTGCAGCCAAGACAATTGAACTGACTTGCACTTTAGAGGTGACAGAGAATGACCTGTGCTTAGAGATGACAAAGACTAGGTCAATAATGGAATTTTTTAAATGGAAAAAAGACAAGCAAAAAGCAGCTTAACTTTTGAGATCTTTCCTCAGAAAAAAAGAAGGCAAGCAGCTGAAAGAACATCAGACTGACTTTAAAATAGCCTGTTCATTTCAGCCCATTTGTAGGAGTGTATGGTTAAGTTCAAGAGTGTTAGTTTCTATGTGCCAGAGAGCTGATAGGAATCGCATAGCTGTAGAAAGACAGATCCCAAGGATGTCAGTGTACCTCTAGTCCTCATGTGCTTATAAAAAAGCGCATCTCAATAAGGCCAGGCGTGGTGGTGCACACGTTTACTTCCAGCATGGAGGAGGCAGAGGTAGGAGAATGGCTGTGAGTTTGAAACCAGCCAGGGACCACACAGTGAGCTCCAAGTCAGCCTAGGCTAAAGTAAGACCCTACCTCAAAAAACAAAACAAAAAAGTGCATCTCAGCTTATTTGAGGGGCAGGTTGATAACATGGGCCAATCCCACCCCAAAACCTGAGGAGGAGAGAGTGAGTTGAGGCACTGTCTACTGTGTGAAAGTTGGCATGAAGTCAGACAAGCCACAGGCATCTTGGGGAAACTGAGTCTGATCACTGGAATCTCAGGGGAGTCCTCATGGTGGCCAACTCCCCCTCCCCAGATATGGATATATCACAGTTAACCTATAGCTGAGAAGGGAACGGGCAATCTCTACTGTCCCTTTCTTCAGCATGCCCATACACTACTGGGTTTCCATCCCACAGGGCCCTGGCCATCCCAGCATAGTTTTATGCACAAGTGAAGGAGGATCAAAGACATAGGAGGAATTCAGGCTTCAGGAAGTTAAAGAAATAGTGGTGGGTTGCGAGCCTCCACTCTGACGGGGTGCTCCTTGAGCATTGATGGGAGTCAGGAAGCCGCTGCAGCAGCCGCAGGACAGAAGGCTTGGGGACCTACCTGCTGCAGGATGCCCCCCTTTCAGTGGGGATGGCAGGACTTGCACTTCATTTGCCATAGCTCCTGTGTGCCAGTGCTCTGCTCTGGAGTGCCAGCTGTGGCTGCCCCACCTCACTCTGGCTTTATATTGGCAGGGGTGGGGCCCCTTGAGGGCATTGCTGAGCAGCAACACAGGGCTTGTCACAACTCCCCAGAAACCTGCATCTCCTTGACAAACTTTCTCTTTAAAGAAAACTTTCTCTTTCTTTTCTCCTTCATCTGGGAAGACAAAGTACATGTCTCCAGGACGGAGAAAGTTCATACTTCCTTGTCCAAGGAGAAGTGAAAGGATAATCTGGTGGATTTCTTTTTAATGTCAACTATTCTTCCTTCCAATAAGTGTGTGCACAGTGAGACCACCTCTTGCTTGAAGACATCTGTGGTAATTCTGGAGAGACTATTACAAGTGGGCATTCTTGTTCCAGGTTGTGCAATTATAAGCGTTTATACTAAAAAATAATCTTATATATTGTTGCAGATAATGCAGAAAAGTAAAGGCACTTTAGAAGTTAGGTTAGTAGTTTCCAATAAAATTCAACACACACGTAATATATGTAGTATGACTAATTATCTGATTGCTGGGAATTTTCCCAAGAGAAATAAATTTGTGCACATAAAACCTTCATGTATGATTTCCTTGTAAGGATGATGATGATCACATATTCCTTTTGTTTTCTCCTTTTCTTTCCTTTCCTTTCCTCTTTCTTCTTTTCTTTCTTGTTTCCTTCTTTCTTCCTTTGCTTCCTTCCTTTGTTTCTTTCTTTCATCTTGGTTTTAATGGACTAAACATTAAGATTTCAAAATGCAGATGTTTGGGCTGGAGAGATGGCTTAGTGGTTTAGGCGCTTGCCTGTGAAGCCTAAGGACCCAGGTACAATTCCCCACTAGCCATGTAAAGCCACATGCACAAAGTGGCACGTGCCTCTATCTGCCTCTCTCTCTCATAAATAAATAAATAATATATAAAAAATATCTCCCGGGCTGGAGAGATGGCTTAGCGGTTAAGCACTTGCCTGTGAAGCCTAAGGACCCCAGTTCAAGGCTCGATTCCCCAGGACCCATGTTAGCCAGATGCACAAGGGGGCATACACATCTGGAGTTCGTTTGCAGTGGCTGGAAGCCCTGGCATGCCCATTCTCTCTCTCTCTCTCTCTCTCTGCCTCTCTCTCTCTCTGTCACTCTCAAATAAATAAATAAAAATGAACAAAAAAATAATAAAAAAATATCTCCCAAGGAAATCAAGACAATTTACAAGTAGGGATACAGAATAGAATACAATTCTTAGGAAGTACCAGCATGTAGAATATATAAATAGTTCTTACAACAAAATTCAGAGTGCAGGGTACTGACAGCACAGAAGCACCTCACATGATAGTCAACATCACTAGTCATTAGGAAAATGCAAGTTAAAAGTATGATGGGGGACGAAGGAGATGGCTCAGAGGGTAAGAGTACTCGTTGTGCAGGCACGAGGACCCAAGTCCCATTCCTGGCACACACACAGAAAGCCAGGCAGGCCATGCATGCCTGTGCCTCCTGTACTGAGGGGAAGCAGAGACAGCAGGGTCACTGGGGCTCGCTAGTCATCCAGTCTAACTGAAAAATGGCAGGCTCCAGGTTCAATGAGAGATTTTCTTTCAGGGAAGAAAGGTGGAAGAGGGATCAAAGATAACGTGGTGTTCTTGGACCTCTGCATGTGTGCAAATGGGGCATGCATCTGCACACACATACACATACCACACACACACAGAGACACAACCGCCATAACATATAACACATAGAACACCCCCCCAAAATAGAAATAAACAAACAAGCAAAGACTATGGTGAAGGCTGGAGATGTAGCTCAGTCAATGAAGTACTTAGCTAGCATGCACAAAGCCCATACCCATCCCTGGTACCACATACAGCCAGGTGTAGTGGGCACATGCCTATAATCTCAACACTCAGGAGGCGGAGGCAACAGGATCATAGTTCATCTTCAGCTACATAGTGAGTTTGAGGCCAACCTCGGATAAATGAAAACCCTGTCTCAAAAAGCTATGATAAATTATGACTACATATGTATTAGAATGCTTCAACTAAAAAAAAATGAAAATACAGGGCTGGAGAGATGGCTTAGTGATTAAGCCCTTGCCTGTGAAGCCTGAGGACCCTGGTTTGAGGCTCGATTCCCCAGGACCCACGTTAGCCAGACGCACAAGGGGGCACATGCATCTGGAGTTTGTTTAGAGTGGTTGGAGGCCCTGGCGCGCTGATTCTTTCTCTTTCTCTGCCTCTTTCTCTCTCTCTCTGTCTCTCTCAAATAAATAAAAATAAAAAAATACTTTAAAAAATGAAACTACAAAATATTAGTGAACTCTCATACATCATTGCAAAGAATGCAAGAAAGTAAAGCCACTTTAGAACTCAGTTTCCGATAAAATTCAACATATATTTAGTATATGTAGTTTGGCTAGTAATCCAATTACTAGGAATTTTCTTAAGAGAAACATTTGGTGATAACTGCGGAGATAGTCAAAACTCACTAAGGTGCTGAGAATAAGTCACTGTTGAGTGCTCAGCACTAAACAGATCATCTATATCACCCCCTTTCAGGGAACACTGAGGAACAGAGCAGAAAGAAGACAAGAGTCTGGGGGTGAGGAGTGCTGTGGAATGTGGTCTTCCAGACAAGGCATGGTCATTGCATTCATAACCTCATAGCAGCTATGGCTAGCTGCACAGCATTGCCATCAATACTCTGTCGTAGAGGGTGGAGGAGGGCATGACGTTCCCATCCTCCCTTCAGGAGTTATTGGCAGTGAATGGCTGCTGGGGTAGGGGGGAAGATGTTTTTCTTTAATAGTGTAGCCATTGGCAATTTGCCCATGCTCCTGAAAAATAACAACACAAACAAGAAAACATTCATGCTCATGCAAGCAGCCCTAAACTCAGTGGGTCTCTCTTTCTCTCTCTCTCTCTCTCTTCTCTCTCTCTCTCTCTCTCTCACTCACTCACACACACCCACAGAAAGAGAGAGAGAGAGAAATCAGAGTGGAGAAGACCTTGCTGGGAGGAATCAGGGGTGCAGTGGGGGGAAAAAAGAGGAAAAAGAGAAAGTAATGGAAGGTGATTATGATCAAAATATTAAACATTATATACATGTATAAAAATTGTCAATAAAAACCTGTGAACAAATGCTTATAATAGCTCTATAAATGTCAAAAGTTAGAAACAGGGGCTGGAGAAATTGCTCAGTGGCTAAAGTGTTTGCCTGTAAAGCCTAATGACCTGAGTTCAATTCCCCAGTACCCACATAAAGCCAGATGCACAGTAGCACATGCATCTGAAGTTCGTTTGCAGAGGCTGGAAGCCCTGGTGCATCTATATTCTCTATTTCTCTGTCTCTCTGCTTGCAAATAAATAAAAGTATTTATTTTAAAAAGTTAGAAACAACTCGAAAGCCCATCAATTGTTGGATGGATGAGCAGATTGTGGTGTGCACATAGTAAAACATAACTCAGCAGTAGAAAAGAAGAAATGTAGGACTCTCAAGAGCATTATGCTAAGTGAGATACCTCAGAATATAAAAAAGAATGAAACAAAACACAAGCTACTTGGTGTGCAGTTTCATATACAGGCTGGATATGGTGGTCCGTACCTCCTAGCACTAAGGAGGCTGAGGCAGGAGGACTGGTGAAACAATTCAGTAGGACCCTATCTCAAGAGAAAAAAATAAAAAGAGCTGGGATATAGCTCAGTGGTAGAGAACTTGTACTTTTACACTGCCTAGTAGGCAGAAGGCCCTGGGTTCAATCAACAGTATGGTGGGGGAAAAAAGGAGGGGAAGATGAAATTATAGGGACAAAAATCTAATCAGTGACTCCTAACAAGGGAGAGAGAGGTTCAGCCACAAAGGAGCAGGGAGGGCTTTTGGGGTTGATGAAACTGTGCTGTGTCTTGACTGTAGTGGTCATTATATGACTGACAGATCATATATACATTATATGTGTGGATTGGATTGCTCACAAAATATATCTCAAACTGCTTGTTAAATAAATTGATGAAAATAGTGTACTCTAAATGTTGAGGAGTTGTTTATTCGTAGGTATATTACCTGTTAGTTTTAAAAATCTTCTTTCAGAAATTCTGTATTAACTTTTTGGGGAGGGTTCATAGGTTTTATTTATTTATTTATGAGAGTAAGAGAGAGAGAGAGAATGGGCACCTCAGGGCTTCTAGCCGCTGCAAATGAACTCTAGACGTACATGCCACCATGTGCATCTGGCTTATGTGGGCTCTGGGGAGTAGAACCTAGGTCCTTGGGCTTCATAGGCAAGCGCCTTAAGTGCTAAGCCATTTCTCCAGCCCTGTATTAACTTTTTAAATAAATAAAACCTATTGCAATGGGTTTTAAAAAACACGTTAAAATTTAAGACAGATAGGTTCATGCTATGGGAGCAAAGAGAAGAGAACATCCATTTCACCCACCAAAAATAACTTAGTGAGTGGCTCTTCCTGAACAACTCAGTTTTAGGAGCCATTGTCTAGGGGTGACACAGCCCCATGCTTACAGTCAGAGAATCTCATTCTCCCAAGGGGGACATAGATAAGGTGAGGTGGCTAAGAAGATCCTGCTCTGGCTGACATAGTTTACTGTGCTGTTGTCCAAAGAAGATTTCTGTGGTGATGGAAATAGTAGTGTCTGGTTTGACTCATATGGAACCTTCAAGCCACACATTGACTTGAGCTTTTGAAATATGAGTGGATCAACTGAGTAACTGAAGTTTTAAAATATTTTTATTTATTTATTTATTTGTAAGCAGAGAGAGATAGAAGAGAGACAGACAGAGAGAATGGGAATACCAGGGCCTCCAGCTGCTGCAAATGGACTCCAGATGTATGTGCTACTTTGTGCATATGGCTTCACATGGGTCCTGGGAAATTGAATTCAGGTTGTTAGCCTTTGCAGACAAGTGCCTTAGCTGATGAGCTATCTCCTTAGCCCTGAGTAACTAAAATTTTAATTTTACTTACCCAAATAAATACCCATGATCAACTTACAGTGGGGTTAAATTTTGACAAAATCATAAATTGAAAATATCAAGTGAAAATGCATTTCTGAACACCATAGCTTAGTTGAGCTTACCTTAATGGTACTCAGAACGGGGCTGGAGAGATGGCTTAATGGTTAAGGCATTTGCCTGCAAAGCCAAAGGATCCCGCTTCGATTCTCCAGGACCCACATTATCCAGATGCACAGGGGACACATGCGTCTGGAATTCATTTGTGGTGGCTGAGGCCCTGGTGCACCCCCCCCCCAGCCTCAAATATTATTCTCTCAAATAAATAAATAAATAAATAAAATATTTTTAAAGAAAAGGTGCTCAGATACTTACATTGGGCAAAATCATTGAACACATGTGCTCTTCTATCATAAAATGTTGAATGTCTCATGTAATTCATTGAAAACAGAATTGAATGGGCATATACTTATACTTTGTAAAGTTGAGAAGTTGTAAGTTGAACCACTGTAAATTGACTATTGTAGTATTGATTGAATTAAACATAATTACATATTGATATATGTAGGTTGGGGCTACGGAGTTGACTGGCATAGGCCTGTAGTATGAAACCTAGATGTGTGACTGGTGTTGCCCTCTCTATCTGCAGTTTGCAGAAGGTAAGGAGAAAACCCAAAGCAGCTGCCCCTTAGGAGAGTCTGTTACTAGGACAGCCAATTGATGAGGAGGAATGAGCATTTGAAACAGAACATAGCATGTGTCTAAGCAAGGAAGGCTTCTTCGGAGCAGATGCTTGTAGATTTGACCCTGAAACAATGTTAAACTAGCTTCCTTTTCACATTCTCAAGCAGTCCTCAGTACACAGATGGATGCTGTGAGCCTGCGAATTTACTTGGTGACACTTCCTGAACTTTTCTCCATCGTGGAAGCCCTTGCTCCCATATCCTTGAATAACAACCCCTAGAATGCATGCTCTGGAAATCCCAGTTGGAAAACCTATCAGAGGTTAAGGGAGAGATGGTGTCTGGGAGACGATGGCAAAGAAAAGCAGCGAAGGCAATATGGAGGCTACAAAGGAACGGCACCCACGGGACATCCCCCTTCTCCCTCAACTCTGCCCTGGGGCATTGGCCACGGCCATCACTGACTGCAGGTGAGGCATCCCTAATCTGAAAATCTGAAACCTGAAACGCTTCAAATCTTAAATGTTTTTAAGGCTAATGTGGCCCACATGGAAAATCCCACATCCTGACTGCTGGTGGTTGAGCATATTCAGACTTTGTTTCATGTACAAAATTGTAAAGTGCTGTATAAGGCGAACTTGACTATTTTTATAAGGTATATATGAAACACAAATGGGTTTCATGTTTAGACTTCGATCTCATTGCAAAGAAATCTCATTATCTATATGTAAATATCCCATAATATTAAAAGTCATGAAATAAACATCTTTGGTCTGTAATAGGTAACACAACCACTTGATTTTTTCTTTCTCTCCAAATGGAAAATATCTAAAAGTTTATATCAGGACTATAAAAAGGGAGTTATAAAAGTGTGTCATAACCTACATAGAGACAAACCGCCTGTCTGACTGTAAAACCATGACAGAATGGATAAAAGTGAAAACGAGGCCGCCGTGTCTTGCTTTCTGGGTGGCCTCTTTCTCCTCTCTTCCCTGTTCTGCCACCGACTCTTCCTTCCACTACGGAGGAAAGATGACAGACACGGCACCCACCCTGGTTCTAATTACCTTGTGCATGATTACGACCATGAGGCAGCGTCCTTGCGCTCCCTTTATATTCGTCATCAAAAACCAGGCCGACTTTGCAGTCTGTGAGTTAAATGGAGCCTGCATTATTTACTTTGGAGATGGACTAGAACTTCCATCAGGATGAAAGTCTGCCCGAAGAAAGGCAGCATGTTATTACCCTTTGAATGGACTTATAAACCTCCCTTTAAAAGAGGCTCTGGTCTACTTAACTCCAGTGGGAGACTGTCCTGTTAAGTCTGAAGAATTTGGAATTGTGCTTTGTAATGCTAAAAGCCTGGTAGTAAAGTACTTTCTCACGATCCTGAGCATGGCAGACAACTTTCTGACATTTAAATGAGAGAATGATTAAAGATTAACGACATGAATCATGCTTCACTTTCATCGCAGGACTTCCTTCTTTTGTGCATGTGGTGACTTCTCTGTTCTCATGTGCTCATACGTTTGCAGTGTGCATCTCATTTTTATGTTTTGCTTTTTTATGACATTAGTTACATTAGTTACAAATTCTGAAAGTGCGAGAAATTTGTGTCAGAAATCTCAGGCAGGAAAACCACTCAAGAGGGTGGTGCCTGTCCTGTGTTTGGAAAGGAAGCCCCTTGTACGGACTGCCTCTTGCTTTGTGAGATGCCGGGGCTTCCAGGGTCTGTCTGTTTTTATTTATTATTATCATTTTAAAATATATTATTTATGGGCTGGAGAGATGGCTTAGTGGTTAAGCGCTTGCCTGTGAAGCCTAAGGACCCCGGTTCGAGGCTCAACTCCCCAGGACCCACGTTAGCCAGATGCACAAGGGGGCACACGCGTCTGGAGTTCGTTTGCAGTGGCTGGAGGCCCTGGCGTGCCCATTCTCTCTCCCTCTCTCTATCTGCCTCTTTCTCTCTCTGTCTGTCGCTCTCAAATAAATAAATGAAAATAACAAAAAAAATTAAAAAGTAAAATAAAATAAAATATATTATTTATTTGCAAGGAGAAAGAGAGAAAGAGAATGAATAGGCACACCAGGGTCTCTTGCTGCTATAACTGAATTCCAGGTACATGTGTCACTTTGTGCATCTTGTTTTATATGGGTATTGGGGAATGGAACCACAACCAACCCAGGCCAGCAGGCTTTGCAAGCAAATACCTTTAACTACTGAGCCATCTCCCCAGTCCTGTTTGTTCTTAGATGCCATCTTTCTCCCCTAAACTTTGGGATTTTCCTTTCTTCCAAAGACATTTTTAATTCTCAGTATTATTTTTGTTTGCTGTTTGTATTTTGTGTTTATTTTTGAGGAAGGGTCTCGCTCTAACCAAGGCTGACCTGAAACTCACTCTGTAAGCCAGCCTGGCCTTGAATTCTTGGCATTTCTCCTACCTCAGGCTCTTGTGGGCCGAAATCACAGGCTTGTGCCACTACTTCGCGTTCTCAATAGTCTTAGTTCAAAAGTTTCGTTATCTTCTCTCTCTGTTTGCTGGACCTGAGCAAAGAGTCCACTAGTAATTTGGATGCATATGTGAGGACCTTCCCTCTCAGTTATCACATGGAAGGCACCTTTGCATACTGGGGATTTCCCCAGCAAGAAAACTAGTCTCAGTCCTGTGTGCAGGAATGGCATATAAACATAGTTTTGAAGCTAGCCAATCTTGATAAGGTAAGCAATCAGGAGTATATATTTTTTCTTGTCTTGGGGCCTTAAAGTTTTAGTGGTGGTGTAAAAGTCAAGATGCAAATAATTTTAAGTAGAAGATAACAATAGTTTGCTTGTTTATAGAAATTATCTTGAGAAGATAGGTAAAAATACAAATTTCTGCAATCCTTTACTTGTCCGTCCCCTATAAAGACTTTATAGGTGGATAAAGGCCATAAGATGAGATGTAGAAAAACAAGTTATTGTAAAACAAAACAGCATGGCAGGGAGATGATTAGAGCTGGAATTAGTCCATTGTTGGTCCACTGTTCATTACTGTCCAGGAGTTTGAGACATCCATCAAGCATTTGAAAAGTCATGCTAGGGATACACAAAACACACCATAAACAGAACAGCCAGAGAGCAACACACTGAGTGGTGGATGACAATGATTACTTCTATGTGGACCAGAGACAGTATGCCTTTCCTATGGGTTAAAAAGGCTCAGGTACCAAGGACTGAATGTTCCAATGGTAGACAGACGGGAGAAGAGAGAGTAGGGAGAGAGGGAGAGAAGAGAGAAGGGAGGGAGTGGTTGCCAGATACTGGCTTTTTGTGGGACAGCATCTGCTACACCTGTGGCTTCCTCCTATCCTACCTTCTTTTCCCATTAAAGGGAAAACTAGAGGGCTACAGAGATGGCTTAGCAGTTAAGGTGCTTGCCTTCGAAGCCTAAGGATCCAGGTCCGACTCCCCAGAACTCAAGTAAGCCAGATGCACAAGGCAGCACATGCATCTGGAGTTTGTTTGCAGATGCTAGAGGCCCTGGCATGCCCATTCTCTTTATCTCTCTCTGGTAAATGAATAAAAATTAAAAAAAAAAAAACCTTAGAGCTGGAAATTGACATGAAGACATTTTGTGCAAATATTTTCACCTAATGTTTGCTGTTTTTTGTCCATATCTGTTTACATAGTGCTTTGATTTTAGACTTTGTTCTTTATTTTCTTTGTTGTTTTTCTACCACATGTGCTTTTGGTGGGCTATGAGGAATGGTGGTAAGATTAGGGTGTAACTTCATGGAGAAAACATTCTCTTAGACTTGGGTTTAACAGACATGTAGATTCTGGGCTGAGGAGATGGCTTAGTGGTTAAGAGTGCTTGCCACTTAAGAATGAGAGCCTGGAAAGCTCCACCCGCCCCCCCCCCAACCCACATAAAAACCTGGGCATGGCTGGGGGTGGTGGCTTACCTCTGTCATCCCCGCACTCCAGAGGCTGAGGTAGAAGATTACTGTGAATTCCATGGCAGCCTGGGCTAGAGTGAGACCCTGCCTCAACAAGACAAAAAGACAAAACAAAACCAGACAAAACAAAAGCTGGGTATGGCCTCACAGTTTGTAAACCCAATCAGCACTGGGTGGCAGGGGTAGGGAGGTGGGGGGAGTGGGGTGGATAGAGATTAGAGAGTCACTAGGGTTTGCTGACCATGCAAGAGCAGTTCCAGATTGAGGGAGGAATCCTGTCTCAAGGAAGTTTGTGGACGACAAATAGAGAAAGGCACCCAAAGTTTTCTTCTGACCTCCACATGCACATGCATGACGTGTGTGTATCTGAACACGCAATTGCATACACCACACACGATACACCAGAACATACATCCTACCCACACATGAGAGCGAGCGAGAGAGAAAGAGAAAGCCAGATGTGGAAGCTTTCTTGGTGTTTTGGGAGTCAGGTGGATTTGTGAGTCTGGGGATCCGGGTCATGAATGGGCCACCGTGGTCCTGACGTGGTAAGTCCTGCTCCTCTGAAGTCCTGCTCTACTGCTGGGGACACCTTCCCATTCACCCACCTTTTTCAAATACCTATTGTGTATCTCTTTATTGGAAAACCCTGTGTTAAGTCTCCCACTAATTAATCATGTAATTTAACTTCTCTGAAGATTTTTACATATTAATTTTTTTAATTGAAATTTATTTTTATTTTAGACAGAGAGGGAGAGAGAAAGAGAGAAGGAGAGAATGGGTTTGCCAGGGCCTCTATCCACTAAAAATGGACTCCAGATGCATGTGCCACCTTGTGCATCTGGCTTATGTGGGACCTGGAGAATCGACCCTAAGTCCCTAGGCTTCACAGGCAAGCGCCTTAACCACTAAGTCATCTCTCCAGCCCCAATGTTAATTTGTTAACCGGGGAATGTAGTCATATAATTCAAAACTCAAAAAGTAAAGAAAGGATTTAGAGCGAAAAATTATGTGCCTCTCTCTACCTCCAGATTCCCTCCTCTGAGTACAATTATTACTTTACCTAAGATATTTCATACACTCAGGAGAAATTTTTACGTTTTCCTGTGGTTACAACACATCTGGTAATTGTACATTCATTTCATGTACCTAACTTTTGTCCACCCACAGATTATCTTGAAGATAGTTCTCACACTAGACAATGGTTTTGCTCTTAGTGTATGGAGCAGATTTTACTAGTGCCTGTCTCATGAAGAATTAGGTGGGTTTTTTAAAACCAGTTTCAAAAAATAAAAAGCTGCAGTGATTAAGTCTGTGTTGTGCCCATTGCTGTGCCATGTTACCTGTAAGAAGTCCTAGAAGTAGACTGCTGGACCAAGAGGTGTGTGTGTTATGTCATAACGTTGCCAAATTGCTTTCCACAGGCCAGAAATAAATGCGTGCCTTTGCCTCTACAGCTTTGCCTATATGCCACCTTTTGCTTTCTTTCAAGTTGATATGTGAACAATATGCAGTAAGTTTAATGTTTTGATTTAATTTCTCACTCTGAGGTTGAACATCTTTTTTTTTTTGAGGCAAGCTCAAAAGACTGGCCTTTTTATGAGAGAGAGAGAGAAAGAGAGAGAGAAAGGATTGGCATGCCAGGGCCTCCAGTCACTGTAATCAAACTCCAAATGCATGTGCACATGTACGACCTTGTGTGCTTTTGTCACCTTGTGGTCTGGGTTGTGTACGACCTGGAAAGTCAAACGTGAGTCCATAGGCTTCTCAGGCAAGCAGCCTTAACCGCCCAGCCATCTCCCCAGCTCAAGGCTGAATATCTTTTTTAAAAAAATATTTATTTATTTATTTATTTGAGAGCGGCAGACAGAGAGAAAGAGGCAGAAAGAAAATGGGCATGCCAGGGCTTCCAGCCACTGCAAACCTACTCCAGATGCGTGTGCCCCCTTATGCATCTGGCTAATGTGGGTCCTGGGGAATCCAGCCTCGAACCTGGGTCCTTAGGCTTCACAGGCAAGCTCTTAACTGCTAAGCCATCTCTCCAGCCCAAGACTGAACATCTTTTAATGTTGAAGAGTCACTTGTATTTCTGTGTTATGAATTACTTACTCATGATCAATGTTAATTCAGCTATTGTTTTATTAATATTTTGGTCATTTCATCATCATTATCATCATTTAAAAGTATTTTTATTTATTTATTTGAGGGAGGCAGATACAGAGAAGGAGTGAGTGCATATGGGAGCACCAGAGCTTCCTGCCACTGCAAATGAACCCCAGGCCCCTGTGTCACTGTGTGTCTGGCTTTATGTAGGTACTGGGAATTTCACCGAGGCGTCAGGCTTTGCAAGCTAGCATCTTTAAGCACTGAGCCATCTCTCCAGCCATGATCATCATCTTGAGGTAGAATCTCATGCAGCTCAGGCTGGCTTAAAACTTGCTGTGTAGCTGAGGGTGACTTTGAACTTCTGATCCTTTTACCTCCAGCTCCCCTTTCCTGGGATTACAGGCATGTGACACTTTACCTGGTTTTTGCAGAGCTGGAGACTGACCCAAGAACTTTGTGCATGCTGGGTAAGCACTACCAACAGAGCTACATCACTAACCCTACAAACATCCATTTTAATAGTTTTTATGTGTGCATCAGAAAATAGATATAAATTATTGTTATACATGCCAAAAGTCTTCTCTAGAAAAGATATGGTTGTTTTAAATGTTATTGCTCTCAGTAAAGAAAACATTTTTATTTGTTTATTTATTTGACAGCGAGAAAGAGGGGGAGAGAGAGGGAGAATGAGTATGCCATGGCCCCTAGCCACTGCCAACGAACTCCAGACACATGTGCCCCCTTTTGCATCTGGCTAACGTGGGTCTTGGGGAATTGAACTTCAGTCCTTTGGCTTTGTAGGCAAACGCCTTAACCACTAAGCAATCCCTCCAGCCCGAAAACATGTTCATTATTGCTAATTGCAAATATGTTCAAGTGGAAAGAATACCATAACAAGTTCCTGTGCGCTCAGTTCCCAACTTCAGCAACGATGAACACATGAGCATCTTATTACCTACAGCCTTCTTCCTGCTGGGCCTCGAAACCCCTCACAACTTTTCTTCTATCCTTGTTGCAAAATATCTATGATATTTATATAATTTCATATTAATGGTTTCTATTTTTTTTTGAGGTAGGGTCTCAATCTAGCCCAGGCTAACCTGGAATTCACTATGTAGTCTTGGACTGGTTTCGAACTCACAGTGATTCTCCTACCTGTGACTCCAGAGTCCTGGGATTAAAGGTGTGTGCCACCATGTCTGGCCTTCATTTCTATTATTTTAAACTTTTAAAAAAAAATCATTTATTTGAGAGAGAGAAAGAGGCATACAGAGAGAGAGAGAGAGAAAGAAAATGGGGGCACCAGGGCCTCCAGCCATTGCAAACGAACTCCAGACACATGTGCCACCTTGTGCATCTGGTTTATGTGGGTCCTGGGGAATTGAACTGGGGTCCTTTGGCTTTGCAGGCAAACACCTTAACCACTAAGCCATCTTTCCAGCCCCATTTCTATTATTTTAAAATATTCACTTTTATAAAAAATTAGCAGTCATTCTTTAATATCACCAAATATTGATGATTTGAATTTCTCTGATTATTTCTTTTTTAAATGTATTTATTTGTTTGTGTTTTTTTTGAGAGAGAGGAAGAAGCAGTTAGAGAGAATGGGTGCACTCTGGCCTCCAGCTACTGCAAACAAACTCCAGATGCATGTACCACCTTTTGCATCTGGCTTACTTGGGTACTAGGGAATTGAACCTGGGTCCTTAGGCTTTGCAGGCAACACCTTGACCACAAAGGTATCTTTCCAGCCCCTGATTATTTTTTAAGTTTCTGATTACAGATGGTTTGTTCATACCAGAATCCAAACAAATGTTTACATTACATTTGGTTTATCAGTCCATGAATTCTTTTTGTTTAATTGATTGTTTTGGGTGTTTGGGATTGAACTCAGGGCATTGGGAATGTCAGCACTCAGTCAACACCCCCAGTCCTTGTTGAGTCCTTCATGCGTTTTTTCTTTTTTCTTTTTTGTGATTATTCACTGAGGGCACTGTGTCTTTAATCCAGTAAACTTGCCACATGTAGATCTTGATGGATTTGTTATGTTTCATGAACATGGTTTCCTGTTCCATTTCCTGCAAACTGATGTTTAGATCTAGAGGCTGGCTCAGTTTCATGTTTGATTTATTTTCTTTGGCAAGTGTTATTGTGCACTTCCCGTTGAATCACATGAAGAGGCACATGGAGTCTGGCTATCTTTATGGATGTTTCGATTGATCTGTCATTTGTAACTGACATTCTGGTTTTTAAAGAATCCTGTTAGATACAGAAAACTATATTTGTCTCTATAGAAAACGAAGTGCCAAAGGAGAAGCCTACAGCTTCATTTTGGGAGGAGTGCACACACAATGTGGGGAGCAGACTTGCATATTAACACGGGAGCTAAGACTCACAGGACAAAAGTATGTTCTTTTGGTCGAGTTCCCTTTTGTCCCCAGTTGAGCATTTTGTAGTCAGGTGTTCTGGGAACAGATTTGCTGGCTCACTAAGACAAAATGTGCTTAGATTTCAGCCACGTTTCTTCCTTCTTTTGCTTTTCATTTGGTTTTGAATGAAATTGCTTTTCATTTTGCTTATTATGTTTCACTTTTAAAAAAGGTTTCTGCCTGGGGCTGGAGAGATGGTTCAGGGTAACTGAAGTCACTTACTTGCAAAACCTATAGCCTGGTTTTTATTCCCCAACACCCACATAAAGCTGATCATGAAAAGCTGTGCAAGCATCTAGTGTTCATTTGAAGCAAGCAGCAAGACACACACACACACACACACACACACACACACACACACACACATTTTTAAAAAGACACTTTTCTTCCAGCTGCCTTGCACATGTGAGTTTAGGGGACTTGGAAGGTCTCTTTATAGCAGGTCTCCATGCCTGAGGTCTTGGCTGTGTGCCTCGGACTTCCATCAACTCTTGCTTCCTCTTTTGTCTCTGCATCTGAACTTTGCTTTCCTCTTCCCTCCATCCCCCTAGAGCTGGTTGAGCCTAGCCTTCTGTCCTCCGTACTGTCTTTCCCCCTACTCTTCCAATTCATGATGCTTTGGGGGCTTGATGAACTCATAGAACTTGGGATTTGAACCAACCTGTGTGTCTTCAAGAAGCACTTGTTTAAAAGGAATCAAGTTTCCTTGTTTTGAAAGACGAGTAGCCCAACTGGTTTCTCAATGGAAAATTGCTTTCCAAAGCCAGTATATTATCTCTGATTGCTTGTAGAGACAGTTTCATGTTTAAGTAGAACAAAAATAGCTTCGTGGACTCTTGGGTAAGAGATAATTTTCTGTTTTTCAAATACAGGAGAAGTATAACTGTGGATAATTATGTTTTATAAATGGTTTTGAAAAGTCTGTCAATCTTATTAGTTATTCCTGTTTTAAGCATGCTCTTCAGCACTTTAGGTAATATTTAGGGTACAAACTGATGAAATTAGAAAATCTCTTCCTTGCCAGGCATGGTAGTTTGAGGCCAGCCTGAGACTAGATAGTGAATTCCAGGTCAGCCTAGGCTAGAGTGAGACCATACTTTGAAAAAAAGAAAAAAGAAAAGAAAAAGAAAAGAAAGAAAAAGAAAAATACTCTTTTTGAAAGGTTTCCACTCGTGGCTTTCCTTGTCTTCAAATGAAAGACACCCCTCTTGTGTGGGTGGGAGAGCATTCGGGCTTGGAGTGGAGGCACACGTGTACTCTTCTCTCTTGGATACTATTTTGCAGGGACACAAATAGATGCTGGCTGGGGTACTTTAGCAGTGGGGAAATAAACGAAAATCTGAAGATGCAGACAGGTCTTTGAGAATCTGTGTTGCTATAGAGAATTTGTGAGAGAACATCTGCTTTCTCAAAACAATCTGTACATCAATAACACTGGTTGGAGATTTAAAAAAATGTTACACAGAAGCACTTAATTTTTTTTCCACATACCATCTCACTATGTAGCCTATGCGGATCTCAAACTCAAGACTCTCCTTTTGCTGAGGGCTTGGATTACAGGTGTTCATCACCATATTTAAATTTACAATTTTATATTAATTGAGTGGAGTATCTCACCCAAGAATCGGATTTCTGAAAGAAATGCCTTTCCAGTGTAGATAATGATAAAACAATTCTTTCTTCCCAATATGATCACGACCACAACTTACGTAGAGATTTGAGAGAATAGTTCTTTTATTCTACTTACTTTACTTAAAGTGCTGGGTTATGTGCCGTGTGTGTGTGTGTGTGTGTGTGTGTGTGTGTGTGTGTGTGTGTATCTCGATATGTAGAAACAGGAAGCTATGGGTTTTAAAATACAGACCAATCAGAATAAGAGCTTTGACTTGTCTCTGTCTCTTTAGCCCCTCGGCAGACTTTAGCACTGGATAACTTGTAGTATCAGTATTTCTATCTCTGTATACATTTCCGTCCTCTAGGACTGGGGCTTCTAAGAGTAGGATCTGTTTGTCATTACTATGTGGTTTGGGTCATGTGGCATGTGGTTGGTATGAAATAAATGCATCGACAGTGCTGACCATATCAAGATGGACAGTGGTGGGAGGTATCTCTGTCTTGACTGTATGGTACAAGGAGCGGTCCGCGGGAAGGCTGCTGCACCCACTACTAGAATTCCACCTCAGATAGGGAGGGTCTACCCTTGCTGGTCACCAGGAAGTCTTACTGATGCCTCTGGAGGACAAAATGGCAAGCATTTGTGACCAGCAGTGGCTTGAAGGGCTCTTCTTTGCTCTCAGTATATGTTTCATGAGAAAAATGCCAAGAAAATGAATTTTTAAGCCTCTGGACTATGCAATAGGTCACATTGTTGGTAACAGGCAAAGATGGAAATGTCACTACTTTGATGGGAGAGAAGAAAGTAAAAAAAAAAAGAGATGTAAAGAACACCTGTATAAAATGAAAATTTGATGGACTAGGGATGGGGAGGAGAGCTAATTTCAACAGCAAACTACACAGACTCCTGGGTCTTTTTTAAATGGCAGCATTCCATGTTTCCAAGCCAGCAGGGCATGCCTTTCAGAGGCAGCCATCTCCTTTGCTGAAGCCCACTCAATTTTAAGTGAAAATGTCAACAGGCTTGTGTGTCTGAGTGCCCAAGCCAGGGGGTCTTCATGCTTTGTATTGGACATAGAAGACAGAGCCTTTCTGTCTCAAAAAAAAAAAAAAAAAAAGGTTTTGAGGAAAAAAAAAGCTACAGAAAATCAATTTTTGCTGAGTTTCTTTTTGTTGTTATTAATTTTTTACATGATCCAAATATGTTCTGGTTTTCCTGTTAGCATGCCAGATCCTGAATCCTGAATTTAGAGAGAAACAACTCCATGTTAAGCATCCTTTCTATGGTCTGCTATCTTGTGGAGTCCACGTTTGAAAGATTTTGTCAGCCAGGCTTCAGTTGTAAGCAATTCATATTTCCACTTTTCTTAATCAGAGAGTTGGATGGGATGTCCTTATTGCCGATGTGTGAGATGGGCTAGGAGATTGGAATCACAATTCAGTTTGCTGGCTGCCCCAAATCATAGTCTATTTGGGCAGCTTTGCTAAAACTGAGGTTGACTATCTTTCCTTGTGAAAGGTCACATGTTCTGTATGGAGTGACTGTTTCTTTGTGGTTGGAGATGCTTGATCTGGCTCAAACAGGTGTCTGATAGGAGGGAAAGTGTATCATTTCCATGAACTCTCTGTGTGTGTGTGTGTGTGTGTGTGTGTGTGTGTGTGGTGGGTACGTGGTATGTGGTGTGTGTACATGTGTGTCTGTGAGTGTGGACAGGCCGTAGCATAGGATAACTTCAGGTGTTGGTCCTCCCCATCCACCTTGTTTGAGGCAGGATCTCTTGTTCTTGTTCACCACTATGTTCACTGAGCTGGGTGCCCAGGGGTTACAGATGCCCATTACAGTGTCCAGCTTTTATAAGGGTTCTGGAGATCCAGCCCCAGGTACTTATGCTTGGGTGGTAAGTTCTTTATCCACTGATCCATCTCCCCAGCCTCTCCACTAACCTTCTTAATAAACTGAAAACAGGTCTACTCTTTATACCTGAGCAGCCTCAACTGAGAATGAGGTCCATCGTGGAGCACTAAGGCTATGGAGGTGGCTTCTGTCTAGAGCAGTTAGGTCCAAAGGGCATCTTAATTTCCAGTGACTCTCTAAAGGATGGGCTGCTTGTCTTTTTTTCTTCCATGGTTTATCAGCTGTTGTGTACTTGTTGGTTACAATGTCCTCAAGCTTTCACTCCAGCAATACAGAAACTCGTTAGTGCACATCTTTTTGTTTTCTCTTTTTTTTATTTGTTTCTGCAGTTCATCTTCTTTTGATCTTTGAGAGCAGCAGATAGAAGAACCAGCCCCTCCTAGCAAGGAAATTAAAATAATCTTTCAATAGCATGCTGAAATATCTGCCCCTGATAGCACCTCTTGTTAAGCAACAACAACAACAAAAAAGGAAATTTGATCTGAATATTTCAGAGAAAAAAGCTTTAAATTCAGCCTAAAAAGTCACACCTGTTTGATGCTTTGGTCAACATTGTGTAAAATAATGAAAGTTTGTGAAAAATAAGTTCTTATCTTAGCTGCATTCTTAAAAAGAAAATGATGAAAAAATTTTTTTAATTTCCCTAATATTAAAATGTACCTCTCAGCTTTTTTTTTTTTTTTTTTTTTTGCTGGAATTATGCCTGGACTAAAAAGTGAGACAGAAGAGTTGGGTGTGTACCCAGAGATACAGTGCTTGTCTAGTATGCACAGGGTTACATGCATCTCTAGAAGTGAAAAAACAAAACAAATACGACAATAAACATTTTGTGTAATGTATTTGTATTAGTTATTTTCTTGTTGCTGTGACATAGAAAAATTCATAAATTTTGGCTTTTTGTATGATGCAATTCATAAAGAACGTGGGGGTGTCCCTCTCTGGCCTGAGTCAAAAATCCTCCAACAGCCTCACATATTCTAGTGGTTTCTGTATGTAGTAAGGAAACTATTAATATAATGACATGAGCATACACATTTATTTTTTAGTCTTATTGTTTATTTCTATAGAGGGAAAATTGGCACTTTGGCTTTGGAGGCAAGGTCTCACTCTTGCCCAGCTTGGCCTTGAACTCATGATGTTCCTCTTCCCTCAGTTTCCTGAGTGCTGGGATTATACTGAGTCACCACATGTGTTGCGCACCATTTTAACATTTTTTTCAGTATTTATTTTTATTTATTTGAGACAGAGAGAGTGATAATGGGCACGCCAGGGCCTCTAGGCACTGCAAATGAACTCCAGATGCATGTGCCGCCTTGTGCATCTGGCTTACATGGGACCTGGGGAATTGAACCTGGATCCTTGGGCTTTGCAGACAAGCACCTTAACCACTAAGCCATCTCTCCAGCCCCATTTTAACATATTTTTAATGCAGCTTCCCTGATCTTTCTCCATCTCTTAATGGTTCATCCCTGTTGGCTCTGATCACGGTTCCTAATCCTAATCCTTATGTTCAGGTATTGCCCCTTATATTCTGTAGGCCCAAGCTCCATAGTTTTGTCTTATGCTTGGCTATCGCTGATTAGCGAGGTACCTGCTGACTGCTCTCTCTGCACTGTTAGAGCCCCCTGATTACCATTAGTGTTTGGGCATCCTTCGCATTCCTCACAGCTTTGCAGGCCTGAAGACTTGCTCTTTATTGCCTCAGCTATGAGGTTTCCACAGCCTCAAGAGTCAACTCTGGTGACCTCTGTTGAATCCTGAACTTGTGGACACAGTCATGCCTGGTGGTGCTGCCTTCTGCTGGAACCTAGTGTTAGCCCTTATATTATTTTTCTGGAGCTATTGTAATAAAGTGTCACAAATTGGGTGGTTTAAACCATAGAAATTTGTTGTCTCCCAATTCTAGAGGCCGGAAATCTGAAATCAGCATGTCAGCAGGGCCATGCTTTCTCTGAAGACGATAGACAATCTGTTGCCTGCTGTCTCTGAGCTTTTGAGAGAATCAGAAATTCTTGGCCATCTTCTCCTTGGGCCTCTTCAGCTCACTGTCCTACTGTGTGTGACTGGTTTTGTGTCTACATTTCCCTTTGTTTAAGGATACAGCAACAGCGGATTAAGGCTCATCCTAATGATCATACCTTAACCTGACCATCAGCAAACTCCATTTCCAAATAAGGTCACATGAATAGACACTGGGGTTAAGACTTCAACTTCTTTGGGAGAGGATACAGTCTAACCTATAATAGCCCCATTGTCTTTATATTTTCACACTCTGCTTTCAGGGGAGGATCAGAAATGCCCAGCAAGAAACTGATCTGAGGCTTAGGCTAAGGAACAAGCCTGCGCAACTGGCTCGGGGCAATGGAGCCCAAAGTCTAAGTGGGACCAACAGCATGCCACATGCCTTGAGTCACCTCCTTTTGTCAGGTTTCAGTACCTAAAAGGGGCTATGAAAAAATTCCTTTTGACAATTTCATTCATTCATATAATGTATTTTGATCATATTCACATATTCTCATCCCACTAAACCCTTTCTTTCCTTTTCTTCTCTCTCTCACTCTCTCTTTCTTTTTTTTGTTTTTCAAGATAGGGTCTCACTGTAGCCCAGGCTGATCTGGAATTCACTATGTGGTCTCAGGCTGGCCTCGAACTCACAATTATCCTCCTACCTCTCTCTGCCTCCTGAGTGATGTAAACCCTTTTTCTTACCAATTTGTCTGCTTCTCATTTTCATATAATTAAAAAAAATTATTCTATTTATTTGAGAGAGAGAAAATGATAGTGAGCAAGAGAGAGAGAGAGAGAATGGACATGCCAGGGTATCTAGCTATTGCAAATGAACTCCAGATGCATCTCCCACCATGTGCATCTACCTTACATGGGTACTGGGGAATCGAGCCTGAGTCCTTAGGCTTTGCAGGCAAGCACCTTGACTGCTAAGCCATCTCTCCAGCCTCTTTCATATCCTTTCCCCCCTTGTGACCCATTAGTTTAATTAGGCTTCTTGCATGAGCATGGGTGAGCATGGGCAGTGTGCTAGTGGCTACACCACGAAAGGGCATCGATCACTCTCTTTCCCCAGCATCTTATCCTCTTCCTTCTTTCCTTCCTTCCTTCCTTCCTTCCTTCCTTCCTTCCTTCCTTTTTCATTCATTCATTCATTCTTTCTTTCTTTCTTTCTTTCTTTCTTTCTCTCTCTCTCTCTCTTTCTTTCTCATTTGCATCAAAGTATTCTACAGGCCAGCTTAAGTCCTATGAGGTCAACCTCTGATTTATGCATGGATATTCAGAGACTGTTTTGTCTAATACAATCATTTTGTACTTGGATTCATGTATAAGTTATAGTTTATTTGCTTTAAGAATATGCTTAGCTTTTGTTTTAGCAGAAATAGTCTTGCTCTAATTATTTTTTGTGAACAGTCCAAAAGTTATTTTCGGTAAAACTTCAAGGTTCAGGAGAAATAGGCATAACAGACCTACACTGCATGTTGGATGGATTAAGACCCAGATAGGTGCACCAGCTTGGCTTTCTGCCTTCCCTTTCATTCTGGTTTCACAGGTGTATCACGGGTGCAAAGGAGAAAATCTACAAGAAACAATTGTTGCTATTTTCTCCCAGCATCCAATTATGAAACCAAAATTGAAATCTGGGCTTGCTTATCATCTGCAAAATCTTAAATACGATTGCACTAGTAGTTTGTAATTAAAACAGAAAATCCCATCAACCACAGTGAAAACTTTCTCTCCCAATGTGTGCTAGCGGAAGCATTTGAATCCCTTTCAAATCTAGTCATTGTCCATTACATTCGTGGGACAACAAGAGCCCAGGCTCAGCTTTCTAATTCTGGCATTTGGCAAACACGAAGACTATCTCAGTGGTTCACTGGGGATGGTGTTGCCAGATTCAGTGAGAACAGCCTGAACAGCAACTGCCACTCTATTTAATGCTGACTTGGCTCAGTCTTCCCGTGGATTTATTTGCCTGGGCATCTTTGCCAAGCCAACAGGGTAAATCTGAATGGAAATGGAGACCACGTTTCTCTGCCCACAACCTCTCCAGGGAGCTCAGCACTCCAAGATAATGACCTGCTGATTTAGCAAGGTCAGTGGCTAATGAGCAAAGCCAAGGTTGTGACTGTCCTGAGGACTAGACAACGTCTGTAAAAATAAAAAAAATCACCAAGTAACTCATAAAGAAGCCAGAGTATATCAGAGTCTCCTGTGGTGGTAGCTTTAGTGGTAATGATTTTTTTTTTAGTATGCTCTACTTTTCTAAACAAAATCTGAGCATGTTTCTCTAATATTTTTAGATTAAGCAGAGGATTTTCACATTACTTTTTGCTCCTTTATCTCTAGTGATGGTTTATAGCCTCATAGAAGAGACTTGGGCTCATTAACTTAAACATTGACAGAAATATTGGAATAGAGTATTCCTAGACGGCTAAATCAGAGACCTTGGAACTCCAGTGTGAATGGTGGATGAGGATTGAGGCAAGCCAAGTCAAAGTGGATATTTAAGCTATTAACGTGGCCTGGGGAAGGGGTAGGCCAGGAGCTTCCCTTTGGAGCTGACCTGGGCAGTGGATAGCCTCTCAGGGCCAGCATAGACTATAGCATCACAAATGCACAGTCCACAGTCGAGGACTGTTGGGAGATGGAGGGAGACATGGCAGAGCTCAAGGACACAACTAAGCTCCTTCCTCCACTCAGCAGCTCCAGTCCTGGAAGTCGAGTCTTGGAGCGTGGCTCTCCAGGTCTCCTGGGAAATTTTGGATGAGCATTCCCTCATCCTTTATGTAAATTTCCTCTTCTGTGAAAATCAGCTACAGAGGTGCATGTGTCTGTAGTGTTTGTAGTGGCTATATACCCTGATGTGCCCATTCTTTCTGTCTACCTCTCTCTCTCTCTCTCTAATAAAATATTTATTTAAAAAATCAGCTATAGTCTGTTTATGCTATTTGGAGCTAAGTTCCTAACTAATTGGGATGTTCTTGGAGGGAAGCAAGAACCTAAACCTCTGGCAGTTGGAGTATATAACATATATATATTTCTTAAGCCAGAGTCACAAGCTGGCCTTGAATTCACAGCTATATAGCTGTGAATGACCTTGGACTTCTGATCCTCCTGCCCCTGTCTCCTGAGTGCTAGGATTGCAGCTGTGTGCCCCCACACCACAGTGCTTGGGATCAAACTCCAACTTCATGTGTGATAGGTAGATACCACCCATGAGCTGTATCTGTGGCCTCAGAACCCACATTCTTAAACCCTATAGGTACCACCTGTGGAACATCACTGTAACCATGGAGATTATTACCCCAAATGGAGACCTTGTGAGAAAAATAGAAAAGACTTCTGTTTATAATTATGCCACTCTCATGGTGAAATGAAGTCTTAGTCCTGCCTTTATGCCCTATGGAAGAATTATGTCTTTTTCCTTCTGCTGTTAATGTTAAATGGGGTCTTCTGGAAATTGTGTGTGTACTTGAAGGCCTAGAGCTGAGGGTAAGGCTCACTTGATCTATTTCAACTGTAAATGTTCACTTGGCTGAATTGAAGGCTATCTATATACCTGGTAAACATTCATTCTAGGTGTGTCTTGTTAAGGTGCCTTTGGGAAAGATGACCGTTTGAGTAATCTGAGTAAAGGTCTGTCCTTTCTAAGGTGGACAACATCATCTAATCATATGGGGACCTGAATGGAACAGATAAGTAGAGAAGGCTAAATTTTCTTTCCCCTTGTGAGCTGGTGCATGCATTTTTTTCCCTGCCTTATTCCTTGGGGTTCCTAGTTCTTGGTCCTTCAAAATCAGGAACTCATAGCACTGTGGTCCCCTCCTCACACTGCCCACAGATCCTCAGGCCTTCATTCTCAAACTGAATTCCACCACCAAATTTCCTGGTTCTCCAGTTTGCGTATGGCCGTTTGAGGGACTTGCAGAGTTTCGTGATTGTGTGAGCCGATTCTCATAACATAACTGTTACACAAGCATACACGCCATATTGGTACTGCTGCATACCATATTGGAAGGCAAAAAATTGGAAGATATTAAATAAAAGAGGGACTGGGTAGTGGAAATGGGGGAGCATGGAAGGAGGCGAGGGACTTCTAAGCTCATGGATGAACTGGTACCAGTACCGTGGTGGCTTTTCCATCATGGCGTAGAGATGGTGGGGCTTGCAGTAGGCCTTGGGTCTGGTGGTCCACAAGGGGGCCCTTGAGCTCAGGGGTGTTGCCACCCCCACCCTGTGGAGCCCATGCATCTCAAAGCCTGAGCCTATTTCCTGGAGTAGTTAACAGTCACATTATTCATTGGAGGGGATTTATTGCCTGGGAAGAAGTACTCCAACAAAGAAAAGTAACCCAATTCTGATCCTGAGATTCACCAGCCAGACTGGCCAAGGTTCAGGGAACATTGTGGAAAAGGGTACCGGGAAGACTGTAAGAGCTGCAGGGGCAGGGGAGTATAGAAATTTCCTGAAACACAGCTCCCCCCTCACAGAGATTGACGGAGGCCTTACTTACCTCACACTGAATACCAACCAATAACCCCACTGAGGAGAACCCTCAGGGACTGTGGGCCCAAGGGAGAGGGGACATAAGACTATAACCTTTGTAAAATAAATAAATGAATTATAAAAAAAGAGAGAAATAAAAGAGGAGCTGGAGGAGGAATGGCAGTGAAGCCCAGGAAAGCCTTTACTTGGGGGACCATTTTCCCTCACAGCACACATTTGAGAGCCCCAAACCAACAAGGACTACATGGGTCAGTGGACACTGATTTATCTTAGCTTCACTCCTTGCCCTAATGTCTGTCCAGAAGAACTAGAAAATACGGTTCAAGTTGTGGATGAGAGATAATATTCCATCTCTGCGAAATTTAACTTCACTCTTCATCACCATTGACCCAGAAACGGACATAAAGAAAGCTACTATGAATCATGTGAAAGACTTTTCTCCCAAACTGGTTGGTTTTACTGGTACAAAAGAAGAGATTGCCCAAGTGGCCAAACTATACAGAGGGTATTAGAGCCGTGGGCCTAAGGATGAAATGAGGACACAGAATTCTCTTGCAAAACAGGAAGGAAGGAGGCCTTGTCTTCCTTAGGAGTCAGTATATAATGCAACCCAGAATGACCTTCATACCTCAAGAACATCTATGCAGAAAGGATGCTACCCTTGTGTTCCTCCAAGATTTGGCACTGTGATGATTACAACCCAAAGTCTGCTGAATATCTACCTAAATCCAAAGGACTAAAGTAAGTGGAGCCAGCAGAGAGCAGGCCTCACAGCAAGAGCAGCAGGGAGAGTGGACCGGTGCATCCTTGGGGATCAGCCCTCCCAGCAGCAACACTGCCTCACCGCTGTCTTGGACCTTGCTCACACAGATTGGGACTAAATTGTACAGAAAAGAATGTAACTTCTCCTACTGCTCTTGCTGTTTTCATCTTGAGTGCTTGGTGGCTGGTGGTCACAATAGGCTCTGTGCCATTCAAGGTTAAACTTTGTACTTGAAGGGTAGCATATAGTCTTCCTTGTAAATGAACACCACTGTTGCATTTCCTTCCCAGGTAACAGATGCCCTTTGACTACTGAAGAGGATTGTTCAGGGTTAACTGTTAGATCGATTCCTGCAGAGATCTTGTATTTTTAAAAGTTAAACAGCTAGATGATTTTCCAGGTATTCTATGATACACCAAGTGGAAAGAAGGGGAGATTGATCATGAGTATGGTATTTTTCTTTTCGTGTCAGTAAGATTGTACTGAACATAAAATACATGTGTAGTCAGTTTTGTTTAAAAAAAGAAGTTTATGGAGCCAGGTGTGGTGGTGCATGCCTTTAATCCCAGCACTTGGGAGGCAGAGGTAGGATTGCTGTTAGTTCAAGGCCTGCAACTCTCACTTTCACCTAGAAACATTTCTCTTTTCAGTTGGTGGTGACCACTGGGGAGACTCAAAACTCATCCAAGTGCTGAGAATAAGTGACAGTGAAAGTTGAGCACAGAGTGAACATGTCTATCACACCCTCCAAGGCTCAGGGACCATTATGGAAGAGGTGGCTGAAAGAATGTAAGAGCCAAAGGAAGGCACGTTATGCTTTGCAATACAGTCTTCCAAGCACAAAGGACTGTGGTATTCATGACTTCACAGTGGCTGATGCTACCTCCTCAAGACCTGCATGACAGGAAGGAAACATAATGACATCAAAATAAAACTGGGACTAGATGGAAAGAAAGAGGGACCCAGTGGAGGGAGGATAGGGAAGGGGGACAAGGAGAGTGGTGGGAGGGGATTATGATCATAGTAGATTGTGTATCTGTATGGAGGTGGTCAATAAAAAGTTTTATACATGTGCTTAGGGCTGGAGAGATTGCTTAGTGGTTAAGGCACTTGCCAGCAAAGCCAAAAGAACCAGGTTCAGTTCTCCACTACCCACATAAAGCCAGATGCATATATATATGTATATATATGCCTCTTTATTAAATAAATAAAAAATTAATAAAATATTTTTTAAAGTGTGCTTATTTCAAATCTCGGCAGGAAGTCTGGAGAGATATGGAGGAAGGGAATATCAGTGAGGTAAGGAAACCATAATTCTGGCAAAGTTGAGGAAGAAGAAAGGAGTTAGAGTTCCTCAGAGAATTCTGCCAAGACTCCAGCTCCACTACACAGCATGCCAAGCATGTCAAGGAAAGGACAGGTGTGTAGCTCTCCCTGCATTTTAGCCAGACTATGTGACCAAACTGTCCAAGATAATCAGTTTGAAAAGAAATTATTTATTGTGGCTCAAGGTTTCTTAGGGTTCGGTGCCCTGTGCCTGGCACTGTGATTTCTGGGTCTGTGATAAGGTGAGCAGAGGCTGCTCACTCTGGTCGTTAAGAAACAGAAAGTGAGTCAGGAAGGGGCCAGGGACAAGGTACCCCCAGGAACTCACCTCCTGATGTCTACTTTCTCCAACTAAATCTCACTTCCTAAAGTTTCCAGATCAACTCAAAATCATGCCACTAGCTACAGTGGGGACATGTCATATTTAAACCATCATATCATGTGCTACGAGGACATGACTAGTTCATGCCATAAAATTTTAAGGAACATGGCCAAGAGGCCAGCTAAGCAACTATGTTAGACAACTTTCTTTTCTACTTATGTCAAGTAGATGAATTGGGGTGGAAAGGGCCAATTGTGTGTGAGTTCTTATCTATTTCTTCCTGGAAGCATTTCCAATGTTTGCCCAACACCCAGAGCAGACGGTACCAAAATCTTGGAGATTATTCTAAAAACCCTTATGGATTTTTTTAATACCGAAATTTCATAGAAAAACTGCAAGAGGATTTGTTTCTACTGATTAAAAGTATGTTGTCAAGAATTTGGCTATTCTTAGAAGTGATTCAATGGAGGGAGCACAGAGGAGGGGGGACAAAGTATGGTGGCAGAGAATTATGATCATAGTGTATTGTTCATATATATGGAGATTGTCAATAACAATTTTTAAAATGTCTACTCAAATAACTAATAGCAATATCAACTGGGTATGCATTTTATTTGGTGTGTGTATGTATGTGTGTGCATGCAGGTACACACATGCCACAGCACACTTGTGGAGGTCCAAGGACAACTTTGGGTATGTCATCACGTTCCACCTCCTTGAGGCAGGGTCTCTCTTTGTCCTTAACCACTGTTAGTGAGCTTCAGAGAAATTCTCCTATTTCTGCCTACCTTCTCACCATAGATGCACTGGGATTACAGAAGGGTCCATCTTTTTCATGGGATCTTGGAATCTGAACTCAGATACTCAAAGTTACAGGGCAAGGGCTTTATCTACCAAGTCATCCCCTCAGATCTTAACTGGATATTTATTTAATTAATCTTAGCAGCATCTAAGTACTGTTGAGAACATACATACATTTGCTAGGATTTGACTTCTGTCACATAGATCCTTAAAACAGTGGCTTAAGCAACAGAGAAATTTATTTGTCTATTACATAAAAGTGTAGCATAGGGTATGGTTTGAATGTCATGTAAACATTTAATCATGTCCCTAAAATGTCTGTTGTGAAGGAGGGCTCAGCCTCCAATATGGCCTTACTGGAAGGTGATAAAACCTTTGGGAAACAGGACCTGGTGGAGAGGCCCTTAGATCGTTGGAGGAGTTACCTTAGAAAGGATTTTATGACCTCAGCCTCTCTCTATGACTTCCTGTTTGCAATGTAATACTCGTATATACATTGCTCCATCATAATGTGACTGCCACTGAAAGGTCCTTTGCTAGAACGTAATGAATGTATGTACCATGCTTTTGAACCTTTGAAATTGTGAAGTAAGTAGACCTTTTTTATTCATAACATTAGCTGCCTCATGAATTTCATTATAGCAACACAAAGTTGACTAATACAGAAGGCTCCTAGCAAACCAGGCTATTTTTTTTTTTATGGTGCTAGGGATTGAACCTAAGTCTTAGTGCACACTAGGCCAGTGTTCTCCCACTGAACCATACCCTGCTTCTATGTTTCGGTTTAGAGGTCACCACAGTGTGTATTTACTGTTTGTTATTTTCCAAGATAGAAGTCTGTCTAACATTTCCACATCTAAAGAAGTGGATGAAAGGAAGAAGAGATGTAAAGGACACTCATTTCTTAAGGAAACCCTTGGAAACTTCTCTGCAAATTGTTCTTCATCTACCCTGTGGTGGTTTGATTCAGGTGTCCCCCATAAACTTAAGTGTTCTGAATGCTAGGTTCCTAGTTGATGGAGATTTGGGAATTAATGCCTCCTGGAGGCAGTGTATTGTTGGAGGTGATCTTATGGGTATTATAGCCAGTGTCCCCTTGCCAGTGTTTGGCACACTCTCCTGTGCTATTGTCCCCCTGATGTTGGCCAGGGGGTGATGTCCACCCCTTGCTCATGCTGTCTTTTTCCCTGCCATCATGGAGCTTCCCCTCGAGCCTTTAAGTCAAAATAAACCCTTTTTTTTCCCACAAGCTGCTCTTGGTCAAGTGTTTTCTGGCAGCAATGTGAACCTGACTACAACAGTATAGTTGGTACTGAGAAGTGGTGTCATTTGCTGCTAGATACCTGACTGTGTGGCTTTGGCCTTTTGGAGCTGATTTTCAAGAGGAGTGTGGAAGGATTTCAAACCTTGGCCTAAGAGATGCCTTGCAGTGCTATAAGTACAGCTTGATGGACTATTCTGGTCAGAGTTGAAACACCTGAATACAGTAATAACTATGGACTGTGAGGTTTGGCTTCTGAGGGTGAGAAAGAGGTTTGCCTGGACTGGGCTGGAAGCAGTTTGTGTGAGAGGCTTGCTGTTATGCCTGTGTCCTGAGAAGTTGTGCAGGGTTGCTTTGCATAGAAATGGACTGGTGTAAGCAGAGGGATATGGCACAGAAACGAAATATTTGGGCTGAAACTTCTGCCCGTTCAGCTGCAATTATATGATAGATTACAACCTTTGAGTTTGGGTCAGTTGACCTGTATTTGGGCAACAGGAAGAATGTAGTCTCTTTTGAAGGGGTCTGAGTGCTAAAGGAGTGTCCTGTTCTTCAAAGTCTGCTTTATCCCCCTTTGGATTAACAAATTTGCACCCCACCTTGTACTATAGTATATAAGAAATACAGGAAAGAGAAAGGGTCATTGAATTTGCAACATGGTCTTGTGTTTTAGAAATGGCCATGAGCAGGGTGAAGCAGGTTTGCTGGGTGCCTGTATGGAGACCCAATGGAGCGGTGAGGATGGACCATGGGTTGCACTGGAGACCCAGGGGAGATGCCGGGACCACAAGATGGCTGCTAAAGAAAGCTGCTGGCCCCAGATGAAGTTTTCTAGGACTGTGAGTAGCCTAGCTGGAGGGGCAGAATTGAAACTCCGGAGACTTGTTGCTGCTTAGAATTATTGGACTTGGAAACTTGTCACTGACTAGAGTTGTTGGACTTGGAGCCACAGAGTTTGATGTTTGCCCTGTTTAAGTCTTGTATTGGTTGAATATTTCTTTGCAATGCCCAATGCCATCCTTTGCAGTGTGAATGTGTATTCTGTGCCATTATGGGTTTGCGGAGGGGGGGGGGAATTTTTTTCTTTTTTGGTATTATGGCCCAGTTAAAAGACCTTGGATTTGGGGGATGTTTGAACATCATTAGGATTGATAAAGAATATGGGGACTTTTAAAGTTGGACTGAATGCATTGCTTTTTACATCATGGATGTTTATCAGTTTATGGAAGCCAGGGGTGGAATGTGGTGGCTTGATTCAGCTGTCCCCATAAACTTAGGTGTTTTGAATCTAGGTTCCCAGCTGATGGAAATTTGGGAATTAACACCTCCTGGAGGTAGTGTATTGGGGGTGGGCTTATGGGTATTATAGCCAGTTTCCCCTTGCCAGTGTTTGGCACACTCTCCTGTTGCTATTGTCCACCTTATGTTGGCCAGGGGGTGATGTCCACCCTCTGCTCATACCACTGGTTTCCCCTGCCATCATGGAGCTTCCCCTGTAGCCTGTAAGCCAAAATACCCCCCCCCCCCATAAGCTGCTCTTGGTCATGTGTTTTCTGGCAGCATGGCGAACCTGACTGCAACATATCCCCCAGTGGCCAGAACTTTGTTGCATGTCTGTGTCTAGCTGCAAGGGACACTGGGAAATGTAGTCTTTATTTGCTGCTATTGTATATAAACCACGGACACTCTGGAAGGGCAAATGTCTATTGAAAGTCACAGCACTTTCTGCCCCAATAGATGTGTGTGATTTGCCAATAGCCACATCTCAAATTAGTGCAGAGTCAGGACTAGAGAGAACTCAATTCACTTAGGTTTCCTGGTATCATTTTTATTAAAGCTCCTTTTCTTAGGTGTCCATTCATTTTTCTCTGATGGCTTACTAGCTTTTCTTAAATTTTCATTTTCCTTTCTGTGTGAACCATTCTGGTGATATATGTGGTGCTGCATGTGAGTCCTCTTGCCATACTTAATACCATGTAGAAGATTATTCTCAAGTCGTAACAGGTGACAGAGACTTGGCTTATTCCCTGGCTTCCAAGAAAGTGCAGGGAAAGGCAGGAGGTGACAGGAATTTGTGGCAGCTCATGGAGGAATTCACATGATTACCAGGGGAAGCTGTGCTGGCAGTCTGAGATGGGGCCCATGGGCAGGTAAGAGGGTAAAAGATGTGAATAGTAAAGGAAGTCTTTGTGCCTGGGTGCTCTCTTATGCAGCCTACTTTCAGGAGGTGAAAAAATATTTATGAATTAGTATGTGGTTGTTCACAGCTCAAGATGGGAGTTTATCATCCAAATAGAACATAATAACCACAGATTCCATTTTCCTTTCCCTGTGTACACTGTTATAAACGAGTAAGTAAAACTGTGACATCAACACTTGCAGAAAAACGGCACCCTGCTGAACACTGTCTTTGAAAACTGAAAAGGATTAGTTACCTAGTTTGCTTTTTGTTTTGTTTTGGTTTTTTGAGTCAGTGTCGCATTATATATCCTAGGCTGGCCTCAAACTCACTATGTAGCTCAGATTGGCTTTCAATTTATGGCAATTCTCAGGCTGGGGAGATGGCTCAGCAGCTAAAGGTGTCTGCTTGTTTAAGGCAAGTCTTTTGTCTTAGCCTTCTGACTGGTAGGATTACAGATGTGTGCCATACACTCAGCTTTAAGTGAGCAATTTAAAAAGTAATGATTCTTAGCCCTTTTGTAAATCCAGGCCATCTCTTTTTGTATCAAAATGGAGGACATACATGGACTGTTGCCCTAAATGTTGCTGAGAATCATTATTGGATATTGAGCTCATCTCTGAATGCCTTTATTCAGGAACCAGAAGTGTGCAGCCACACATGTCAGTTACTTGGCACTAAGAAATCAAGCTGGTACTGAGCTAGAAGCTTCTCCTTGCCATCTGAGTGCTATCTAAACTGCTGGGGGAGAAAAGGCTTCATCTTAACCAACAGTGGATGCTACAAACTATTCAGCCAGCCAGCTAGACAAATGTGCCCACTGGTGCAATAGTGGCCTGACTGTCACAGGGGTAACCACTGCTTTCTAATTGGATTTGAGGCTCACTCTACAGGAGGGATTTTGTAGTGGTACTAGAAACCTAGTCAAAGCTTATAGCTTAGAAGGTCATAGACCCTAGGGGGAAGCTATTAGTGTTGCTTGGTAAAATGGGTATATTGTGCCCATCAAATTGCCCTTTAAATACTAACGTTCATGCCCATATAGTAGTGATGTTCTCACTTTTGATCAGAGAAGCTTTTTGTCACAGGTGGCAGAGATAACTAGAGAGACTCAAAACTCAACAAAGAAATGGGAAGAAGTGACAGTTAAACACTTGGTATTAAAGGAGACATCTCCATCACACCTACCAAGTCTCAGGGAACACTGCAGGAGAGGTGGCAGACAGAATGTAAGAGCCAGAGGATGTGGAGGAATGCTATGGAAAGTTGTCTTCCAGACATGAGGTGGACATTGCATTTATGACCTCACAGTGGCTATGATTACCTGCACAATATTGAGCCCATAAACATATCATTGTGGGTGATGAAGGAAGGCTAACAAAAGATAAAGATATCAAAATAATAGAGAGACTGGCTGGGGAAGGACTTCAGTGGAAGGAATATGAGTAATAGGGGATGAGAGTGATGGGAGGGGGTTATGATCAAAATACATTATGCACATATATAAAATTTGTCAATAAGGTTAGTTTTAAAAGTATGGAGCCAAACCAGGTGTGGTAGTGCACACCCTTAATCCCAGCACTTGGGAGGCACAGGAAGGAGGGTTACCATGAATTCGAGGTCACCCTGAGACTACATAGTGAATTCCAGGTCAGCCTGGGCTAGAGTGAGACCTTACCTCTAAAAACAAAATAAGGGCTGGAGAGATGGCTTAGCGGTTAAGCGCTTGCCGGTGAAGCCTAAGGACCCCAGTTCGAGGCTTAATTCCCCAGGACCCACGTTAGCCAGATGCACAAGGGGGCGCATGCATCTGGAGTTCATTTACAGAGGCTGGAAGCTCTGGCATGCCCATTCTCTCTCTCTCTCTCTCTCTGCCTCCTTCTCTCTGTCACTCTCAAATAAATAAATAAACAAACAAAAAAATTAAAAACAAAATAAAACAAAAAAGGTATGGAGCCAACTCTTGACTCTAGTATGGATTTTCTTTGACTACTTCCAACCTGGTGAGACAAAGAATCAGTCAGGGTTTAGTTAGGGAAATGGAATTACCAGGAATAATGGAGAAAAGGATTCACCTACAACTGTGAGAGAAACTGAGGAAGTAAGGGCATGAAAGAAGGGATTCCAAGATCAGATCTACCCGTAGGATAGGTAATTTGGAACTTACCATGTGTCTAAGAAAGCAGATCATCCTGTTGTCAGAGTAGGGCTGCGAGGGAAAGCTGACTGGATGATGCCATCTACTGTATCAGTTGCTTCCAAAGGCCTGTGACCAGGCATCCCCTCTTGGGCTATGGGATGCTGCTGGCCAGTAGTTTGGGTATCTAGAGAAAGCTGAACACACAGGAGAAAGTGGGGAGGAGCTGGAAGCTGTCTGCCTGTCACCTCTAGAGAATAATGGCAGGTGTTTGATTCCTGCTTTTCACCTCTTGTGTAAGCCCCCTTCCCCCTTTTGGCCAACTCTATTTCAGAACCATAAGGAAAGTTCTGGCGAATTCAATTCAAGTTAATGTAAGTTGATCCACTACATACTCCCACAGTGAAATAGCAAAAAGGGAAAATAATAGCTTGTGTATTTCATAATATTCTAATACTCATGAATCCCCAGTTTGCACATTCAGTAAACCAAACAAGACGGTCAGAGGGTTGACTAGTTATAAACTACTAAATGATGGTTTTTATTTTATAGGTATGGATAGTAGTTGTGTACTTTTACTCTTAAAAATTCGGTAAGACTAAGGGTGTAGCTCAATAAAAGAGCACTTGCCTGGCATGAATGAAGTCTGAGTTCAATTCCAAGCACTGAAAGATAGATAGATAGATAGATAGATAGACAGATAAACAAATCGCATTTGATTTCTAGAGCTACAGGAGTGGGCAAGTACAATGTCCAGAATCAGTCGAAGCACTGAATTCCTTCCTGGGTTCGACAAAGTAAAGAACAGAGGGCTGCTGTCTCAGCATGACAAAGTATCTGTATTAGTCAGGGTTTCTGGAGGAACAGAACTGCTAGAATGAACTACATTAAAAAGGGAATTTATTGGGTTAGCTTTTGGTCTAATAGCAGTTGCAGGCCCAAGAATCAAGGAACCCGGTAGCTGCTCAGTCCACATGGCCAGATGCCTCAGCAGTCCCGATCCAGCACTGAAGGCCTGGAAGCTTCCTGAGGAGCCGCTGATCTTCAATCCACACAGGTCTTCAGTCGTGCTGGTCTTCAACCCATGCTGGAAGGCAGCAAGCAGCTCCAGCAGCCAAGTGGAAGGAAGGAAAGAAGGGCTCTTTTTACCCAGAATGTCCTTACATAAAGTTCCCTCCTGAGAGGGGCCGCCTGCTCAGGGGAAGGGCTCACTCTGGGGGAAGGACTTCCTCCTTCAGTTAATCCTTCCTGGAAGCAACCTCAGAGACCCACCCGAAAGGGATTTCTGTGGATTACTAAATAGATCAAGTTGACAACACCTTAACCATTACAGCATCCCACATTTCCTAAGATGACTTATCGTGAGCACAATCTCACTAATAGCTTCACAGTTGGTGCTTATTAATGCTCATTACAGATTATATCCCTTAGTCCATCAAGCTTTGATCTCTGCTGTTTTTGGCACATTAACAACATGGAAGACTACCGAAGGAAAGCTAGTCACAGATTTAATTTTATAAAAAATCTAATTTGGTTAGTGGATTGCATGGATTGGAAAACTGAGGCATAGCTCTATTCTTGAGTTCAGAAGATTCTGAGGCAAGGCAGCAGGGTGGGCAGGGAAGAATCGTGGCTGGAGAGGTGCGTCAGTGGTTAAGTATACTTTCTGTGCAAGTACGACAGAGTGACAGGGCCTGGGACCTCCTCAGTTCAGAGCTCTAGAACCCATGTAAACAGCTAGGTGTAGCCCTGCATGTCTGTAACCCCAATCCTATGGAAAGCTGACACTGGAGAATCACTGGGGCTTGCGAATGGAAAGCTCTGGAATTAGTAAGGACTCTGCTGCAAGGAAGGACAGAAAGGTGAGTGATGGAGGGGACACCTGGCATTCCCTTCTGGACCCTGGGGGCAAGCTCACATGGTGCCATGTAGCACTATACCATACTATACACACTATACCATGCATACTATGTAAATGCAAAAAAATAAAATAAAATAATAAAAAGAATCTCAGGGGGTCTGCAGATTGCAAGCATGGATCTTCTTCCTTCTTCTTCCTCTTCTTCCTCTTCTTCGTCCTCCTCCTCTTCCTCCTTTTTCTTCTTCTTCTTCTTCTTCTTCTTCTTCTTCTTCTTCTTCTTCTTCTTCTTCTTCTTCTTCTTCTTCTTCTTCTTCTTCTCTTTAATAGTGTAATCCAAGTTGGCAGCAAACTCACTAATCCTTTTACCACCACTCCCCTAGTGCCAGGATTATAGTTATGTCTGAGCTGTGTTCTCAGCCCTGTGGACAGCGTTGTCCTTTCTGCAGAGTAACAGCCTCACAGGAGCATGAGGCTGAGAGCTGTAAGAAGGTGATTCTTTGGTCCTGTTGTTCAGGGAATTCAGATAACTTTGGAGACTATATGGAAGACTTCCAGCCATGTCACTCAGGCTCAGACCAGGCTCAGGTTGGGAGGCACCCGGATGTGGCATCCCTTCTGTTACAGGTTTTCAGTCACCGTAATCATGGCTGGTCCTGGGTGAAACCAAGACAGAGGATCACACCTCTGCTGTCTCTCCTGTCATCTGTTCTCTGTTCTCCTTGGTGCTAGCTGTCCTCATGAACATTTGGCCTAAGGCCAGTCAGCATCTCAGGCCATCTGTGGCTAAGGTTTGTGCTTTAGACTTTACATTTTCTCTGCCCCATATACATGCTCCTTTCCACTGTTGCTCTGACACATTTCTTCAGCTAATAGTGCAAGATTGCTAATGGGCCCCAAAATACCAGTCAGCAAAGCCTCTTTAATGGTGGCAATTGGGTGAGTCTGGCTTCTCCGATTTCTCTGCTGATTCCAAATTGGACATTGTGATAGGAAGATACTTTAGGCAAGCTTCTGGCAGGTTCCACTGGCCACCTACTCCACCTACATGTAGGCTAAATCACAGACGCAAACACCTATTTTGTTAATTATTAATGTGATTGATGGTTACCGATTGCTCAAACTCAAAGGTCATAAATGGTTTGCATCTATGGGTGCTTAATAAATACTTGTCACCTTAAATAATCTTTAAAGAGTCTTTGCCCAAGGATTTTAATGTGCAAGTTACAGAGCCAGGTGGGCACTAGTTTTCTGGCAGCATGGGAACCTAAGCTGCGGGTAGGAGTGATTATGGAGGACAAGGCTAGGTGTGTGATCAGGTGGGCAAAGGGCACAGCTCCTTCGCCTGGGGCTCTAAGCCAGGCCTGTCAGCACACCTGAGTTTGTGGCAAGACTTGGATGAGATGATGAGTCACTGTTAAGAGTCTATCATGGGAAAGGGTGGAGAAGGTCCCTGTGTAGACAATGTTTGACCAAAACAAACTGACGAAAGCCAGCTTAGCCAGCGCCTGGAAGGGGTTCAGAACCACTGAAGAGCACATTTTTCTGGAATGTCTTAGATATTTCAAATTCCCTTCAGAGGTCCCATCCGGGTCTCAGTGCTATAAGTCTCATATCCCACCTCATGTCCTAGAAAGCATAGGAAACTCTGCAAGATTTACAGAGTCAGGGCAGGTTTGCTGTTTGGCATAAGCTATTCCATATTGAATACATTGTCTTTTTCACCTGCATGAGGTACAGGGACTAAACTGGTGCCCTAGGGTCAGCCCAGGTCCCATGTACAGTTGAAGAGTTAAAACACAGAAGGACAAGGATCGCCACACCTGGTAGTCACCATGCTTGTCGTGTGGCGGCTGCCCAGCTGTCCTTTGGGAGCCCAAGAGAGGCACCAACTGCTGAGAGGAGGGCAAGGCGAGACTTGAAATGCAAAGTTATGAGCCAGATGTGTTGATACCATTATGAGAAAAATAGACCAACCTCAAGCAGAGAATCTAGTTGAATGTGGATGAACGTGTATGGGACTTCGTGCTGCTTTCTGAGGCTGATTAATGCATCTTTATTAACTTTAATTTAAAAATATTTTTATTATTGACAACTTCCATAATCATAGACAATAAGCCATAATTCCCTCCCCTTACTTTCTCCTTCACAACTCCACTCTCCATAACATTCCCTCCCCCTCTCAATCAGCCTTTCTTTTATTTTGATGTTATCATCTTTTCCTCCTATTATGATGGTCTTGTGTAGGTAGTGCCAGGCACTGCAAGATCATGGATATCCAGGCCATTTTGTGTCTGGAGGAGCACATTGTAAGGAGTCCTACCTTTAGTTTTGCTCTTACATTCTTCCCGCCACCTGTTCAATGGACCTTGAGCCTTGGAAGGTGTGATAGAGATGTTTCAGTGCTGAGCACTCCTCTGTTACTTCTCACCACTATGGTGCCTTTTGAGTTATCCCAAGGTCACTGCCATCTGAAAAGAGAAGCTCCTGTAACCAAAAGTGAGAGCCGCTTTAATAAATGGGTATGAACATTCTGAGAAGTGCTTCCTGGGCAGTTTGGTGAACATAATATATGCATTTATCCAGACAGCAGCAGGCATTACACACCTAGGGCTCATGACTTCCCCTGTCATAAGTTTTCAGTATTGGGCGTGTATTCCCTTCTGTGGAGCTGGCCTCCTTTCCAATAAGAGAGCAGTTGGTTTCCCTCATAACAGTCATGCCACTATTGCACTTGTTGGCTCATTTGGCCTGGCTGGCCCAACTTAAGGCTTGCAATGTCCACTGTTGTTTATCTTCACTGATGACTTCTCTCTCTCTCCCATGGAGCTGCATGCAACATAGCTTTTTCCAGCTATTCATACTCTGTTAGATTTTAGCTAACCTTCCCCCAGCCCTTCCTTTCCTCAGTCTCTTATGTTTTAACATTATTACGTCAAACTATATTTAACAGAAAGTTTACCATTTCAGTCACTTTAGTGGGGCATTAAGTACATTCACACTACTGTAAAACTGTCACCAATATCCATCTTCAGATCTTTCAAATGTTCTCAGATAGAAACTGTACCCATTAAACACTCACTGCCCTTCATCCATCTTGCCAACCCTTAGAAACTACCCCCCCTCTGAACCCCATGAATGTGAGTCCTCTAGGTACCTCCAGTAAGCAGAATCATGCGGCTTTTGTCTTTTTTGATAAGATTATATGTAAAAATATTTTATTTATTTATTTACAGGGGGGATATGGGCATGCCAGGACAAAAGAATTCCAGGTACTTGTGCCACTTTGTGCATTTGGCTTTACATGGGGTACTGGGGAATTGAACCCAGATCATTAGGCTTTACAGGCAAGCACCTTAACTGCTGAGCCATATCTCCAGCTTCACTTTTGTCTTTTTTAAATTTTATTTATTTATTTGCAAGCAGAGAGATACAGACAGAGACAGAGTATGGGCACACCAGGGCCTCTAACCACTTCAAGCAAACTCCAGATGCCTGTATCACTTTGTGCATCTGGCTTCACATGGGTACTAGGGAATCAAACCTGGGTTATTAAGCTTTGCAGGAAAGCAACTTAATTGCTGAGCCATCTCTCCAGTCCCAGATTTTATCTTTTATGACTTAATTATTTCACTTAGCATAATATTTTCACATTTCATTCATTGCTATAGCATGTATCAGAGTTTTGTTTCAAATCCAAATAATATTCCATTGTATACACATACCACATTTTATTCACCCACTCATTCATCAGTGGACACTTGGGATCTGGGGCTATTGTGAATAATCCTGCTATAAAATTAGTGTGCAGCAAGACCATCATAAGAGGAGGAAAAGATGATGACATCAAAACAGAAGAGTGACTGATTGAGATGGGGAGGGGATATGATGGAGAATGGAGTTTCAAAGGGAAAAGTGGGGGGAGGGAGGGTATTATCATGGGATATTTTTTATAATCATGGAAGATGTTAATAAAAATTGAGAAATAAAAAAAAATTAGTGTGCAGGACTGAAGGGATGGCTTAGAGGTTAAGGTGCTTGTCTGCAAAGCCTAAGGACCCAGGTTCAATTCCCTAGTACCCATATAAGGCAGATGCACAAGGTAGTGCATGTGTCTGGAGTTCCTTTGCAGTAGTTAGAGGCCCTCACATGCCCATTCTCTCTCTCTTTCTCAAGTAAATAATAAAATATTTTTTTAAATTAGTGTGCAGAAACTGTTTGCACCTTACTTTGGGGTACATATCCGGAAGTGGAGCTGCTGTTTCATGTGACAATTCTAAGTCCCTCTCCATGAATTCGCATATTTCTACCCTGACTGTGCCATTCTACATTCCAACAAGAAATGTGCAAGGAATTCAGTTTCTCCACATCTTTTTTTAAAATTTATTTTTATAAGATAATGAGAGAGAGATAGCAATAAAGAGAATTGTACTGCTAGGGCCTCTAGCAACTACAATTGAACTCCAGATGCATGTGCCACCTTGTGCACATGCATGACCTTGTATACATGTGTCACCTTGTGCATCCGGCTTATGTGGGTTCTGGGGAGTTGAATCTGGGTCCTTCAGTTTAGCAGACAAGTGCCTTAACCGCTAAGCCATCTCTCCAGACCCTTTCCACATCTTTGATGGCAGTCCCTCTTGATGCATCTTAGATGTGATGCTAGTTAGTATAGGTGCTGGCTTACCTGATAGTGATCCTACTCACAGCCATCCTCCAGCCTCAGCCTCCCGCGTAGAGGGATTACAGATGTGAGTCACCATGTTCAGCTAGTGATCCCACTTTTGACAGCACATGTATCTTAATCTTACACAGACTTTGTAAATTCACCTTTGACTGATTTGAATTGTGGTATCTGTGGGTGGGTGGGTTGGTCTTGCTTCTAGGTGCCTGGTCTCTGTTTTTAGATACCTGTAGGACTAGGCTCCATCTCAACCAGCTCTGCTGCCTAGGGCAGGTCTGTTCTCAGACAGAGCTACTGGCAGCTCAATGTCTCAGGATGCATAGGAGCCACGTCTTTTGTGTGGGCTTCCTACCACTGACCAGTGCATGCTCCATTCCCAGATGTTTAAAAAGCATCCCACTTGTGATATGGAGTATGTTGTTTCACAAGTTGACTTTTACTTCTCTTTAATTCTTCTTACCTTCTTGACAAAATTCCGTAAATGTGAATACCTCCACCTTTCCGGAGTGGTGCTCAAGCTAGTTCTTCCTGATTCTTCACGGGGCGGGGGGGGGGGGGGTGTCTCCAGCCTTTCCCGAGGGGCCCTCAGGACTTCTTCAGGCTGACAGAGAAGCCTTGTAATCCACCTCTCACCAGGACAAGGAAGCCAGTCAGAACATGCATCTGCCTGCCGTCCACCCAGGAACCAGCCAGCTTTACGCTTGATCACGGCCTGATTTTCAATTCCAGGCAAGCTGAGATGGACTCTGATAAACTTCGGTTAGTCTGGACAAACAGTGTCAAGTTCCCTAGGAACTTGGAATGAGTAATTTGGGTTGGGTCTGGTTTCACAGTCTTTGCAGCCCGTGGCTCCCATATTTACCTTGAAGTGACTCCCTTCTATATACATTCTGTGGACAAGTTCCTGCCTGACCTGGGTGGATGGAAGGGAGGCTGACAGAGAGAGACTCTGGAGCCAGAAGGCCTCCTTCTTGTTCAGCCAGTCCTTAGGAACTTGTTCTGACTTGGTGAAGAGGCACCTATTTGGAACCATGATGTTCATGATACATGTTGGCACCCAGACCTTAAAATTCTGTTAGGTATGGGGCTGTTTTTCTATGATTGATTAACCTGTGCTTTTTGGGGAAAAAAAAATCACTTGAAAATTAACAAGTTTCTTGTTTAGAAAAAAGCAAAATACACAGAAAGGCAAAAGTAAAAGCTTTCCCTTCCTCACCAGCTGCCAGTGTTGGAAGTGTATCCTTTCAGATATGTCCTCCACACACACACACACACACACACACACACACACACACACATCTACATGCATTTTTAAAGGTAAAATCCCAAATAGGTCATGTTAAGTACATACTTATGCTTTTGTCACTTATATCAAATATCTTTTCATGTTAATGTTTGCTTTCTTGAGATGAGGTCTCACTATATTGCTCTTGTTGATGTAGTATTCACCTTGTAACCCAGGTTGCCCTTGAACTTGTGTCACTCTCCTTGCCTCAGCTTCCCGAGTGCCAGGATTACAGGTGTGACAAGCAAAGTCATCAGCCTTCTGAGAGGTGCCCACTCAAAGTCGTCCCTCAGTGGAGTCCGAGCCCAGCTGAGAATCTGGTGTAACAGCCGCTGGGTCATGGCTCTTTGGACAGTGTTGTCGGTGCCCTCCCCATCCTGTGGAGGCCTGTCACAGGGACTCCCCAGCTGACGGGAGATGCAGGCATGGGTTTCCAGCCAGGGAAGCACAGTGTGCAGCCAGTCCCGCAGGGAGACGGGAAGCTTGGAAGGCCCCTGGCGCAGTGATTGTCCGGGTTTGGCAGAAGCGCTGTGACCGCTGTCTGGTTTGGCAGGCGCAGGTGTTGCTGCTTCTTGGGGAGGGTCCCACACTGCTGCCAGGCAGAATCCCCCGAGCTTATCACGCTAATGGGGCCAAATTGCTAGTGTCTTTAGTTTTATCATTACCAGTACTGTGTAGGCATTTGGCCACTCTTATTTTGAGGTGTGGAAGGTGTGAGGAGGGGAGTTTTATACAGTGGCCAAATCATCACAGTTACCCAGCAACACAGGAGAGTGCTAACTTCACATCTTTGCAAATGCTTGTCATCTAAAGCTTGGCGGGGGGGGGGGGGGATAAAAGCATTTTTCTATTCATTTTCTGTTGATTATTAAGAGGTACATTGGTCCTTTGTCCAAACTTACCCATCAAATACAGGAAACATATAAGGTAGGGTCATTTGGATGAGTGGAAAGTCTGCTTTAATTAATTTAGCCAACTAAAAAGGGATCAACTACTGTTTTCCAGTTATTTCACCTATTGCGACTTACACTGAAGCTTTTCCTATTAAACACTTTAAAAGTTTCCTTGGGCTGGAGAGATGGCTCAGCAGTTAAGGCGCTTGCCTACAAAGCCAAAGTACCAGGTTCAATTCCCCAGGACCCACATAAGCCAGATATACAAGGTGGTGCATGCATCTGGAGTTCATTTGCAGTGGCTAGAGGCCCTGGAGCACCTATTCTCTCTCGCTCTCTCTCTCTCTCTCCCCCTCTTTCTGTCTCTCTCAAACAAATAAATATTAAACTAAAATTTTCCTTGTATGTCTGATTACACACCCACACCTGTCCTCTCCCTGCAGAGTACTCTAATTATGACAATGTATTGAAATGCTGAATTATCTCTCTGTTGTTAGGGATAGCCATTTCAAGCTAGCATTTCTTGTGGGCACAGATGTGCTGGTACCTGTAGAGCTAGTCTTGGACACATAGTATCTGAGCAGTTGCTATTTGTTATGGGAATGAGTAACTAGAAGGGTGCATGTGCTCCCCTTTGTGGTGAGGAGGAACAGATCCACATATGCAGTCACCTCTAGTAGTGACACCAGCAAAACTTCATAGGGATAAGTCAAAGACAAATGAGACACAGGGTGGGCAAGCATGTCGAGCTATTTGGATAGAAGAGGCTGTGTAGATCTAAGCCTGTCTCTCTCTTTCTCTCTCTCTCTCTTTCTTTCTTTGTTTTTTTGAGGTAGGTTTTCACTCTAGCCCAGGCTGATCTGGAATTCACTATGTAGTTTTGGGCTGGCCTCAAACTCATGGTGATCCTCCTACCTCTGCTTCCTAAGTGCTAGGACTAAAGGTATGTACCACTATGCCTGGATTAAGCCTTTCTTTTACTGAAAAAAAAAACAAAACAAAACAAACAAACAAACAAAAAAACAAGGCAAATGACTCCAAATTGTTGTCTTCACTTTATCATGCTTGGAGAAAAAGAAGTGTGGATAGTGGAAATGACACCTGATGTCATCTGAATGAACCAGTGTGTAACAAATGCTGGGCTTCTGGGTAACTTGTGCCTGTGATACAGAGATGTATGTCCTTGAATGGTGCCTGTTCTCCTCATTGACACCTCTTGCTGTGAGATTGAAAGAGCACATAGATTATTCTTCCTGCTGCCCACTTAAGGACCTTCACTCGTGTCCCAGTTACCAGGAGGTGCCAAGGAGGTTCAGGGTCCTAGCAAGGTGCCTAGCAAGGCAAAGATGAATGAAGCCTCACCTGGCTCTCAATATGCCCACGTGTCAGGCTATGCAGCTTCTGAAGCCTCACACCTGCTGGTTTTTAGAGAAAGTAACCTCAGTGGTAGGGAATATGAAATTTGCTCTCAGTCATGCATGAAAGATACTGGGAAGAGCTGCTGCATGCTCATTATTTGGGTTTTATTTGGTCATTTGGGTCCCATCCTCAGACAAACAACTAAGTATTTTTCAGACGTGTTGACAGCTTTAGGGCTCTTATAATACTAGCTTTTCTGGCACCAGTGGGTAGGCAGTAGATGAGGTCAGAGAGAAGCATTTGAATGTGAGCTTTTTTCAACTCCTCATACAAAAGGAGACAGCGTAGAATAGAAGAATGTGCAATTTAGCCAGGCATGGTTGTGCATGCCTTTAATCCCAGGGAGGCAGAGGTAGGAGGAGCACTATGAGTTTAAGGTCACCCTGAGACTACAAAGTGAATTCCAGGCCAGCCTGGGCTAGAGTAAGACCCTACCTTGAAAAATAAAAAAATTAAAAAAGAAAAAGAAAAAAGAAATATGTGCAATTTACAATGAAAGACTTGGGTGCAAGTCTTAGGTCTGCTACTCTTTTCCATCTGCCTTTCCTCCTTACGCATGGAAAGTTTAAATAACTTGACCTAAGGAGTATCAGCAGCTTACTATACTGTTTTAAGATCACAACTCTGTCCTTGAACCCAAACACTCTCCATTTTGGAGATGGCATGTTGTATTGTTAAGGTTTCTTATTGTTGTCTTAACCCTATCATACTGTTTTATCCTGGGGGACTTCCGGGTAAGATGGCTGCATAGGAGTCACACTAGTCCGGCCTAGGGAGGGATCTGAGCAAAACCACAGCAAAACACACTCTACGTCTGTCTGAAAAGTGAGGGTTGTATAGATTTTTATCCACCACAGTGGAGAAGCAGGAGAAACTAATATCTATCAGAAAGGAGGAAATCTGCCTGAACCCCATCAAGGAGCTTGCGGAGCCCAAGCCAGCTCACACCCAGCTGCAGAAGCAGAGACCAAACAAGGGGATTTTCCAACCTCATATTGTTTTATCTTTATTATCTTGTCTTAAGATCACAACTCTGTGCTTGAACCAGAACAGTCTCCATTTTGGAGTCGGTATGTCGTATTGTTAAGGTTTCTTTTTTGTTGTTGTCTTAGCCCTATCATATTACTTTACCCTTATTATCTTGTTTTAAGTTCATAACTCTTGTGCCGGGCGTGGTGGCGCACGCCTTTAATCCCAGCACTTGGGAGGCAGAGGTAGGATGATCGCTGTGAGTTCGAGGCCACCCTGAGACTACATAGTGAATTCCAGGTCAGCCTGGGCCAGAGTGAGACCCTACCTCGAAAAACCAAAAAAAAAAAAAAAAAAAGATCATAACTCTGTCCTTGAACCCAAACAGTTTTCATTTTGGACTTGGCTGGTTGTATTATTAAGGTTTCTTCTTGTTGTTTCATTCCTAGTATCAGCATTCATTCTAGAGTTGCTGGTTCAGTCTAAGCCTAAACATTTGTTATTACTAGGTTTTCTGTTTGTTTGTTTGTTTGTTTGTTTGTCTGTTTTTTGTTTTTTGAGGTAGGGTCTCACTCTGGCCCAGACTGACCTGGAATTCACTATGTAGTCTCAGGGTGGCCCTGAACTCACCGTGATCCACCTACCTCTGCCTCCCCAGTGCTGGGATTAAAGGCCTGCCCCACCACTCCCAGCTCTATTCATTACTTTTTTTTTTTTGAAGTGCTGGGATGGAAACCAGGGCTTTACAGTATGCATATACTATATAAGCACGTGATCTCCCACTGAGCTGCACTGCAACCTTAAACATCAATTTTAACCATGTTTATGGATATATATTTGGCAGAGATCTGGTTAAATTTGGCTTGACCCAGTTAAGGTCCATGCCTTTTCATGACCTGTGAGTTCCCAGGCCTGCTTCCTTGTACACCTCTAGGCCTCCCTACTGTGTGTTCTTCAGCCTTATATCAATCCTGAAGCAGAGCTCTGCTCCTCTGTTAGGAGCTCCTGACCCCGTCCCCCCCCCCCACCCCACGCAGCAGCGCTGGGCAGTGGGGACTGAACCGAAGACCTGGGCTAGGGGTGGGGCGGGAGAGCTCACAGATGGAGGACCGACCGCCCTCCCACGTTTTCCTTTCTAATTCTTTCATCTTCTTCCCTTTCTATGGGTGTAATAAAAAAACAAATCTAGCCAGACTATTCTCTCCGCATAGGTCTTGATTTCTTGTAAAATCATTCCCCATTGGAAACAGCCTTTTCTTTCCAGGAGGGACGAGGCGAATGGATTTTCTCCAGCTCAGCACCCTTGCTTTGGGATTCCAGCCAAGGCTTAGGAGCTCCGCGCTGGGAGGCTAAGCTCAGGGCAGCTTCAATAAAACCTGCCAGGATTTGTGAGGAGCACACATGTCCATTTTTACTCATGACCTATATCTGTATTTTCAATAAAGTCATAAAGCAGGTGGCTTTCCACTGTGAACGCTTATTATTTAAGTATTCTCAGGCATTTTGTTCTTGTCACCTATTCTTTCTGTCTTCTGTTTCCTCCTTACTGTTTTCTGGGGACATGACAATCTGTTTGGGACTTCCTATCTAGGACCACTAGAGGGCGCATGGTTTCCAGCTCACAGGGTACGTTCTATAGCAGATTTCTGGGGCTTTGCTGCACAAAAGGGCCGTGTGCGTGCGCGCGTGTGTGTGTGTGTGTGTGTGTGTGTGTGTGTGTGTGTGTGTGTTAGCTAAGACATTTTCTACAGCATTCATCTGTGAAATGCTGGCTGCAAGCAGCAGACATTGTGGTGGGTGGAGAAAGGCCTGACTGTTCTCTGTAACCATCTCTATCTCCACCAATGGGAAGAGAAAAAGAGCTACAGAAATCTTCACTGACGAGTTCTTTCTAGGATTGCTAAAGAATATCCTTGTATTCTACATGTGTCTATTTAGGTCTTCCAGTATGGATGGTAGTTAATAATACCAGTGACTTTTTCCCCATGCCAGGGTTTCCTGTCAAGATGGTAAGCTGGCACACATTACTGGTGCCCTCCTCCAAGTCAACCCTGAAGATCCTAAAAGGTGAACTTGATGGGAAGGGGTGGGATAAGGAGACCAAGTGACCTTGGAGTATCCTTTGGGTAGGGTTCCTTGGAAAGCTTTGGAGCTCTGATCTCCAAAGTAAGGGGGCACAATGTGGGTGCTGTATTTTACTCAGGAAAAGAGACACAATGACAACACTTAGAAGTTAATAAGGGGAATAAACATGAGTATGGGTCAAAAATTAGGAATGGCCAGATGTGGTGGCATAATCCTTTGATCCCAGCACTGAGGAGGCAGAGGTAGGAGGATCGCTTTGAGTTTGGGGCCAGTCTGGGACTACAGAGTGAGTTCCAGGTCAGCTTGGGCTAGAGTGAGGCTCTATCTAGAAGAATAAAAAATAAACAACAACAACAACAACAAAATAGGAATGGCTAGAGTAAGGTCAAAATTAAAATGTTTGACCTTTAAGCTAGCAAGTGAGCATTCAATGGGAGGACTGAGGGGTGCAGCTCAGTGCCAGAGACTTGCGTAGCATTCATAAGGCCCTAACTTAAATCCCCATCACTGGGGGACAGAGCTCAATGTGAAGTAGACATGAAACAGACGAGGCCTAGAAAAAATGCCCTGTGCTATGAATGAAAAGTCTAAACCAAGACTAAAAGCACGCAGTGGTTGATCCCACAGTAATTCAATATTGCTTCACTTCAGGATGAACTAACTCCCTGGCCTTGGATGGGATACCCAATCTTCTCTGAGTTTCAGTTATTTCTAACAGGTGTGGTTTCTATGGCCTCAGTGTGCTGTGAATATTTCTTAGGATGATGTACATTAGAGAGTTTTCCTGTGCCTGGCTCCTATTCGCTCTTCCTTCTTACTATGTTTAGCCTGCAGGACTTTTACCTGTTCAAAAATATTTCCCAAGTGCCTCTATTCATTACATATGTGCAGCTACAAGAGACAAAAGCCTTTATGTAAATAAATAAGGAAAATAATATCATCTCTGGAGCTAGATACTATCACTGTGAGGTGAGCACATTGTCCTGATGCAGGTAGCATCTCATCAGAGTCTACGGGGACGGTGCCAGGCCCCTTGATGAAGTCCTAGCAAAACCACCAGGGACTCAGGCTCACGCCATACTTTGACTCTACCAGTCTCACAAGGATGGCCTTTTTAACGTCTGTGTATAGTACGTGGTGTGTGTGTGCATGCATGTGTGCATGTGTGGTGTATGCACATATGTGAGCAGAAGCACATCTCTCAGGCACACGCATGTGCAGGCCAGAGACAGCCGTTTGGGATCCTCCTTTATCACTCTCTCACCTTATTTTCTTGAGACAGAACCTGCCAATGAAGCTGAAACTTGCTTGTTCTCTGGTTTGACTCGCTGGCCAGTGAGCCCAGTGATGCTCTTTGTCTCCACCCTGCTTAGTGCTGGGTTTCCAGGAGGGCATGGCCCCGCCTGGCTTTTTCCATGGGTGCTGGGGGTGGAACTTAAATCCTTATACTTATGTAGCAAGTGCTCTTACCCACTGCGCCGCCTCCCCAGCCTCCAGGTTGACCTTTATCCCAGCGCCTTCCTGTGCTGCAACTCTCGACTTTTCCTGCTACTGTTCTAGCAGACCTCCCCTCATGTGAGTCACCCACCATCCCTACACCAGCCCTTTGGCAAGTAGATGAGTATCCATGATTGATGATATGCCCTAAGCCATTTGTCCTTTAGTCTTCCGGAGTTACTGGATTCAGAGGAAAACTTCCCAGAGTCCACTTATGTAAAGCAAAAGGAAGAAGTGGCTGTTGAATAGGCAGCCAAGAGAGTTTTCCAGGCCCTGTTAGTTGGTGTTGCAGAGAAGCACAGTCACTCCTGACTGGCGATCAGGATCAGAGAAGGCTAATAGAAAGAGGTACTGTTCGGATTAGACCTGAAGGATAAGCCATGTTTTCTAGACAGTTGGGGTAGAAATAGCACAGGAGCATGAATGAAGCATGCCTGTGGGTTCATGATATTCTCAGGTAACTGAAAGTTCATGGCAGGAAGTGAGCCTGGAGTAGAGATGGATGGAGATGTTAGCAGGGACAATCATGAAGGCCTTGGGAATACTGGTGAAGTTCTGTTGTGCCAGGAATGGATCAGACATATCTGGCACAATGTACTTGTTGCATTTAGCCACACGTTGCTGGGATGAACTTCCAAACCAGACACAGTTATGGAGGAAGGTACTTATTGAAACTTACAGATAGAGGGGAAACTCCATAATGGTAGAAGAAGCTGGCCCCCTTTCACAGGTCCAAGCAGACAGAGAAAAGCAACCACTACCATGATAAGCAAACATAGCCAAGAACTCAGGCAGAGCTCAAGCACTTTGCATATCTTTAGCTAGAAATTACAGATCCACCCCCAAAACCTTAGGGCTGGACCTAGGATCCACTCACAATGACACCAAGTTACAAGCTGAAATAAAACTCATGTATCTTTTGGGAGACATCCACATTCCACCCCTGGCACCCAATAGATTCATAACCATCTTACATTGTATATTGTGTTCAGTCAAAATTCAAAGGTCCCCACAGTCTTTACCTACCTAAGATATTATAAAGTCCCAAGTCTCATTTTAGATAGTCTCTTAGCTGTGAATCCTCTAAAAATCAAAACAAGTTATTATACTTTCAACATGTAAAGGCACAGAGTAAACGTTTTCAGCTGCTATAAGACCTAGCAAGGAGAGACTGGAACAATGAAAACTCAACATCAAGCAAACATCAAACTTCTGCAGTTCAAGTCTGATATCATAACCAGTGATTACAGTCTTCAGATTTTCCAATTCACTCCTCCAGCTTGGCTGAGTAGCCAGAGAAAACTTCCATCCCAAGCTAACAGCACTCCATGGTAGCCCTTGTGCAGTCCTGGTATATCCAAAATATCTTCAGGTCTCCATGCAAATGATGGTCCATCTTCCAATGGCTTCACCATCTTCCTCAAGGTCATCATGCCCTGCCTTATGCCACATCTCAGCAGCAGCTCCTGGAACCATGTGCATTTCATGACCCACTCTATAGATTTCATGCTCATAAACACAGCCTCTAAATAAAATTCTCTCTGCACTTAGCCCTTTCAAACTGTCATCAGAATAGTGCATAAAACTTTGCTTAATACTTTGGAAGCCATATTTAGTGGCAAGTACCAAGTCCATGCCTGTTCCTTCAAAACAGAAGTTCCAAAAGACCAAAATCCACATGGTCAAATTCATTGCTCAGCCACACCCCACTCTGTGGTACCAGTTCTGTAGTAGACAGCGTCAGGTTTCTGGGATCAACCTCCAAACCAGGCACAGTTAATGGGAGGAAGGGATTTATTGAAGCTTACAGATCCAGGGGAAGTTCCATAATGGCAGAAGAAGCTGGCCCCCTTTCACAAGTCCACACAGAGAGAAAAATAGAACCAACACCACCTGCATAAGCAAGCACACTCCAGGAACTACGGACAAAGCTCCAGCACTTTGTGTATCTTTGGCTGAAAATTATAGATCCATCCCCACACCTTAGAGCTGGATCCTTGGATCCACCCATAGTGACACCTCCTCCTGCCAGGCAGCTGAAGATCTAAATTACAAGCTTTAATAAACTCCTGAATCTATTTGGAAACATCCATTCAAACTACCACAGTCCTACAAGAGGAGAAGTCAATATGGTGGCTCAGAACCACCATCTCAAAATACAGGAAAAATTGACAGATTCTTAAGAGACAATGATTATGTCCAAGACTCTGGTGAGCTTTATCTGTTCATCAGTATATCACTCACGATCCTCAGAGGCTGGTACTATTGATACCTCTGCTTTGCAGATGAGGAAAATCTAAAGCACTTACCCAAGGTCTCTGTTGTAGTTTAAACTGTGTCCCTCTAAAAATGGTATCTTGAGGGATGGAGATATGGCTCAGAGGTTAAGGCACTTGCCTGGAAAGCCTAATCACCCAGGTTCAATTCCCCAGTACCCACATAAATCCAGATGCACAAAGTTGCACATGTGTCTGGAGTTTGTTTGGTTTGCAGTGGCTGGAGGCCCTGGTGTGCCCATTCTCTCTCTCTCTCTCTCTCTCTCTCTCTCTCAAATTGCAAATAATTAGATAAAAATGGTATGCTGAGGTCCTCAGTCCCTTAGAATGTAGTCATACATGAGAGAGTGTTACTACAGGTGTAGCTAGTATAACTGGCATTCATACAAGAGGGCTGTGTGAAGGTAGAATCTCTGGGAGCAGACCATGGTAAGATGGGTGGACTCAGCTACAAGCTTAGGAGCATCACTGGTTATCTAGAATAAATATTCAGTGGGGGTTTCATGAGTATTTATTGAGTGAATACTATGTTCTTGTAGTGAGGAACATGAATGACTACTAACTGCAGCACCAAACCCTTCTCCACAGGTCCCTGATGACACTTCTCCCCCAGAGTCCTTTCCACCTCTGCCGCCTTTCCTTTTCATTGCAGACCAGAGGAACAGGACACTGGTGGCAAGTAGTGTGACCTCTGGAATCGCACCCCTCTCCAACAAAGAGCTTAACAGTGCTAACAGCTCAGAACCAGCAATGGGGAGGCATGTGACATTTGTGGATGTCCTGAGCTCTGTTCCACAGAAGAGATTATAGCAGTGTGCACAAAGCTTTGTCTGCTAAGACCCTGGCTCTGTCTCAAAGCAATAGACAGAAATAAACATAGTCTGGGCTAAAGGTAAGTCCCTGGAGCATCAGTAGTCCAGTGAAAACAGTGGAAATTCCCTTCTCATTCGGACTATCTCTGCCTTCAGTATTAGTAAGCGGATTCAATCCTCATAGGCCGCTGGCCTAGCCAGGCTGTGAGGATGGAAGGTTGTTACTCCCAGATGCATCACAAATGACATAGCTGTCACTGGAATTTTGTTCTCGGGGACATGTTCACTGCATCTTGAGATGCAAGAGGAGTCCAAGTGGGGTGACCTGCTGTCTCAATCTGCCCTAGAAGGTCTCAGTTTTGAAGTTCTTAGCATGGTAACTTTAGCATGTTCCCCTGCCTTCCCAGGCAAATGGACTGTAAGCAAAACCCAGGCTGGCTGCATCTGAATTTTTAAAAAAATATTTTATTCATTTGAGTGAACGAGGCATGTGTGTACACATGTGCATGCACGCACACACCCACACACACATGCACACTCCAGACACATGCACCACCTTGTACATCTGGCTTATGTGGGTACTGGAGAATCGAACCTGGGTCCTTAGGCTTCACAGGCAAGCATCTTAGCTAGTAAGCAATTTCCCCAGGCCTGCATTTGGAATTTTTATCTGGGTATTTACTAATGGTAACTTGTCCCACCTAACTGTATCTCAGTTTCTTCATCTATAAAACAGGGGTAATAAGAGTATCACTTGGGGCCAATTTTTTCATTTGATTTTAGTTTTGACAATTTCATACATGTGTATAATATATCTTAGTCATATTCATTTCCTATTGCCCTTCCTTATCCCCCTCCCATCCCCACTAAACCCCTTCTTCCCAACTAATTGCCAGTCTACATTCATGGCCAGGTGTGTGTGTGTGTGGGGGGGGGATCAGGGTTCTTTGGCTGAACATGGAGGAAGTGTTTACTTGAGTGTGGGTAGCTTCCCAGTGGCCACACCACAAAAGAACATGGCCTCCGTCCTCCAGCAATCATCAGCTGCTAAAAGCTACTCTGGGAGGAGGAGGGGTCTCAAGAGCTTGGGTTGTGGGCAGTGTCTCTGGAACTGTGGACCTGAGACAAATTGGCAAGGAACACTCATCCCTAGGGAGTGGGTGTGGAAGGGGAAATGGGGCTTAATGGAGGAAATGCGCCATGGAAGGGAGGCAGCTACTACTCCAATCCAGGAAGCACAATTGGGAATATGACATGGTGTTTGTTAGTATTAGCCTCATCTGCAGGGACCAGAAAACCCCAGTCACAGTGGTTTACATGCTGGAAAGGCTGGTTTACCTCTGGAGGGATGTAGCCCAAGGGCAGGCATACTGGTTCACAGTTGTGAAAAACTACACTTCCGCCTTCCTGTGGGTGCGTGTGTGTGCATGTGGAGACCGGAGGGTGATGTCAGTGTGTTTCCTCATTTGTTCCCCAGCTTATTTTTTTGACACAGGTTCTCTCACTGAACCCAGAGGTCACCACTTTGGTTAGGCTAGAATACCTAGCCAGGCTAATGTCTGGGGTCCTTGTGTCTCAGCCTCCCCTGCACTGGGACTTCAGGCATGTGCCATGCCACCACTCCTGAGTTTTACCTGGGCGCTGTCTAGCACCATGTCTAGCGCTTGACTGACTGTGCTGTCTCCCGGACACTTACAGCAGAGTTCTCTTAGCAAGTCTTCCCTGAAGCTGCATTTGCCGACTTCCACTTCACTGGCTGTGCCTCGCTCAAGGCCAGGCTGGGGAAAATAGACTTGGCTTGCAAGAATGGCATGGGAAGATGGTGCAGCTGGAAATGTTATCCTGTGTTGAGGAAGACTTGTGGTTAAGCAGAGTCCATAAAACCAGATTATTGGGGTTCACATCAGGGGTGTACAGCCTACTTGAGACAAGCTCAGTGATAAGGTGGTGGGTCAGACGCTTTTTCCTCACCTCTAAAGCATGGAAAGTACTTGAAACTTTGTTAAGGTCTCTCAAGTGTCAAATACAGAGCATCTGCTGCAGTGTTGGGCTCAGAGTAAGCAGCCCAAAGAGGAGCTTCTGCCATGATTCTGACTTAAGGGCTTGGAAAGCAAAGTTTTGCCACATGTTAGGAATTAAACTTCATTCAAATAAACATGCATTCCAACAGTGTGATGGAGGGCTTTCTAACAGTATGGGGTTGGCTGCTTGTGAATCTCCCTGGTTGATATGACGATATGAGGAGTCCTTGTATTTCCACATGGGTGAGTGGGTTTGACCAGTTTGGAAGACCCCTGTGAACTTGGGGCTGTGCTCTTTCCCCAACCCCCTTGCTCGAGTGGATGGAAGATCAGCTGGTGCTCATCCCACTCAAACACACTGTTTGCGATGGGGAGCTTCACCCCGAATCCACTCCAGGTCACCCCTTACTCCATGTGTCTCCTTTTCTGGGCTTGAGACCTTCCTACCTATCTAGATCTTCAGGCACCTTGACCTCTTTGGAAAGCTGTTTCCTTGGTTTTTTCTTTTGCTTTTTTGTGGCTCTGTACTCTCCTAGGCCCAGGGTTCCAACCCACATCACATCTACATCTTCTCTGCACTTCTCAAACTGTGTCCAAAGAAATACTAGCCTCAGACATCATTCTGTTGTCAAGTATGTCTGAGAAATACGATATAGTTCTCTATCCCCATTTTAGGAAGTCACAATGCACTTAGCATATCTGAGAAGTGCTACAAAGTAATAAGTTCATATTAATCAGTAAGTGCTTCCCACTTATTGAGAAGCCCTGGGCTAGGGAGATAGCTCAGTGGATAAAGGGTTTGCTATGCAATTGTAAGTACCTGAGTTTGGGTTCCCCAGAACCCATGTAAAAGCCAGCCATTGTAACACTGGCATCTGTAATTCTAACATGCTTAGGGCCAGAAGACAGGCCGAGACAGGACTATGGCCTGCACGTTCTCAAGTCAGCTAGCTTGCTATAGCAGGTAGCTTCTCATTGCAGGACAAAACACCCACCAGGAAGCTGCCTATGGGAGGAAAGGAAAGGCTTACAGTCTCAAGGGGAAGTTTCATCAGGGCACACAAAAAAAGTATGACACCTGACTCACAATGTCACATTGTCCTGAGCAGAGAGAGAGACAGAGAGAGTGAGAGAGTGAGAAAGCTGAGCAGTCTGAACTGCTAGCTCTGGACGCACAGTGGGCTGGACTTATAACCCCAGGTCAACCCCCAGAAACCTATCTCCTCTCACAAGGCTCCACCTCCCAAAGGTTCCACTAGCTGGGGACCAAGCAGCATGCTCAATCACAAATGCCTAAGGCTATGGGGGACATTCTACGTTCAAACCACACCTGGTGAATGGGAGTCCTGAACAATGAGAGACCCAGCCTCAAACAAGGTGGAAAGCAAGGACCAACATACTAGACGTTGTTGTTTGACCTCTACACATGCATCGTGGCAAATGCACGTCTGCACTCATAGACATGGACGTGCATGTGTGCACACACACCATGAAAGCAGAAATGATGACAGGGCTAGAGAGATGGAGAGATGGCTTAGAGGTTAAGCGCTTGCCTGTGAAGCCTAAGGACCCCGGTTCAAGGCTCGATTCCCAGACTGAGCCCAGCCATCGTTAGCCAGATGCACAAGGGGGTGCACGCATCTGGAGTTTGTTTGCAGGGGCTGGAGGCCCTGGCACGCCCATTCTCTCTCCCTCTCTATCTGCCTCTTTCTCTCTCTGTCACTCTCAAATAAATAAATAAAAATAAATTTAAAAAAATAATAAAATAAAATAAAATGATAACGACAATAACAACAGCAACAAAAAAAAAAAACCCTCATCTTGGTGTAAAGGTCAGTGTTAGCACCGTGGATGGCACACATCTCCAATTTCCTATAAATTCTGGTCAAAATTTACTTTTCTTGATGTGTAAGACTTACTGAGTGCGTCTTTCTGCTAAGATAGTTCAGGTTTGAATCCCACTTGCAGATCTGAGATGAACAATATGTTCTTGAAACCAGCAAATGACACATCTTTTCCTAATGCCACTTGTAAGCCCTTCCTTCTTCCTCTGTTCTCCGGGATGAAAAACCTGCAAGGCTGATGTGTATTATAGTGACTTCTTTCCCATTTCTCCTTCAGAGAAAGCCGAAAAAGAAAGTCAGGCCTACATCGCTGAAGTAATTTGGTCATAACCAAAACTACTTGGCTAAGGAAACCCTAAAGCAACACAAACTGTTATTTCACCCACATGAAGTACCTAAAACGGGCAATTCACAGAGACAGCCAGTAGAATAGAGGTCACCAGGGGACTGGGGAGGAGCAGGCAATGGGCATTAGTCTTTCATGGGGTGGAGTTATTGCTGAAATGAGAGGAAAAGTCTGGTTATGGCTGACAGTCTTGGTCGCATAGCAGTGTGGCTGATCTTAATTTCTTTGAATTGCACATCTGAATATGTTCAAATCGGCCAAACTTAAAAAATATATATTTATTATTGTGTTGTGTGTCTTCATGGCTTCGCCTCTCATTTCACTATCAGCTGGCTGGGATGACAGAAGGCCGGATGGCTTCCAGCTTTTCACGTGGGGCCTGAAAATCAAACTCCGGTACTCTAGATGAGCACCGAGTTCCTTATCCACCCAGCCATCTCCCCAGCCCAAACTTTTATATAATGTTTAATTTGCCACCAGAAAGCAGGCCAAGCAACACAAGGCGACAAGGGAACATTCGGTGTGAGTTCCTGGAATAGCGCCACTTGCTGAGGGGCAGCTCTTACTCCGTGCAGAGGTCAGGCCTGCCTGGGGTCAAGGGTGGGGGGCTGCGTTCTGCTGGGTAAACTTGTTCCCCGCGGTGTGGAGTCTGCGTTTCAGGCAGCGGCCTCTAGGTGGTGCACAGACGCAATAAATAACCGAAAAGGAGGCGCTTTCATCTGCAGGAGGAGCCTCGAGGCTCGGTTCAGAAGCAGGGATTTCATAATCTGCTGCTCCCCACTAAGCCATCAGCCGTGGTCCTCCAGGCTCCCCCCCCCCGGACCCACTCCCAGCCCCGCAAAGCCAGGCCAGGACAGACTTCACTGTGGCCAGGACAATGCAGCAAGCCGCTTTAGGTGAGAGCAAAGCAATCACGCTCATGTTTTTCCACCGCACCGTGAAGCTGCCAGGACTCCGCACCCCCGTTCAGGAGTCTGAAAATACCACCGCTTAGTTGGTCCCGATGCCTTTGTGGACGACCCACTAAGGCCGAGCAAGGCCTTGGCTCAGGGTGTGGTGCCTCCAGAAAGATAAAATCTACAGGATTACCTCGGGCTATTAAAATTCCGATTAAAAGCAACAATTTAACCTCTAAGTTTTAGTTGTTACAGTTCAAGGGATCACTAGGCCCATGGACCCAGTCATATCAAAGTTTCTATTATTGAAGACTGGACAGAACCATGCGTGGCATGGTGAGCACCCATCAAGATGGTATACAAAACTGGCAAATAGGGCTGGAGGGATGGCTTAGGGGTTAAAGGCACTTGCCTGCAAGCCAAAGGACTCAGGTTCGATTCCCCAGGACCCACGTTAGCCAGATGCACAAGGGGCACACGCATCTGGAGTTCGTTTGCAGTGGCCGGAGACCCTGGCATGCCCATTCTCTCTCCCTCTCTCTCCCTCCCTCCCTCTTTCTCTGTCAAATAAATAAATAAAAATAAAATATTTAAAAAAACAACTGGCAAATAACTAACGAATGCGAGGACGTGAAGACTTAGATGAGTTGTGTCTTGCTTAGAAACATGACGACATGTGCACTGCAATTCCCCGAGTGTTCTTAAGGGGGTGGTGTGGTGGTGTTTTGGGATAGAGTTTAAAAATTTAGGAGCACATTTCCTTAACCGTTGCCCCCAGAGGTGTGGTAGCCCCGTTTCTGGATTCACTTCACATGTGGTTTTTCTCTTCCCATCCTCTCACTGCTAACCTTTCTGTTACGGAGCCTTACTGTGTGTGTGGCCACTCACATCTTCCTGGATTCTCGCGGGTCAGCTGGGGACTTGTGGACTTTCTGCCTACCTGAGCAGCAGGTCTACATCACACCCCACATATTAATCCTGCCATGACATCTTTGGGCCGATAGTAAATAAGAGGAAGTTGCTAAGGGCTTCTGAGAAAGAAGTTTGCCTTCTCTTGAAAGAGTGCCTAGAAGAGATGGTCTCTCTTTGTCCCAGCCTTGTTGGGTATGGGGATAAGGCTTGGAACCCAAACAGGGCAGAGAGCCAAGACAGTCACAGAGAAAGGGAGCTGGAGGGTCCAAGGCAGGCTGCTGGGCTCAGTGCCCCTGGCCAGGCAGCTTTGATCATGGGGCTCCTGTGATCTGCAGCCCAAAGAATCTCACAGGATTATCTCCTGCTGATAGTAAATCTGGATTAGGAGAACTCACCTAACTAGCATAAGGCAGAGCCAGACCATAAATATTTTGACCCCAAACACATGCTTTTTTTTTTTTTTTTTCTGTTTCTACCATGCTGTTCTTCCCCATATAAACAGTGCTATCAACTCAAAGGACCAGAGGGAGAGACCACAAACCAAAACCCCAAAACTAACGCCTTTGGGCCACAAGCGCAGTATTTTGTCTTGGCTGATACCAGAAGGTGCTTCCATAGCCTGGTACTTGCAGGCACTTGCAAACTACATGCAGACTTTAAAACTTCGCAGCAGCAGCCTTCTGTGGTCCTCTTTATTGCTTGCTTTTTCTTGGGACTCTTAGAACATGCTTCCTAGATTTGGGCCTTTTATTCTTTCTTTTCCTTTCTCTTCTTTTTTAAGAATGGCTGGGAAAGTCCAGAGAGAACTGATGAAGGATTTAATCCACCTGCTTTCCCCCAGGTGGATTAAATGGCTCTTCCCAAGGGCTCAGCACACTGAGCTCCCAGGCAGCCAGCTCTTACCTTTGTTTACTGAGTACAGGGAGCTCTGATGATCCGCAGGTGAGGGAACTCCTTTCAATATCAGGAAGCTGTGGACATTACCCTCGAGACCCTTTCAATCTTTCTGATCTCAGTTCACACCCTTGGGGCGAGGCTGTAATCCTGTTCTGTCTTCCTTCAGCTCTGTATTTTCTCTTTGCTCCCTCCCCCAACAGTCTATCTGACCTTACCAGTTAATGAAGGTCACCCTCCCAGCAAATACCACATTATACACACCAGGCACTGATCAACTGAGAGCTTTCCTAGCAGAAAGGTCACAGCTTAGAGGCGTCATCCCGTTCCATTGGCAAGCACCCGAGAGAAGCCTAGGAAAGTGGTTAACTCCCACAAGGTAAAGCCTGTTGGTGCGTATGGGATTGTGCTGCTGCTGCCCTCCTGCTTGCTGTGCACCAAACAGGACCACCTACTCAGAACATGCTGAGAACTTTGATCTTGTCCTGGTGGAACGGGGAGTTCACATCCAGAGTCAACACTTTGCAAAAAAAAAAAAAAAAAAAAGCTTTTAAATTTATTTTTAATTATTTATTTGAGAGACACACACAGAGAGAAATAGGTAGATAGAGAGAATGGACACACCAGGGCCTTTAGCCACTGCAAACGAATTCCAGACGCATGTACCACCTTGTGCATCTGGCTTACATGGGACCTGGGTAATCAAACCTGGGTCATTTGGCTCTGCAGGCAACTGTCTTAATTAGTAAGCCATCTCTCCAGCCTAAAAATTGCTTTCTTGTGTTTTTAATATTCATCCATTCCACTTACTAGGCAGAGGTCAAAATTGAGTGTTTTCTTCAATTTTTTGAGATAAGAGTTTCATTGAATCTGGAGCTCACTGATTTGCCTACAATAGCTAGCCAGCAAGCCCCAAGGAGCCTCTGGTCTCCACCTCCCCAGTGCTGAGTTTCCCGCCATGCCCAGCTTTTGTATGGGCACTGGAGATCTGAACTCAGGTCCCTGTGCTTGCACATGCAGCAGTTTATCAGCTGAGACATCTCTCCAATCACAAAATTGCTTTTTTTTTTTTTTTTTGAATGCTTGGTTTAGTGGCCTGATTGTTAGACATGGAAACACTCACAGTACTGTTCTCCATATTTGCTGTCGTGGCCACATTTGCTGATGAGTGAGACACCACATGAGTTTGAATTTTCTCCAAATACAAGGGCAAGGGTTGCTAATCTATGATCTAGTTGATTATGAATCACTGGCATCTTCTGAACAGGATCGACTGTATTTTGAGACCTAAAGTAGGTGAGTATCCATGTACCGGGTCCTCTCCCCCACCACAGACGGAAGGTAGGAGATGCGGTCTGCAAGCCACAGACACCTTCAGGCTTCAGTGCCTTCCTCAGACTTTTGAGCCAGTACCGCTGGGTTGCTAGGTGTTTTACTGGGCTTCTGTCTCCCACTACAAAGTGACTTTGATGAGTCTGAGGGAAAGAATTGGAAAGAGGTTTTGTATTGAACCTAAATAATCAATCCCCAACAAAGAGAGATGCTTTCAGTACTGTTAAATAAATAAGAGTTAAACAATGGGCACACTTTGAGTGTGGTTCAAACTGAGCACTGTTTTCCCACCAAGAAGACCTCATTGACTGTCCTGGGACTGAGATAGTCCAGGCCTCCTTCCTAGGCATAGTTAGCAGGAGGCCACCAAGAACACTGCGGGAGGCTTGGATAGGGTCCTGCCTGGTCCCTTAGTTAGTGAATGATCATTGAAGATACTAACTGGCTTTGCAGTTCTGTCCAGCAGCAGGAGCCTCATTGATCCCAAACTCACAGGAGAAAAAAGTTCAGGACAAGCAGCCTCAGGGAACTTCACACAGGGAATAGAGTTTACCACTTATAAAGACCCAGGCCTGGTGATCCCAGTTACTCAGAGACTGAGGAAGGAGGATTTCAAGTTCAAGGCTACCTTGGGCAACTTAGTGAGATTTTATATCAAAATATAGTTCAGTGGTAGAGCACTTGCCTAGCATGTGAGAGGTCCCAGGTTCAATTCCTAGGACTGCAAATGAAATGAGCTCGTCACAGTGTATGTGTGTGGGGAGAGGCGATGCTCAGCTGGCCATGTGCAAATAGTCAGTGTTTGTGTTGGGTTAACACTAAGATCACCCCTCCCTAGCCTCCACCTGGCATGGGCCTCTTACCTTTTCCAACTCAAGAGTGTTTGTGCAGCCCAGGACTGCTCTTCCTGGGAGCTGTTTACCCCAGTTCTGGATTCCTGGCTCAGTCAGCCGCGTCCACCTCATTCCATCCCAGGTCCTTCACGCTCTGATTCACAGTGAACCTGTTCTCTACTTGGCATCCTCTCACAGGTCAGGCTGCCCTTTACCAACTGCTCTAAGGCCACCAAAAGGAGCAGCTGCGCTCCCAACTTTTCAGCCTCAGGGCAGGGTGCACCTCCCCCATCTCCACTCTCCAAAGACCCTTCCAACCCTGCCTCCATTTGTCCTCTCCTAGCTTCCTTCTGCCTCCTCCCATAAGCCTCTGCTTGTAGGTTTGACCAGAATCTTTTTTTTTTTTTTTTTTTTTCTTTTTCATTGTATGTATTTTTTTTTTTATCTTTATTATTTTTTATTTTTTTTTCTCCATTTTTATTAATATTTTCCATGATAACAAAAAAAATCCCATGGTATTACCCTCCCCCCTTTCCCCTTTGAAATTCCATTCTCCATCATATCCCCTCCCCATCTCAATCTTTCTACTTACATATATACAATACCAACCTAATAAAAGCCCTCCTCCCTTTCTTTCTCTTCCCTTTCTATCTCCTTTTTTAACTTACTGGCCTCTGCTACTGAGTTTTTTCCTTCTCACACAGAAGCCCAATCATCTCTAGCTAAGATCCACATATGAGGGAGAACATGTGGCGCTTGGCTTTCTGGGCCTGGGTTACCTCACTTAGTATAATTCTTTCCAGATCCATCCACTTTTCTGCAAATTTCATAACTTCATTTCTCTTTACTGCTGAGTAAAACTCCATTGTATAAATGTGCCACATCTTCATTATCCACTCATCAGTTGAGGGACATCTAGGCTGGTTCCATTTCCCAGCTATTATAAATTGAGCAGCAATAAACATGGTTGAGCAAGTATCTCTAAGGTAATGAGATGAGTCCTTAGGATATATGCCTAGGAGAGCTATAGCTGGGTCATATGGTAGATCAATCTTTAGCTGTTTTAGGAACCTCCACACTGATTTCCACAATGGCTGGACCAGATTGCATTCCCACCAACAATGTAGAAGGGTTCCTCTTTTTCCACATCCCCGCCAACATTTATGATCATTTGTTTTCATGATGGAAGCCAATCTGACAGGAGTGAGATGGAATCTCAATGTAGTCTTAATCTGCATTTCCCTGATGACTAGGGATGTAGAACATTTTTTTAGATGCGTATATGCCATTCGTATTTCTTCCTTTGAGAATTCTCTATTTAGCTCCATTTCCCATTTTTTGATTGGTTTGTTTGATTCCTTATTATTTAACTTCTTGAGTTCTTTGTATATCTTAGATATTAATCCTCTATCAGATGTATAGCTGGTGAAGATTTTTTCCCATTCTGTAGGTTGCCTCTTTGCTTTCTTCACCGTGTCCTTTGCAGTGCAGAATCTTTGTATTTTCATGAGGTCCCAGTGGTTAATCTGTGGTTTTATTGCCTGAGCAATTGGGGTTGTATTCAGAAAGTCTTTGCCAAGACCAATATGTTGAAGGGTTTCCCCTACTTTTTCCTCTAGCAGTTTCAGAGTTTCAGGTCTGATGTTAAGGTCCTTAATCCATTTGGACTTAATTCTTGTGCACGGAGAAAGAGAAGAATCTATTTTCATCCTTCTACAGATATATATCCAGTTTTCCCAACACCATTTGCTGAAGAGGCTGTCTTTTCTCCAATGAGTATTTTTGGCATTTTTATCAAATATCAGGTGGCTATAACTACATGGGGTTACATTTGGGTCCTCTATTCTGTTCCATTGATCTACGAGTCTGCTTTTGTGCCAGTACCATGCTGTTTTTGTTACTATGGCTCTGTAGTATAGGTTAAAATCAGGTATGGTGATACCACCAGCCTTATTTTTGTTGCTCAGTATTATTTTAGATATTCGAGGTTTTTTGTGATTCCAAATGAATTTTTGGATTGTTTTTTCTATTTCCGTGAAGAATGCCTTTGGAATTTTGATGGGGATTGCGTTAAATGTGTAGATTGCTTTTGGTAAGATTGCCATTTTCACAATATTGATTCTTCCAATCCAGGAACAAGGGATGTTTTTCCACTTCCTAGTGTCTTCTGCAATTTCTCGCTTGAGTGTTTTAAAGTTCTCATTGTATAGATTCTTTACTTCCTTAGTAAGGTTTATTCCAAGGTACTTTATTTTTTTTGATGCAATTGTGAATGGGAGTGATTCTCTGATCTCATCCTCTGTGTGTTTGTTGTTAGCATATATGAAGGCTACTGATTTCTGTGTATTTATTTTGTATCCTGCTACATGACTGTAGGTTTTTATCAGCTCTAACAGTTTGCTAGTAGAGTCTTTAGGGTCCTTTATATATAGAATCATGTCATCTGCAAATAATGATAACTTGACCTCTTCCTTTCCGATTTGTATCCCTTTTATGCATGTCTCTTGCCTTATTGCTATGGCTAAGACTTCTAGAACTATATTAAATAAAAGTGGGGACAGTGGACACCCTTGTCTTGTTCCTGATTTTAGTGGAAAAGCATCCAGTTTTTCCCCATTTAGTAATATGTTGGCTGTAGGCTTATCATAAATAGCCTTTATTATATTGAGATATGTTCCTTCTATTCCCAGTCTCTGTAGGACTTTTATCATGAAGGGATGTTGGATTTTGTCGAATGCTTTCTCTGCGTCTAATGAGATGATCATGTGATTTTTGTCCTTCAACCCATTTATATAATGTATAACATTTATAGATTTGCGTATGTTGAACCATCCCTGCATCTCTGGGATAAAGCCTACTTGGTCAGGGTGAATTTGACCAGAATCTTTCAATGTCTCCTATTCTTTCACTTGCTAAGGCAGGAGCAGTGACTTCTAAGAATGCTTATAACTAAATCCCCTCCCTAAGTTCTCTGCATGGGAGGACTCATGCACTGGCACACACAGGAAGGGGGGGTGGCTTTTCTCTCACCACTAGAACATGCTTATGATTACATATAGATATTGCCAACTATAGTCATACCAGGCAGCTCTGTTCCCCCATAGCTCCAATGCCAGACACAGAAAAAGGGCCCTGGAGGTTGATTGCTGCCCAAATGCCTAGACCCTTGGCTGAGGGAAAGGTAAGGGGGGCACTAATGCCATCCTAGCAGGCCTGGACAGGAGCAGGAGTTGGCTGGAGGGCATAGAGCTGCACCCTGGCCTCTCTGGCCTGCTACTAAAACTCTCCATGGGAAGCAGAAGCTAACATTCTCCCCAACCCTTCAGGCACACTTGGCCGAGCTGCCTTCCCTCTGTGCTTCACTAGCCGCACTTGTCTAGAAATCCCAGTGGTGCCTGTACCTCACCCAATCACATGTTTTAGTCAGTCACAAAAGCCTTGGAAGTGAGTGGCCACTTCGTCCCTTCCCTAACATTCCTATTAGACAGATGGGCCCTTATAACAAATTTCCTCCAACTGTTAAGGGTCTCTGGGCACTGACCTATCAGAATTGCAGGCCCGCTGGTGACCTGTTCTCATAGCCAAGCTATGAAGAACTTTGGAAGCAAGCCACGGCTTTCACTTCCCAGTTCTACTCACCACATGATCTCAGACAAGTTACTTGACCTCTCTTAGACACATGCAAAGTGCCTTAGACATATGTAAAGTGGACATTTATTTATATTTTTTGAGGTAGGGTCTTACTTTGTAGGCCAGGCTTGCCTTGAACTCATGGTGATCCTTCTACCTCAGCCTCCCAAGTGCTGGGATTAAAGGTGTGTGTGACCAGGTCTGACTAAGTGGGCATAAGTTTATTGTCCACATGATAAGTCTTCATGAGGATTAAGAAATGAATATTCCACTGTATTCTGAAAAGCGTTAGCACTCGACAATCGTGGTGGCTTGAATCAGATGTTCCTCATAAATTCTTGTGTTTTGACTATTTGGTCCCCAGCTGGTGGCAGTTTGGGAGGTGAAGCATGGCTAGAGGTGTGTCACTGGAGGTGAACCTCAATGTTCATTAGCCTCCCTGATTCTCATGCACTCACCTGCTTGAAGACCAGGAATCATTTGAAATATCTGACCCTTAGAGGACTGGATGGAGCAAGATGATCATTTACTACAAGCCTAATGTCTTTGTCCAAACTGTTTGTGTGAGAAGTCAACACTTGGATACAGATGAAAACGGTTATCCCATCTTTCCTAGTTGAAGTCAAACTCCATTCTGGGTAGCTTCCTTAGCTCCATTCTGCAGGGCTATCTGGGTGCTCTTTGCAGGCCCAGGTTGCAGAATGCAGAGCACCCTGGTGCTGGGAAGGGGATCCGGGGATCCCATGGCCTGGCAAAGAGGCACAAAAGTCATTAGCCCAGACTAGGAAAGATTCCCACTTGGCTCCTTTTTTTAAATATAATTATTTGCAAGGAGAGAGAGAGAGAAGAGAGACAGGCAGAGAGAGAATGGGTGTGTCAGGGCCTCCAGCTACTACAAACAAACTTCGGATGTTTATGCATCTTCAATCAAACCCAGGTCATTAGGCTTTGCAGGCAAGCGTCTTAATTGCTAAGCATCTCTCCAGCCCCCACCGCCCCCAGTGGGTTTTTAAACACAGTATCAAAGGCATTCCGAGTCACCTTCCAGGGTTTCCACCATGTACTAAGGTCTGGGGCTTGGCAGAGTAGCCTAGTCTCCCCTGGACACCCCCACATCCTTCAGCACACTAGTCACAGTTTGGCATCCCTGCCCAGAAGTTAGAAAACATGGCTGACCCGTTTACCTGCAGGCTTATACTTGAGAACAGCCATGTGGGTAGCCATCGCTGGGTCCCTAGAAAGACCATGGGCCCAAGAAGTAGACTCAGGACTCCCCTAGTGTGGGCCCAGTCCTGAGGAATCGAGCTTGTGGTTGCGGTGTGGGGAGGGAGCTTAGACTGGAGACCAACCCAGCAAAGTTCTCCTCGGTGGACACAGATGCAGAACTTGAAGGACAAAGCCCAGACCCTTGCTGCTCTTCATACCACAAGGTGCCCCGTTGCGGCAGATGTTGCCCACAGCCAGTGGACAGCAAGGACTGAACCTCTGCAGACAAATGGCAGAGGGCCGCACCGTGCATCCTGGGCTCTGACAGCCGTGTCAGCTGACGAGGCTGGGCTCCTGTCAGTTCCTCAGGCTGGTAAACATCTGGTGCCATTGTGTGCCATGTTTCTTCTTGACTTGCTTAGAAAAGGCTTGTAATAGTTATTTGCAAAAGCAGGTGGAGTGCTTTGAAGAAAAGCCCTGTGTAAACAGATGGAACACAAGCAGCAGGTTCCTCTGCCTGTAGGCTAATCCAATTCCGCCCCACCCAGGCCCAGGCTGTCAACAAGGCTGTGACTTCGCTTACAGAAGGGCCCTTTCAGGCAGGGGAACAGAGAATGTGGAAGCAACACGAGGGTCAGACCTGATTGAATGTGACCCTTCCTGTTCCATCACTCAACTTTTCCTCCAGCCTTATTTTGTCATCTGAGAAACACAGGCAGGCAGAGCTGTGTTCGTTATGTATCAGGATTAACTAGACAATGCTTAAGAAATGGATGGGCTTTTGTCAGAACTAGTGGTGATGGATGTGGCTGGACAAAATGTAAGAATGTTCTACTACTTCCAGAATTTGTAGTTTCCTGCAATATTTCTCCTTGGTGCAATATGTTCAGCACCATTAGTTTTTTTTGTTTTTGAGTTGGGGACTGTATCTCCACTTTATTTCCCTTCCCTCAAGGCCAAACTTGAAGGATTTTTTAGGAATAATATAGTCCAACTTCCTTTATACATAATAACACTGAGGTTAGACTATTCTGGGTTTATTCAAAGTCCCCCAGCTAATAAGAGTTGGCACCAAGGTATGGTTCCCTGAGCCCTGGTGTGTTGGCTTTGGTCACAAAGTAAAGGCTGTGTCCATGCTGCCAAGAACTGACGGGCAGCAGGAGGGGCTTAGCCTCCTGGTTGCCGCCAGCATCCCCCACATGAACTGAGCGGTGGCTTGGCCCCACCTCTGACCACATAGGTACCCCTGTGTTGCTCCACGCAGAACCCTGTAGTTGTCCTGGTGTCCTACCAGCATTCTTCAACAATATGAATATGGCAAGTGTTCAGGCCATAAAAAGCAGGAAACACCAGGGGACAACTGTATTTCCATTACTCTTTAGAGACTGTATTGAAAGACTAGACTTGCTGTTCCTGAAAGGAGAGCTGCCAGTGGACGGTCCCTGTAAAGCAGGCTGGATGGGGAGCTGCCGGCCTTCAGTCTGTAAAGTGAGCTACCCAGGCAGCATGGCAGGAGCAGAGCCAGTCTGCATAGAGCAGCCTTGAAGAAGACTGCCCATAACCCTCCCCCACTTTCTCAGTGCTGACACTCTGCCAGACTCCCTGTGGCAGAGGGAGCCATGGCACAGCACGGTGCCTCATACCCAAGATGAATCAATATACCTCTATGAAAGACAAGGCCAGAGTGGTTGTACCTGTATGATATGCACACATTCTGGGCAATGGCATGTGTCCCAGGGCTATGTCCTCGGTGACCTGGGGTACCTGGGGTCATGGGCAGTTCTCATCATGAACACTGTTGTCTCTGTCTCTGTCTCTCTGTGGTCCTAATTGTAATCTAAGAAAAACAACCCAGCTTGTCTTCATCAGTAACCACAGTGGTCAGGTGCCATCCTCACAGAGGCCAGTGGGAGTGGTTAGTGGGTTTAATCATGAAAATGGCCAGGCTGTCCACTCCAAAGAGGGCACAAATGATACCTTGGGCAGCTTTCCTTTCCTGCCCAGACATGCATCTTCATTCTGGTGGTGAGCCAGCTGACTGTGCAGGGACATTATCTCTCAGTGTCTGTATGTTCCCGGGAGACAGCGAGGGGGGGGGGGGAGGCTGTGAGATTCTAAAGGTGCACAGAGCACCATCTCGAGTGCCAGGCACAGAAGAGCAGAAGTGGGCATGGGCACTGACACACATGCGCGCGCACACACACATACGCAGAGAGAGAGAGAGAGAGAGAGAGAGAGAGAGATTGATTGATGGATTCCATTTCTTTTGGGCTGGATACGGAAATAGAAGTGGCTGACCAGAGCACAACACTGGTGGTGGGGGACAGGGCACAGGGGTGGAGGCTGAGCTTTAGCTTGAGGAAAATGCTGAATGAAGATGCTGGGTCTGACTGGAAGCTTCAATCTGACTATAGGAGAGGAGCTCATATGGGGAACTTGGGACACACGAGGGACTGGGACATGGTATTACCATGGTTATACCCAGGCCATGAACTTGGGGATAATGCTGCTCATGGCCTTGTGGGAAAGTCCCTGTGAGTGCCCAGGAGGCTTCAGCTGATGCATCTCCCAGAGCCTGTGAACTAGAGAAGGTTCTAGTCCTGTACTGAACTCTCCCTCTTGTCATCCCACCCCTCTAAGACAATGTGGCTCCTGAGCCTCCTCCCTGCGCCTCAACCCGCATCTCCAGCACAGTGCAGAGTCTTCATAGACACTGGCGAGAACCCGAACTGCTTCCGCTGTCTGCTGCGCTCTGTTTGTCTTTTAAATCTTCCTTTCTTCTTGGCGAGGTGGAAAACACAGTCAGGTGAAGGCTGGCTTGCATTATCTCTTGTCCCTCGTTTTCCCATCTGTCCTCCATTCCCAGTGAGCGCTGTTTGAAGCCACACAACTCCTGCTCCGGAGCCCATGCATCCTGGACGAGGCTGCCCACCTCCTCCCTCACACGCAGACTGCGCACACCTGCGGGAAGCAGACGGAGTTTTCTGACAACGCTGCACTCAACATTTCCGGCGTCCAGAAAGTGTATGTACACATGTGTATGTGTGTTGGCCAATTTTTGTCCACTTTAAAATAAATTATGTCTGATTTTTAAAAAAACAAAAACCCAAGACCTTGTGTTTATCAAGCAAGTACTCTGTCACTGAGCTAACTTCCCAATTCCTCACCCAAATCACTTCTGCGGTCTCCGCTTGCATCACTGTGGGGCCCGCAGGTGCCACAGTGAGGTCTCACCCTAACAGGCATTCAGCCTTGTGTAGATAGAGCATAACTGGAATGTCCAAAAGGGAATCCCACACCAGCCCCAAGCACAGAGGCATCTCTGGGGAGGAAAGCAGTTGCTGTCATTTTAGTGCCACGTGTGGGACACATTGCAACACGACAACGTCAATTGTCTTTCCCTGGTAACCACTCACATCAGAGGGGTCTTGTGGCCCTCCCCTCACAGATCAATTTAATTACAGGCACGATGCCCACTGTGGGTAGGAGCCAACTGGGAACCTTGGATTTCAATAAAGCCCAAACTGCTTTGAAATCCAAATACAGCCAACCTTCAATTATCCACGCTGAGGAAAGGGAGCATGGATAATCCTGAACAGCAGATGATTAAAAAATCATTTCTTTTGGCTTTTGGGAGGTACCATATGCTGTTTGCAACAGAGCAGCAAAATTTCCTCTCCAGTTGTGTTTTGCTCCGATTAATGCTGCAATGAGCTTGCATTTCTCCTCACACGCCTGCTGATGGCAGAGGGACTTGAACAAAGCGCTGTCCCGAAGCACGCTGAGGAAAAATGATGTGGCGTGCAGAAACCGCAGCCTTGGCCTCCTCTCTCTAAACCTGAAAGGAGAGGAGAAGGGAGAAGAGAAAGAAGGTAAACCAGCAAGTTAAACTCCAAACACAAGGCCCACATAGCAGATATTCTGAGGCATTGCCTTGCTCTGGTCCAGCTCTCCAAGTACCTGCTGTCTGATCTGTTGCCCCAAGCATCACCTTGGACATCGGGACTACCATGTCTGTGGCACATGACTACTGCTCACCTTGTCCCACCCACATAACATGCCTTGTGCAAACGTGATCCATCTTTTCAGACCTACTACATTTCCCTCCTTCTTCATAAAGCCCTCTCTTTCCTCTTTTTCTCTCTCCTGACTGTCCACAGCATTCTCTCATTTAACCTTATGGAGTACAATCTCTTTTTGGGGACCAGGAGAAGGCACTGTATCAGACTCTGTAACACTGGGCTGTTTGCTGCATGTGGTACCCCTTATGTGAAGACAGACCAGAAGGCTTAATCCCACAAGAAGGTGTGAACTCAATGTTGAGTGGCCTCAGGCTATCCTGGGGGACTTGAAGAAAATCGAGAGAAGGGGCTCCAGAGACGCTGCCTCAGAGGCTGGGCGGACACTGAAAGCTTCATCCCCTATGTTCCATTCACAGAAGGGAAGCCAAGGGGCTAAAGACAGACACTGAGAAATCCATTGGAGTTATTACTTGTCACAAATCCTGGATGCTGGTTTTTACGTTTTCTTAAATAAATTAAAAAAAATAACCTTGCAAGAAGCAGAGGCTAACAGCATTTTGCAACGATCCTCCATCTTGTCTCGACGTGAAGCTGCACGTTACCGACTCCTGAGAGTCTCTGACATGGGTGCAGCTTGCAAGGGTGCTACAGTTGGCACTGGGGTGCAGCAGGGCTGTGTATCACTAACCCTGCCCCTGCTCTGTACTTGCTCAACATGTCAGTGAATCATGTGCATTAATTATGGTACATTGAATTTCATTGCTATTTAAGTGATTTCTTAAAATTATACTTGCATTTGCCATTGAAATAAAAAGCAAATTTCTTCAAATATGAACAAGCATGGAAACAGAGGAGCAGGGAAAATTTTGATATTAGTAAAACAAATATTTGTTGAAGGAATCATCACACTCATTTTTTTTTCTTGCCAAGAAGCAATCTGTCCCATTAATTGTGTTACAGCTTTGCCGTCTAAGCTGTGGTTCTGGGACTAGCAGTGCTGGCCTCATGTGGGAGTTTTTGAGGACTGTGGAATTTCAGATTCTAGCCCAGACCTATCCTAGATTAACAAGATCCTCAGGTGATTTGTATGAACATGACGTTTGGAAAACCTAGCCTTAGAAGACTCAAGAAGGGAAGATATCCCAAACAGATAAAGCTAAGTTATGTTTTATTACCAAAATAAGCACAAAACCACTGTCTGTCACACAACAGGGGAAAAGGTCATGAGTGGAAACAGCAGCATCTCAGAAGAAAATATGGGAGATAATAAGCAAGTATCCCACCAACGTACTTGAAAGCCCAGAGGGCTTTGCTGTGTGAGGAAACACTGGTAGTGATGACTGAGGAGAGATGCAGATGAATGAGAATGTGCAAACGTTTGGAACACCTCAACAATGCATTTCACCCATTCTCCTCCTTCAAAATACAAAAGATTAAAACATGGCAACAATCAGTGTTTAAATAACATTGAGTTTAATAAGAAAAAAAACTATATGAGAAAAGTGTCACAGTTAATGAGAAGCATTTGTTTTCCCTAATGTTATAGAAAATGATTGTGTCTCACTAGGGCATTTTAGATTTAATGAAATATAAGTAAAAGCCCTAAATACTTGTCTACAATTGCCTTTTGCCTTAGAGCTTAAATTTCAATTAAGTGTTTACATTTTAATAATTACTAATATCAAAATATTTTATATAAACAATAAAGTTTTGAGCTTTGATTTTGCTTTATTTTTATTTGAGAGTGACAGAGAGAAAGAGGCAGAAGGAGAGAGAGAGAGAAAATGGGTGCTTCAGGGCCTCCATCCACTGCAAACAAACTCCAGATGCATGTGCCCCCTTGTGAATCTGGCTTACGTGGGTCCTGGGGAATTGAGCCTCAAACCAGGGTTCTTAGGCTTCACAGGCAAGTGCTTAACCTTTAAGCCATCTCTCTAGCCCCTTGCTTTTTGTTTTTTTAAAAAAAATATTTTATTTATGTGTGTATTTATTTGAGAGAAAGGGAGGGAGAGAGAGAGAGAGAGATAATGGGCCTGCTATGGCCTCTAGCCACTACAAATGAACTCCAGACACATGCACCACCTTGTGTATCTGGCTTGACATGGGTACTGGGGAATCAAACCTGGATCCTTTGGCTTTGCAGGCAAGTGCCTTAACCTCTAGCCCTGATTTTGGTTTTCAAAGTCTGCCTACCCTTTGCTATTAAGCTATGAGAAAAGAACAGTTTTCCTAGCTTCCTCAGAGTTGACAAGGTTGAGAGAAATATCAGATGAAGGATGGAAAGGGCAGGGAAACTTGGGTACAGACTTTGAGTATAGAGTTGCTTGTTTGTTTTTGCCATGTAGGCGAGCAAAGTCAAGGCCTTATTTATGTTAGTCAGGGATTTGCCACTGAACCATACTTCCCACCCCCAGGCTGACTTTAATAGCTACATGTTGCCTCTTCCTATTTCAAACAATGGCAATCTCAAAACAGTTCAAAACCCATAAAGGGGTGGGAAGATGGCTCAGTGGTTAAAGACACTTGCTTAGAAAGCCTGCTGGCCAGGGTTCAACCCCCAATCTGATGCAAAAAGTGCATGAGTGACTGGCATGTGTTTGCAGTGACAAGAGCCCGCCCCCCACATACAGTCGTGCACATTAATGCAAATACATAAATTTAAACAAAAACAATCTTGTCGGCTGCCTTTGGGAGATGTTAGGTATTTAAACCTGAGACACCTGTGCAACAGGTAGGCATAGCCTCTTTTTCACAGACTAAGGAAACTAAAAAAGTCTGGGAAAATGAGAGCACTCACCCAGAAGGACAAGAATGGATGGCCCAGAGCTTGCGGGAGGCATTACCCCTGTCCCTCGAGGGCTGTTCCGCCATGGAACCCACAGGCTGGGATGGACCAGCGCTGCCAGCTTCCCGTGACAGATGACTTAAAGTGTTTCCCTGGTGGTGGTGGGCAATCCACGGCCTGTCTTCTGGGCTCTTGAAAGTCTTCAGTGGAGTCGTCGTCCTGGTGTTGCCTTGTGCTGACGAAGGCCCAAGGCTGGGAGAACCGCTGACCTCTGCAGGCAGAGACATGCTCTTGACGATGGAGCAGTCTTCAGGACCTCAGATCCTTTCTGCATTTCAGGTGCCATTTCTTGCAGAGTTTTTCATTGTTTTTCTCTTAGGATGAGGTCAGCGTATTTCACCAGGCTGTCACTTAAGAGTGTACTGTGTGACTGACCCTATGCTCAACCTTGGGGTACCATCTCGTTGGCCACTGACCATGCATGCCTCATGGCCTCACCAAGATAACCCTCTCCCTAGACTCACTCTTTTCTAAGTCAATTCAGAAAGCTAGCTTCAGAGGTTCGCGCTCTTACTTTTCGTAATCACATGAAAAGTGCTTTTCCAGCTTTGCTGACATTAGAATCACCTGGAGAGTATTAAATAAGGCTCAGGCCACGCCTCCTGCCAATTGGATCATAGTCTCTGGAGTGAGCTCCAGGCCAGTATATTTTGAATGTTGCAAGTGGTTCCAATATGCATGTGTAAGACCATACATCATGTCACCTCCTTTGACTCCTTTCCAGGAAACTTCACTTGAAGTTAAAAGTCCTTCAATAATCTTCTCTCACCTATATAACCACTCAAAAATAAAACTTGAGCCTGCCCGACTGGGTTCACTTCCCTAGCTACCCACGTGAAAGTGAATACACAATGTGGCATAATCGTCTGGAATTCATTTGCAGCGTGTGTTCTCCCCCACCCCTGCAATGTGTGCAAATAAGTAAATAAAAGCTAAAAAGTAACTTTGGCTTTATTACGAAAACACCAATACTTATTGGACAATCTCTGGTCTTCTAAATACAGCCGAGCAGAGAGAAGCTACGACCATCCATGATGCACGGCGCAGCGCTGACAGCTGTAGGGGTTCATGGGGATGCCTTGAGGGCCTTGCCCGTGTCTGTATCCTGTGCATGTGTGGCCTTTCTTCTCACCCGAGCAGGCTTGATTGAACTTCTCAGCCTTAAGTTTTTCTTGGGCCTTTCAACTTGACCTTCTCTATGAATTCTGAAGCTTCCTATTCTAGTAATGGCTCCTTCAGTGCAGAGGCACCGAGCATACTCCTTCTGGAGTCCCAAATGGCTCTACCGTCTGGCTGCCCAACTGTTCAAGTCAGAGGTACCTGAGGTCACCTTGGGTTCCTCGAGCATCTGACAACTTGTGTCTAACCAACTATCAAAGCACGTCCATCATGTCTCACATAATGTTTGAACCCATGCCCAGCTCTCCATTCTTGGTTGCAGCTCCTAACTGGTCTCTTTGCACCCACAGCATCTGGGTGACGTCATAAAGTCGCTCTCATTGCATTTAAGGTAAAGTCCACTATCCTTACCAAGGCTGTCAAAATTCGTATGATCAGCACCTGCTTAAACAGTGACTTCTCTACCATCCCCCTGGCACCTCCGCCTGGTTCGCCGTGCTTCAGGAACCCTGCTCCCTTCTTTTTTCTGCCTAAAGCATGCTCCTCAGTCCTTCTGGTAGATGTCTGATCATGCGCACGTAGGTCCCACATGGTTTCCTGGGAAGTCTTTCTTGACTCCCAGAGCTGCATCAGGTACTCCTTTGTGGTTCCCTGAACTTCCCTTCCTCAACCTCAAGGCACGTTACACTGAACTGCACTGGCCACTGTGCTTGGCTGCCTTTGCTCTGAACTGGAACTCAGTGCCCAAGTCCGTTTGGTTCTCTTGGTGTTCCAGCCTAGCATCAAATACTGAGAAGGTGCTGAATGAACAGAGTGGCTGAATCTTCTTGTACACACCATGGAATCTTCCCTCAAAGGTCTGCTCTGTATTGTGGTCGATTGTTACATGGAACAGTAACAAGGGTTGTGTGCACAGGACCCAAAAGACGAAGGGATTTTTTTTTTTTTAACCCTATAGGTCAGTCTCCCAGTCTTTGCTTCAGAGTCTTTTCTCTCCTCTTCTTGGCTTTGCAGCATTCAATTTAAATCAGCTAAGATGAATTTTGTATGAGCTTAGTTTTATTTTTCACAGTGGAAACTGCTTATCTCTTCATTAATAATAGACACCATTGTAACCCAAAACTCTGCAGCTTTTCAAGTAGAATCATGTTAATGAGTATCTGGTGCTAGCTTGTGATTGTTACCAACATCCCTAACACTTTAATATTAGTTTAAAAAACAGGAATTGGTAAAGAATAGAGAAAGATGATAGTTTCTAGTCTCTTTTCCAAGGAATTTTGTTTCCTTCTTCAAAATGTACATCTTTTGTGCCTTCCAACGAGTTGGAGGAAATTTTCTGGACATAGATCAAGTTTTACAGCCTTGGGCATATGTAATTTTGAGGGAGGCTTTAACAAAAAGTACAAAATTATAAACATACTACTTGTACAAGCAAGCCCCCCTGGATATGAACTGTTGAGAGTTCTGCTCTTTATCTCCTGTCTGAATTTTTTTTTTTTTGGTTTTCCGAGGTAGGGTCTCACTGTAGCCCAGGCTGACCTGGAATTCACTATGGAGTCTCAGGGTGGCCTCGAACTCACGGTGATCCTCCTACCTCTGCCTCCCGAGTGCTGGGATTAAAGGCGTGCGCTACCACGCCCGGCTGAATTTTTTGCATTTTGAAAAAATGAGGCCCAGAGTAATGGGTCCACATTGAGTCAGCTTGGGGGCTGTTGGCTGACCTCTGGTTCCTCATGATGGGACCCACAGTCCATTATGGAACTGGATGAATGAAAGAACTTGTGACATTCTCAGTTCCTAGTTTCATTCACAGAGACCAAATCAGGAAGAGACACCAGATATCTTTCTTTTTTAAAAAAAGTTCATTTATTTATTCATTTTGACGTTTTCATATAATTTCTACGTAATGTATTTTTATCTCATTTCCCCTAATTACCCTCTCTTATCCCTTCCCATTACCACCCACCCTCCTTCCTCACTAATCCCATCTTACTTTCATGCCTTTTCCCCATAAGTTAAATTAGGGTTGCTTGGGTGATCATGGGGGAGAGGTTATTTACCATGGAATGGGCAATTTACCAGTGGCTATACCTCTGATGAACCTGACTTCCCTCTCCTAGCAACCATTAGATGCCATTAGCTACTCCAGGAAGTGATGTATTGACAGGCTTCCTCTTGTGTGGGAAACCATAGCTGCTGAAAACACATACTTTAAAATATAAATATAAATATAAATAAATAAATATATATATATATTTCAGGGGCTGGAGAGATGGCTTAGCAGTTAAGGTGCTTGCCTGCAAAGCCAAAGGACCTCGGTTCGAATTCCCAGGACTCACCAAAGCCAGATGCACGAGGTGGCACATGCATCTGGAATTTGTTTGCAGTGTCTGGAAGCCCTGGAGCGCCGGTTCTCTATCACTCTGCCTTTTTTCCTCTCTCTCTCAAATAAATAAATAAAAATAAAATGAAATATATTTTAAAAAGTATTTTTCAGGGCTGGAGAGATGGTTCAATGGTTAAAGTGCTTCCTACAAAGCCTAATGGCCTGGGTTCAATTCCCCAGTACCCACATAAAGCCAGATGCACAAAGTGGTGCATGTGTCTGGAGTTTGTTTGCAGCACAAGAGGCCCTGGTGTGCACCCTTTCTCTCTCTCTCCATCCTCTCTTTCTCCCTGAAAAATCAATAGAAGTTTGTTTGTTTCTTTCTTTCTTTGTTTTTTGATGTAGGGTCTTACTCTAGCCCAGCCTGACCTGGAATTCACTCTGTATTCTCAGGATAGCCTTGAACTCACGGTGATCCTCATACCTCTGCCTCCCGAGTGGTGGGATTAAAGGTGTGCGCTACCACGCCTGGCTTCTAAAAAGGTATTTTTTCAAAGTATTTTTCAGACAAGTCTAACTGGGAGAAGAGCCCTTGGTAGGGATTTGGGGGAAGAGATCTTGTTCATACTATAGAACTGCAAAAATAGCCCAGCTGATGCTTATTTTTGAAGCTGATTAATCTTGAGCCACATAACAAGTCTCTACTTCATGTTAATAGAGGCAAAATCCAGAACCAATTCAGTGGATCTGAAAATTTACATAGCTCTCTGGTTTCATATGGGGGAAGTAATATATATGCATGTATGGAAATATCAAAATGAAACCCATTATTTTGTGTGATTTATATGCCCTAATGAAAATAAAGGAAGAAAAAAATAACCTAGGGAAACAAAATCATGGCACCACTTAGCAACGTTGAAGGCTGCAGCCTTACAGGAATGTGGGGACATAGCATCTTTCAGAACCCCAGTGCCACCCCTGGCCTCGCCTCTGCCTTCTACCTCACCTCTTTGGAGAGTCAGGTCAGTTGTTGACTCTCTGTGACTGCTGCTTTGCCTCCTGACTCTCTTCCTGGATCTCCTCTGCTCAGCCAAAGCCATTGAGTCACTTCTGCAAAATCCATGCAAAGTGGGGCGTGTGCCTAGAGTTCATTTGCAGTAGCAAGAGGCCCTGGGGCACCATCCCCTCCCTGCCATCTCTCTAAAATAATTTTTTTAAATTTTTTTTCAATTTTATTTATTTGAGTGTGACAGAGACACAGAGAGAGAGGATGGGCACGCCAGGGCTTCTTCCAGCCACTGCTAACGAACTCCAGACGCATGCGCCCCCTTGTGCATCTGGCTAACGTGGGTCCTGGGGAATGGAGCCTCGAACCGGGGTCCTTAGGCTTCACAGGCAAGCGCTTAACTGCTAAGCCATCTCTCCAGCCCTAAAATAATTTTTTTTTTAAATCCACTTGTCAAGCCAGGTATGGTGGCACACGCCTTTAATCCCAGCACTCAGGAGGCAGAAGTAGGAGGGTCGCCGTGAGTTCAAAGCCACCCTGAGACTGCATAGTGAATCCCAGGCCAGCCTGAGCTAGAGTGAGACCCTGCCTCAAAAATAAATAAATAAATAAATAAAGCCGGGCGTGGTGGCGCACGCCTTTAATCCCAGCACTCGGGAGGCAGAGGTAGGAGGATCGCCGTGAGTTCGAGGCCACCCTGAGACTCCATAGTGAATTCCAGGTCAGCCTGGGCTAGAGTGAGACCCTACCTTGAAAAACCAAAAAAAAAAATAAATAAATAAAGCCACTTGTCCAGGGAAGAAAAGATATCTCAGTGGTCAAGTCGTTTGCCTGCAAAGCCTAAGGACCTGGGTTTGATTCCCTAGCATCCACATAAAGCCAGATGCATAAGGTGGTGCATGCATGTGGAGTTTGTTTGCAATGGATAGAGGCCCTGGTGTGCACATTCTCTCTCTCTCTCTCTCTCTCCCCCCTCTCTTTCTCTCTCTCAAAAAGTAAATAAATAAAATTGTAAAAAGCACACTTGTCCAGGATGAAGGTGGAGATCCTTGTTGAAGGCGAATCCTTCTGATAAGACTCCAGTTTGGCACCTTGTCATGGAGATTGTTATCCTGGGCACAGGAATGAGAGTGTGTCATGAATGCATGCATGGGATGTTGGCACCATTGAAAACTCTAGTTCTAGCTGTGTACCTTGGAGGGTGTCCTTGCTCCAACTTCCTAATTTAGCAAACGAGTTGACTTCACAGGCTGACAGCCCCCTTTGCAGCTAACACTCCGCAGGTACTAAGTTTTAATGGGAATAATGGAAGGTAGCCAGGTGTGGTGGAGCACCCCTGCGATCCCACTTTCTCAGGACTCGGATGTAGGAGAACAATCAGCCAGCCTGGGATGTATAGCAAGACCCCTAACCTAACCTCTCAAACCTCAAATAAAAAGAACCGAACCAAAACAAAACACTCCCCTCAAAAACAAAATAAAACAAACAAATAAAAAACAACCAGAACCCAAAACAACAACAAAATCAACACAGGAACTTTGCCTGTTTACCTAAAGTTTTTTTTTCTTTCTTTCTTTTTGTTAGTTTTTGGTTCTGACACATGGGTGGCATGTCATGACCCCGGCATGAGCGCAGGGCCTGTGTGCACTGGCTGCCGACACTTGGGTCAGGATGTGGATGCAGGAAAAGCACTTGGCATGGCAGAATCTGGAAGGTGGGGGCCCTGGGAGCCTGGACCCACCACACTGCCCTCTCTGCGGGCCAGTAGAAGAGCAGCACAAGCTACGGGATTCAGAGAAGGAACAATGATACGAGGTGAGGGCAGGCAGGCTGGTCCTGACAAGGAGGAGACTTGTTTAGGACACAGTGAACAGGGCCTTGGGGCATACTTGTAGGGCATTTCTACAGGGCACTAGATTTCCTAGTTTTTGAGGAAGTGTGAAGTTCCCCACTCCTCCATCCACCACTGCCAGGCCTTGGTGCCTGGGACCACAATGGTTTTTTTGTGGACACCCGGTCTTATGACTTCCAGAGTCAATGTTAGTCAGGCGATTGTCTGTTGGGTTTTCCAAAGCGCTTTAAACAAACTGCACAGTCTCAGGCCTGCCCAGCAACTGGCTTCACAGCTTTGAAAGGCTCTCTTGTCCAAGAAGAGCCCTCTAGAAGGCGGAGGCCATGGATGGGGTCACCCTTGCTTTATGTGGTCTGGCTGCCAGCCCCATAGTGGCAGCTGACAGTAGCTGGGAGGCTGGGCACGCTGGGAGGCTGGAAGGAAGCTGAACAACAGTCTCTGATGCCCATTGAGACTCAAGTGGCAGTGGGGGGACAGATGAGGAAGCCCTGGGGCTGCCTTGGCTCTGCTTTGCTGAGAGTTAATGGTGGGTTACCTAGGGAGGGGAAAGGACATGGACTAAGAGTCCAGTTGTTTAAACTCAGGAGTTCCTCTGTGTAGAAACCCCATCTAACCAGGGCAGCGCAGTGGCCACAGACCACGGCAGTGCGGTAGCCAGCACTCTCACCAACAGGGGAGGAGGAGCTGGGTGGGTCAGGCACAGCTCGTGCATCTGGGCAGGGCTGGGAATGTCAGTGTTAGTTATCTGAGTGTTTTGATGCCGGTCACCGTGCTCAACACTTATCTTCACAGTAACCCTATAGGATGGACAGCAGGGGTACTAAGCAGGGCTTCCCAGGGTGGAGAGGAGATGCGGCAAGCTGGTGTCCAAGGCCATATGGTCGGTAAAGGCCAGGCTGTCGACTACGTTTAACAGAGATTGGGAGCAAGGCAGTTTTCTTCTACAGGCAGTTTAGGGACACAGGCCCATAGATGTGGACCTGCCATGGAGAAACTAGAAGGGAACACCAGTCTGGGTCAGTATGGCCACCAGAAGCAGCTTCCTGGTTCTTTCTCCTTAATTCTTTGCAGGCTTCCCCACCCATCTGCAGGGTCCACCAACCAGCTAAGGTCCTCCATATACATTTGAACTTGACAATGAAGCTCATCCCAACTGTGCTCGATTCACATCTCCAGGGTTATCAAGAAACCAAATCCAAGCTGCCATGGGGTGACCGGCTCAGGACACCTCTCTGCTTTGCAGCTTAGGAGCCTTTCTGCTTTACTTATAGTGTCTGTTAAAATAAATATGTCGTTATCTATCCTTCTTTGTGTCTACACTTGTCAGGTCTTTGCTAGTTTTAAGACAAAAACTTGAAAGCCCCTGGCTTGGGGAATTCTAAGCCCATTCAGAGCCCAGATAGGGCTGGGTTGCTCTCAACTCCCCTAACACCTTTACAGACGTCTCCTCAACAGTCTTGGCTCAAAGTAGAAACCCACCTCGGGTCTCCTCTGTCCCTCTTCAGACCCAGGGTGCTGCCAGTGGGGCTCAAGTGCACACGAATGGAGATCTAGTTGCTTCCTGCTTTCCCTTCGTCCTCAGAGCGCAGGGCAATGATGTGTCTGGGTTCCCCACAGGTCAGCCCTGGAAGGTCCGTGAGCCTGTGCAGTGCAGTAATTTCATAATACGTAGAGTTTTATTAAAGCTTGTAACTTGGACTGCCAGCCACCTGGTTGGAAGAGGTGTCACTGGGGGTACAGATCCTGGGGTCCAGCCCAAAGGTGTGTTTGGGGGCGGATCTGAATTCCAGCCTATGGTATGCACAGGGAGCTCTGCCTGGGTCCCTGCTGTTTGGCTGCCACATTTTGCTCTTGCTTGTGGTGTTGCTGGTGGTTTTTCTCTCTGTGTGGATCTGTTAAAGGGAGCCAGCTTCTTCCACCATTGATGGAACTTCCCTTGGATCTGTAAGCCTGAAATAAATCCCATTCCTCCCATAAACTGTGTCTGTTTGGAAGTTCATCCCAACAATGTGGAGCTGACTATGACAGAGACATCATCTTGGATGTATCCTGCGTGACCCTTCCCTAACAAGTGGCTGCACCTTGAACTTGATGTTCCTCTAGGTTATTGGAGAAACCCTGATGGCAGGAAGCTGCAGACAGGGGCCCTCACCCACTCTGGACTGCGGTTACGTTCCTGGGCCACCCACACATGGCCTCAGTCCCCACTCTTGATCCTCTCTAGCTCTCCTCATTCCACTCTGGCCTCATTCCCTGGGACCCCTGACAGATGGTGAGATGGGCTGCACAATGGCCCCCCGCACATATGCACACCTTGTTCCCTGGAACCTCTCTACATGGCACCTTGTGTGGTTTGAAGGTATGATTAAGGATTTTGAGATGGGGTCATTATCCTGGATTATCCAGTGGGCTCTGTTTGCCATCCTAAGTGTCCTTTAGGAGGGAGGTGGCATACAGAAAAGAGACGTGATGTGAAGGTGGGGCAGGGAGATGAGGTGACCACAAGATAGGGATGCTGGCAGCCACCAGGGCTTAAGGAGGCAAGGAAGGACTCAGCCCAGAGCCTCTGGGCAGGCTGTGCCTCATTGACACCCTGATTGATGACACTATAGAACTGCGAGAGAATAATTACCTGGGGTTGGTGTAAAAACCACATTAGAGCATAACACAAATGTATCATAGTAACCATTTTTGTAGTTATGGCTATAAATACATGGTGTCAGTATCACCACCAACATCTTTAAACTTTTTCCATCGTCCTCAAATTCAGCCCTGCATACAATGAAGGATAATTCCTCCACCTTCTCTCCCTTACAACTGGTAATCTGAATTTTACTTTTTATCTCATCTGGATGCTCTAGGTACCTCGTATAAGTGGCCATTCATTATTTGTCTTTTTGTATGTGGGCTTTTTTTTGGGGGGGGGGTCCACAAGGTTCATCCATGTCATAGCATCTTTTGAAAGTTCCTTCCTCTTTAAGGTTGAATAATATTTCAGTGTCTAGATCTTCCCCAGTTTGTAATCCATTTGATGAACACTTGTCTTGCACCATGTGGACAATGTGGATAAGGCTGCACATTTGTGGTCACTTATTACAGTAACCCTAGGATACTGACAGAGATGGCACTCTGACCCAAGACATTCCTGCGTTCCTTGCCAGAGGTCATACAGAAAGAGAGCTTTCTCAGAGTCGGGACTACCTGGAGGATCACTGGAGGAGACACTTTAAAAAAACATTCCTAGATTTTACATAGGCCTTAAGAATCAGCTTGCCAGGATACACTGTATTTTTGACATATGCAGCAGATTTTCCTACGATTAAAGTTTAAGGACTAGTGGGCTGGTTGTTCTCCAAGTGAAGTGTTGGCTATGCCTCTGAGTCTGGTCCCTGCACCCACGGGGACGGCCTGACAGGCGTGCCAGGCATGGGTGGACAGGCGATAGACAGCACCTGCTACTTCACAGGCTCAGTGCACTGCTTTCTGTTGTTCTGGAAGGAAGAACTGTTCTTAGTTGAAGCACTGCTGTCTTGCTTGGAAAACAAAATGACAGGAGCCTCTGCTGTGGAGAGGTGAGGTCCCCAGGACAGGAAAGGACAAGAGAAGGCCAACTTGCTCTTGGAAGGAAGACGTGTTGAGGCTTCATTGGCATCCAGCAGAGGGAAGAGCTGAGAGCCAGAAGGTCAGAGCAGCAGGGGATGGCAGCCTAGTGGGGGCGCGGAGAAGGCTATGAGGCTCCGCAGCAAGGCACAGGGCAGCACCTACGGAAGACAGGAGAGCAAGGAGGAAAGAGAGGCGGGGAGCGGACAGGCAGCACTAAAAGCCTGGGAATGTAGACTGCAAAACATGTGACAATTCTATCCCTTTCTAAGTCTGTGCCTGTTAAACAAGTCCTGCTCCATGGCTGAGACTGTCCCCTTCTTCCACAAATGCTCAAGTCCACCTCTCACGTGTGGCTCATGCACAGGGAACTTTGCAGGAACAAGGTTCTGGGCTTCAGCAGGCCATCTGAAGAAAGGGGAGTGGTGGGACTGTGAGATGGGGGCAGCAAGAAGCAAGTTGGGATGGGAAGCCCCCAGGTACGTTGAGGGTGCTGCGACTTTGGCCAGTGCTGAGGTCATTTTATATGAGTTGATGGTAAGTGACCTTGGAGGATCGAGAATCTGCGGAACAGTCTATCTAAGGAACGGCTCCATGAGGACACCTTCCTTCACACGTGGCTTTGCCACACCTTTTATTTTTTTGTTAGTGAGTCCCACCCCCACTCATCACTGAATTGCTTTTTCTGAGATCACAGCTGGAGAATCCTTAATGGCAGTAGCAGAAGATGTGCGTGCGTGCATGCGTGCATGCGTGCATGCGTGTGTGTGTAGAAGAAGGTTCCTCAAATCATTGAAAGGCTAATACAATGTATTTTGGAGATAGCAATTGATAAAAACACGACTTCTCTTTTCAATATTTTTTTGTACTTTCACCTAAGCCAAATCCTCAAGCATGTGGAATTTAAATAATTGTTTTTAAGTCAAATCAATTTTGAAACAGAGCGAGTTAGAGGTTTATAGACTCCTCCGGTCGTCAGCGGATTGCTGATTAATGGCGCTAGAATCTGTAATTATCCTGCTGTCAGGAGGCCGTGAGTCCTCTATAAATCCAGGCTTGTCTGCCTTCCCAAGGCTTCGGAGGGGAGTGTCTTGATGTATCCCACAATTGGCACATATTCTCTTTACTGTACCTTAGAGAACGCTCAACTACTTAATGGTTTGAGAGGTCAATTTTCATATGGCTTGTATTGAGCAGCCTAGAGTAGCATCCTTGCCCATGACCATGAGGATGGGCAGTAGCTGGCCTTCTTCTTGCCCTTGCTGTTCACTTCTCTCTCCCTAATTGGTTTCATTAAAGACCTTGGAACGGTAGATTGTAAAACTGGCCACAATCTCATCCTTTCTAAATCTATGCCCTTTAAAATATGTCCTCCTCTCAGGATAAGGAGTCTTTGTTCTGTCTAGTGAATCTGAGCTGGTCTTGTAACTTTTTGCAGCCAACAATGCAGTGCAAGGTACAATAAGGCACTTTCAAGGCTAACCATAAGGTGCCTTTGCTCTTTCCCTCTATATAAGGACCCTGCTAGACTTGGGCTTTGGTGGTCTAGCCCTTGGCTAATCAGAGAGAGACACATAGCCTGTTCCTCACCCTTGTGCCCACCTCTGGAAGCAGAACCTACAAGTCCTGCAGCTGAGATCAGCACAGAACAAAAGAACCACCCAGCAGAGCTTGGCTTAAACAGCTGACATGCTAAATCATACATTAAACAAAGGATTGTCTTAAGTTTTGTTCACTGTGCAACATTATTAGGACAATGAGTAAATGATACTCTGCCCACCTACTATATACCATCGATGTTCCAGGGATTGAGGGCACAGAAAATCAGAGACAGATAAGGCATATTTTTAGGCTTTGAGAACTTGAAGTCTACTGAAGCACACAGCCTGATAAATGTGTAATTCCAATGGAAAATACCAAAGGAAACTTTTGACCATCATCTTTGTACCAAACATGATGTTAGGCATTTTGTCTACTAACCTCACTTAAACTTAGCTACATGTCTATGAGGTCAATGCTAATGTTGCCCACTTTATAGGTAAGGACATTGAGCCTAGTGGAAGGAAACTGTCACTGACTCCAACCAGCCCCTGGTTTCTGCCAGCCTGGCGCCCTCTGTAACATGTGCAACGCATTAAGGAATCAGAGGAAGGGGCGTGTGGCCAATTGAAGTGACTTGGAGCCACTAAATCCGTGTGGGATGAGTGAGTTACTGTAATCAGGAGCTGGAGGGTGCATTTGGGTGAGGACCTCCTGGGGAGCTTGGGAATACTACTGGCTCTTTTTTTTTTAAGTGAAGCTAGAGGAAAGCTGGATATAACTGGGGACAGCAGAGGTGTGTGGAGGAATTTTGCTTGCTTTCTCAGACAAGAAACATTTCTCCAGCGCAGAGTATTCAATGCCAACAATGTCTCATAGGGAATCTTTGCATGCATTGGATTAAAACACCATGTTGTTATTAATAGGAAGCTCACTTTTTCCTGTTGCCTTTTTGCGATGTCCTTCTAAGATGTTTGTTTCCAGGTTGCTCAGCTTCCTTCTGAGGACCTGGCTGGCTGAAGGGAGGTACGCAGTGGTGTCTGCAGACCTGAGTGGCTGCTGACCCACTCTCTGTTCTAACCAATATCTCTTTTCTCTAAACGCCCACACAGAGACACAGAACTAACAGCACGTGGGTCTCGGCATCTGCAGGAACCGAGTTTCATCTGTGAGCTCCTTGAAGGCAGCACTCAGGGCTGCTAGACTTACTGTTCTCTTTCTATAAGGTGAGGTCAGATGCAATCGAAACAGAGAGTGGGCAGAGCACCACGTCCAGGCACTGTGTCTCTCTGCATTAATATAGAAGAGTGCAGACATGACCATTGTCTTAGTTTTGTGGATGAGGAACAGGCAGGAGGAGGCAGCTGCAGGCAGGGCCTCATGGGAGGGAAGGAACGGACAGTGGATTTGAACCCCTTCCTTTGGTTCAGGGGTCTGTGATCTTAAACTCTCAGCTTTGATATTCTAGGAATGAAACAGAGACTCCTGGACCTGCTGTTTAGACACAGTGAGTGGTTTTCTGACATTCCTCCCTATTGAGTCTGCCCTCAGTCCACAGCAGGTTCTTTAAGTTCACCTGTCCAATCTGTAAAAATGAACTCAAGCTCAGGAACACGCAGCGGACACCGTTTTCCCTCTTGCGGGTTACAGGCAGCTTTTCAAAGCAGCCATCATGACTTATAGCTGTGGCAGCAGCCAGGCCTGGAGCATGGGGAGCATGCTGACGAAGACAACGCCTCAGTGAAGGCCTCAGCAAGAAAAGTTGCCGAGGAGGAAGGAAGATCTCCTTCCAGGACTACAGCGAATCTCAGATCAGTGATGTCAACCACAAAATTCCTCGGTGTCTCTCATCTCTTCCCTTTCTAAAGAATTGCTCTCCTGTCTGCCATTTGCAGAGAAAAGAGGTGGTTGTGACACAACCAGGCGGCAGTAAATAACATCTTTCAGACGTATGCTCTTTTAGGAACAAACCTCTCATTTTTACCGTAATTGGCCTCTTCTGTGGTGGCGACTTTGTCCTCATGCTGAACCTTCCTCAGATTAAGAGTGGTCACTTCCACCTCGGATTCCCTGAAGCGACATGAGAGACAAGTCTCTATTGTGTACTTCAGAGGGTGGGGGCATGTTGCTCTTGTCTTCCCAGTAAATCCACGTTCTGAGGTCCCAGCCACTTCCTCTCGTGACTTGCACAGTGGGCTGTGGTGGTCAAAGAGGAAGTGAGGGTCAGGGAGCAATTTTGATCCTCATCCTGTATTTAGGACTTGAGCTTCCCCTCAGCTCCCTGGAGGTCTTGTTCGGAAAACAGTGCTTGTTTTCCACAGAACAAAGGTTTCTGGAAAGCAGGAAGGCCATTCTAGCAGAGCCCTATGTAGGAAAGCCATCAGGAAACAATGATCTCAAAGCCTGTTGGGGACTTTTTTTAAATTTAAATCTTTTATTTTTGGCTAGGGAGGCTTAGGAAGGATTCAGGATACAGGATCCTGGAAGATATGCCCAGCAGGTCAGGCTACACCCAGTCCTGGAGTGACAGAGGTCCAGTTTGGAATTGTGTGGACACAATCATGAAGTCCTTTGTGGTCGAAGGCTACAGTTCTCGATCTGGCTATTCTAGGAATAGTCTTCCTTTTTTCTTTTTTCTTTTTGGACCATGTCACCTGCAAAATGAAGAAATCTTTTCCCCTTGTTCCTTATAGGGTGGGTACAGATTTTCTTCCCTTCTAGGGTAGGAACAGATTCTCAGCCCTTTGGAGGGGTAGTGAGTATGGGTGCTTTATAAAGCAGATAATGGTGAGAAGTTATGGACTTGGGAAATGCAAAGAATTCCTCTGCTACATGTGTTCCACTAAGACAGAACGTCTACCCACCCTTTTAGAAATGTAGTAAGAAGCCCGTCCTCTCCCTAGCAGAGGTTGGGCCCTGAGATCATCACTGTATTATGTGGCTCAATATTTCCAAAGGATAACTAATGAAGATTATTATTAGTTATCCTAGAAAATAATGTTTCCTGATGGTTTAATTTGTGAAACACTAGATTACAAAGTTGAGCATATTCATACTGCAGATCTCCTCAGAGCATGTCATGTGCTGATTTACTTGAGTGTATGTTAAATGTGAGGATCAAATGCAACTTTTCTGACCCAGTTTTGGTCACAGAAGAATATTTTTTTCATGGCACAACCATGATTGTGTCTCATAACAAAGTAGAAAATGCTGATGTTTATTCATAGGCCTTTCACTAAACAAAGGATTTATTGTCTTTACTGATTTTCACTAAACAAAATTTTGCTATTCTTATCAAATGCATTAAAAGTATTCCTCAGCTAGAGAAGCTCAGGAGGGTATGTCTCCTCCTCCTTTCTCCCTTTGGGAACTAATTCCAATTAATTTTCTTCAGTGATGGTGTAGCCACTGGTAAGTTGCCCATGCTCCGGTAATAATCTCTCACCCGTGGTCATGAAAGCAACCTAATTACACTTACTGCACCAAAACAAAAATTGAAGTAGAAAGGAACTAAAAACACCACATTCCTCAGTTAAAATCCATTCTTTCAGGCTCCTACTTGTAGCATGATGGCATAAGACATACTTTCCCCTGGGGTTCATCCTACTAGACACAAACTTTGGGCTGGAGAGATTGCACAATGGTTAAGGCACTTGCCTATGAAGTCTGAGGACCCAGGTTCGATTCCCCAGTACCCACACAAGCCAGATGCACATGGTAGCACATGTGTCTGGAGTTTGTTCGCAGTGGCTGGAGGCTCTGGCATGCCCATTATCTCTCTCTCTCTGTTTGTGTGTAATAAATACATAAAAGTAAAAATAAACACAAACTTGAGGACAATGGAGTAAGGTATATTTTCCTCTCCTCATCCTACAATCTAAATCCATGGACATCAAGACCTGTTGTGCAGTTATTTCCTCCAAATGGAAACATTCTCTCCTCGAAGGAGAAAAGAGGCTCCTCCTAAGACTTAGGAAACTGACAAAACAGCACAATCATGAACCTTATAGCACACTCAGGATGCTCAGAGAGTTACAAGATTCATGAGGTCCCTCTCTGAGGTTAAGCAGTTAGGCACTGTAGAGGGAGAGGAGACTCTTCAGTGGAGCTGCCTGCAAGCTGAGCAGGGAGTTCCAGAGATGTAGTCTTCTTGAGTCACTACCTATGCTGTGGTGGGATTATCAGAGATGTAGTTGCTTGTCACCCATATTCCTGTGAGTAACCTATGCTTCTGAAGTTAACACCAGTAAACTTATTGGCTGGACTTGAGTAGAATTTTTTCTTTGGTCTTGCCCTATCTACATTGAACTGACATTTTTTTCTACATCTCCTCAGGAAAAGTCAGGGAACAATATCTAACATAGATATTAGGAGGCTCTGAAGGGTGGAGAGAAGATAGATTGGTTAAGGACTCAATCCTGAGGTGTGGTGGGTTCTCTGGGTATTACTTGTGCTTTACATATCCAGAGTCAATGGAAGCAGCAAGAAGCACAGATGGGGAAAAACAAACAAACAAACAAACAAACAAACAAACAAACAAATGTCTGCTCTCTGTGGCCAAAGGATGGGGTAAGGTCAGCTTCGCAGATGGAAACTTAGACTATAAGCAAGTGTATTCCTGACAGACACCACAGAAAAACCTGTGGCCCTTCTACACTGTTGGTAGCAAAGGCCAAGCAGGGAGCCCAGACCTCTGTTTTCACAATGCCAGGGAGCCCAGCACCTCCACCGAGGGTCAGCCAGGCAGGAAGCTGAGACGTTTGCCCTTGCTGGCTGGCAGTGGCGCACCCCTCTCCCTCACACTGTCAGTGGAAACTGCACAGGAAGTCTGGACTTTGACCCATCCCAGAGTGATGACGTGCTCTTATCTATCCCTAGCTGCACCCTATGGAGACTCAGGACAGTCACCACTGATGAGGAGTAATGCTAGAAATGAAGGGGAAATCAAGCAGCAACTAGAGGAAGGGAAATTTAAAGAATTTATTGCATGTAGCTGTGGCTAGAGGAAGTTTTCTTCACTAATGGAGCCTCATTTTTGTAAAAGGAAGGAATTTTAGAAAATCAGAAAGGAAGAAAGAACATGTTAGATTAAAATATAGATAATTGCAACAGGTTTTCTAAATTACATTTGGTGGACGAAACAACCTACAATATGGTCTAATATGACTCTGAATGCTTGTGTAAAAGTAAAAATGAAAGAGAGAGAGAGAGATTAACTAAAAAGGCAGATTGAGCCATGTGTGGTGGCCCACGGCTTTAATCCCAGCACTTAGGAGGTGGAGGTAGGAAGATCACTGTGAGTTCAAGGTCAGCCTGAGACAACAGAATGAATCTCAGGTCAGCCTGGACTAGAGTGACACCCTATGTAAAAAACAAACAAGCAATAACAACAACAACAACAAAAAACCCCACAAACTGAATGGAGAGAAACACTGAGACAAATTTCGTTTTTGAAAGAACAGGTTTATTAGATATGGTTTAGCTCACCATGAAACAGCATGGCAGGGTTCTGAAGCAAGGTTTCATGTCTGAGGAAGCAAACAGGGGTAGCCCTTCTATGGGATTTTAGGGGAAAGGAGAAAGTTTCACACCACGTGACTTAGCTTATGTGCTAAAAACAGCAGAGGCACTAGATGGACCCAAGATCATGAATTAGGTGGCTTTTGGTTTCCCTGGCAACAGGGGCTACATATTTCTTTCTCACCTGGGGAAACAAGGGCCTCTTAAAGTGATTGTATGTGTCCTAAAAATATGGAGAACAAATAGTTAAGGTAGTAATAATTTAAAAATAGGAATGTGAAAAAATGTAAAGGAGCATAAAGTTTCTAAACTTTACTCACACTGCTAAAATGACACCAGTAGACTGTAATGTTATGAGATGCTTTACAAAGAGAGATACTAAAAAATATGTAAATACAACCTGAGGTCTACAAAATGATTGAGTAATCCAATAGGAGGTGGGAAAAAGAAAAAAATTATAAACAAAAATAAAATGAGGCTGGAGAGATGGCTTAGTGGTTAAGGCACTTGCCTGCAAAGGCAAAGGACCCAAGTTTGATTCCCCAGTATCCACATAAGCCAGATGCACAAAGTGGTGCATGTGTCAGGAGTTTCTTTGCAGTGGCTGGAGGTTCTGGCATACCCAATCTCTCTATCTGCCTCTTTCTCAAATTAATAAAAATAAAAAATGTAATAAAATAAAATGACATTTAATCTTTACAAATGAATACTTTAGCTGTATGTGATCTAAAATGCCAATTAAAAGGTAAGGATTAGCCAGGTGTGGTGATGCACACCTTTTATCCTAGCACTCAGGAGGTAGAGGTATGAGGATCACTATGAGTTTGAGGCTAGCCTGGGACTACACAGTGAGTTCCAGGTCAACCTGGGCTAGACTGAGACCCCCACCTCAAAACAAAACAAGACAAAATGAAACAAACAAACAAAAACTCTAAAATAAAAGGCAGAGATTAGATGACCGAATGAAAAATATGACCAACTATATTCTATCTATAAAATCTGCACTTAAAATACAGACAGAGGCTAGTGAGATGGCTCAGCAGTTAAAGTTCTTGCCTGAGAAGCATAAGGACCCAGCTTTGATTCCCCAGTACCAACAAGGCAGCACATGCATCTGGAGTTTGTTTGTAGTAGCTAGACACCCTGACATGCCCATTCTCTCTCTCTCTCTCTCTCTCTTTCTCTCAAATAAAAAAAGATACAGATAGAGATAAAGGCAGATTAAAAGTAAAAGGATAGGGGCTGGAGATATTGCTTAGTGGTTAGGGTGCTTGCAAGTCTGACAGCCCATGTTCAAGTCCCCAGTACTCATGTGAAGCTGTACTCACACAAAGTGGACATGCATCTGGAGGTCATTAGCAGTGGCAAGAGGCCCTGGCCAGCTCATTCATTCTCTCTCACACTCCCTTTCTCTCTTCCTTCTTGCAAATAACAAATAAATTTATTTTTTTTAATTTTTTGTTTAGTGGGACCTTGAACAGTTATTTATTTCTTATGTTTTTTATTTTTTTATTTTTTGTTTTTTTGAGGTAGGGTCTCACACTAGTCCAGGCTGGCCTGGAATTCACTCTGTCGTCTCAGGGTGGCCTTGAACTCACGGCGATCCTCCTACCTCTGCCTCCCGAGTGCTGGGATTAAAGGCGTGCGCCACCATGCCCGGCATGAACAGTTATTTATAAACCCATGCCCCAGCAGCATTATTTCCAACAGAAAGAGGTAGATAGATGCAGCCCATTTCTTCATCAATGGATGAAGGTATAAGCAAAACACAATATAGTGCACACATAGCGTGCGCGCGCACACACACACACACACACACACACAGAGAGAGAGAGAGAGAGAGAGAGAGAGAGAGAGAGAGAATTCAACCTTAAAAAGGAAGAAATTCTGATCTGTACTGCATGGATAAAACTTGAGGACAGGGCTGGAGAGATGGTTCAGTGGTTAAGGCATTTGCCAGCAAAAGCCTAAGGACTGGAGTTTGATTCCCCAGTACCCACATAAAGCCAGATGCACAAGGTGGCAATGTGTCTGGAGTTCCTTTGCCGTGGCTAGCGGCCCTGGCATACCCATTCTCTTTCTCATTCTCTCTCAATAAACAAATAAATAAAATATTTTTAAAAGAAACTTGAGGAAGGAGGCTAAATCAAATATGCCAGTCACAAAAGGAAACACATTATATTATTTCACTTATAGGATGTACCTACAATAGTGAAACACATATAGCATGATAAGCAGGGCAATTTGCTAATAGAGCATGGTCATTCTCATTGTGTATGTACTACACAGAGCTGAAAAATATGTACAGCAATCACCAACAGAAGAGAAATAGAAAACCCAGTTAGAGTTGGAGACAAAAACTTTCCTCTCTCAATAAATTTATTTAAGCAACTAGACAGAAAACTAGCAAGGATATAAAAACACAGCCACCTCAATCAACAGTATCTTCTTGCATTATGGAAAACTACCCTCAACGAGAGCAGAATACCTATTGCTTTCAAATGCTCACAGATCTTACACCAAGATAGACCACATTCTGGGCTGAAAACAAACCTTAACAAATGTAAAAGAATTGAAATCACTCAGAGTATGACCACAGTGGAATCAAGCTAGAAATCAGTAACAGAAAGACAACAGAAAAATCTCTGAACACTTAGAAATTAAATCACACTTTTCAAAATAACATTGGGGTCAAAGAAGAAGGCTCAAGGGAAAGAAAAAAAATCCCAGATTTAAAAAATGTGAAAATACCACATACCAACAGATAGAGCCTTGCTGACAAGGAAGTTTGTAACACTAATGCATACATTAGAAATGAAGAAAAGCCAAATCAATAACCTAAACTTCTGAAGAAACACAAAAACTTGTTTTAAAATGCTTATAGTCACTTGTTTGGTGATAGCTTCCAGATTGGAAACAATCCAGATGCACAGTGGGTGATGACTAAGCAATCTGAGGTATATCTATTCCATGGAAACTACTCAGCAATAAAAGGGAATAAAATACTGATATGGGAATGACTTGGATTATCTCCAGGCAATGAAGATGAACAGGAAAAAAATCTCAAAAGGTTACATACAGGCTAGAGAGATGGCTTAGTGGTTAAAGTGTCTGCCTGTGAAGACTAAGGACCCAGGTTTGATTCCACAGAATCCACGTAAGCCAGATGCACATGGTACATGTGTCTGGAGTTTGATTACAGTGGCTAGAGGCCCTGGCATGCCCATTCTCTCTCTCAAATACATAAATAAATAAATAACAAATAAAGGTTATATACTTAGGGATTCCATTTATATGAAATGATACAACTATGGAAACAGAAAATAGACTATTTGTGTGTTTGTATTAAAAAGAGGGTGAGAGGTGCCCCCTGGTGCAATAGTGGTATGACTGTTATGGGGGTAACTGATTACTTGATCTCTGATTGGCCTTCACTCCACAGGAATGAATTAATGCCTGGTATTGCAAACCTCATCAAAATCCTGTGGTTGGGAAAGTCATAGTCCCTCAAGGGGAAGTTGCTACTGCTGTTTGGCTAAATAGATATGTTGTACCCATCGAATTTCCCTCTAAGTATTTGTGTTCTGTCTACAGGTTAGTGTTCCTCTCACCTTTGGTCAGAGAAGCTTCTTTTTGCAGTTAGCAGTGACTACTGGGGAGACTCAAAACTCGTTAAACTGCTAAAAATAAATGACTATTGAGTGCTGAGCACTAAGTGAAACAACTCTATTACTCCCTCCAAGGCTCAGAGAACACTGTGGAAGGGATCGGTGGAGAGTGGAAGAGCAGGGGATGGAGAAGAATACTTTGCAATGCTGCCTTCTGGACATGAAGGGGTATTGCATTCATGACTTCACAACTGATCTCATTACCTGCCCAAAACCTGCACGATAATGGCCTGTCAACATTTTGTTATGGATGACAAGAAAAAAAAACATCAAAATAATAGAGGGATTAGTTGGAAGAAGAACCATGGTGGTGCCCTGAGCCTGGGGTTTTAATTTTCATACTTGTTCACCTCAAGCCTTCCTTAACCCGTCGGTCAATCACATCTTACTGCTTTCTACCCCAGCCCTGGTTCCCTGGGAGGTTTTAGCTGGTGACTTTCTGCTGGCATAAGCTGTGATTCCCTGTCTCTGTTGCTCACCCCTCTTATATGTCTGACTTCTCACTCCAGGGCGGCCACAGAAGAGTTATTTTCTCTCAATTAGACATCAAAGTTTCTCATGTGGCAGGCAGAGAAGTCCAAAGAGTTGTTCCAGACAAAGATAAAGCTGTTTCTTCGACTTTCAGTTTTATAAGTCACAAGCTACTTTTATTTTCCTTTTGGACAAATTGCTACCAGGGGATTGGAGCAGAAAACTCCAGGAGGCACAGACCTCTCTGGAGTTTTGTAAGACCAGCAGCCGTCATGTTTATTTTCTGCCCAGGAAACCCATGGCCTTCGTGCTGCTAGCCTTCTTCCCCCACAGGGTAGCCTTGGGAATAGGACTCTGTTGGTTGCAAACTCGTTCACTGTCAAGCAGAATATTTGCTTTGAGCTTAAGACGAAATTAACCACCCAGAGCCAGATGAATACTGTGGCATCTTGGGAAAAGCATGCCCAGGGATGTTTTGATATGCTTAAGCCTGCCTGAGTTGCCACATCCCTTCCAATAGTGCTTTAATTTTGTTTTCTCAAGAACATAAATTGCAGAAAATTTAATTTATTTGAAGACAGTCTAGGTGGTAGCTCAGGGCAGGCTGTGCTCCGAGGCAAGACGGCACAGAGGCTGAGAGCGAGGGCTGCCGTGCAAACCCAGCTGGCTTCCAGGCCAGTGCCATTCAACTTTATGAGGCAAGCTTTCCTCGTCCCTAAGGAAAGAGAAAACCCGCCACTTCCTTGGGCGACTGTGAGGATAGATGGCAGTGCTGAGGACGTGGAAGGGGATGAATAAATAAGAACTGGCATGAGTTTCTTTTCCTTCTGTGGGGCTGTTTTTGTAAGCATGAAGGAGAGGAACACGAGGACTTGAGGTGAAGATGGAGCTGGCAACAGCTCGGTTCTCTCCTGTTGTGTGACAAGCTACCCAGACTCTCACTGTAAGCTGGCAACCATCCACGATTGCCACGTGTGGGGAAGGTAAGATGGCAACGGCAGGTTTGCCTGGTCCCTGTCCTGATGATGGGGGCTTGTGGAGGTGGCCCTGCTTGCATGGCTGGTACCTGCACGGAAGTTATTTTAATGTGAGGGGCAAGAGGCGCTCTCCCACAAGTCCCTCTCGCTAGTCTCTTCACCATGGTGGCCTCAGGACAGTTAGACTCTTGGTACGGTATCCCAGGGAATGATGCAGAAGACCGTTCGTAACCCTCGTGAGAGCCGCGGTCATTTCCTCTGCTCGTTGGCAGCGGAGGACATCAGCTCACCCAGACACAAGGGCAGCAGACATGGGCTGCGCCTTCCAACGGGCGGCGGGCTTGCGGCCGTGCTTTCCAACCTCCCCTGCGGGGATGGTACGGCTCCGCCTGCCATCCTGCGTGGGGAAGGCTGAGGCTAGAAGAAGGTGAGTTCAAGGCCATGACGCAAAACAACAACATCCGAACAGACAAACACAAACCAGCGAAACAATGGCATCATCAAAACAAACAAGCAAACAAAAGAAAACCATGTCACAGGTCCATGGACTCCATACTGGCCCTGGTGTTCCTCTAGGTTTCATTTTCTGTGCTGTTCTATGGGGGGAAAGCTCTATGTGGGAGGAAGGCATGGAAGGGGGAGGTTCCCCACCCCTTTTTTTTCGAAGTAGGGTCCCGCTGTAACCCAGGCTGACCTGGAATTCACTTTGGAGTCTCAGAATGGCCTGGAACTCATGGCAATCCTACCTCTGCCTCCCGTGCTGGGATTAAAGGCGTGGGCCACCACACTGATATCTAAAAAGTGGAGAGATGACAAGTGGCGGGTTCATGGTTTCCCCATCTCGGCAGCTGCTCTTGGGATATTCAGGAGTTAGGAGTGGACATTAGTATTTGTATTTCACAATGTCCACTGCCACGGCTCCCAGCTGAAAAGTCATTCCTTCCTAGGGTGGGGTGGGTTGAAAATTCATCTCTACCAGAACTTCAGAATGGTTTTGTATTTGCTACAAAGTTTCTGCAGAATCAATTATTTAAGGATCTTGACATGAAATCACTATGGATTCAAGGTTGCCCCAAATCTGTTAATGGGTTCTTACAAAAAGAGGTGACAGGTGAGACAGAGAGTTGGCGCTTGCCTAGCATGTGGGAGGCACTAGTCCATATTCCCCCAACCTTCCCCTTCCACACTGGGGAAAGGGTAGGGGCAGATACTGACTTTAAACCCCACAAGCCAAGGAAAGCCTAGAGCTATTAGAGACTCTAAGAGGCAAGAAAGGAACCTGCCCTGGACCACTGAAGGCAGCATGGACTGCTGGCAGATTTATCCTGAATTGTTGGCTTCTGGAACTCTGAAGAGAGAGAGAGAGAGAGAGAGAGAGAGAGAGATTTCTGTCTCAAGTAAGCAAGTCTTTTTTTTTTTTTTTTTGAAGTAGGGTCTCACTATAGCTCAGGCTGACCTGGAATTCACTATGTAGTCTCAGGGTGACCTTGAACTCATGGCGATCCTCCTACCTCTGCCTCCCGAGTGCTGGGATTAAAGGCGTGTGCCACCACGCCTGGTGTAAGCAAGTCTTTTGACAGCTCTGAGAGGCTGATATACTGGGCATGTGGGGCAGTCTTCCTGTGCAAACTTTGGACCCCGGATACATTATAGAGTGAGGTTTGTCACCGTGGCAGGATCATTCTTTTTGTGGAAGGGGCTAGCCTGGGCATGGTGGGATGTTCAATAATATCCCCAGCTTCTTCTCTTTTTTAATTTTATTTTTATTTTAATTTAGTTATTTGAGAGCGACAGACAGAGAAAGAGAGAAAGAGAGAGAGGGAGAGAGAGAGAGAACGGGCACACCAGGGCTTCCAGCCACTGCAAACGAACTCCAGAAGAATGAGCACCCTTGTGCATCTGGCTAACATGGGTCCTGGGGAATCGAGCCTCAAACTGGGGTCCTTAGGCTTCACAGGGAAGCACTTAATCGCTAAGCCATCTCTCCAGCCCCCCAGCTTCTTCTCTTTAGATGCCAGTAGCACCCCAGCCCAAGCTGTCACACAACAAGCTTGTGGATATCCCCGGGGGTGGCAGAACAGCTCGCTGGTGGAGAACGGGCGTATGAGGCAGACCAGCTGCGACCATGGAGAAACAGTGCTCTGAAGAACCGGAAGCGGAGTGAACACGGCTTTCTGCCTTCTGGGCCTCTTGGGAGGGGGGCAGGAGACAGGTCAAAACTGACCTAATGATGTCCGGTGGTCCCTTCTCCTGCTGACCGTCTCTCTGTGTCTCTCTTTGTAACTCTTTGTCTCTTTTTCTGTCTCTTTCCCCGCTCTCTGTCTCTCGCCTGCACACATTCAGTAGCTCATCTCCCAGAAGGCGAAAGGTTTGTTGGAGAGAGAGAGTGGGCAGGAAAGAGCTAGCATGGGGTTGCCAACCCATCACAGGCCTTTACTGTCAGGGGTTGTCCTAAGGGGACTTTGGTAATTGGCCCTGGGGCTGTAAGCTCCTCTGGCTGAAGTTTCTGAGTATGGGACAGGGAGCCACACTCCCTGGGCCTAATTTGGCTCTTGGGGATGCTTGTGGCAGACAGGGAGATGGGACAGAGAAGGCTCAGTGCAGGTCTAGCCCAATTCCTTGGGTCCCAGAGGGCTTGGTGTATGGGAGGAAGAGAGCTGGGTTAAAGCAGGATTACACAGCCATTGATTTCTTTTCCCCTTTAATCTTGACATCACTTAGCATTCTTTCCTAAAGAGCCAACTCATTAATCACTAGGTGCAATCGATTGTTTTTTTATTAGTAGTGACAGGAGTCAGGAGTAGCGTTTGGAAACCATGGGCACACTCATGTCCACAGGAGCCCCTTGCTATGGCTATAACATTTCAATAGGGGCAGCCCAAACACAGACGTCAAGGAGAAAGAAGCAGGCACCTGGGAGAGCCACAAAAACAACAGGATCTGAGCGAACAGAGCTATTTGTTTTGCTTTCCCCCCCATGCCATGGTTCTTTTGGGTGGGGAAGCTGTTCATCCACATGAATCAGCAGGGTGTGACAGCACATCCCAACCCCACCCCGATGCCTGGCAGTGTTCAGTGCATCTCTGCCATTCCTCCGGGTTCGGCGTCCAGGCAACAGGGCAGAGCCTCGGCCAGAGACAGCTTCGGTGCAGGGAAAGGACACTAGTGAAAGTACCAGAGAAGAGTTTGGCAAGGCCACCCACGTCCATAGCAGGAGTGCAGAAGATGGCAGCGTCGGGGTAGGAGGATCTCTGTGAGCTGGAGGCCAGCCTGGAACTACAGAGTGAGTTCCAGGTCAGCCTGGGCTACAGTAAGACCCTGCCCTGGGGGAAAAACAAAAGCATCGGATCCAGCTGTGACGTGCCCCAAATTCTCCACTGCTTGATCTCTTTATGGTTTTCATTTCCGTTTCTGTTGGGCAGGGCAGGTTTGTACTTTGCCCTAGAGTGATTGTGACAGTAGAATGGAAGCATGTTTTTTTAAAAAATTATTTACTTATTTATGTACCAGTGAGGGGGACATGCTAGTACCTCTTCCTGTTGGTAGCTGGGGAATTGAACCCAGACCGGAAGGCTTTGCAAGCAAGCACCATTAACCACTGAGCCCCACAAATATGATTTTGAAAGGTGGTGGTGAAGTGAATTCTCACAAATATGGGTTGTGCACATTTAATGAGAAAAGAGATGCCCTAAAATACAGATCTATCCCATGTTTGCCTTAATTTTGGGTCACTTTCTAGTAACCCTTGCCAGCCGTACATACTTTTCTTTTGGGGGGCGGTCTCTGGAGGTAGGGTCTCACTCTAGCCCAGGTTGACCTGGAATTCATTATGTCTCAGGCTAGCCTCGAACTCACAATGATCCTCCTCCTCCCTCTGCCTCCTGTGTGCTAGGATTAAAGGTGTGTGCCACTACTCCTGGCCACATACATTTTGAAATTCTTTTATTTCTGTAAGGACATTAAAAGCTTATTTAGAATTTTTATCTGATATTGGCATCAGATGCTTTTTTTGTTTTGCTTTTGGTTTAGGTGTAGTCATGCCTCTTAGGAATCAGAATCCTTTTTTATTTTATTTATTTTTTTGTTTTATGAGATAGAGAGAGAGAAAGAGAGAGAGAATTGGCACACTAGGACCTCTAGCCACTGTGATAGAACTCCAGATGCATGTACTACCTTGTGCATCTGGCTTACATGGGTTCTAGGGAGTTGAACCTGGGTTCTTAGGCAAGCGCCTTAACTGCTAAACTGTCTCTCCAGCCCTCAGATGCTTCGTAACATCTGGTTTTATTCACTATCTAGTGACACAAAATTCATTCATATTTTATCTCTTTGAACTTTCTCTGGGCTGTGTCCTGGGTGATTTTGTTAGAAATACTATCCAGTTCACTAATTCTTATCTCATTTGACTGTTTTATTTTAATAGTATTAATTTTTGCATCTAAAAATTCATTTGGATTTTTTTTTTTTACATAAAAAGGCTTTATTTGCAGGGGAGCAGGACTTTAATCAAACAAGACAAATCCCATATCATCATCCAACTCCTCAAATCCCATATCATCATCCAGTTCCTCATTCTCTTCCTTCTTCTCATCCTTCTTTTCCTCTGCTGCAGCAGGGCCAGAACCAGCAGCAGGAGCTGCAGATCCAGGGGCAGCAAAGCCAGCCACAGCCCACCAGTAGGCACACTGGCAAGCTTGCCAATACCTTGGGCGATGCCATCTTCAATCTTGTCCCTATTCAGCTCACTGATGACCTTGTTGAGCTGGTCAGCATCAGCCTCAATGTCCACACTGTCCAGGATCTTCCTGACATCCTTGGCACTGGGGGACGAGTTGCTCCCGAGGGAGGCCACAGCAGGTAGGAGGCAACGTAACGCATGGGCCTAGCACGTGTGACTCATTTGGATCTTTTACAAATATAATTGGCTGTTTTTCTTTCCTTTTCTTTTCTTTTTTCTTTTCTTTTTTTTTTTTTTCAAGGTAGGGTTTCACTGCAGGCCAGGCTGACCTAGAATTCACTATGTAGTCTCAGGATGGTCTCGAACTAACAGCGATCCTCCTACCTCTGCCTCCCAAGCACCTCCACACCCTGCTAATTGGCCATTTTTTAAAGCATCTTGCTTCCATATACACTTCCACTTTTTTGCACATATACATGTGTGTGCATACATGCATGCATTTCTGTGTGTTCATGTATATGGATACAAATGTCTGTGGGTGCACATGTGCATGGAGGCCAGCGAACAACCTCAGGTGTCACCCCAGGTACACTGCACACCTACTTTTGAGATAGGGTCTCTCACTGGCCTGGAGTTTGCCCATCGGCTAGTCTGGCTAGCCAGTGAGCTGCAGGGATCTGCTTGTCCCTGCGTGCCCAGAGCTGGGATCGCAGGCGCACACCACCAGGTGCAGCATTGGTATGTGGATTCTGATGATCCAACTCAGGTCTTCACACTTGTGAGGCAAACACTTTACAAACTGAGCTATCTCCCTTGCTGCCCTGCCACATACATTTTTAAAAGCTTATTTGGAATTTTTATCTGATATTGGCATTAGATGCTTTTTAACATCTGGGTTTCTTCATAGTTTTGTTGACTACATTCTCACTGACTTATTTTCTTATATGTTATGTAACTTAATGCTGGAATCTTTGGGAATTCTTTAAATCCTGTACTAAAGGTGAGTTGCCCAAAAACTATTTATTTTTGCCTCTGTCTTTTCACTGGGGTTGCTAAATATGGGATGCCACTTTATTTTATTAAAAAAAAAAAACTAGTTAATAGTTTTTTTGTTTGTTTGTTTTTCAGAAGGTAGGGTCTCACTCTAGCCCAGGCTGACTGGAATTCACTATGTAGTGTCAGACTGTCCTCAAATTCACAGTGATCCTCCTACCTCTGTCTCCCAAGTGCTAGGGTTAAAAGTGTGTGCCGCCGAGTGTGGTGGCACACGCCTTTAATCCCAGCCTGGACTAGTGTGAGACCCTACCTCGAAAAACCAAAAAAAAAAAAAAAAAAAAAAAGTGTGTGCCACCATGCCTGGCACATGTATATATATTATATCCTTCATTCCTAGGATGGATCCCATTTGATCATGGTTGATCTTTTGGTATGCTTTGGATTTGACTTGCTAGTATTATTTATGTATTTATTTGATATGAGAGAGAGAGAGAGAGAAAGACAGAGCGAGAGTGAGAAAGAGAGAGAGAATGAGAATGGGCATGCCAGGACTTCTAGCCACTGCAAACGAACTCCAGACACATGGGTCCTTTGGCTTTGCAGGCAAAGGCCTTAATGGCTAAGCCATCCCTCCAGCCCAATAGCTTCTTCTCTTTAGATGCCAGTAGCACCCCAGCCCAAGCTGTCACACAACAAGCTTGTGGGATATCCCCGGGGGTGGCAGAACAGCTCGCTGGTGGAGAACGGGCGTATGAGGCAGACCAGCTGCGACCATGGAGAAACAGTGCTCTGAAGAACCGGAAGCGGAGTGAACACGGCTTTCTGCCTTCTGGGCCTCTTGGGAGGGGGGCAGGAGACAGGTCAAAACTGACCTAATGATGTCCGGTGGTCCCTTCTCCTGCTGACCGTCTCTCTGTGTCTCTCTTTGTAACTCTTTGTCTCTTTTTCTGTCTCTTTCCCCGCTCTCTCTGTCTCTCGCCTGCACACATTCAGTAGCTCATCTCCCAGAAGGCGAAAGGTTTGTTGGAGAGAGAGAGTGGGCAGGAAAGAGCTAGCATGGGGTTGCCAACCCATCACAGGCCTTTACTGTCAGGGGTTGTCCTAAGGGGACTTTGGTAATTGGCCCTGGGGCTGTAAGCTCCTCTGGCTGAAGTTTCTGAGTATGGGACAGGGAGCCACACTCCCTGGGCCTAATTTGGCTCTTGGGGATGCTTGTGGCAGACAGGGAGATGGGACAGAGAAGGCTCAGTGCAGGTCTAGCCCAATTCCTTGGGTCCCAGAGTGCTTGGTGTATGGGAGGAAGAGAGCTGGGTTAAAGCAGGATTACACAGCCATTGATTTCTTTTCCCCTTTAATCTTGACATCACTTAGCATTCTTTCCTAAAGAGCCAACTCATTAATCACTAGGTACAATCGATTGTTTTTTTATTAGTAGTGACAGGAGTCAGGAGTAGCGTTTGGAAACCATGGGCACACTCATGTCCACAGGAGCCCCTTGCTATGGCTATAACATTTCAATAGGAGCAGCCCAAACACAGACGTCAAGGAGAAAGAAGCAGGCACCTGGGAGAGCCACAAAAACAACAGGATCAGAGCGAACAGAGCTATTTGTTTTGCTTTCCCCCCCATGCCATGGTTCTTTTGGGTGGGGAAGCTGTTCATCCACATGAATCAGCAGGGTGTGACAGCACATCCCAACCCCACCCCGATGCCTGGCAGTGTTCAGTGCATCTCTGCCATTCCTCCGGGTTCGGCATCCAGGCAACAGGGCAGAGCCTCGGCCAGAGACAGCTTCGGTGCAGGGAAAGGACACTAGTGAAAGTACCAGAGAAGAGTTTGGCAAGGCCACCCACGTCCATAGCAGGAGTGCAGAAGATGGCAGCGTCGGGGTAGGAGGATCTCTGTGAGCTGGAGGCCAGCCTGGAACTACAGAGTGAGTTCCAGGTCAGCCTGGGCTACAGTAAGACCCTGCCCTGGGGGAAAAACAAAAGCATCGGATCCAGCTGTGACGTGCCCCAAATTCTCCACTGCTTGATCTCTTTATGGTTTTCATTTCCGTTTCTGTTGGGCAGGGCAGGTTTGTACTTTGCCCTAGAGTGATTGTGACAGTAGAATGGAAGCATGTTTTTTTAAAAAATTATTTACTTATTTATGTACCAGTGAGGGGGACATGCTAGTACCTCTTCCTGTTGGTAGCTGGGGAATTGAACCCAGACCGGAAGGCTTTGCAAGCAAGCACCATTAACCACTGAGCCCCACAAATATGATTTTGAAAGGTGGTGGTGAAGTGAATTCTCACAAATATGGGTTGTGCACATTTAATGAGAAAAGAGATGCCCTAAAATACAGATCTATCCCATGTTTGCCTTAATTTTGGGTCACTTTCTAGTAACCCTTGCCAGCCGTACATACTTTTCTTTTGGGGGGCGGTCTCTGGAGGTAGGGTCTCACTCTAGCCCAGGCTGACCTGGAATTCATTATGTCTCAGGCTAGCCTTGAACTCACAATGATCCTCCTCCTCCCTCTGCCTCCTGTGTGCTAGGATTAAAGGTGTGTGCCACTACTCCTGGCCACATACATTTTGAAATTCTTTTATTTCTGTAAGGACATTAAAAGCTTATTTAGAATTTTTATCTGATATTGGCATCAGATGCTTTTTTTGTTTTGCTTTTGGTTTAGGTGTAGTCATGCCTCTTAGGAATCAGAATCCTTTTTTATTTTATTTATTTTTTTGTTTTATGAGATAGAGAGAGAGAAAGAGAGAGAGAATTGGCACACTAGGACCTCTAGCCACTGTGATAGAACTCCAGATGCATGTACTACCTTGTGCATCTGGCTTACATGGGTTCTAGGGAGTTGAACCTGGGTTCTTAGGCAAGCGCCTTAACTGCTAAACTGTCTCTCCAGCCCTCAGATGCTTCGTAACATCTGGTTTTATTCACTATCTAGTGACACAAAATTCATTCATATTTTATCTCTTTGAACTTTCTCTGGGCTGTGTCCTGGGTGATTTTGTTAGAAATACTATCCAGTTCACTAATTCTTATCTCATTTGACTGTTTTATTTTAATAGTATTAATTTTTGCATCTAAAAATTCATTTGGATTTTTTTTTTTTTTACATAAAAAGGCTTTATTTGCAGGGGAGCAGGACTTTAATCAAACAAGACAAATCCCATATCATCATCCAACTCCTCAAATCCCATATCATCATCCAGTTCCTCATTCTCTTCCTTCTTCTCATCCTTCTTTTCCTCTGCTGCAGCAGGGCCAGAACCAGCAGCAGGAGCTGCAGATCCAGGGGCAGCAAAGCCAGCCACAGCCCACCAGTAGGCACACTGGCAAGCTTGCCAATACCTTGGGCGATGCCATCTTCAATCTTGTCCCTATTCAGCTCACTGATGACCTTGTTGAGCTGGTCAGCATCAGCCTCAATGTCCACACTGTCCAGGATCTTCCTGACATCCTTGGCACTGGGGGACGAGTTGCTCCCGAGGGAGGCCACAGCAGGTAGGAGGCAACGTAACGCATGGGCCTAGCACGTGTGACTCATTTGGATCTTTTACAAATATAATTGGCTGTTTTTCTTTCCTTTTCTTTTCTTTTTTCTTTTCTTTTTTTTTTTTTTCAAGGTAGGGTTTCACTGCAGGCCAGGCTGACCTAGAATTCACTATGTAGTCTCAGGATGGTCTCGAACTAACAGCGATCCTCCTACCTCTGCCTCCCAAGCACCTCCACACCCTGCTAATTGGCCATTTTTTAAAGCATCTTGCTTCCATATACACTTCCACTTTTTTGCACATATACATGTGTGTGCATACATGCATGCATTTCTGTGTGTTCATGTATATGGATACAAATGTCTGTGGGTGCACATGTGCATGGAGGCCAGCGAACAACCTCAGGTGTCACCCCAGGTACACTGCACACCTACTTTTGAGATAGGGTCTCTCACTGGCCTGGAGTTTGCCCATCGGCTAGTCTGGCTAGCCAGTGAGCTGCAGGGATCTGCTTGTCCCTGCGTGCCCAGAGCTGGGATCGCAGGCGCACACCACCAGGTGCAGCATTGGTATGTGGATTCTGATGATCCAACTCAGGTCTTCACACTTGTGAGGCAAACACTTTACAAACTGAGCTATCTCCCTTGCTGCCCTGCCACATACATTTTTAAAAGCTTATTTGGAATTTTTATCTGATATTGGCATTAGATGCTTTTTAACATCTGGGTTTCTTCATAGTTTTGTTGACTACATTCTCACTGACTTATTTTCTTATATGTTATGTAACTTAATGCTGGAATCTTTGGGAATTCTTTAAATCCTGTACTAAAGGTGAGTTGCCCAAAAACTATTTATTTTTGCCTCTGTCCTTTCACTGGGGTTGCTAAATATGGGATGCCACTTTATTTTATTAAAAAAAAAAACTAGTTAATAGTTTTTTTGTTTGTTTGTTTTTCAGAAGGTAGGGTCTCACTCTAGCCCAGGCTGACTGGAATTCACTATGTAGTGTCAGACTGTCCTCGAATTCACAGTGATCCTCCTACCTCTGTCTCCCAAGTGCTAGGGTTAAAAGTGTGTGCCGCCGAGTGTGGTGGCACACGCCTTTAATCCCAGCCTGGACTAGTGTGAGACCCTACCTCGAAAAACCAAAAAAAAAAAAAAAAAAAAAGTGTGTGCCACCATGCCTGGCACATGTATATATATTATATCCTTCATTCCTAGGATGGATCCCATTTGATCATGGTTGATCTTTTGGTATGCTTTGGATTTGACTTGCTAGTATTATTTATGTATTTATTTGATATGAGAGAGAGAGAGAGAGAAAGACAGAGCGAGAGTGAGAAAGAGAGAGAGAATGAGAATGGGCATGCCAGGACTTCTAGCCACTGCAAACGAACTCCAGACACATGGGTCCTTTGGCTTTGCAGGCAAAGGCCTTAATGGCTAAGCCATCCCTCCAGCCCAATTTGCTAGTATTTTGTTGAGGATTTTTGTACCTATGTTCATCAAAAAAACTGGCCTGTAGTTTCCTTTTTTTTTTTTTTTCTTGAGGTAGGGTCTCACTCCAGCCCCTGCTGACCTGGAATTCAGTCTGTATTCTCAGGGTGATCTTGAACTCATGGCGATCCTCCTACCTCTGCCTCCCAAGTGCTGGGATTAAAGGTGTGTGCCATCACACCCGGCTTTATTTTGTTTTCATTTACTTATTTATTTATTTTGACATTTCCTTAACTGATTTTGGCATCAGAGTAAGTCTGGCTTTGAAAAATGGATGTGGAGTAATTTCTTCTTCTTTTGGAATAACTTACTGGTATTAAGTCTTTAAATTTAGCAATGAGGCCATGGGCCCTGGGCTTTTCTTTTTCTTTTTCTTTTCTTTTTTTTTTTTTTTTTTTTTTTTTTTTGCTTTTTCAAGGTAGGGTCTCACTCTAGCCCAGGCTGATCTGGAATTCACTATGGAGTCTCAGGGTGGCCTCGAACTCATGGCAATTCTCCTACCTCTGCCTCCCGAGTGCTGGGATTAAAGGCGTGCGCCACCACGCCCGGCTCCTGGGCTTTTCTTTGATGGGAGTTTTGCTTTTCCTTTTTTGAGTGTTAATGCCTGTTCATATATATGTGTATATGTGTGGTGCCCAGCTTTCATGTGGGTTCAAGGGATCTGAATTTAGGTCCTCATGCTTGCAAGGCAAGTACTTTACTAGATGACCTATCTCCCCAGCCCTGAATGGGAGGATTTTATAACTGACTCAATATTAGTATTTTCTGGTGTGTTCCTCCCTTCCTTCTCCTTCCTTCCCATTTATTTTGTGTGGTTTTCTTTTTGAAACAGGATCTCATCATATAGTTCAGGATGGCCTTAGACTCGCAGTCCTCCTGCCTCAGCCTCAAAAGTGCTGGGATTATAGGTCTGGAGAGCCCTCTTTGACCCAGGTTTTCTATTTCTTTGTGATACAGTTTTTGTGAAGTGTGTCTAGGAACTTGTTTTCACATAGTTGTTTATAATAATCTCTAATGACCTTTGTATATTTTTTAAAAACTTTAAAAGTTTTATTTAATATATATTAAAACAGGTTATACTCTTTTATCTCCTCATCCCTGCTCCTGTTACCCTGGGGACCCTACTCAATGGGGTTAGGGTATTCATTGTGGGGTTATGAAGCCTTAGTCAGTCCCTGCAGGGAGGGGAGTGGTACCACACCTCAGGGAATTCCAACTCACTCTGTGGTTCTTACGGTCTTTCTGCCCCCTCTTCCATAGTGTTCCCTGAGCCATGGCAAGAGAGGTTTTGATTGATGACTGTCTGTTCCCATCACTCTGGGGCTGGTTGTCAAGTTAGCAGTAAGAGCAGTATTCATGTTGTCTCTTCCTCTGCAATTTCTCCTGAGCCCTGGGAGAAGTGGTAGAGGTGGCATATCTTATGGTGGGTAATCAAATATCTTCTTATCAATGGATCTTGGCTCTCCTCCATTTTCTTTGCCATCTTTAAGATAGAACATATTCTACACCCAAGAGTGAGGGTTAAGCTTGGGTTAAAGAGGGTATTCAAAGTTACTTGAGAGATTTCTGTGTGTGTGTGTGTGTGTGTGTGTGTGTGTGTGCAAGTCCACTGTTCTTCTGAGAGCAGTGGGAGCTTCTCTCTGAAGTCTATGAATTTCCTGGTCATGGGATTCTGACTCGGTTTCTAGTACCAGATATGAGTTCTCTCTTATTGAGTAAGCCTCATGTCCAGAAAACAAATGGTTACCTGCAGAGGCTGTGTGCCACTATTGCACAAATATGTATTTCTTGTCCAGCTGATTGATTTTGGAATCTGCAGGGTCTCTTGCTAATTCATGCTGTTGGTGACCACTGTCCTCCAGTGGCTCCCAAAAGAGCTATCTAGCACTATGAGGACTAGCCAGGGGAGCTAATTTCCCTTTGGATTCCAGCGTGGTGTTCTGATGTCCTGTGACCATAGCCTGTGGTGTATTCAGCAATTGGGCCTTACATTTTAGCTCTGGCAGGTAATCAAGTATTTTGGCAATGGCTCACATTGCTTTGGGGACCTTGTGGGTTTCCCTGGCCAAGAGTTCGCTGTTTGGAGTGGGGGTAACCCATGTCTGGGTCTGAGATTTACCAGCCAGAGTCCAGGATTTTAAGGTTAAGCTTTTTCCATCTTCTATCTGAACTGCCCCCCTTCCCCCCTTATTATGATTATATATTGAAGGAAGTTAGTCAGAATGAAGTTTTCTATGGAACTGATTCATGTTGTCTTAACTTTTGTGTAATTCCCTTCCCATCCTCCCCATCCCCCTACCCCTCCAGGGTTCTCTCACTCCTGACATTTTGTTCTTCCCTTCACCTATCAGGTAACTCCTCCTCTCCTCTCTCCCCATTTCTTCTCTACTGGTCTCAGGGATATGAGCATAAAATTAGGATGACCTTTGTATTTCTACAGTATCAGCTATAAAGACTCTCTTTTCAGCACCGATTTCATTTGAGTCTCTTGCCTCTTTTCCTCAATGCTGCTAAAGCTCTATCAATTTCGTTTAGCTTTTTGGGTAACCAGCTCTTTGTTTCCTTGATTTTTTTTTAACTTCATTTTTTGAGACATGAGCTACTACCCAGCTGACTTCCCCCCACCCCTTTGGGACAATGTCTCACTGTCTATACAATCCCGGCTGTGCATGAACTTATAATCTACATGCCTCATTCTCCAAGTGCTGGAATTTCAGGTCTGTGCCACCATGCCTGGCATTTTGTGTTATTTTTTTAAGTCTCCATTTGTTGTTTTTTTCCATTTAGTACTTCATATTTATTTACTTTTTCCTTCTACTAATTTGGGGTTTGGCTTGTTCTTGTTTTTGAATTGAGTTATGGTGATATTGTTTATGTGAGCTCGTTCCACCTTTTGGAAGTGGGTACCGACTGCTACACACTTCCTCATAGACTGCGGCATGTTTGTCTTCAGTTTCATTTGTCTTGAGAAATTTTTAAATTTTTTTTCTTGATTTCATCCTTGATGTGTTAGTTATTGAATAGCAAGTTGTTTAATTTTCATGCGTTTGAATAGTTTCCACCTTTTTTCTGGATACTTTTCTATTTGTATTGCATTACGGACAGAAAAGATACTTGGTGTGATTTCAATTTTTTTTTTTAAATACGTTGAGACTTGTTTTGAAGCCTAACATATTATCTGTCCTGGAGAATGTGCCATTGTTGATGAGAAAAAGTGTGGATTTGGCAGCTTTTGGATGGAATATTCTGTAGCTATGTTAGTTTGGTCCATTTTGTATAAGGGGCAATGTAACTCTGTTGTTTCTTAGTCCATCTCTGAAAGTGTGGTCTCAAAGTCCCCCAACCATTCATGTGTTGCAGTCTATTGTTCCCTATGAGGCATATTGATATTTGCTTCATATGCTTGGGTGTCTTGATACTGGGTGAATACCTATCTAGAATTGGATTTCCTCTTGCTGAATTGGCCTCTTTCTCTTTATATCATGACTTTCTTTGGCTCCTTTCACTGCTTTTGATATTAAGTGTATTTTATTTGGTTAGAGTGTGGCCACTCCTGCTTTCTTCTGGATTCCATTTGCATGTAACTTCTCATTCCATTTCTTCATTTACAGTCTATGGGTGCCCTTAGAGGTGAAGGGAGTTTCTTGTACTCAGCATGCAATACAAATAGGGCTTGTCTTTTCAGCCTTTCAGTCACTTTGTCTCTTTTTGCTTTTTCTTTCTCTCTCTCTCTCCTTTTTAGTTATGTATTTTTTAATGTGTGTGTGTGTGTGTGTGTGTGTGTGTATACACGTGTTTGGGTGGAAGCCAAAGGACATCTTGAGTGTTGTCCCCAGGAATGTTTTCTTTTGTTTTTGAGACAGGTCTCTCATTGGCCAAGAGCTCACTAAATGGGTGAGATTGGTCAATCAGCCTTACCTCCTCCCCAGTGCTGGGATTACAACCGTGTGCCACTGTGCCTGGTTGGGTTCTGGGGATCAAAGTCATGTCTTCCTGCTTACAAGGCAAGCACTTTACTGACTGAACTATCTTCCCAGTATCCCTCTCTCTCTCTCTCTCTGTGCCCATCTTTTCTCCTTCCTTCCTTGTTTTCTCCCTTTCTTTCAGGCAGGGTCTAATTATACAGCCCAGACTGACCTCAAGATCACTCATGGTTCATATACCACGCTTATAGTATTAGAGTATTATAATTTACCTGCACAGTTACTCAGAGTTTTACAACTTTATACATACATATATATATATATACATATATATATATATATATATATTTGGTTTTTCGAGGTAGGGTCTCACTCTAGCCCAGGCTGACCTGGAATTCACTATGGAGTCTCAGGATGGTCTTGAACTCACGGCAATCCTCCTATCTCTGCCTCCCGAGTGCTGCGATTAAAGGTGTACGCCACCACGCCCGGCTCTATTTTTCTTTCTACTCATTGACACCCTTTTATTTCAGTTTCAAGAACTTTCTTTAGCATTTCCTGTAGAACAGTTCTGGTGGATATCCTTTTTTTAAAAAGTTTAAATCAGGGAATGTCTTCCCCTCTTTCCTTTTCTGCCCTCTCTCTTCTTCCTTCCTTCTCCTCCTTCTTTTTATTTTTATTTTCTTTTTTGAGATAGGGTCTCATGTATCCCAAGCTGATCTCTAACTCACTATGTAGTTGAGGATCACTTTGACTTCAGATCCTCTTGCTTGTACCTCCTAAGCGCTGAGATTATAGGTGTGTGCTACCATGCCAGTTTATGTGATTCAGGAGGATGAACCCAGGGCCTCAGGCATGCAAGGCAAACACTCTACCAACTGAGCAATATCGCTAGCCTTCTATTTATTTATACTTATTTTTGAGAAAGCATCATGTTATGTAGCCCTGGCTGGCTTCAAACTTGTGGCACTCCTTCTACCTCAGTGTCCAAGTGCTGAGACTATAGGTGTGTGCCACTGTGCCTGGCGCTCTTTTCCTTCATTTCTAAAGGATAGCTTGCTGCACATGGAATTCTCAGTTGACAGTTTCTTCCTTACATTGTGAAATTCCCATGCCACTGTCTGTTAATTTCCGAAGTTCCTGCTGAGAGGTTCTCTGCCAGGTGAACTGGTACACCCCAGTGTGTTATTTCTTCCCTCTTGCAGCCTTGGTAACCCTCTCTTTATCTCTCATTTTTAAGAGCTTGATTATAAGATGTCTCAGGGCAGACTGTTTTGATTTAAAATAAAGATGACCATTGACCTTTGTATACCTGGCTATTTGTATTGTTTGTGTTTGGGAAGTTTGCTGTTCTTTTGTTGTTGTTTTTGAGGTAGCGTCTCACTTTAGCTCAGGCTGACCTGGAATTCACTATGTAGTCTCAGGGTGGCCTCGAATTCACAGTGATCCTCCTACCTCTGTCTCCCAAGTGCTGGGATTAAAGGCGTGTGCCACCACATCCGGCTCAAGTTTGCTGTTCTTACTTTTTTGAGTAAGTTTTTATCTGCTCTGACATTCTGTAGTTCTTGTTGATCCCCAGTAACCCCAAATATTTCCTCTTTGAAGGCATTCATAGTTTCCTATAAGATTTCTTCACATTTTATTATGTTTCCTTTTTTTCTCATTGTTGTGCTCACCAATTTTTCTTTCATTTGATCCCTTCTATCAAATTTTAAATTCACTGAGATTATTTTAGCTCAAGAATTTTTTATATTTTTCATTGTGTCTATTTCTTAAAATTTTCAATTAGAGTATTGCTATGTGTTTTCTTCAAGGTTACAGAGTTGCCTTAAAGCAGCTGCTTTAAATTTTCTGAGATTTATTCTGGTCAGTTTCTGACATGTTGTTAGGGTTGAGGTTAAAGTTCCCTGGAAACTTTTCATGGGATGTCATGTGAGCATCAAAATGATTAGGTATTTGCAAATGCCCTCTGGATGCTGGGAAAGTATGTAGGCATGGTGGCATCTGCAAGCAACGCCAGCACCCAGGAGGTTGAGTCAAGGTGATCATGAGTCTGAGGCAAGTCTAGATACATAGCGTATTTCAGACCAGTCCGAGCTATATAGCGTGGCTCTGCTCAAATCCCGCTTCCAAGGGGGAGAGGAAGAAATGGGAGAATGCCTGAGCAATGTAATTTGTTCCCACTAGCCTCTTCCTGGGGTCATGGTAGATCAAGGTGCCTCATTCACAGGTACAAGTCAGACATTGCAGGATTCTGCCTAGGTCAGGGTAGTCTCCATGGATGGATGAGACTGAGTGTATGTGACACACCTGTGTCCTGCCATGCTACTAAGCTGTGTTGTACACCGGGAAGCCATAGCCTGCCAAGACGAGCACAACACTGATGCAGCAGTTACCTTCTCGTTTCTGGGACAAAACACCTCACCCAAAGCAGCGGATGGGAGGAAAGGTTTATTTCAGCTTGCAGTTTAGAGGGGACGCGTTATCATGGTAGGGGAAGCATGGCGGAGCAGGTAGCCCAAGTGAGCCAGCCAGCAAGCACCAATTAACCTCAAGGTCTGCCCTCCATGACACGCCTCCTCCAGCAAGACTCCGCCGGCTGGGAACTGAGCACGAGGTTTAGTCATAAACACACAGGGCTGTGGGGGACCCTTGTGAGGATAGTTTGGTGTGTGTCTCTGGGAAGATGAGTCAGAGGATCTGACTCAGCTATTGTCTTGCTCTGTCAGTATTTCTTTCGTGAAAAACTGTCAACCTGTCTTTTAAAGTCACTGTACTATTTCCCATTTCCACCAGCAGTGGGTGAGAGCTGCTGAGGTTCCACATCCCCAGCAGCATTTGATGCTGTCCGTGCCTTGGATTTTGGCTACTCTAATAGTCACGCAGTCATGTCTTGTTGCTGTTTTAATTTGCAATTCCTGAAGAACATGAGGTTGGCATCTTTTCATATGCTTCTCTTTCATCTCTATTTCTTTGTTGATGAGGTGCATAGAAATTTTGCCTTAATTTTATTGCTATTTTCTTATTGTGGAATTGGAAGGATTCTTTTGGAAAACAGGTTTTTTTTCTTCACTTCTTTTTTTTTTTTTTTTTTTTTTTTTTGAGGTAGGGTCTCATTCTAGCCAAGTGTGATCTAGAACTCACTCTTAGCCCACCCTGACTGGCCGTGAACTCACTGTGATCTTATCTCACAGTGCTGGGACTAAAGACGCACATCACCACACCAGGCGGGATAATAGTTGTTAATCACATGAGTCATTGTTAATATTTTCTTTCAGTTTGTGGCTGGTCTTCTGGTTTTGTTCATATTCTCTTTTGTAGAACACAGTTAATAATTACAGAGAAATGCATAATATGTCAGCAAATTCTCCGGTCACTCATAGTACAGGTGACGAAGCTGAGACTTGCACCAGTCATGTCCTTTGCTAGACACTGATCAACAGAGTCAGGTTCTATGCTCTATCCACATGACTCCAGAAACCCCGCCTTCATCTGAGCCTCACAATCACAAGGTCTTGCAGTGGAATCAGGCTCCTTAGTGATTCTTTTTCTCTCATTTTGGTCAAGGGAAAAAAAGTGCCACTTGTGCCTGCGAGTTTACCTGGAGTCTTTCCACCCATACCCTGTTCCTTCAGACCCATGTCTCGGGGGTCTTAGGAAGCTAGCCCAAGGGAAGGTGCTCTGCATGGGGGACAGACAGCATGTGGCCTTTACACTCAGATCTGCCTGAGCCCGTATCTTCCTTTGGCTCCATTCCACTTCCCTTTTGTGTCTGGGTTTCAAACCTCCCTGGTGCAAAGATGAAAGGTTGTTTCATCTCCTTCTATGTGTGAAGAAGAACAAGAGAGAGATCTTCTTGGCTACCTCATATCATGAACCCACAGAAACCCTGTAGGAGAACAGAGCATGGATAATAGATAAAGCTTAAATCCATTTTTTTTTTTGCGGGAATTAGGTGGCTTACAAATGAAAGCAATATCTGTGTTTGGACAATGACTATCCTGGGGCCCTTATGGCTTTAATGAAATTCTATACATCAAAAATCTTTAAAATCCTCTGAGGCAAGAACACACAAGCCGACCTCTGCTTTACTGGAACTGTACTGGGCACTGGTAAGAGGGGAGAGGAAGGGGCCAGAGGCTTGATAGATAGGCTGACCTCCAGGAAGCTCCACCCCCAAGACTCCCATGAGGTGGATCCCCTCAGGGTCTTGGGTCTATTAGTTTCAGAAGTGGGAAGACACATCCTGGCTTATATCCCTTTCATGTAGGAAGTAGGAAGGAAATGGGTCAGTCATCTGAAGTAGTGGTACTTGAAGGGCCCAAAAAGCCATTTCAGGGAGTTCACAAGGCCCAAATTATTATTATAATGCTAACTTGTCATTTTCCCTTTTCATTCATTGTTTCATACAGATACAATAGTATGGTGTCAAGACTGACATGTGACATCACAGCAGGTTGCAGAAGCAGGTGAGAGTCCAGTTGTCTTCTGTTAAGCCAGACACAAAAGAGATTTGCCAATCTATGAAACAAAGCAAAATTTCTTACTGATATTTGAAAATAGTTATTTTTCATAAAATCAGTGATTTATAATGGCATATGCTGGACTTAGTTTTTAAATGAATTAATGAATATCTTTTAAATTTTAACTTTAGTGCCTCATTTCCTTCCTCCCTCCTTAACTTCCTTCACCTCTTCCTTCTCCCTTCTTTCCTTCTTTCTTTAGAGATTAATCCCACGGACTTGCATATGCTGGGCAACCAATCTATCATGGAGACACATACCTGGCCCCAGAGCTTTAATTTCTAATATTATAACTATCACCAGAGGAAGCCCCCATATATAAAAGTCCTCTGGGGTTCTCAGTATTACTTGGGAGTTTAAAGGAGTCCTGAGCACTACTGAAGTAACTGAGTTCACAGAGTGCCCACATCAACAGCATTGGTGCTTCTGGGCTCCATTCCATGCTACTCTTGATTTCTACAAATTAAATACATGGGCTCAGATTTTAGCATTTCAAATTTAAGGAGAACTTACAATCAAATAGACACATTTTAATTATGTTTAGATTTTTAAAAGCAAAAAACTCTCATTTATGTAAGTGTCAGGGTGGCCTGGAACTCATGGTGATCCTCCTACCTCTGCCTCCCAAGTGCTGGGATTAAAGGTGTGTGCCACCATGTCCAGCTAGAACTCTCATTCATGAATGGGGAAAATAATTTATGCATTCGTATTTCAGAAATACTAAATTTCTGAATCCAATATTTATTGCGAGTGTTCTCAGAGCCTTTAATATGAACTTTAAAGGTATTGTGAGTCTCTGCAAGAAATATATTATGTTGCATTTTTTGCACTTGTTTGGCCACAAACTCTGTTAGGGGTAACTTCTAGAGAAAATGGACCAAGGAACGCACTTTGAGAAAACGCTATACTCAGCAGAAGTATGAACTGGTCTCAGAAGTTCACTTGCTTGTTCTAGCAAAGGCCCAGGGGCGACTACATGCAGGGGTGTGCATTGTGGGTTGGAAAGCATGCACCCCAACAAGATGGTGAGCAATGAGGTAGCTGGGGTGGGGGCAGAGAGATTCTGAGGCCCTGAGAGGAGAAGCAGGAACTAAGGCTTCTAGCTCTGGCTGGAGACACAGGGTCCCGAGGATGGTGGGGCAGAGCCACACGGGGTGGGACGTGAGGCGGTGAGTGCTGTGAAGCTCAACGCAGGTCTGACCCACTACAGTAGAGGGAGCTGAGATTTCAGACTGCACCTTGGTTCAGAGGATGAAGCAGCCTACAGCCGCAGCGTGGACCCCGTCCTCCTTCCCTGGACTCTAGCTGCTCATCTGATAGGTGACAGCCTAACACTGGGGTTAGGTCTTCAGTTCCCCTTGCTGGGCTATTCTACCTCTAAATGGAGTCAAGACAGTACAACTTTCTTCTGAACCTAATCCTAAGAAAATCCATGGGATGATTTTGCTCCAAGCTTAAAGCACAAGCATGGACAACAGCTTTATCATGATTTCTTGTGGGTCACTGCGCTAGAGGGTGGTCCACACTTTCATATTTTGTTTCCATGCGTAAGTGCATGAATGGGCTGACCCTGTCTCTCCAGTGTCTCTCCCAGCCTCTGGTTGGGGGACGTGGGCCGAGATCTGTATTGTGGATTTGGTTGTTTCAGATCCATGTAGGGATGTGGGAAATCCAACCTAGAGTTCACGTTCAGACATACTCTTTGAATGAGTGCTCTGAAAGCTATGTTTCTTGGTGTCACCAGGTTAACAAGATGGGATTTTCTCCCTCCGTATATGCTACCCGAAACTGGAGATACCCGATATCTTCTTTTTTTAAAATTTTTTGTTTATTTTTATTTATTTAGTTGAGAGCAACAGAGAGAGAGAAAGGCAGATACACAGAGAGAGAATGGGCGCGCCAGGGCCTCCAGCCACTGCAAACGAACTCCAGACGCGTGCGCCCCCTTGTGCATCTGTCTAACGTGGGTCCTGGAGAATCGAGCCTCGAACCGGGGGGTCCTCAGGCTTCACAGGCAAGCGCTTAACCGCTAAGCCATCTCTCCAGCCCCACCCGATATCTTCTTAACCACTCCCAAAAGGGGGACCATTTTCCTTCTTGAGATTCAGTTTGTTCTCTGTGCAACAGGGTACGGGTTTGGGTATGCTGGACTTTATGAAGGTTCAGGCACCATCTTTTTTTCTCTAAAATGGAAGAGTATGCAGGAGTTTCATATGTACTGAAGACATGTGTCAGCTTTCTCAGTTGTAATGTGGACTGGGAATGGCACATTAAATAGGCTTCCACAGATACCAAGGTGAGCCAAACTAAGCCAGATAAGATGTCATGACAACCTGTGGATCCCACTTCAAAAGGAATGTCGGAGACTCTGGCCCTTACCTGGTCTCCTGAACTCCATGAGCTTCCTTTGTCTTCCTTCCCTTATCAGATGATCCCTCCTGATATGATCCGATATGAAATGTCTCCCACAGTCTCATGTATTGAATGCCTGGTCCCTGGCTGGAGGGTGACGGAAACTTTGGGAGGTGTGGCCTAGCTGGAGGAAGTGGATCACTGGTTATACCTGGCCCATAGTGGCACGCTCTGTTTCCTGTCCACCATGAAGTGAGGAACTTCCTCTGCCACTGCCAAGTGCACAGGGCCATGGGACAAAGGACTGAAACCTCTGAAATTGCACGCTAAGTAAGAAATCCCCCCTCCCAAGGTTGCTCTTTAAGGAATTTCTTCACAGCAAATATACCTCCTTTGCCCTTGAAGTGCTGTGAGGAGTAATGAATCTATGAGGAGAACGAGAAAATGTTTCCACATGGATGGTCTTTCTCTAAGCAAGCTATGCAGGCTAACTAAACTCTCCCCAGTGGAGGCTGACAGCCCCCTTTCCAGGTTGGCATGCTTGGTCTCTTGTCTGGATCAACTATCCCCAGGTCAACTGCTCCTAGAAGCTGGACTGGGTGCAGTGGGATTGGCCCAGACAGGGAACTTGGGCCTCATTTTTGGGAAATCTTTTGCTGCAAATCTATCTGGCCTCAGAGTCTACTTTGTGAACAAGTCATGATAATTTTTTCTGTTTCTTTTATGTGAAATATGATGGCGGTAGTGATGGTGTGTGTGTGTTTATGGTATGGCACCCCACATACTTGCCTGGGGCGGGGCCACTCACCTACAGTGGTCTGGAGGCACAGTGGGTGTCCTGCTCCGTTGCTCTTCCACCTGGTCTTTATTTAATTTATTTATTTTGGTTTTTCAAGGTAGGGTTTCACTCTAGTCCAGGCTGACCTGGAATTCACTCTGTTGTCTCAGGGTGGCCTCAAACTCACAGTGATCCTCCTACCTCTGCTTCCAGAGTGCTGGGATTAAAGGCGTACACCACCACACCTGTTTCACCTGGTCTTCTTTTATACCTTTTTTTTTGTTTATTTTTATTTATTTATTTGAGAGAGAGAAAGATGGAGAGAAAGAGAGAGAGAGAGGGAGAGAGAGAGAATGGGTGCACCAGGGCTTCCAGCCACTGCAAACGAACTCCAGATGCATGCGCTACCTTGTGCATCTGGCTAACGTGGCTCCTGGCGAATCGAGCCTCGAACCAAGGTCCTTAGGCTTCACAGGCAAGCGCTTAACCACTAAGCCATCTCTCCAGCCCACCTGGTCTTATTTTTGAGCCATAGTTTCTACTGATTTAGGAGCTTGCAGTTCCTTGATGATTCTCAGGTCTCTGCTCCCCTGTAGGACTAGAGTCACAGGCACACACAACTATGCCCAGATGCTTACACTGGATCTGGAAATTCATTCTGGCAGGTTCTGACCCCCTCAGGCCCTTATGCTTGTGTAGGAAGCATATTTAACCACTGAGCCATCTATCCAGCCTCATAATTTTCTTTTAAAATATATTAACTGTTGACTTCAGCAAATATGGGAGTTTTCCTAGTTATCTTTCTTAGTTACCATTTTATCTATGACAAACATTAAAACTGACTTGCATTCTTTAAGTCTAATTAAGCTGTGAGGCTAGAGGGGGATTGCTGGCTAGAGCCGGATTGCTACAAGCTTGCTTCAGCATTAATAGAGAATACACAAGAGTCAAAGGGAACTGCTATTTGGCTTTTTCAGGGAAGAGCTAGTAACTCAGAAGATCTTGGTTTCAATTTTCAATTGATGTGATCTGAGCCACTCACATCACATTTATGAGGACAATTTTCTCTTGTCCTTTGTTGGGATTTTGTGAAGATTGAATGAGATGATGTGGTTATGCAATAGGTACAGTCCTTGACACCTAATATCCTCATAAGCTCTCAGTAAGTGGGTGCCATTTTATTATCATTATTATTAGAGATCTGATGCCTGGCTATTTCTGTCATCATGCAAAACCAATAGAAGGAACTCACTGTTGCTTGTGTTTTTTTTTTTTTTTTTCTTGAGGTAGGGTTTCACTCTAGCCCAGGCTGACCTAAAATTCACTATGCAGTCTCAGGGTGTCCTTGAACTCATGGCGATTCTCCTACTTCTGCCTCCTGAGTGCTGGGATTAAAGGCATGCGCCACCATGGCTGGCTCACTGTTGCTTTTTTCTTTTTCTTAATATTTTATTTTTATTTATTTATTTATCTGACAGAGAAAGAGAGGGAGAGAGAAGAAAGAGAGAGAGAGAGGGAGAGAGAGAATGGGCATGCCAAAGCCTCCAGCCACTGCAAATGAACTCCAGATGCATGCATCCCTTTGTGTATATGGCTGATGTGGGACCTGGAGAATCAAACCTTGGCCCTTTGGCTTTGCAGGCAAATGCCTTAACCGCAAAGCCATCCCTCCAGCCTGCTTTTTTCTGCTTCTCATACTTGCTCTTCTTGTCCTCGATTATCTGGGTTCCTCCTTAGTCTGGCCCTGCCATTTTCATGTATTTTCTGGTGCTTTGCTTTAAATAAACCCTAAGTTTAGGGACCCTTTGAGGGACTTTCTCTAAGGCTTTCCTTAACAGCTTAACCCAGACTGCACTGATGGTCAGGACTCACACATTCTTGGGACAAAGGTAGAACCATCAGCTTCTTGTTCTTTACGGTGTCTAGAACACGGTACAGGGATGTACCAGTGACTGTCACCCATCTGGCTGAGGATGGTGGCTGCCCTTTCAGTCAGGAATAGCCAAAACCACAGACTTCAGGAAGCTACTCACGTGGTCAGGCAGCGGCCACACATGATTTCTCATTCATTTTGTTTCCAGTTGTAGAAACTTTGCTAAAATAATCTCATGAGGGCACAGGATGTAGAAAGCCATGCATGGCATAGTGGATGATGAGACCAGAACCCATGCCCTGGACCCTTACAGTTCTGTGAATTCCCCATGGCCCTGTTCCTTGGGGAGCAGAAGCCCCCAGAAAGGTGGGGTCTGTAAGCACAGTGTAAGATTACCAGAATTGTCTACCCATCTCCCCAGCCACATGCTGTAGCTGGGCCAGGGGTTCTGGAACTACTTCCTGTTATGGTAACTGAGATTTCAAGACAGTTGTCTCCCTGTACCCCATGCCCAGATTAGGTCTGAGATCTTAGGAACCCTAAGTACTATTATTACTTCAACTCAGCTTCACACAAAGTCTTAGGGCATGGACAAAATGTAGACATCTTTACCAGAATGGAGCCTGACTGACTTGTAGTCCAAGTCCTGATAGAGTCCCGCTCCCATGTGAAACATCTTGAGCAGGTTTTACTGTCCACCTCCTTACGGCATGCTTGTTGAATTTTAGGCTTTCGTTAGCTTGTTCTTCCAAATGTTTCTAAACGAGTTTGAAAGGCTTCTGAACTATATTATCATATGTACTCACAGCAATGACTCCCCTTCTTGTCATCAATTGTTTTATTAGTTTTATGTTGCTATAACAAATACTTGGGGTAAATCCATATACAGGGAGCTTGTAGTTACTTTCTCTATCACTGTGACAAACATCCAAGAAAAACAACTTAAATGAAGGAATGATGCTGGCTCACAGTTTCAGACATTTCAGTCTATGGCTCTGGGTGCATTTATTCTGGACCTGCGGTGAGGCAGCACATCATGACAGAGGAAGCAGGTGGCAGTGGCTACCCACCTCATCATGGATAGGAAGGAGGAGAGAGTTAAAGATATTTTCATTTAAGGGCATACTTTAGGGCTGGAGGGATGGCTTAGCGGTTAAGGCGTTTGCCTGCAAAGCCAAAGGACACAGGTTCGATTCCCCAGGACCCACGTTAGCCAGATGCACAAGGGGGCACACATGTCTGCAGTTCGTCTGCAGTGGCTTGAGGCCCTGGCATGCCCATTCTCTTTCTCTGTCAAATAAATAAATAAATAAAAATATTAAAAAATACTTTTAAGAGCATGCTTTTTACTAGACCCCATCTCTATCTCCCAGTATTGCCACTTGCTGGTGACCAAGCCTTTAGTATATATGCCTTTTGGGATCATGTTAGATCCAAATCATTATACTACCAACCAATTAAGATGTTATACAGCCACTGAATTGAAATTTCAATATCACCCCACCTTCATTTCCATTGAAATAATAGGTATCAATAAAAGAATTCAAAAGAACATCTAGAGATGGGAGAAAAATGAAGGAAGAAGGAACCTCATTATTTGCAACTAAACAGAATGTTGTTTCATCATAGTTGAGTTGAGAATTGTGGTCACTGTGATCAGCCATAATGGCCACGATTTTGGTGGACATATATGAATTTAGCTATAGAAAGTAGCTCTTGGCTTATATTCATAACTTTTAAAAATAATTTTCGTTTATTTTTATTTATCTTTTGAGAACGACAGACAGAAAGAGGTAGCTAGAGAATGCACGCGTCAGGGGCTCCAGCCACTGCAAATGAATTCCAGATGCATGCGTGCCACCTTGTGCATCTGGCTTACGAGGGTCCTGGGGAATACAGCCTTGAACCAGGGCACTTAGGCTTTGCAGGCAAGTGCTTAACTGCTAAGCCATCTCTCCAGCCCATTCATAACTATTTTCATGAAGGCTTGAAATGCATTCCTTCATGGGACATCCACCCTACAATGGCCCCATTTCCTCTTAGGATTCTTGTTTCCAATAATCTGAAATGCAATGTTTCCTATCCTCGAGCCCCAGAAAGCTGGGCACACCTCAGAATACCCATTCTCAATCATGGAAAGGAATGGGGGCTCCCTGGGATTGGGTTTGCAGAGCTCTTGAGGCCCAAGAAGCCTAAACAGAGACCCTAGAGGGCTTCATCTTCCCTGAAGTCAGTTTATTAGATTAGCACTCAGTGGATGGCAGCCTATCAAGGAACTGGAAGCCAAACACATTACATTTCATTGCCAGCACATAAAGACACATTTCAGGGGTGTTGCCTTCTGGGGAGTAAATTAACAGTTCTGAGAGGTTAGTGAAGGAAGAATTGGATATTTTCCCATTGATCTCAGAATTACACCTTTGACCCAGCGTGATTCATCTTGTTTTCTGAGATAGTGCATTGGTCAGCTCTAGAATCATTGGGACATAGAGGGCAAAATAGTCATCACATCATTAAGTCTTTATCAAAATTCCCTCAACTGTTGGATGGGAGTTTAATATTGAAAGAGCTAGTTATAGCTTATGCAAATGATTATGACAGCACAAAATGCTTTTTAGTGATTTCAACTTAGAATTAGGCAATAGCAATAGGCACAAACAGCCACTTAGGGGACATGCCAGCTGCTTCTAGAGAAGCTGCTGACATAAAAACACGAAAGGCACTGAAACAGACACAATTCAAGTCATAATTTGCTTGCTAAAATTTCCCTTTTTGTGTCTGCAGCCGTTGTGCAGTGTCCTGAATCAGGGCATTTGCAAAGTCAGCAAGTCAGATTAAGCCACTTTGGGACTGAACAGGGTGAGAAAGGCTGCAGACAAAACCAAGACCCAGAGGAGACATAATGGACAAGCTCAGTTGAGCTGTAGTCTTTGTGGCTCTGAATGCCCAGCCCAGATCTTGGCACAAGCCAGCCACGAAAGAACGGCTGAGTACTGTGGTAGAGCTGCCCCAGGAATTCTCTACCCTTTTACCTCCTGTGTTCTCTTCTAATCCCTTCCCAGTTACACACTAATTAACTGTAAGACTGTTTGTTTCCTTTCCAACAAGGGTGTCATTGACCTGCAGCAAAGTTCCCCCTTGATTTCAAAGTCTAGCCGGCATCTGCAAGTTCAAAAACCCCCATTAGCTGTTCTGCCTCTTATCCCACTAACCTGTTTGTTTTCTGCCAACACCTCCTGGAACTCTGCTGAAAGGACTTGGCTCCCACACGCCTTCCCTCAGCGTGGGAGCTCTGAGGTGGATGAAGTGTTTATTTACACATCTCTTTGGATCATTCCGTAAAAGGGGTGCACACTTCTCTCTCCTGGCAATGCATTTAAACATGAGTCTGTTTTACTTCTTACTCTGTCAAGATACACATAAATCTGTACACTGATAGCCCATCCAAAAAATTTCCCATGTAGTACTTTACAAATAATTTCCAGAATGGTTGAAACTTACCTTGTAAAGCAGTCAACTTTTCTTTCCTTCCTTCCTCCTTCCTTTTTTTTTTCTTTTTCTTTTTTTTTTAGGAGAGTCCAACAGACTGGCCTTTTATCATAATAAAATAAAATAAAATAAAAGGGGAGAGAGAAACTTGGTGAGCCATAGCCTCCAGCCACTGCAATCGAACTCCAGATGCATGAGCCCCCTTGTGTGCACGTGCAATATTGCATGCTTGTGTCACTGTGCAGCTGACTTACGTGGGACCTGGAGAGTCAATCATGAGTCCTTAGACTTTGCAGGCAAGTGCCTTAAATGCTAAGCCATCTCTCCAGCCCAGCAGTCACATTTTCAATGGGCTTGTAGGTGTAACTACCAGGGAAATTTGTACTAAAACCTTTTATATGGGAAACTAAAGTGACTGTTTTGTTAAGGTTTGAAATAAATTGTATTTCTTTCAACTGAGAAGGGACAAATAATCATAACTTTTATGATGCTAGGTCTCAGACAGTGCCATCATATATTTCTTTATTGACTTTTGAAGCATGAGTCAGTTTATTGGAGTCAATTTTACACACAGTGAAATGAAGATCTTAGATGTCTTATTTTGATGTTTTGATACATGTATATACCTGCAAAATTGCCACCCCAATCAGGATGGAGAACATTCCCAGCATTCTAAATAAGTCGCTAACCAGCCTGATTTTTGTCACCCCAGGGGAGGTTTTCATTTTTTGAGGTAGGATTTTGCTGTAGCCCAGACTGACCTGGAATTCACTATGTAGTCTCAGGGTGGCCTCAAACTCATAGCAATCCTTCTACCTCTGCCTCCTGAGTGTTGGGATTAAAGGCATGTACCTCCACACCTGGTGATTTTCTTGTTCTTGAATGAGAATCACCCAATATCTGTGCTCTGCCAACTCCTTCCCTTTAGCATGTTTCAAAATCTGTCTGGCCATTGTATTTGTGGCTTTTTTCTTATTGAGTAATATTCCATTACATGAATGTATCATAATTTTATACATTCTTAATCTTTTTGTTTACCCATTCTTCTGTTGGAGACTTATACTGTTTACAGTTTTGGGCTATTAGGACTAATGCTATTAAAAACAGTGCTATTCCAAAGTTTAATAAATGAATAATAATGGTCAAGTTTTCAGTTTGTTTTCTTGGTCAGTTTGATCATGGAATCAACAATCTTATACATTGACATGACTGTTGCTTCAAGGATGTTGGTAAGGCCTCAACATGAGAGAATCACCTGGGGCAGATTTTGTTTTAATGAACCTATAGCAAAAGACACAGCTTGCAGGGGAGTTCTCAGCCTAATCAAAACTATCATAACAGAGTGATCAGGCCTTGAGCTTCTCACAGTGAGACTTAGGTAGCACCGATGGTGATGACAAGATGAACTTCAGTGGTGGACATGCACATTTTTATCTTTAATAGCTATACATTCACTTCTGTGGTTACTTTTTATTTGTGGCTAGTGATAGTTTCCTTCGGTTTAAGACAGTAATAAAACAATGTTTAGTAGTTCAGACCATAGGGCTAATCCTGCCCTGGCCACTCACTGGCTACAAGTTATTTGCCTGCTTGCTTTGGGATCTGTTAACTGGGAAATCACACATCTGCGGTGAGGGTGAAATGACTGGATGCAGAACTCTTGGCATACAGTGAGAAATTACAAACTGTGGGTATTTCTGTGCAACCATCAGCAACCAGCCAGATGTACAAAGGCCAGAGATTAGTAGAGTTATGGGCCTGTGTGATTATCATTTCTAATACTAAGGTGTCCATGGCCTTCAGAGTATGCAGCTTTAAACAACTGTGCATAGGAAAAGCCTCATAGGTAGCACTCCAACCCCACCCCAAATGGCCCTGACTGCAGGCCAGATGATAATGAGCATGAGGTCCTGAGGGGTCTTTGTGTGTTCCCACAGGGAACTCTCTTCAGGTAGTGTGGACTGGATGTAGATCTCTGTAGAAGTTGCCCAGGTGCTTCCAAGGTCCAGTCAGGGTGAATAAGCACCGTTTTCGCTCTCTGATGTAGGCTCTGGGCAGTCCTTCCCCCACAATGGGAAGACGAAGCCCTACTCCAGCTCCAGACAACAGACTTCTTGCTGAGGGCTGTCTTCTGTGTGCTTCAGGGGGACTTCAGTGCAGTGAGTTTTAGTGATGATTTGTAAAGGTAGTGCTCCCTATCTTTCTACCCAATGGCACAGGTTGCACTTTCTTTTCTCCAGTCACAAGTTAGGAGACGCAGGGCCTTACATCTCTTGTCTGGTTCTCATCCACAGGCCTCTTTCTGGCTCCATTAGGATGAGGCCCAAGTGAGTTTTTTAAAACTCAAGTCTGGATTAGTTGAAATGCTGCTAGTCACAATGGGATCACTTTTGAGAGTTACTGTCAATCAGCTTAGAAGGCTGCACTTTGTTTTTCTGACTCCTCCAGGGAAGAGTCCTCACTTAAACCCAGACACCAGAACATTAGTTTCTGTGAACTCTGATGCTTCAAAGATTTAATGGATATGATGATATCCCAAGACCCTGGTGCCAGTTCCTTGGGAAAATCTAGATACTTCTACCTATACCTAAAAGGCTGTTTCCTGGATTCAGTCAGCACATAAAGTAGCCACAGCATAGGCAGCAGGGCAGCATGGCTTTGATAGCTGCCCTTTGGAAAGCCTGCTGCTCAAATCTTACCATTTCCAGACTCAGTTATCTTCCTTCTTATGCTTGGACCCATCTTGCTTTGAATCTTAACCTTGTTATGCTGTACACTCAAAAAAAAAAATCACGTTTTCCCTTTGGGCCTCTTTCTACATACTTAGAAATGTTTTAGTACATGATTCGTGATGCCTGTGGAATGCACTGAGCTCAGTGAACACCTCTGGGTTTGGCCAGCCAGATGGCTTATTTCCTAGTTTTCCAAGAAAAACCAGGCATCTAAGGCTCAAGAATGGAAAATGCAAAACCTGGGAAAGCATTAGCCTTGGATCTTCATTGTCTCCACAGATGGGGACAAACTCACAAGCCATGTTGCACCGTATTGCTTTACACCACCTCTAATCTGGGAATTACTGTTTCTCAGGGGATTACTCAGCAAAATAATTTGGCTTACTGCATTGTTGCCAACCAACCAAATGGCAAACCACTATACTTATGTAATTAATGAATTCCTAAAACTGATGCCAGATGAAGTCTTTTCCAATTCAGTTAGGGCCAGGCTGCTAGATGTAATTTCTCTCAGGTGAAAGTTAAATACATATAGAAGGCTCAAAACCAAAACATGATAAAACTGTAGGATGTATCAGAATCAAAATAGGGCCTAATAAATAAATAAATATACTAAGAGAAAAAAGAGCTTTATAACTTCCTTCTTCAGTGTGGTCCATCTCACAAAGCACTTGTTAAATCTGTTTGTCCATGGCACATCTAGAAAAGAAAAAGAACAGAAGACGTCTCCAAGGATGAAATCTCCACATTTATTTTCTTTCATGTGCATAGAAAATGGCAGTGACGTGTCTTATGAAAGAGGCAGGGAATGGGCATGGCGCTGCTATACCAAACTGGACTTTGTGCTTCCAAAGTACACTATTCATTGTGAAAACAAAGGATGTCATAGTTTGTAGTTTGTTTTTAACTGTTACTAGTTCCTTGGGTTTCCCGCTGTCAGTTTTTTCGACTCTCTTTTCAAATGACACACTGCATTACAAATGATGGCACTTGACCAATGTGGCATTTCCATATTTACACCAACAGAAGAAATTTACAAGACATAATAGCATACAATCTTGACATTTAGTAATAGCAATAAACATGAAGGGCATCCATTTTATTTTTTTTCTGTACAAACTATCAGAACATAACTTTATTCACATTAAAAAAATCATCTGTAATTTGATTTGACCTACACATACCCCACCTCATTTCACCCATTTCTCAAACCTCTCATCACATCACCCACGCCTTCACCAGACTACAGAATCTACAAGGAATTAGATCTAACACCTAAATAGAGCTTAGAAAGTCCTCTCCCAAGGGTTTCCTCACTTCCCTGAAAATTCCTCAAAAAAGAAAAAAAAAAAAGCTCTTCACTCATTCCTTCCATTTCACTTTCACATTTCATCATCAAATCAGCAAGACGGACTTTTCACCTCAATCCAAACAAAGTTAGAAAGAAAGAGTTCCTCTGAAAGCATCTGGATGCTACACCCACGAGTCTGGGGACCCTGGGTACTGTTCTGCTCTATAAGAAGGTCGTTTAGTGGAATAAAAGTCTACATAATTCGTGGTGGATTTCAGTCCATACTGTGTCGAGTAATCAGTAGAAGTTGGAAAGTGAACTCGGTCATCAAAATAAGGATCTTCATAGCTATGAGGAGACTGCAAATACAACCTGTATGCATCAAAGTTCTTTCTGGAAGCGTCATCTTGACTATAATAAAGCTGTTGATGCTGTTGGCAAAACAAAAAGGCAAATAAATGAAAGCAACTGTAAAAATACACATTTAAAGAACATTGATGTGGGCCAAAGGTTAGAAGTTGTCTCAGGTGCATGCCGTGTGTTCACTCGTGGGCCGGGAGGATTTAAAGTGGCGTTTTCAAGGAGGCTGGTTTAGTTTGCTCAAGTCCCGTCCCAAGGCCTCAGGAGAGCCTGGGATCTCAGCAGCAGGCAGCGCTGCAGAGGAAGGCATATTTCGTTTGGGCCAAAAGAGAGGGTGGCTTTAGGTTTTTCTTTCCCACAGGGAACTTGAGCACATCATGCATTAGAGAAGCATCTTTGAATCCTCAGGGATTAAAATTTGAATTTATTACTCAACTTTAAAAGACATGTAGTTTGATGAACAATACTCTTCTTTGGAAACTCTGCTGTTTGTATTATTAAAGGAATGAGCATTCTCAAGTCTGGAGGATAGTAAAATTAGCAGAAATACATGAGCAAGTAAAAGTCTAAAGGAAAAGACTTCTGCAAGCCAGGGCTAATAAATCCGTCTGAGGAAAGCAAGGCCGTGCACACATGAGCATCCATATACGGTGCCCACTCCCCATGTCCTTTTGTGCTGTCATAGCCATGCCTAACAATGATGTCTTCAAATTATCCTGGTTGTTATGTCTTTCTTTCTTGTCATGACCACATCAGTAAGATGTAATAAATCTACCATATAGACTATCAGCATCATGATCATTGTAACATTATAGGGCTTTGAAAGTGAAAATATATCCCACAGGGTATATAAGGTATAGTTATGATTCTGAGGCTGTTTTTCTGGACTAAGAAAACCTTGGGCATAAGTTCAATGTGTGGTACCTATATTCCTGACTACTTCGAAGGCTGAGGATGGAGGATTACTTAAGTTCCTAAATTTAGGATTAGCATGGGCAACAGTGAGTCCCAAACACACAACAAAGTAATACAAATTAAGCCAAAAAGCCAAACAACTTCAAAAAACTACAGCATGAGTTATGAATAATGTGGGAAGTTCTTTTTCTTCCATGTATATAGAAAAAGATGATGGGCTGGGGAGGAGTTTTAGAACATCCTTATGGAAGGACATAATACAATCTCTTCCCAATCACGAACCCTGGCTGTTTTGCTGTCGGCAGCTATGAAGGGAGATCACATGGTCCTAGTGGACCATAGCCTCTGGAAGGCCAGAAACTTGCTGACAGGCTTTCCTGAATGCAGAGCCTGGGGTGCTGAGTCAGAGCACTCCTCATTTGGATGGGCTGCAGACTCAGGGTTTTTAAATCATGGAGGTTGGATAAGGAGGAAGTCATGAATATGGAGCGTACAAAAAACAAACAAACAAACAAAAAAAAAAAACAAACAAAAAAAGAGAACAATGAGATGAGAGGGAAATGTGCTTACCAACTTTTCCTTGCCCACAGGATAGAGTTTATAGCCTAACAGAAAAAAAAACAACAACCAACCAAAACAAACAAACAAAAAACAAAAGAAAAGGAGAGTAGAGTAGCAAAGGGAAACTGCTGGGCAAAGAACATGCACTAGAGACTTCTTGGCATTGCTGTGGGTGTCACACGTCTCAGAGCACCAATGAGGACATCTGGGAATAGAAGGCTACCACAAAAGTGCTTTGTCTAAGTTCAAATCATGAGTGTGTATCTGAGAAGTGGCGACCCCCAGGGAAAGGCCCAGCTCTGGGAAGTCAACTGCTGTGGAACCCCTACTGTGTGACTGTTAATCAATCGGCCTTCTGTACAAATGATATTGTAAATTCACCTGTAGCCGTCTATTTTGTTCTCTTGCTGGTGAGGAATAGGAACTGATGTAAATTGGTGAAGGTTTGCTGGAGCCTGTAAGAAAATATTTTATGAAATTAAAACTAGTGTTTATTACTCTAGTCCATTCAGGCCGTGAGGGGCTAGTGCTGTCCCCAATGGGCCTGCCTTCCCCAGTGCCAGCGCAGCAGAGGGGCAGCAACCCAGGCTCCCTGGATGTGACCTACTGCTGCCCATCTCAGAGCTGGTAGGGCCCACAGCAAAAATAGGCTTTGTGCTCTTTGGCAAAAAGCACAATCATCCAGAAAGGGGGGTGGGTGGGTGTCCGTCTCAACCTCTGCTTAGACTTGGGGGCTTTTCTAGTTGGTTTTAAACAGCAGCATGGCTCTGAGCCACAGTGTGTTCAGAGAGAAGGGAAATACAGTCTTAGAATGAGCCCAGAACTTTAGAACAACCATGATTCCAAATCCCAGTTCTGGGAAGGACATGCATGTTCTAAGTGGGGCCACACGGAGGTACAGCCTTTTGTCTGTCATAGTTCAGTATGTTATAAATGGAAAATAACTTAGTAATAAGATGATTGTCTTCAAGAGTTCATAGCAGACTCCTGATGACATCACCAGTCACCCTTCTATTATTGCTAAAGCCAGCAAAGACTTCTTAGTTTTTTAAATGAGGAACTGAAGCATACTCCAAGCAAATGAGTTTATTGAAGCAAGCAAAGGACACAGAGGGGAGCATGCTCAGGAGCGGCCTTTAAGATACAGCAGGCTGCTGCCAGTCTGAGGCACCCTGCACTTCAGCTTGTATGCGCATTTCCTCCGCACAGAGCCTGGTATTTGAAATGTAGCATCTGCAATTTTCTGAGCTATTAATTGCCATGGTAACAACAGTCGATTAGTAAATAGTCCTGTGAAGTCATGATTGCAAAGACAACAGCACAACTGAGACTTTTCCCCCAGCAGTTCAGTTGCCACCAGCTTTTATTTATTTTTAATAAATAGATACACACATCCATATTTTTTGAGAAAAGAATACTTTTTTGTGGTAGCTTACAATGACGTCTTTGAGAATGGACACAATATGCAATCTTGGGTACCCTTTAGATAATCAACCTTGAAATATTTTTTATGTATATCTTCTGAGTAGGATATAAAAATATTAATACTAGGTAACATTATTTTTGTTATTCTTAAAAAATAATCCATCAGGAGAATCAAACTCTTCCATGAAAATGTAAATGGAATTGATTGCAGTTCTTGAGTTTGAATTTAGCAATGAGTCCGTCTAGAAGACGGAGCTTCTGCAAAGCCACACTGAGTCCAGGTTCTGGCACATAAGGGACGTGCACTCCAGCAGGGAGGGACTGAAGCAAAGGGACTACCGCCTGCGGCAGTCAGAAATCATTTCTCATTGGAGCCAGCTTTCTTTTTTATTTGTGGCCATCACACAACTGTATTAGCTTTATTTACTTAAAATAAGCAGACAAGGCAATGATCCCAGAAGCAGGATAGAAGGGATAGGAATATTGTTTGCTGCTGGGGGACCATCTCAATACAAGCACAAGCTACTTCCCAGGACACTGGCTGAGTGCCCAGAAATGCGGATTCGTGAGGTACTGCTTTGCACACCCAACTGGCATCTTACCAGGGTACAGGCCTTTATGTGTGGCATCCCCTTGGCTATTGTAATACTGCATAGGTGGCTGGGTCCTATCATATTCAGAGCGAGGGTCTCTGATTCCTAACAGTGCTGGTGAGGAAGAGGTGCTGCCGACTGAAAGGAGAGGAGAAGCAGAGGGAAAGGGGAAGGGAGAGAAAGAGAGAAATCAGTCTGTCAGTGAACCTGGAAGGCCTCCCCAGAAAAACAAAGGTCAGCCATTAGAAATGCCATACGGATGGTGTTACAAGTTGGCACTTGGAGGTGCTGGGGGTTGACCAGGAATACGCTGTGCAAGCTCACCACTGTGCACTGTACAGCGGCGATACCGGGCCCACTGAAGCTGCACAGTGAGCTGGCAGCAGACCAGCAGAAGGCATGGCATGCAGACAGAGGGTGGCTCAGGGACTTTCCAACTCTTGGAAATTGAGTAGAGTAACTTAACCCCCATGTGAGAGTTTAGTTGCTTGCAAAAAGTTCATCTATTATCCTCTATGTACTGCTGCACAATAGACAGGTTTTATGGCTTGTTTTGATTTCTGATTATTTAAAAAAAATATCTGCATCTCTCATGTTTGATTAACAGTGCCCAGTCCATAAAATTCATAGTTTTCTTTATGGTGATCCATTGTCAGGAAATGAGCAAGCTCAGTATGTCTGGCTCAGCAACAAGCTCATGGCGTGAAGCTCAGAAGTCTCCTGATTCCAGCTTGGGCCAATATCTAATAATGACCTTCTACCTACCCACAAGTCTCTTTTGCACTTTTGCCTAAAATGAAGTGAAACATATATATATTTAATTTTGCTCATTAAAAGTCTGGCTTGTGTACCAAGTGCTTTGGTATCCGGCTGAGCCTTCAGAGGGCTGCCCCTGGTGACAGTAGTGCCCCTCCCCTGGCCCTAGTGGTTTGGTATCCAGCTGTGCCTTCAGAGGGCTGCCCCTGGTGACAGTAGTGCCCCTCCCCTGGCCCTAGTGGTTTGGTATCCAGCTGTGCCTTCAGAGGGTTGCCCCTGGTGACAGTAGTGCCCCTCCCCTGGCCCTAGTGGTTTGGTATCCAGCCCTGTCTTCAGAGAATGGCCATGGTGAAGTACTTCTGTGTACTCACTTCACTGACAGAGGGCTGCCCCTGGGGAACCGAGGTGAGCATGCATGGCTATGTCTTCATGTTACAACTCACTTTCTGGAAGGCCGCAGGATGGAACACACCAGCTTGCCTTCCACCAGCACACTGGCAAGTCAACACTAGTTCATAGAGAGATCCTACACTATCCAAGTTAAGTGATGGTCAGCCCTTAGAGTAACAGCAGAGAAGAGCAATGTAAAGCTCATCTCTGAACAGAATCCAAAAGCTACCTAGGAGCTGGGATGGGGACTAGTCAATACTGCCGTGTGTTGTTTTTAGAGGAACACTAAACAAATTTACTGCTTAAGAGCTATGCGCTAATCTGTCAGAAATGATTCTTTCCTTCTACTAAGCCACTTGTTTGGCAGCCACCCCCTTGGCTCTCTCAGCATCCCTATTCCTAAGTCCTTGGGGGAAGCTGAGGCTTTTCATGAAAGAACATAGCCTAGGGCTCAGCAAAGATGTTCAAAACCAGGCAAAATTCCCTCTGAAGAAAACAATTCACAACTTTAAAACCAAGACAGAAATATACACCATACACAGTAGGTATGGGGAATGTTGAGGAAAAAACCCAAAACACCTTTCAGTACAACTGGGCACATCTAGTTATGTGGCAAGAACCTCTGGGCATGTATGTTAATCTGTCCGTATTTCTCCACATGAGCAATAAGACTGTCAGCAGCAGTGCAGGTCACTATAACAGACAATATATATGTGTCAGGACCTGTGATTGAAAGCCAAATAAAAATAAGAAATATTTTTTTCCTACTGCATTTAGTTAAAGTTAAATTTATAGGAGTGATTTGGTTTGGTAGCAATGTTTCCTTGCATGTTAAAAGATTCCGTCTGAATTACAAAACATTCTTTTCACTAAGTGAAACATTACAAATAGGTAGATGGGACAGTTGCCAGAAGTTCTACTTCAAGATCAAAGGGATTTTTCTACAAACTACCTACACCCTGAGGGCCCATGTGGGTGCAGGGGGCCTACAAAACAGCCATGAGAGTGTGGGATGTCACGGGAAAGGAGACAGCTCTCCAGGTTGTGGGTCTAAAGATATACTTCAAAGATCCTGTTCCTAAGAGATTTCACCAAGGCAACTAAAAAAAAATCATTTTGGAAGGAGACTCCAAATTTATGGTCAGTTGACAGACAGGACAGTCATCTGTTGGTATCAGCCAGTGTCTCCAAGAGCAGAGCCCCGTGCCTCTTACATAGGGTTACTCATCCAGCTGGCAAATGCAGATGCCAGGACCCCTTCTCAAAGCTGGTGATGTAGAATCTGAGTGTGGAAAGAGGCCATGGGATTCTTTCATGCATCGCAGCTGATGCATACTATTATCTTTTCAATTGGAAGAAGGTGGGTTTATTGCTTGTAACAGTGTTTAATTCCCAAAGAAGGCCTTCAAGTTGATGGGCAGTGCTGGAAGTGACAAGATTAATCAGCTCATACTCAGGCTTCTCTAGTGGCAGAACAACTGTACATACAATACAAATACTCTCATAAAGGAGTGGTGTTTGCCCACTGACCTGACTGAATGATGGGTGACATCTGTTGGTTGGTGGTGGACAAGGAAGGATGTGACTTGAATCGGTCTCGCTCTAGTGTGGACACAGGTGTAATAAAATGGTTCTGATTCCACCCATCCTGGAGAGTTAAAAGAGAAGAAACCTCTCAAAATGAATAATGACATTTCATTACAATAAGTGATTAGGAATGTGTGCTCTGAGGAATGCTAATCATGCCAGAGCTATTCTTGGTGGTTACCTTTTTGTAAATGCTCCGGAGATCCCGATATTGCCATAATGTATTCAAGACCTGGGCTGCCGCCTTCACCACTTTCAGAGAGGATCTAGGGAGAGAACATGGGTGTTAATGAAGGTGGATGCATGGCTTCAGGCCTACTTTGAGATGTAGGCTGCAAACCAGTGTCCAAGAGGCCAATGCCCTTGGGATCACCAGAACAGAGGCTGACGCTGGAAACCACCATGAGGCAGTTAGGTGCAACTGAAGTCAAGCACATTCAGGACTGGCCAGAGGTGACAAAAACCAAAGCAAGGTTCTTAGCATGTTAGCGCTGTATGAGAAGCTGAGATGGGTTGGACCTCAATGAAGGGCTTCTTCATGAGTCAACCCACCTTCCCCTCTCTATCCCTATCCAGGGCTGCTGCCTCTCTAGTCTTGCTGGAGCTTGGCAGCAATGTGATCATGACCACACATCTGAGCTGCAATGTTCCCAAAGTAATTTTTTCTCCTTCGTTATTAGGCTGTCATTTACCTGCTTTCACTGTCTTGTCACTAAGCACTGCTGACCCTGAGTCCTGGGACTTACCCTTTGAGGCAGCGCTCTATATAAATGGCCTCATGGGTTGGGACAAGGGGAGAGTGGCTTCCTGCCTTCACTAAGGCCTTTAGGTCACCATGGTGAAGGTGTACTTAGGGCCAGTGCTTGCCTAAGAATAACCTAGTACCTTTGGCTTTAGAATTCATTCTAACACTGGAAATTTGACTTCAATGTGCACATCAGATATAAATTCTGATGTCTTCTCCCCTTATCTTCCTGATTAAACTACTGAAGTGGAGGGAGAAGATATAGGTACAGATGGTATAAGCCACTTCTTTTGTACCAAATACCACAACACAGCTGCCGAGGGTCTGAGGTCTATGGTAAGGCGAAATACAAGCAAAGTGAGGAGCTTCATGGGCTGTTTCTGCTGCTGGTGCGTGACTGCATTCACCTCCATCCTGCCACCACCCAAGACATATTCTTCTTAGTGCTTCCAACTAGTCAAGAGCAAAAGCAGCTAACCTCATCAATGTAAAGCTTTGTACTTCCAAAAGGGGCCACCAGACAAAGTCATACTTCAATACCTCAAACAAATGAATAGATTTCATCCACCCTATTCTCAGCTGGTCTAGCTGTGGCTGCTGTTTCTCCAGGTGTTAGGCAACCAGGACAGGGTCTGAAGGGAAGAACCCACCTTTGCCCATGAATAATAGCTGAAGTATGCTTTAGATCATATTACACAGTGACCAGATATTTTCATGCAGATTTCTTTTCTCTCCTCTCCTGTGCAGTACAGTGTAGGTCCCTGGAAATTCCAGAGTCACAGTCCTAATTTCCCTATCTCCATCTTCTCTTAAACACACACCCTCCATGGAATACAAGCTGATGTTCGGGCTGGGCCTGAATCTTGTGCTGTCTGACTGAAGAGCAGCATTTGGCTGATGCTCCCCTCTCAACCCTTCCTTCACTTGGCTCCCAAGATACCACCCAAGTTCCTGGTTTTCTTCGTAATGTTCTGGCTACTCTTTCTATACTCATTTACTGGGTCTTCATGTTTTTGGCCTCTATGTAGAGTAGAAAGAAGGCTACTTGACCATGGGGTGGGTGTCTGCCAGGAGGCTGTTTTGAGAAGGTATTGAGCATTGGTATTTGCCATTTCACTGATCAGATATGAAGGCCAGTTTATAGTTACAGGTGCATGACGAGAACCCTCCTTTTCCGCCACTGATCCACCGCTCCCTACTTGTGCTACTTTATCTATTAGTCTTATCTGGAAGCACAGGGAGATGTGTGACCAAGCCAGAGCATACCCTGGGGCTACAGGGTAGACTCAGCAGAATGGTGCTTTTCCCAATTTCTGGGCACCTGGCAGTAGAATCAATCATAGAACTGAGGCTTTAAGAGCTGTTCTTGCAGAACAGTCTCCAGGCTTGGAGCAGGGCCCACACACAGGTGAAGTGGTATCTCCAGATGTCAGTATTCTGGCATTTCTCCTTCTTCTAATAGCTGACATGAACAAACGTGGCTTCAGAAACTGCTGTGGCCTGGATGTTTCTATATTCAAGTCCTAATTCTCAATATGGTGATGTTGGAAGGTAGAGCCTTCTGAACATGGGAAGACATGCTCAGAAGAGACTCTCTTCCCTCCGCCATGTGAGGACACAGCTAAAGGGGCCTCACCAGATACCAAATCTACTGGTGCCTTGATGCTGGACTTCTCAGCCTCCAGAATCATACATTTCTGTTGTTCACAAGCTCCTCAGATCATGACAGTTTGTTCCAACCTGACCATAATACAGCAGAGGCAGAAAGCAGTAAAGGAGTAAGGGGCATTGCAATGAAGAAAAAATAAGGGGAAGAAACCTCATGACAAGCAGCACTGATGTCTCTCTCAACATTATGGGCTTTAACAGGTGGAGACTGCTTAGTTAATCACCATGTAAAAAATGCAATATGGAATGGATTCTCTATAATCCCCCAGCCCCACCCTGCAGATGATCCCAGGACCTCCGAGAGCACCCTACTTGGCCTTGCAGGACTGCAGACTTGCCTGTCTCCTCGGCCTTTGGTTATGTTCACCAGCTTCTCTATGCCTCCTGAGTCAGCCAGGGCTTTGGCATTCTCCATATTCTTGCTGGTGACTTCATGCAGAGCACAGCAGATGGCTGCCACGGTCTCGTCAGACAGTATGCTGGGGCCGTTGCCCCCGGGAAGCCGGTTGACCAGGTCTCGCATGGCATATTTACCTGCCAAACACAGAAGACTAGATTCTACTTTCTGCTTTCAAAAACACAGCCTCAGTGGGTAACCAGAAGCTTTCTGATTGGCTAAGAGGTCTGCTCAGTGTAAGGGAACCCATGTCTGGAACTGGGAACCAGATCAGAATCCTATGGAGACAAGGCTTATGTTCTCCAGTGTCAAGCTTTCACTAGTCTTTGGCTCAAAGAGGGGTTACATACGTCAAATTCTCCCTAAATTAATAATGCGTATTCCATTTAAACTATGCTGACTTCACTCTCCGTTGGAGAATCTGTTCTTTTTCAGAAGGTAGTGAGACTGGAGGAGATAAACTACCCCTCATACTTCAGCCAAGCCATAGCTGAATCACAGAGGAATTGGGGAGATGAGCAAGAGTGCTGCTTCCATGCTGAACCTGACAATCAGTGCCAGGGTGTAGGAGACAGACGCTGAGGATACTCAACATTTACCAAAGCAGAGCTCCAGAGGGTCCTAAGAGCTCATCACTGAAGTAGACTTAAAACTCATCCATCACAGCTCAGGGAAGTTAATGGAAGAGGGCGGACCCCAAATAACTGACTACTGCTCCCACAATGCATAAACCATAACCCCATGGCAATCCCACTGAGGAGCGTCCCCAACAGAATGGTGGAAGGGATGAGGGAAAAAGAGGTGTCAACACATGATGTATCCATATGAAACACGTTGTTAACAATAACAAAAACAACAACAACAATAATAAAAAGCATTTAAAAAAAGGAGCCAGGCTTTTGTTATAGTTGCTGAAAATGATAGCAAGCATGCTCTTAAAACATAAAAGGGATATTAATTGGAAAAAGAGAATGCAAGTGAGAGAGAAACACAACCCAGACCAAAGAAGAAAAATACATGATGGTAAGGGAAAGTTAACATTTACCACCATGCCACCTGAAGAAATGACTGGTTTATAAAACATTACTGACAGCCACTGAAAGAAATACAAATCATTGCATAAAAGTGTGTAGACTAACCCAGTTGTTGTAGTGCAATTATTTTCAGCAACAGTGCGGAACGAAGGAATCAGGATATTAAATGATATGTAATTTTATTCTTGATTTAATTATAGTGCATCAAAATACCTCAATTTCCCTTTACAGCTTTTAAAAACTTATCTTTGAATCAGGACCAAGTAAGACAGCCAAACAACACTTTTCATTAAATCTTTCTGGGTCTAGTTCGGGTAACTCAACTGAGTATAGTCACATTTTTACAGTCAAGGGTTTACGTCAGCTAATCTGACATTTGTAGCAACGTGTTATTTAAAAGACACTAGTAAAATCATAGATATATTCTCTCCTAGAAGTAACACAATAAAAATACAGCACATGGTACAACAAGGCCGAGAGAGTCTCAGCCATGGAGGTGAGTCTTCACAAATCCCAAACGTCTCCATTCCCTTCCAAATAGAGATTATCCCTAGCTTTTCCAATTTCAATTACCAACTGACAAACGGGGATAAATGCACTACAAACAAAAGAAATTAACTAAAGCTCCAGTAAATATTTTCTTAGGGTTTTCTACCCCCCCATGCTAATAACTGAGTGGATGTTAAATGAGGTTTTCACCAAAGACCTATTTATAACTGTGGTAAGCAGCAGCACACAGGCCCAACTGCGTGCTGCATAATTTCCTGTGTGTCAGAGGCAAGGCTCTGGCTCACTCGCAGCAAGCGCAGCAAGCGTTGTTATGAAGAGTGGGAAAACAGCAGTGACACAGGAAGACTGGAAGATAAATGTGGTATGCGAGCGTGGATGATAAGGTGGCACTGGTGATTTTAAATACTTAAAAATAACCAAAGGATACATGGCATGTAATTTGTCATTTGTCTAAGGTGTTAGTTTAAATTACAGTCCCGAGGCCTGGCTCTCTTTACCTGTGACTGAGCTCAGTAGGCCCCTCAGCACCAGCAACTCTAGACACAGGGTCAGGTCCAAGTCAGTTGAGTGTGTTTGGTTTATATGAGTGTGAAATGGTCCTGACAAGAAAGTCTATCGCTAGTGCTGGGGATGGAAATGAAGAGAGTGAAGTATTTGGGGGAGGGATAGTGCTTGGGACCAGAAGCTGGAGCAAACAGGCCCAAACTCAATCCAGGAGAGGCTTGGATCTTGTAAGGAAGGACTCTTTACATGGATATAAGAAAAAGTGACCAGTGGAATAGTTCAAGTGCTCAAGTTGGGTCAAACAAACAAACACACACAACCCCAACTTAGCACTGGATGGTGAAATGCAAATGAAGTGTGATGAGTTATTCACAGTAAACACAGGGATGTCCTGAGAGATGGCCAGTACCCCTGGATTGCTTTTTCCTCAGAGGTGGAACCTTTCAGCACTCAGTGACACTGGCTCATTGCCTCTCGTGTGCTTGGTCTTTTTGCATGTGTGGAAGATAACAGGTTCAAAGGTGTACGCCACCACACCTGGCTTCATTACCCTCATCTTGACTCGGCCTTGGAGTGGACAGTGGTTCTGCTCTGGGGTGAGTATTTGCACAGATTTGGGAAGGAAAAGCTATATCACATTCATCAGTTATTTTATTTACAGGGTGCTAATGCTAGCAGATTATCAGCACAAATACTGGGAAAAGAGAATAAAAATGTGTTTGCTCTTGCTCAGGATGTAGACTTCTCCTGGGAAGTAGAGATACTACACCTATCAAACGGTGATATAATGTACAACAGAAACTGCTTGCTTTTCTGGAAGTTTACCTTCTCAGATCAATGTTTCATTAACGAACCTGCCTCTGGCCAAAAAGGAATGGCCACAAAATAGGGGATCCAAATATGCCAAGAAGCTGGTGACTAGAGTTTAGGGCTCAGTTGAAAGTAATTTTAAATGCTATGCATTTATAAATCAAGACTTTCAAGAGTACTGGAGCTGCTCTACTCTAGCTTAACTTCGTCACTAGAACATACCTATGAGTTCCTTGTTGCGAACATCTAGTGCCATGTTCCTCAAGGCAGTGGCCACAGAAGAGACGACTCTGTCGTTGTCCATCCTCAGAAGCTCGACAAGGATGGGGAGCCCTTTTTCCTTTCGGACAGCTGCCCGGATGTATGCGGCAAACTAGTGAGCAAAATAAGGTATCAACAATATTAACACAGGGTTCTTCTCTTATATGTTACCGCCATCTAAAAATGCTATTTCCAGGACATGAGCTAATGAATTAAATGTTTTCTTTCCAATTGAGATGAAATCAGTAGTGTTATGGTCTGGGAGATAGATAGGCTGGAATGACTGATTTAAAAAGAAATCCCAAAGCCTGAAGATCTCAAATCACCATCTGTCAGATATTTTTGTGCAGAACAGAGAAGGAAGTGATTACTTTCTATCTCAGATACATGAACATGATTAAAGAAGGGCAGTCTGTTTTCCTCACAGTTGGCCCCAAGCCAGGTCCAGAGGCTATAAATAGGATAACAGCCACAGTAACCCTTCAGCACACAGTAAAGAGGAGTCTGCCTCCGTGAGTTATTTACTTTTCTGTATTCCCTGCAACAAATATTTAAAGTTCAGTAACCTGTCAAATAGATTGCTTGGAAAAATCCCTCGTCACAGAAGAAAGGGAATTCTCCAGAAACATCAAGCATCATAATTCATACATACTAGCAACAAGTATTTGTGTGCAAAATGCATTCTTGTTCAAGATTAGCTAGTAACTTCTTGTGCATCATATGGACTGGAAATGGATGCTCAGTTATCAGTGAAGCAACCACCACCACATCAAAAGTAACATTAGAAAAATGGATCTTTAATTGTGTTTTGAGCTTTAGCTGACATTTTTACCAATGCAAACCACCCCTTAAAATCAAGACTATTAAAAGATGTGGCTTATGGAACATCTAAAATTTTCTGCTGTGCCCAGGACATGAGTACAAAGATCTACCAGCCCTTTGAACTGCTGTGAACATTGTGATCATGTGATTGACTACTCTGGCTCTTAAATTCTAACAGAATAGATCACTTTAATAATACATGTAAGAGGAAAGGATGCCTTTCAAAGATCTGATTAACATTCTTTATAAGAAACGATACTCTTATTTTCCAAATCAAATGAAATGCACAGGGGGGAAATCGAGTACATGGCTTGCTACTGGAGAAAGCACTCAGGCAGTCTGACGACTTTCTGAACCTGCAGGACTAATTCCTTCCTTGCAGTCCTTCCAGCCCAGCTTCTCCCCCAACAGCCCCTACTATAGCCTTGATCATCTTGCTTTCTTAATGAGGGTCCAATATTTGACTTGCGACTTTCAATACTTTGAAATCTCTTAAATATAATACTTATATTTTCTTTTATCTTTTTATTTTTTTGGTGTGTATAGGACAATTTTGAAGTATTGGTCCTCATTTTGCACCTGTCTGAGGCAGGTCTCTGGTTCACTGCTGTGTTTGTGAGGCTTTCTGGCCCAGTCAGTAGCTCCCAGGGTGTTTTCCTGCTTTGGCCTCCTATATTGCCTCAGGCCATTGCAGAGTAATTCAGGTACTCATGCTTTTACTAACCCTGTTTATATGTTAAACAAGCTTGTCAGACGACTTTCAGTCACTGAATGATCCCAGAAATGAAATTCTAAAACACCCAAATTACATCAATTTTAATTTTTAAATTAGTGCCATTTTAATCATCTAATAATCCTAGTCCTCCCAACCACCTTAATATTAACTTTACTGCACAGATGAAAACTGAAGATAGGGTTCCTAGATCTCAGCTTATAAGTGGAGGGCAAGGATTGAGACCCAGCACTTAGCACTCAGTTACTTTTCTTTGGAACAACAAAATAACCACATTGACTTAGCTAGAACTAGAGCTTTAGGTATTTGTATACGGTCAATATGGCTGTCACCTATAGGAAACAAACCACACCCAGGCCTGTTGGCAGTGTCCTCAGTCACGGATAATAGTGTCCAAAAGATCCTCATTTTGGTGGCAGTGGTAGGGCAAATAGCCATGAACAAGCACCACCACAACTCTTCTAAAATACCTTTATAAGAAAGTTTCTGGTGATGTTTCAGACAGGACTGCCTGTGAAGCTACAAGATGACATTTAAAATTTGAGAACAGGAAAAAAAGAAACCTTGGTAACAACAGGAAACTACTTTTAATCAAGTTCTCACATGTATAAAGAGGACACAAGACATCCTGTGTTCCCTAAGGGTCTGAGAGGAGCAGAGAGCTGTCATCTCCTTTCCCCATAAGCTGAGCCACGTCTACTCAACCCACGATCCCATCATCCTTGGCTCCCACACGGAGCCCCAGGCTTTACTTTTCTTTGATTCCACTTCCCATATGGCCCCAGAGTGTCCACACCCGCTTCTCTCTGTCAATCATCTGCTGAAACCTTTCGGTTCTCCCTTGTCCATGGATGTCTAGGCCCGAATATGATGGCCAGCTCCAGCCCAGTCACTTCCTGTTTGGTCTTCTGCCTTGGTGTCCAGCCTGCAGATTGGACCCTCATATCAGACCTGTGTCCTGCTGGCCCTTTTATCTGCATCGTCTGCTCTCTACCTCCACCCTCTGACCTTGCTGGCTTAACTTGGTTCACTCTTACACAAACTGTCCCTCACTGCTCCATTCTACTTCCCTCCCCACTCTCTCCTTGCCAGGCTGCCGTCGATGTCCTCTCATAGCACATATCCTGCGGACATGGTCCTAACTCCAGGGTCTGTTTGCTCACTACCCTTCAGATTCTCATGGGAAGGCCTGAGTGTGTGTGAGACATGGCGAGAGTGCAGGTGCACATGTGCCATGGCATATGCATGCAGGTCAGAAGGCAACCTTGAGTGTTAGTTCTCATCTTCCACTTCATTTTTCTTGAGGCAAGCAAGGTCTCTTGTTTGCAACTGTGTTCATCCGGCTAGCTGCCCTCTGAGCTTGTAGGGATTCTGTCTCCACCTCTCATCTCACTGCAGGCGCTCTGGGATTACAAACACTTAATGCTACAATGTCCATCTTTATGTGGCTGGGTGCTGGGGATCTGATCTCAGGTGCTCACACTTTTGAGGTAAGCATTTATTCACTAAGCCATCTTCCAGAGTTGATCCCCAGTGTGACACCATGTCTCCTTTCTCCTCACTCTCTCCCATGGACAAACACTGCAAACTAGTGTAACCCCTTTTCCCCCACCATGGCTCATTTGGCCCAAATGGTAGAAGTGTCAACAAAAGGAAGACAACCCACCTTCCAGTTACCAGCGGAGAGGTTCTGAAGAGATCCGGCAGAGCCTTCCAGTGTGGCTGGGTTGGAACTTTCTGCTAGAAGAGTCAGATATGGTTTTACCACTGATGGGTGCCACAGCATCTCAACCCCTTTGGGGGACTTTGACAGTCCTGGAATAGGTCCAACTCCATCCCACTGAAAGACAAGCAGAGTAAACTCAGTGAAAACAAAATGAGCAAGATCTCCCGCCCTGGGATTATTTATCTCTGCTGGATGCAGCTTTAGCTACTTAGAATGTTTACTTGCCAAATATGTTATTTCTTACTTCCAGAGAAATAAAACCGTATAGAGTTTCATTTGAAATAAAATGCTAACTTGATCCTCTTGTGGAGTCCTCTTTTTCTTTTTCTTCTTCTTCCCCCAGCAGCTTGGTTCAGAGTCTTTGCTGGGAGACTCTTTTCCTAGCAAGTCATCTAGCTCATTCAGTCCAAGCAGCCGGGCCTGAGGGACTTCCAGCTCCAGCCGATACGACAGGTTCCTCAGGGTGCAAACACAATTCTCCACTGTCTGAAACGCAGCACAGCATATGATTAAAATCAGCATGCAAAATGCTTCTGTACCAAATGCACCAGCAGGAAGTAAATGAAGAACATGAAGGTATTGCTTCTTTATTTATGGAATCTGGAATAATCCACAGAAAGAACTGTGGTTCTGGAATTTTTGTGGGATACTCAAACGACAGGGTGCAGAGCTGTCCTCAGTACAACCAAGATTCTGGGTTTCTGAGTAAGATGTGGGAGGCTCTGGCCCAAAGTCTGCATCAGGCCTGCTGTAGAGACCACACTGAACACAGAATGCCCAGGTCTCACCCTGCCCACTACCACAGATCCTCAGAAGGACAAGAGGACGATTGTCTGGGACCAGCCCTGCCTATAATTCCCTCCTCAATTTCCCATCCCCCCCTCCCTCAGGAATATATTGATTTTTTTCTGCTGACACTTTTCCTGTCTACATTACATGCTCTTTTGCCCCCGCCCCCACCAGGTAGGGTCTAGCTCTAGCCTAGGTTGACCTGGAATTCACTATGTAGTCTCAGGTTGGCCTCAGACTTACAGCAATCCTCCTACCTCTGCCTTCCAAGTGTTGGGATTAAAGGTGTGGGCCACTATGCTCAGGACAGAGAGAGGGAGGGAGGGAGAGAGGGGGAGAGTGGGTGTACCAGGGCTTCTAGCTGCTGCAAACGAACTCCAGACACATGCGCCATGTTATACATTTGGCATTATATGGGTACTGAACTTGGATCATTAGACCTTACAGGCAAGTGCTTTTGCCCTAACTGCTGAGCAATGTCTCCAGTCCCTACTTTGTTCTTTAAAGTCTGTTATCTATCACACATTTAACTTAGAGGAGGGGATCATCCAACTGTTACTTCAATTTGGTGTGTTGAAAATCAAGTTTAACTTTTGCCTACCTAGCAAATGCCCCTTCCCAACTTGTTTGCTTTGCTCAGTTTCAGTTATAGGTAGGTCTTTTGGTTCAATGGGGCTTAAATAAAAAATTGGCTGTCACCTGGAGCCCCTTCCACACTTTCTTCCCAACCCAGCTACTCATCATCCTTTTATCTATGAGACTCTTCTTTGTGATCCAACATCTATCAATAGCTTCTCCCTGTCTAGCCCTTCCTGGCATCATGGACTAGGCCCAACTTCGAGCTCTGTCTTCCTACCTTCCTTAGTCCCTGAGGCAGACTGTGTGTGGTTGTCACAGTTGGGTGAAGGATGGATGATGCCCTAGGCTCAGAAGGGATGAAGGAGGCAGGAGGGCTTGTTTTGGTTAAGGGGTTCATGCTGGAAGGAAGACATGGAGAAGTTACATTAAAAGTGGGTGCGGGGTGGTACATGGGGCAAGAAGGGCTGAGGCCAGGGTTTACAGTGCCTCGAGTGGAATGGCCACATGTAGGATGATCTGGGTCTAGAAGTAATGGAAGCAGCAATGGAAAAAACAGTGTAGAGGATATCACCTGGAGTAAGAGCCTCTAGGAACCACAGAGAAAGCCTGCCCTGGGCTAGGTCCTGATCACATGGAGACTCTGTTTTCACAGGTTTAGAGCTGTTTTTTAAAAGTTGCTGTGTCTCTGTCAACCTGTAATTATTTAGACTGACTCATCCATTGATCCTAAGAGTAGCCTCAGGATTTCAGCTTATGTAGAGCATGCATTAGGCACCTGCTGTCACTTGCCACTGTGTCCTCATGTGGCTAAGAAGGCACTGACCTTGCTGTCGTACTCAGATGTGTTCACGCATGTGTGGATCACATACAACAGTGAGTCGACCAGTCCCTCACAGGATCGCATCTGCTTCCGCGCTTCCTCTCCTGCAGAGCTCAGGTTCCTGAATGAGCAGAGACACATGAGAGCTGATGAAATGAACCACTTACTCATCAGCCACGACGCCCGACATCGATGATCCTGGAGAATGGTGGCAGAGAGCAGCCACTTCAACATGGCTTGACAAGGCTCTGGAGCCAAGCTCTCAACTGTGGCCAGCTCTCCATTATCCACACAAGCGGAAGAGAACTGAACTGAACTGTGTTCTTCTCATGACAAGCCGTGGTTAGTCCTCTACAGTCATGATTTAGTGGCTAACTACCTCAGGGCTGTGATGAGGAAAAAATGAGTTGTAAATTAAGGCAAACAAACAAGTGTCTGCCACATAGAAGGCACAATGGATGTCACCCATGGTGGGTCCCATGTGAGGCCACCAGATCCCTGCAGCCCTGGACCTGTTGTACCTATTACAATGTTTTGCATGCAGCAGCTGAACAGAGGAAACATTTCACTTCCTGTACAAAAAATGTCAAGTTAAATACAGATGCTGATATTAAACTTTTTCTTAAGTCAGCATGATGGCAAATACCAGTAAACTCAGCACTTGGAAGACAGAGGCTAGGAGGATAAGGAGTTCAAGGCCGGCCTTAGCTACATAGTGAGTTTAAGGGCAGCCTGAGCAATATGAGACTTTGCCTCAAAATATTTACCAACCAACAAATCTCCCCCTACAAGTTTTTTTTTTTTTTTTTTTTTTTCGAGGTAGGGTCTCACTCTAGTCCAGGCTGACCTGGAATTCACTTAGTAGTCTCAAGGTGGCCTTGAACTCATGGCAACCCACCTACCTCTGCCTCCTGGGTGCTGGGATTAAAGGTGTGAGCTACCATGCCCAGCTCTCCTACAACTTTTAAGTATTAAAAAAAAACTGAAAAATAATTTCGGCTATCATTCATACCTAATTTTTGATATCAATTTGCCCTCCAAAATTGTTGCCAAATTATAAGGGTCCATTTTATGTTCCATTAACAAGGATTCTAGGATAACACTAAAATTATACAAATTGAGAATTTATAAACTTGGACTAACTCAGAATATTTGTTCATGATTCATCTCACTTTCTCTTTCTGTAACCAGACAGACAATGCATCCTGTGGTCCTTCCTGTGTTTCTATCTTGCTTCCTCTTGGTAGCTCTCACATGTAATAGCTGACCTTTTCCTTTTCACTCTGGGTTTTGGCTCTCCATCTTAACTTCTTGAGAGTGTGTGTCCCTGGCTTCAACTTTCATCCCTTCTTTCCATCTTTGCATGGTGGCTTTGCTACATCCTATGACCTGGACTACTAGACATCTCTTTGGCCCTGACCTGCTTAACTCCAGGCACATGTATCTAACTGCTTTAGCTGATATGGTTTCTCACAAAGAACATGGTAAAAAAAACAAAAAACAAAAAACAAAAAACAAAAAATCCTCTCAGCTGCTCAGGGCCCCACCTCTCTTCTCCCCTCTTCTGGTAGCACCTCCACTCAGCAGATCGGACAAAGACTCTGATGTTCCCTTTGTTTCCGTCTTCTCCCCATTCTTTATATTCAACCCATCAGCAAGTCCTATTAGGCCTTCATCAACAAGACAACCCCAATCTGCTTATTTCTCTTCAGCTCCTGACCCAGGCACTTGTGTCATTTGCCTGGATTACTGTAACAGTCTTATTTGCCCATACTCAGTCTTCCACATACTAGGAATACCTGTTCCTGTGACTTCTTGCTTAAAATAGTGTCATGGCTTCTCATGGTACTCGGAATAAAGTGAAAAGTTCCAATCAACAAAATCTGGCGTGATATGCAGCCACTGTGCCCTTGACTAACTAAGTTACACTACAAGCTCATTCTTGCCCTGGGGCCTTTACATTAATCACTTGCTTGGCTTGGGACACTTGTGTCCCTGACCCCCAGCCCTCAGAAGAGTGGCACCTTTTGTGGTATTTCAGATATAGGTTTATATTTCACATTGGTAACCACCATAGTAGCCATCAATAACCCTTACATCATCCTTTTAGGTTTTTATGGCTCTTCCTGTCATTTTCTTGTTCCCTATTTGTGTCTTCCTCGCCAGACAGTGGCTCCCTCATAGCTGGGGTCCAATCTGCCTTGTTGCTCCCTGGTTTCATCCAGGTGACATTCAGCAAGAGTCACATGGAGCCATGTGGGAGCCAAGGTCATGCCCTGGCAGGTTGGCCAAGGAGGGGTGGCACCTCTCTGGATCCAGGGTGGAAGAGGATGAGCTGTTGTTGCCTTCTGATGGACAGGCGACAGGGCCCATGGGGGTGCGGACATGTGAGTCAGGAGGAGCTAGATTCTTCATGTCGGTTTTCTGGGCTCTTCACCATGACATGTTCTGTGACATGAATGGGCTAGGGCCCCAGTAGCCTTCTGTTACATTGTGGGGACACTTGGGATCAGCAGCTCTGGCTCTCTCCCTCATCAAGCTCTCTGCTGAGATGTTTCAATATCTTTTTGTTCAGGGCTGGAGACTGAACCCAGGACCCTGTGCACAGGGTACTGGCCACCTGTATTCTGCAGATGAGGAAATGAGGGCTCACAGTAGGACTGGAAGCTGAGAGTTCCAGGTCACCCTGTCATTTTACACCTCAGGATTTCTGCTTCAAGTGCCTGGAGCCATATGATGCTGAGAAATAAGGTCACATGTGAGCGGATGAGCATTATTAGCAAATGGTGAGCTACATCACACACATGTGGAAGAGAACTGCACATCTTAAATGCTAAAGGAAACCACCAAAACAGCAGCATCTGAGTTTTTTTGACAGCTCTTGTTTTTTTTTTTTTTTTTTTGGTTTTTTCGAGGTAGGGTTTCACTCTAGCCCAGGCTGACCTGGAATTCACTATGGAGTCTCAGGGTGGCCTCGAACTCACGGCAATCCTCCTACCTCTGCCTCCCGAGTGCTGGGATTAAAGGTGTGTGCCACCACACCCGGCCCATTATACAGCTCTTACATACCTTTAAAAGCAATCAGAACAATCTTTTCTAAAAACCCACAAATACACATTTAATAATCACATTTTGAGTTTAAACAAAAATCAGGTCACACATATATCAGCAATAAGAATGCGATAATCAGAAAATAGTGGAAAGCACTGGAATTTTGGCACTGAATTTAGACTGCAAGACCTTTCTGCTAATTCATAGTAGCATCATGAGATGGCCTCTGTGTGACCCCATGCCTATGCACACAAGGCTTTTCTCACAAAGTAAGGAAGTGGCTCATGGTAAATGGTGAGCTGTTTCACATATATGCAAAAGAGAATTATAGGTTTTAAATGCCAAAGGGAACAACTACAAAATGATACTACAACCTCAGGAAGATGCTAATCAAAGGAAGTCTTATTATACAGCCACCTTACCTATGCCACACATTCTTTAATTACATAATTAACTGGAAAGAAACAACTTACCTCAGGCAGCCTGTTGTGTTCCGCAGAACTAGTGAAGTCTGAAATTTAATTTTATGATCATCATCAAAAGAAGAATTATTCCACCCTGAGTGGGGGACGATCACAGTGTTTGTGAGGGTGGAGAGGGCATCTCGGATGATTGTCATCTTTACTGCATCGCACGAGGATAAATTCCAAAGAACTCCTAAAACAATGAAATATCAAACATCACATCATCAGAGAGTCTACAGCTTTAGAAAGAGATAAACTTATAGCCCATACTGAGATGAGTTCACCCTGTTCCAAATCCAATCTACACCTTGTATTTGCAATAGTCTGGGGTGGGCCTGCTGGCAGTGCTGAATGTCTGTATGGATGTGAAGTACATTGTGGCTTTTGCGGGACTCAGTTTTGTCTATCAGGAGAGGTAACTGTGGGTTTTGCAAAGCAAATTAAGAGTTCCTCAGGACTGGGATGGGGGTGGGGGATGTGAACAGCCCAAGTAAGAGTCATAAATACACAAATTTGACATTCTTGTAAACTTGATTCCACTGCACTGTCTCTTCTCAATGGCTGTGATAAACATCTAGAGTGCAAGACTTGGAAAAACGGCTTTTTCTCAAAAGACTGGCATATTTCCTCTTCAGCAACCTTATTATTTTTTATTTTTATTTATTTACCTCTATGGTTGCCAGGAAGCTCATGTTCTTTCAGTAACTTCACTATCATGGAGGTCATTAAATTTGCTTCACTTCTTTTCATCAGATAAAGTTTAACTACTATTATCTCCCCTTTAAGACTTTTATTTCCATGTGCTTTAAGACTCTACGTTGTCATTCCTTTTCAGATACAGTTAAAACTAGTAATAAATTAGAAATCATCCAGATTGTATTTCATGTTAGGACATCTAGGACAAGATTTTAAATGAAGCCTCTAGTATAATTTACCTCACTAACCCTACTTAATTTCTGGGTAATTATGACTTACTCTTATAGCACATGCTTTTGAGTATTAGGGAGCGTCTGAGGTGGCTTCTATTCTAAGGGCATTTTCCTGAGTAAAGAGGAAAAGAGGTGGGGAGATGGTGCAAATGTTTTTCAGGGTTCTATATTCCTAATGTATGCTGGGCAAGCAGCTCAAGAGTCTTCACAGAGATATCAGCACGTGGGCCCTGTGGACAGGGAGGAGCTGGCAAAGTCTGCCCATGTCCACGAGCCTGGTGTGCCTGTGAACATGACTGATCAAGAGTCGGGCCAAACACAACACTGGAAACTGCTGCTCTGGGGTGTCATAACCCAAGGAGTTAGCCCAGAACCTGCCAGCTCATCTTGATTTGGGTGAGTAGTAGAGGAAGAAGGAAAGAGAGAGCACCTTTTCTCTTTAAGAGGGAAGGAAAGGTAAAAACAAAAGTCCAGAACTGAAGAACACAAAACATCAGCTTCCCTGGTGCCCCACGCTGAGGAAGAGGCATGGTCCGTAATGGCCGATGCTGTGTTCCGTCCCGGACTTGTGTTCTGCTCTACACCTGTGCCCACTCCTATGTGCTTTGATTTCTGAATCTCATCGGTTTGGTTTCCCTACCTTCATTCTCTAAGGACTTTCGCCCCTTCTCTTCCCACCCAGCCATAATCACAGCCTCTCAATGCCTTAGCCTCTGTGGTGGCCCATCTAGTTGGGCCCAGGGTAAGTCTCCCTCAGAGGGAGGGAATGGGATGGAAGAGGGATTTAGATAGGTCACAGTTAGGAAAAGTTAAAGCTTTTCTTTGTTTCCAAAGGCTTGTTCTGCTCACCATGACAGACCCTGGCTTATGTAAGTGTCTCATGGCTCATACACAGTGTCCCACTAAGGTTGCATGTATACTCATGCGAGCTTAGGAGAACTTAAATTCTATCTCTGTGGAGGCTTAAAATTCAAAATGTTGTGATAGAAAGTGTTTGGGTACAATGACTGGGTTCTGGTGGTTTGACAGGATTTTCTTAGGGGCATTTGGAACAGAACTAATAGCAGGGGTCTAGTCTCCACCCAAGTGGCTCCAACATCATCCTATGTATCTGTGCTCCACACTGGTCCTCACGATCTGTTCCTGTTTCAAGAACAGGTTTCCCATCTAGAAGACACTTGCTAAATATTCTCTCAGGGAGAAGCACTGGAGAGCCCTGACCACAGACAGAACCGAAGAGCTCAGAAACAAGAAATGACTCTTTGCTGGTCTGTCCTGACAAGGTGACAGGAGAAGGGAGGGGAGACAGAAGAGTGGGTCAAGGAGTAGCGGGGTGATATAACAGGTGCTGCCACACGCATGGCTTTAGTGTTTCCTGCTAACAAAGCAAGCCAGCCACACTCAACCCATGGAGCCAGGAGGACTCCCTGCGTTCCTGAGCCAGCTATAGTGGCAGTGTACAGGCCACAAGCCACTGATGGGGAATATGTTATTTCCTTACCTCCCTGCTGATAGTTTTGTGACATGTGGTTTCTAATACTACTACTTTCTGTCAAAGCCTTTTTCACATTTCTCACTTCAGAAAATTCAACTCATGGAGGAGAGCTTCCTATTCCAGAAAGCCACGTTCTTCTTCAGAATAAATGCATTACAGTCAAGTTAATGGCAAGGAATGGCTTCTGCAAAGCCCAGCCCTTTAGAGGCTACGGTATGCATATAGTCGTAGCTGCCCCTTAGTATCTGTGGTAGTCAGAATGGATGCCCTCCAACAGATTCATATTTCCAGCCTTCTGGCTGGAGGAGGTATTATTGGGGGCGGATCTGTTCCCAGCTTAAGATATGCTGGGTGCTTGAGCTCTGCTTGGCGTTCCTGGGGCATGCCTGCTTCTGGTGCTGGTGGTGGTATTTCTCTCCATGTGGTCCTGTGAGAGGGGGCCAGCTTATTCCGCCGTGATGGAACTTCCCCTGGATCTGTAAGCTTCAATAAATCCCATTCTTCCCACAAGCTGTATCTGGTTTGGAAGTTCATCCAAGCAAATGTATCCATGGATTGACGGTAATTTAAGGTCCTCCACCACCCCAAGTTACTAAAAGGTACAGATGCTTATGTCCCTTTTGAAAATGGCAAGTATAGTACTTGCATATCTAGATTACATAATAACTGATACACTGTAAATTTTGTATAAATAGTTACAGTGCATTTTTCATTTGCAGTTTTACTGTTGTAGCCTGTTTGCTTTCTTGAATAATTTTGGTCCACTAATGGTTGATTTGTATATGTAGAATCTGCAGATATGGATGGCCATGTGTTCATCAGTACAAAAAATCATCAACTGGACTGGAGGGATGATGTAGTGGTTATGGTGCTTTCTTGCAAGCCTGACAGCCCAGATTCAAATCCTTAGCACCCATATAAAGCCAGGTGCACAAAGTGGCGTATGCATCTGCAGTTCATTTCCAGGGGCTGGAGGCCCTGGTGTGACCATTCTCTCTCCCCGCCTGCTTGCAAATAATTTTTTAAAAAATTAAAAAAAAAAACCCAAAAACTGAGTTGAGGAGATGGGTTAGCAGATAAAGTGCTTTGATATATAAGCATGTGTACCTGAGTTTGGAGCTCCAGAACTCACATGAGAAAGTTGGATGCTATAGTGGGCATTTGCAATCCCAGCATACCTATGGTGAATGGGAGTTGGAGATATGAGAATCTCCTGAAAGCTTGTGGGGCCAGCTTGCCTGGAAAATGCAGTTATGGTCATAGATCCTGCCTCACACCAGGTGGAAAGTGAAGACAGACATTGAGGCTGTCTTTTTATATCCACAACGTGTGCCATGGCACGTGTGTGCACATACTCACAGACACAGCTCAAAAACATTAAAAACTAAAAATTTTATTTTAACTTATTTAAAAGCCCTTCACCTCTTAAAAAATTAAGCAACCAGTATCATAAATTTTTGGTGAAATCACAACTAAGAACAGAGGTGGTTTTTCTGGATGAAAAATTCTTGAATGCCCCTAGAAAGCTTGGTCTTGCAGTTTCTGCCTTCATTCCTGGCTACTACTTTTTTTTTTTTTTTCATGTTTCTCAAAACATACCTTTATTCACTCCATACCCAACCACCAAAATAATAAATCCACATCATCTAGTCATTTAACTCTGCCGCTGTGGTGTGTATCTCGTTTATATGTTTATTAACATGTACATGCATGATTCTTTAAAATGTTTATATAGAAATAGCACAGTAGAAGTTAAAAACAACTCCTGAACACATATATAATGGAGTATGAGATGATTTTTTGAACAAGCAGTTGCATCAGGTAAGCATCCTATTACATGGTATATTGAGACTGAAAGAAACACTTAAGTCTAAGAATTTTCAAGGTTCTCTGTATTTCATTGTCCCATTATAAATTACAAGATTAAACTGCATTTCTCTAGTCCATTAAACTTCTATGTTTCTCTTTTTATGTGAAACAGAAGTCACTTGATCAACAATCTGTTGATGGAAAGCACTGAATAGGAAGAAGTAAGCACATTTTAAAGTCAATATGATTAGAATCCTAGTTTATTTGGGGGGAAAAGTCTGCATTCTGCAGCAGTATATTTGACATTCCTGGCTACTTACTTCTAAGTCCTACTTCTGGCAAGAGGATATTTCGCAGATTTGAGGATTCCCTTGGTTTGCTGAGCTGCCACTAGAATTTTATCCTGTTTTTTTTCCTTATTCTTCCCAGGCATTCAGAATGGCCAGGAGAGTTGTATGTCATTCTATAGTTTACTGTTAGCTAATCTGGGATGGAACATAGCATCAGTGGCCACAAGTCATGAACAGAAGCAATGTCACCATTTGTGGTGGCTTTATTCTGGGTTGTGCCTTGTGTACTCAAGAGGCAAGATGCCCCAAGCGAATTATCTTTCCCACCTGATCACTTCCCCTTGTGCTGCTTCTTGAAATAGTTTTCAAAAGTACCTTTAAGGTCTGTAACTGCAGAGAGAGGGCCAGAACAATGTTCTAGATCTTTAGCAGAATTTGACAGTATATATTTGCTTTCCTTTCACACTGACATTATCATCTTAGCATGGGAATGGTAGGATCTTGTTGCTGCTCCAGCTCCCAGAATCAGAATTATACCAACACACCAGAAATCTTACCCCTCAGACTGTGAGAAGTGATGCCAAAATATACAATGGACAATTGTTTAAAAAACATGCACTCTTCAGTAGACAAGCTGACTATGGTATTCTGAAATGACTTATTGATCATAAAACAAATCTACATTTGAAACTCAGGCTTTCATTTCTGCAATTAGGAAACAGGATTCTGTTTTTGCTATGTATGTGGTATTTGGGGACCCAAACACAGGCACTTCTATCACCCCAGTGAAGGCTCTATATGTTATATCAGCCCCCTCACTCTGCACTTGATATGTCACACAGAATGACATTTACTGGGATTGAACTAGTTATTTCTCAACATTGAAGTAAATCTCAGGACACTGGGTTTTCTTTCCTACCTCATAATTCCCAAAGTACAGTCATGAACAGTCAAAATAGCCAGTTCTGATCAACAAACACTGGATGAAAAATTAAATTTAAAAGCATTAGATATGGGATGATTAATTAGGCTTTTCTACTCAAAGCAAAAAGCACAGTTTTTTAGGCTGGCTAATAGTATCTGTGCATGCTCCACCTTGCCGAGGTAGGAATAAAACTATGTTTTCTCCACAGTCTCTCTAGTGCTTCCTTTAACGGGTCAGAAAGAATCTTCCAAGGGCGATAAGTAATGAACAAAAAATACGCTGCCTCCCAGATAGATATAGCAAGAGTGATGAGAAAATGAAGAACTGTGTAAGGCGGACATTTTTCACCAGCATGGTAATCCTCTAGCTCTGATACTCAAATGCAAAAAGTGCCCATACTTACATAGTGGCATATTCTATTATGTCCTTGTTCCCAAAGAAAAGTAAAAACTGGGCTATTATTTGGTTTAGGAAGCTGGAGGGCTTATTTAATTTATTTTTTATTTTTAGAGAGAGTGAGACAGAGCGAGAAGGAGAGCGAGAGCGAGAGCGAGAATGAGAGAGAGAATTGGCATGCCAGGGCCTTAGCCACTGCAAGTGAAGTCCAGACGCTGGTGCCACCTGGTGGGTATGTGCGACCTTGCACTTTCCTCACCTCTGTGCGTCTGGCTAACCTGGGATTTGGAGAGTGGAACATGGGTCCTTAGGCTTTGCAGGCAAGTGCTTTAACTGCTGAGCCATCTCTCTAGCCCTGGAGGCTTTACTTTCTTTAAAGCAATTAGCTATTTATTGTGAGGACTAAGAATATACATATACAAACTAATTTAGAAAATATTAGGAATCTTCATGCATATTACATAGAAAATGCTACTTATTCTCTACCACATAAAAAGAGCACATAATTACAAGTAACCAGTAAGCAAAATGAAATACTGTCATGAGAGATGAAAGTTCATTTTCCCTATAGGGAATGAATAAAGTAATTAAAATACAACTCCACATAAATCCTATGCTGCAGAATTTTGAAAGCACTCATTTAAACTAGCTGTATAGCTATTCTCATAGCCAACTGATAATTTTATAGTCACATTAGAAACTGATTTTACTGATTAATTAAAATAATAGCAACTGTTTGAAAAGTGTATTTTTTTTTAAAGAACATTAAAAACCAACCAAATTACATTTGGAAAGTGTTTTTACTAGCAGCATAAATATACAACAGCCTACACACTTGTTTTTCTTTGTGATATAAAAGATAATATTAAACCATTAATTTCTGTATAACATTCATGTTATGCCCTGCATCTTAATTAACAAAAATTAATTGTTTGTAGATATTGTGCAAAGAAAAAATAATAGCCCCAAAAGCACCATGGCTCTTTAAACATCACTAGTTGTGCCTTGGCATGTGCTCTTATGCATCCCCTCACTCAGGGTCTGTTCTTGATGTCCTTGCTTTAGTCATGTTCTTTCTCAGGATGTGACAAAGTACAGAAAACTACTCCAGGCTTGGTGGTAGAATGTTAAAGGAGGTAAGAGAAGATGAGGAAGTGTCCCCTATGTCCTGGGGCAGAGCCAGTTTCCTGACACATAAGCTTTCTGAGGTCATGAACACTACCCAGTAGTGACAATCCCCTTGTCCTAGGAATTTTGCACCCATGGGCTTGTTGGAATATGCTGGTGGCAATGTTACAGTACAAATTCAATAGCATGAGGGCTGCATGTGAGGGTAAGGATATGTGAGGGTTATATTTTGTTGATAACTAGGTAGGAAGGTAGGCCTCTAATCCAAGGGACTGGCCTGCTCCTAGTGTGTCTCCATTATTTTTTTCACAGCCAGCCTATAGCTGCAGCACTCAATACCTAGTGAAAACACACCTCTACACCTTTTCTGCAGTGGCTTCTCAAGTTCTCCCTTTATTGTCAGGGGAATTTCCATAAACTCCTGTGGCTTTTGTTGGGTAGCATTTAATATCAATATGCCACTGTAACTATATCCTGCCACAATATGGCCACCCACTATCACCTGCTCATCTTACATCTACGTATCTCATCCCTTGAAAATCTGCATTATCCCTGCCCAACCATACACAGTAACTGCAATGTGAAAATCCAAAATCTGACTGCTTCAAAAATTTGATTTCAGATGTTTTTGTTTGGGGATGCTTAATTAGTAAATTCCATATAAATGTTCCAAAAATCTGAAAAATCCTGAAATCTGAATCACTTCTGTTTGTATGGCTATTAAACAGTTGAAATGTGGTTAATCCAAATTGAGTTGTGTAAAATATACATGATACTATGAATATTTGTAAAAAAATCAATGTTATATATCTCATAATAAATTTTCCTATTGATTAAAAGCTGCCATATTCTCTAAATATTAGTTCAAATAAAATACATTATTAAGTTTCATTGCTGTTGGCCTTTAAAAAAATTTTTAATTTATTTATCAGAGAAAGAGGGAGAAAGAGAGAGAATGGGCGCGCTAGAGCCTCCAGCCACTGCAAACGAATTCCAGATGCGTACACCCCCTTGTGCATCTGGCTAATGTGGATCTTGGGGAATTGAACCTAGGTCCTTTGGCTTTGCAGGCAAATGCCTTAACCGCTAAGCCATCCCTCCAGCCCGCTTTTGGCCTTTCTTAATATGACTACTAGGCAACTCCGAATTCTATGTAGAGCTCAGATTATACTTCTCTTTTGTGGTGCTAACAGAGATGTTCAATTGACATCAACCTCTTAGAAAGTTGCACAGGTGGGCCGCTTGCTCTCAGGAAGCCTTATGAAAAGGTTACAACACTGTTTTGAAGGCAGTTTTGACACATACAGGAAGAACAATAAGACTACTTGCATGCCTCATGTGCCAAGTTCTCCTCACCCCCTCACAAAACCACAAAGCATGAGCACCCCATAGAGATCATTTGCTTGGGGTTGTGAAGCTGGATGGAAACCTACTGTGTACTCACCCAATACTGTGCCCTCTTTCTGGACAGTTTTCAAAATATTGCAGCTTCTATTTAGTAGGACCAGAGACTACCACACTGGGCTATAGTGTGAAGGGCAATGGCCAGCGAGAAGATGCTGGGGGTGGGTTCTCTGCTCATAGACTAGCTCTGAGGGAGGAGTCAGAGTGAGGAGGCTTGAGGCTGGGCTGCCCAGGAAGTTGGGCAGAGACCGCAGACCGCAGGCTGCTAGATAGGGAGGTTTGAGATGTCAGCACAGCTGTTACCACAGTGATGATGGTGAGGTAGATGAGCCAGGTACCATAGAGCTGATATCCCAGGACAGTTGGTTTGGAGTAAGGAGTAGATGGGAAGGGCCTGAGTAGGGGGGGTGATTGTTTATGATGATAATCTAGGGCTGGGTGCAAGCTGCAGGTTGATTACATGTGAAAACAGGGTGCTGTTAACAGAAATGAGAACATCAAAGGGACAGTACGAGAAAGCACTGCCGTCAAAAAGCCTGCATTAATGACTTCAGGACAATCATCCAAGGTCTCTACCAGGACTGTGGCACCACAAGCAAATCATAAAACTGAAATTCCAATGGGAAAGCAAGTATTGAGTGTGACAAAAATATGGGCTTCTATTATAGAAAAATGCCTTCCTGTGGATAAATTCTGAGGAAAATCATGGGGCTGTATTATCATTCTTGGGGTTCTTTAGGTGCCACACCTAAAGGGGCTGGCCAGTGGCACTGGGAGCAGCAGAATAGCACTGTTCCTGGCCTAAAGTCACACGGCATGGCTATCTTCCTCCTGGCTAGATAGGCCTCCTGGGAGAGGGCCTTTCTCTTGACTCAACCAGCAGGGTTGGTCTCTCTGCCTGAGTCCTATCAGTGCTCTCTGGGATTTCCTGCACAAAGCATACGCCTAATCCCACTCACGCATGGGAGAGCTCCCTCTGGTTGGCTGTGCTGGAACAAAGGGGGGAGGGGCTCTCAGAAAAGGAGGCTTCATAGGAGGGAGATGTGTGGAACTGAACATGGGTCTAACTGCAGTAGTTGTCCCTGGTGAGGGCCCCACCTATATATTCAATATGAAAGAGAGTGCTCCTGTTACTGAAATTTCTTCAAACATGGAGGACCTGAGGGCTCGACCTTCAGTGCCTTTCAAAAACCCCAGTACTGGGCTGGTTTTCTAATTCTGTAGATACTAAGGTAGACCATAGCACCTTTGAAAAGATCTAGCAACTTCTAGAGATACACTTATAAAATCACATTTGCAATCACAACATGTTCTTCTCTATTCTAGGTAATTTTAACTCTTCACAGGTATTTTGATGAATGATACAAAACAGTTATACAGCACAATGTTTCCTGGCAAGGCATCTCTACAGGAAATAAATAAGCTTACAATTCTGGATGGCTGACTAAGAACAGCCCATGAGGGACATAAAGTGAAGTTTCTTCTGTTAGAGGAGTGAGCATAAAGGAACAGGTTACATAAAAAGTGTGGCAGTTTGAATAGATGGTCCCCAATATATTTAGTGTTTTATTAGTGTGTAGTTTGGATTTGCAGCCACCTAGGTGGAAGAGGTGTCACTGGGCGGATCTTAAGGTGTGGTGGTAGGTTTGAAATTCCAATGTAAAGATAAGCAAAGTGCCTAGTTCCACCTGGAGTTCCTGAACTTTGCTGTGTGGTGTGGTTTTTGGCTTGTGGCTTCTCTCTCTCTGCTTGGACCTGCAGGCCACCCTTTTCTGCCATTATGGGACTTCCCCTGGATCTGTACGCTTCAATAAACATCCCTTCCTCCATAACTGTGCCAGGTCTGGAAGTTCATCTCAGCAAACCTAAAGCTGTCTGCTGCTACAAAAAGAAATCAGAGAATGGTTCTGAGGCAGGAGCAACAGTGAGGGCAGTGGCTCCTAACCTGCCACCCTTGTTCTGCCAGTAAAGCTTCAGAATCTGACAAAGAATTAGGTAATTTACACAACCAAGGAGATTTACTCCAAAGGTCACAAAGACATACATTTCAGAGTTGACTTGTGTGGGAACACTTTTACTTAACTGCACTGGTACCAGTAGTTTAGAGAGAGACAAAAGTAGCTCAAGCCCTGAGGTCAGGAGCGGCACAGGTGACAAGCACACAGGGATGCAGTATGGTCTCTCCTGTACACCTCTGCTTCAGACTTTCTCCATGTATCCCCTCCTTCCTCACATTTATAGGCTGTTTATACTACTGAGTACACCATTACAGGCTTCTCTTTGGCTGGGACATTCCACTCTGGCTGATATTGGCCAAGTTCTCCATGTGACTTCAGCCTCCCTTCCTGAATGCCTTGTTTTGCACAGCACTCAGAAGTCTATACTCAATATACAATAACTAGAGTTCACTTACAGGGTGTATCAGACTTTGACTGTAACTTTGAAAGATGCACTTCAGTGAACCAAATCATTACCTTTTACCTGGTCACTACTCTGATGTAGCTGTACTGGTGGTAAGGTTCAAGGACAGATCACCATAATGCTTGACAAAAGTTAGACAGTTAAGGCTATTGTAATTTTTCCCCCCCTTTTTTGTGTGCTACCCAAAGGAACCAGGGAAATGACATTTGATGTCCAGATTTGCTTTTCTTCAGCATCTCTTAGTGGCCTGGTAGCGGGGAGGGGCAGAATTTCAGCCTGCTGGTCAGGAACTCAACCTGGAGACTCGTCTGACTTAACCTCTCTGGATGCGAGTTTCCCATCTCTAATTGGGTGGGGTGGAGGGTGTGCTTGTGTGGAACAGATGATTTCTTTTCTTTTCTTTTTCTTTTGCTCTAACCCAGGCTGACCCGGAATTCAATACATAGTCTCAGACTGGCACTGAATGAACACTTATTCTCCCACCTCAGCCTCCCAAGTGCTGAGATTAAAGGTGTGAGCTACCATGGCTGGCTGAAGAGGAGATTTCTTGAGGATCCTTTTCCAGTTCTAAATTCTCCTTGGATTAAGGGTTGGAACATGTATAATAAACTGAGGATTATTATCAATTAAACTTTAATATTTCTTATCATTTTGCCTGGGAAGTGGGAGGGCTATTTTTAGATTTCTAAAAGGAACCCACATAGCTCCTAACAGCTCATATGGTCCATGAAATCAGTCAGAAAGTAGTGGATTGCCTCTTGTGTAGACCAGGTAACAAAATGGCTGTTTCAAGGGCATATGAATTAGGTCAAGGGGACATATATAATAAACTGTTTCATCCTGCACTATGTCCACCTTGACAGGACCTACTGTTTGCTAAACTGCTGTCTACCTCATCTACTTTTGCTTAATGAATGAAAATCATTTTCATATTAATTTATCATTTCATTAGAAACAGAGAGCCAATGATGAGAGAGAGAATATGCCTGGTTTCATTTCTGAATGGTGTCAGGAAAGCATTGCTAGCATCTAAAACTTATAAAGTTGACCGTGTAGCTATATTTTACTTAGCCATATGGGTGGATAATCACTTGCTAACTTGGAAGGAGAGAATATAGAAGCTATATGAGTGAAGTCTATTATTACTGAGAAACAAAAGCTACTTTTTGGTATTTAACATTAACAGAAAAAAAAGAAAAACAGCAGTGTGACAGTTTTGGGACATCAGGGGAATTAAAAGGCAGGCCTCCAGATTCTTGCAGTATCTTCAATTTCTAGAGTTTAAAGGATGTGTTTTCTGAATGTCCAGTAACTTGAAACTCATATTTCCTAGCTTAGAAACATTATTTAATAATCTTGCACAAATGAGTCAGATATCTTTTTTAGTGACAAGATATTCCCACTTTGAATCCATACTTTGTGGCCCAGAAGACATTATTTTTATAACCTAACTTTGTTCAGCTTTCAAGTTTGAGCACAATAACAGCAAAAAGTCCCTTTGGAGGGGAGGATCACTGAATGCAACCACACATATCGGCAATTACTAGAGGAGAAGCCCATTAGGTTTCACCCTGGACTATGTTCAACACAATGAAGAAAACACAGGAATCATGTTACATGTTAGAGAACCATTTTAATTAGCAACGACAGCCATATTGTCCTGGGAAAATAAACTTGGCAAAAAGTATTGCTTTTCTCCTTGAAAATGAAGATGTAGCCAAAAACATAGGCCCTGGGCAGTTATTACATTTCAAGCCAAGACAAGATGTCTTTTTTAAGAAGAATAGCTAAAATTTCTTCACTAAGTATAGTAAAAATTGCCAAACTGAAACCAAGAGGACAAAGAAAAAGATTAGATTTAATACCTGGGTTGAATTACTTTATGAATAATATTATGAACTTTCAAGGGAACAGTAATTTCTTCAAATTATTTAACATTTAAAAAATATTTTATTTATTTGAGAGAATGATAGAGAGAAGGTGGGGGGGTTGGCACACCAGGGCCACTAGCCACTGCAAAAAAACCCCTGCAGATGCATGCATCACCTTGTGCATCTGGCTTTACATGGGTGCTGGGGAAATCAAACTCTGGTCCTTAGGCTTTACAGGCAAGCACCTTAACTGCTGACCCATCTCTCCAGCCCCTTATTTGACATTTTGTATGCAACAGGTGATTGCCCTTAAATATGCCCTTATAAAAAAAACTTATGATTCTAAGTTGACTACATTTTCATAGAAGAATTTTTAGGCCATACCCGCAAAGACCAAATGCTATGCCAGGTTGGCCAGGGCCACTGTACTTGTGCATGTCATTGGCCAGGACACTGAAATTTGGACAGATACTATTCTGTTTTTAGGGAGGATTTTACCGGACATGGGCAGCTGATATGGACTGTTGGGTGCATCATCTAGCACAGTGCTACCTTGAGTGAGTATGGCTCAGCTTGGAGCATTATCCTGGTTACAGGGTGGGCAGGTGGCTGATCTAGGGCTGAACTGGTCTTCTCATAGGGTTGCTCTTAGACAACAGGAACTCCCGTAGGCTTGTGTACTTACCTGCCTTTTCAAATCATAGCAAATGTCTTATTGGTGTTTGAATAAACCTGATGGTCAGGCATGTCATACTGAGTTCAAGCACAACAATGGGTGTGCATGGAAGGGATACAGGGACCTGTGTATTGGATGGCTAATGGGACAAAATGAATTTTAAGATCCCTTATGACTTCTCTGTCTGTAAGTCTACAATTTAAAGAGCTTATTTTTTATATATGTGTATGTGTGTGTGGACATGTTGGTGCACTTTTGTGCAAGGGGAGGCCAGTGGCTAACCTCTGTTGTTGTTCCTCAGGAATACTGCCTACCTTTTTATTATTTATTTGTTTACTTTTTTTTTTTTTGTATTTTGAGACAGTGTCTCTCATTGGAGCTCACCAATTAGGCTGGCTAGTCAGTGAGCCTCAACTATCCATCTGTCTCCACCTCCCCTAGGAAATGTTGGGATAACAAATACATGCTACCATACCCAGCATATTTACATGGGTTCTGGGGACTGAACTCACATCCTCTTGCTTGTAAGGCAAACACTTTTGTAATTGAGCTATCTCCCAAGCCAAGCTAGTGAATATTGATTTGGGTGTTTATGAAAGAAGGCCTTCAAGGTCTGGAGAGATAGCTTAGTGGTTAAGACATTTGGCTGCAAAGCCTAGGAATGCATGTTTGAATCTCTAGGTCCCATGTAGCCAGATGTAGTGATGCAAGTGTGCAATGTCACAAATGCCCACAAGGGGGTGCACACATTTGGAGTGCCTTCAGAGGTTGAAAGGCCATGATGTGCCCATTCTTCTTCTCTTTCTCTCTCTCTCTCAAAATAAATAAATAAATAAATAAAAATTAAAAAAGGGGGCTTCAAAATTTCTTTGTAATGAGAGAGAGAGAGAGAGAGAGAGAGAGAGCGAGCGAGCGCAAGAGCGAGCGCGCACAAGTGAGCACAGAACGGAGAATGTGAGAATGAATTAAAGGAGGCACCAGGGCCTCCAGCCACTTCAAACAAACTCCAGATGCAGGTTCCACTTTGTGCATCTGGCTTTTATTGAGGAATTGAACACAGGCCATCAGACTTTGCAAATAAGTACCTTTAACCACTGAGCCATCCCTCTAGCCCAATATTTTAAGACATATCAGGAATTTCTTATTCTTAAGATATTGTAGAACATCAGCTAAGATTAGCACTGGGGCTTAAAATATGGCTCCGCTACTAAGGGTGCTTGTTTGCAAGGCCTAATGGCCTGGATTTAATTCCCTAGTACCTAGTACTTATGTAAAGCCAGATGCACAGAATGGCACATGCACGAGTCTAGAGTTTGTTTGCAGTGGCAGGAGGCCCTGGCATACCCATATTCACTTTCTATCCCTCTCTTTCAAAGAAGAAAATAAAAAATATTTAAAAAATTAGCACTACCAAATTTTAGAATTGAGAAGTATGAACAATGTTTACACCTTCAAAAATCTTGGATTGTAAGTGAAAATGCACATACACTATGCATGCAGAAAAGAAGCATTCTAGATTATATTGTGAATGTGACTTGGTTGTTGCACATTTGTTAAACACTGTTCACACAGAAATAAAGCTGAGAGTAGTAGTGTTCAGGAACTTGAAATGTGCTCTGAAGTCCTTTGGTCTAACTCCTCTACATATAGTGCTTGAGTGACACACTTCCATACTGACCACTCCCATGTCAGTGTTTTTTTTTGTTTTTTTTTTTGTTTTTTGTTTTTTGTTTTTCGAGGTAGGGTCTCACTCTAGCCCAGGCTGACCTGGAATTCACTATGGAGTCTCAGGGTGGCCTCGAACTCACGGCGAACCTCCTACCTCTGCCTCCCGAGTGCTGCCATGTCAGTGTTTTTAAAAGACCACCTCATAAGTAGTCTACTTACCAAAATAAATTATTAGTAGGAATAGTATAGTGTTACAGAGCAATTCTTAATTTCCTTTACTGTTTAAGCTTGGCCAAAAAATGCTTCTTAAAGTCTAAAAGCTCCTGGCAGATGGTTCCAAAAGAGAAATACCAGAGGTTGTTTCATATTGGAAGTGATCCCATCCATTGAGGAAATAGCTGGTATTAATTAAAGCACTCATATCCATCTCTTCAAGACCAGTGCTCATATCTTAAAACATCATGTGTTCTTCACAAGTAGCACTGTGCACACACAGAAGTGACAACATAAGGAGCACCTAATGAGAACTGCCAGAGGGTGGCCCAGGTGAGTGAGGACACAAGCCTTTCCAAGTGCAGATTTGTTCAACTTTAAGCAAATGTGACTTACTGTTAGAGGGGGAAAAAAGAAAATTACCACGTTTTTATGCCCTTTTCTCCCTGCTTATAACTAAATCTTACAAATTTGTTGAGGTGAGCTCAGGAAAGATGGTTTAACAGTTTCTCGAAAGAAAAAACTCAGAAACAAAAATGCAGAACGGTTGTATTTCTTCTGTGAGAAGGCATGACAGAAGAGCAGAACAAAAGCAGCACGAGAGGGGTGTAGGATTCTGCCATGAATCATCTGGCTGGGTAACGATGAGAAGAAAGTAAGTGCCTGTGTACTCCCAAAGCCAGGTTGGTGCTGATGCAATGCTGGGGTCTGTGGGCAATAAACATCATACCACAGCTTTGCTGGGGGAAGGAACCTGACATTACATATTGTCATGGTTGATCTTGAGTGTCAACTTTATGGGATTTAGAATCACAATGGAAACACACTCTGGATGTGTACATGAGGGTGTTCCCCTACCAGAAAATTTAAGTGAGGACAGAAGACCCATGAATGTGGGAGGCAGCATCTCAGGGGTTGGGGTCATGGACTGAATAAGAAAAAGCAAGCAGGCTGAGCACTAGCATTCACATCTCTGCTTCCTGACTGTGGATGTGACTAGTCGGCTCATGCTGTCTACTGCTGCCATACTTTCTCCACCATGATGGAATGCACCCTCAGAATGTGAATAAAAAGAAACTCTTCCTTCCTTAAGTTGCTTTTGTCAGGTATGTTGTCTCAATAAGAAGCAAAGAAACTCAGCCACATACAAAGTTCAAATGGTGGGAAGGTAAACATCAAATAAGGGGGGTACTTAGATACTGAATGGAACCCTGTCTCCTTTACTCATTCCAAATATGAAGTTTGTGGGTAATTTTTGGGCATAAACACAATGACAGATAGTGTTGATGCTCACAATGAACAAAATTGTGTTATTTTTTCTGAGTTCAGTATCACCTACTTTAAATTTTCTTTTAAAAATATATTATTTATTTATCTGAGAGAGAGAGAGAGAGAGGGAGGGAGGGAGGGAGGGAGGAAGGGGGAGGGAGAGAGAGAGGGAAAATGAATGAGAATGAATGAATATGGGTGTGCCAGGGCCTTCTGCCACTGCTAATGAACTACAGATGCATGTGTCTTGTACATCTGGCTTTATGTGGGTACTGGGGAATTGAACTTAGGTCCTTTGGCTTTGCAGGCAAGTGTCTTACTGGTTAAGCCATCTTACCAGCCCTCCTACTTTAATTTTCATTTTATACACACACAAATGTATTATTTATGCTGTGCAAATACATCAAAATCTTTTACAATGTGGGAATATATACTAATAAAAGCATTTGTAATATAGAAGTGTCTAGCATTAACCCTCAAAATACATAAAGGCAGGGAAATCCATTTTAAAATGTATTTAACTTTTAATATGTAAATATCATACCTTACTTGGAGGGCAAGAGAGTATTAATATTCTTTTTTGAAGATTTATAGCAGTGATTCACATTACATATTAAATGATAGCCTGCTACATTCTCAAGTGTCACTGAATTATTTCTGACAAAAATTACTCTGATTTCATAGTGGACGCCAGTGGGGAATGGGTTTAATTTTGAAGAAATATTGTTAAAAATGTGAAAAAGCTGCACTGTATGCAGCCTTATGGGAGACAGAAGTCATCAGCAGTGAAAACAGTGGACATTGGAAGTCTCAAGTTTGGCTAGACTGTTCAAATGATTGAACGAGTGCAATAGTGGCATGTCTGCTCTGGGGGAAACCAACTGCTCTCTAATTGCACTGAAGGCCCACTCTATGGGAGGGAATACATGACCAGTACTGAAAACCTAATCAAAAGCCTATGGCAGGGGAGGTCATGAGCCTTAGGGGTATAAAGCCTGCTCTTGTCTGGGTAAATGCATACATTATTCTCACCAAATTGCCCTGAAAGCACTACACTTAATTTCATACTCATATTAATGCTAATCTCACTTCTGGTTAGGGAAGCTTCTCTTTTCAGATGTCGATGACCACTGGGATGACTGAAAAGGCAACATAGTGCTGAGAAGAAGGGATAGAGGAGTGTTCAGCACTGAAACATCTCATACCCTCCAAGGCTCAGGGTCCATTGTGGAAGAGATGGTGGAAAGAATGTAAGAGCCAAAGGAAGGGTACCACTCCTTATATACAACTGTCTGGACAGAAACTAGCCTCGATATCCAAGACCTCACAGTGCCTAGCAATACCTACATAAGACCCTCATAATAGGAGAAAAAGATGATGGCATCAAATTAAAAGAGAGACTAACAGAGAGAGGGAGGAGATATGACGGATAGTAGAGTTATAAGGGGAAAGCTGGGGAGGGTAGGGAAATATGGTTTGTTGTCTGTAAGTATAGAAGTTGTCAATAAAAAAATGCATATACATAAAACAAAACAAAAAAATGTGAAATACCTCAAGCATGAAAACCAGTAATAGTAAATATGAAAGAAACACTCAGATATCCATCCTGTAGCTTTGCTGAACATTTTACCTTATAGATTTCTGTAACAAGCAGAGCTGGAATACATTACCCTATCCCATTTTTTAATCCCTCCATTACAGAGGTAAATACTTTCCTGAATCTAATTTTATCATTCCAATTAAAATTTTAACTTTGTCACATATGCCTGGATCCAAAAATAACTTACAGTCTCAATCTACATATTGAAAAACCTTACACAAACAGTATCATGCTGCAGCTACCCTTCTGCAAAGGTTTCTCAAGCCATGTTGCTACACACAGTTCTAGTGCACACATTTCACTCCTGATGTGGTGTCACTGTGTGAGGGCACTGCCTCTGAGCTAACCATATTCTTGCCAACGAATACCTGTCTATTATAAATATAATGTTCACCTGCAGATTCACTTCTCCATTTCCACCTCAAGTCTTCTGGAACACAGCTACTGGCCTTGGATGGTCCAGTCTTCCCAGATAAAGCATCACCCATGTCTTCACGTTTCTTCCTCTCCATATCTGACTCTCACACTTGGACAATCAAATATCTTCTGACCGTTCCCTCTTCAACCCCACCTTTCCCCCTTACTTGTGCTACTTCAAATAACTACCACCAGACTAATGACTGACTCATAGTCTTCGCAGAGGTCAGGCTTGTCTCCTGACAGACCAATGTCCTTGCATGTATGACATAATTAAGCACCTTGAGAGGATTCTCTAAACTATGTCTACATCTCTCACCAGCCTTGTTTTCCTCCATTAAGTTTTTGGACACAGCAGCCTCCTCCTGCTGGAAGTAGAAAAAGCGAGACCTGTGCTGGTTCTGGGCCTCTATTGTAAAAGGAATTATCTATCACCTGTGCACCCACAGAATTCCTTCTCTTCCTTGTTTGGGTCAACTTGGAATCAAACTTCCAATGTGGTCTCTGTACTGAGTCCAGGCACTTGCTACACTCCCCTCACATTCACAGAGAGCCCTGTGATACTCCCTAGGCAGAGTGCACTAGTGCACAGACCTGGACCTTCTTCACCTTTGTAGTTCTGGGGCCTGGTAAAGTGCATGGGAAACCAACAGGTACCCATACTGGCTGAACTAAGGAGGGAGGTGAGGAGGGTGGCCAACCCATTAAATATATTTTATTTTTAGAACAAAGGAGAGGTAGTATATTTAGAGCAAGTTGACTATGAAGTGCATAATAAAATTAATGCTGGTATTTATGCATAAAACATTAATTGATACTAATAGCTCTGCAGATATTTTCTGAATTATTACATTAAATATGTATGCTGTTCTTCACAGTTGTGAGCTACAGCTAATCTATCTAACAATCTAATCCCAATTTAATCCTAATCTAAAATAATCTAATCTAATCTATTATAGCTGTCAATGCCTTCACAACATCAGTATGTAAGGGCATATTCTAGAATGCTTTCAATATTTCTTCTAGGACAAGATCATCTCTCCTCACCTGTAACAAGCTCCCTTACTTCTGCATCAATAGATTTTCTCAACAGTCGTAACAAGGCAGGTATCCCACCAACATTCTTCATTGCTATTTTATTTTCATCTGTAGATTTGCCAAAAACAAGGTTTCGGAGGGCACCACAAGCATTCTTCTGAACTTCCAACACTCTGTGGTCCAAAAGGTCAACCAGATGCTTGATTCCCCCTAGCCTATATACCTGGAACGAAAAAGTATTAGGTACCAGGTCTTAGTGATAACCGATTAATCAATGACCAAACAGAAGTCTGTTAAGGAGAGATAATGGGATGTGGCTAATTCCAGATACTTTCTGAAGGTTACTTGTTATTCCAAATAAAACATCTGCTGTAAATTCTACACATGCTCTCTATGATAGTGCTCTTTTCCCATGCACATGGCCTAGTAAGAGATGAGAGACTTGGGGGATTAGCATTCATGTGGCTGCATAGTTTCTGCTCACATGTTGGGACTGACACCTTCACTCTAGAGTGCAAAAGATGTCAGCACGGAGACTGCAGGGGAGGAGGGAGGCATGACTAAAGTCATTTCCTTTTTAGAACTGGTTCTCTAGGCTCCTGCCTTACACTCTCTTTCATTTGCTAATTCATTAGTTCATTGTACACTTCTTCACTTTGTCTATCTTTAGGTTTTGGTTGCTTGCTTTGCATATTGTAATGATTTAAAAAAACACTACTTCTACATGTCATTGCAGGGGGGAAAACTTGAAATATTAAAGGAATATGTATGCTATAAAACTCTTCAAAAACCAGTAACTTGGGATTTTCAGCTCTGGAATTCCTTCCTCATGTGAGGAGTCTGTTTCTTTCCACCTCTCTTACTTTCTCTTTAAATAAATTTCGCTCTGCTTTACCTTAAAAGAATAAACAATTACTCACCAAGTTTCTACAAGTACCACAAAACATTTGTCTTGACCAGATCTCATGAAATACATTGGCTCATTACTTTGCTGAATCTGATAGTTTTTATCTAGTAGTTTCAAACATATTTCTAAAGCTCAAGTTATGCTGATTCTTTGCTTCATGCTTTATAAATAAGCTAGTGAAGTGGACATATGATTTATAAAGCTGAAAGCACTTAAGGAAATATACTGCGCCTAGTTTTCCCTGACAGGGATGGGAATACATAGTTAAGAAGTAAACAAGTATTTGGAATCAAAACATCTTGGCAAAAAGAAACCTGGTAATCTCTTTCCCTCCCTTCCTTTTTGGTAGTGCTGGTCCTTGAAAGCACACACCACTGTGTGACCTCCTCAGCCCGTAGTCATTTCTAAGCAGGGCACAGGTGGTACCTCCATCTTCACTTTGTTGTCCCCGAAGCACAGGTGCTGCAGGTAGGCCGCTGCGTTCGCCTGCACAGACGGGAATTGGTGCTGCAGCATGTGGATAACTTCTGGCAATTCAGGATCACGCCAGGCAAACTCCCTGAATGACAGAGACATGGCTTCAGAGAGGAAGGCTGGGGCCCAGGCCCACCCAGGCCCAGGCAGCAATGATACTTTGAGCAACACATTTGTTTTAAGAAAACGAATTTGTTTAGGAGAAAAAAGCTCAGCTGAGACAGAAATTGGAGGGAACAGAATCCCTAGAATACATTTGTAAATAGCTTTTCCCCCTGAAGAACATAAGCACAGGCCCAAAAGTTTATGATCTTAAAGAAATCATGACACAAGATGCAGAGGAAAAGATTTAGGAGAAACAAAGAAATTTCATAATATGGGTAACTTTCCATTCTAATGCTCCTCCTTCTGATTCTAATTTTATGTCTTTCTACCCATGTAAGAATTCCACAGGTGTGAGGCACAGGTAAACAAGTGCACTTCGGCTAAGTAAGATGTCACATCGGAGGAGAGGAATGCCGGATGGGAAAGGACAGAGCTGGCATCAGCCTACTAATCTCAGATAAGGTGGGCAGAGGGATTGTTAAGAAACTTAGAGCTGCTCCTGATTATAAGACAGAAACATGATAATCATATACTTTTTCTTCTTCTTCTTCTTCTTCTTTTTTTTCCGAGGTAGGGTCTCACTCTGGCTCAGGCTGACCTGGAATTCACTATGTAGTCTCAGGGTGGCCTTGAACTTTCGGTGATCCTCCTACCTCTGCCTCCCCAGTGCTGGGATTAAAGGTGTGCGCTACCACACCCGGCTACTTTTTATTCTTTTGCCAGGAACCCTACAGCCAGAGAAAACCATTGCTGACATTCCTTGGTATATATGGGTATGCAGTATTTTTTTCTAAAGCTGGATTATCATTATGTAGCACTAAATATATCAAAAACAAATACTATGTGTGGAGCACTTTTCTAGGTGCTTGGTCTGTCTCCTCTCCTCTCTACATATATGAATATGTATATTTTTATTTGTTCTTATAGAAACCTCCTAGATTTGGAAGTAAGGCAGAGAGGCCAGGGGGTTGGCCAGACAACTAGTGAATAGCACAGCAACACAGGCTGTTAGTCTGCACTTTCCATTCAGCATTGCCATTTTTTGTTTTTTTTTTGGGATAATGATTATATATTCATACTACGTATAGACTTTAAAAATATGTTTAAAATTTTAATTTTATTTATTTGAGAGGAATATATATGTATGTAGAAATAGATACATACATATATGTATATATGCATATACATATGTACATGTGTGTGTATGTGTATATATATATATGTATATATATATATATATATATATATATATATATATATATAGAGAGAGAGAGAGAGAGAGAGAGAGAGAGAGAGAGAGAGAAAGAAAGAATATGAATGGATTGCCAGAGGCAGAGAAAGAGAGAGAGAGAATGGGTACATCACGGCCTCTAGCCACTGCAAATGAACTCTAGATGCATAGACGCATGTGCCACCTTGTGCACCTGGCTACATGGGTAATGGGGAATTGAACCTAGGTCCTTTGGCTGTGCAGGCAATCACTTTAATCCCTAAGCCATCTCTCCAGCCCTATGTATAGATTCTTTAAAATTACTTTTAAAATTAATAAATAATTGAGACTTCAATTGGCTAGTTTTTTTTCTTTCATGAAAGTTCATAAAAACTGTATTCATATTAGTCTGTTTGGAAATGTCACAAATGTCCATCAAAGGTTAATAAATAAACTGATGTAGTTTCACAATGGAATAGTATGCACACATTTTTTTGAGCAAAAGAAGCCAAATAAGTACTACAGCCATGTATGCGGTAAGGTTCCATTTAAATCAAGTTCATGAGCAAGCAAAGTTAATCTGTAGCAAGGGGAATCTGAGCAGTAACTGCCTCTAGGACAAGGAATGGGGCGGGGTTGACTGGGAATAGTCAGGAGGAAATCATTTGATCAAATATTTAGTGAGTCCTTACTTTGTGGTAGATGCCAACATGAATGCTGAAGGTATAAATTCTGAGTAAGACATGGCCTTATAAACATAGCCTCATATGCCAAGTAACAAGGTTGCCTTTCATGGCAATCATGGGAGTTATCACTTGCATTAAGTATAGTGTCAAGAACTTTATATTTATTATCTCACTTACTTTTGCTGTTGCCCCCTGAGGTAAGGACTATGAAATATTATCAGGTAAGATAAGGAACTTGGGGTTAGTGCTTAGTTATGTTTTTTTCATTTATTTTAGGCAAAGTATCACTCTAGTCCAACCTGGCCTGGAACTCACCTCATAGCCCAGCCTGACACTGAACTCACAGAAATCTTCCTATCTCAGCCTTCCAAGTACTGCAGTTGCAGATTTGAGAAACCACACCAGGCCCCCTAATGGAGGTTTTGAAGCAGGAGAATGTGACAAGGCAACATTTTTATAAAAGATAAAACTCTGGTAGTAAAAAATAGAATGTTCCAGAAATTAGAAAGACTGGCAGCAAGACTATCCACTATCTATACAGTTGCACAAAACAAAGAGAGACATCTTTGAGTTCTCTCTTTCCCTTCTATCTTCAACCAGTTCACTAGTGGCTCAGCTCTCCCTTCTTTTCATCTTTCCTAAGCTGTTCAAGTCTCCTGTATGTTCTCTGGGCTTCAAATATCACCCCTTCCCCATTCATTATTTCTCCAGCAGCCAGATGATCTAAAAATTGAAGACAAAGGAAAGCTGGAGATTTCTGGCCTGAGGGACAGGCTGGACTACCATCAACATTACAAACACAGAAAGTGTTAAGAGGTAGGGTTAACAGCAGAGAAGACATAGAATTTGGAGTTAGATTGTCTTGGCTTAAGTTTTGGGTTCTTCAGTAACTATGTTCTTTTGAAAAGTAGTTATTTAGAATTCCAGTTCTATCATCTGTAAAATAGGAACAATAAAACTGCTACCTCTGCCTTCTTTGTATGTTGGTAATGATGATTAAATGTCACAATGTATATTAAGTTATTTTATTCTTAGGATTATGGAACAGATTTTTTTTAATATTCACCACTGAAAAATGAGCTTTTCTAATTAGGGATATTCCCTATAATAGCTCCATTTTTATACACTAAGCTACATTAACCATTTCTTACGAAAATCTGTCTATGTCTATTATAGAAATCTATGTTGGAATTCAGAGTGCCAGGCATGTAATTTAATCTTTCCTTGAGGACTCATAGTCATTACAAACACAAATAGTTGTCCTATTTAAATAGCTCAGTGATAGTTAAGATTTCCTGACATCTACAAGTGCTGGGGAGCAGATAACAGAATGGAAGCCTACTTCTGGAGCTGGGCCATAGGTGGTATTAACATTGACCTTGACTTCAGCTCAGCAGAAGTTTACCTTGGATGCCATCAATGCCTGCTGGATTTGCTTCATTCAAACTTTAGCCATGACAGAGTAACTGGTACTGCCATAAACTCTAAGCCTAAGGTAACTTTTCATAAGGCCCAGATAACAGTAAACAGAAGAATGAAATCCTCAAGAAGAAGGAACACTGAAGGGTCCCCGTATCCATGGGCTTTCTGCCAAGGGCCACTTTCTGGATCATGATGCAAGAGGCCTAAGTAGTACGTGAAGGATGGGTGAGCCAGGCTATGGGGAGTGGAATTTGGTGGGGCCAAGGTAGCTAGAAGGGGCAGGGCAGGGATCTGTAGGAAAGAGCTAGCAGAAGTGAGTCCACATGTCTGTGTGGAGATTACCCACAAGTCCTTAATTAAGCAGGGCCTATGCAGGAGCAGAGAACATACACAGGACTCAAGTGACTGTTCATGTTTGACACCCGGACAAGTAGTAGGCAATGTGCCCCAGATTTGTTAAGACTGCAGACCATGTGGAAGCCTCAGAAATTAAGTCATAACTCCACAAAGGCCATGTCTGAGTAGCAAGGACCATGCCATAGAATAAGGGTTATATTTTGGGGTTAAAATGAATCTGAAATAGACTTTACAGAGAACAAAACCAATGCAGAAGCAAAAGATCTCTTAGCAATCTCCTTATCTGCCACAAGCAAATTCAGCACTCTAGCAGGAGATAATATAATCCAGCTTTTCAACAGTGTCTCACCCATAGCCGTCTGCAGATAACCAGAATCTCAGCGATGACATGAATGAGTGAAGCACTAGAAACAGACCCAGAGGTAATTGTGATATCACTCTTTAAAGAATGGAAAAAAAGAAAAAGACTGGGCATGGTAGCATGTACTTATAATCCTAGCACTCAGGTGGCTGATATAGGAAGATTGAGGACTTAAGGCTAGCCTGGGCTATACAGAGATTTCCAAGCCAACTGGACTACAGAATGAGAGACCCTGTCACAAAATCCAACCAACCAGCCAATAAAAAGAAAAGTGTAATGAATGAATAACTAAATGGGGAATCACATCAGAGAAACAGAAACTATAGAAAAATAACAAAGGCATAAAAAAACCAAAATCAAGTATTTGAAATAAAAAAAAATCATTAGGCTAAATAGACTTCAGGCTATAGAAGAAAGCATAATAAATTTCAAGATAAATCAATAAAAGATATTCAGTAAGAAGAAAATAGAGAAAAATACAGCACAGAAGAGTTTTTGTTTTTTTTTTTTTAAACTTGTGTCATAATGATGTGGTTGCATATATATAACTGGAGGGAGAGAGTTTGAGGCAGAAAAGAATTTAAAGAAACAAAGACTAATTTTGATAAAATCATCATTCTAAGAATCTCAGTGAGCCTCAAGCAGGTCAAACACAAAGAGAACTGTATTTAAGCTCAGTCCAGTAAAACTGCTAAAAGCTAGATAGAAAAATCTTAAAGGAAGCTAGAGAGAAAGCACATTATACAATGAGATACAAATAATATCCGATTTCTCACCAAAGAACAACAGAGGTCTGAAGATAATGAATAACACCGTTTAAAGTACTGAAAGAAAAAAAAAATCCACACTTGTAAATCCTGAATTTTATATCTAGTGAAATACCCTTAAAAGTGAGACAACCATATTCAGAAAGACTGAAGTTTAGATTTCTTTTTGTACATAAATCTGCAACACAAGGAATACTAAACAAAATTTTTTTTTAAACAAAATTCTTAAGGCTGAAGGGATGAGACAAGATGGAAACTTGAATTTACAGGAAGAAGAGAACTTAAAATGGGAAACAGATAAGTGAATATTTAAAAATCCTGATAGTTAGTTCTCTTCATTTCTTTAAAAGTGACTATTTTTAGACAAAAGAGAATTATCTATTAAGGGTTATAAACTGCATATGGAAGTAAACAATCTGATGTTAGCATTAAAGTCAGAAGATGGTAAGTGGAACTATTCTGCTGAACATCACAGACTGGGCCTGAATCAAAAGGACTGCCTTTAGATTCTTAACCTTAAGTCTCATTCTTTAAGTCACTGCACTTTCTACATGCAATACTCTTATGCTGTTCTTTCCTTTTTTTAAAAAAAATATTTGTACAACTAATAAATTTGGCTTCCAAGTTGAGGATAAGAAAGAAATCTTACAGCCAGGGCTGGTGGTACACACACCTGTAATCCCAGCATCAGGAAGGAATTGGAGGCTTGGGAATCATTGGTTCTAGGCCAGTCTGGATTACATAGCAAGACCCTGTGTCAAAAGATTGAAAACTAGCCAAACACAATCACAAAAACTAAACAAACCTCAACCCTTGGCTTCCCTTTATATAGTGAATAGCAATAGCTTTCAATTTAGGCTAATTGTGTAGCATGAACTGTAAAGAAAAGTTAGATATGAATAGAAATATTAACACTGCTATTTTCACAATGGAAGAGTAACAGTTGTCATGAAATTATGATTTTGGTTTAATATTCAGATTTCAAATTCACCTGGATTGCAGTGTCATCTGGAGTGAGTGTACCTATTATAGGAAGCTAATCTTCTCATCTTACGAAATGCATTATCAGTAACGTTTCACATAATCAAAGCTAGCCCTAACAGTTTGATGCATTAGACTATGAAATTACCATAGCATGAATAGCTAAAGCATTATTATCATATATGAAATTCTTGTTTATAGTGCACAATTCATATTAGAGGTCAAAACTGAAGACTTCAGGGCATATATTAAACTCACAACTCTAATCATGCTTCATTGCTTTTAACAGCAGCTAATATTTTCTCTGCAAGTCTAGCTTAGGAATGATCTAAATTAGGTAGAATTCAAAATACTACAATTTGTCACCTTTGAAGTCTTAAAAGAATGAAATAATGTAACAATATTTTTGACAATGATATAGAAGGTGCTATTAGACAAATTCTTTTAAAAAATTCTTAAGATAACAAAACGTGGCAAATGTCTACATAAAACTTAAAGAATTTTAGGCATAAAGTGAATGTGGAGGAAGGGGCTTTGATAATGTAGTCGGCTTCCCATTCAGGCCCAAAGTGCCTTTACTTACTGTTTTCTTTTTTTTTTTTCTTTATTAGTTAGTTTTGTATTCAGCAAATACAGTCCGTTTGGTACCATTATTAGGTTCATCCTTGAAGTAGGGTTTCACTCTAGCCTAGGCTGACCTGCAATTCACTATGTAGTCTCAGGGTGGGCATGAATTCACAGTGATCCTTCTACCTCTGCCTCCCAAGTACTAGGATTAAAGGCATGTGCCACCACACCCGGCTGTACTTACTGTGTTTTAATGACCAGAAACTCACTGATTTTAATTTATAGTCATTAGAAGAGCTTGCTAAAAATTAACGGATATTAACAATTTTCCAGTGAAACAAAGTATTTATGGGAGAAGGAATGAAACATTGCTAATAATTCTTTTTTAAATAACACCAATGTTGCTTAAAACTTTGCAACAAGCCGGGCGTGGTGGCGCACGCCTTTAATCCCAGCACTTGGGAGGCAGAGATAGGAGGATCGCCTTGAGTTCGAGGCCACCCTGAGACTCCATAGTGAATTCCAGGTCAGCCTGAGCTAGAGTGAGACCCTACCTCGAAAAACCAAAAAAAAAAAAAAAAAAACAAAAAAAAAACTTTGCAACAATTTCACTTTTTCAGAAATGAAAATCCTTTTAGTTTTGAAACACATTTTTCCCCTGAACGTTTTTAAGTGGTTTTCATTACAAATGAGGCCAATTTTTAAAGATCAATCAAGCATTAAATAAATGACTCATGGTTACCTAAGAAAGTGTTGTCTATGTGGCCAAATCAAATAAAAAAGAGGAAACATCTTTTTTTTGCCAATCATGTTTTGCTTATGAGATGTGAATTGCTTATAAGCTGTATTTTAAATGGCACAAAGTCTTCAAAGGGCCTAGTTAATAAAAGCTTTACCTAGCAATGACCGATAGGATTTCAAATGTACATACGCTCACCTTTCCTAGTTTAGAATTAATATATGAATTTTCTCAGTCAGGCAGGCAAAGTGGGGAAATGAGCCTTCAAAGTCTTTTAATTCTGACTACGAGGCTCTCTAAGGTAGTTGCCTGAGTAAAATACCTAAATGATGAATACCACAGGTGTCCCCACAGACCTGTGTATTCTTCAAATTGTAATTAAAGCATGGAAAGAGAATCTATCTTTAAAACAAACAAAATTAGCTTCAATGACCGGAACAGCTGGGATACAACTGGACGAATTATAGGGAAGGAATTACTGGTATTACAAAAGTGAGAATAGCAGAAGTGGCAAGCTAATACAGGAGCATCTTTGAGACTCCCTCTTGGTACTTACCTGGGGTCCTTCTGAATGCTGTCTATTGATGGGGATCTTGTGGTGCCATCATCAGTTGGCCCTGCATGCTGAATCCTGTTGTAATTGCACTCTTGTACTCGGTATTGTATTGGCCTGTAGGGCTCAGCATAGGTAGCTGTTGTGTTGAGAGCATAATTATTTCTTTGGTATGTGAGAGTACTTCGTTGGCTGGATGTCCTTTGTAGATTTCCAACACCTACCATGAAGTGAACATTTTGAGAAAGATTAGTGTGTCCTCCAAAGTCACACTTTTAAAAAGTACATTTTTTTTTTAGTTTTAAGAAAGATTATAATCTTTGACAATTATATAAACTGTTTCCTTTTAGAGTTCATAAATCTAATCTAGTTCACAAGTGCTAAAAAAGGTACTTAGGTTTTTAGTGTAAACATAATATATCAGTTTCATTAGCAGGAAAGAGCAAAAATGAAACTATAAATCTGCTCGTATGATAGGTCATAATATATTTATTAAGATTCAGTAGCTTAAAACTCCAAGAAAAATATAAGATATTAATCTTATAATAAATAAGCAATGGCATAGTTTCCTAATTTTATGATAGTGATAAAAACGTCTTTATTCAGACTAAATAATTATAGCCATCAAATTTTTAAACATTTAACGTGTAGAACTTACTTCCTTTGACATATACTTTGTTTCTATACCCATGGATCTTGGTAACACTGGAAAATCTACTTCAAAAGAAAGATCAGTTTTGTTCTATGGCTTCTTCTGGAAATTATCTACTGTCAACTGTATTTAACACTTCTATCCTAATTATCACTGCAGTTATCTTTCCAGTGGTTGTATTCATAGTCTTTCTGCAACTAAAAAGATTATACATTACCTTTTCTTACAGAAACTTGTACTATAGAATATTAAAACAAATGAGTATCTCTTCACTAACATCTATTAAAAATTGGTGCATTCCTTTCTCTCTTTCTCTCTGCCTCTTTCTCTCTCAAATAAATTTAAAAAGATTGGTACATTCTATTAAAAGGGAAATTCCTCAGTGGACCAAACTGTTAATTTCCCATAAATAACCAATTAAAAATTCTCTGGTGGTGCACTGGGAGATATACCTCCTTGAGGTATGTGTTTGAGGGGTTAGCATGGAATAGCAATAAATCTAAGATTTTATTCTTTTGAGAATAAAAGGTGCCTCTTGAGACTGAGAGCAGCCCTATAATGGCACCTGCCAGTGCATACCACCATGGGCTACAGCTTCTGATTTATCAGATCCTGTGGTGTGAAAAACCTATGAGGGTTGGAGTGCAAAGCTGTGATGGCCCAGCCCCTTGTTTTGATACAAGTACTGCATTCAGTCCTGGTTTGATGCTACAGGGATATCTCTGGCACAATCTGCACATAAGTAGCCAGAGGAAGTCTCAACACCTAAAAAAAGAGTACTGCCAAATACACTTGGGCTCCATATGTGCTAAATCAAAGACAAGTCAGTCAATCATACGGATTCTCTTAATAACTTGGTTCAGGCAACAAAAATTAGAAAGAAATGCTTCAGCCAACGTTTTCCTTTTGCTATCTGCTATACCCCTAGCCTAAGGAGACCCGGATTTACAGCTCCACAAACTTGTTCCTAAATCAACAGCAGTCACTAACTTCATTGATTAGATCACACTAAGGTAAAAATGTATTACCCATAAATATGTGCTAAATGAACCTCTGTTTTATTGTTTATTGATTAGCTGTCGGAGCTGCTTATCTGACAAGTAAATGGGCAACATGATTTCCTTCTAATGGGGAGCCCAATCTCAATAAAATCCTTCTACTGCTGGGCCAGGGAAATCAAGAAAGCAGCAAACAGAGCCTACCTGAGCCTGTGCGATATAGTGCTGTCTGGGATCCCTGGAGCTCCACGGTTCCATGGTTTGGGCTGCGGTACACGGGGCTGTAATAGGTCCTCCCTTCGTATATAGGAGTGATGTGCAAGTCAGGAGACACAGTTGAACGAAGGTCTTGCCCAAGCTGACTGTGCTGACTGGCGTAGGAACTCCGTAGGCCTAAAGGCAGGAACATGGCATCAGTAAGAACTGAGAGTCATGATGAAGCTAAAAGTTAAAGCCCCAACCAACAGGGTTAAGTGTTGAGCCTACACACCCAGACTAATTATGTTTTATAAGTAGGTGTGTCAGGTAGCAAAAGGCCTCCATATACTGCACATTTAAAAAAATTTTCTTGGCAGCAAAAGAAAAACAAATTTTTAAATGGTTTGATTTGCTGAAATTCATTCCTCAAATGTAGGCTATTTTATTGTGGTAACCAAATAGAGGATGCTCCCCTTCTATTATATGATTAGCATTAAAAAGATGACACAAGCTGGGTGTGGTGGAGCATGCCTTTAATCCCAGGGTTTGGGAGGCAGAGGTAGGAGGATCCCTGTGAGTTTGAGGCAACCCTAAGACTATGTAGTGAATTCCAGATCAGTCTGAGCTAGATTGAGACCCTACCTTGAAAAACCAAGGGAAAAAAAAGATGACACACACTTGGTGTTGCATAATGACATGCTAATCAAGGATGGACTGCATATACCACAATGCTCCCATGATAGTGACGTCATAGACATCTTATTGTCTGTAAAAATACTCTATGATATCTGCACAAAAACAAAATACATTGATGGATCTCTCAGAGCATATGCTGGTGTCAAGTGAGCCATGGCTGCACCAACAGTGGTTCTGGCCCCTCTTCTGTTGCCCCGCAGACCTGCCTCGTCTCACTTGTAAGTAGGGCTCACCAAGTCTTGCACCTCCAAATACCAGTGCTTGAGACTTTGCTTATTCAGTATGCTTATCAGCAAAGGTTGATGATGAAGAACTGTTTGAAATATTTCTATTAATTTACATTTGTTTCATAGAAAAATACTAGAAACAATGTTATAAATCTTAAATATTATCAGAAAAATTACTAATAATAGTTATTATTTTACTATAGTGTTACTAGATTTTTCCTTCCATTAAAAAAAAACAAAGAAACAATACTCGAACTGTTGTTTATACATAAACCCACATACCAGATTCTTGTTTACCCTTTTTCTAAAGTAAAAATACAAAGTTAATAGTTCATTAACATTACATAATTTAAAATATTGATTCAAACTGCTGAATAAAATTTACACATGGGATTCATGATAAAAGGGAGATGTGAAATAAGACATTTTATTTTTTTAAAAAGACAATGAGTATATCTTATATAATGACGCTCAGAAGTTTGTGATTTGACACTGTTATTAACTGAAACAGAATATCAACAAGCATGGGAAGGTGCAAACATCTGAAGTCAGTCATCAGATATTTGCTCTTAAAAAGATTGAAAACAACACCATAACTAATTATAAAAAGGTAAGATTGTCCCCATCCTTTTAGTTCAGTTAATCAAATCACAACCAAAAACAAATGGGCCTGAATATAAGTGACAATTATACAGTGTTTAGTGAGGAGTGGCAAGACAATTATTAAGTATTTCAAGCTTCTAAAGTGAATGATTATTGCCTACTCTAGAAGCTACCAGAAATGGGAAGAAACAAAATGAATCAATGTGGGCCTCAGTACTGTTTCTCACTTGCTAAAATGAAAAGCACAGGTTCATACAATCTTTCAACTGGGCTATCAGCTAGCCAAGCCTGCTCATTTCAAAACTGAGAGCCCAAAGGGAAATGTGATTTGTTCCCATTAGAGAGCTAGTTCCTGGAAGGGCTGGAGGAAACCACAGGTCAGAGTTCTGTCATTATATGTCTAACAATGGATATAGCCAGGCCTTAAGAACTAAAACCATGAACTCCACAGTACCTTCCACAAATATCAGGATAAAGACTGAGGCTAGTCTTCCATGGAAGGGCTCAGGGAATCTCTAATTCTTAAGCTCTGAAGATGACATTATTGTCATTGTAAACTCTCTCTGGGGGTGCAAGTTTTCATTTACTGATCTGGAATGATCTGATGGGATTCTCCATTAGAATCCATGTAAGGTGAAAACTGTTGCAAACATTCCATGGGAGGGGGAGCAAACTGAGCTCTTTACCACTTAAAAATATAAGACACAGTCTGCAGATATTCTTGCATTAGAGGATGATTAGTATATTGAAATTATAATGTGACAGGATGTTATGAAAAATAAAAGGCTAGAACTGTAGAAACAGCACTTTCTCTTTTAAATTTTTTGTTTATTTTTATTTATTTGAGAGCGACAGAGACACAGAGAGAGAATGGCGTGCCAGGGCCTCCAGCCATTGAAAATGAACTCCAGATGCATGCGCCCCCTTGTGCATCTGGCTAATGTGGGTCCTGGGGAATCGAGCCTCCAACAGGGGTCCTTAGGCTTCACAGGCAAGTGCTTAACCACTAAGCCATCTCTCCAGCCCAGCACTTTCTTGATAGTAAAATCATTCTGAGTAAAATGACTGAGTATTATTGTCATTTCAGGTTCCTGTCTTTACACACCCTCAGTTCTGCACATAAGCATTTACAAAGTTACACACCAACTCTGGATTGAGCAAAGTAAGTATGTATAGTTAACCCTCATGATGTAGCATTACTGAAATTGGGACATAATTATATTCTACAATTTGCTTTAGAAATAATTTTCCAGAAGCATTTCCACAGATTAACTTTTAATAACACTACTTCTCTCTCTAAATAAATGAAAGCACAGATAATCCACAATATCATTCAATCAATCAAAAATTCCTCTTTGCATTCCCACAAATACATACTAGTTTACCTATTATGGTGATGCATTCTATGTAATTCAAAACTTTCATATTTAGAACATTAAAAATAAACAGATATATCTTCTGAACATCAATTCTTTCCTCAAAAATTTTCCAGACATGATAAAATTATACTGAAATGAGCCAAATTTAAGGCCATATATATTTTTCTATGGCAGGAAGCAAGGTTATACACATATTGTATCATCATGTAAATTACAATGAACAAATATTAAAGTTTCTGAGTTTATTAAAAAATAGTGCTCTAGGTGTATCAATAGCAAGTTATTAATTTCTTTGAAATCAATAAATGATTCCAAATAACCCAGGCATGGTGGCGCATACATTTAATTCCAGCACTCAGGAGGCAGAGGTAGGAGGATCGCTGTGAGTTTAAGGGTAGCCTGAGACAAGATAGTGACTTCCAGTTCAGCCTAAGCTACAGTGAGACCCTACCTTGAAACACACACACACACACACACACACGAATTATATGATTTTTTTCTTTGTTTAAAAGATAAAATTTAATCACTACCTGCAATGAAAAATGACATTTTTAGATATGAGTCCCCTTAGTGTTAAGAATGGAGTCCTGGCTTCTTTTCCTGGGTCTCTATATCCTATCCTAGAATCTGGGATTTCTGCATAGTTGTTCTGTATAAGCTCAGTGGGACGACAGAAACTTTTAGAACTATTTATTTTTCAAGCTTCCCACAGCAGGGCGCATTTCATAAATGCTTTCTACATGGCTTTGTTGCTCACATTCAGAAAATATCTAAGCCAACTACATTCCTCTGAGAACAGAATTTTTTAAAAAGAGGCAATTTTACAACTAGAATTTTTTGAGCTCAAATTCAGGTTCAATATAAATTGTTCATGAGAAAATGTTAAACTATAAAAATCTTGCTGGGTGTGGAGGAACACAGCTTTAATCCAAGCATTTATATTGGAGGCAGAGGTGAGAGGACTGTTGTGAGTTCAAAGATAGCCTGGGACTACAGAATGAGTTCTAGATAAGCCTAGGCTGGAATGAGACCTTCCCTTGAAAACAGCATCAACAAAAATTAAATAAATTATAGAAATTTCTAAAAAGGTCTCACATTTCCTAGAAGCTACAGGAAAAACAGTATTAATTTTGAGGCTGGAGATATGACTTGGTGGGTAAATTGCTTGTTATGCAAGTCTGGTGACCCAAGTTTGGATCCCTGGGACCCATGCAAAACTGGAGACTACCACAAGTGTCTGTAATCCCAGTGCATCTATGGAAGGAAGGGGTGGTGTTGGAGACAAGGGAATCCTGAAGCTTGTGGGTCAGCTAGGGGAACACATCAATGGTAAGAGAAAGCCTGCCTCAAACAAGGCGGAAAATGAGACCCAATACTTGGAGGTGCCCTCTAACCTCCATGTGCAAGTCATGGCACATGTGTATCTGCACTCACACACCAGACATATATATGAACACAATAAAAAACATTAATTTTATCATACAAAACTAATTAGAATATTTAATAAACCTAAAAGAGTATCTGAGAAGTGGATTATAAGGACTTAATTTATTCCAGTATAAAAATGCCTTCATATATTAAAAAAGATGCGACCTGAACCTGTGGTCTTAAGATAAAATTGCTGATAAACAAGTGAATTCTTCAGTCTCAGTTATTACCTAATAAAGGCTTTTTTTTTGGGAGAGAGAGAGAGAGGAAGAGGGAGAGGGAGAGGGAGAGGGAGAATTGGCGTGCCAGGGCCCCAGCCACTGCAATCGAACGCCAAAGCTTGCACTACCTAGTGGGCATGTGTGACCTTGTGCTTGCCTCACCTTTGTGCATCTGGCTTACTTGGGATCTGGAGAGTAGAACATGGGTCCTTAGGCTTCACAGGCAAGTGCCTTAACTACTATGCCATCTCTCCAGCACAAAACTGTTTTGAATAATGAGGTCCAGATGCTTACTAAGCAGACTGGCAAAGATGGGAAACCTGGACCATATGCAATACCAGTGAAAGTGAAGGTAGTTAGGTACACACAAATTACAGGTGAACATACAAGGGCATACAGCCATTTTGGAGGGCAAGGTGAAAATAAGCACATATTTTAATGTAGAAATTCTACTTTAAGAAGTCCACACCACAGCCAATACAATGCTTATATAGAAGAATGTTATTTCATTGCCTCTAGCAGCCAAAAATGACAAAGGATCTAAGTGCCTATTAGTGGCAGAAATGATAAAAATAAATCATGAATTTAACACATGGATAAAAAGGAGTTCTATGTATCTTTGAAGAAAAAGTGTAAGCTCTCAGACACAGGAATTAAAAAGAACAAGGCATAGAAGATATATAGAACAGAATCTCATCAGGGTAGAAAACCCACCCCACAGTGTATGCATATGCTCCTGTATGTCAGCATCCGGTGAGACACAAACTGGTTCAAGAGGCAGGACAAGGGGAGCTAGGGATTCATGTTCCTCATCTCAGAGCTTCCTGTATAGTTGTCATTTTCGCCATCCTGTGCACACTTCTTTTTTTTCAATAATGCTTAGGGCCTTGCACATGGCTATCACCAAGCTATATTACATCTTTAGCCCTGTATACACTCCTTTAAAGACAAATTTCCTTTTTACTAAAAAGAATACAGACTTAGCCAGGTGTGGTGGTAGATTCCTTTAATCCCAATACTTGGGAGGCAAAGGTAAGAGGATCGCTGTGAGTTTGAGCCCAGCCTGAGAATACAGAGTGAGTTCCAGGTCAGCCTGGGCTAGAGTGAGACCTTAATTTAATCTAAATGGCATTTAAAGGGAATTCCTAAAAACTCAATGCATTTGCCATTGGGATGCCAAAATCAAGTAAAACAGCAAGGAGTGAGATTCATATTTTAGTCCTTAGTACTAAAGCATTCTAAAGAAAATTTTAAATAGGTAATCTGGTACCACATTTTAATAACTTGAAGACCGGACAGGTTACCTAAAATCTTTCATTAGAACAAACTATCAAAAATGGCACAGAATTCTAAACAATTATTCTAAAATGCCACATAAATATACACACATATGTACACTATTTTCAAAGAAAAAAATCTATTTACAAGAGTTCTGCAGAGGTCAATGTATATAATTATAACACACATGAAAGGATTAGAGCCTAAAATTGACCTGAAGTTTTTAGTGTCAATTTTCAGAGGAAACCATGAGCCCTCTCCCGATTCTTAGCATTTCAGTTACAGACTGGCCCCCTGGGCTTTCTATAGCACTCTCAGCTCTACTCACCCGTCAGGCTGTCTGGCCGAGGTGGAACCATCCTCTCATAAATGTCATACTGCTGCTGTCCAAACTGCTCCATGTCATGAACAGTCCTTTGCAGTGAAGGTCCCAGATGCTGTGGTACAGCAGTCATCCCTGAGCGTTTAGGGGATGACGACCCCACCTGGCCTTGTGATGGGGAAGCTACTCGAGTCTGGGCATCTGTCAGGGTCAGTGGAGACCCTACCCTGGTGGTGGTTTGGTACTGAGGGGCTGGTCCGTTGGGATTGCAGGTCTGTCGGGTGTGCACTGACCCAATCCGCCGCACAGCTGTGGGGGAGGCGGGTCTCTGTGAGTATGGAGAGGCTGCCCGCTGAGCAGGTAACGTGGTGGACGAGTATGCACTGGGGTTCAGAGGTAGGGAGTCGGTCACTGATGGAGAGCCAAATCCACTACCCAGAGAAGTTCTCAGTGACCCCCTTGAAGGAGACACGCCTGTGCTGACAACATAAGAAGGAGACTGTGCTCTAGATGGAACTGAACTAACTCTTCTCATGGCCCGATTGGCTACTGATGGCTGATGAGAGGGGGAGAAAAGAGAACGGTTTATCCAGGGTTTTGTATCCATTGTCATTTCAGAAAAAAACCAAAAATGCACATAGTCCACACAAGAATGTGAATTCCCTACTTCAGGCATCCGAGCTTCACTTCTGTATGCTTTAGAACTAAATCTTAATTTTTCTACATTGTGCTTTTCCTCTACCTTTTTTTGATTACTTAATCTGAAAATTAAAATCAGCCAATAAAAAGAAATTTGAAGACATTTACTATTCTTTTTTGTTTTTTACAATTTTATCCGTTTGCTTATCTATTTTTCTCAACACATAAAATATTCCAAGTAATACTATAAAGAACTCACCACGTAAAACGCCACTGGAGTGGTGCACTTATATCATTCCCTACAAGCCAAACCTTGACCAAGGTAATGTGTTTTTGCAAAATGTGAAAGTTTTTTAATCTCTTTGTCTAAATGTAACTAGGAGTATTGATAAATGACCAGTCTTTGTGGGTCAGCTCCATTAAGGAGAGGTAAGTATTCTTTTAGTGTGGAGCACATGAGTGTCTCAACAGAGCCTGGATCCAGATCTCTAAGTTCAGTTTGAGGAACAGGCGAGCCACACAGGTACCATAATCAAATTTGTTTATTCTTTAGCTCAACTTTCTTATGAGCTCCTCTGATGAATGAGTTCTTAGCTTCAGCTGGAGGGGTTAGAGATAGATGTAAGAGAGGTACCCTGAAATCTGTTGAGAAGAAGGAATGTTTAAGTCTGTTGGATTTTTGACCTAAGCTAGCTAGAAAAGACCAGAATGGAAAATAAACATTTCTACCTGGAATATTTTATGAATCTGCAGCCTTCTACAAACACAAGTATCAGTACCTTTCTTGATGGTGTGCAACAATGAAGAAGTTGGACTGGAGAAGTGGCTGAGGGGAGCAGGCATGGGAAAACAGAAGGCCGAGAAATGCAAACAGACCTTAGGGCTCCAAATGACAGGCCCTGCTCAGATATCTCCTGTGTAGTTGTTACAGTCCAGTTAGCATCCACCTGCACCCACTTTTAGTTATGGTGATAAGGTAGGGAAGAGGTGTGGACTTTGTGCAGCCTTGCATGTCATAAGAGGTCTACTTTGACGGCAGGTGTCATAAGCAACCTTGCTGGCAGAAACAGCTGTATTGAGATCTCAAGTGTGCTTAAGTTCAATAATTTTGGGATGGTGATGGTGGATATGAAGGGATGCGGGGAGGGAAGAGAATGATAAATAAACAATAAGGCACTAAGACATGGCTTTAAAACTAGCGCATGCAGCCTAGATGGCTAGAAATCATGATGTTAAGACTACAGGCAAATTAAGTCATAGAGAGACAGACTTTGTTTCAGCTTTTGGAACAAAATCAACTTAATGTAAGATTTTTTTTTTTTTCTTAAGAGCAATGATTACTACTAAGGGAAAAGTATTTCTACAGTTAAGGCAATGACTGTAGAAAAGTGAGACTTCAGACCTGCTGGTATAGAAATACAGAAATGCTGTGGCATTTAGACTCCACATCCTTGATCTTTTCCAAAAGAGTACACAACAATTTCAGGACTGAGAGGACAGCCGAAAGTAGTTGGCTACAAAAAGATTTCGATTCCCCCTTTCTGCTTGAAAGTTGTGGGTTTAATATTTTACCAAAATCAATGAGCAAAAGTGCCAATGTTGTATTATTACTTCTCCTTTGGCACTGGGAACCCTGGCCCTCTGCTGTAGGTACTTCTTGGGCTGCATTACGATGAAGACAGTATATGCCTAATTTCTCTAATCATTGTACTATTTTTCAGCAAAGGAAGGATCTCTGGGGCACTGGGACAGACAGCTAGCCTCACTGGCTACTGTTACACAGGACTGTTCTTCATCTTGAAATACCCTGGTGGAATGATGTGAATTAAGCAGCAATGAGGAAGGAAAGAGTTTTTATTACTACACATGTAACATTCTAATTCTGCCTATCAAGAGAGGCCTAATGTAACAGAATGGGAATGCTTCTGTACAATTACTCTCTATAAGGTTATCAATACTCTAGTAAAAGAAAAGAAATAGGCTTTCAGTGACCAATTTTTGTGATGAAGGTAAAATCTTTTGGCTAGAATGGACTAAATCCTATCTTCTGAAGGTGTGGGAACGGTGCTCTGTCCTCCAGAACTTTGGCTCCAGGGTTTTAGGAACTCATCATCCCTCAGGAACTACAACAATCTATGCAGTCTCATGTCTAAATTTTTTCCTAAAGAATTATTATATTGGGTCTAGGATTTGATCAAGATTCATTATTAGGAGTGAATTAATGGAAGCAAACATATTTTTTTTATTTTTTTTTTAAATTTTTGTTTATTTATTTATTTACGAGAAACAGACAGAGAGAGAAAGAGGCACAGAGAGAGAGAGAGAGAGAGAGAGAGAGAGAGAATGGGTGCGCCAGGGCCTCCAGCCACTGCAAATGAACTCCAGATGCATGCACCCCCTTGTGCATCTGGCTAACGTGGGTCCTGGGAAGTCAAGCCTTGAACCGGGGTCCTTAGGCTTCACAGGCAAGCGCTTAACCGCTAAGCCATCTCTCCAGCCCAGCAAACATATTTTTAAGCTTTATGCTTAAAATCTCTTTACAACTGTACCTCATATAATATGAGTTTTTGCTATGTTATTTCACATATTCAAAATTGTACATATTGGCTTTAGTTTTAATAAGGAATACCTATAACAGTTATTCAACCAACAGGATATTCCTTTATAATGATAGTAATGTGCCTGGCTTACCTGAACCAGTGTTTGACCTTCAGCTCTTGAATTCCTCACCAAATGGTTAGTTGTTGATCCTATGAATGAATGCTGTTGTCTATTGTCTGCCTTGCTCACGTTCTGGTTGTTGTGGAAACTCCCTGCTTCCTGGTATCCACTGTCAGAATAAGAATTCATTTGTGTTGAACTTCTGGAGTTACCCAATGATCCTGCAAGAAGGAAACCAATAGGGAATAGACCTTTATTACATACGTCGGATGTTCATTTTCAAATTGAAAATATTAAAAGAAATTCTAATATTTAAAATCTAATACAACAGACCCTCACTTTCATGGAGAGATGTCTGTTCTGGTGAATACAGAGTCCCTTGTTCTGGCTCTGTCCTGATGAGATAGTTGTTGGGATGGACAGCGTCAGAAACTCTAGGTTTGCTTACACCAGTATTTGGCACATCTGTAAGAAGATAAATTTAGAGTTAAATCTAATGACAACATTACACAATACCTTGTTAAATAAGGTTCAGATATCTGACAGCATCTTTAAGCAATTATTTTCTTTCTTTATTTATTTGAGAGAGAGAGAGAGAGAGAGAGAGAGAGAGAACGAAAGTAAGTAGGCATGCCAGGGCCTCTAGCCACTGCAAAGAAACTCCAGATGCATGTGCCACCTTGTACATTTGGCTTATGTGAGTACTGGGGAATCGAACTTGGGTCCTTAGGCTTCACAGCAAGTGCCTTAACCACTAAGCCATCTCTTCATGGTTGTATTTTTACCTTAAATCACACAGCTATTTTAATTCTTACCCATGTGAGTATGTTTTCTTTATCTAGTTTATTATTGTATTTTGCTCAATTTCATAAAAAGTATTTGTTCTGATCATAAGCCCCAAATTAACTTAATCATTATATTAAGTCAAAATCTGAAAACTTCTTGGAAAACTCATTTCTTAGCAACATTTGCAGAAAACATAAGTATTAAGATAAGAAGGTCCTCCAAATTCCAAATGTTTAAAATGAAGACATATAGTACTGATGATGCTGAACTTGGTGATGAAATCTCTGGGGGTAAAATAGGCACCCACAATCAAAGGAACACTACAAAGTTTCAGAGATGTAAATAATACAAACTTAAGCTTTCCGCCCATCTGCTTATTTACCCCTTTGTCTTTTCCAGATGAACACAGCAAGTCTAACCTGATCATCTTTCCCTGAGCCAAACCTGTCTCTCCCATTATTTTGTTTTATTTTCAATTATACCATTTGCCATCTTGAACTTGAAAAGCAACAATAGCCAAACCCAATTTATCTGCTTTTCCATTCCAACATCTGTTTTGCGGCTCTAAATTTAGGTGGCATCATTCATGCTGTCTTTTCCTGGCTACATCCAAATATCCACATCCAAAGCCTACATTTCGTCATGTTCTGAATATTTTAACTGTAGCTCTGCCTTCACTCAGACTTAACCTTCCTAGGGCTGATTTTCTCAGGAATGCTGCCTCAATTTTACATCCAAAATTTAGCTAATTTGCCAACACGTTCAAAATACAACTGTAAAGACTTCGATGTCATTAGGCTTTCTTTCCTATGGTTCTATAAAATGCCAGTCTAGGAATGCAGCCATGAGAAAAGGTATCTTTTTTTCTTTTTTTGGGGGGGGGGGAGGGGAGTCTGGGGAAAAGGGATGTTGAAAAAATTTCCTAGCAGGAATAACTTCTAAGCAGTATCCACTTGTCAGAAGGAGCCAACTATTCCCTTTGGTATAACACATATCATTATCTCTGACTATTAGACTATAAACTAAAGGAAGGCAGACTTTTGTCTAGGACAATGCACTAAACTCAGCAGGTGCTCAGGCAATATTTGGTGAGCACACATATTCCCACTACCAGTAGCAGCTGTCCGCTGTCCTTTATTGGTTACTTATTAATATACAGCACTTTATTATTTATATATTTATTTGAGAGGAAGAGAATGGGCATATCAAGGCCTGTGGCCACTGCAAATGACCTCTAGATGCATGTGCCACCTTGTACATCTGGCTTACGTGGGTATTGGGGAATTGAACCTGAATTATTAGGCTTTGCAGGCAAGTGCCGTAGCTGTTAAGTTCTCTCTTCAGCCCAGTACTATTTGTATTGCATGAAATAAAACTTGGCTATGTAAAGCAAAGTAAAACTTTTAAACCCTGCTGGTCAAGCTGGATGTGGTTAAAAGAGAACTGGGAGATCCACTGCATTCTAAACCTTTAACTTGATGTCAAATTCAAGCTACAGTTTTGTTTCCTAGACTGTGGGATGAGATGCTGACATTCTTCACATGGGTTTCCACCAACCTGCCTCCCTGTATCATTTGACAACACTCTTCTGTGGTGTACAGCTTTGTGACGGTTCTGAATTCTCAATGGAAATTTCAGTTTGTGTGCAGTTTCTCTGGTACAGGCTGAAACACGATCTGAAACACCCCTAGCTGCTAATATTAGAAAGTGACCTATTTCATCTGTAAATTTATTGTGACTTTCCTGATATCTACATGTTCTTTTACAGCAATGCTTGAAGAAATTTTGCTAAGGATCAGGTAAAATACACTGCACATGCTAGGCTACAAGAGCTCTGGGCACTGGAATGGCTGAAGTAGCTGCACAGAAGCTACTGCTCCCAGGAAAGAACAATGGAAAGCAAAGGGAAGCAGCAACAAGTTACTGATGGAGCCGGTGAGTCTAGGATTTCACAAACACGGAAACAGGCCCCATCTTTAAAAGAAAATGACTCTCAAATACTGCTTAGTTTTAGTGTAGTGGGGAATGACCTCAGGACTCCTGCACATGCAGGCTAAGGACTCTATCACTGGGCTACATACATCCCTAGCACTAGTCTTAGTTTTAATACAAAGAAAATCTGGAAAACCAATATATCAAGAGAGTAGGGTTAGAAATACCAGGTGACAAGCAGTGTCAGCAAGAGAAAAACTATGACCCCTGAAAGCCCCAAAACACTGGAAGTGTGTACATGCTTTCCTTAGAAAACAATCTCCCAGCTATTTGGTTATTGGACAGAAAAGAACCTGGAAAACCTGTGTCTGAGCAACTGTGTATTTTCAACCAATGGGATATTTTCTCAAAACCACGTGACAAGCAATTATACTCACTTAACTCCTGTTTAAAAGGAACTATGTAAAAATAAGTAAAGAGTGAGTCTTTTTAAAAATTAAATTAAATTTTTGAGAGAAAGAGAGACAGAGAATGGGTCCACCAGGGCCTTCAGCCACTGTATGCAAACTCCAGACACATGCGCCACCTTGTGTACCTGGCTTATGTGGGCTCTGGGGAATCAAACCTGGGTTCTTTGGCTTTGCAGGCAAGCACCTTAACCATGAAGCCATCTCTACAGCCTGAGATTTTTTTTAAAATTCAATACTGATCACAGTAATTAAAAAAATACAACTGGGATCATATCCCCCTAAAAGCAATATAGCTATGTATCCTTTAAGTGCTATAACCTGACTTTGCTTCAAATTATAGGAACCAAAATAAAGAAGAGGACCCTGCCAAGGTGATGATTAGTTCACTAAAAGACCATATCCTATAGTTGAAATTTGATTTGAAGATTTAAGTAACTGGGTTTAGAGAAGAAGGTTTTGTACCCTATCTTTAAGAAAACAGACAAGATAGAGTTGTACCAAGTTAGTAAGATTTATTTAATATGAACATATGAAAATCAACCACCTTTGTAGTACATATGAGGACTAAAGCCATTTTGCTATTTGGATTTAATGTGTGCATAGCATGCACGTGTGTGTGTGTGTGTGTGTGTGTGTGTAGATGTTTGCACCTCAGAGGCCAGAGAACAGTGACTAGGTGATCTCCTCTATTGCTTGTCTGTATTTCCTTGAGGGGGATCCTCTCCCTCAACCTGGAGCTGCCATTTTCCACTAACAAGCAATTCTCTGGTCTCCCCCACACCAGCAGGACTGGGGTTACAGACCTGTGTGGCCACACCAGATTTTTCGGTGGGTGCTGGGAAAAATCAAGCTTGAGCAGTCTCGGACTTTCATGCTTGAGCAGCAAGCGCTCTAACTCTGTGCCATCTGCCCAGCCTCATCTTTCTATTTCTGTGAAGTCCAACAATAATAAATGTCTGTTAATACACTAAGGTCTGAAAACTTCTGAATCATTCAAAGAAATATGGTTTCCAATAACTTTTAGTATTTACTTACTTTGCTCCTTTGAATACTTATTAATTCATGTATATGAATGTATGTATGTATACACACCCACCATCTCAAACAGCACCCCATTTCCTAATTACTTGGTAAAATACATGTGATTATAGAATTGGTAATGGTTGTATTTTCAGTTACATATTACATATAAAATCTTACTTCAAGCTGGGTGTGATGGCGCCTGCCTTTAATCCCAGCACTCAGGAGGCAGAGGTAGGAGGATCGCTGTGAGTTCGAGGCCACCCTGAGACTACATACTGAATTCCAGGTCAGCCTGGGCTAGAGTGAGACCCTACCTTGAAAAACAAAACAAAACAAATCTTACTTCAAGATGTCTTTTAAAGTACCTGCTTTATGGAATGGAAATTCATCTGAGAAAGCAGACACATGAAGTGTAAGATTAACCATTTCATGACTGATGCCATAATCTGTAATTAAGTAGTTGGCACACTGTACTTTTGTTTTGTCAAAACAAGAAATCAGAAAATATTTAATACGTAAAAAGTGAAAAACAGCATGTGAATGCTACTTCTTTAATTTGCATACCGAAGAACATGGTACTTTAAGAAGAAAAAAAATCACAAAGGTGTTTTCTCAAACACCAAAAATGTACTATGGGCTATTTTCAAACATCAACTCGCATCTTTCATGAAAATGTATATCTAAAAATACAGTGCTTAAAGAACACTCCCCAAGGTACAATGAAACCTCCATCTGTGTGGAACACTGGAAGATTATTTCAAGCATGGTCCTTGCCTTTGTATTCCATCTGAATGTTCTAATGCTTTTTCAAGATGATTAATTAGAAAGAGTAAGTTTTATCTGTGAAAAATAATAGTGGGTAAAGGGCAATATTGCTGTAGGGCTATGAAAATCTGTACATAGTAAAGGATGAAATACAAGGATTATCTTTTTTGTGATGTACATTTCCAAATATACAACTGTGCATAAAAATAGATTTAGAGAAAAGTCTTCAGTGAAGAATTTGAAATTATTAAGATGGCTGTGCTTTGTTAAGCTACGTGTCATGCTGTTATCTTGTAGGAAACAAGGGAGGTCTGTACTGTGTAAATCACCATGGAAACAGGGACCTGGAGATCAGTAAAGCGATTTTTAGAATGTACAACTCTGTAACTAGTCTTTCACAGTCCAGTATGATATAACCTCATGCTGGGTTCTCCCTGTTTGTACCTGTTCTGAGTTGCTATGCTGTTTAGGATTTGCCCTTATGGAAAGACACGGAGGTGGGGGTCTTAGCTGAGCTCTTGCACCAGCTCATAATGTAAAGGCAGAGTAACAGTCTCTTTGACAGTTCCTTACAACTCTTTGGCCTGTGTATTAAGGTTGGGCTGTCATACCCAGGAAGCAACATTTCAAGAAAACATACTGCTTGACCATAAGGCTCTCAGGTCCTAGTGTGAGAGCTTACCTCAGCTTCAAAAGGAAATCTTTGCCCAGGCCTCTTAAGGCTCAGAAATAAAGCTCTGGGGTAAACTCTGAGAGGAGGCCTGGGCCTGGTATAAAAATGGTTTCTTTTCTTCAGTACTTTGTGATACATGAGATGTGTGTCAGTAATGTAGTACAGAGGGACTGAGGGCATCTGGAAACATGAAACACAGAAATGCTCTTTGAGAATAGGACAGAAGGGTGTTGACAGATATTTTAAGAATATTAAGGATACTTAGAGTCTGTTAAGGCAAATATAAATTATATATATATATATATATATATATATATATGTATATGTGTGTGTGTGTGTATATATATATATATATATATATATATATATATATATATATATACTTTTAGAGTTGGACTTTTAATGCAAGTAAAGGGAAAGACCATAGTTAATTAAAATTATCTTTAGTCTGGTTCTCAAGTTCTAACGAATATTTGAATTATCTTTTAAATGTTGATTGTGGTGGTTTGATTCAGATGTCCCCCATAAACTTAGGTGTTCTGAATGCTCGGTTCCCAGATGATGGAGATTTGGGAATTAACGTCTTCTGGAGGGAATGTATTGTTGGGGGCGGGCTGATGGGTGTTATAGCCAGTTTCCCCATGCCAGTGTTTGGCACACTCTCTTATTGCTATGGTCCACCTTATGTTGGCCAGGGGGTGATGGCCACCCTCTGCTCATGCCATCGTTTTCCCCTGCCATCATGGAGCTTCCCCCTTGAGCCTGTAAGCCAAAATAAACCTCTTTTTTTTTCCCACAAGCTGCTCTTAGTTGGGTGATTGCTACCAGCAATGCGAACCTGACTGCAACATTGATCATTTACTCATAATGTTATCTGGAAAGCCTTGAGAAACAGAAGAGCATCAGTGAAGCATCGCTTAGTTCACTTTATCTCTGCTCTGAAGATCACTCAGTGTGTGGTGAGGTTTACTATAAAAGCTTGCCTGTTGGCATTCAATTTTGTACTTTAGGCAAACTTTGCATCTGTATAAGCTGGTATAACAATGCTTTTATTTCTACAATAACAAATCTGAAATTTCTTTCAGTTTTTTAAAATAATTTTTAAGTACTTTTTTTATTGATAGAAAAAGTGTGTGTGTGTGGGAGGGGGGAGAGAGAGAGAGAGAGAGAGAGAGAGAGAGAGAGAGAGAAAGAATGGGCGCACCAGGGCCTCCAGACACTGCAAACGAACTCCAGATGCATGCGCCCTTTGTGGATCTGGCTAATGTAGGTCTTGAGGAGTTAAGCCTTAACTGCTAAGCCATGCCTCCAGCCCTCTTTCAGTCTTATACATCACTGGGAAAAAGGTCTTATTAGTAATCTAAAATTTAAGATTTCTAATCAAGAATATAAAACCATTAAAATAACTTCAGAAAAAATCCAGAATAGTGAATTTCATAAGGAACTATAGCAAAATGAATGTTTATTAAGTATTTTAGAATGACTACTAATTAAAGTATAGGTTTCATACTTGTGGTAAAATTTTATACTCATATAGAAAAACTAGAAAAAAACAACAAATTAAGATATATCAAGATAGATAATTTATAGACCATACAACAATTATTCAACATCAAGTATAAGACATAGACATAAGCTTCTTTCATATAAGAAAAATAGGAAAAAAAGTTAAGGAGCTAGGAAAAGATAAAGCATAACTATAATCCTAGCATTTAAAGATTTTTTTTTATTTTTCTTTATTTGAGAAGAGAGAACGAGCGCGAGAGAGGGGCAGACACACACAGACACACACACACACACACACACACACACAGAGAGAGAGAGAGAGAGAGAGAGAGAGAGAGAGAGTGAGTGTGAATGGGCACACCAGGCCCTCCAGTCATTGCAAACGAACTCCACATGCATGTGTCCACCTTGTGCATCTAGCTTACGAGGGTACTGGGGAATCGAACCAGGATTGATTCCTAAGCTTCTCAGGCAGGCACCTTAACCAGTAAGCCATCTCTCCAGCCCAATTCCAATCCTAGCATTTTTGAAGCTGAGGTAGGATGATCACTAATTTAAGGCCAGGCTGGAGTACACACCCCACCCCAATCACTCAAAAAAGGGAAGGGGGCTGGGCATGGTGGCGCACACCTTTAATCCCAGCACTCGGGAGGCAGAGGTAGGAGAATCACTGTGAGTTCGAGGCCACCCTGAGACTACATAGTGAATTCAAGGTCAGCCTGGGCCAGAGTGAAACCCTACCTTGAAAAAAAGAAAAGGTAAGGGATTCATCAAGATGTAAAAAGTCACTTATCTATGGGGAAACAGGCACTGCTAGTGGCCAAAAGTTACTAGGAAATACAGACAGATTTTTATTTCTTTTGGAGAATAAAAAAGTCACCAAGTATAGAAATGGGAATATTGATGATACAAGATATAAGATACTACAAATTTCTTTTGTTTAAAAGCAAAATCAGGCAGGCTTGGTGGTACATCTTAATACCAGCACTTGGGAGGTAAAGCTAGGAAGGTCAGAAATTCAAGGTCATCTTCAGCTACATAGAGAGTTCAAGACCAGCCTGGGGTATATGAGACTCTACCATAAACCAACCAACCAACCAACCAACCAACCAACAGGCTGTCTTAAACTACTCCACATGAACCTATAAAGGGTGAAATTCCCTATCAAAAGGAAATATATGCTTCTTTTGGAATAAAGCTTTTTATACTTGTCTTCTGATTCTCCAGCCTATGGATAAGCTTTATCAATATAAAATAAGGTGGGAATAACTGAGGCAAAAGAACAAAATGTGGAATTACAGATGGAAGTCTTTCTAGTATCCCAAAGAGACACTATAAACTGAGGAAATCTGAGGAAATAAGACCCTATACTGAGGGAGTGGTAGAGGAAAAAGGAATTTTCAGACCTGTCAATTTCTTCTGAATTTTAGTTAATAGAATATTTCACATATCACCAAAAGTATGAGGAAATTTAACATGGGTTGAAGGGTGGGTGTAATATAAAAACAACTGTTGCCCAAGTTCCCACCCAGACATTTCAGTTCAGTAGGGCTAAAATGTAACCTGAAAAATGGGATAAAAACAAAAACAAGGGGCTGGAAAGATAGCTCTTGCCTGCGAAGCGTAAGGACCCAGGTTTGTTTCTCTAGTACCCACATAAGCCAGATGTACAAGGTGGTACATGTGTTTGGAGTTCATCTGCAGTGGCTAGAGGCCCTGATGTGCCCATTCTCTTTTTATCAACCTCTCTCTATCTCAAATAAATAAATGGAAATTAAAAACAAAAACTCTCTTGAAGTGATTGAAATGCATAGCTATAATTGAGAACCTGCAGATTTAAGCATATATTGACAACTTCTAGTTGAATGAATTACTTCATTATGAACTGAAAATTTATGATTTTTCTAATTTTACTACTCTTCCAACACTTATCAACAGGAGTTTTTGTGGATATTTTATTTTATTTATTTATTTTAAAAATTTTTTGTTTACTTTTATTTATTTGAGAGTGACAGACGGAGAGAGAAAGATGCAGATAGAGAGAGAGAATGGGCGCGCCAGGGCCTCCAGCCGCTGCAAAGGAACTCCAGACGCGTGTGTCCCCTTGTGCATCTGGCTAACGTGGGTCCTGGGGAATCGAGCCTCGAACCGGGGTCCTTAGGCTTCACAGGCAAGCGCTTAACCGCTAAGCCATCTCTCCAGCCCATGTGGATATTTTAAATAACAATAACTATGGTTATTTAGTTACCTAGAAATATACTTGATTACCTAGTCATTCCAAGGACAGGTATTTCAATTCATTTTCTTATTGATTAGCTTTTAGAATAAAACTGTTCTCAATATTTCTGCACTTAAACACCTGGGGACAAAGAGAGTACAGATACCTGGTTCCTACCTGAAGCTTCTGAATTTACTTGTGTGGTGAAGCCTGAGCATCCAGAGAGGAACAGAAAAGCTCTACAGGTGATTCTAATGTGCAGAAAAGACCGAGACCCTCTGGAGTGAGGTGTGGAACCCTAATTACCTCCACTGGTGACAGATAAGGTTTTTTTTTTTTTAGGTAGGGTCTTCCTCTAGCCGAGGCTGACCTGTAATTTACCATGTAGTCTCAGGCTGGCCTCTAACTCACAGTGATCCTCTTACTCCTACTACTGCCTCCTGAGTGCTTGTGCAAACAAAGTGAGTAAGAGTGGACATGGCAGGTTCTCCTGCCACCGCATATGAACTCCAGATGCATGTGCCACTTAGTGTATCAGGCTTTATATGGGTACTGGGGAATCAAACCCATGTCATCAGGCTTTGCAACAAGCACCATTAACAGATGAGCAATTGTTCCAGCCCCTTCTTTTTGTTTTGCTGTTACTTTTTTGTTTTGCTGTTACTTTTTTGTTTGAGGCAGGGTCTCACTCTAGAAGCAAATTGGCAGGAAAATAATAATAATTTTATTAAATTCTAAAAACAGGGTAATTTCTGGTCTGTCTCTATAAGAACTAATCAAATAATTATGTTATGTTGAAGTCTCCATAGAAGTTATGATTTAATGAATATTTAATAAATTAGTTAAATGATTTTATTCTGTTTCATGTGTCAACAATCCTAATGATATGAGCAAATGTGAAACAAATGATTTCTAAAAAGCTTAACTATTTATTAAATATTTATTCATTTTGATTTCCATTCCTCTATTCTGGTCAAATTGTAAGTATAGCTGGGGATACCAGTTGGTATCTGCAGTACTACAGAGCGTAAGTATTTTTTATGGACAATGTGAAATGTTTACTATTGTAAAAAGTAGGAGCCATTCCTGTCCAGGTAGTTCCACTTCTGGGAATCTATTTGACAGAAATATTCAGACGGACAGAAGAAAAAAATCTTCACCACTGTTTGGCCAAGTGTCTACTCCTAAAAGATTGGGTGTATATAAAATGTTCAAACAACAGATACTATTCAGCCATTAAAAATAAGGAAGCATGGGCTGGAGAAATGGCTTAGTGGTTAAGGCATTTGCCTGCAAAGCCAAAGGACCACAGTTCGATTTTCTAGGACCTACGTAAGCCAGATGCAGAAAGTGGCACATGCATTTGGAGGTTTTTTTTTTTTTTTTTGCAGTGGCTGGAGGCCCTGGTGTGCCCATTCTCTCTCTCTCTCACACACACACCTGCCCCTCTCTCAAATAAATAAATAAACAAAAAATAAAAATTAAAACAAAGGAAGCATAACTTTATATTGAGACATGGAAATACGAGTTTATCGTGTTTAAAAAAGAAGAAAAAACAAGGGCTGGTGAAATGGTTCATCAGTTAAAGGTGCTTGCTTGCTTGCAAAGTCTGCCTGCCCTGGTTTGATTCCCCAGTACCCATGTAGTCAGATGCACAAAATTGCACAGGTGTCTGGAGTTAATTTAGTGTCAAGAGGTCATGGTGTGCCCATAGCCAAAACAGGGCTATTAAAAAACAACAACAACAAAAAATAAAAAAATAAAAAACAAGGGCTGGAGAGATTGCATAGTGGTCAATGCACTTGCCTGTGAAGTCCAAGGACCCAGGTTTGATCTCTCTCCAGCTCCTATGTAAGCCAGACGCAAGGTCACACATGCCCACTAGGTGGCACAAGCATCTGCCGTTCAATTGCAATGGCTGAGGCTCTACCACACCAATTCTTTCTCTCTCTAAAAAATAAGGAAATGTTGGACATAGGCAGGGCCCAGTGGTTAAAGGAGCTTTATTATAAAGCCTGACAACAGGGTTCCATTTTTCCAGTACACATAAAACCAGATGCACAAAGTGGTGCAGGCATCTGGGGTTCATTTGCAATGGTTAGAGGCCCTGTTGCACCCATTCTCCCTCTCTCTTCTCTGCTTGCAAGTAAAAATAAATAATTTTTTTTTAATTTTAAAAAATCTTGGACCCTAGGGCTGGAGAGATGACTTAGTGGTTAAAGTGTTTGCCTGCAAAGCCAAAGGACCTCAATTGAATTCCCCAGGACCCACATAAGCCAGATGCACAAGGTGGCATATGCATCTGGAGTTTGTTTGCAGTGGCTGGAGACCCTGGTATTACCATTCTCCACCCCCCTCCCTGGTTCTTTCTCGCTCTCTCAAATAAATAAAAAGAAAATTGAAGAAGAAAAAAAAGAAAAAAAAAAACAACACTTGGACCCTAAGATTTTTGTTTTAAGTTCTTATCTCCTTGGTATTTAGAAGAGAAATAGGGGGGAATACATGTCATATTTTAAAATTTGCATAGCTTATAGCCATAATAAATCACAACACTCAAGATCTTAAAAACACACTATTCCTTTATACATGACTGCGGGTCTAATAGTCTGTTTATGAATACATATGATACAATGTCACTATCTACTGAATCATTTTTGTAAGTTCAGTACATGGCTACTGAGAAAGAAAGTGTTCCTATTTAAGTTCATGTCTTATCTCATGATGAGTTGATGCTTTTTGTGGTGAAAATTACTTGCTCCAGATGGAGAAAGATAAATTGACTTAAGGCTAGTCTCTCATTTATCTTTTATTTTCAGTATGTGTGTATGTAGTCAAGCTCATCCTGGTAGAAACTTAAATCCACACATTTTAGAAATTAAATTTACACATGTAAGCAAAATACAAAATCCACCCCATAGCCTTAAATTTAGAAGAACTGCTAATGTCACACAGCAATGATTTAAATAGACATGTCAATGCACAACATTCTAATAATTTGATACACAATGCACAGAATATAGTATTGTGAAGGTACATGATTTAATTAGTTCAAGGTTTCATAAAGTTACTAACATTCTTTCCCTTCCATATTTACTTTCAAATCCCAAAAGTTCATACTGCATAGAACTATTAATGTTTTCTCCCCTGCTCATCTAAATCCGTTATGCACCAGACATCTCCCCATTTTCATTATTCTGTGTCTTTTGCTAACTTGTAGCTCTGTGGAAGGTTCTAATCATTTCTGATCTCTTCAACATCTTACCTGAGTTCCAATACCCCATCACTTACTTAATGCTCATTAATTTCTTGAACACTTTCTCCTAGGAACCATGTCAGTGTTAGAATGGGCCTGGCAGTGCAGGCCTGTAAACCCAGCTACTTGGAAGGCTGAGGTAGGAGGATCCCAAAGTTTAGTCCTGCCTATGCTACAGAGTGAACTCAAGGCCAGTTTGACTAATTCTGAGACCCTGTCATAAAAAGGAAAAAGAAGTTGGGATTATAACTTAAGGATAGAGTTTCTGCCTAGCATGAACAAGGCTTTAGGCTCAATCTCCAGTACCACAAAAATAAAGAAATATGTCCCCTCCCAAACAAAACAATGGACATGACTGTTAGCCAGGTGGCAAGGTAGGATGTTCCTGTCATCATAGGAAGTGGGACAGTTTTTTGAAGCGATTCTCCTTTCCCTGAGTTTACAAAGAAAACACTCAAATGGGCAACCAACCTCCTAGAAAAACTGAAATTGTAATGTGTAGTTACTTGCACTTCACAAGATGTGGCTGGAGGAATTAAGAAAAAAACCAGTGACCACTGACAAAAGTATCGCATCTTTGACTACAACAGATAAAACAGAAACACAAGGGAGCAGAGGAGGACATTCTCTCTGAACTTGTGTTACAACAGGATATACAGGGTTACTAGAAATGGGAGGTCAAGAAAGACAAAGCTGAGATACAAAACAATACACTTTCTTCTTCATAAGTTACAAAAAAGATGTGTATTTATGTTACAGAAAGCTAATATTGACACCGGTAAGCTAGAAAATGTAGAGCAATGAATGGAGAGAGAGGTTACAAAAGGCAAGGTAACAAGCCCAATGTGCTTCAGAACAATTTCATTACTTATAGGCTAGTAGTATAGACCTGGGAGGATGCAAATGTTTTGTAGCCTGCCCAACCCCACTTACCCTTTTGGAAGTGTCTCAGCCCCAGGACAGGTTAACCATCAACCACCCAACCCACCTAAACTAAGCAAGCTAGAGTCTCCTGAGCTGAACCATATAGAAATGGAAATTTGTCGGCCTAGGGCATCCTGAGTTCCTCCCTAAATAATGATATAGTACTTGAGCTACTTAAAAACAGAATTCAGCAGCTGAGCTCAGTTTTTGTCATTTTAACAGAAAGTAGCATCCTGAGACACCCCAGTAGGCAGGGATCATTTCTCCCAGGCATCAAAGCTGTGTCTAGCTAACCATCCACCTTCTTACTGAAAGACTTTTAAAGGGCTGAGCTTTTCAAATCAAATATGTAAAACTTTCAAAAGGCAGGAAAAAAAGCAGAGAAACTGTCAGCAAATAAATGTTCAAAATATAACGAAAAATAAGAGTAAAAGACCTTCAATCCCAATTCCTTTTCTGTAGTCCTTTCTTAGAAGAAAATACAGCTTTTCTTTTCTTTTAACACCAAGGCACAGACAGAGCAGACTGAAGACCTTTTAATTATTTTTCACATTTTAATGCCACCCCTGGCTTAGTCTGGGTAGGATTACTTTCAAACTAAGGTAATTTTCATACTAGTCTGGATTTCTGCATGTGAAAAAGAAGCACAATCAACTTCACTGGAAGAAGTAACAGGAAGGCCTTCATTTTATCCCAACTATTCACTTATACTTAAGCTTGGAAGAGGCATCAATATCTACTAGAAAAAAATATGCAAGAAATAAAATCAGTTTTTGATTTTCCTTCTCTACTGTAGCTTATTGTCATGGTTACAACTTAGATGCCTAAACGTTGCTGAAAGGCAGAAAACCCTGGCACGGGTTCTGTTTTCCCAACCAAACCCTGACTGAGAGACATAGCTAATATTGTTGGACTACAAAGAACTGACTCATCAAACACTAAGCCTCTAACAGGAAAGAAAAGGGCCTTTTGTAGTTTCTAGATAATTAGAAATACGAATAACATTAGGGAGGCCTATGAAAGGATCAATTTCATATACTTGGAAAGAGGTAAATTCAATACAAAATTTTAGGGAAGCAACCTGTTGACATATAGCAAAAACCTTAACAGTATTCACATACCTTATATACTATTCTTTCTGAAAGTCTAGCAGATAGAATTTTATATACAGGGATATTGTGATAGTTAATCTTGACTGTCAACTTGACAGGATTCAGAATCACCATGGAAACAAATCTCTGGGCATGTCTGTGAGGGATTTTCTAGATTAGGTTAACTGAGGTGGGAAGAACCTTAACTGTATGCAGCACCATTTCACTGGCTGGAGTCCTGGACTGAACATGAAGGAGAAAGCTCCCTGAGCACAAGCATTTCTCTCTCTCTCTCTCTCTGCTTCCTGCTTTCCCCATCAATATGGACTGTATTCTCTTGAACTTTAAGCCCAAATAATCCCTTCCTTCTTCAAGTACCTATATTAATTACCTGTTTTTGTAAGGTATTTGTTATAGCAATGAGAAAATTAAATAATACACATATTACTATAGTTATTTGCACTAGTAAAGAATCAGAAACAATTTTAATATCCAACAACACAGACATATATAAATATGGCACATATCTGATCCCAGCATTTGGGAGGTAGAGACAAGAGGATCAGAAATTCAAGGCCAGGCTCGGTATACCAAGTCTGAGGCCAACCTGACATAAATTAAGTAAATGAGACTGTCCACAAACCAAAAACTAAACAAAACAATATAGCTAACTAACTTCTAGAACCAGAACCATTTTACATTCAAGAGTAGATACTTATTATATATGAAAAAAGCAACAAAAATAACTATATACAATTTTGTGTAAAAGGGAAAGTATGTATAACATACATTCATATACACACTAAATGATGAGATTGATTAAAGGTAATTATTTTTATATCTTCTTTTTTTTGTTATAAAAATGTTTATTGTTTACCAAATATTTTTATATCTTCTATGGATACACACACACATCAATTATTTAGAATCAGGAGACTTAAAATCAACATCTAATTTGTTATATACTTAAAGGATGTGAAGACAGTCATCTAGAATTTATTCATAGTTGTTCACAGAAAGTTTATTTGTAATACCAAAAGGAGAAGCAACTTAAATGCCTACCATCTCATGAATGGTTAAGAAAAGGTGTTTTACTTACCCAATGGAATACTGTTTATCCACAGAAAGGAATGGGGTACTGATATATACTACAACAGAAGTAAACTTTGCTACTAAGGAAAGGAGCCAGTCAGGAAGTGCCACAGGTTGTATTATTCCATTAACTGAATGGTCTAGGACAGGTGAAGTCACGAGAGAGAATTGTGAGTGCCCAAAGACTGGTACTTTGCTAACTGGTATGTGGTTCCTTTTTAGAGGAATGAAAATGCTCAGAAATTGACTATGCTAATAGATGCACAACTCTGTGAATATGTTAAAAATACTGAAGTATGTGCTTTAAATGGTAAAATGAATGGTAAGTGAATTATATTTCAATGAAGTGGTTACATTGCATGGGAAAAAAGCTTTAAGGGAAACAGAATTAGTTTCATTTGACATGTATTCAATTTATAATAAAGTAAGTCCCGCAAAAGCTAGGTGTAGGGTTACATGCCTGTATTTCCACCGCTGGGGAGGCTGTGGCAGGAGGGTTATGAACTCTAGGACACCTTGTGATATATAGTGAATTTCAGGACAGTGTGGGAAAGGGGGAGAAGGAAGGAGGAAGAAAAGGAGGAGGAGAAAGAAAAAAGAGGAGCAAGAGGGGGAGGAATAAGAAGAAAAGAGGGAGAAAGGGAGGAAGAAGAGGAGGAGGAAGAAAAGAAAAATGTCCTGTTAGGCTAAATATATTCACTCCACTTACACACAGAGGTAATTTTACTATTTGCTAAGGACTGGGCATTTTCTAGGCACTGAGGAAGAGAGTAAGAAGAACATTTTCACAGCTGAGATTTAGCTGTGAAGCTAAGGTACATGTACTCAGATAGTCCCCTGACAGGGTCAAGCAGCATTTATTATTGGTTCATGTATATGCATGGGTTCATCCATCAGGTGAAGCACCTAGGGCCCACCATCCACAGGGTTCTCAGAATACATTGGGAAGCACAGCAGACGTGGTTCCTGCCCTTTGTAATAACCTTACATACTGTGACAAAGTGGGGAAGCAACACTGTGTCTCAGCTGACTCCCTTCCTGCCAGGCTCTGTCAGTTTTCAGATCATTCTCTCATTACCGCCCAAGAACACTGAGCAGCCAGCGCCCTTCTCTCCACTTAGACCACTCCCTGGAGTTTTATCCTTGCAGTGAGAACTCAGCTGGCTCTGGCCACAGCATGCTGGTCCACGTCTGCATCCCTTAATAAAGTATGATTTTGCATGGTCCTATTAGTCGCATAAAAATGTTTGCCTTCACATTTATTAGGACTTTCTTTTACATTATTTATACAGATACTGAATGTCTTCATTTGCTCTCCTTTCACTATTTTTTTAGAAAAACATTTTTAATATTTTATTTGTAAGGATAGAGATAAAAACAGAAAGAAATGCAGGGCTTCTAGCCACTGCAAACTCCAGATGCATGCACCACTTTGTGCATCTGGCTCTATGTGGATGCTGGGGAATCAAAACTAGGTAAGCCATCCCTCCAGCCCCTCCATTCACTATCGTTATTTTCTCTGATTTATTTATTTAATTTATTTGCAAGCAGAGAGAGACAGAGAGAATGAGTGTGCCAGGGCCACCAGCTGTTGCAAACAGACTCCAGATGCATGTGCCACTTTGTGCATCTGGCTTTATGTGGGAACTGAGGAACCAAATTTCAGTCATTTGGCTTTTCAGGGAAGTATCTCTCCATCCTTCTTTCTTTTTTTTTAAATTTTGTTTATTTTTATTTATTTATTTGAGAGTGACAGAGAGCGAGAAAGAGGCAGATAGGGAGAGAGAATGGGCACGCCAGGGCCTCCAGCCACTGCAAACGAACTCCAGCCACATGTGGCCCCTTGTGCATCTGGCTCATGTGGGTCCTGGGGAATGGAAGGTCCTTAGGCTTCACAGGCAAGCACTTAACTGCTAAGCCATCTCTCCAGCCCCATCCCTTCTTTCTTGAATCCAGCTTCTCCAACACTCTTCCAGAGTACCCCTCATTCTAACTCTCCCATTTTTCAATGGACTCCCCCATCCTTTCACACTCAGGACTTAAGGTTTTCAATTGTTTCCCATGCACACAGGAAACCAGCCTCTAAATCGTAGGAATCGCCTTGTCCAGATGTTCTCACAGACCCAGTTCTGCAATAAGCTTCCAGCTCATCTTTCTGGGCCATTCATTTATCAACCCTCTGTAGTTTCTCCCAAGGATGCAGAAATTATGTGACTTTTCTTAAAGGATTTTCAGTGCTTTCTTAGAGAGTCAAAGTCCTTTGTACTTACAAATCTTCTGTTTGACCCAATTCAACCCTCTCCCCTCTGCACATCATCCTCCATAGCAAATGTTTCAAATAGTCTCACAAGATACTACCTTTCCTCTCTTCTAATGTCTAGTGTGCCTTGTGTACACCAAATCCACTTGAAAGCCAGGTGTGTTCCTGACCCATCTTCTTTGCAAAACTGTCTCAGAAGTGGCCTGGAATGATGTCCCCCACATAATACTGATTTGGTAGTTGGTCACTTATTTCATGGAGTCTTTTTCCTTGCACTAAGCTGCCAGGTGTTTTCTCATGTCTTTGTTGTATCAACAGTTCTAATAAATACTACATTTACAATGAATTGCTTCCTTGTAAAACAGTAGAATGCCTTGTACTATATGTACTATGAATACTACCTTCCTGTGACCAAAACACAGATAAACTTAAGATACTGGGCACTGGATGGTCTAAATGTCCTTCAGTTGAAGATTTATTTGAAAAAAATGCCTGAGTATTTAGCTATGAAGGCCTACCAGAGCATTTAGAACACTGTTGGTGTTGTTTACATTACAGGCCACATATGGGCTTGGCAGGGGGAGGGAAAATGCATGCCCAGCTGTCACTGTCTGCTAATGCTAAGCAGGGGGCACAGCACTGAGCAGGGGACCTGGGTGCTCAATAATTATTTACTACATGAGTACTGAATATGACCGCAAATATTTGTGACAGCAGTAGGTGCTTTCCTTAATTCATCCTTCATGTGGTGCTTTTAGGGTCTTTTTACAGACTAGTACTAGGCTGCATTAGACACTATTATGAGTACCAGATATTCTACAGGTGGGTATTCAAAGAATACGAGCATTTCCAGCAATCCTTCTGAGCATGAGATATTGAAAGAGTAGACTTATATGAATGAGTAGAAGTTTAAAATAACCTCTCCTGAGGTAATCCCTCTAGTTTCTTATCATGAAAAAGCGCAACACTGATACTGCCAAAGGGTTTGCTTATCTTCACCAAGAGATGGTAAAAAAGAAAGTTAAAGAGTTAGGGATTTGGCTCAGTGGTGGAGCGCTTGCCTTGGGTGTACAAACAAGGCCCTGGGCTCATTCTGAGCACCAGAAAATGAGGAGTAAGTAAGCTAACAAACTGCTTTTTTGTGTGTATGTAAAATACGAACATTTCCTAGATGAATAAAAAAAAATCATACCTGTTGATCGCCAAGGAAATGACTTCTCAGTTGAGCTAGGAAAAAGAAGGGAAAAATTATTTGCTTTGTTATAAGATTTAATTGTGGACTTGTTTTACATATAAACACTTTAATTTTCACATTCAATTATACAAAATATAAAAAGTTCAAATCAAATTTAAAATTATTCTACTAAGTAAGTTAATTTTTTAATACTTTGAAGAATATTTAATTTGTTTATTTGAGAGAAAGAGGCAGAGAGAGAGGCAGAGAGAGAGCCAGAGAGAGAATGGGCACAACAGGGCCTCTAGCCACATAAACTCCAGACACATGTGCCACTTTGTGTATCTGGCTTTAAGTGGGTACTGGGGAATGGAACCTGGGTCCCTTGTTTTTGTTGGCAACCTATAAGTTAATTTTTAAACAGGGCTTAATGTTCCACTATAGTTTGCAATAAAAACTTAGGAGTTTCCACTTGGAAATTAAGTGAACTCTTGCTCAGTGACCACAGATTCCACTAGAAAGTCTATTTTGGGCTGGAGAGATGGCTTAGCAGTTAAGGTGTTTGCCTGTGAAGCCAAAGAACCCAGGTTCGATTCCCCAGGACCCATGTAAGTCAGATGCACAAGGGGTATATGCATCTGGAGTTCGTTTGCAGTGGCCACAGGCCCTGGCATGCCCATTCTCTCTCTGTCTGTCTCTCTTCTATCTTTCTCTCTGCTTGAGAAAAAAAAAAGTCAGTTTTGTGTGCCATTTGACATTTTTCTTCACAGGCACAGTAGTTCCTGGAACTTTGAACTAGCTGTAAGCATGGAACATGGTCACAGTGAAGGAGCAAACTGGCTAATGCTAATCTTGCCTAGAGTTCTGCTGGTCTTCTTTATATCTAACATACTCTTAACCAATTTCAAAAGGGACTGATGGAAGGAAAGTGAAAATTTGGTCAAATATCAGAAATGGTATATTTGTCTTGCTCCTGAGGGCAGGACACCACTGCTTTGGGGCTTCAAAAGTGGTTTCCTATACTAAATTTCATTGTCTTTGAATTTTTTTTTTTTTTGAGGTCGGGTCTCACTCTAGCTCAGGCACACCTGGAGTTCACTATGTAGTCTCCGGGTGGCCTCGAACTCATGGCAATCTTCCTACTTCTACCTCCCCAGTGCTGGGATTAAATGCATGTGCCACCACGCCCGGCTCTGTCTTTGAATTTTCATAAGCAATTCATTCTATCACCTAAATTAGTTTTCTAAGACTAGGGCTGATAATACCTCACTGTGTAACTGTCAAAACAATCACATTTTATGTCATTATTAAAATATACGGTAAACCAAACTTCCATTTAGAAATATTTAATATATCTTGACTTTCCTGGGAATATCATGAAAGTTTATTAACTTTTGAGTCTGAAGCTTACATGGCTAATGAAATACTTTATAAGATTTCTTATCTTTGAAACTATAAATTATAGATGGTAACTCTGGGTAACTGTTCAGCACAGGTGGGAGCTGTGACTTTTGGCTCCTCTGAGTCACAGGCCTTGAATACTGCCTGGCATACAGGATTCACGTCATATATACTGTTACAATGCAAACCAAGCTCTTCACTGTTCTGGATAATCACAAGTACATCATCAGTTATTACTTTGTTCAAGAAGGTCAACTAATTTCTCCCACTATGCTTAGGAGGCTCTGTTTTTTTTGTGTGTACCATCAGGCAAATAGCACTTTTGCAGTTAAAAAGGCCTTAGGAGGTCACCAAAATACCACCAGGCCTTCCCACATGAAACCAATAGGAAGCTTCAGTTAAAATCAATGTTGCCAGGTGTGGTGACTCATGTATTTAATCCCAGCACTTGGGAGATAGAGGTTGGAGGATCTCCATGAGTTCAAGGACAGCCTGAGGGACTACATAGTGAATTTCAGGTGAGCCTGGGGTAGAGCAAAACCCTACCTCGAAAAACCAATAATAATAATAATAATAATAATAATAATAATGAAAATAAAAATAAAATAATCAATGTCTTTTCTCCACTTAAGGCAAGAGATAATTCACTAGGAAAATAAGAGAATAACAAGGATCAAAATGAGCCAACTTTCCATGGCATATTTAGAAGACCATATATTCTGCCCAATTGCCTTCAAAAGAAATCCTACAATGCTGATTATACGTTCTTCAGAACATGAAATGATTCACAAATTACACACTGTTCCATGACTCAGGAGTTGGAGAATGAGAACATGAAATTCAGAAATGCTGCTTGGGTCCCTGAATGCAACTGTTTCAGAGAACAGTCAGAGGCAGATACTAGAGGCGGCCTCAAGCTAGGAGAAACTTCCTTCCTGCTTTGTTCTTCTTTCTTACCACCATCTATTCCTAGAAACACTTCCCAGCTCTCCTGGATGCTGCCCATGTGTCTGCAGGCAATGTGCCCGTGAGACTCTACCCTGGCTCCCTTTCACTTCTGTTCTGAAGATGCCAAGCAGCTTGTGTTCCAGGAGCTTCCATTGGAATGTGAAACACTGAAAATACATGAACGGAATCATCCACGACAGCTCTGTTTCAACATGAAGATATTCACAATTCAAATAAGTTGATCATCAACAACCTTCAGAATAAAGCCTATACATGTTTGGGACTGTCTAGTCAAAGAACAAATGCAAGCAAGTTCAATGGCAAATGAATAAATCAAACATTTCATTTTAATGTAAGCTACTAGTCTTGTTTAAAGGCAGAAACTATGCATTTTCAGAGTACATAAAAATATGTAGGCAATCACTGTAAAATTCTATATACTTGTGAAATTCTTTTTTCACTCATATATATAAATTGATGGTTACTCTGTCAACCTGACAGAATTACCATGGAGACAAACCTCTGGGCAGAATCACCATCAAGACAGATCTATGGGCATGCTCATGAGAGACTCTCCAGGCTGGGCTGAGGAAAGAGATCACCCTAAATACACCCAGCCCCATGCCTAGGGCTAAGGTGCCAGAATAAATGAAAAGGAGAGAGCAAGCCAAGCACTGGCATTCACTGTTCTCTGCTTCCTGACTGCAAACAACGTGTGACCAGCTGTTCCTGCTGCCATGCCTTCCCTGACGTGACGGACTGCACCCTCAGCCCAGGACTCAAAATAAACCCTTCCTCCCTCCCTTCAGTTGCTTTTGTCAGAGCAATTGGAAAAGTAACTAATACACAAATTGTCTCTTAGAGCTACTCAACATGTTTGAAAGCCCTGGTTATTTTGGTGTTTCATCATATTGACAAAGACTCAGGAGAAGCTACTTTCAGTTAGGGGCAGGAGCACAAGGAGGAAACCAGAAGATGACCCCCTACCTTGACAGGAACTTGTGTCTGGTCCAGTTTCTTCCACAATGACTACAGGACCACTTGCCTCCATAATCTAGCACACTACCTATGTGGGCTGGCCTTTGGAGTCAGCCCCTTTGAATCTGCGAACCAATCAGGTCTTTCCCTTATGTACCAGAATCTGACAAAATACAGTTTCAATTGAGTATAAAGGCTTGCCCGTGCTGAAGTCTGCCCTGTGATCTCTGTCTGGACACATGTAAGCCTGGGTCTCCCCTAGCCAGTGCGGGTAAGGGAGAGAGTTGTTTCTTGTCCTGGATAGTTTTCTGCTTGCCTTCTTTTATGTGTCTTATGTTTTGAGGTAATTTCTCACTTTAGTTACATGTATGATTTTTCTCTAATCTTTGAGCCTACCACGTATATATTTCCTTTACACTCTAGATCTACCATGTGTAATTTCTCTAAACTCAGAGTAACCATGGCTGTAATACTCTCACTACCCTTTTCTCATCTGAATTTCCTGGACTATGCTTTGTCTCTCCTATTCTTAAGCCATCACCATTTACTCTTAAATTTCTTCCAAGGGAGGCTCAAGGTAGATACTGAGTCTTCTACATGAGTGAGTTTTTCTTCTAAATCTCTCTACATAAGTTCCGAGATCTTATCTTCCATGTGCTTGTAGTTCTGCTCCAGCCTCTTCCTAGACCTCCATTTCTCTTAAATGGACCTCATGAACTATGCTGCGCCTTCTACGCGACTGTGTTTCTTCTAAATCCCTCGATATAAGCTCCTAGTCCTATTTTCCACACCCCTGTGATTCTGCTCAAGTCTATACCTAGACCCCAATTTCCCTTAAATAAACACCATAATTCATGAGTTCTCTCTAAAACTCAATAATTCACAATTTCTCCTTCTTGAGCCTTTTTTTTTTTCTATTTTTATGTTTTTGGTCACTACTTTGGTAAAAATAGAATAAGGGCCCAAAATTGGGGTTCATAAGTTTGGGAGATCCCTCCTGAACCCCCAAATCTTGCTCCTGAAGCCCAAGGGTAGGCCAGTGAGCAAGGGTGTACAAGAAGCCATGTGAGGGAGGGTTTGTTTTGAGCTCTTGTGTGCAAAGTGGTGGCAGTGGGCACTTTCCTAACATCAAGATTGGGTCTGGCTCATGGGCCTTCCGTTAGATTCAGTAAAATGACACTCATAGTTTAATTATCCCCCTTTCTGCCATCCAGAGAGGAAACTTGCTGGTAACTAAACTAAGATCAGGTCCTGTAAAGTAAACCCAGTATTTCCATACGAGCTGCATAATACACTTTATACTCAACACATTATAATCCTTTCCCTGAAACCGACTCTGTTCTAGTTGGCACCATTGGGCCACTCAACCTGAAGAAGTGGAGTGATTTTAGTGCTTGCTCCCTCACGAGGACACCCCAGTCTTCTTTGCTCACACATGTGCTGCAGAAGCAAGGGCAGGCAGTATCGGACTCATGGCTACCACTACCACAGAAATGGATAGGGCCTCCACCCTCTTATCCCAGAGCAGTCTTTCAGTCTTTTTCCTCACTAGTCATCCTGGCTTTGAGTTCTCAACATTTCAGCCTCTCTTCCCTGCTGCCCCGTGATTTTTCAAACACACACTGGATATTGTTCTCCTACTGCTAATGCACAACAGATTTGCAGAAAACAAAATACAAACATGTGAGGGTGGCAGAGATTCAAATATCTGATGATGGCTCAGAAGGGCCTTGCCACCTGGCTCCTCTGACTTTGCCCTTTCCCACACAAACCTACATTTGAGGCACTTGTAAGTACTTGCAGCTGCCTCACACACCAAGCTGTTCACACTTTCAAGGCTATTTTGGGAGAAGATTGTGCAGGAACATAGTTTGGAAGTTCTTCTAGAATTGTTCAAAGTCCAGAATAGCTTATTCAGGAACTATATAACTATATAGTATATATGCATATATCTGTTTATATTTAGTATATAGATGAAACTGAACACTAATGAAGTTTAATTTTACTTGCAATAAAAAAACAAGAGTATTCTCAGAAAATGTTTGACTGAATTAAGGTGCTCCGGATTCTTCTGCTTGATGGGAGCCACTCTGCTTGGCTATCACTTGGAAACATTAGGGGAGGAGGCAGTGGAGGAATGGGTAGAACCACACAGAAGCTCCTTTGCTCTTTCTTCTCAAGCATATATAGAACTGTTCTATCACAGGTACACATAGGCTACTGATGCTAGTCTCCCACAAGAGACAATAAACTGATACAGAATACAAAATTAATTTTTTAGATTAGAATATGGTCAGCCTACTGTTGTGATTAAATAAAATCTCTGTGTTAAGAATTTTAAACACACTATTTATGTAGAGAACTTGCAGTAGCCACAACCAATAACTAATTAAACTTTGCTTAGCATTATTGGGGGAGGGGTGGAGGAACACTCAACTGAATCATTCCAAAAAACTGTTTTAATTGTAAATAGAGCATAGGTAGGTCCCACTGTCTAGATAACTGCCCATGACCACTATCACCCTCTAAGAATTAATTGGATGAGAGTTGATTCATGCCTCTCTTTCAAGAACATATCCAATCACTCGTGACAACTACAGTATTTGTTACCTATCTGTTTCTATTATCAGACTCTGTCTTTTCTAGGGCGAAGAAGTGTACCTTAATTCTACCTGCATCTAACTGGAGTTGGCATTGAACAGGATGATGGAATGCTTGCTGACCCTAACTGTTTAGGTTTTTTGTTTTAAAGATATATCCTAAGTAATTTTAGAAATGTTCAATCTTTCCAGAAAGGAGGGGTGCCTCCTTTCAATGTCTGTTGGCTTTCTTGAATGATCTTGACTTCCTGCTAAGGATAGCACCTTTTGATCATAAGGTTTGGAGAAACCCTAGGTTTCAATGCATCTACCCCATGGCTGGTGAAATTTCTCCTTACCCTGACTCCTAGTAAGAATGCTATGGGCTCATTTTATACTAGTATTTGGCATGGTGTGGAGTAGGTTCTCCCTAATGCTATAAACCCCCACTGATGTTCCAAGAACTCATTACCACTTGCCAACAGTTAACTGTCAGGTTCTACTAATTTTGTTTTTCCTATGCTTGGGAGACAAGAGCCTCATCTGTTGCTTTTGGTTAGATAAGGATTAACTCAGAAATAAAGCCTTTATGTTAAGGGCTTATTCTCTTAGTGTCAGAACACCTAGAAGAGTTAGACAAAATTAAACAATAAATCATAATTATTCTTCCCAAGACAAGTATAGATAGCTCTTCATTCATCCACTAGGCTATTTAAGTCAAAAACAGAAAAGCCAATACATAAAACAGATAATGAATGAGAGTTGCTTTGCCTGGTTGAGAAACAGGAGAGCAGGAAGGGAAACAACTACTAGCCCCTAAAGGGCTCAGAGGACCTTAACAAATCCTTAGCCTAGACAGAAGGATTTCTTAGAAACAACACTCTGAGAGCAATCTCTCTCGGGTCTTTAATTGCATTTTGGGGAACTTCCAAAGTTACTTAGTGTCCATCCATAATCTCAAAACAAACAAACAAAAAAACCCTCTTCATCTAAATTCATGGTTTCTCACTTGCTGAGGCATCTATTTTAGAACCATGCTCCTTGTAATTGGGCAAATCTCTAAAGGTCTTTCTTAGTGAGAAAGGACCACATATACATTCTTCCTAGCTTTTCATATGAGTTGCCATTAGTAATCTCTTCCAAAGGTCACTCCAAGGTTTTAGCAAAGAGGAAGAGAAAGTGACAACAGAGCAGACCCTAGATTTTTGATCTCTGAGTGACAACACAGGTTAGTTATTTCTGTATACCTTATGATTTTGTCCCAGTGAACAATGCATGTCTATAGCTTACAAGGTACAACCATGAGGCAGGGCTATTCATAATTACTTATATATCAAAGTGATGTGGAGGTTACAGGGAAGAGAGAACAATGGTCTTCACTGAGGACACAGCAGCTCCACTACAGACCCATCAGCCACAGACAGAACAGGAGCCCTGAGCTGCCTGCCACTCAGATATGGATTTCTGTTGGTCCATCTCTGCTCCGAATCCAACCATGAGTGTGAACAACAGAGTAGCTAGAAGGTGGCCAAGGAACCAGACTAGATACCTCATGGACTGTACAAAGCCCAGAAGTCTAGAGTTTACTCGTGTAACTCCCTTCTAATGGCACTTTACTTGTTAAACTTGGCCATGCTCTCAGAATGTGCTTTAGCCATTCTATTCTCAGAGCTGGGGAGATGGCTCAGTGGGCAAAGTACCTGCTATGCAAACCTGATGATTCAAGTTCAGATTCCCAGACATGCAGACTACAGTCTATAATCCCAAAGCTCACTAGCCAGCTAGCCTGGCAAATGTGTGCTACACAGTGAGAGACCCCATTTCAAAAACAGTGTAGAAGGTGAGGACTAATACTAGAGAGGCAGTCCTTTGACCTTCACATGTGCATTGTGGCACACACAGAACCCCCCCCCCCACACACACCATACACACACAATAAAAAAATCACAGCAACAGGGATTGCAAAGTGTGGTACAAAAGTATAGACTTAGTTTTTGTTGGCTGAGTCAACTGCATGGCCATCTACTGTGATGAACACTTTTGTCTCATCCCATACTTTTTAAAAAAAATTATTTATTTATTTATGTGAGAGGTAGGGTGGGAGGGAGAGAATGGGTGTGCCAGAGCCTCAAGCCACTGCAAACCAACCCCAGATGCATGTGCTGCCTTGTGCAACTGGCTTGTGTGGGTACTGGGGAATTGAACCTAGGTCCTTTGGCTTTGCAGGCAAGTGTCTTAACTGCTAAGCCATCTCTCCAGCCTTTTTTCTCAGTTTTTAATTATATCTGTTCCTCTTGCTTCTTACTCTTGCATATTTTTGGATTTTCCTGTAATAGCTGTCTAACATGCACTCTAATAAAAGGTAAGATATAAATAAATAATCTTATGACAAGTCTCCCAAAGAGAAAATTATTTTTTGATGCACAGAGAAAACATTTAGAGAACAGGAAATACACTGAATCACCTTCATGGGGACTAGAGGTGAGCATATTTTAAAAGATGTTTAATATTCTTTGACAAAAGTATTTTGTGTTAGTGCTTTGGATCTATGAATAAAAGATTCAGAAGGCCATATGGGAAGTGAAGATCAAAGAGGATGTAGAACTAGACAAAAATGAAACAAACAGTCGCCCCTGGCATCTGAGGCCCACCTCACAACAGGAGTCCTGACTCATCAATGCAGAAATCAGAATAGAAGGGTGTCTAACATTTCAGATGGCATTTGAAAGAGTGAAAGCAACTGAAGAGAGCAAAATGGCTAACACTGCACCAGACTCTCTTCCTATGTATTCTTCCATAGCTTAGGCTTTTAGTCAAAGAGGCAGGGCAGCCAGGGAATCAAGGCTAGGTGGGAATTATCTGTGTCTATAGAACACTGTTGTTCCTCAATTCTTTTCTTCCCCAAACTCTCCAAAGGCAAAGCAACAGAAAGACAAAATGTTATCATGTGTATAGTATGATGTCCTATGTGCTCACCGGTGGCAGGGGTACTTGAATAGGGTGGCCAGAGAAGAGCATCTGATGTCCTGTTCCATTGTTCTTCTGCCTGATTTTGTTTGTATTGATTTATTTGCAAGCAGAGGGACAGCGCGTGTGAGTGCAAGCAGACAGATAGAGAGAAGGGGAGCACGAGGGCCTCCAGCTCATTTCTACACCATCCCCACATTCATACCCCACCTTGTAGCTTTCTCTATTTACTCCCTTACTTCCAAACTTGTTGGATTTCTAAACTATTACTAAAGGGAATAAAACAGAAAAAAGGCCAACAAGATAGAATGAGAAGGAATAGTAATCATGATCAAAGAAAAACCTTATAAAGTCTGTCTCTCAGACAGAATGTTTGATACCTAAGAGGGTAACACTGTCCAGTGGCACACAGGTCCCCTCAATAACACACAGGCATTTCTCATGTCAATGATCAGTGTTCCTTTGAGAAATGAGTCCAGAAAGGGACAAGAGCTAACAACATGACAGAGAAGGTGGCTGACAAGTTTAATCTTTCCCTCCCAACATTATTGATGGGAAGGGCAATATGAAGAATGTGGAACACATTGTGTGAATTATAGCCTATAAAATGTAAAATTTAGGGGTAATAAGTAGTCATTACACAAACATTTTGAAAAGAATACTCATCAAATTTAAGATACCTTAAGACTTTAAAGAAATCCCATTTGATTTAATAAATGTATTTTTATAAAAATGCAATAAATTGTAGAGAATTTTAAAAACACAATAAATACAATAAAAAGTAGTTACTATGATGAAGTACTCATATAATTTTTACCCAGCTTTGACCAACTGTAAGTGATGAAACTTACTATATATGAATATCCATGATTTCTTCTACATTACTGGATTGTTTTGAAGAAAACTCAGTCACATCAGTAATAAATATTTTAGGTGGCTCTCTAAATATAGATACTTTAGAAAGAGCAAAACCACAATAATATCACACTAAAAATCTAACCATAAAATTCTCACCACTAACAAATACCTACTCAGCACTCCAATTCCATTTCAATTTTAAAAATGGTTTCTTTGAATTAGCAACAAAACAAAGTCCCACCTACCAATATGTCTCTAAGAAATCTCTTGGTCTTATCCTCTTCCTTTCATTCGCTCTGTACAACTCCTCACAACCTGAATTTAAGCCATGAGCACAGTGGCATCTATCATGTCTCTGTCTCCTGTATTTCCCATAAAAAGGCACTAACATCTAGATGCTTGTGCCACTGATGGCAAGAATATGCCACAGGTGACCCTTATGTACTTCCCACTGTTCCACATTAGGAAGCCACCAATTTCAGAGTTTTGGTATCTTCCTGTGGATGCCAACCTAACCTAAAAAATTGGGTCCAGGTGCCATCAGCCTAATACTTTTGTCACCTTTTCAGCTGATAGCTTTGGCAGCCATTGATGACTCATTATTCTGTTAGTCACTGAAAAGAATCCCCAAAGATCTTAACATGTAGATGGTTCCTAATGTATCATTCTTCTCAACAATATAACCTCTGACTTTATGTTTACATTCACAATGTGCAGTGTAGCACTGTTTCACTTACTATGTAAAATAAGTCTTTCCTTAGAAGAATTATTTGTCAGCGCTGCTTGAACAAATGCATGCTTGCTTGTACCTCCTAAGTACCAGGGCTTGTGACCAGTTCCAAGCTGACCCTAAGCAGATGCACCAAGCCACGTGAAGTGTACTTCAGAAATTCTCGAAGGCAACCTTGAAAAGTATCACCACGAATGTACTTTCTGCTGTTCACTACATTAGGGAGAAAAGTTAAAACATTCCCCTTCATGGTAATTTTACTTGAATTTTCTCTATGGCTCAAACCCCATCATGACAGATAGCAGAACTAAAGTTGGGAGCAGATCAGCCAATCACTGATGCGGACTGAAGCAAAGATCTCGGGATCCTAAAGTAACTGGATAGCATTCATTCTCTAATATGCCCTAAAGGTATTTTTGTTGGATTTTAAGCAGTTCATTAATGTAAACCAAATGCTGTACCAAAATTATTTGGTAGAAGTTAAAATGTGTAATTGTTTAATACAATAATTTTTTAGCTGTGAAAATCTATAGCCTAAGGGCTTTTCTCTTCTTCAGTTTTAGAGCTTTTTTCTCCTCATTTAATTGCAGAGTAACACAATAGCCAAAAAAAAAAAAAAAAAAAATCCATGCAAAAACAGATTAGATAGATTTGTTATTAAACAGATTATGAAGCCTTTGGGAGGAGAGCTGTAATAGCAATTCAGAGACTACAAAGTCTGACAAACTCTTTCCTTTGCCCAAGGCAGACATGCCGTGGTTGTGTTTAAGGTGAGCTGACTGACTGCTAAAGATGCCCTCACTTTGGGGCTGATAATCACATCTCCAGTTTTCTTTCCCATGAGCTGCTGACCAGATCTGTGATAAGTAGTTCTCCAAAGGGCTAAGGAAACATCACAGCATACACACTCTGCTCTGAATCTGCCAGTCTTCTTTCAGTTCATCTGAACATGTAAGTGATTAAATGAAGAAAACAATCTTTTCTCCCTAAAATAATGAACAGCAGAAAGTAGATTCACAGTGATGCTTTCCAAGGTGGCTTTTCAGAATTTCTGAATTAATTTTTACATGGCTTCTTCCATTGTGTTTGGGATTAACCTGGAATAGACACCCTAGCCTCTGTAGTTTCCATCCAGGTGGGAGGGCAAGCAGTGGTATGGTGTGGGGCTAGAGGCAGGTTTTAGGCTTTCTTCATAGAGCCGGCACTTTCTACTTTAACTGGCAGGGGTCACAGGAAGCTTGGTAGCTCAACTGAAAAGACTATGGAAAAATACTATTGTTTAGGGGGAAATGGCATCCTAATGTCAGTCAGGGGTCTAATGGTAACTAGAACTATATCAAACCAAGGGCTGGCGAGATGGCTTGGTGGGTAAGTTTGCCTACTATGCAAGTATGAGAACCTGAGTTTGATCCTTAGTAAACATGTAAAAGCTGGGTGTGGCCAGGTACGATTGCAAACCCAGTTCTTGGGGGCTGGACAGAGATAGGAGACTAGCTGGGGCTCACTTTCATCTAGTTTAAGTGAAAACAGCAGCTCCAGGTTCAGTGAGAGACTATGGCTCAAGGAAAAAAAGCAGAGGGGTGACAGAGGAGCACATTAGACATTTTACTCTCTGCCCTTTACCTGTGTACACCTGGGGAGTGCACATCTCCACACACACATACCACACCACACCACACCACATCACATACAAACACATCCCCCCCACAATAAAAAATATTCGATTAAACTAGAACCATCATTTTTATAAAAGGGGCTCCATGGCTATTTTTTCCTATCACAAAACAAAAATTTTAACCAAGGGTATGACAAGAAAAGATAATACCAGGGCAACCTGGTCACCACAATGCAGACACATAGTTTACACAACTATGAAGGAACTACTTCATCTGCTTAGTGTTCATCGGTGATTCCTCTTGCTCAAATGGAAATTTCTAGAAGATGATAAAAAATACAAGTAATACAAAATGACAGCCATTAAAAAAATACACAATTTAAGAGCAGCGTTATGGTTTTGCTATGATAAAAGTAATAATTCCTACATAGCAATAAAGGTAAATTTTTTCAAGGAGTACCTTGAAATATACAGATCATTTAAGTATTTGACATACTTTAACAATCCACACATTTGACTTTACAAGACGCTAGGAATTAAAAGTGAAGGCTAGGAGGCTAGAGAGTTGGCTTGGTAGGTAAAGTGGTTGCCACTCAAGTATGAGGACCTGAGTTTGGATCCCCAGCATCTGTGTAAAAGTTGTTATCCCAGTGCTAGTGAGCCAGAGACAGGAAGATGCCTAGGGATTGCTGGCTAGCTAGTATAACCCAATCAGTGAGGAATATGATCTGTGCAAGACACCTGACATGGGCCTCTGGCCTCCACATGCATGCATCCACAGCCACATGAGCACTCATACACATCCACTTGCATTTTTTTTAAAGATTAAGAGTGATTGCTAGTACTATAATTCTTATTTCGATTCAATAATGAATGTTAAGTATTTTAGGAATAGTAATTATAAAATATAAGCTATGGGAAAATTGCAAAAAAAGTTATTTTAATTAAAGTGGTTTTGAAAAAGATAAATAAATAATGGCATGGCACATAAATTTTTGAGGCATGGGGCTCTTAAATTTTATCAGGTATTTTCCTCTTCATTAATTAGAAAAATTAATACAGCTGGGATGCTTCCATATTTCATCAAATTCATTACAGTAGTCTTATACAAAACTGAAATGTTGATGCTAACTATAAACTTGATCTTTGTGATTCCTCCCCGGCACATCACCAACTTAACATTTTAAAATCCTGAATGGGAGGCTCAGCACATTCACTTTGGAGTATATTCACTATGAATAAATAGCTTTGTTATTCAGTACTCTTGGTTCATAAAAGATTCTGTTTTCATGAAAATCATTTAGTTTAAAATATTACATGACCATATTCTTAGTGTAAAATAAGTTAGTCTACAGGAATATCACTGAGTTACCTTGAGTATGCATGTCCTATGGAAGTTTCAGCTATACAAGTTAAATCAAATATGTGGACACAGTTGTCACTTGGATGTGTGTGTCCCAGATAAAGCTGTCCTGTGAGTTGAATGGCAATGAGAAGTAGCAATTAAAAGAGACTTCTGGAAAAGCTGTGTGGTGAAAACTGCTCCAGATAAATATGTGCTGTAGCGCTCAGGTCAGTCGGATGGTCCTTCAGATGTGAGCTCTTCCTTTTTGGACCAGGAGTTGTATTATAAAAATTCAGTGTTACTAAATTCACTCCTAAAGAGCATCTACGAAAACATTTGCTGTGGAGACCCCAAAGAGTGCTTCTGATGATCACATTCAATCAAATGTTAAAGAGTTTAATTCTTTGTCTAATCTGGATTAGAAATAAAATCAGGGAGCTCCGTGCTTGAGCAGTAAGTCACCAGTACCTAAGCATATTGCTATGCAAAATGTATTGTGGTGAATATCATGGTACTCTGAAGTGGCTTTGTCTACTACTTTAGTACTCTTAAAGGTAAACCTACACAGATGACTAGCTTGGCTATCAACAAGGATTTGCCAGCAATCAAAGGAGAGGGGAAGAAAGCAAGTCCTTGTGAGGCAAAATGAATGGGCAGGCCACAGGAATCTCCCTTGACTCTCCATTCTCCCAAGCTAAGAATGGCTGGGGCAATATCCTTGTGCTCTTCCTCTCTTAAAACTCAGACACAATAGCACTTCACAATGGTCACTGATAAGTAACATGGTAAATGTGGTATAGCCACATAATAGAATATTATTTGGAAAGAACCAGGCATGCTACAATGTGGGATAAACTTAAGCATATGAAGTACAAGGTACTAAAGACCATAAACTGTAAAATACCATACATAAGAAAATGTCCGGAATAGAAAAACACAGCAACAGAAAGACATTAAAGAGTTCCCAGCATTTGTGGGGAAGAAAGGAAAGGGGTAAGAATGATAATGAGTAAAAGGTTTCTTTCTAGATAATAGAAATGGTTTAAAACTCAACAGAAATAAATAACCAGAGAACCATTTTATACAGTATATATTAAAAAACACTGAACTCTATACAAAAGTATGAGTTTTATAAGAAGTATCTCATTAAAACTATCATTTAATAGGGAAAAAAACTCACAGGTTTTGGCTGGTGAGAGCATTGAAGGTCAAAGGGACAGAACTATATCAAGCATGTCCCAGAAGTAGTAAATGAAGTACGTTAATACACTGTCAAGAGATAGTATATTCAGACTTTATTTTTTAAAAAATGTATTATTTGAGGCACTTTATTTCACAATAACTTAAAAATATTCATCAAAGAAAAGATCTCAACCATGAAAAAGCCTATTCTGCTATCAGTCCTAAAACACTTCTAGAATTTTTGGTGGTACCAATAGAAGCCGGATGGGCACTGGTAGATGACCCTATAAAGCGTAAAACAAAATAAAACACCTGTATGGCCATGGGGATTCAAATCGTTTCACTGAAATCTAATAGTTTTTTTTTTTTTTTTTAAAGTGGAAGTATGAAGACTATTTGTCAAGATTATAATACCTTTTTGGAAACCATAAAGAATTCTAATTTAGCAAAGTTTTAAAAATAACTCAGAAAGGAGAGCAAATCTCAGGGAGAATGTGAGGTTATTAGTGTCCACATTGGTGTTCCACTTTCTCTGTCACACAGTTGATACAGACAAGGTCTTTCTCTGTGCCTAAAGTAGTTTCGAGATAGCAGCAGCAGCAGATAGTAAGAGACAATGTGCTTCAACAGGTTATGACATTTGAAAATTAAAACACTAAAATGTTCTACAACTATTAAAAGTCCAGTTTTATTTGTTTTTTTGACTTCAATATAAATGCAAATTTGGTGTTTCATCATAATAAGTTAAAATGCTGTGATTAACAAGATAGATAAAATGTAAGGAACAAATTTATGCCTGCTAAGAAACTTTCACCATTCAAAACTTATCTAGACATAACTCAGAAACAGGGAGTGAAAACTAAGATGAGTTTCTGGGCAGTGGTAAGATTGCAAGTCTCTTAGCAAGAAGATTTTTCAAATTCTGTCCAAACATTTTGAGAGCTTTAGCAATTCTATGCTGATCATATTGTTTTTACTTACTGAATCTTCCATGCCAACCATATTCTCCCACTCTTCTATAGTTTTGTCACTCAGCAGGTTAAACCACTAGTATAATTTCTTCACTTGAATGAGATGTGAATACAGGCTATATCTCGTACATCAGAAGGCTGATTTACCTCACAATATTTTTTCTGGCTATGTCCTCACCCACTGTGCACTTGCCATGGGAAAGGGGCAGGAATCTCTAGCTGCAGACAAATTAGCATCCCTACCTTCCAAACTATTGATGCTCTGGGAATCCGTCAGGCAAATGGGAACCATTAAAAGTTAACTTAGGCACTGGAGAGATGCCTCAGTAGTTAAAGCGCTTGCCTCCAAAGCCTAATGACCTCAGTACCCACATAAAGCCAGATGCACAAAGTGCTGCATGCAGACGAACATCTAGAAGCCCTGGTGCACCCATTCTCTGTGTCTGTTGCCCTTCTTGCAAATAAAAATTATTACATTTTTTAAAAAGTTAACTTGGGGGCTGGAGAGATAGCCCAGTGGATAAGAGCCCATGCAGGAACAAGCATGAGGACCCAAGAGGCCCTAATTTGTCCAGAATTGGATTCCCCAGCACCCACATAAAAAGCTGGGTCTAGCTATACTCTTTTATCTCCAGCTCTATAAAGAGCTGCTGGGGCTTGATGGTCAGTTAGTGTAACTGAAACAAGGGCAGTTCCCATGCTCAGTGAGAGACTTCATATTAAAGAAGTGTGCAGATGAGCGAAAAGAGGAAGGACTCCCAGAGTTCTCTGTCTGGGGCAGGCAATCTGCATGTATATGTGTACTCACCACATTGCACATGCTACACATATGCAAGTAAATTTTAGCCCATGGGCCTGGCATATCAGACTGGAGCTTGAAGAGCAAGACAAAAATTTACTAATAGAGAGCTATCCTTAGTTAAAGAATAATTGAAGAGAAAGAAGCATAGTAGAGTTTTAAAAGAGGTAGTCTCATTTTGGAGGATCATGAAAATGTTCTGTTGACTGTGGCAGCCATGTAACTGAATGCCAACTGTGCTAGTCAAAAGTTGTACAACAGAGCCGGGCGTGGTGGCGCATGCCTTTAATCCCAGCACTCAGGAGGCAGAGGTAGGAGGATCGCCGAGAGTTCGAGGCCACCCTGAGACTACATAGTAAATTCCAGGTCAGCCTGAGCTACAGTGAGACCCTACCTCGAAAAACTAAAAAGTTGTACAGCTATGCTACAAAGTGGATTTATTGTAATTTATATTTCAGTAAGTCTGGCTTTAAAACATAGTGTTATCTATGTCTGAGTTAGCAGAATCATGGATTTTTCCCTTTGTACTTTCCTGAACTTTACAAATTCTCTAAGCTGATCATTGTTTATTTAACTCCACAGTCAATACAATACAGACTAAGGGTATGATCTTAGCTACTCACTTCCTCTTTCCATATCCCTGGGAACATGGGTGGGCAGAAGTGAGCAGATGGACATGAGTCTAGGTTGTTTTCTTGTCACGGGCACTGCATCCCTCACTATCATCTCATCTGGTGATATCTAAACTCAACTAATACTGGATCAATACCCCACTGGTGGACACAGCAGGAAGGAAAACATCAAGTTCATATTTATCAAAATCTGGAATGACCCCTGTGCTCTGAGATTTTCCTGAAGTGTGTTGCATATCCTATGGTGGCCCCGGGAATCATTTCTGTTGAAAAACTGCTCTAACCACACACCTGCACAGTGAACTGCAACACAGGACACCTCACATCTTGGCACCTGCTGTCATTTAAGACTCCCAAAAGCACTGAAGAAAGAAATCATTGCTGGATGCCTGCATAGAGAATCCAAAACTGATCCATCTATTTACATATGCTAAGCATCACCCTAAGCCATGCTAGCTGTCAGAATTGTCCCCCTGAGGAGTTACTTTTAGCTAAAGTTCTATTCCATTTATATTCCACTTAGCAATGAGAAACATCCCTGTGAGTTTGTTTTTGTAATTGATTGGTAAGTGACCAGTAAAGGTATTTCTTGCTTCAAAGAGTGCTCTCTTCATGGGGACACCCAAGAGAAACCACAGCAGTCTTAGCTCCAGGAAGTGGGGATCCTCCTGAGAAACTTGGTCTGGTCTTCATGTCTGTCTTCAGCATGACTGCAAGGACACTTGAAGCAAAAGTAGCTCTTTTCCTCAGCAGGGGAACAGCATATTACAACATATAATTTTTAAAAAACAATTTAAATCTTATTTTTTATGTGAGAGTGTGTGTGTGTGTGTGTGTGTGTGTGTGTGTGTATGACACAGCGTGTATGTGGCAGTGAGAGGATTGTCTGTATTCCAACTCTTTAAGGCAGTATCTCTTGCTGCTTCACCTTTATACAGGTGCTGGGGAATTGAACCTGGACTGGTAGGCTTTGCAGGCAAGCACCTTTCACAATTGAACCATCTCCCCAGCCCCACCATTTTATTTTTCTAATTTTTAAATCTCCCTTTTCTCCTAATTCCTTCATCCTAATCACTATTAGACGAGGAGGAACATAAGCACAAAGACACCTGCAGTGTGTCCAGAACAAACGTCAACCCACAACAAATATCTACCCACTTTCAGGCTCATGCATCATCTTTGCATATAGTCACCACCAACCAACTCCAGGCTAAGGGTTACTATATTGATATTGACAGTTTGCTCCCCCCGCCCCGCCCCCGAAGTAAGGTCTTGCTCTAGTCCAGGCTGAGCTGGAATTCACCATGTAGTCTCAGGTTGGCCTCAAACTCACAGTGATCCTCCTATCTCTGCCTCCTGAGTGCTGGAATTTAAGGCATGTACCACCATGCCCAGCTTGATATTGGTTGTTTTTAAATGTTTCTTTTTGCGGAAATCAAAAAAATGTAAAATCAACTAAGAAATTAGCTTTCCACTACTTTGTTTAGAATGCTACTACTCGAAAACAGTGATTGATTTAAAAAAAAAGAGTAAGCAATTTCAGTTTAACCATTTTTGACATTCTCAGCAGGGCATGCTACAGGTCCCTTGCAGGTGAGAGGGAGCCAATCTGCCTACATTTAGAACCACAAACACATTATTTGGCACAACATGAATCAGGTCCCACATCTGACCTCACTCCACTACCTCCTTCCTATTCAGCATGGAGCCAATGATGGCAAAAACTTCAAACAACAGAAAAGTGAATGAAAATGCACCTTTTGTTTTCCTGTGAATTACTGTCCCCTTTGCAGCAGGAAAAGTAGACAATCTTAGAGATTATTTTACTACTGAAGACACAAAAATCATAACCAAGTGATATGAAATATAACTTAGTTATAAAATCCTCCATTTTCTGACTAAACTCACTTTACATAAGAGTGAACAAATGCCAATAAGAAATAGCTTGCTTCATGGTCAAGAGCACCTAGTGTGTACTTAAAAGTTGCTAGGAAAGGGGATCTGCCTCTCCGAGCAAATCTCTGTTTACATCCTTATATTCGGTTGCTAAGATGGGCAGTCAGAGGAGTTGAAAGACAAATGGGGGATGGGTATTTCTCAAGTGACATTAACAAAGCACTTTTGTGCTATTTACTCATCTACTGTTTCTAATGCTTCCTTGTCAGTGCGTAGATCTATTAGTCAAATAGCAGCACAAATGTACCCGCTGTCTTCTTAGGTCCTCTGGAAAGCACCCTGAAGGCATGAGAATCCACTGCAATGTGAGAGTAAGGCCTATCAATTACCATTCCAACTAGAGTTAAGTGAATGAAGAAACCAACATGTCCTGCTCATAACTCCGAAGACAACATAATTTATCCTTGTTTGGCTGCCTGGCTCTTCTCCATTCCATTTTACACACCAACATCGCCATCACCAGACACAATCCTTTACATATCAATTTAAGTTCTCCACAACCAAATGCCTGCTTTACCTTTTACATCATTAAACCTCAGCGGCACACTAGGTATAACACTATGCACCAGGCATGAAGCATACAGAAAGCCATGGACTATGATTTTTCTATTGTAGGTAACTACTGCCCACAATATGTATTATATAGATTTTTAACAAATCAATGGACTTAGATAAAGCACTATATAGCTTTAAATTTATTTAAAAATTTCACAGTATAGAAAATAACTTACTAGGCATGAAATGTCAACTACCCTCAGCATTTTGTAATGTTTGCTCCAGATGACTCTCTTAAAGAAAAATTTATAGATTTGGCCAAATCTTCCTCTGTAGAGGTATTGTTATCTTAAATTGATTATCCCAAAATAGTTTTTGTTTTTACATCAGATGCATTCACTGATAAATAATAACTTCACATTAATTATTATATAGTATTATTACATACATTTAAAATGTTTATAAATAAAATCCTCCTTTATCTCTTCTCAAAGAAGAGATATAGTTTTGAAAACACACCCATGTTTATCCATCCAGATGGATAATTAGTACCAGTATTACTATATAGAGCTTTCAGAATTTTACCATTGTATCCATTTCTTCCATGAAATTATACTCTTTCTTCCAATCTAATGATTTATTCATTTTCAAGCTTTTTGAAAATAATTTTTTTTTTTTTTTTGGTTTTTCAAGGTAGGGTCTCACTCTAGCCCAGGCTGACCTGGAATTCACTATGGAGTCTCAGGGTGGCCTCAAACTCACGGCGATCCTCCTACCTCTGCCTCCCGAGTGCTGGGATTAAAGGCGTGCGCCACCACGCCCGGCTTTGAAAATAAATATTTTAATGCCATTCCTTATCAAATATAACAAATACAATGCACACTTTTTGTGCTCTTTAGTGTGTCTCTTATTTTGTGCTACACTCAGGTGCAGGCACTTCTCATTTGGGTTTCCGAGGTCTTGTGAAGGTAATTCCACATGTGGATAGTTGTTCAAAGAGAGATGTTCGTGTGAACGGACATATACTGGGAAGAATCATTCTTTCATCTTGTTTATATCACTCGTGGGGCCTTTTGATTTGTACTTTAAAATATCTGATTGGGCTTCAAACCTACACACACCATGAACTTGGGTTTTGCCAAGTGTTCAGCCCTTTAAAAGACATAGCTTAATGCAGTGATCAACACATTCAAATGTCAAACTTGTCTATATCCCAAACCTCATTCCTTGGTCCCTGCATTGGCATTAAACCTAACTCTAGTATTTATCTTAAGGTTTGACAAGAGCCCTAGGCTTCCTGAAGAGACAGCTCAAAAGCTCAGTAGCTAAGGATTTCCTCTCTTGCCATTTCTCCTAGGTACTGGCTATTACTGCTGATCTAGCAAGTACTTCTTCTTTATTACCAAGATAATACTATCTTCCTTGTGTTAGCAATATTGCCAGAATGATGAATTAATTTTCCTAGTAATATAAATTCTATTTTTCCATACTAGTTGGTCAATACTTTTTAAAATTTATAGCATCATATTACTGACTTTGTATAATTTTCAAAAAATAATTCCTTGGTAAATTATTTCATCGGTACCAAAAGGTATAATTAGAAATTCATCATTTTATATCCTGCTTATAATTTTTCTTAATAAAAAGACTCTGGATAATTAAACAATGATTACTTATTTTTGTAATTTTTAAAAAAGTTTTATTGACCATATTTATATGCTTTACTGTCTTAATACACATACCAGTATACACACCTGCAAAGGGCCAGGGATGACAGTTTCATTTGAACCTAACTGACTAATAGTTTAAAAAACATACCAACAATCAGCTAGAAGAGAAACTCCAGATAGCATTCTATTCAGCAAAAAGGTTTTCTCCTATGAGCTAGAAAAGATGCTAAGGAGAACAATTATGTGGTCTGAAATAACTGACACACTCTTCGTAAATGTACACCACCTGCGATAAACAAACCAACCTTAAGAATGCAAGCAATGCAAGTATTCATAGTACGCTGTTAGAATATGAAATTACTAAGAAATAAATCCACAGATAAGCAGTGATTTAGCATTTGGAGTATATGGTAGTAATTTACACAATAATGATATTTTTAAACAGTAAAAGAGGCCATTTAAATAAAAAATAACAATCATGATTTTTCAATTACATGCTCATTTTGTAATTACTACACTTGAATACATTAAGCTCATTTTGTATTTACCATATTCAAATACTTTAGATTATTTCAGAGCAATTAGTTTGTATAACAGCTTCATAAATTTAAATAAAAACAAAATAAACTGAAGGTACTACTAAAAGTCAACTAAACTTTACCATTTAAAAATATGTTCCTAGTTTAAAAAAATCCATACCATGTTTTCAGAGAGCCAGCCAAAAAGCTAGCCAAATAAACTAGCTTTACCAAATAGCTAGCAATTAACTGTGACATTTCCATCACCTGTGTCTACATACAACAGCTCAAGCTACTGAAGGCAGCAGAGTTTCTTCTGCTATAAAAACTTACAAACATACTAATACACAACGCGAGGGTGCATAAAGATAGAGCCATGGCCCTGTACCTGGTGCTGGCGATGCTTGGCGATTCTGCTCCAAGCCTACATCTTTCTAGCTGACTGGCAACAATCTGCCTTTCCACTTCCAGTTCTCGGGTGAGTCGTTGAAACTGAAGCTCCTGTGATTCAAGGAAATAAAGGCAGATAAGGCGACTAGGTTTGCGGCTGGGGCAGGTAATATGAATGAATGTATGCCACAGGAAACACAGGGACAGATCCATAACATGAAGCTACAGTGGGGCAGGGGAGCCAGGTTCTGGTGGTAGAAACAATTACCTGCTTGTTTCTGACTGTTTAAAGCTTCAGCACACTAGCATACTAGTTCTTGTTTGGAACTAGAAACACATAGATGTTTATTTATGCCTTTTTCGTTTTTGGTTTTTTTTTAAATTCTAATTGAGGTTTTTGAACTATATTTTAGCAGAATGCCACATTCAACTTAAAATGTACACAGACCTTACTTGTGTTTACATGTAAGTATACCAACCACAGTAAGCTCTTCATCCTCAATGGGTAATTTTTATATTCCTCCTCCTGTACTGTATATCTAGACAGCAATAAAGTCAGTCAGTCTCCATGATGAAAATCACTATACCATGTTTGCTATAAAGCCATTTCACTATGTAAATTACCATTCCCAACCCAAAGAAAAAGTATGGCTAGATTTATCTACAATATAATTGACAAAAAATATGCTAACAAGTGCATTCATGCTGTCACTATGTGAAGGGAGTCAAAAGGCGAAAAAGAATGAAGCTGAAAAGATGTCTAAAGAAGTTATGTTCTTCAATCTTTGCTGTATCATGAAGGCAAACAAGTTCTTTTATAACAGAACCAGTGAACTTTATTATTACTTTTTTTATACTTAGCTTGATAGGAATTTAATAAATACAAAGCATGCCGTGCTATGAAACATCTAAAATCCATTTAAATGTATAACTTTTGATTTTACTTTCAAGTCACAAATAACATCACCAAGAATATCTCAAGATCCTTTCTGCCATTATTTACTTACAAATCTATTCAAAGCAAATGCCAAACAGTAAACAGTTTAATTTGAGAATGATTGGAGGTTTGATGGTAGGATGTGAACACTAAAATAATTCTAGTAACTATACATTAATATTTGTCATAGAAGTTTAATTGAGATTAAGTCCCTGTGCAATTAGGCACATGCACAATTACTGATAGAATTAGCTTTGTGAATTCCACAAGTTATTCTTAGAATACTTGTTTAGAAATTATCCCTGAACTCTCACTTTCTGACACTGTGAATCTTTACCCAATGACCCGAGTTGGTGTGTGCACACTGAGCACTAGCTCAACAGCACTTTATAATATGGTGATAAGGAAGTGGGACAATGCCTGTTTCTGCCTGACAATTCCCACATTATTATTACTTAGTACCAGGGACAGATCATCTTAGGAAACAGAATTTTGCAGCCTTACACTATTTCTTTGCTCTTAAACCAAATCATATTTTTGTGTGTGTGAAAACTGTCCACGCTTTCATTTATTTTACTTATTAGATTTCTCCTTCCACAGCACTATTTGTATCAGGCTGGGTTGAGGACGGACCCTAGCAACCACCACCCCCCCCAAGCTGGGCCATCCTCTTACTTTCAGTGGCAAGTTAGGGATTGAGGGCTGGCTAAATTTTTCCTTTTGAGATAGCCAAAAAATTACCTTACCAGGGCAGGATTAAGGTATATTTCAAATAAGAACACAGAAAGAAATCTACTCAGAAAAAATTCCATTTGTGGCTGCCCATATGACCTTTGAAGCAACCTTGTGAGGGAATGGTTGGTTGGTTGAGGAAATTCCTGGTTGAGGACATAGTTTCCAATAATTCTTTTCTTCAGAGCCAGAAACAAGTGACTTTGGCCAGCCTAGACTGTGACTCAGATGCCAGCACTGACTCCAGAAAACAGGAAGTTCTTTGTCTCCCTTGTAGCCTCCTTACAGCATTACATGAACCAGGTTTCCAGGTCAAGCTCCTCACACACAAACTCCCTCCATGCTAGCTGTAAATAGCATACTGCATAATCTTTTGCACACTGCTTTAGTGTAAGATTCTGGGTTATCAATACCAGTATACATGTAGATGTAGCTTATTTACTCACACTGCTTTGTGGCATTATCAGTAGTTTCTGGACCTGACCAAGTATGTGACAGAATGTTGCAAACTGTTCCCAGAAGCTTAGTCCTAAGCCTTGTTATCAGTTCTTTCAATGAGTGTGAAAATAAAAATTCATTAATCACTACTGAGTGTCTTTCCTGCTTAATCAACCATGCCGGCCTCTGTTCCTTGACACCAGGTACCTGACTGAAGAATCCAGAGAAATCTAAGAAAGTCTACATGCCTATGGTGGAGCTATGGTTCCTATTCACAAGTTCAAGATTCACTTCAAGATTCCTATAAGTGGAGTAGAGTCCGTATTATACTCCTATTGGCTAGAGCCCATGGAAACTGAACACTGACTACCTTTATCAAAACCATCCCGCTTAATGTATGTCCACGCTTCTGACCAGTGCCAGAGGGAGAGTATCATCAGGAAACTAGAAAGCATGGGACTTAGAAGTAAAATATATGTATGCTTTGTTGCAAAATAATAACTATTACATCTACAGAACATGAGTTGAACACTATATGTGATGGTTCCAGGATGTGATGAGGAGGATGTAAATATATGACCACTCTGTTCCTACCGTCTCCTTCAACTAACTGATGAGGAAGGCAAGATCATACCATATAGTGACACACTTAAAAATCCCCCCCAAAAAACACTCATTAAGATGATTATGCAGAGATATGCTCTACAAATTTAATACTTTGTTATTTTCCCCAAACATAAGGCTATGAAGACTGGTCTTTATTTTTTTAATTTTTTTCTTCATTTTTTAAATTTATTTATTTGAGAGCGACAGACACAGAGAAAGAGGCAGATAGAGAGAGAGAGGGAATGGGCGTGCCAGGGCTTCCAGCAAAGGGAACGCCAGATGCGTGTGCCCCCTTGTGCATCTGGCTAACGTGGGTCCTTAGGCTTCACAGGCAAGCGCTTGCCCAAGACTGCTCTTTAAATTAGTATCCATAGCTGGGCATCTAAATTGCAAGGGGATATACTTCTTTTGAGAAAAGCAAAGAAATTAACATTAAGACAGCTTGCCAATTATTTACCATGTGACAATTTCCTCATAGTCTGGCCAAAAAACAAAACAAAACAAAACACCAAAAAATAACCACCCCCCCAAAACAAAACAAAACACCAAAAAAAAAAAAAAACCCAAAATGAATAACCTCACAAACAATTTTTAAAGAAAGTGAAGGCTACCAATATGTTCTAAAATGTAATCTGGTCATTTGTATGATAAAGCTCTGTGCGTTGACCTCATGTCACTCAGGCAAATATGAACGTTCTCTGAGAATGTGCTGAGGAAACAGAGGAAAGCTCCACTTTGACAACAGTTGGAGGACAGAGCTGCAAGGCCCAAGGAACTCTGCTCCAGCTGTCAGCTGAACCTCCCCTTGCTAATGGACGGGCCTCATACAGTGCCTGATTAAAGTGGCAATAGAAAGACCAGGCCCCAGGCCCAAATTGCTCAGGGTTCCTTTTGGTTTCGACTAACAGGGCTTTGCCAGTCTCCCAGCATTTGACATTCTTGCTCTCCAGTCTTGCTCTTCCACAGTATAGCTCCATGAAAAAATACACTGTACACAAAATTCTACCAACTGGAGACAGTCTTGGGGTCGCTTCTTTTTCCACAGTCATAGAATTTTTTCTCACTTGTAGTTTTTAAATATTGTGAGATAATTCGCAAACACATAAAAGGTATGAACAATCAAACAATGAACCCCTGTGAAACTGAGTAACAAGCCAACTATCGCAGGTCTTATGGTTGTGCTACATTTGCTTCAGGTTTATTGAGAACTAAAATGTCACAATTTTATTCTCGAACACAATAAAATCCCTCTGGTGTCTTTCTCTCAGCTCCTACTCTCTTCTTTCCTCAGCCAAAGAAATCATTACCCTGCTTCTGGTATACATCTTCTCATGAATATTTTATGTTACCGATTCTGCATATTTATAGTTCCACAAATGATATGTACTACTTGTTATATCTGTACAACTTATGTAAATAGCATACTGTATAGTTTTTTGCAGTCTGCTTTTACTGAAATAAGATTTTTGAGTTATCAGTATCAGTGCAGGTAGATCTAGCTCATTTACTTTCATTGCTTAATAGTATTCCATTTTAGGACAGTAACACAGGTATTTATGTTCTCATCATGAGGTACCCTTGGATTGTTTCTTTGCTTATGCAGTTATAAGCATTCTGCATAACATTCATTTTTATTAATTTTTTAAAAATATTTTTAGTTCTTTGCAAGCAGAAAGATAGAAGAGAGAAAGAGAGAATAGGCATGCTAGAGCCTTCAGCCACTGGAAATAAAATCCAGATGCATGCACCACTTTGTACATCTAGCTTTATATGGGTACTGAGGATTGAACTGGGGTAGTCAGACTTTGCAGGTAAGCGCCTTAACTGCTGAGCCATCTCCCCAGCCCCATAACAAACATTTTGTATAAACCCTCTTGTGCACATGAGCGTGACTTCTCCAAAGTAGAGGTGAGAGGGTAAATTTCTGGGCTCAAAGGTATGCACATCATCAGTTCTGCTTGATAATACTATGGGGATACTTGTCAAAGTAGTTGACCAACTAACATTTCAGTTAGAAGTATAGGGGAGTTCTAATTTCTCCATTCTCATTTTCCTTAATAACAGTTTGCATTATTTTTTGTACTCTATTGTACTTATGCTTTATTTTGCATTTACTTGATCACCAACCTCTTGTCCTAGGTTTCCTGGCCATTTTAGGTTTTTTAATTTCATGAGTATCAGACTCTCCAGGGAGAAATTTCTTCTTACTGCTACCACTCAGGCCTGTCCTCTTCAATAAAACAGGTTTCTTATTATCCTATATGAATAGCAGAGCTCTCCAACATCCTAGCCCTGGACCATACTTTCCACGCTGGGCAGCCCCTATCTGTCAGCATGTATCTGTCAGAGAGCAAAACTCTGTCTTAAAATTACTACATTCATTACTTCTATAAAATTATGACCAAAAATGTAAAAGGAGAGAATATTTATTTGGCTCATAATTTCAGGTGGCAGTTCGTCATGGCAATGAGAGCATGGAAAAACAGAGCATGCCCTATCCAGGCAGCCAAAAAGCAGACAAAAGGGGCAGGAAGGGGAGCTGGTAAAGTGCCACCAAGGACTCTAGTGATCTACTTATTCCAGTTAGGTCCCACTTGCTTATGTTTCCAGATTCTCCCAGATGGGAGCCAAGCCCTCACCATATGAACATGTGTGTATGGTGGGGGTTCATCCTCAGAGCACAGCAATCACCTAGCTCTGACAGTCACTTTCATGGGCAGATGTGCTTTACTGCTTACTTAGTTGAGGGCTCTTTCATTTTAGTGAATTCCTTCCTTTCTTTCCAATTTAAGCCTGCTTTCAAAGACAGAAAGTAAATATGTTACTCAGGTGAAGAACAGGTTAGAATACCGGTTCTACAGATCTCTCTTGATCTTTTTCTGAGACAAATCTCGGGCAATTCTTTTGTATTCCCATCAGAAATGTCCTGTTTAGGTTTTATTTCATATACTAAGTTTTTCCCCAAAGAAAAAGTTCTCCATTCCTGTGATTTATGGTTGGGTCTTTTTGTTATCCACCTATACCTGCAGAGTGTAGAGTGAAATGTCTCTTCTCTCCTTGTTTTCCCTTCTTACATGGGTTTACCTTTTCTGAAAATCTCAGGTTCCTCAATCTTAAATGAGGCCCTAAATGGGTGACTCCAATGTTTCTTTGAAACAGAAATACTAAGGTCTGAAAATCTATGTACAAGGCTGCGGTGCCCTTCCTCTCTCTGGTTTCCAGAAGCCTTCAGTATTAGGTACTTTCACTCCCATTTCCTCTGATAGCAGGAACAGCCCCAAGCCGGTTTTTGACCTCAAAGACCCTGAGGCTGGTACTAAAACTAGGGCCCACTTTACCCTCCTGTGGTTGAATTGTCTCTGTCACCCTCATGATGTCCTCACTGATGGCAATACTGCCACATCTCCTGAGGATTTCCAACTATACCCTATGGAAGTTTCACTCTAGTTTACAAATGCTTCATCTTTCGCCCAGAATATTCTCCAGCTCTGAGTTGCTAAGAATTCTCTCCAGCCTTTAACTGCAATGTAGTTTTTTTTTTAAAAAAAGATATTTATTTTTCAGACTACTGTTTTAGGAGTGAACTACATTGCTTATAGAAGGGAGCTGGTGTTCTGCTGGCTGCTCACTGGCTCAACTTATTAGCATGAAGTGTGTACAATCTTCCTCACTGTCAGTATGTTATGTAATTATCCTCACTACAGCAAAACTGGTAATTATATACCTTCTTATGTTCCCGGTATTAGTCATGTTCTCTTTTATTTTCCTACTGCTAAAGACCATTGTTTCCCCAAATACATGCAAAGATTCACTAAGCTTTGAGGTGAAAACCCTACAGCTACACATTTGCATCTCTGCCATATGTGTACTTCATGTTGTCTGACTCATTACTGCAGGAGAAACTATAATGGTTACTACAACTACGATGCTGACACTTAAAATAGATCAAAGGCACTCCTAACTACTAAGCCATTCTCATGGCTTTTGTCCCCACAGTCATAGCAACTTTCAGTTCTCTTTCAAGTTTAGTGGAAGGAATACTCTCTTTTCCTTTATTTTTTATTTACTTACTTACTTATTAGAGAGAGAGAGAGAGAGAGAGAGAGAGAGAGAGAGAGTGTGTGTGTGAGGGAAGGGGAGGGGGAGAGAATGGGCATGTTAGGGCCTCTAGCCACTGTAAGTAAACTCCAAATCTGGTTAACATGGGTTCTGGAGGACTGCACCTGGGTCTTTAGGCTTCGCAGTCAAGCACCTTAGCACCTCAGCCATCTCTCTAGCCCCATCTACTTCCTTTAGAAACTTGCTTCTTTTTCTCTTGGAATCTTTAATATTTCTTTTCATTTAATATTCAAATTGCTCATCTCAAGACACGCCATCTTGATCTCAGGGATCCTCAATCTATTTGCTTATCCTTTCAGCTATATTACCTCTTTCAAAATATTATTTTATACTGATTCCTTTTAAAAGATACAGTATCATTCCAGTTACTGATTGCATTGAAAGTCTGGTTCCTAATGTATCATATTTTCCAATATAATTAAAATACGTAATAATATTTTTCTTAACACAAATCAAAATATATATTTCAAAATATTCATCTGTGTATCAAATATTATTTCCTACTAGTAATACATACAAAACATATCAAGAATTGGGGGAAAAGGGCTGGAGAGACAGTTTGGTGGTGAAGGCGCTTGCCTGCAATGCCTAACAACCTGGGTTTGATTCCTTAGTAACCACATAATGCCAGATTCACAAAGCGGTGTGTGCTACAGGCTCTGGTACACTCATATTCAACCCCCTGCCCACAAATAAATAAAAAATAATAATTGAAATACGTTCCCATGCCAATAATCCCAGCAAGAAAATACTAAGTATGGTTCATACCAAAAGAAGAAAACTAACATGGCCATTACATGATATAACCAGCAGTTCAAAAACACTGTCACTGGAACCATTGCTGATTAAAAAAAAAATGATATACTTTTCTTTCTTGGTACATTAGGAGTTTTACATATGTTTTATTTTTAAGGTAAAGAACAGTGGTCAGGATATGACCCATCCCAGTGACATGTTATGGCATTTGACCTTCTTTCTCATATTTAAAAAAACGATTGTCATGATCATATCTTTGAGGGTCTTGAACCAGACATAGAGAATTATTTTAAAAATGAGCTGATACTAAAGCCCACTGGCATGCAGGATGTCCTAACCTTAATGCTAAGCACCGCTCCCTGCACTCCCCCACAAAATCTAAATCTAAATTTTGGCTTCTTTCTTTTATCTAAGCTGGCACTAAAACCAAAGCATCCATATTTACAAGGGTCCTTGACTTTCTCTGCTTTAAGATGTCAGTCAGTTAGTAGCAGAGAGGTGACTTAATGTTCTTATCATCTTTCACAATTTAATAACGTCTATGATACATAATTATAGAAATAAGTAGGAACATAAGGTCTGTCTTCTGTACTAATGAGTTGCTTTTGTCAAAAGGAAATAAACATCAAAGAGATTTGAAAAACTGATGTTGCCTGTCTCAGACCAAGAACATCCCTGTGCCTGAATATACAAAAAGGAGATATTCCCCTGGGAGTGAAGGTTAGTCTTGGGAAATGCTGCCTACAGGATTCTTTATCTTGGTAGTTCAGTGATCCCGGCATATTGTAAGTTTGATTAGTCTACCAGTAGGAAACTCGTTTGTTTCTGTTCAACACAGCACTTCCCTGATTTACTGAAATGAGATATACTTTCTCCACTGTCACAGGAAAACTTAGGTCCCTTTTGTTAACTAGCTCTATTTCACTACTCAGACGTGTTATGTATCCATACCCTTCTTCATGGTTGGTGTAACTTTCTTTTGAGAACTATATGTAGAAGTCAAAGACAACTGGAATCACTGGAGCTAAAAAGGAGAACCATTATTTTGGCTCCCACTCCCAGACCACAGGATAGATGACAGGCAGGATTTCTAGTATGTTCTATAGTGACCCTCTGGTAAGTTACCTATCTTCTTGGTCAGGAAGGACATGAGACTGGATGAAAACTGGTGTACAAATTACAAGAGGAGAGTCAAAACAGAGAAAAATGGTCTTCCAGGCTTCCAGAAAGCCACTTGGTCAGGCCAACCCTGATTCATCCTAACAGACAGCACCAATACAGAAGACCATGAGCTTCTCTCAGTTCCCTAGAGTGTCTTGAAGAGCCACTATTGACCTTTAAAAATACATATTTGCTTATCTCAGTCCTGTCAGAATTGCTATTATCAAGAAAACAAATGACACTAAATACTAGCAAGGATGCAAAAAAAGGGTAACCCTTCTACACTGTTGGTGGGAATGTAGTTTGGTACAGCCATTGTGAAAATCAGTGTGGAGGCTACTGAGGCAGCTAAAAGTAGATTTACCATATGACCCAGCTATAACACTCCTAGGCATATATCCTAAGGACTCTTCCCACTACCTTAGAGATAATTGCATAACCATGTTTACTGTTGCTCTATTCACAATAGCTAGCAAACAGAGCCAGTATAGGTGTTCCTCCACAGGTGAATAGATAATAAAGATGTGGTACATTTACACAATGGAGTTCTATTCAGGGTAAAGAAAAATGAAATTATGAAATGTGTAGGAAAATGGGTAGATCTGGAAAGGGTTATACTAAGTGAGGTAACCCAGATCCAGAAAGCCAAACATCACACATTCTCTCTTACATGTGGATCTTAGCTACAAATGTTTAGACTTGTGTGTGAGCTGGAACCAAAAGCCCCCCAACACGTCACCACTGAAGCAGACCAAAAATGAACCCAACATGGCTCAGGAAAATTTTGCGGAAGAGGGGGCGGAAAGAATGTCAGAGCCACATGTTGGGTCATGATATGCAGAGACATTTATCTTACCATAACTGTGGGCTAACTCCACAATGCATGACCCGTATACCTCAACAAGGAGGGGCCAAGGGGAGGGGGTAGGTCACAGAAGAGCCTAATAATGCTACCAAACTGACTGTATTTGCTCAATACAAAACTAATAAAGAAAAAAAGAAAAAAAAATCAGTAGCAGAGGCCAGAAAGCTAGAGAAAGGCTGTAAGGGAGTGAGTACAGGGAAGGACTTAAGGGGATGGTATTGAATATATGTAAGTAAAAGAACAGATTACAGGGAGTGGAATGGCCTAAGTGAAGGCCAGGGGAAGAGACCGAGTAAAAGAAGGGGCATTGTGCTATTATCTCCCCTTCTCCCAGTGCATTTACCTGCCTCCAATTGTCTAATTTCCAGATCTCCTAGGCATGGTACCTATCAAAAATCAGGAATTTCACAGACTTGGAAAGTTAGTTTTGAGAAGCTATTTAACAGTCTAATGATATTTTCAAGTGTTAAGCTAGCAATGTCTTCTCACTTTCATTTAGCTTTCTTCCTAAAAAGTCAAATGTATATATGTGCTACATAAAAAAAATAGGATTATAGGTATCTCAGAAGTAGTGAAGCTAAATCTTCTGCTAGAGCATATTACAATGTTTTATATTGAGGAGTCCTACTAGTCAAGTACTGAGGAAAAGTGATGCAATGAGGAAAGGTAAGTACTTGGAGGCAGTGTCAGTTGTCAGTGGTAACTGTTGCTATCAATTACCAATGAGGAAGTCATTTGGTAGAAATCATGTCAAAATTGTTATTCTTTTCGTTAAAATGCAATGCTTTGGACATCTGGTTAGTTATTACTCTAAATTTCACAAAGAATAAGAGCAATAGAAATTACAGCAATAACATTTCGACTGATTTCCTAGTATATGTGTATTTTAAAGCTACTAAGACCAATGATGCATGTTGCCTAATGTTAGTTGATTATTTGAGGGTTAATTGACGACGTAGCATGCGATAATAATGTGCATCAATCATCATTTGCTGAAATGGAAAATTGAGAAGGACAAATGGATCGCTTCTCATTTTATCTATGTAGACTCTTATGGCACACCCAATCAAAAATATAAAACGGTAAGTGAAACTAGACTAACTCTAACCTTTCTTTCTTCAGCATACCTAGCAAATAGTACCAGGGAATGGGAGGCCAGTAGTAAAAATGATTAACTTAATGTTTGGTTAGTAACTTAATGAAATATATTGGGGAAGGAAACAAATACCATTGATCTCAGGTGGATGTTTTCTTATGTCTATGCTTGGTTTACTTTTAAAATTGTTCCTTCAGCTCTGCAGGTATTTTAGAACTAAAGTATGTAAGGGGAGGGAGGGAAGATAAGAATTGGAATGTGAATTTCTTAGCTGTGCACTAGCCAATTAAAATATCCTTTGAAAAGGCTTGTTACATGGCTCAAGCAATTAAAGAAATGATTTGTCTTTTTTTATTGTTGTAATTTTTCTTTTTATACATATATGTGTAATATTCATACATGTGTATGCTTATATGCATATGCATGTGGAGGCCACAGTTATACATTGGGTGTTTTCCTTAGTAAAGGTCTACCTTATCCATTGAGACAGAGTGTTTCACTGAACTGGGAGCTCACTGATTTGACTAGTTCGCTGGCTAGTAAGCCCTAGGACCCTCTGGTTCTGGGTTCCCATCAGTGGGATTATAGGCACATGCCACCATCCCAGCATCTAGGTGGGTGCTGGGAATCTAAGTGCAAGCACTTTACTGACTGATCTATCTCCCCAGCCCACACGTGTCAGTCTTGAATTGAGCAACTGTTGGGTGGAAGAGGCAAAATAACTGACTTGCTCAAGGTCACACAATTAGGAAGGGAATACTGGATCAGGATTCTAAATTCTTGCTCTACTACAGGAAGCTGAAACATTAAAGTTTCATTTTCTGGTCCTGGAGGTTATATTTAGGACTACAATTGACTTTACTACTTCAAAGCCCTTTTCCAGTGAAATAAAGCCCTAGAATATAAAAAGAAGTAAAGAGTCAGGCACAAATACACAGGGGAACTTGCTAATGACAAAAGGGGGAATGGATTTTATGGGAAAAGAACTGCTGGGTTAACTGGTGAAGATGGAGCTAGTTCATTGCCTTGAAAAACACACACACACACACACACACACACACTCTCTCTCTCTCTCTCTCTCTTAAATCATATAGCAAATGTAGAAAAACACAAATGTATACAAAGATGAAGTAGGAGAGTATTTTTAAAACCTTAAAATAAGAAGCCTCAAAACCATGAAAGAATCCAAACCAAACCCTGTATGAAGGAGATCACATAAAGAAAGTTAAACAAAGTGAGGGCCTGGCATGCATGAATGAGGTTCATGAATGAGGTTCTAGGCTCCATGTCCACACTGCAGAAAAAAGTCCAATGACATAGTAAAGAAAAGAGGAAGAGGTTTAACATGGTTCAAAACGGAAAGAAGTATCAGCAAGCAGACCACCAAAGTGTAAATGTTAATTAATGTTGGGGAAAAACTACTTATTAGTAAAGAAAAATAAAATAACAATCTGATATTTTACATGATATTGGTAAACATTAAAACATAGCATCCAGGGCAGTAGAGGGGCCAGGGATCTGGGCACCTGCACAACATGGTAATGAGAATGTGATTTGCTCTAAGGCTTTGGGAAATCAATCTCATAATACCTATTAAAAGACAATATACATATTCCCCATGATACTGTCCTTTTAGTTTGGATTCCTAGCCTAGAGAGATTAAAAAAATAGCACATATACAGTATTAAATTGCATCACTGTAATAATTTGAATATACATCCACGTGGCGGTATCCTAACAAACTTCTGCATCTCCACACTAGAGCATAGTACGTAATTATTAAACATAATGAGTTTAATTGCTGTATTTTGCTTCAGAAGGACCATTATATTTGATTCAGTGAAAAAGCCAATGAAACCCAACATATATATTTTTTTAAGCTGGGCATGGTGGCATACGCCTTTAATCCCAGCACTCAGGAGGCAGAGGTAGGTGGAACACTGTGAGTTCAAGGAGGCCACCCTGATACTACATTATGTATTCCAGGTCAGCCTGGGCTAGAATGAAACCCTACCTCAAAAAACAAGCAAACAAACAAAAAAACCAAAACCCTGTATGGATTTGTTTGAGCGTGGAGGTAACTGTGAGAAGAGACACTGTGGGTCAGCAAGCCTGGCAAGCTTGAAGGTGGGATTGAGAGAGTTAGAGATTATTTCTATGTTTTTTTTTAAAACTTTTTGTTCATTTTTATTAATTTATTTGAGAGTAACAGGCAGAAAGAGGGAGAGAGAGAAAGAGAGAGAGAGAGAGAGAGAATGGGCACGCCAGGGCCTCCAGCCACTGCAAATGAACTCCAGACACATGCGCCCCCTTGTGCATCTGGCTAAAGTGGATGCTGGGGAATCGAGCTTTGAACCAGGGTCCTTAGGCTTCACAGGAAAACGCTTAACCGCTAAGCTATCTCTGCACCCTATTTCTATGTCTATACTATCATGCTGGTATTTGGCTTCTTTTATTAAATCTTATTTAGGAGCTGGAGAGATGGCTTAGTGATTGAGGCACTTGCCTGAGAAGCCGAAGGACCCATATTCAACTCTCCAGGTTCCACGTAAGCCAGATGCATGAGAAGGGGCACCTGGAGTTTGATTACAGTAGCTGGAGGCCCTGGTATGCCAATTCTCTCACTCTCACATTTAAAAAAAAAAAAAAAAAGCCAGGCGTGATGGCACACGCCTTTAATCCCAGCACTCGGGAGGCAGAAGTAGGAGGATCACCATGAGTTCGAGGCCACCCTGAGACTACATAGAGAATTCCATTTCAGCCTGAGCTAAAGTGAGACCCTACCTCGAGAAACCAAAAAAAAAAAAAAAAAAAAAAAAAAGCCAATCTGTTAGGCTTAACTCAAAAGGAAAAAGCTTATTTGGAAATTTAAGAAGAACAAAGAATGAAAGAGCTAAAGAATAAAAAGTATTATTTGCATCTAGCATCTACCAGAATAGATTCTATCAGGAGACAGGTGCTAGTTCCAGAAAAACAGTATTCTGATTGACAGTACAAGTGATATTTTTGTTTTGCTTTATTTTTTTTCTAAAGCCCTTAAGAGTACATTCATTGGATTTTCATAATGTTCTAATAACAAGTAACAATACTGGTCAGATATAACAGTGTATTACATTGGTTGGGAGTATGGAGAAATGCTGCTGTGGTGATGTAAGTTGGTGAAGCCTTGGAAGGCAACTGAATCAATCCCCAAATACACATACAACCCCATCCACTGGCCCATCAGTTCCAATGCTGAAGCTGTTATGTGTAATTGAAAGTGTACACAAACCCAATCACATAAAGCTGGAAATAACCATGAAGCCATCAATTAGGGACTGATTAAACACTGCACAAATATAAGACAGTACTGTGTGCAATTGTTAGAAATGTGTTGATTGGAAAGAACTTCTAAAATTACTACAGAAAATGCAACCAGTTAACTTATTAATATTTTTAAAGAGATTTTATCTATGGTTGAATACGCAGAAAACATTTTTGATGTATTTGCAAGAAACTTAATTTTAAAGATGGTTTTAAATTTGGGGACAAAGGACTGGATGTTTCTAGGGTTATTTACTTTTACTCTATAGTTTGTTGTGAGCATTTTATTCTTCTTGCCTTAGACATTTATTTGTTATTAATTTTCATAAGAAAAAGCAATGAAAAGATCAACTAGGCAAACTTGTGTGACTGCCAAAAATTTCTATACAAATAGCAAAGTAGGACCCTAGTTAGTCGAATAGGAAAAATAAAGTCTTTCCTGGAGGGACTGGTGAGTCTGGGGATCTTCTTTTCCCAGAAAGTGACCAGAGCCATGCTTAATGACAGAGCACCTCTGAAAATTGGCACTGTGCTCTTAGGACTGGACATTATAAAGAGGAAAAGAACAATGGATGACAAAAGTTGTGGGTGGTAACCAAAAAGGGAAGAGACACTGGGACAACGCCTTCTCTACAGTGGAGACCACTATCTTCAAAACTGGAGCACAGCCAGAAGCCACATCTTAAAAAGACCTGGTGTGGTGGTTTGATTCAGGTGTTCCCCATAAAGTTAGGTGTTCTGAATGCTAGGTTCCCAGCTGATGGAGATTTGGGAATTAACACCTCCAGGAGGCAGTGTATTGTTGGGGTGGGCTTATGGGTATTATAGCCAGTTTCCCCATACCAGTGTTTGGCACACTCTCCTGTTGCTATGGTCCACCTTATGTTGGCCAGGGGGTGATGGCCACCCTCTGCTCATGCCATCGTTTTCCCCTGCCATCGTGGAACTTCCCCTCAAGCCTGTAAGCCAAAATAAACCTCTTTTTCCTACAATCTGCTCTTGGTTGGGTCATTGCTAGCAGCAAAGCAAACCTGACTGCAATACCTGGGTTGACTCAGCAGGTTGGTGGCTCTAAACCCTCTGTGAGCCACACTCTCGGGTAACTCAGAGCAAGTGCCTCTGGACTATAGCTGAAAACAGGACAGAAGAATACTTCTAGACTGCAAGTAAGAAACTTTGAATGAGAACTGGGTAGTATATAGTGAGGTGGGGCCTGTTGGAGATAAAGTCTGCTGGGGAAGTTATCCATAGTTTCTAAGTAGTATACCCAGAATCTGGATGGGCAGCCCATATGTGGGGCAGCATTCCCAAGTGGACACCTAAAGGTCTGCCCAGATGTCTGAGCAGCATCTGACATCCAATCCATAAAGGACCACTGAGGGGAGTGACAGACAACTGGGGGACAGGGAAGGAACACCAAGGCACAACCAATGATGCAAGGCTACACTCAGACTCAGCTTTGTGTTGCTTTGTTCTCTTCCTCTCCCTTCCCTGCTCAATCTCTAGAAACCACAGGCATATAAGAAGAAGAATTTGATGCTGAAGGCATTCTCCCAAATCTAGGGAAAGAGATGCCCATTCACGTACAGGATGCATCTAGAACACCAAACAGACAAGGTCAGGTGAACGTTCCCATGTCAGTCAGCACACTATACATAGAGAACAAGAAAATACATTGCAAGAAAGAAACACTCAGAAACACATGAAGGCAGGCCCATCAGAATAACAGCAAAATCTTAACAAAAATTTTAAAAGCCAAAGGGTTGGGAATGATATACTTAAGCTCTGAAAGATAACAATTGCAAACTCAGACTATTATACCCAGCAAATCCATCCATTAAAACAACTGGAAACTCAGACTGCTATACGCAGCAAATCCAACCATTAACACTGAGAGAGAGAAAAACCAAACAAAATGCTCCATGATAAAACAAAAACAAAAAACAGGCTAATCAATACTGGACCGCTCCAACAGCACTATAGAAGATACATGAAGAAATCCATTGTATGGAAGGGAAAGATACACAAATACATGAAGCCACAGCAAAGATTAAAGCAAACTAGGACCTGAGTTAGGCAGATGAGTAAGAGGAAACCACCAAACAGTACAAAATGAACAAACTGATAGGAGTTAACATGTACCTTTCAATAATAACTCTGAATCTCAATGATTCCACAACTAAAGGACATAGACTAACAGCCTGGAACAAAAAAAAATTAAAAAAAAAAAGCAGGTGCCATATATTTGTTGCCACCCAGAAATGTATGTAGCCATCAATGACAGATGCAACCTAAGGTATTCTAAGCAAATGGAGCCAACAATCAGGCAGCACTATTTTCATATTTGTCAAAATAGACTCCAAACCAAAATTAGAAGACATAAAGGAGGTCATTTCATACTAAGGGAGGAAGATGGAGTAGAGATAGAGGGGCACTGGGTATCTGAGCTCCATCATCCAAAAGAATATAATTCTGTAACCTGGGATGTCTACTTGGGACTTCAGGGGCAAAGTAGGTCCACAGCTGACAGGGATACAAACTGAGAAAATCTCTCAAAATGCACAGAACTAAATAAAAATAGCAAACCAGAAAGGTCAAAATATAGCTCCATTTTAAGATGCTGAGTAAAATTAGCTCCCTAGAAAGCCAGTGAGCACAAAAACCTGCAGGTGCTGATGAGACTACAGAGCTTGTCACCTACTTACTGGTTGGTATAAGACAAATGACAAATGCCTCACTGGCTTGAAACCTTCTAAGTCCTAATTAATTGCATGAAAGCTGTATTGGAATTGCACAAAAGCTGTATTGGACTTTCAAGTCTCATTCAAAGTTTCTAATCATAGATTCTAGTTCTAATATCCTAGAGTAGGAGCTAGCAAATTTTTTTCTATAAAAAGCAGATAAACAGTAAATACTTTAGGCTTTGTGGACCACAAGACAGGTCTCTGTTGCAGCTAGTTACCTTTGTTCTGGCAGAAGGAAAGTAGAAATGGTCACATAAATGAATGGCCATGGGTGGGCTACAATAAGATTTAATTTACTGATGCTGAAATTAGACTCTCATTAATGCCTCTAGTGTTGCCAAAAATTATTTATCTTTTAATTATTTTCAACCATTAAACAAATCTACAAAATATTTTTCTCCTGCAGCCTGAAAACAGCAGGTGGAAAGCCAGATATGGCCTGTGGACCATGTGGTTTTCCAGTTCCTGTTCTAGGAAATAAATGCATATAAGCCTAATTCACACTCGGCAATCATATAATTAGAGACTAGAACAAAAATTCGTGGATTATAAAATCTGGGGACCAACCTGCATCAGAATCTAAGTGGTGCCACCTACTAGTTGTACAATTATTGACAAGTCACTTCAACCTGTCAACCTGAGCTGAGTTTTCTGTAAAATCAGGACAGCACCCACATTCCTAAGTTGTTGTGAAGTCTATGAGCAAAATACTAAATGTTGTGTGAACTCTAAAGTATTTTTAAAGTACAAAGTTCTATAAAGTAAAAAAAAAAAAGTGCTGGGAAGATGGTGCTCACTGTTCAGGACTGAGTACTGAAGTTTGGTTTTCCCCAAAGTAAAAACCATACTTTTTATGATGTAGTGCTGGAGATAGAACCTAGGTCCTTGCACATGCTGGGGCAAGCACCTTCACTGAGTTAAATCCTCAGCTTATCAATTAGTTTTTCAGGCTTCTCCCCTAAGAGGATCATTTGCCAAAAATGTGAGGAGATGTTAATTCTAAGGAAAAAAATAAACAAATAAAGTAACTTGTACCATGCACAGATGCCTTGTGCTCCATTTTCACTAAGCTCAGCACTGTACAATGTGCACACTCACTTAATAATTTGCCTGTTTTATCTTCTGATTATATTGTTTTCAATGGCCCCACTTTGTCATGTTTTGGTCTCTCCTCTTAACCCTCCTGTAAAGAGGGTCCAACTGCATCATGAAATCACAAGGACAGATGACTAGGACATGGTGCTCCCTTCCACAATGCTCCACTTCCTCCACAGCTCCAGAAATTAGGGGCTCTCACAACCCTCGCAAAACTAAAACTCAAGATTTCATGATAGAGTTAGCCTGAAGATATCGAAGTGTCAATGCCAAAGAGCAGGAAAGGGATGCTAGGTAAAGTTGGAAGTTCATTTATTACTCAGGCAACCCAAAGACATTGTTATTTCACATTATACTATTTTATTAAGAAATTCCTTATGTCTGCTTACAAAAATATTAAACAAAACTTCTGTATTTGCTTTGTGAAGTTACTCTAGCCAATATTTGCATGTTGATAATTCCAATCTGAAGCTAAGAGACAGGAGAAGATCAAGCTGACTTCCTTCACTGTCCTCTCTACTGGAAGCAGGAGGTCACTAGACAAGAGAATGCTGCCTTTGAATGGAATGCTTGCTATATGGGACCATAGAGTATTAAGTACAGCAAGACCCCAGGATGATGTAAGCAAAGGGCAACAGCTGAAACTGTCCTCAGAGGTAGCATCAGCCTCAGTACTTGGGAACAAGTCTACCTTCATGTATTAACATGGATAAGAACTGAATGCCTTTTGAAAGAAAGGACAACACAATTTACAATGAACACAACCTTTTGCAAAGTGAAGAAAAGGGCATAGAGGGCTGGAGAGGTGGCTCAGCAGTTAAAAGCACTTGCAAAGCCTGATGGCCTGGGTTCAATTCCCTAGTACCTATGTAGAGCCAAATGCAGCAGAGGTCCTGGTATGCCCACACTCTTTTCTCACTCTCTCTCAAATAACTAAATAAAAATACTTTCTTTAAAAAGGTGGCTTAAAAAATGAAATTAAGGGCTGGAGAATAGCTTAGTGGCTAAGGCGCTTGCCTGTGAAGCCTAAGGACCCAAGTTTGATTCCCCAGAAGCCATGTAAGCCAGATGTATAAGGTGGTGCATGTAACTGGAGTTTGCAGTGGCTGGAGGCCCTGGTGCACACATTCCATGTGCCTCTCTCTCAAATAAATAAATAAAATATTTTTAAAAATTAAAAAGGGGACATAGAAAGGATCACCACAGGGAGGGATATGAGGTAATCCCAATTCTCTTGGGCCTTGAGGGGATATATGAATTGACTCAAGAATTGTAAATGGGTTAGACCCTTACCAGACAGGGCTTACTCTTCCCAAGACAGATCTCAGGAATCCTGCAATTCACACTGGAGCCCGAAATCTACAACTAAGACAAGACATTCGATTCACGGGGTCTGTATCATTTTCTAGCAGGTCATCAGCATACCAAGAGAAAATGTTCCCAGAAGTTCCACCAATGTAGTTATGGTGACCTCCTTCCAAAGTCTTCCCATTTACTAAGGAGCAAATGCAGTTTCCAGAGGTAGAATTCCTTCTGCTGAAGCTCTGACCCTCTCTTGCTCCCTTGTCCATTTGCTGGGGACTTTCTAAACTGCTCGTAACTCCCTCATCCTGCAGTGGCGTCCACCTCCCTGTACCCTGACCTTCTAAACTGCTCATAACTCCCTCATCCTGCAGTGGCGTCCACCTCCCTGTACCCTGACCTTCTAAACTGCTCGTAACTCCCTCAACCTGCAGTGGCGTCCACCTCCCTGTACCCTGACCTTCTAAACTGCTCATAACTCCCTCAGCCTGCACTGGCGTCCACCTCCCTGTACCCTGACCTTCTAAACTGCTCCTAACTCCCTCAGCCTGCAGTGGTGTCCACCTCCCTGTACAGTGACCTCCTAAACTGCTCCTAACTCCCTCAGCCTGCACTGGCGTCCACCTCCCTGTACCCTGACCTTCTAAACTCCTCATACCTCCCTCAGCCTGCACAAGCGTCCACCTCCCTGTACCCTGACCTTCTAAACTCCTCATACCTCCCTCAGCCTGCACTGGCATCCACCTCCCTGTACACTGACCTTCTAAACTGCTCATAACTCCCTCAGCCTGCACTGGCGTCCACCTTCCTGTATCCTGACCTTCTAAACTGCTCATAACTCCCTCAGCCTGCAGTGGTGTCCACCTTCCTGTATCCTGACCTTCTAAACTGCTCATAACTCCCTCAGCCTGCACTGGTGTCCACCTCCCTGTACAGTGACCTCCTAAACTGCTCATAACTCCCTCAGCATGCACTGGCGTCCACTTTCCTGTACCCTGACCTTCTAAACTTCTCATAACTCCCTCAGCATGCAGTGGCGTCCACCTCCCTGTACCCTGACCTTCTAAACTCCTCATAACTCCCTCAGCCTGCACTGGCGTCCACCTCCCTGTACACTGACCTTCTAAACTGCTCATACCTCCCTCAGCATAACTCCCTCAGCATGCAGTGGTGTCCACCTCCCTGTACCCTGACCTTCTAAACTCCTCATAACTCCCTCAGCCTGCACTGGCGTCCACCTCCCTGTACACTGACCTTCTAAACTGCTCATACCTCCCTCAGCCTGTAGTGGCGTCCACCTCCCTGTACCCCTGACCTTCTAAACTGCTCATAACTCCCTCAGCATGCACTGGCGTCCACCTCCCTGTACCCTGACCTTCTAAACTGCTCCTATCTCCCTCAGCATGCACTGGCGTCCACCTCCCTGTACCCCTGACCTTCTAAACTGCTCATAACTCCCTCAGCATGCACTGGCATCCACCTCCCTGTACACTGACCTTGTAAACTGCTCATAACTCCCTCAGCATGCACTGGTGTCCACTTTCCTGTACCCTGACCTTCTAAACTTCTCATAACTCCCTCAGCATGCAGTGGCGTCCACCTCCCTGTACCCTGACCTTCTAAACTCCTCATAACTCCCTCAGCCTGCACTGGCGTCCACCTCCCTGTACACTGACCTTCTAAACTGCTCATACCTCCCCTCAGCCTGTAGTGGCGTCCACCTCCCTGTACCCCTGACCTTCTAAACTGCTCATAACTCCCTCAGCATGCACTGGCGTCCACCTCCCTGTACACTGACCTTCTAAACTGCTCATAACTCCCTCAGCATGCACTGGCGTCCACCTCCCTGTACCCCTGACCTTCTAAACTGCTCCTAACTCCCTCAGCATGCACTGGCGTCCACCTCCCTGTACCCCTGACCTTCTAAACTGCTCCTAACTCCCTCAGCCTGCACTGGCGTCCACCTCCCTGTACCCTGACCTTCTAAACTGCTCATAACTCCCTCAGCATGCACTGGCGTCCACCTCCCTGTACCCCTGACCTTCTAAACTGCTCATAACTCCCTCAGCATGCACTGGCGTCCACCTTCCTGTATCCTGACCTTCTAAACTGCTCATAACTCCCTCAGCATGCACTGGCGTCCACCTCCCTGTATCCCTGACCTTCTAAACTGCTCCTAACTCCCTCAGCATGCACTGGCGTCCACCTCCCTGTACCCCTGACCTTCTAAACTGCTCATAACTCCCTCAGCATGCACTGGCGTCCACCTCCCTGTACCCCTGACCTTCTAAACTGCTCATAACTCCCTCAGCATGCACTGGCGTCCACCTCCCTGTATCCCTGACCTTCTAAACTGCTCCTAACTCCCTCAGCATGCACTGGCGTCCACCTCCCTGTACCCCTGACCTTCTAAACTGCTCATAACCCCCTCAGCATGCACTGGCGTCCACCTCCCTGTACACTGACCTTGTAAACTGCTCATAACTCCCTCAGCATGCACTGGTGTCCACTTTCCTGTACCCTGACCTTCTAAACTTCTCATAACTCCCTCAGCATGCAGTGGCGTCCACCTCCCTGTACCCTGACCTTCTAAACTCCTCATAACTCCCTCAGCCTGCACTGGCGTCCACCTCCCTGTACACTGACCTTCTAAACTGCTCATACCTCCCCTCAGCCTGTAGTGGCGTCCACCTCCCTGTACCCCTGACCTTCTAAACTGCTCATAACTCCCTCAGCATGCACTGGCGTCCACCTCCCTGTACACTGACCTTCTAAACTGCTCATAACTCCCTCAGCATGCACTGGCGTCCACCTCCCTGTACCCCTGACCTTCTAAACTGCTCCTAACTCCCTCAGCATGCACTGGCGTCCACCTCCCTGTACCCCTGACCTTCTAAACTGCTCCTAACTCCCTCAGCCTGCACTGGCGTCCACCTCCCTGTACCCTGACCTTCTAAACTGCTCATAACTCCCTCAGCATGCACTGGCGTCCACCTCCCTGTACCCCTGACCTTCTAAACTGCTCATAACTCCCTCAGCATGCACTGGCGTCCACCTTCCTGTATCCTGACCTTCTAAACTGCTCATAACTCCCTCAGCATGCACTGGCGTCCACCTCCCTGTATCCCTGACCTTCTAAACTGCTCCTAACTCCCTCAGCATGCACTGGCGTCCACCTCCCTGTACCCCTGACCTTCTAAACTGCTCCTAACTCCCTCAGCATGCACTGGCGTCCACCTCCCTGTACCCCTGACCTTCTAAACTGCTCATAACTCCCTCAGCATGCACTGGCGTCCACCTCCCTGTATCCCTGACCTTCTAAACTGCTCCTAACTCCCTCAGCATGCACTGGCGTCCACCTCCCTGTACCCCTGACCTTCTAAACTGCTCATAACCCCCTCAGCATGCACTGGCGTCCACCTCCCTGTACACTGACCTTGTAAACTGCTCATAACTCCCTCAGCATGCACTGGTGTCCACTTTCCTGTACCCTGACCTTCTAAACTGCTCATAACTCCCTCAGCATGCACTGGTGTCCACCTCCCTGTACCCCTGACCTTCTAAACTGCTCATAACTCCCTCAGCATGCACTGGCATCCACCTCCCTGTACACTGACCTTCTAAACTGCTCCTAACTCCCTCAGCCTGCACTGGCGTCCACCTCCCTGTACAGTGACCTTCTAAACTGCTCATAACTCCCTCAGCCTGCAGTGGTGTCCACCTCCCTGTACACTGACCTTGTAAACAGCTCATAACTCCCTCAGCATGCACTGGCGTCCACCTCCCTGTACCCCTGACCTTCTAAACTGCTCATACCTCCCTCAGCCTGCAGTGGCGTCCACCTCCCTGTACCCCTGACCTTCTAAACTGCTCATACCTCCCTCAGCCTGCAGTGGCGTCCACCTCCCTGTACCCTGACCTTCTAAACTGCTCATAACTCCCTCAGCATGCACTGGTGTCTACCACCCTGTACCCTGACCTTCTAAACTCCTCATACCTCCCTCAGCCTGCACTGGCGTCCACCTCCCTGTACCCCTGACCTTCTAAACTGCTCCTAACTTCCTCAGCATGCACTGGCATCCACCTCCCTGTACACTGACCTTCTAAACTGCTCCTAACTCCCTCAGCATGCACTGGCGTCCACCTCCCTGTACACTGACCTTCTAAACTGCTCCTAACTCCCTCAGCCTGCACTGGCGTCCACCTCCCTGTACACTGACCTTCTAAACTGCTCCTAACTCCCTCAGCATGCACTGGCGTCCACCTCCCTGTACACTGACCTTCTAAACTGCTCCTAACTCCCTCAGCATGGACTGGTGTCCACCTCCCTGTACCCCTGATACTTTCTTTTGCATTTGTCCACATTCAGCCTACTCATCACTTCACTCTTGACAGAGGCCCAATTTCTCAGCCTTTTTACTTCAAGTAGAATTGTCTTGCTTCTCTTCCCAGACACACTTCTTGAAATGGCTCTCAACTTAATTAGGTCTCATTTCCTATTCAACTCTTTGCCATATGTTTGTTGCTATAACCTCTCCACAAACTGTTCTGCCCAACATTATCAATGCTCTTTTCTTAGTGCCTAAATCAAATGGGCATTATTTGGTTCTCCATCTTACTTGACCTGGCATCCTTCACTATCACTCTTTCCTTCTTGACATTCTCTCACCTCCTGTGGGCTCACAGATACATCCAGATCCCCCCGTTATTCTCTGGTTATACTTTGTTTCCTTCATAGTATGTTTTTTTCCCCCACTTCTTGCAAATAGAAGTTTCTAGTATTCTTTCATGTTAGAAACTTTCCATTGGTAATTTCATCAATCGTAACACTACCAGCTAACATTTACTAAGCAAATATGTGTCTATACCTTTAAATCTCACCTATAAAGAAAGCAGTAGCCTCTCAGTCACCATACCTCTGAGTTAGAGACTGTTACATTCATCATTCAAGACACAGGCTTTGGGGTTAAGTAATTTGTCCCTGGTCACAGGGCACACAGTGAAAGACTGGGGCTGAATTCTCTAGGGCTCATCTAAATGACTATGCCCTTCATGCCTCTTGCTGTGTGGCTTCATGTGTAACTACAAGGCTGTAAAGTCCACATCGAAAACCGTCAGCCTTGACCAAGTGCATGTATCCTGCTATCTAAAGAACTCTTCTCATACTTTCAATGCATCTACATCTCACATAATTTCACTTAAAGATCACGGTTAACTACTGGGTGTTATTATTACTGCCTTTTCCACAGTATCCTATTAGATAAACAGCACCTTATAAGAGATCCAGCTTACTTTATGGCGTGACAGTGATATCCGCAGGAAATCTTTAGACTCTTGGGATCACAAAAAAGAATTCATGAGATCAAGTGAAAAAGAAGAGCCACATGGCTTCATTTATCTATCTGGATTTCTCCATCCTGAGTTTTCTAAGTTCTGTTTTTAAGCTCATTATTGTCAATATATCTGATTGAGAAAGAAGCTAAGCAGGTCCCAGGTGAGACTGCTCCTTAGCAACAAGCTTGCCATGAATTCTTTGGAGAACAAGATTTCACCGAATTATTTGATTGCCTATTCACACACTTGATTACAACAAACCAAGCTGTTAAACTAAATTGTAAGCCATTAGTGTATTGTAGGAACTTAAAAAATAAACTAACTGTGTGAAGATATTTTCACATATACAGTCACATGGAGATGTGTTTAATTGTTTGTACCCCTACTTCTTGTTTATCTAGAAAACAAGGGGAAACCTCTAAACTATTTCAGAACTTGCTAATGTCACAGTGTCATAATGTGATAAATACAACACTATTTTTCATCACTGGTAAATATTAAATCTTTGCTCCAGCTCATAACTATCTCGTTAACCTCCCACTTTGACACACAAATGTAAATCTTCTTAGAATTTGATCAGGAGTTCAACAGCATTTTGAGTTAGATCAACAGTGCTGAATAAGATGTCAAAAACCCCCAACCTTAGTCTCATTATACTGAGACCTTGTCCATTGGTTCAGTTGGGATAGTATGTTGAGAACAAATAAACAGATAATAAGTAGACTACAAGGAAAAATACTTTCTTTCTATTGAGTAACAAACCACTGTCATCTGCCCTAGAAATTCTATCACAACCAAGAGTGAGGTCAGTGAAGAATACAGATGGCATGCACACTGTAATGGTATGATGGTTAATACTGATTGACCATTTGACAGGATTTACAATCACCTAGGAAACAAGCTACTGGGTATGTGTGAGGAAGTTTCTACACTGGGTTAACTGAATGGGAAGAACACTCCTAACTTTGTGGGCAGTGCTGGTCCATGGGCTGAGATCCTGGGCTGATTTAAAAAGGAGAGAGCAAGCTGAGCGACAGCATTCAACTTTTATTGCTTTTGACTTCAATGCAATGTAAGCAGCTGCCTCAAGCTTCTGCTGCCATGCCCTCCCTACCTGTCATGCTAGACTGTGAGCTAAAATAAACCCTTTCTTCTTAATTTGTGTTTGGGTATTTGATCATAGCAATGAGATAAGTAACTCATAAAAGCCGGGCAGGGCTGGGTGTGGTGGTGCATGCCTTTAATCCCAGCACTCGGGAGGCAGAGGTAGGAGGATCGCCATGAGTTCGAGGCTACCCTGAGAATACAGAGTAAATTCCAGGTCAGACTGGGCTAGAGTGACAACCTACCTCAAAAAACAAACAAACAACAACAACAACAAAAAGCTGGGCATGTGATAAATGCCTTTTTTTGCTGCTCTTTGTTTTTCAAGGTAGGATTTCACACTAGCCTAGGCTGACCTGGAATTCACTATGGAGTCTCAGGGTGGCCTCAAACTCACAGTGATCCTCCTACCTCTGCCTCCCGAGTGTTGGATTAAAGGCATGCACCACCACACCTGACATGCCTTTAATACCAGCACTGGGGAGGCAGAGGTAGGAGAATTGCTATGACTCTGAGGCCAATCTGAGACTACATAGTGAATTCCAGCTCAATCTGGGTTACAATAAGACCCTACCTGTTGGCAGAAAGAATGTAAGACCCAAAGGAAGGGTAAGACTCCTTACAATGCACTCTTTCAGACACAAAATGGCCTGGATATCCATGACCTCACAGTGCCTGACACTAAATACAAAAGACCCTCAGAATAGGAGGAAAAGATGATGACATCAAAATAAAAGAGAGACTGATTGAGAGGGGGTGGGGATATGAAGGACAGTGGAATTGTGAAGGGGAAAGTGAGAGGGGAGGGAATTACCATGGTTTATTGTCTATAATTATGGAAGTTGTCAATAAAAATATATAAAAATCAACGAAGTAGGGCTAGATAGATGGCTTGGCAGTTAAGGTACTTGCCTGCAAAGCCAAAGGACCTCGGTTCAATTCCCCAGGACCCATGTAAGCCAGATGCACAAGGTGGCACATGCATGTGAAGTTCATTTGCGATGGCTAGAAGCCCTGATGCACCCAGTCTCAGTCTCTCTCTCTCTCTCTCTCTCTCTAATAAATAAAAATAAAATATTTAAAAAATAAGTAATTCGTACAGACAAGTTTACATCAAAATTGGCAGAATGTTAACTCAAGGCAGATAGAGATGAGTGTGAATTATTGTTACTACCCTTTTTCATTTAACCAAAATTTCTGACATTTGTCTACAAATACTGTTGGAGATAAGAGTGAACAATTTGCAAATATTTAGATCAAAGAACAACAAATAAATTATGGTTTTTATGTAACCAATTTTCAGTCATTTATGCTAATAAAGACACCCAGTAGTGCAAATCTAATCCAAATTATTTACATTTGGATTTGCAATGCCTGGTATAGCATTTCTGTGGCAGATTTCCCTTCCTAATTACATTCCGCTTTGTTACTAAAGTCAGTTTACATTTCCTTAATGTACACATGCTATATGAAAACCTGCTGGGCAAGATGGCAGCTGATTCACAGCTTAAAATCCACCAAAGACTTGCTCCAGAGAAGAAAAAAAAATACACTAATAAATCTCAACTTTTAATTGCTTTATAAACATGTCAAATTCACATACGATTGGTATGGGTCACTTGGTAGAAGTATAGGCAATTCTTACTGACACTGAGTTGGCCGTAAAAGCACAGGCAGCTTTAAAACTTATCTATGACTCAGTAAGTTTTATTTCACTAAATAAAATATTCAAAACTATATGTTGTATCCAAGAAAATAGCAAATTACCATAATTCAATAAAAACATGCAATGTTCCTAGTATTGTGACACACAGGTGTTGCATTTGCCACCTAGCATCATGTTACAGTTCTCTTATATCATGCAGTCTGATTTTTCTCTGGGAAAACCTACTCTTCCTATTCTGAGTAGGCAACTTTGGTGTATTGAGAATAGAATTGACCAAGTTATACACAATGGTAAGACCAACAGATAGGAATCCTTGATGAAGGTGAAAAACTACTTGTGGGCAGGTAGTACCAAGAAGTTTAATGTAATAACAGGAGCTTATTACCTAAGAATATGTTTAAATTGTGAACTAACGTTTCCAGAAAGAAGCTGTACCTGTATTAAGCATCCAAGATTAATTAAAACTTCAGTGAGGGCTGGAGAGATGGCTTAGCGGTTAGGCGCTTGCCTGTGAAGCCTAAGGACCCTGGTTCGAGGCTCGATTCCCCAGGACCCACGTTAGCCAGATGCACAAGGGGGCGCACGCATCTGGAGTTCCTTTGCAGTGGCTGGAGGCCCTGGCGTGCCCATTCTCCTTCTCTCTCTCTATCTGCCTCTTTCTCTCTCTGTCTGTCACTCTCAAATAAATAAAATAAACAAAAAAATATTTAAAAAAAACTTCAGTGATTATGGGAAGTTGGACAGCTGCAGGTCTTGAGCCAAGTTATCCTGGTCTACTGCAGCCCCGTATGTGGCCATTTATTGCATGCCTCTGTGCTTGACCGTTTGACCTCACATCTCAAGACCATTATGTAAAAACTTTGGATTATAGTTTTTACCAACTCAAAAGCTAAAAATGTCAACATATAGCATCTGAAGTGTACAGCAAATATTTCCCTGCATTTCTGTAACCCACCTATCAGATGGTTCCACTAATGTATTTGAAAAGTGCTTTGATTTATGACTTTTTTGTTCTGTTACTATAAAAATTCATGAACTTCTTAACTTATTGGAACACAGAGTTTGGGGTAACCTAAGTTTGTGTTTCTGGGCTATGGTCACTCAGATTTGTCTCTAGAATAATCTATTTTTTATTCCCTTTGAGGTAAGATCTGGTTTCTTATTTGTTTGTTTCTTGTGTGTGTTATCAAATGAGAATGTTGAGCTGGGATGTAGCTCAGTGGTAAGACTTCACTAGAGTGCATGATGTTTGGGTTCAATCCTCAGTACCACATTCACACATGAAACTAGACCCGAGGACTGGGGAGATGGCTCACTGGTTAAGAATGCTTGTTGGTTAGGCATGAAGGCCTCTTATGCCAGAGACTATCAAGTTCAACTCCCCAGGATTTAGGTAAAAAGCTGAGCATGGCCACATATGTCTGTACTCGAGTCTTGGGGTGGGGGTGAGGGAAGGAAAAGGGAGTAGAGACTCACTGGGGCTTGCTGATGTAAAGTAGCTCCAGACTGACAGACAAAGAGACATGGTCTCAAAGACAGAAATACTCATGGTGATCCTTCTACCTCTACTTCCTGAGTGCTGGGATTAAAGGTGTGTGCCATCATGCTCGGCTAGCTTTTTGCTTTTTATGTGGGGTCTGAGGACTGAACTCTGGCTTGAGTGGCAAGTGCTTTCTCCACTGAGCCATCGCCCCAGCCCATTTGTAAATGTTTTGAGACTCCTAAAAATAACATGGGATTCCTGGAAATCAAATGAAATGGAAAATACAACGAACATTTACTAAGGTTAAATGTAAATATCACTGTATTGTAACATAAAAGTTCACTCTAATTATGACCACTGGAAATATTGCCATAGAATGTCTCAAAATAAAAAAAAAAACCTTTATTAAGTCACAGTTCTAAAAACCAGAAAGCCAAAATCAATTTCACTGAGCAAAAATCCAGGTGGTGGAAGGGCTACCTTGCCTCTGTCAGCTGTTGGTGGCTGAAACATTCCTCAGTGGCCTCCCCACACATCTCTGTCTGCATCCTCACATTGCCTTTTCTGTATGTCTTGGATCTCTGCTTCTTTCCTATAATGAACACTTCTCACAGCATTTATAGCTCATCTTAATAATTCAGGATAATTTCTTAATCTCAAGATAGCTTTTGAGAATAATTTGCAAATGACTCATGGGATAAGAATCTACTATGGTGTGTAGAGGGGACTAGAGCCTACTCTGCCTACCACTGTCCATTTGTTGTGCTTCAAGGATTCAATTCTATCCCATGTGCAACCAGTCCCCCCCCCCCACAATCTCCACATACTACAGCATCTGCTAGGAGTGCTAAAGACCATCAGCTGAAAATCCCAAGTATAATCACTTAAACATCTGAATCCCAGCTAGGGGATGACTTTATGATGGAGACTTAGGCAAATCCTTTCCATCAACTGGTCTATGAAACAAAAAGGTTGATGGGCATAGAGAGAAGTAATGATGGCATCCTTTTAACAGAAAGACAATGGGAGGAAGAAAGGTACCACTTATCCCAAGTAATTTTAAAATCCAACAGGGGAAGGTTTGAAGCCTAGGACATTCTGATCCTGGGAGTCTTTTTTTTTCTCTTTTTCATGTTTATATCCAACTATTTTTTAATAAGCCTGTAGGATTGTGGAAGTCCAATAGGCCTTCACTATCCCTGTCAGTAAAAGGTAGTAGTGTTTCTGATATGATACAACACTCAACAACCTTGTAGGTCTCCTGTGAATATGTGCTATTAAATGAGATGGTCCTCCACAGACGCTTCCTGGATAATTACAGCTCTGGCATCAATCTTCTGCTCAATGTCTTTGGCTCGGGGCATAGCTGTGCAGCGTGCTCTCCCTGCAGCCTGCCTGCCTCACAGCAAGTCTCCTAGTATTAGTGTCTTTGGCAAATGGGCAGAGAGATTTTTCCAAATTAAGTGGTGGGGCATTTTTGCTTTAACTTTCCTCTCAATAAATGTCTACGTCTTATATTTTATTATAGGTGCCATGAAGAAACCAGGCAACACTTGCAGTGCTTCGCCTGGAACCCTCCTCAGCTAAGTATCGATGTGTACCTCATATATGCTTACTTACAACTGTAGAAGACGCTTCAGCTAAGTGTGACACTACCACATGAAAAGATGATCTTTACTCCAGTTTCCAGTTACATATTATTGTCTTTGTGTCCTAACCAGAATCATCTTTAATATCCACATTTCAGTCAATCTTTTATTTAAAAGCAAATTAGGCTTTCTTATGTAGGTGAAAAGTCTTTGTGCCTTTCATCAAGTGCAAATCCAATCTCACCTTTTTAGGTATTTGTTATAGTAACATATGACTTCCTGGTTCTAGAGACTAGAAATTTGAAATCATTTCCATTGGGTTCAAACCAAAGTTTAAGTTGGGCTACATTCATTTCAGAGGCTTTAGTTAAAAAATATTTTCTTGGGCTGGAGAGATGGCTTAGCGGTTAAGTGCTTGCCTGTGAAGCCTAAGGACCCCGGTTCGAAGCTGGAATCTCCAGGACCTACGTTAGCCAGATGCACAAGGGGGCACACGCATCTGGAGTTCGTTTACAGTGGCTGGAAGCCCTGGCATGCCCATTCTCTCTCTCTTTCTCTATCTGCTTCTTTCTCTCTCTGTTACTCTCAAATAAACAAATAAAAATGAATCAAAAAATATTTTCTTTACACCTTGACAAGTTCTAGTGACTCTGTTATCTTATGGCTCCTGACCTCATCACTCCAATCTTTATCTCCCCCTTCATATTGCCTTCTCCTATATGTATGACAAATCCCCCTTGACCTCTCTCATTTTACACATGCCTGTGGCGGCATTTACTATTCACTTGGGTAATCCAGGATAATTTCTACATCTCAAAAGTACTTAACTTTAATTACATCCATGAAGATGCCTCTGAGAATATTTATAAGCCCTGGATTGGATATCTATGCCACCCACAAGAGCATTATTCTCTCTACTAACAGAGGCACAGCATATTCATTACTATAAGCCTAGCACATTTGTAAACAGATGCTGATATGGACATCTCAAAGTGACCATTTGGTACTTAATACTGCAATGAAACACTGCAAAATTACTTTCATGTTAATATGAAATGTTGATCTTGATTTCTCCATCTACAAATAAGTATAATTACCTGTAAACACAATTTTGAAATGAGGCTGACAGTACACTAACTTCAGTAAGATCTAGTAAATTAGCAAAACAGATGTAGCTTCAAAGATCTAAAGCAGTCTGTGAGTAGTAAACAGATTTTAGGTTATACCTTTGTACTACAAGACTTCTTTGGGGTAAGGAAAATCAAATTCCAAAGGGTGGAGAATACTGGGTGAGATTGTTTTGGTAGAATGACTGGCAACTTAGTCCCAGAAAATATGATCAACTGCCCTGGAAATGGATGCACAGCCCCTCTCCAAAAATCCCCCTGCCTGCCCTCATTTTCATTGTTCACTACTGGAAAGAAAGGCAGATTCAGAGAGACACTGTTAATGCTGAACAAAGCAATGTGTTTTTTCTAACAACCCTGAAGAAACAAAGTTGGGATTCTCTGTTGACAGCCAAATGAAACTGTGCCTTTGTTACTTGCTTTAATTGCTTTTCCAAAGCTGACCCAGAGACTACAGCTCTACTGAGAATCTTACTGCTGGGATAGGCAATTGTTTTTCCCATTTAATTCTAGAAAGCAAGCCAGCATCACCTTGCAGAATGTGCCATATGACATCAATACTGAGTAGTGGAAATGAAAAACTAACTGTAAAATCTTATTCTATACACAGATGACATATACCTATTATTTTGATCATGCAGTCACATTTTTACATGTGAAGTTGTCAGTGAGCAACAAGATGACATAATCTGTTTTCTGTTATGTAGATTTTCAGAAGTCCAAGATCAGCCTATTTGAATTTTCTGAAAGTACTCCATTTGTTCCCTACAAGTTTATTTGTTTTATTCTTTCAAAAGTATGCATTTTGCAAATCTGAACTATCAAAGGAACAACAAATGTCATGTATCTACAAATGTCCAACTTGCATAAACTGAAAGGCAGGGAGAGAACTTTAGTGGCAACATCATGTTGGAATAGTCTCTTATTGGAAGAGACAGAGTTACAGGAGTTTTTCAGCTTGGCATGCGAAGTAAAGTGCCTTCCTGAGTCCACAAGATTGGAAAGAGATCCCAAATTGCCACCCTTGCCAACTGCAGCCTAGCTCAGGATCAGAGCTCACCCCAGCTGTCAACCTTGACAGCACAGGCTTGTCTAGGGCCCCACAACAAATTTTTGAAAAATTATATACAGAACATTATCTGGTGTGATGGAGATGTTTTATATCTTTGTTTTAAACTTATCTCCTTTTTTTTTTTTTTTTTTTTTTTTTTTTTTTTTGGCTTTTCGAGGTAGGGTTTCACTCTAGCCCAGGCTGACCTGGAATTCACTATGGAGTCTCAGGGTGGCCTCGAACTCAAGGCGATCCTCCTACCTCTGCCTACCAAGTGCTGGGATTAAAGGTGTGCGCCACCACACCTGGCTTCCATTTTTTTTTTTTACTTTTTAAATTAGATCATATCATTTTATCCTCCAGTTACTGTTTATATAATCTTAACCAGACTAACATAGATTCACTCAGCAATCCACTGTTGCGCATATTACAAAATGAGCATGTTTGGAGCAACATTTTTCCACATAAAGAGACTAGTTTACTAGCCATGTAGACACATGTACCATTTTTCCTCCAACTCCACATAAACCCATGATTTTTATATTATGTATAATCTTAAATACTTTTTGCAGCTTAGTTGTTCTCATTCTCTTAGTCCAGACTGTTAGCAACAATGGAAAGAAAATGTATTTTATCACAGTAGGCTTCTATGACTTCAATAAACTTAAGCAAAATTAAAATCAAAGAAAACTTTAAAATGCAAAATGAGTACTGGAATATGAGTGACCTTTTCCAAATTGGCCAACATGAAGATTAAAATACAGGCTTGTGCAGTTAAATCAAATTCTACCTCCTCTCTGCTGATTGATATATTACAAATGAAGGGCAAGAGTTGCCTGTTCCTGATTGCAAATTTTTCTCCTTCATATGAATTCAAATGAAAATGAAACATCTAAGGCTGAATGGTTTCTGAGGTCTCTGGCTGTTCTACGAATACAGTACATATGCAAGACCAGCCCTGAAGTGGAGATGACAAATGGCCTTCACTCTTGTGCACAAGGGCACTAACAAAGTAAGTTACTTTGAAATTGCATCTGGCTACTGGATCACAGAAAGCACTAATGTCAGCAGAGCAAACTCAGTGAGACAATGGCTTTGTGTTGGTGATAACTAGTATGCTCTGGGAGACAGAGATCTTATGGAGACACAGGGCAGTTAGTTGCAAGAGACACTGTGTGGGCCTCTCTGTGTACCTTTGGAGTGACTGTGTTTAAGAGTACCATCTGCAAACAAAAAAGTTACACTAGTCAAAATATTAACAGTTCTTATTTATACAGAGACAAACACCTAGGCAAATTGCCTACTTCAACGAGACCAAAGGTGTCTGGTATAAGGAAGGTGTAAAAATATTGTAGTAAGAAAGTGGTGAAATATGTCCGCATACAGAACATGCTGAAAAGCAACTAAAGTATTTCCTCATATGGGAAATTAGGGTCCAGAAATCCGGAGTAGGGCACGCATAAGCAGAAAAGGCCAGAGGAAAGGAATTCATACCTAAATTTCATATTCCAATTTGTCTCTTAAGCTGATGAGGAAAGGAGGAGAAGGAACATGATGCTGACATGTCTTTTTGCTGTTCACTTAACTTTTATCACTTGGTTTAGCAACTATAAAGCCACCAGTTCTTCCCTTTTGGGCTGAACATACCTGTTGGGATGAACTCACACTATCCAAGCAGATAAGTATCCAGTTTCTCATCATACTCACTCATTAGTTGTAGCATCCACTGACTGTGATTCTGCCTGCAACAATTAGCACTGCAGTGACTCTCAATGGTTCCCCTCATTGCCCAATTCCATTGTTTTAGATTGTTTACAATTGGCAAGTTGGATGATACCGAGGGAGTCAACAGCTATACTACATGGCATCATTTGCTTGTTACCTAAGCATAAGAATCTAGAGAAAGGTTAGACCAACTCTATTGAGATCCTCTACCAGGTGGAAACAGTATGCCAAGCACCACGTTTAGTATGCCCATCAGTTATCCACTGACAAACTAGGGAAACAGGAGGTAAATGAGTGGGTGGGGGTGGGGCTCCTCTTGTCTTCCAAGATATGTCAACATTAAGTGATGAGGTTATTAGAAAGAATAACAATGTATACCATAGCTTAATCCTGTCTGTCAATGCCCCTTAGACTATCTCAAAAATCTCATTTTTTACATAAAGTACTCCACAGTTAGTTGTCTGAAGCCTTGCTGCCATTTGAGTCACAATCTATAATTCAAGTCATAGTGAATTACATTACCTACATTCCTCTCCAATAGAAAAATAAATGTTAGGGGGGAGGGAAGGTATTACCATGGGATATTTTTTATAATCATGGAAAATGTTAATAAAAATTGAGAAAAAAAAAGAAATATAAATGTTAGGTCTGGAGAGAGGGTTTATGGGTAAAGGGCTTGCTAGGAGTTCATAGTCCCATTACCGATGTAATACCTGGGTACTGTGCTATGTCCCTGCAATCACAGTGTTGTGGAGGCAGAACCAGGAGGATCCCTAGGAATTGCTGGCTAGCTAGTCTAGCTAGAACCACTGAGTTTCAGATTCAGTTCAAGACCGTGTCTCAAAAAGTAAGATAGAGAGTGGCTGAGGAAGGTAGCTGAGGTTGATGTCTGGCCTTTGCATGCACACCTGTGCATATATAAATATGACTACACATGCATATATGCACAAAAAGAAAATACATGCTAAATAGAGCAAATATAATACAAACATTTCATATTCAGCAGTTTCATCTAGCCTTGGCATAGAGTGAACTCTGCCCCGGAGCCTTACTAGCTGAACCTACTGGAGTATTGTTCTTCTGCCCCCTATGGACTATGCTGTTTTTAGTTGTTTTTTGAAAGCATATTGCCCAGTGGGATTGGCCTCTTCCTACTGGGTTCAAGTACTAGTTCTGCCTCCGTCTCCTGAGTAGTGGGCCAACAATGCTGATTGGCAGGGTAAATCTATGTTTAACTTAACATGAAATTACTGAACTCTTTCAACATGACTGTACACTTTTATACTTTAACTAAAGGAAAAGAGAGGGAGATCATCCAAATACATGTTGCAGAGGATTTGGGGGGTGGAGGGCAGTGTGCTGCCTCTGCTTTGTTCTCTGCATAAGGAAGGTTTCATTTGCCTTTAAAATCAGTGTGCTTCACCCTTCTTTCTCTTACAGCACTGGCTGAAGTCTTAAAGGGAAAGCAGATAGTCAATTCCAGTATCTGCTGCAGACTTTTCATATTTAATCTTTGTCCTAACTTCCTGTGAAATTTCAGTATGAATGGTATTGAATTTTATTAAACACAAACTTTTTTTTCTGATACTTTTTAAAATGGTAAGCCAAACTTACATTTTTGGATACAACAAATTGTTCATTTTACATATTTTCATAAAAGTTTTTTGTGCTTATGGGTACAAATGGTATTGATTTTATGATTTTTCCCCTTGCAATATCTGGTTTTGGTTTAAAAAGTAATTTACATTTACTTAGTATATTAAGATATATTTCAGTGTTGTCTTTTCCTCTATACTTATTTTCTATATCAAAATATTCAAAAGACAATAAATTTCCATTTTTCAGGTAATTCTCTTGGGAATGTTACTGCACAGGTGTTTTATGGTGCTACTCAAATTTATTATTACTTACCATTTAAGAATGAGTTCAAAGTTCAACGCAGACAAGTCAGACTTGAAAAGCCATTCTTAAACTGCCTGGCCGTGAGGGCCAGTGTTTGCTAGGGAGTCTCAACTCAGTGTTCAGCAATACAATGAACACTTAAAGAAAAGAGCCATTTGACTCACCTCTGCACCCTGATGTATGGCACTTCAGCCACCTTTGCAAAGCTCTAGTCTGAGTGTGTGCGTGTGTGTGTGTTTTCACAGCTCTTATCCATACCTGAACCCTGGGTGCTGTCCAAGCTGCTTTCCTATTCTTATCTTCTAGACAGAGCTGCACGGTCTCAGAGGAAATTTTAATCTCAAATGTGAAATTTGCTTGAATCTGACACCTCACTTGAGCTGTCTACTGCTACATTTCTTGGCTCATGCTCTGTACTGCTACTTTTCCAAATCAAAATTTCAGTTTTCTTTCTTGTATATTGAGAAGGACAGCCAAATCTAGTATCCTATGGCTACTTTCAAAAGGAAGAACACAAAAGCCTTGGTTTGGGGAATCTATGTGAACTTCTATCATATTTGCTACCTAAGCCTCTTCACCTGAGCATTTCCTGTTTGTTGGCTTCTCCAAGCGCAGTTACATAAAACAATGATCATGACCTTCCAAAAAGAATGATGCAAAAACCTGGTGAAAAATGATGCTTGTGTTAAAGAAAACTATATGACAGACTGAACTGAAAAAAGAAACTCATTGAGCAAAGGTATTGGAAAATGATTATTATGTGACACATTTCTTACTCCTTTTATTTAAGGGCACTCAAAATATATTATAAACCATGTATGGAAACACACGCCTAACGACCTTTGTACTCAGGAGGTTGAGGCAGAACTATTACTTGAGCCTGGCAGGAATAGACCAACCCCAATGTGCAACATAGTGATACCTTGTTTCAAAAATACAAATACAAACAAAATAGATTATATGGAATTCTCTACTTAAAATTAAATTTGAATAAAATGGAATAGTGAAATAGATCATTTCAAACATTTAAAAATAATCTGACAGTCTAATGTATAGTTTAATGGTCAGTATCACAAATGTCAATACATATTTTAGGTAAAATTTGCTAAATAGATATCAAATTTAATTTAAATTTACACTTCATATTTTTTCAAGATTCAAATCACTAAGAGTGGCAGTAATCTACCTCAACCAAAAATGTGACTCAGATTTTGCAATACTGTCAAAGGTACTGCAAATAAACTTTCTCTGGCTAATTATGAGAAATGAAGCATGTGCAGTAGAAACCGAGTCCTGGGAATTAGATGAGAAAGCAATCATAGTTCTTGGCATTTATGTGGGGATTCTGCCTTCAAAGAATTTCCATAACCATTAAACTAATTAAATTATGCAATGCACTTGTGGCATCTCATCATAAGTTTACAATTAGGAAAATGTATAGTATCGGGCCTGAGCTGAAGCATGACCCTGGAGGATAAATATGCACATATAAATGTATGTATATATGAATGACTATAATTATTCATGGAAATGATTAAAATTATGGTAAATCCTAACTTCTACAACAACTTAGATCTAATAATTATTATATACAAAGCATTCAGCTCATGAGATTTTTTTAATCTCTAAACTACTTAACAACTACTTAAACTACTTAACTAAACTACTTAACTGTCCTCCAGCAGTTAATAATGTTAAAGAACATACTTATCCATATCTTACATTTTAAAACTTCTCCACCTCCCTTTCTCTGACAAAACAATACAAGACAATGCTGTTGGCGGAGATGGTTATAAACAGAGCAAAAGGGACAGGTGAAAGAGCAGAAAAAGGAACAGCTATCGGGCTACAAAGGGACAGAGGAGGTCTAGCCTCTACAGAAAGAAGCAATGAAAGTCTCCCTCTTTTTTTTTTAGGTAAAATATTTTATTTATTCATTTGTAAGCAGACAGGTACAGACAGACAGACAGACAGACAGACACATGGAGAGAGGGGGGAGGGAATACATAGGCATGCCAGGGACTCTAGCTACTGCAAATGAATTCCAGATGCATGCTTCACTTCATGCATCTGGTTTACGTGGGTACTGGGGAATCAAACCTGGGTCATTAGACTTTGCAGGCAAGTACCTTAACTGCTGAGCTATCTCTTTAGCCCCAAAACTTTCCCTCTTTATCTAACTAAACCTGATCAGAAGTAATGTCCAACTGGCTTGGGTTCAGTGGCTTCAAAATAAATGCAGAAGACAGGCTAAGTGGACTCAGGACTGCCAGTGATGAATCTCTAGGTGCACAATGGTACAGTGCATCATGAGTGAAGGACAGAATCAGACCCTAGACCTGTGAATAAAAGGCTGGAGAGGAAAGGCTATGATTCGAACAGCTGAGTTTGTTCATTCAGCTCCAGCTTCCCCCAAAGTCACTGCACTGCTATGGCTCATCATTTTCACCCAGAAGTCAGGAGGTCTATCTAGACATGGCCTCTAATTTCCCAAAGTCCCAACAGGCTATGAACATCCAACCCCAGTTCTGTATGGGTAACAGTTGAGTTGGAGTAGTGGCAGATAAACTTTCTGCATATACATATTTGAATGAAGGACTGAGAATTCAGGATCTTTGGGCTTCTAGTGACATGTTCAATTTATAGTACTCTATATTCATTATCTTCAAAGTCTTCTTCATGTAGTCTACAGCTCAGGAGAATGAAACAAATATCATATTATTGCTGAAGGTAGGTGGCAGGAGAGAAAGGGTGGATAAGATAATCTTTATGTTGGAAAGAACCAAATTGAGCTATCTAATTCAAAAGTATTTGAGGCCTAAATTATTCTAATCCTTTTAATCTTAGTGTAGAATGCTGTAAAGCCCCCCAAATCGAAATAGTTTCTTTTTTTAACATTTTGCTTATAGGAGCATAACAACGCTTCACGTAAAACTCATTTTTACTGGGCTGAGAGATGGCTTAGTGGCTAAGGCACTTGCCTGTGAAGCCTAAGGACCCATGTTTGATTCACCAGGACCCACGTAAGCCAGATGCATGTGCCTGGAGTTCAACTGCAGTGGCTGGAGGCCTTGGCGTACCAATTGCCCACTCCCCTCATAAAAAAAAAAAATTACAAAAAACAATTCATGAGGTATTTCTGGATATCTAAGTACTTTAAATCCTGTGAGTCTTACAATGACCCTCTGTAATCAGTAGTTGATTACTTTTTTCCTTCTTGCCCAACACAGACAGGCTTGGAAATGCTACATGGCTGGCCTTGAGTCACACAGCCAGCAAGGACTTTCATTCCAATTCAGCATGGCCCTGGTGAGCAGTGTCAAGAGAACAAGCTCTCCAACTGGTGGTGGGAACAGAACCAGACCCTAGTTGTTTAATTCTGAGACAGCTACTTAATCCACTTATATCCCAGTTCTCTAATTTAAAATGAGATAGTACTCATAACCCTGAAATTGTAGGGCGATGGCAAACCAGGATACACAAGTCATCCCAGAACAGCTGCTCTACATGGGGACTGAGCAACTGACCCTGGGTCTTCAGTCTTTACAGGCAAGCACCTTCGACTGCTGACCCACTTCCCCAGCCCATGAATGAAAATTTTAAATGCCAAAAGTTATCCTTCAAATGTCAATTTATTTTGTAATTTGAAATAACACTGAAGGGTTATACTTTTTTTGACCAATTAAACACACTACGTGGAGCATATGAGCTTTTCAAGATGACAGAGTACCACTATGAACATGCATACTCATGTGGACAAACCACTGGACCCTGGGTCTGATTTCACAGGCTCTGTCTTGGCTCCAGACAAAAAACCTCTTCTAAGCTGCTCACCTCCTTGACCTCTCTCTCCTGCCTTTGCTGCTGCTTTTCCTCACTGCTTTCTCTCTCTCTCTCTCTCTCTCTCTCTCTCTCTCTCTCACTCACACACACACACACACACGCACGCACGCATGCACGCGTGTCTAACACATCTCACAAAACACAGACAAAATCAGGTATTTTAAGCTACAGTAAATATAACTAAGAGCCTAAATGGAAAAATACAGGATCTTTGTAGTTATTCGGAGACATTTCAGTATAACTTTACTTTGCTTCAAAAATCTGAAATTGCCAATAGCATGATATCTACATGGGTCCATTCCTTTGTGAATATAAACACACAAATGATATGTTTCAACACATGTATGAATGCTGCATGTGAATGTGTGGACGATTTGGGAACAGTTACTATAGTCAAGATAGTTAAAGTATTTGACTATTTAGAACATAAGGAGTAACATGGACAATTTTTAAATTAAAAAATTTTAGTATAATTTAGTCAACAAATATTTGAGTAATGTACTTCTCACATACCAGGTATACTGAAAACAAAAAGTTGAAGAACATAATTTTCCTATTCTTATAGATCAAAATGTTTCTGGTTCAAAAGCTATCTCACGGGGGGTAAAAAAAAGCAATGATTTAATTGAGATTATACTTTAAAAGTTTTTCTCATTTCTGCAAATAAATAAATAAATAAATTTGCTCATTACTACAACATGAAGAATTTTCAGGCAATGAGGGAAAATGTGTTGAATGTGCTTACGAATGAGACCTGAATTTCTGGTCACTTGGGAGAGAAACCTGATGTCCTTATAAAAATAAATTCAAGGGCTGGAGAGATAGCTTAGCAGTTAAGGCACTTGTCTGCAAATCCTAAGAACACCTGTTTGAATCTCCAGGTACCATGTAAACCAGGCGCAGTGACACAAGCACACAATGTCGCACATGAGCACAAGGGGGCTCATGCATCTGGAGTTTGTTCACAGCAGCTGATGTCCCTAGCATGCCCATTTTCTCCTCTCTCTGTGCCTCTTTCTCTCTCCCTCTCTCTCAAAATTAATTTAATTTTTTAAATTAAAAAAAAAACCTGAAAGCCATAGAGTAGCACAAGAATTCTAAATCCAAAAATTGAGAAGTAAAAAATAGAAACAAAACATTCAGAATCACAGAACAACATTGCTCATACTGGACATATTTAATAATTTCCATTATTTCACAAGGTGGCAAGAGCATAAAAAGTTTAATATGAAGATTGTGAAATTTAATCAATATTTACAGGATTCTAAAAATCATTTTATCTTTTTTCTCTGTATTGACCATTTTCATACATGCACATAATGTAATAATCATAACCTACCTCTCTCTCTCTCCCTATCATTGAACCTCCCCTTCTTTCCAAATAGTCCCTCTTGTATTTTGATGCCTTTTTTTTTGGGGGGGGGGTCCTCCTCCATCATCCATGACAGCATGTTGTTGGGCCTAACAGTATTTTAAGCCTATAAGGAAAAGAGAACTTAAAAAAGTGATTTAAGATGAAAGTTTATTGGGAACACACACACACACAGACACACACACAGACACACACACAGACACACACACACAATACATTTTGTTCTATTCTCTCTAGTATGTCTTTATTATAAATGTAAAATAAAGAAGTAAAACCATATCCCAAGGAAAATAAGGATCCATGTCACAATTCTAGTTTGGGTGTTTATGGACCACCAACATAACCTCAGCCTAGCCCAGACCAAACCAAAAGTATGGCACCGTAAAGCAGGAATGAATGAGAGCAGAGAAACAAGGCTCAGGTGCCAGGGCATCATCTTCCAGAACAGATGGTGGCTGGATTGCAGGTTGTCTCTGATTTGTTCATCTGGGCCATGCTAGAAGCCCATCGTCTTCCTAAGGAATGTGTGTGCTGCACCACGGGACTAATCCCTACCTGCTGTATAAGCCCAGTGAGTACTGGGAGCTGCCTTAGTCCTGAGGAAGGCAAAGACATAAGCAACGCTACACAGGGGCTCACTGGGACCACTGCTCTGTGGTATATATTTCTATATTGCTTAAACCATAGTGTTTGGATGTCTCACTGCTAACAGATGTGCAACCTGACAGGTTTATGGCAGAGCTGACTGTTTTAGTGCCTGGAGGCCTCAATTCATATCTCAACTCAGAACAACCTGCTAACAGACACTCAAAGCATATTTGGACACCTTCACTAGAGGGCCTCCGCACTATTTTCTTCTTGGAACTGGTCTGCCAGAGGGCTGCCTGCCAGAGGGGAGTAGCAGGCAATGGAAGTTTATAAACTGTGGGCTATCAGGTCACATAGCCTTCTGTTATAGTCAGCTCTATGTTGCTGGGATAAACATCCAACCAGACCAGTTTATTGGAAGAAAGGGGTTTATTTCAGGCTTACAGAGTCCAGGGGAACACCAACAAAGGCAAAAGAAGCTGGCTCCCTTTCATACATCCAAGCAGAGAGAAACAACCACAGCAATCAAACACCAACACCAGCAAGCACCAACTGCCAGGACTCAAACTGCTCTCTCCATGTCTTTGGGCTGGACTCAGATCTGCTCCCAAACAAACCTTAGGGTGGACTCCAAGATTCGACCCCCCAATGACTAGCCCCCCCCCCCCCGCCCAGCAGAGATCTGTCCACTAGGAGCTCAGGTTGCAAGCTCAATTTCAAGGAAACACCTGAGTCTATGGGGCCAAACACTTAGACTATCACATTCAAACTACTATACCACCCTAACCCAAAATGAAGTCCTTGGCAATGTCTGTATTTTAATCAGATATTAAAGATTAATGATTTAACAAATACTAAGTGTGTGTTATCAAGTAGACCCCATTTCAGGAAGAAATGCTTGGGCTCTGTATGTGATTTAAATTCTGGTAGACTTAAGTTTCACCAGTCTCTAAGGTTTGGTTTCCTCATCCACAAAATGGGTAGAATAATAGCAACAAGATTGTAAAATGAGGGTGAGGTTAAAGCGAGGCAATGCACACAAAGGGATTAGTGCCACGTACACCAGCTTTCAATGGATATAACGGTAAGTAAGAACTGGCAATTAATCTGTGCTTAGTGCAGACACTTTAAAACCCAAGCAGAGGGCTAGGGAGATGGCTCAACTGTTAAGGGTGCTTGCTTGCAAAGCCTGGGTTGATTACTCAGTAGTCACATAAAGCCAAATGCAAAAAACCAAAAAGGGACAAAAATCTGCATTTTTTATTTTATTAACTTGGTGAGGGGGCAGAGAGAGAGAGAGAGAGAATGGGCATGTCAGGGCTTTCAGGGCCTTCATTTACTTCAGTAAACCAACTCCAGACACGTGTGCCCCCTTAGGCACATGTGTGACACTACATACTTGCATCACTATGAGTATGGCTTATGTGGGACTTGGAGATCTGAGTATGAATTCTTAGGTTTCGCAGGCAAGCGCCTTAACCACTAAGCCATCTCTCCAGCTCTGCATTCTTTTGTAGCAGCAAGAGACTCTGGTGTACACAGACACACACACACAGACACACACACACACAGACACACACACACACACACACACACATATGCACGCACACTAAATGAATAAATAGATAAATGAAAAAGGTTAGAGCCAGAGCAGGGTGCGGTGCTGCATGGCTCTAATTCCAACTACTTGGGAAGGTAAGCCAGGAGGATTAAGAATACAGTGCTGGCTATTCTCTCTTATATGTGGATCCTACCTACAAATGTATAGACTTGTATATGATCTGGAACCAAAAATCAGTAGCAGAGGCCCATAATCTAGAAAAAGACTATAAAGGAGGGAAGAGAGGGAAGGTCTTAAAAGAGGTTGGTATTGTAGATATGTAAGTAGAAGATTACAGGGAGGGGAAAGGCCTAAAGCTAGGTCAGGGGAAGAGACTGTATAAAAGAAGGGCGGGGGGGGGGGAGTCAATCAAAATTCAAGATATTCTGAATAAGACACATGAAAACCTGGTACTGAAAACCTAACCAAAAGCCTATGGCAGGGGAGGTCATGAGCCTTAGAGGTATAAAGCCTGCTCTTGTCTGGATAAATGCATATATTACTCTCACCAAATTGCCGTGAAAGCACTACACTTAACGTTCATACTCATATATTAATGCTACTCTCACTTCTGGTTAGAGAAGCTTCTCTTTCCAGATGGTGATGACCACTGGGATGACCCAAAAGGCAACACAGTGCTGAGAAGAAGGGACGGAGGACTGTCCAGCACTGAAACATCTCACACCCACCAAAGCTCAGGGTCCATTGTGGAAGAGGTGGCAGAAAGAATGTAAGAGCCAAAGGAAGGGTACCACTCCTTACATATAACTGTTGAGACAGAACTTGGCCTTGATATCCAAGACCTTGCAGTGCCTAGCAATACCCACACAAGACGCTCATAATAGGAGAAAAAGATGATGACATCAAATTAAGAGAGAGACTAATGGAGAAAGGGAGGGAACATGACAGAGAGCAGAGTTATGAAGGAGAAAGTGGGGGAGGGGAGGGTAGAGGAGGGAAATACCACGGTTTGTTGTCTGTAAGTACAGAAGTTGTCAATTAAAAAAAAATATATATATATATATACACACACACACACACACACACACACACACATATATATATATTAAAAAAAAGAATACAGTGCAGCCTAAGCACTTTAATGAGACTCCCTTCTAAAGAGAATTCAAACAAAATTAAAGCAATAAATAAATGGAACGTTGCAATGCCCATACTAAATAAGAAAAATAAGTCAGAAATTGCCATGTCCAATCAGTTTGGTATTCATTTGTAATGCCTTTCTATGAAACTCAGGCTAATTAAACCTCATGATCCTCCTGCCTCAGCTTTTTCAGTCCTAGCATTAAAGGCCTGTGCCACTATACCTAGGCTACATTTTTTTCTTGCCATCACACAGTTTATATGAGAGGAATTCTAAACCTATCTTCCAGGAAATAAGGAATTCTTGAATATAACATGTTACAGCGCATTATGGAGCTAATATTATGATTGAAAATATTAAAACTCCTCAAGAAATAATTCCCCCAGTGCAAGACAATTTCTGCAGTGGTGTAGTCACTGGTAAACTGCACATGATCTGATAAAAAAAATCTTCCACCCATGATTACCCAGGCAACCCTAATTAAACTCAGTGGGCCACACAAATACACAAGGGAAAAATTGTAGAAGAGGGACTAGTTGGAAAGAAGGGGCTTGGTGAAAAAGGGATGAGGAGGGAGCCAAGAGAAGGCAATGGGAGGAGATTATGATCAAAACATATTCTATATATATTTATAAGATTGTTGACAAAAGCAAAAATTTAAAAAGGAAATAATTCCTTTCTGTAAACTCAAGTTAGGGAAGAAATTCTTTTCAGTAGAATTGGTTGGGAATGTTTACTGACTTCAAAGTAGATATCCCCTACTTCTGTGTGAGGCTTTCAGTACATGCAACATAATGATTGCTGAAGCACGTCACCCAAACTGTGACCAAAATGACCCCTACACTTGGCTATAGCTCACAGTTGCAAAAGCAATCGCTTCTTAGGTACCAACATTAGGTTGTTTTATATTGCAAAATATTTGCACACAGTTCTGGTGAGAAAGTGTCCTGGGACAGGTTCTGAGATTTATAAAAAAAAGTATGAGGGTTGTTTTAACTCACAAGACTATGTTGGAAGACTGGAAATGGAAGATCTCTGGTAGATGAAGATGGAAATAAAACTTAGTGTTCAACATGAAATAAAGAAAAACAGAGTAAGCAGTATTCCACACAGGGTGGGTGGCTTTATTCTGCTATAGTAAGTTTAAGGACAATTAGATTTCAGTGCCAGCTTTATCACTAAAGCCCCCAAAGACAGAGAAAGAAACACCCAATAATGTGATAGCTCTGCTCCTGAATAGGGACTTGACTACTTATTAAATACCAAGCACTTTATTAGCATTTTAAGTAGAGGATCTGATTGAACTGGGCATTACTATAGTTAGTTTTATAGAACTGGAGTCAGGCTCTGAGAGATTAAGGGGCTTAGCCAGTATCACAAAGTTATTTGCAGGAGTCTGCATTTGATTCCAGGTCTATCTGACACCAATGCCTGCATTTTCCCCCACTACACCAAAATGAGTTAAATATTTTATTAAGTTCTTTAGGAAAGTACAGTGAAGCACTGTAAGAGTTTAATGATAGGTCAGGGCTATTAGATTATCACTGCAAGTAATAAGGAAAGTAGAGTCACTATGGTGCATTGATGAACAAGGATATACTAAAGCTCCCAGGGATATTTGAAGGTTGTGGGTTGGTCAGCTACTCATAAGCACCCAAGTATCCAGCTAGCAGGCCCTGGAAGGGGGTTTCTGCCTTGCTGGTAGCCTCTTCTGCTTCACTGCCAAGCAGCAATCTGACATGGAGCTGAGTTATGGTGGTCGTTGTTTATCCTTCCAACTTGTTTTTTTTTTTTTTTTTTTTAAATAAGGTAGGGTCTCTCTCTGGTCCAGGATGACCTAGAATTCACTATGTAGTCTCAGAGTAGCCTTGAACTCACGGTGATCCTCCTACCTCTGCCTCCCCAGTGCTGGGATTAAAGGCGTGTGCCACCATGCCCAGCCCAATTTGCCATTTTTAATCCACTATTGAAATCAAAACCATGTACTGGTTGAAGAAGACTTCTCAAGATATTTAAAAGGTTTATTTAGAGATATTTGGTGGCACTAAAGCTTTGAGCTAAAAACAACAGAACAGCAAAGATCTTGTATTATGCACTGTCTTGTGTCCTATCTGCTTTACTCTTTTGTGTACTTCTAGTCTTCTGGTCAATACAAACCACTGAGAAGACTTTTCCTAAAATAGAAGAGTTATATTAGAAGTAGCTCCATATTTTTTGCATAGCACTAGTCATAAAATAAGGCAGTCCTAATTACTATATTTCTCTTCTTCTGTGTAGGAATATGTCACAAGGGAACATTTAGAGTCTACCAGTGTGAGCTCTGCCAGGTCTGATAAATCAGTCCGAGTGATTACACTTGGTGTTGGATTACATCCAGGTTACAGAAGGCAAGAACAGATTAGGGGTATGTGCCATCACAGCAGTGATAAACTCTCGCCTTCTTTGTAAAAGCACCAGTATTTCTTCAGGCTTAGGCATGACTCACTAAGGCTATATTTTCAATGAAATATTACTAGAAGCATTTAAAAGATAGAAAATATAATCCTGTCAGTACACATGCCTTCTCCCCAGGAAAAAAGTGACATCATTTCAACATCTATCAGTGTATGTCCAGCCTGTTGAGTTGAATGGGCCAATCAATGCCTGAACAAGGAGAAAGAAGACTTTAGCGTGGCCTGTGCTAAGGGGAAAAGACCACCACTTCACTTAAGATATTAAAAAAAGAGCTAGTGGGCTGGAGAGATGGCTTAGCTGTTAAGGTGTTTGCCTGCAAAGCTGAAGGACTCAGGTTCAATTCCCTAAGACCCCAGCCAGATGCACAAGGTAGCTCATGTATCTGGAGTTCATTTGCAGCAGCTGGAGGTCCTGGTATACACAATCATTCTCTCTCTCTCTCTCTAATACATAAATAAAAATATTTTTAAAGGATCTAGGTTTTTGGTTGTATTTATTTATTTTTGGTGTTAATATTTTGAGACCAAACATGCATTCTGTAGTCCAGGATGGCCTCAAACTTGTAATCCTCCCACCCCAGCCTCCCAAATCCCCTGATTAGATGCATGAACCATCAAACCCAGAAAAAGATGTGTTTGAACAAATGTCTTTTGATGTTAATTTTGTGGAAAATGACTTTTCTAGTACCAAGGGAAAAAGAAAGCATCAAGTGTAAGCTACCAAACAGTATGTCTTAAGGTAATTTTTTTAAGTGAATATTTTGGCCAACTAGCACCAGATACCAACCCAACATCGGGAATATGGTAGATGGTCTCTTTGGAGTTGATAGCCGGGCTGCAATATTACCAAAAAAAAAAAAAAAAAAAAAAATCAGGTATATTTATGTGCTTTTCTGTACCTTCCTCTCTTAATGATACTTTGTATAATTTCTTCTAATGCCACTGGTAGATATATCTGAGGAAGCTCTTAATGAGATTTCTAAATATGTCAATATTCAGAAAGAGCTGATTTGTAGAATCAGTTTATAACCCTTACCTCCCAGGTCCCGGCAGGCACTCGTATTTCCCATCAGTCTGTGAGCTACCTTGAGGAAATAAACCCTACTTGGCATGGGTCCAAGCCTCTTCATCATGCTGTCCAAAACTCCTTACAGATCCAATCCAGCTAGGCCCTGCCACACAGTGTCCCTCTTCATTGCATAAAACTGCTGTATCAGTCAGCTTCTCATTGCTGAAGCAAAATATGTGACCAGAAACAGCTTAGGTAAGGAAAGAATTTATTTTGACTTGTAGTTTCGAGGACATGTCTATCACAGTGGGGGAAGCATGGCAGAAACAGGCAGGTGGCATCACATCAGCAGGGATGAAGTGGAGAGTAATGAACTCAATGTTTAGCTAGCTTTCTCCTTTCTATAAGGTCTAGGAAATCAGGCCATGGTATGGTGGGTCTTCCCACTAAATCCAGAAAATCACTCACAGACTTGACCAATGATTTGTTTCCAGGGTTATTCTAAATCCTGTTAGCTTGCAATCAGTGCTTAACCATCACGAGTCATCACAACTACAACATGCTATTTTCACTACTTTTCTACATCTCACTGTTATATAAGGCTCAGGCTGACCTTGAATTCCCTATGGAAGAGGACGACTTTGAACTTCATACCTTCCTGCCTCCAGTTCCCAGATGCTAAGATTACAGGCTGCCACCACTCATTTTACTTACATGTCATCTTAAGACTAACCAGCAGAGAATGTATATTGAATGCTTACTGATTTTAGGATGGGAACTCTAAGGACTGGCTCCACCTGACTAACTTGCTCAAGGTTATATAACTTAGCAGGCTAGAGGCAGAAACTCTGGCTTTTAACCACTGTGTCAGAACTCCCTTCCACAACCTAAGGTCTACTGTCAGTCAAAGCCTGCTGTTAAGAGTGTTTGTGTATAAAACATATATTTAGTTAAAAATGATGCAATGGGAAAACTCAAATAAGCTCCATCTCCAAATAGTCTTAAAGCAAGAGATACATGAGGCACTTGTGATCTGGAATGGAAAAATAAGGAATATGCTAAGTTAATCCACACTTGAAAAATAGGCTTATAATTTTTTTAAAAGAGGCAATCTATGGCAAATGTTTTGAAATTAGGGAGAAATCACAGTTCATGTCAACTCTGTGAGGAAAAGGCATTTATTAAGGAAGGGAATGAAAAAAGCACTGAACTACACCTGTCAGAGTAGACAATGCCAATGAGCATCACTTGCTGACTCTATAGGAAGTTTTACATGGAAAACTACAAGTGAGAATACTAGTTTAATAGTCTAAGCATTGAAATAGTGTCAACTATAATATTAAGGGAAAACTGGACTTTCAAGAGCCAAAGAGTTTATTAGTAAGAATACTCACTTCTTATGATATTTATTTTCATATACAAGATAATTATATCATGTGTATTTGCTTTTGCTTCAACAAAAAAATTTTTTACCTCAATTTGTTATATCTGGTTCCTGCTACCCATCAACTTTTAAGGTTTGAGTGTATTAAACTACTTCAGATTCTACTAGACAAAAATTTGTCTTTGAACTACTTGTAAAACTACATTTTAAATGATTTTTCTTAGAAAAGCTTGAGACAAAATAATCAAACCCTAAATAGCTTTGCTGAGATAGAAGCAGCTCTGATCAGTTTGAAAAAACACTATATTCATAAAACACAAACAAATGAACTATATGGATCTATTTCTGCAAACTAACAAAAATTGCCCTTTACAAACTGAGAACACTGAAGCATGAAGAGAGACACCATGAAATCCATGTTCTGTGACAGTAAGGGAGAAGTGTCAGGGTTTCAGCTTAAGGGAAAGACACGCTTCTGAAATATTTCTCTCCAGAAGTGATTCTAAAAACAAAAATGATCATGCAGAATACAGTTCAATACTAAATGAACTTGTCATCCATTTGCTCTCACAGACTCAGCAGTCATTTCCAATTTAACAGCATAAAGTTTGCATGCACAGGGGAAAAAATATTCCAGATATTAGTAAGAACTCTGAACAGAAATTGTGAATTGTGTTATTCAACTGAAAAGGAAATTATAATTTTAAACATGAAATGTCAGGGTTAAAGCCGGGCGTGGTGGCGCATGCCTTTAATCCCAGCACTCGGGAGGCAGAGGTAGGAGGGTCGCCATGAGTTCGAGGCCACCCTGAGACTCCATAGTGAATTCCAGGTCAGCCTGGGCTAGAGTGAGACCCTACCTCGAAAAACCAAAAAAAAGAAAAACCAAAAAAAAAAAAAAAAAAAAAGAAAGAAATGTCAGGGTTGGCTTTAAATTTTAACAAATGAAAAAATATTCTATTACTTTTAAATGTTAATGAAAGGTAATGCTAATTCAATGATAAAAATTAAAGTTAAAAATATCTAAGTTTTAGTAAATTTGCATACAACTGACATAACATATGTATAGTAGCCTGCTTAAATATAAAAGGGGCAAAAACACACAGGCTCATGGATCTTGTGGCTCCATTAATGTATATTCATAATACGTCAATCATTCCACATTGAAATATACACTATTGCTTATTATGCCCATGTATTCTGAGTATAGAACTATATAAAGCACATCATTTTCATATTCTGTTTCCCAGATTCTGCCTTTCCTTGACAAAGTACTTTGCTCAAAGTAGGCTTACAGTACATATTTTAATAATTATGAGCAAGATAAAGCTAGTGTAGACGATAGCATATATTCTTACATTTTTAGTTCATGTACCAGTAAGTATTTTCAGACACCTACCAGGTAGCATGTATGATGAAACTACATGTGGGGAGCCAGATGAAGTCTGTTCAAATTGCTAATGTTAGTGACCCCCCCCCGCAAAAAAAACCCTACAATGTCAACATATCTAAAAAGATGTTTCCTAATCATATAGAACAAATATTCAGTTAAATATAACTCTGGTCAGGTTAAGACTGGGAGACTGCATTAGAGGGTCTAGCTGATCACTCCCCAGACAATGAGTGAAAATGTACTTGCTGGGGACTAACAGCAGTCCATGTTTGATCACTGCCTCATCAGCACACACAATGTGAAATTTTAAACATTTATATATAACCTAAGAGGACAGGGAACATTTGAATATAAGCCAAATAACATCACAGGAGACCCACTATTTGCTCTCTTTTTAAGTCTGTTTCTACAATATTAAGGAAACAACATTATAAAATTTGATCATCCCAAACAAAGCTCACTAAGAAGAGAAGATCCATCCTTACCTCATAGTTCATGCTGCAGATCACACAACTGCCAGGACAATTTAGTTACCAGTAGAAAGATAAAAAATTCAGATATTGTACTTACAGTATAGTGCTTTTAGCTTAATCATAAACTATGCTTGTTTACAGCTGAAATCAAACGTTTGCCTTCTGCATAAGGCCGAATTGTGTCAGAGAGGACTACTTCAATATAAACAAACTCAGGGGCCTGAAGAAAAGGAAGTTGCAAAGGCAGGTGCGTAATAGTTGAGTTGTTTCAGTTTCAGAGGAATAAAGTAAATAATTATACTGGAATTTGTTCAGATCTGGGCATTCTGCCATACAGGAAGGGTGGATAATTACCAAAGATATCCATGTAAAAATGAAGTAATATCAATAGGCCACAGTTGATCTCCAAATTTCCTTGTTTTATCTTCAAAAGTTAAGGATTTCAAGCTTTCATTTCAGTCTTTGAAATTTAACTATCATTTAAATTTGTATAGATATGAAGATAATACAATTGAAATTTCTACAAGTTAGAAAACATCTTTAAAGACAGTATTTTCTTTGAGAATGTCCTTAGTATGAACACTGTAATTTTCACTCATATTAGAAAACAGAAGAAGTCTCCACAGTACCTGATTCTGGACCTTACCAGAAGAAGAATACCAAAATATATCTACCCTTTGCCTTCCATTTCATACCATCTGAACTGGCCTCAACCTTAAGCCTGGATTCCAAGTTTCTTAAATCATCAACAAACAATAAAAGAATGTGGTTTATGGGAAGACAATACAATCAAAGTTAAAAATACCAGAGGAGGTTGGCCAAGTTCAAGCAAGTATCTCATTTATTTAAGCAATATTACAATTAGATGAAAGAGTCTAATCATTATTACATGAATCATTCTACAGATCACAAGTCATCTTGTATCCTATACAAAACTTTGAAATATAATTGTTAATCCTACCCATGTTCGGCCATATGGTTCTATTTTGAAAAACACATCTAAAGCCTATCTAATACAAAAGTGCAATGTACTCTGCCAGCTGATGGATAATGCTGTGCATATAACCTTGGCTCATTGCTTCTCTGTGCCTGTGAAGTGTGCACTGGAACACATCAAATTTGCAGGGGGAAAGAGTAAGGCTTTGAGCAGCCAAATTCAATTTCTATGCAGCCAAAATAGTGCTGTGCATTTCAGGGGTGCATCAATCATTTCAGTCTATGGTTTTCACAGAAGGCCAAGCCCTTTAGGGGTACTGCATTCTGCCACATTTCTTCATATGACTATCACATATAAGACATTAACCTAGCTATTCAGCATTAACAAATTTTTCAGAGATCTGAAAACTGTCAGGATCTAAAATACCATTCCTCATCCATCTCTGAATTCATCCTGGACTTCCAGGTTCTTATTAGGAGTTGAATTAAACAACAGAATCTGCCAAGTAATGGTCCTGATTATAGGCAACTGATGGCTGTAACTCCACTGACACTTCCTGCAATTTCAGGTTCAAGTCCTGGGATCCCATTACCGTTATATGATCATATAGGTTAGTTTTGTGTTTTCATAAAGCACAATCAAAATAACTTTGTCATTCACCCATTTCATCCATGATGGTGGATGTCATCAAGATAAACTTCATCCTTTATTCACTACTTTTAACTGTCCTCTAATATGGACAGATGGGAGATGAAAGCTATATTTATTATCTTTAATTAGCAGTATACAACAAGCTTCTACTCAGTTACTTTTGGAGACTGAATTTAATTCTTAGGTCAGTCTGGATAAAGGGCAACTTAAACTGTCTCAAGAAAAGAATGTATACTGGAGTAACAAGCTGTCTAGGTGCTGAAAGATTTTCTTTTCCTCAAAACAGCAAGGTGGGTACAAAGACAATCCAATAGTAGCATTAATCAACTTAAACCATCATTTACTAATAGGATGAAGGTGCTGGGAAGGGGAAACCACAGCACATTTATAAAACAAGGCTTTGGGGCTGGAGATGGCTTAGCAGTTAAGGCACTTCCCTGAAAAGCCAAAGGACCCAGGTTCAATTCCCCAGGACCCACATAAGCCACATGCACAAGGTGGTGCATGCGTCTGGAGGCCTTGGCGCACCCATTCTCTGCCTCTTTCTCTCTCTCTCTCAAATAAATAATAAAATATTTTTAAAGTGAATGTTGAACATTAAAAAAAAAAGGATTTGTCTTAAGGGAGCCAATTATGCAGGTCCATGGAGCACAGGATGAAGAGCCACTAAGGACTGTGATGTGCTAGACGGAAGGCTATGACATGCTAGACAGAGGTCTGTAACATATTAAACCTAGGGCTGCGACATGCTAGATGGAGGGCTGTGACGTGCTAGACCTATAGCTGTGACATGCTAGACTGATGGTTGTGACGTGCTAGATCAGGGGCTGTGAAGTGCTAGACCTACAGCTGTGACATGCTAAGCCCAGGGCTGTGAAGTGCTAGACAGAGGCCTGTGACATATTAGACTGAGGGGTATGACGTGATAAGAATGAGAACTATGACGTGACTGAGGGCTGTGACATGCTGGACTGAGGACTGTGATGTGCTAGCAACCAAATGAGACTCAGGCCAGGGTGGGTATGGCTTCATGAAAGAACTAGCCTAGAAAAGAACAGAACAGAAGAGAATGGTCCTTCCTATATGGCAGAGTGAGGGCTCCTTTTATACCTGTGTCTGACATCAATGTAAAAAGTTCTCACTTCCTAAAAGGAGATGTGAATTCCAACATTAAGGGAAGGAGCAGGAACATCATCTATCACTGAAGGGCCCTGGGGAAAGCACAGTCACTGGAGGATATGTCTTTGCTTTTATGACATCTGAAAGGTAATTCCAGACAGTTAATAGAGTGGTGGTTTATTAAGAAAACTGCTACTGGTTGCTTGCCATTTCCCTCCTTCCCACACCCTATGAATTGTCCAGAGGGATGACATGTGAGGTATTTTAGGAGCTTGGAATTTACTTTACTCAATGAAGAATCCAGACTTTTCTTCTTAAAATGTACGTAAGTATTAAAAAGATCTTATCTTGCAATCCTTTAATCTATGACTTGACAGTATGTTTGAGGCTGCAATATATCAGCATGTTAATAAAATTTCCTTTCATCTGCTCTATTTCACATAATACATACACATAAAATTGTTCCAGTGCAGGAGATCAACAGGGTAATGCTAAGAAAGGCCTTTTGTCTTCTGATATCAATGTCCAGAAGAAGGCTCACTAAAGCCCTAAATGGCTCCTCCTAAGAACCTTTTCCTTTGTGGAGATGGTGGTGACATGGTTAACATCAGCCTTATAGGGTGCCAAATACTGTTATAAACATTTACATGTGTTACTATTTTTTGTCACTGTTACTATCCCTATTTTACAAAAGGAAACTGAGGCACAAAGAGGATACTCAAACAAATACTCAATGACTCACTGTAAGCAAAGAAGTTAGGATGGAAACCCACTGTTAAGATCAGCCATTCTGAAGGGTCCCTTCCTCCTAAGCACCAGTATAACACCTTTCTTGAGATGTTGCTGCTGCTGCTGCTGCTGCTACCCAATGCTTTAAGATCAAGAGAGCTCACACTCTGGTCCATGGCTGGGCAGTGAGGCAGTAAGACTTTTTAAAAAAAATTAATTATGCATCCAATCTAAGAATATTACTTTCTTTAAATATTACTTTTTTATACACAATATTATGAACCTTAATCATTCCATTAGAGTTGAACATGTAGATTAAGCATGCTACTGTGGCTAGTATTTTAACATAAATATAAAAGGTGAAAAGTAATTAGCTATTCACTCATAGCTAGCTTTCTGCCCTGTTGGGTAGATGGTAGGGAGTGGTATATTTTAGCAGAGTCTCAGGAAGTTTTCAGTCCAACTAAAGATTATCTGGTGCTACAAAACCTCCAGTAGAAATTATAGTTAGCAATTTTTTTGTATTTATTTATCAGAGATAGAAAGAGGGAGGAAAGAGAGATTGAGAGAGAGAGAGAGAGAGAGAGAGAGAGAGAGAAATAATGGGTGCACCTGGGCCTCTAGACACTGCAAATGAACTCCAGACGCATGTGCCTTGTGTATCTGGGTTACATGGGACCTGGAGAATCGAACCTGGGTCCTTAGTCTGGGCAGGCAAGTGCCTTAACCACAAATCCATCTCTCCAGACCCTATAGTTAGCAATTTTAAACCATGCATGTATATGAGTACAAGAGACAGTCATAGTGTTCTGAGTTGAATGATGGAAGACCTAAGTGCTAGGCCTCAACCATTTTTTAAAGCAATTAAGTATAGAAACTGAAAATGCTTACTAATGAACTTAAATTCTCAAAGAAGAGAAAAAGTAGCAAACAAAATTATGACAAGTACGATATATGATAATTCTTTTGATAAATAATCTGTACTGCTTTGCTTCCTTGAGAAAATGGAATCCTTTTTCTTTCTCAACTATTCATTCAGACATAATTTATTGCCAAATGATAAAATTATAAGGACCTCAGAGGTGACCAAGGAATTTTCTAGTGCCAAAATATCATGATGGGTCTTTGTATTCTATTCAACAGGTGGGATATCTGATCTCAAAGCATAAATGTAGTCTATATTACGATGTTTACTGTACATAGTTGCAAATTTTAAATCAGTTTTGGACATCTTGATCAATTTGTCATCATACCTCATCAGAACCTGGTGATACTAAAAGCCCTAAGGAAATCAGAGCTCTCTCATCTCACAGCTTGAATGTGATAGGAGTGTCGTTTTTCTCTCCCTTGATGGTCATAGAAGTTTTGATATTCTAGAGTATGATGAAAACTGAAAAAAAAAATCACTGACAATAATTTTATTGTGTGTTAAATACCTATTTTGTAGAATGGTTAAACTTCAAGTTTTAGGAGGAAGTGGAAAATGTTTTGGCATCTTTTTACTAGAGTAATTTGTAAAATTGTTTTCTTAAAAGCTCTGCTAGTATCAGATACCCATCAAGTAAGGAGGACTCTTTCATCTTTAAGCCATGGCAAATAGTAAAGCAATTCTTTATTGTCATTAGTCATATGACCTACTGATACTGTTTTTTAAGAATACCCCAGAAAAATGTCTAACATTTAGTTTATTACTCTTTAGAAACACATCCAGCTGTTGAGTCATCAGACTTTTTAAAAGAATTAATATTATATTATCTGAGCAGATTAACTTTCATGGAGGGCATGCAAATCCTTTTGGAGGGTGGGGGCAGAAAACTAAACCTGGACATTTAGATTTATATTTACTATATTATTAAGTTTTTAAATCTTAAGAATTAAAATCCAAAATTCTGAAATATTTCTCTAAGACCTATAGACAAGACCTAAATTAGCAGACTACTTGGGTAAATGGACAAAGTATTAGTGCCTTAAAAAATAAACATGAACATGACACTGAAGCAAACTGGCACAGTGTGACAGGTTTTAGAACATTAGCTCACAAAATGAATTACTTGGATTCAGACAGACATACAAATGTAGCTTTTATTTAAAGACCACAGAGACAGCCCTATACTATGTTCAAATGCTCGTGTAGGCCTCAGTTGCCAGACTCCTGAGGGGAGAGTCGGCCCAGTGAAACACACTGTACACAGCTCTGCGCGCATGCACACACTCGGCACTGAGAAAGACAGACACCGGTCACCATCAAGATTGTCCTTACTTGCAGACGCACAAGTATCCTGCATGTTCCGATTCTGACCGGCACCTGGAGCGGCTCTACCTGCCAGTCATCCCAATGTACTCAGGGATGTAAACACCTTATAATTAGAAAACGCGAAGGCATCAAGGACGTTAGACAAATTGAAAACACATCCAAAGATTAATTTTTAAAGGCATTGAAGAAACAATTAATTGCAAATTTCAATAGAAGGCTATACCTGCTCCTTCACGGAAGCTAGAATAGTGGTGGCTGTGGTCTCGGGTTCCATGCCTGGGCCAGTAGAGACAGCTTCCTGGTGTGTCTGTGGCTGCCCTTCCTCCACCAGTGAGGCCTGCTCAGGAGCGGGCATTCCTCCTGCAATCAAGCAGGCAAAGGTTAACACCTTCTCCTGATGCCTCAGCCACTGCGGATTTGCTTATGCTGAGGGTTCCTAAGAATTACAATGGTCTACAGCACTAAACTGAAAAGAAAGAAATTAATAATACTTAGATAATATTTAAACATCATAATAAGAAGTGACATGAAAAGGGTTGGGAGGCAGATACGTCATTAAAAATATACTAGCCAGAGCTGGGTGTGGTGGCACACACCTTTAATCTTAGCACTTGGGAGTGAAACTCTACCTCAAAAAATCTGTATCTATCTATCTATCTATCTATCTATCTATCTATCTATCTATCTATCTATCTATCTATCTATCCATCCATCCATCCATCCATCCATCCATCCACATACAAACACATACAGACACACACACTAGCCAGGCATGGTGGCTCAAGCCTTTAATCTCAACACTTGGAAGGTTGGGGTAGGAGGATCACCATGAGTTCAAGGACAGTCTGGGTTACAGAGTTAATTCCTGGTCAGCCTGGGAGACAGAGAGAACTGCCTCCAAAGACAAAAGAGCAAAACAAAGAAAATAATGGAAAAGAAGTAAATTTTCAGAATATGTTTAAATGACTAAATTTTTTGGAGAACTCGTAGTAGACATGACTGACTTATCAGGAAACTAAGCAACACTCTAGGAGGTCACTACAAGAGTCAATTTTCTAAAACTGTCAAACATCACAATTGACTAAAGTCCCCTACAAATATGCATTGACAGAAGAAAATTTATCATTTAGGGTAAAGGCTCATGCAATAGGGAATAGAGGGTGTAAAACTCAAGAAAATCTTGAAAGTGTACAAATAAAAGTCTGCAGTATTGGAAAGATGTTCGGGTAAGATGCTATGAACTTTTATGAACCTGTTTACATGTTGATCTCTATGACTATCTCCTTGAGAGCACATTCTCTCTGCATAAGACAACACTAATGATTAGTGCTCAGTTAGTCTCTGCTGAATAAATGAACACAGGAATGAAAGAGGATATGTTTTCACTATCTCATTCCAGTCATTAGACAAATCCCACCAAATCCTAGAATGTCCAGAAGACCATAACTATTTAAACATATTATTCCATATACTATAACAGTGTTGAACATCATAAATATTTTCAGTATTCTTCAAAGGTTTTCCTAAATATTACTCTGCAGTTTTATTTTGAATTCTAAGCAATTAACTTCCATGGAATTCATTTTGGGAACTTAGTCTCCACAACCTTAACTTTTAGTATCAGCTTTTCCAACCCACATTCCATAAGTCAAGGATGCAATACCTAAGCACCCATCTTATCCAGGTCTGCTGTGGCTGCTTCATTCGTGCCATATTCATAGGCACACATGGACAATAGGTCTTATAAGTATGTACATTTTAGCAAGATGGTCCACCCTCATGAAGCCTTCTCATACCTGCTCTAGCAGGTGAGTTTTTGGAAGGCTTCAGAGCTGGTAAGTAGCAGATGGGTCTTAATCTGCCAGGTAAGTCTTCTCAATAGCACTGGTAAAAGGAGCTTGATTCCTAGATTGTCAGGAACAAAATCAGGTGTCCTGGGCCAATAGTCACTCACTTCACTGATTAAAAAAAAAAAAAAAAAAGGACTTGCTAAATTTTACATAACACAACTCGATGATTTTATACTAATCTTTCCTTTTTTTAACTTTTTAAATCATTTTATTTTTGAGGGGGGGGGGAGAGAATGAGCACACCAGGGTCTTTCAGTTGCTGTGAACAAACTCCAGATGTGTGTGCCCCCTTGTGCGCCTGTGTGACATTGCATGTTTGCATCACTTTGCATCTAGTTATGTGGGACCTGGAGATTAGAACATGCATTCTTAGGCTTCACAGGCAAGCACCTTAACCACTAAGCCATCTCTCCAGCCCCCAATCTTTATTTTTTTAGTATACCATGTATGTTTGTTGAGATGTAAAGCATATTTAAAATATCAACTGGACAAAATTCTATGTTTATCAAATGCTCACTAATAATAACATATTCGGCCAGGTGTGGTGATGCACACCTTTAATCCCAGCATTTGGGAGGCAGAGGTAGAAGGATCACAATGAGTTCAAGGTCTGCCTGGACTATATATAGCAAGACCCTACCTCAAAAAACCACACTAATAACAACATATAGGTACTATGAAGATAAAAATGGTCACATAGACATCCTAGATTAGCAGCCGAGGCAGATAAAGATATGGAAATAATCTATGACACTGAAAAATTACACACCTTGAAATTGGCAGATGGTTGCAAAGAACAAAAATGTTACTATGCAACAGTGAAACAAATAATGCCAAAAACCAAAAAAATTAAATGTCAACAGTATTATATGAAACAGCAATGTGTCAGAAGGAAAAGACAAGAAAAAAGTCAGTGAACAAAGAGAATTTATAAAAGGAGAAACAGAACCATCTTTGAAAATTTATTTATTTTATTATAAATAGGAGATGTTCACTGCTTAATAAAAGTCAGAGGGCCAGGGAGATGGCTCAACAGTTAAATGAACTTGTTTGTAAAGCCTTATGGCCTGGGTTCAATTCCCCAGTACCCACGTAAAGCTAGACAGACAAAGGGGTGCATGTGTTTGGAGTTTGTCTGCACTGTCAAGAGGCCTGGTGCATTGACACTTTCTCTCAAATAAATAAATAATTCTTTAACAAAAAAGTTATAGAACCATGATATTGTATTACACCTAATTTTTAAAAAATATTTTGTTTATTTATTTGCAAGCAGAGAGATACAGACAGAGACAAAGAGAGAATGGATGTGCCAGGGCCTCCAGCTGCTGCAAATGGACTTGCCATACATGTGTCACTTTATGCATCTGGTTTATGTGGATACTGGGGAATCGAACTTAGGTCCTTAAGTTTTGTAGGCAAGTGCCTTAACTGCTAAGCCATCTTCCCAGCCTTCATATGTAATTTTAAAAGGTTAATTTGGAGACTCCGACTGCACAGGTTCAATGAAAGGACATGAGCATTTTGAGCACTATGAGCAGGGGAGCAAGAGGGAGTCTGTCATGGTCATCATCTCACTGATACAGCAGAGCATGAATCAGATCAAGGCAAACTACAGCAGCGGCATGTGAGGGTACAGCACCTAAGTCAATAGGAAAGCTCTCAAAGAGCACATTTGTGAAGGAAACTCCTAGAATGCTAAATTTGGCAAGAAGAAATTGTCATAGGCCAGACTGATGAGTCCTCAGTAACTGGAGATGTACTGCAGATCAATCACAGGAGGAAGATGAAGGTACCACTAATCATGTGATGCTGGAGTAAGACCCTCAATCTCATCTCATCTCTAGAATAGGCTCCCAGTACTATAACCAAATGGAAAAGTTATAAAGGTAGTAAGGTAATATGTCCATTTTTTTGTAGTCCTTACAACCAAAGCTTAATCAATCAGTTGGAAATCAAGCTATGTAAATCAAAAGACACAGGCTGCATCTTCCTTTTGCCAAGCCCAGAGGTGAATAATATTCAGAATGACTAGAGTCACAGAATGATGTTACTCTTCCCACTGGCAAGGGAAAAGGCGATGAATACTCACACATCTAAGAGATGGTGAGAAACCAAGATGTTTTACCTCAGTCATTGCTACTTGCCTGATTTGAGTGATTACCGCATTTTGAAGACCTGAGAAAACAGAACTATTTTGGAAGGGTTTTCCAAAGAATCAAGAAGAATGAAACATGTGCCAGAAAAAAAAAAAAAAAATGGAGGGAGGAAATGCCATGACTGTATTTAGAAAAAGAGAAGGTAGATTCCTCACATTACAAATTTACAGAGCTAGACAAGATCTTGGGCGACATTCTTAAAAGGATGTTATCCAAAAGTGACTGTGAGAACTAAAAAGAGGCACACCAGAGGAAAGTCATGTTAAACTGGTCTAATTTCCATCTTTGGCAATGTAACCATGGAAATGCAGTGTCTAAATTCTAGTGAGGCATGTACGATATTAGAAGTCCCCCATGATACTATAATTAACATGGAAATGGAGCTGAAATAGGGCAAGTGCTGACTTGAATAATCTATAAATACCTAAATGAAATACATCTACCTATAATGCCAGAGTTCTAAACTTGAACCAATCCTAACCAAAATTTTAGCCCTGATATAAATAATGACACAAAACAGGTTGAAAGTTCTCAATAGCTAAGAATATTCCATTTACCAAATGACAAAATTAAAATATCAAAAATATTGCTACACTGCAGTAATGAGTTGCTAATAGAATAAATGACGGTTAGTTCAGTAGCAATATTGGGCAAAAATGTGGGTACTGTTAAGTTCACGTGATAAGAGCGAACCACTGCCCAAAAGCCTTATGCTGTGTTGATCAAGTTTTTAAGAAGATTGGAGGGGAACAAAGGATGGCATGATAATCCTTCAGACTCCTTGAGACACATCTCCTTCCAGCTATAGGCAGCACATTCACTCAAGGATTGATGAATGAGTTGTTGAAGGGATTCAGTCATCACTTCCAGGCATAAGAACAGCTGTGTGATGGATGATACAGCTTTTGTTCTTTATGAGCTCACAGACTAACAGGAGACACAGGATGGATGCTTGGTAGAAGTAGTCTGACCTGAAGAAGACTAAGTCTTGGTGGACAAGCAGATTAGATCAGCTTCCAAAGGACTGACATGAGCAAGCAAGATTAAAATCTCTGGTTACAATCTCTAGAGGCAGACAAAAATAAATAGCTTTGTAACAAAGGTGTATTATCCTACACTATTTTTATACTTTGTATCAAATTTGGCAACTGCTATGTTACCAGGAATTAAATGTTGAAGCCTCGAAGGAACTCAGGAGATCTTTGCTTTTGAAACTGAAGCTCAAATGTGCAAAATTTCAAGAAGAAATTGCCCCTGGAGGTAACTAGCACTTGCCTATCATGCAAGGTCTGAGTTTAAATGTGGATGACTGTGTTTCAGAAAAGGTATACAAGGGGTGCTCACTGTGGCAGAAGGAGGAACCTTTAAAATTTCTTCATCTAAAGATGACACTAAAATCATTTCTATATTCTGAATTGCTATAAATGTCCCTTGGTAGTTTTCAGCATGCTGTCTACTACATAACAAAAATCTTTCAACAAACACCAGGGAACCAGGAAGCTAGGTTTTCGCTGAGGAAATAAACTATAGCACTGGTTTTGTTTCCTTTTGGTGCACAAACCTTATAAATCAATTTGAGATTAACTCTTACATATGAGTATCCATATCTATATCTTCATTTTACTTTCGCATTTCTTCTTTGCTCAGGAATCTGTTGTTGTTGTTGTTGTTGTTTCATAGGGTCTTGCTGTGTTGCTGAGGTTGGTGTAGAACTTTGGAGCTCCAGTGGTCCCTCTGCCTCCCAAGTGCTGAGATTAAGCATGTGCCACCACACAGCCTGCGGTTTCTATTTTTATTATATTGTTGAACTGGATTCTTTTGATCTTCCTAAAACACTTTTTGAGGATGGCTGCCTAAGAATATTGTATGTTTTATTGATAAGTGTTTCATTTATTATCTTTTAAAATTATTATATGTGTGTGTATCTGTATGTATGATGGGGGAGTATGTGGAGGTCTGAGGAGAACCTTAGGGTTTCGGTTCCCTCCATCCACCTTGCTTGAGGCAGGCTCTCACTTATTATCTTGTTTTTGCTGCTTCACTTCTTGTATGCCAGTCTAACTGGGCTGTGAGCTTCCAGGCTCTACTTATCATGGCCATAGGTGCCTTAGGATCACGGATGCACGCAACACTTGCCTCTGACTTTATGTGGGTTCTGGGGCTTCAAACTTGAGCTGGCAGCCTTCCAAGCAGGCACCTTGAGCTACTGAGCCATCTTCCCATCACCCACGGCTTTTACTGACCACAAAGAAGCACTCAAGCCAGGCACGGTTGCTCACACTTTTAATCTCAGCACTTAGGAGGCTGAGGTAGAAGGACCACTGTAAGTCTAACAGCAGCCTGAGCTACAAAGTGAGCTCCAGATCAGTCTGGGCTTGAGTGAGACCCTGTCTTAAAAGGGTGGGGGGCGGGGCTTTAATGTCAAACTATTGGCATAACGTGTTTGTGTGCATGCGCTCATGCATGTGTGTGCTCATATGTGAACTGTATTCATACCGAACACTGATTGGTAGGTATTTTTATGCTCAGGATCAGAAGGTCACATGTACTCAAATATGATAGTTGAAGGCTCTTTAGAGGTTATGAACACTGTAGGCAACTTCTGACTTAATATACATAATTTATGTTATCATAGATGATACTAATTGACAACATCATCTCTGTGATAAGATAGGAAAGCAACTAAAGCTGGACTTCCCTTTATTTATCCTCTTCCAATCTGCTTCCTGATAATTTTTGGTCAAATATCTGAAGTATACCTTGTTTCCCTATTAAAATAAGATTGGACTGTATGTATTTCCCCCTCCTTTTTGAGATGGTACAGAGGAGTAAAATATTTGACTTCTTTTAGAACATTCAGGTAAATATTGTGTTGACCCAAATCACAATTAGAAAATCTGTAAGATAAAATTATGATGTTTTAAGAACAAATTGAGCAAAAATAAAGGAAAAAATGTGAACATTTAAATAATTTAAAATATAAAGACATTAATAACGTATGGTAATGTTTGAACATTAGGATGAAGAAATATTTTACAGTAGAAGTGGGAAAAATTACTAAAAGTATCAATATGTAATAAAAACAAGTTTTTCTTTGCTGTACTTATGATGGAGCTTGAATAGATATTCCAGAAGAGAAGAATGAAACACCAGGAAACTAGGAATGCACCTAAACACACATCTTCAGGGCCATATGGAATCTGCTTTAGAGTCTAAAAGGAGCACTGTGTAAACTGTTCAGATATATTTTAAATATATTCTGGAAATAGAAACAGAAGTAAAACCTCCCAAGATGGATTAAAATTACCCAAATACTATCCTAATCATGCAGTTCATCCAAAAATATGTATTTGTTGCCAAGAATCTGTATAGAACAGAGATAAATGCCAAGTAGTGTCGTGATACTTGAGAATAATCTATATGCATGGTGAAGTGTTTTGGTTTATAGATTTAATTTTATAATCAAAAGATCACTTCAATGTAATTTGATATTTAAAATAAGCAAAAGTTTTGAATAAGGCCTTTAAAAATATAATAGTCAAGTGATGAGATGCTTCTATTAGTAAGTAGAACAAAATACCCATTAATATTGCAGCATGATATCAATGCACAACTACCAGAGCAGCAAAATATTTAGCTCCAAGTGTTGGCAAGGAAGCACAGGAGGTTGCTATCAGAGGCTGTTGATGAGTATGTAAATGGAACTACCACTTTGAGATACTTGGACATTAGCAGTAGAGCTGTCTATTCACCCATGCCACACTCCGATTATCCCATTCCCAATTAGATGCAGATGCTCTTGACTGTGAGAACCTGCATGATGAGACTAGCATGTTCATAGTAGTACTCTTTATAAAATCAATAAATTACAAACAACCTAGGTGAGCATATGCACAGGTAGCAAGAAAACAGCCTCCAGCGATGTCACAGCAGTGTCTCTTTCTGTGGGGATGGGGAAGCAGTGATTTCCGGGGGATGTGGGGAGCTTCTGCTCTGCTAGCCTGGCATGGGTGTACCTACATTTAGATAGCTTTTTAATTGCAATTAGAGTCTACACACTTCTACAGCTTCTTACCAAAAAAGGTAAAGATTAAGAATAGGAGGCTGGAGGGATGGCTTAGCAGTTAAGAGCTTGCCTGTGAAGCCTAAGGACCCCAGTTCGAGGCTCAATTCCCCAGGACCCACGTTAGCCAGATGCACAAAGGAGTGCACACGTTTGGAATTCCTTTGCAGTGGCTGGAGGCCCTGGCATGCCCATTCTCTGTCTCTGCCTCCTTCTCTCTGCCTGTCGCTCTCAAATAAATAAATAAAAATAAACAAAAAGTATGTATTAAAAAAAGATTAAGAGCAGGATATATATAAATTATGACTCAAATAGAAAGAATATTCATAAATTTGTATACAATGCAATGATATTTCATAGTGTACATGTAGCCATCTTACGAAAAATTAACTATTTCTACGTTTGAAAGTAAATGTCATCTTATGTCTCATAAATGCCTATAAAGAATACACTTCAGACTTCTAGTTAAGATGGTGGCGTAGGTACCATGCCAAAGCAGCCTAGGGAGGAAAAAGGCAAAAAAAAAAAAAAAAAAAAAGTCAGAAAATACACACTTTTACTAAAAAGTGAGGTGTATAGGAAATTCAAATAGCAGCGGAGAAGCAGGAGAGATTCACAGCATCCAGAGCCCACACAGGCCGGCAGAAACAGCTCCTCAGGTCCACGGACCACCAGGTTCGGCTACAGCCGCAGGAAAAGCCAGGTGAGGGGAGTTTCCACTCACACCAGAGCTCTCCGCAAACTCAAGAAACGTGAAGGGAGAACGGCAGTGAACAACGGAGGAGCAGATCACAAGGGAGAAGAACACATGGAACAGCTAGAGAACTAGAGCAGCATCGGCAGCCTCCCCCCCTCCCCCAACGGCAGTGACCAGCTCCAGCAAACTGAGCAGCAGTCCAGGGACCAGGCCACGCAAACTTGACCTGACAGAGGCACCCAAGCAGGAGCATAGGTAACTGGGATTACACCAGGGAAGGGTCTCACCTGGTCACCAGCTGACTTGGAACCCTCAACAGATCAGAAATCTTAACCTCCTTGTTGTCAGGATCAAGGGTGTGGGTGGGGCACCACACACCCTAAGGGACAGTTAGAGGATCTGGTTGTCATAATACCTACTCTTGGATAAATATTCTGTAATGGTTTTCATTGAAAGTGTACACTGTTTAGTTAAATTTTAGAAACTATCTGTATTTGGTTCCACTCAGCCTACTTGAATACTCTCATAGCAGGCAAACCCAACACCTAGGGTCACTTTTGTAGATACTCTGAGAGTTTTGAGAGCCACACCTAACGCCTTAAGCTCCTACCCTGAAGTTATATAACATCAGATTGACTGATACATCTAATAATACCCAGCTAACAAGAAAATCCATCATAAATAATACAGGATGCAAAAATATATACATTATAACACAAGAAACACCAAAAATCAAGACAATATAAATCCAACAAAAAGTATTAATGCATCAGAAATGACCTCCAGTGAGAGTGAGTTAGAGGAAATGCCTGAGAAACATTTCAAAAGAATGATTATAAATATATTCAAAGAAGTCAAAGAAGAAATCAAAGGAATGAAAGCGGAAATCAAAGGAATCAAAGAAAACACAGGACACCAATTTAATGAAATAAAGAGGTCAATACTAGACATAAATAAGGAAATAGAAATAATAAAGAAAAACCAGTCAGAATTACTAGCAATGAAGAACACAGCTAATGAAATAAAAAACTCTGTAGAAAATCTCACCAGTAGAATGGATGAAGGAGAGGACAGAATATCTAAGCTAGAAGACCAGGTGGCAGATCTAATATAGTCCAACAAAGAGAAAGACAAACTAATAGAAAAGTATGAGTGGGAATTTCAAGATATTCGGGACACTATGAAAAGATAAAACATAAGAATTCAGGGCATAGTAGAAGGAGAAGAATTTCACTCCAAAGGCATAGTTGGCATCTTCAACAAAATCATAGAAGAAAACGTCCCCCAAATTGGGAAAGAGGTGCCAATGCAGATACAGGAATCCTTTAGAATACCAGCCAGACAAAACCTGGAAAGAACCTCTCCTCGCCATATTATAATCAAACTACCAAACACACAAACCAAAGAAAAAATATTGAAAGGAATCAGAGAGAAAAATCAAGTTACCTACAAAAGGAAGCCTATCAGGATTACAGCAGATTGCTCAACAGATGGGTTAGACTGTAACTACAACTATGGAGGGAATGGTCACACAGAGGCAAGAGGAGCACAGAGCACAAGCTTCCCTAGCTCACAACTCAATGAAATAACAGCAATGGCGTTTTCTTCCCTTTTAAGATAAGATACCTACTCTGTTTAGAAATGTTAACAATGCCATCAGTGCCAAAATGACAGGAAGGTAATGGCTGCAGGCCTGTGGTAGAATCACCAGATCAGCCCTAACAGAACAGAGGCAGGGGCTCTGCAGGCTGGCGTATTCGTGGGGAGAGCTGATGGCCCACCACTGGGCAGGCACCAGACCCCGAGGGCCAGAACCAGATGTGCAGGAAAGGTGGAGAGTTGGCCAGTCCCTGCTCAGAAAGTGCCCAAGCACTTTTAACAGACAAAAGGAACAAATCAACTACAACAGGCCTCTTCCAGTTACTGAGGCTCAGAGGGACCACATTCTGCAGGTAAAGCAGGACAGGATGGCCTATTATCCTCAATGTTCAGATTTTTTTTTAAAGTATGCAGAAAAGAGAAACGATCAGAGATGTTGAAGGAGAAAAAAAATACAGATTAAAAAATAAGCTCAAACTGGGCGTGGTGGTGCATGCCTTTAATCCCAGCACTTGGGAGGCAGAGGTAGGAGGACTGCTGTGGATTCGAGGCCACCCTGAGACTACAGAGTGAATTCCAGGTCAGCCTGGGCCAGAGTGAGACCCTATCTCGAAAAACCAAAAAAAAAAAAAAAAAAAAAAGTAAAAAAATAATCTCAGTTGATGGGATGAATAGCAAAATAAAGTCCTGAGTATTTCATTAGTCACTGATATTCCCGGATGCCAAGGTTAAAGAAAGGTTGTAAATGTTATTTCAGAGGTTAAAAAAAAAAAGAGAATCAGCAACAGATTTATTTATAATTGCAGCAAATATAATAAAAACTTATGAATACTAACCAAATATCTAAAGGTTTACCAAGGCTGTTTAAAAAAAAAAAAAACCACTGAGCCATCTCTCCAGCCCTAAGGCTTTCTTTTTAGGTTGGCTTCAACCTTGACTTGTGATCCTATCTCAAGATTACAGATGTGCACCACACCTGGCTAAAATGAGGTCAATTTTAGGAATATGAGAACTTGAAATTTGTTCGAATAATCTTTAAACGAAGTTCTGTCATCAAATCACAAACATAACAGAGGATGATTTAGGACAAATGAAATACTAAGCTAAATGAAGTACTAAGCTAATTCATTCCGGAAAACTGACAATGGCATACATCTCTGTAGGCCCCACTTCTGTGATAGTGGGATCAATACAAAAGGAACAAGATGACAAAGGTAAACTTGTGCCACTGTCCTTACTTATCTTGGGTAAGAGTCACTGGATTACGGTGACTTTGGTGGTCCTCTGAGAAGAGGCAGTACTCACTCAGTGCTCTTTGCAACGGGGGCTGGTCATCATCCTTTGGCAGATGGGATCTTGTGAATCCAAGAGGTCTGGCAGTTGCTTCTTTTTGTTTTTTTTTTATACATTTTATTGATAACTTCCATAAATATAAATATATATAGCATGATCATAATCCCCTCTCACTATCCTTTGCCCCCTCCCAAATTCCCCTCCATTGATTCCCTTCTTTTTCATTTTTTTTAAAATTTTATTGACAATTTCTATACTTACAGACAAAAAAAAAAAAAAAAACATATTTCCCTCCCCTCCACCATTTTCCCCTTTACAACTCCGGTCTCCATCATATCCCCTCCCTTCCTCTGTTAGTCTTTTATTTTGATGTCATCTTTGTCTAACTAGTATCACTTCTATTTTGTTGTCATCATTTTTTTCTCTCCTATTATTCAGGACTTAGGTAGTGGTATCAGCCACTGTGAAGTCATGAATATCCAGGCCTATCTCTAGATGACAGTATGGTAAGCAGTCTTTCTCTTACGTTTTATTTTTATTTATTTATTTATTTATTTATTTATTTTTGAGGTAAGGTCTCAGCGATTCTCCTACCTAGTGCTGAGGTTAAAGCTGTGTGCCACCACAATGAACCCTAGAAACTGCTTCTTTGGGAACCTTGGAGTCAATCTGCTGTGTGGGAGCTTAGGACTGACAGATGCTACAGAGGGATCAACCACAGGCACTCCAGCCAAGAGCTCAGAACATGGAAGGCAGGCCACCTCAGACAGCTGCCTGAGTGAGCCCAGCCTGGCAAACCAGCAGAAGAACCTCCATGCCAACTTGGGACGCTGAGAACTGCTGCTGTTTAAGCCACTGAGACTCAGAAGGGCTTGTTACACACAGTCTTAATATTTGATATGCCCATCAAGAGAGAAACAGATTACTTTAGGTATCACAAGATTAAAAAATGAATTATGTTGCACCTGTTGTGCCTCTAAATACTAATGTTTATGCTCATCTATTAGAGCTGCTAATACTTTTTTTGTTTTGTTTTTGTTTTTCAAGGTAGGGTCTCACTCTAGCTCAGGCTGACCTGGAATTCACTATGTAGTCTCAGGGTGGCCTCGAACTCATTATGATTCTCCTACTTCTGCCTCCCAAGTGCTGGGATTAAAGTTGTGCGCCACCACACCTGGCTAGAGCTGCTCTCACTTTCAGTTAGAGAAACTTCTTACAGGTGGCGGTAACTAGTGGGGGCACTTAAAACTCATCCAGGCACTAAGAAGTGACAGTCAGACACTCAGTATTAAATGAGACATATCTGCAGAAGAGATGGCAACAAGAATGTAAGAGCCAGAGTATGAGGAGGAGGAGTGCTCATTTACTTATTATGACACTCTAAAGTAGGTATTATTTAAAGTATAGAGATGGGGAAAGAAAAGTAGCTAAGATTAAACAGGCAGTGAGGGCAGAAGGTGGCTTCGATCCCTATGGATGTGTTTGCTTTCATGAGCACGGGATGAGCTATCTGTTGCATGGACACAGAATGTCTTTGTGAATCACCCTCTGGTGCTCATGGCATCAGTCTCACTATAATCCTAATGGCTGGGTGGTTACTGCAATGATCATGTTCTTGCTGAGACCTCCTAAACTAACAGGATCCACTCTACCCTGGAAGCCCATCATTCCTCATAATGGACAGGCTCTCTGCCCATTCCTCCTGCAGACTAACTGATACGGTAAGCAAAGATAGCTAACACTTGGCAGACCAACATCTCAAGATGACAGAGTGCTCTTAATTCTGCTAGAACTATTTTTCCTTTTGCATCTGCAATATGGGATGGTATTGTTTTTGAGTTCCTAAAAACATCAATGCAAAGTTACTTTTTTTGGAAAACATTTATATTTATTTGTGGGAGGGAGGGGAGGAGGGAAGAGATGAGACAGAGAGCAAGAGAGAGAGCACGCATGAGCATGAGCATGGGCATGCCAGGGCCTCCCACCACTGCAAGCAAACTCTAGACACATGTACCATTTTGTGCATCTGGCTTTACATGGATTCTGGGGAATGGAACTAGAGCCACCAGGCTTTACAAGCAAGTGTCTTTACCCACTGAGCCATTTCTCCAGCCCCAAACTTACTTTTGTTTCCTGTGTTGCCACTAGTATTATCTACAGCATATTCAAGTAAACAATTAAATTAAAAAGTTTCATGGGGGGCTGGAGAGATGGCTTAGCAGTTAAGCACTTGCCTGTTAAGCCTAAGGACCCTGATTCAAGGCTCGATTCCCCAGAACCCACGTTAGCCAGATGCATAGGGGTGCACATGTCTGGAGTTCCTCTGCAGTGGCTGGAGGCCCTGGCATGCCCATTCTCTGTGTGTGTCTTTCTCTCTGTGTGTCGGTCACTCTCAAATAAATAAACAAAAAATAAATTAATTAAAGGCATGTACTTCTTTTAAGAAAAAGTTTTCATAGGGGCTGGAGAGATAGGTTAGCGGTTAATGTACTTGCCTGTGAGGTTGAAGGACCCAGGTTTAATTCCCCAGTGCCCATGTAAGCAAGATGCACAAGGTGGCACATGTGTCTGGAGTTTGTTTGCAGTGGCTGGAGGCCCTGTCACACTCATTCATATGCATTCTCTCTCTCTCTCTCTCTCTCAAGTAAATAATAACGTTAAAAAAATTATAAAACATTACATGGGGCTTTTATGGTTGACCTAGACATTTCACTTATTCTGTGTGATCATAATTTTTGCAGTGGCTTCTGGCACAATTGAAGGAAATTTGAGATTTCTGCCTTTAAATATTTTAAATAGTTTTGATAGGGTTTAAGTTTGTTCACAGGGCATTTATAAGGTTATTTGGGGTTATCTGAGCTCGTTGAAAGACAGAACTACACTGTATTTCCATTATCTTGGCAGCTTTATTTGTGGGGTGAGTTTTCTCTAGTTCTTGGGACTATGGCAGTTTTTAGAATATTTTATAAGTCATATCTGAAATTTGTGTCACTAATTACAACTAACGTAACTAGAAAAGGTGAAATGGTTATTTACTAGTTTTATTAGTCATATTAAAAATAAGACTCAGGGAATTTTGTGGAAGAGGGCCAGAAAGAATGTAAGAGCCACAGGGTGGGAAGGAATATCCAGAAACATAAACCTCCCACAATGACAGACTGCTGCTTTCACAACTCATAACTACAGTTACATGTTGAATACCAACAAGCCCACTAAGGACAGCTCTCAGTAGAGTGGGGGCAGGGAGGAGGGAGATGATGATACCAACACATGATGTGTCCATACAAAGTTTCTACTTAATAAAATAATAATAATAAGCCGGGCATGGTGGCACATGCCTTTAATCCCAGTACTCGGGGGGGGGGGGGCGGGGGCAGAGGTAGGAGGATCACTACGAGTTCAAGGCCACCCTGAGACTACATAGTGAATTCCAGGTCAGTTTGAGCTAGAGTGAGACCCTATCTCAAAAAACAAAAATAATAATAAACTTAGCTAATGAAAGTGAAAAATCAATATATTGTTGGAGTTTTAGTATTATTTTGTTGAATATAAATAGTGTTTTCAATAAAATCTAAACCATTCATGGAAAAACATATACACAATTGGTTAATGTAAAAGTAAAGTAAATAAATAAGGCCCTAACTACCAGTCCAATTCCCAGACTAAAAGGCAAGATAAGACAAATGCACAAGCTATACTAGAATGCAGATTGCGCACATGGTGGGACTAAAAGGCTGCCGCAAAGAGAGCTGGCGGTCCAAGAAGCACTCCACAGGCATGTACAAAAAAGGAACTCCACTCCCAGGGCCACCACAGCACCCAAGTGGGGAAAACCCACTTATAATGTTTTAATTTTATTAAGCTTTTTGACTTAAAAATTTGTCTTAGGCCAGATGTGGCCTTTAATCCCAGCACTCGGGAGGCAAGGATAGGAAGATCGCTGTGAGTTGAGGCCACACTGAGACTACACAGTGAACTGTAGGTCAGCCTGGGTTAGAATGGGCAGAGGTAGGAGGACTGCTGTGAGTTTGAGGCCACACTGAGACTACACAGTGAATTGCAAGTCAGCCTGGGCTAGAGCAAGACACTACCTGGAACAACCAAAAAAACAAAAATTGTTTTAGGTTTAATAAATTTCTTTAAAAAAAACAACTCTCTGGACTGCTAGGTTATATGACTTGCAATTAAGGGTATAATAAGCCATATCAAAACTTAATCTGTTCAAACAAAGATCGTTTTCATCATCAGTTTCTCCTATCATGCTAGTGTGAATAAGGATTACAGTCTGATGAAGTCACTGGTATAAGCACGTATGAGGTCACAGAAATAGGGAAACTGACAGGTGAACTGCTAAAGGCAATAAAAAAGGAAATTTGTTTTGTTTGGGACTGGGGCATTTAATATTATTTATAAAGCCTATTAAATGTAAGAAAAGTATATAATCTACCAACACCTTAATTTCTTATGTCTTCTTAGCATGTGACACTGGCTCTTCTTCCTTGATGGTCTAGCTGAATGATTTGTCAACATCCTAAAATGGCTGTATGGCCAATCATAGCTAATAACTTATACAAGGAATTTCTATTTAAGCTATAAATCAGTTCTTATATGCTTTAAGGATTCAATTTAGATTTCCCCAAGTCAAGGTAAATATGAGTTTGTGTTTTTTACAAGCAAAAACTCTGATTTTGTATGATAACTGCTATCAAGTTTCCATTATTTCTCTCTTGGGAGGACAGAGATCCTATAAACAAAGCCAGCCCCTTGTGAAAGAAAGTAGAGAATCTTTACAGGGTTGGCAATAGATGAGAACAAGGGGAAGGAAAATTTCTAAGTGTGATGCATGGATCATTTCTTGCACTGCAGAAAGAAGTTTCCATGTATAGTAAGTCCGGGAAGCACTGTGGAAGATTTCTAAACATCCTGTTATTCAAGGTGTGATCTGAATACCAGTTGTACTGATAAACTCCTTGGAATTTAAGAAGTGTTAAGTTTCAGACCTGTCCCAGAGTCATGCACATTTCATGCACGTTCATGTGGAATTAAAGGAGGTGTACAATATGCATCAGTATTAGCTTGGGCAGGTCAACTCCCCATCTGGAGTACATAACAATCTGCTTTAAGTATGTCGAATGCAGGGCAGAGATTAAGGCACTTTATTAAATGTACAGGCAAAACAAAACATTATTTGTATGCACGTTTAATGCCTCTTTTAACAATAATGATTTAAGTAATGATTCATTTAATGATTTTCAACTTTTAAAGTAGCCCTTTGGAGTAACAGAAAACTCTAGAAGCAAAAGGCACTGAAGTTTAATAATTGTAATCATGTCCCTCCTTTCTGTCTTCAGCAAATTAAATTTAGAGGAAGTATGGTTATCTTTCAGTATCTTTATTCAGTTTTCTTTTCTTTTTTTGGGGGGGGGGATTGAGGACGGGTCTCACTCTAGCCCAGGCTGACCTGGAATTCACTCTGTATTCTCAGAGTGGCCTTGAACTCACAGTGATCCTCCTACCTCTGCCTCCAGCATGCTAGGATTAAAGGTGTGCACCACCATGGCCGGCTCAAAGAGCACAAGAGAAAACATCCACCATTTTGACGGAGCTTGGGCCCTTCTGATGCTCACAAGCACAGCAAGCAATGGACACAGCCGTAGCTTCCTATATACTTTTGGCATTCCCTCCCTGTGCACCACAGGTCAGCGAGGGCAAGAAGTTTGATCGGCAGCATCACTGCCTTCTTATCACCTGGGTGAGAGCCTGAAACACAGCAGGTGTTCAGTAGGTACCTGTCCAACTAGAACATAACTAATGGAGGGAAGAATGACAACATATCCACCTTTGCATTAAAAAGTGTTAAGATTTCATGACCGTGAGATGCTGAACAGCCTGTTGTCTAGCAGGAAGAAGAAAAATAAAAATGGTGTAAGAAATGCAATGACAAAAATGCATAAACACACCACAGAAGTGAGATGAGAACAGGGTCACATAGGGGAGGAAGACCATCAGAAAGATAAGAGACCATAAAAGCACAGAGGCATATGACCTTCTATTGTTCTGTATTCAGAGACTGTCAAGTCTAAAATTGGGATGGAGGAGGGTACGAAAAAAAATAGGAAGACACCTCTGGAGAGGAGACGATAAAGGCAAGCATAGAGATGAACTAGCTACACAGCCTTCAAAGACAATGGTAAATGATGAAGCAAAGAGTTAAATGAAACAATGCCTCAACCTCTGGGCATGTGATAATGCAACCTGGAATTAGGTAACATCGATAAAGAGGAGTCAGAAGAGAAAGCTAGATAATATCATCTCAGGAGAGTACTTGAGAAATGCCTGGACAGCAACTGTGGGTGAAAGAAGATGGAAAGAGAAGGGGGACGGGAAGCCCAGAGTCTATGCCAGAAAACTTGTCTACAGCCATACCACCCTGAACACGCCCAGTCTCATCCATGACAGAAAACACTCATTCTGGTGTCCTACCTGTGTCAAGTCCTTGGGTACACAGCAAAGACTATAATCCTAGGAAACCTCATCTTCTATTGTACGAGACCATTTCATCATGTACTCAGGTTTCTCTACCCTGTTGTTCCAATATCCTCTTAAATAGCATCCTGGCAGGAGAAGGCTGCCAGGGGAAAATTAGAAAAGCAATAAAACAAGGGTAAACTTGGATGTTGGTGGAAACAAACTGGGAATTAGTAAATATGCCACCCACCAAAGCCTATAAAAGCATAATAAAGGAACTATATCATCAAACCAGAATCAGAATTTAACTTGTCCATCATGCCTGATTGCCACCAGAATTTGATAAGGCGGTGGCACAGGGGATGTGGGCCAGTCTAAACCTCAAGAAATAAATCTTGGATTTCCATCCTGTTTAAAAAGGGGGGGGGGGTGACAAGAAAGCTCTTCATGCTTAGATGTACAGGTGGTGCTCAGCTCTCTTTCGCAACTCCTCTTCCTCTTTGGTAAGATTCCAGGTTCATCAAAGCAACCCTGGCTCCTGAGAAGCCAGTTTAGCAACAGTAGTGTGGTGACTGAGTTAAGAAATTAGACTCTAGTTTATATATTGCTCCTACTTCTTAAAATTGTATAGCAAAGGACAGCATTTGGACAAGGGCCTGGAAAGCTTTGTGACATGATCTCAGGGAGGGCTTACTGCTACCACTAGTTGTGCTCAAGACATCAGTAAAGAAATTCCTCATCCTAATTCAGAAATTTACAGAAGAGTTAACAGGAAACCCCTGCATATGAAAAGGTTAGCCATGAGCAACCATGAGCAGCACATCTATTAGCCACTCTAGAGCATGCTGAAAACAGCTGCATACATATTCAAACACACATAAACTACATCTGATAGAGTAACTGCTCTGTGCACAGGGACACAACAAGGCTTGTCTGTCACTCAGAATCTGCTCCACAGAATAGAGCTGCCCAGGAATAATCTACAGGCCACCTTTTAAATGAGCCCTGACCCCTGCCCTATAATGGCTGTGCTAATGCACACTTCTGGCACCACAAGCACATTAATTAAATTCTACTCTTCTAAATTCACCTTTTAGTTTAAATCATCTTTTCTGTGCAATGATGTCCTAGGACATCACTAAATCTAGTAATGTGTTTGTAACCTCTGTGCTCATAAAACAGTGCATTTAATTTTCATCAAAGTGCAAACAATTTTAAAACCAAGAACCAAAATAATATACTTCAGTATTTCACACACAGCATCCAGAGATTGTCTACTGTGTACAGTATCTCTCTTTTGTACATTTTAAAGGAATGATTATCTTCATTAAAACAGCATTTTTTGTATGCTGAGTCTTGTGACTTTCGAAAGTATGCATGCACGAAAATGTACATATAATAAGTGTAGAACTGTCTTCAAATCTGCACTTAGTAACCAGATAACCTTTTCTCTAGATAAAGTGTATCATAATAGTCTTTAAAATTCAGTTACAAAAAATAGCCGGGCGTGGTGGCGCACACCTTTAATCCCAGCACTCGGGAGAGAGAGGTAGGAGGATCTCTGTGAGTTTGTGGCCACCCAGAGACTGCATAGTGAATTCCAAGTCAGCCTGGGTTAGAGTGAGACCCTACCTCGAAAAACAAAAAAAAAATAAATAAAATAAATTTAAAAATTAGAATACACTTTGTCTACAGAAAAGGTTGAGTTATAGCAGGGCATGGTGGCACACACCTTTAATCCCAGCACTAGGAGGCAAAGATAGGACGATCGTTTTGTTTGAGACCAGCCTGAGACTACATAGTGAATTCCAGGTCAGCATGGGCTAGAGTGAGACCCTACCTCGAAAAACCAAAAAACTAAAATAAAATAAAATAAATAAATAAAATTAGAATACACTTTGTCTACAGAAAAGGTTGAGTTATAGCAGGGCGTGGTGGCGCACGCCTCTGATCCCAGCACTAGGAGGCAAAGATAGGATGATCGTTTTGTTTGAGACCAGCCTGAGACTACATAGTGAATTCCACGTCAGCATGGGCAAGAGCAAGACTCTACCTCAAAAAACCAAAATAAATAAATCAAGAGTCATAATTTATGACATACCATTTTTAGTGGCTTTATAATGCTACTTAATTTTTATGACGACACATACTTGACTGGGGATTTACCTTTCTTAACAACCAAAGTAACTGATTCTGAACAAGATGGGTACGTTTCATGTACTTTATGCCTAAATATGTTATAGCTGGAAAAAAGGTAAATATTTTCTGTACAAAGTCTTGTATGAAGCTAAAACTGCAAAACAAAAGTATTTCCCTTTAGAACTATCTTCTTAACTTGGTTGGTTCATCCTAGTGTCTTTATGTCTGTCTCTGACAAATGCATCTGTGTCAGGTGACACAGTTAACTGAGCAAATGTACTTCATCCATTAAATAATACATTTAGACTTTTTGAAGTTCTAGTGACTTATAGAATTCATATAAAATTGTGAGTCTTGGGCTGGAGAGATGGATGGCTTAGAGATTAAGGCGTCTGCCTGCGAAGCCAAAGGATCCGGTTTGATTCTCAAGGACCCATGTAAGCCAGATGCACAAGGAGGCACATGCATCTGCAGTTGGTTTACAGTGCCTAGATGCCCTGGTGTGCCCATTCTCTCTCTCCCTCTCTCTCTCTCTCAAATAAACAAAATATATATACTTTTAAAATTGTGAATCTTAAATTAACCTAAAAGTACCCTTAACACTTTGTGCTCTTTTGGAACAGTTATTGAGTTGGACTTTGAAGAGTGAGGAATGTTTGAGTGAGGGCTGGAAGTGTAGCTCAGAAGAATGCATGTTTAAATCATTGAAAGGCCTTGGGTTTGATCCCCCACACTGTAGACAGGAAAGGACATAGACAGGACTGGAGGAAGGAAAATGACAAGAGTAGTGGAGTACGGATGGCAGTAGAGAGATAACTAAAGAAATCAGAGGCAAAACATAGATGACAGTTTGGAAAGTGTCCCACTGATCCACTTATCTCTAAGTGAAGGTGTTTTTTCCAGCGCCACTTGCCTCTCAACATGGCTACTTAACATAGAACTCTTCTCATAGCCTTGAGACAGCTGCTTGAGGCTGGGGTGTATATGACCCTTCTATCCCATATGACCCTGTGAATCAGAGCTATAATTGTAGCTACAATCCCATGCTCGCAGGAGTTAATCCAAATTGATTGTCACCCATATCACCAAGCCTGGTTTTCCTTCCACAGGCACATTTGTAAGCCCCTCACGCTTAAGGAGGAGTTCCTCTGGGCACTGGAAAGTGCCTTTATGTCTCACCTCTAACCCAGTCAACGTAGCTCTGCTCTAACATATAGTGCTCATTTTGACCGACTTGTTTTTGCTCTTTAAAAAGTCCCTCATCTACTCAGACTTCAACTTACTGAGACCAGGATCCCTGTCTCTTAGACCTGTGTCTAACACATGTGCTACAATATTTAATAAAATTCCTGCTGACAGAACTGGTTTTACCATTGGAGAATTTGAAAATAGAAACTGGCACTATATTGTCACACTTATGGGAAAATGTTTAATATATTAGATTGCTCACATTCAGATGCACAGAGCCACTAAACAACCCACTTCCTTCAAGAAGTCCTTTGTTCATTAGTTGGCACTAAAAATGCCAGAAAGAATCAGATTTCATCTTAATCTTTCTACTTGGGTGACTTGTTTCTTTTTAGGTGAAGGTTTTGAGTTTCTTAAAGGAAGAATTTAGGAAAATAACCACAAGTCAAGGAAGCAACATTCCATTACTATGAGATAATGCAATGCACAGAAAACAAAGAGCACCACACTAGTAGTGCTCAACTTTCACCTGCACACTTCAGTGTGACCCTGAGAATCAGAGCTATAATGCTAATAATAATCTGGAAAGCTGTAATCGAAGTCTTGAAACTACCTGACCAGAGCAAATGAGTAGGAAAACAAAATGAATGCATTCCTCATACTTTAAAGACATTGTAATTGCAGGTATTTAAATACAGGTATCTGACAAGACTTAATAGACACACATAAAGCAGCATTTGATCAGTCTATGTGTATAGTAAAATATTTCAAAGATTTAATCATGTTTAGATCTCTTATAATTTAAAAGAATTTTTAAATTTACATTTAAAGTTTTACTTAATATCTTCATGTACTACGTACAGAGAAAACATCAATCTCTCAAACTTGAACTTATTACAAATTAATGATTAGAATCAAATTAATGTGACATAATTAAATCTCAAAAACTAGGCATTTTGAGTTTAACATTGTGAAGTTCCCTAACATATTTTTGTGCCATTTTAATTCTTGGGGAGGAGGTGCTTATTAATCTGAAAATCATGAACTACAATTTGAAGTTCACTGATAGGTATTTTTCCTAAATATTGAAGAAAACATATTAATGCCCTCTGGAAGGTGGGGCATACACCAATAAAGTATGGCATTACAGTATATGAATAAATAATGGTTGATAAATATTTAGAACTCTGGCAGTGCAAAGAAAGAGAACTCATGTCTGACGACTTTCCAAGCCACCTAAGAATCTCTCTACAATTAAGATAATGGTACAAATATAAAATTTTGATGCCCAATCAGCCTCCTAGTATTATACAGACTGTGTCAAAAGTACCATCTGTCCACATGGAAATATGTATGCTCACAACTCATAAGAATTATAGCAACATATAGAACGTCAGAGGTATCATGATAAATACGGCATTTAATTTGCATTTGGTGAAAATGGAGCAAGCTGGCACTTAGATGGGGCAGGAAAAAAAAAAAAACTGAAAGGCAATCTGTTCACTTTATAGCCCAACAACTTTCTCTTCTGAGTCACTACTACTACTGAGAGCAGCTGGATTTTCTACCTACACATCAATTATAAGCTCTTACAAACTCCATGCAAGAATTTTCCACAGGAATTCGTAATTGCCTAGAACATGCAGCAGTTTTCACTCTGCCTCATTGGCATCTTCATCTCTATTTTAACATCTTAAACACCTTACATACTGAGATGGTCAACACTGAATGTTAACTTGACAGGATCTAGAATCAACTAGAAGACAAATCTCTGTGAGTGGTTTTTCTAGATTAGGTTAACGGAGATGAGAAGACCTAACTACGACCATGAGCTGGGGTCTTGGACTAAATAACAAAGACAGTGAGGTGAGCTCCACCATCATCTGTTTCCTGACTGCAGACTAAATGTGCCCAGCTACTTTATGTTCCTGCTGCCATCTCCTGCCCTGCTGATACACTGTACACCCTTGAGTTGTACGCCAAAATAAACCCTTATTGCCTTATGTTGCTTCTTGTTAGGTATTTTATCAGAGCAACAAAGAACATAACTAATACACATATAAGATGCTCTTTGGGTCAGGAAAATTGGACATACCTATTAAGGGAGAAAAGCCACAGCTGGCTTGTGGCAGAAGTTTGATGCTGGCCAGGGAAATTATTCTCACCCTCTTTGTTATATAATGCCATAGTGCTCTGCAGAAGTGATGGTAGATGTGTTCTTAAAGGAGTACAACCATGAGGAGTGACCATATAAATCATATAATAAATATAGGTGAAGCAAGTCCACTACAGGGAGTAGATCTAAAAAATTTTCCAATATGCATAGATGTGCCTCAGAGAGCTCATACAACGTTGCATGAAACTAGCAACAAAGGTTTGGAGAGCTTTTCCTACATAGCCTCCTACATTCAAGGAAGGTCTATGGATTCCAAGGACTGCTTAAAACAATGCACTTCCCTTGCTCCTCTGCTATCTGTGACAGAAACAAAATAAGTATGAGCAAGGCATCAATGTTAACATTATGTAATTTAATAACCACAATAGAACTGAAAACCCCTAAACAAAGATACCAAAGCCTATGCCACAGTCAAGACCTACAATTCATTTCCCAGGAAATAGAGTTCTTCAAAGCAGGGAATGTTCAGCAAAGGACGGAGCTGGGAGAGTGTCAGTTTACACCCATCAGAGAGGGAGCTGGGATAGCTTCATGTGGCCATGGCTGAGTACCAGTTTTCTGGTACTTGGTTGATCTTCACCACTGTGATATCTAAACCAGCTGGCTTTATCTTCGACTAACAGCTGCCATGAGCAGCTACTGAAATTACATCTTAGCAGAGCCACCTCATTTCCAGAATAAAGCCATCTTCAGACGTTCACAGTGGTCAGGCTTGAAGACAAAAACACCGAGAACAGTCCGGTCTCTGCACAGTCTTTTAGTTTATTTAAATTTTTTGTTTTATTTTTACTTATTTATTTGAGAGAGACAGACAGACAAAGAGGCGGGGGGGAGGGGGAATGGGCACACCAGGACCTCCAACCACTGCAAACAAACTCCAGATGCATGCGCCAACTTGTGTATCTGGATTACAGGGGTACTGGGGAATCGAGTCTTGAATCGGGGTCCTTAGGCTTCACAGGCAAGCACTTAACCACTAAGCTATCTCTCCAGCCCTCTGCACAGTCTTGAATTTATGTTTCTTGATTTGTGAGTAATACCAATCATCTATGGATCAATGTAGTACACCACTGAGAGATAAAGGGAACAAGATAAATGAATAGATGGTAAAAATGCAAAAGTGATAGACATGTGACTTTGGCTTTCAAAGCAAAAGAAAGAACAAAACAGTCAGTAACTAGACAGAACAAATTTGATGCTGGCCAGGGAAATTATTCTTACCTTCTTTGTTATATGAGGTCATAGTGCTCTACAGAAGTGGTGGTAGATGTGTTCTTAAAGAAGTACAACAATGAACAGTGACCATAAAATAAATGATTCTTTTTAGAAAACACTTTGTACTGTTTGTATCCACTTGTGATGAGCCTTCCCTGGAAAAATTCAAATATTTTAACCAGTAGTTGGCTAGCTCATTTACTCTAAAAGTATACAAGGTGAAATTACATCTATGCAAACTTCTTGGCAAAATTCATGGAAACACTTTAGATAGAGGGAATGAAGAAAAGTTCCACTTTACCCATCAACATTTTGACATGGATAGTGGAAGTGGGGAAAACAATACATCAGAAAGAAGACAGACCAGTGGGAAAGAAGATGGGACTCAGTGGACTAGAACTGGGGACAAAAGAAGGCAATGGGGGAGGATTATGATCAATTACAGCATGTTCATGTAAGAAAGTTTTCAAAAAAGTTCCATTGTAAGTTTTCTGGCATACTTTCTTTAGAATGTTAGACTATTCTGATTTATAAAACATTACTAAAAGTCTAAAATTAAATAGATATAAATACAAAATTTGAAAAACTGTGTTCCTTCTTGATTAGATCTCAAAACCAGCCCAGAAAATAGTATTTACATACCGTAGAAACTGTATTAGCAAGGAAGCCCTGGTAGCAAATACAAACGTGGTCAGGAAGAGAACTAAGGAGGTGGCTTAGTGGGTAAAGTGTCTGCTGCAAAAGCATGAGGACCCGAGTTCAGATCCCTAGCACCAATGTAAAATGCTAGACATGGTGGCACATGCCTGTAAACCCAGCACCAGGGAAGCAAAGACCGAGATCTCCAGGGTTTGTTGCTAGCTAATCCATGCACACTTGCACATGCACATTCCCATAAACATATGAATATAAGTACACAATGCACAAAACACCACACATGCACATATACAAAACAAAAACAAGAGTATCCAAGAAGCTCTGAGGTCACAGGTATATTTCTAAACATTTTTGATGTTAAATTATAGGTACCAACATATACTTAGAAACCAGCAAATACAGTCACTTCAAAAATACCTAGAAATAAAAAAAAAAAACACCTAGAAATGGAAAACACTTTGAAGAATATCTAAATGAATGATTTTCTACACTCCTTATTCTCATAACACCTTTTTTTTTAAAAAAAAAAACACTTTTATTTATTTATTTGAGAGCAACAGACAGAGAAAGAGGCAGAGAGAGAGAGAGAGAGAGAGAGAAACAGAGAAACAAGGGGTGCGCCAGGGCCTCCAGCCACTACAAAACGAACTCCAGAGGCAGGCGCCCTCTTGTGCATCTGGCTAACGTGGGTCTGGGGAATCGAGCCTTGAACCGGGGTCCTAAGGCTTCACAGGCAAGTGCTTAACTGCTAAGCCATCTCTCCAGCCCCTCATAACACCTTTTAAAAGCAACATTGAGAAGTATACATACGCATAAAAATACAAATCCTCCAGGGTCATCTTCTGCCTGCTTAGCCACACCAGCATTGTGGCGGTGTGATTCAGGTGTCCCCCATCAACTAGTGTGTGCTGAATGCTTAGGTCCCCAGCTGGTGTCAATTTGGGAACTGGAGACTCCTGGAGGCAGGGTATTTTGGGGGAGTCGGCTTACAGGTGTTATAGCCAGCTTCCCCTTGTCAATATTTGGCACACTCTTCGGCTGCTGTTGTTGTCTACCTGATGTTGGCCAGGAGGTGATGTCCACACTTTGCTCATGCCAACATTTTCCCCTGCCATCATGGAGCTTCCCCTCGGGTCCGTAAGCCAAAACAAACCCTTTCCTCCCACAAGCTGTTCCTGGTCAGGTGTTTTCTGTTAGCAACATGAAGCTGACTACAACAAGCGCAGAGTACCCGAAGGCTTAGCTAGGGCAGAAAGTCTCAGAGCAGCATGGAGGAAGACTACTCAGGGTCATTCTAGTGCAAGGTGATGAGTCTCAGAGCATGAACATGACCTATATAGAGGACTCCCTGTGGTCTGCCAGCTCTTAAGGCAGGACTTCTCTCTATTACAGTGGGTAACAAAGGTAAAACTATACTAAAAATAGTACTAAGAAAAATTTTTTTAAAAGATCAGTCTGTTCCCACCTAATTCAAAAGTATCACACAACCAACTTCAAAAGGCACATTTTATAGCATAGCTTAGAGGAAAAAGCTCACGCTTTATTATTTTCTAAGTGTTTTACTTAATGCTTGGAAATGAGAGCTGCCAGAGCTCTCACAGTTGAAGCATGTGCCACTGAAATATTTGTTAGGTCTTTCTGGTGGAAAAGCTGAGTCGTAGATGCTCAGGCCCAGTCTCCTCCATACCTATACTTCCATGAAGAGCAGTGTTCTGCCCCTCCCCTGAATGCGTTTGCTCTGGGTGTTCAAAGCCCTGGCATATCCCTCCCCAGCTCTTTGTCCTTTCCCCCATTCTGCTCAGCCACCTCACCTGAGACCTTCCTAAGGCCTCACTCCTTTTCCTCTCATCTTGCTTTTCTTCATCCTAACATACTTATCACCCTCTAATATGATATGTCTGTGTGCAGTAGACAGTTCACATTGCTGGGATGAACATTCAAACCAGACACAGTTTTATGGAAGAAAGAAATTTATTTCAAGTTCACAGATCCAGAGGAAATTCCATTTTTGGTGGAAGAAGATGGCTCCTATTCATAAATCCAAGGAAAGAGAGAGAGAGAAACCACCACCACCAGCAAATGCCAAAAAGCAGCAAGTAGCAGGGACTCTGCCAGAGCTCAAACCTCTTTGCATACCATTGGGCTGAACCCCAGGATCCTCCCCCAGTGATACTTCCTCCAGTGGGCGGCTGGAGACCCAAGTCACAAGCTTAATAAAACACCTGAGTCTATGGGGGACACGTAAACTGCCACACAGTGCTAACCCCCTCAGTTAGAACATAAGCTACCTGAATAAACAGAAGAGTTTGTTCACTGGTTTTCCAGATGCATCAGCTGCTGCAGGAAGCATGGTAGAGAAGAAAAACTTGTCCAGATGACTCGAGTTCAAGGTTTTGATTCCTACTGCCCGAAAGTTTCAGGAGTTCCTAAGGGGTTGTCTTGGGGATGGGGTGGAACTGTAAGGCTGTGATGATAATTCTGGTTACTCTAAAGATCTAACTCTGGATCTCTGAGCTTGGTTTTTATTTTCATGTCTCCTATACATCAACAGTGTGTCCTCCCAAATACTCAAACTCAGCTTTACAGTCCTTTTAAACCTATCTGTATCTTTCTTATAGGGGTCTTAAGTCATCTAGCTCACTTTTCACAATGTCCTTATGAAGAAAGCAGAGCAGTCTAGATGTATTTTATAAACTAGAGTCCATGGCATACAGAATTAGAGCTTTCTCTTAATTTCCACCTAAAAACACTTGTAAGTTCTGTTTGCTCCTGTAGAAGTAGCAACTTTGTGAATCCCACAGAAACAGGTAATTTGAGAATCTACAGGAACTCTTGTCTATTACAATCAATACACCAGCCACCAAAAGTAATGTTGAGACAACACTGAATCTGTATGGGGCTGTGGGGGTGAGGGATGGAGTATTCAATTCAAGAACTTTCACACTATGAAGTGAAATAGCTGGAATAACTAGCAGTACAAAGCTATTCATTTATTTTGGAACTCTCACAATAGACTGTTAGAAGAAGAAATAATTGGAAATTCTTGATAATTCACATGAAGGATGTAAAAGTGATAGCTATCTTGCTACCACATATATTCCATACAAAGGGGTAAAGCTTTATCTTTGCATGAATGAAGTTTGTGCAAAGTGTGTGTGCTGTGATATACGAACGTGTATTGTACAGATGCATGCACTCTCTGTGTGAGGAGGCCAGAGGAGAACTTCAGGCGCCTTTCTATTGCTCAACTGCATACTCCCTTGAGAGGGGAACCTCTTCCTCAACTGAAAGTTGCCTATCTTTGTTTTTGGTCAGCAAGGTCCAGAAATTCTCCAGCAACATTACCCCTCACCCAGGACTGGGGTTATGGACATGCATGCCATATCCAGATTTTTCATGGTGTTGCTCCTTGTCTTCTACCATGTTTGAAATGGGGTCTCTCTTGTTTGCCACTTGGGAATGCCAGACTAGCTGCCCTGAGCGCTTTGGGATCCTTCTGGCTCTGCCTGCCATTGCCATAGGTATGCTGGGATTACAGACGTGTGCACTACGTGTGATGGCTTTATGTGAGTTCTGAGCATTGTTTAACTTCTATTCTCGGGACCACTGTTGGCTTGCACAACAAACTCTTATCCACCAAACTACCTTCTCAGCCCACCGGACCATATACTTTATAGGAACCTGGTTATATCAACTTCCTTTATTTTTGAGGCAAGCCCAACAAACTGGCTTTTTTTTAATTAATTTTTTTATGCAAGAAAGAGAGAGAATTCTGACACACCAGGGCCTCCAGCCACTGCAATTGAACTCCAGATGTCTGCGCCCCTTGTGCGACCTTATATGCTTGCATCACTGTGAGTCTGGCTTACATGGGACCTGGAAAGTTGAACGTGAGTCCTTATGTTTCATAGGCAAGTGCTTTAACCACTAAGCCAATTCTCTAGCCCTTGTTTGTTCTGAGGCAGGATCTCACTCTAGCCCAGACTGACATGGAATTCACTCTGTACCCCCAGGCTGGCCTTGAACTCACAGCAATCCACATATCTCAGCTACACCAGTGCTGGGACTAAAAGGTATGTGCCACCACATCCAGCTGATTTCCTAATTTTAATGCCACGTCCATAGTATAAGTCATTGGTAATGTTCTACCTCTCAAATTAATGAAGTAGCAAATACATATTTTATTCTGAGAACAGCAAGAAAGAGAATATATGGCTTTTTTTTTTTTTTTCAAAAAAAGGAACTGGTGGGTTAGTGAGATGGCTTAGTGGTTAAGGCATTTGCCTGTGAAGCCTGAGGACCCAGGTTCGATTCCCCAGTACCCACGTAAGCCAGATGTACAAAATGGCACATGCACCTGGAGTTCATTTGCAGTGGCTAGAGGCCCTGGCATACCCATTCTCTTTCTCTCATCTGCCTTTCTACCCATCTCTCTCTCTCTCTCTGAAATAAATAAATAAAATATTTTTTAAAAAGCAACTGATATATGGAAAACATTTCCTATATTCTCTTATGTCTCAAACTTGTAATATTTGAAAAAACACAATAAATCATTATTTACCTGAAATTCTGCAATCCTGCAGAAAGGACAGCCCAGATCTACTGCATCAGAAACTCTAAGTGCATAGCCCAGCAATCTCTAAGTATGATATATACACTAAACTGAGAACCACTGTCCTAAAATAAAAATCACAAGGAAATATGATAAAGTGCTTTAATAACTGTATGTGTGTGTGTGTGTGTGTGTGTGTGTGTGTGTGTGTATATATATATATACACACACATATATATATATGAATGTGCAATATAGCCTTATGTTTATAAAAGCTTCTATAATAAAAATATTATGGGTAATTTCTTTCTCTTTTTGAGGCCAAGCTGTCTTGAATTCACTATGTATACCAGGGTAGCCTTGAACTCATAGTGATCCAATCCATCTGCCTCAGCCTACCAAGGGATGGCATTATAGGAGTGAGCTACCATATCTACTTTGATAATATCTTAACTACAGAAATAATGCTGTACTTCTACACCCATAATTTAAAAGTATTTAATTTACTGACCTTGAGATTAAAAACAGTTCTAAGAAAATGAGTAAGATAACCTTTTCCTAGCTGCAAAAATTTTCAATTAAAAATACAAGATGTGAAATACTTGAAAGCCCAAAATTTTAATGTAAAATTTCAATGGGAGACCTTAACTTTTTAAGTCCAATTTAGAAATTTCAAGCATTAACTCTACATTTAGAAAATATGAATTTATCTAAATTAGAATTTCATTTAAACAAAAATATTCTTTGCCTGTACAATAATGTATGGGATTCATCTCCCATACTAAGTTCCATTGATCAGGTAGTATTTAAAAGTCCTGAAAAAATTTCAAATCCTCAGAGGAGGAGGAAATTAGAGGCAAAGACAAGGGAATCTACACAGCTGAAGTATTGGTCGACCACCAATTAAATATGAAACAAAGAGAAAGCATTCTGAAATCTTGATACACAGCTTCTACACGAATTGACATGCATTTGTGAAATAGGAAAAGCATAACAAGTACAGTTACCAACTTGAATGCTATTTCCATCATCTGACACATGTCACTTCCAGGAGCTGTTCCAATTCCTTCACATGTGTTATGGCTCAAACTTTTAATTAGGCTGAAGAATTCCTACAAGGGGAGGTTCTAACTAGATTTATGCAAAGCAGATGTGGACAGCCAAGCTAAGCAAGTCAGAATATAAGCCTAAAGACTTTAGCACTCCTTACTAAGAATTCCCATAGCATTCTAAGATATATAAATAGAAGACCACAGAGCTGAGAGTCTCGAGGATTTGTGCCAAAGGTTTATTTTATTTTGAAATAAAGGGAGCTTACTAGTCTATACTTTTATGAATGTCTACTTTTAATCGTATAAAAACCATCACAAGCATACTGTAGAGGCTGTATGAAATGTAAGCAAGCATTCTACATCACCACCAGCTCCTGTCAGCATGGAGTTGGCAGAACTCTGTGATACCTTGGATGTCCATCTGTACCAAGTGACCCTGATATTTCCCTGAAGCATGAGGTTATGTGTTTTATAGAAGGCTAGTTGGGCTGCAGGACTGGAACAATGCCAGGCATTGGAAGAAATCAATACAAATAAATGCAGTGACCCACATGGAGTGGGACCTGGGGAAGGAGAGGGGTGAGCTAAAGACTCTTCACTTAGACAGGGAGGTGTCAGAAAAGGCATAGAGACATTCTGTTATTGAACTTGAAAGCTCAAAGGACTTAAGAGACATTTGAACTAAGCTTTCTAATCAGGGGAACAGTATGGGAATGGGAACTCTGGATTTTCGGGCAATTCTCTCCTTTGAAGAAAAGGAAGATAGTCTGTGAAGAACCAAGGATCTTACAGAATTTAAGCTATGCAACAGAAATTCAGGAGATAATGAAGTGAGCCATACTTAACTGTGTCTGGTACCTTGTTTCCAGAGACCATCATCAATGTCTCAGTTAAGCTTACATTATCAACCATGCTGGGTTATACCAGTGCCTAAAATACAACTACTCATTTACATTCAGTAAGAGTTTAAAGTGTCATGATCATGGTCTTTTTAGTCCAAGTGCATGTTCTATTCTTCACCACAAATCCAGCAAAGTGAAATAAATGGCTTTTATTTTCTTTATTGTTTGAATTAAGTGCTTCCAACTCTCAGAATCCTCCAATAAGAATGTAAGCAGCACTGAGCATGCTTCATAAATCTCATGAAACCACTACCCAGCAAACAGACTCTGGAGGTACATACTGGGGGAAACCCCCTGAGTGACCACAAGTGATCCTGCATCCCTGATCCTTGATGATACTAAGTACTGCAAAGTGGGTAGAAAAACCAAGGTAACAAGTTGTCTTACACAAGAAAGCCTTACCTAGGTGAACATCTGCATGATGACGCTGCATTTGCTGAGAAAAACAGTATAAAAACGAATCAAAACAGGCACGTTAGACTGAAATAACATAATCATGTACCCTTCACACAGCTATAAAAGTTAGTTCTGCCTTCAAATAAGTGTTTACATCTCCCTCTTCAACAAAACACTCACCATCAGATGGCAAGATAGAAGTGACAGAATCCTAGAGCACAGCCCTGCAGCCACACTGCTTGGGGCTCAGGGCACAGGGCGCAGGGCTGGGCACGTGCACGGATGCCTGTCAGCAGGGAAGCAAGCAGCTGCTACATGAGATGCTCGAGCAGGGGGGCTGTGTAGGACAGGAAGGAGAAATCTGTGAAGATGAACTACAGCCCAGCGCTGAGCAATGTGGCATCTGTGGAATGCTGAGAAACAGAAGCACATAAAGCAACTTGGCATGTAGCTATTAGTGACGTCAGTGGATACCCAGAGAGGCGACAAAGGCAGAGCTGGAAGGCAGAAAGAAATGTTGGGGTTGTTACTTTGTTTTATTAAGTGGAGGGTTCTTATTGGTAATGTTAGTCTTTTGGTAATATATCTCAGAAGTCAAATAGCCCACTGGAGCCACAGCTCAGGGACTAATAAGATCTGGTGCAGCAAAATAGTGTAGGCTGCCCAAGGGACTGCCGTGTTCGCAGAGCACTGCTGAGCTGGACCCTTCCTTAGGGAGTTTCCAGGATGCTTTGTTGTCCTTGCCAAGTGCAGTCTAAAAATCCATCCGTGCCCAGGGCTGGCAGCCACAAGAAACTTCCCCAGGTTTCTGAGGTCTCAGCTAAAACAACTGTAGTGCTAAGGGCTCCCAGGATCAAGCAACAGAGTCAAACAATGAAACCCTCACCATCAGCTGGCAAGGTAGGAGTGATCAAGCCCTAGGGTGCAGCAGCTCACTGGCCCTGCAGCCACACTGCTCAGGGCTCACGACTTGGAACTAGGTGGCCCAACTGTCAGAGGAGCTCCTTCTCACGGGTCTACATGCTCTCCCAGGCATTGCTTCTCTCTGAAATCTTTCCTATGATCAAGGCCCAACATGGGCCTCTACAGAAGTAGCTCTACGACTCTGGGTCAACCATGTGGGAGAGCAGTTGCTGATCCATTGTGACCAAGTCACGGGCTCTGGTATGGAATGGAGGCCATTACCATTTTCAGGTTACAATTTCTGTGGGTATTGCTTTAAGTTAAACAAACATTGTATTTTTGGTTGCTCAGGGAAACAAAATATCTATAACACCAAAAGCTTGTGTGCCTTTTCTTTACAGAACTTGAGTTTTTTTTAAATATTTTATTTATTTGAGAAAAAGAGAAAGACAGAATGGGCACGCCAGGGCCTCCAGCCACTGCAAATGAACTCCAGACGCGTGAGCCCCTTGTGCATCTGACTTACATGGGTTCTCAAGAAATTGATCCTGGGTCATTTGGTTTTTCAGGCAAGTGCCTTAACTGCTAAGCCGTCTCTCCAGCCCCAGTACCTGTTTAATGAGGATGCATTACCTTAGTTTTTGCTATTGTGCATGTTTAGCAAAGAACAAAAACATATTTGTATGGCAAAGTTGAAACTTTCTGCATGCTTAATAATGGGCCTTGGCTGGTATCATCAGAGGGGCTGTTGTCACTGGCATGACTGATGACTCTCCCCACAGAGGCACTGAACTGACTGCTGATTTCCTAATTTTAATGCCACGTCCATAGTATAAGTCATTGGTAATGTTCTACCTCTCAAATTAATGAAGTAGCAAATACATATTTTATTCTGAGAACAGCAAGAAAGAGAATATATGGCTTTTTTTTTTTCAAAAAAAGGAACTGGTGGGTTAGTGAGATGGCTTAGTGGTTAAGGCATTTGCCTGTGAAGCCTGAGGACCCAGGTTCGATTCCCCAGTACCCATGTAAGCCAGATGTACAAATGGCACATGCACCTGGAGTTCATTTGCAGTGGCTAGAGGCCCTGGCATACCCATTCTCTTTCTCTATCTGCCTTTCTACCCATCTCTCTCTCTCTCTCTGAAATAAATAAATAAAATATTTTTTAAAAAGCAACTGATATATGGAAAACATTTCCTATATTCTCTTATGTCTCAAACTTGTAATATTTGAAAAAACACAATAAATCATTATTTACCTGAAATTCTGCAATCCTGCAGAAAGGACAGCCCAGATCTACTGCATCAGAAACTCTAAGTGCATAGCCCAGCAATCTCTAAGTATGATATATACACTAAACTGAGAACCACTGTCCTAAAATAAAAATCACAAGGAAATATGATAAAGTGCTTTAATAACTGTATGTGTGTGTGTGTGTGTGTGTGTGTGTGTGTGTGTATATATATATATATATATATATATATATATACACACATATATATATGAATGTGCAATATAGGCTTATGTTTATAAAAGCTTCTATAATAAAAATATTATGGGTAATTTCTTTCTCTTTTTGAGGCCAAGCTGTCTTGAATTCACTATGTATACCAGGGTAGCCTTGAACTCATAGTGATCCAATCCATCTGCCTCAGCCTACCAAGGGATGGCATTATAGGAGTGAGCTACCATATCTACTTTGATAATATCTTAACTACAGAAATAATGCTGTACTTCTACACCCATAATTTAAAAGTATTTAATTTACTGACCTTGAGATTAAAAACAGTTCTAAGAAAATGAGTAAGATAACCTTTTCCTAGCTGCAAAAATTTTCAATTAAAAATACAAGATGTGAAATACTTGAAAGCCCAAAATTTTAATGTAAAATTTCAATGGGAGACCTTAACTTTTTAAGTCCAATTTAGAAATTTCAAGCATTAACTCTACATTTAGAAAATATGAATTTATCTAAATTAGAATTTCATTTAAACAAAAATATTCTTTGCCTGTACAATAATGTATGGGATTCATCTCCCATACTAAGTTCCATTGATCAGGTAGTATTTAAAAGTCCTGAAAAAATTTCAAATCCTCAGAGGAGGAGGAAATTAGAGGCAAAGACAAGGGAATCTACACAGCTGAAGTATTGGTCGACCACCAATTAAATATGAAACAAAGAGAAAGCATTCTGAAATCTTGATACACAGCTTCTACACGAATTGACATGCATTTGTGAAATAGGAAAAGCATAACAAGTACAGTTACCAACTTGAATGCTATTTCCATCATCTGACACATGTCACTTCCAGGAGCTGTTCCAATTCCTTCACATGTGTTATGGCTCAAACTTTTAATTAGGCTGAAGAATTCCTACAAGGGGAGGTTCTAACTAGATTTATGCAAAGCAGATGTGGACAGCCAAGCTAAGCAAGTCAGAATATAAGCCTAAAGACTTTAGCACTCCTTACTAAGAATTCCCATAGCATTCTAAGATATATAAATAGAAGACCACAGAGCTGAGAGTCTCGAGGATTTGTGCCAAAGGTTTATTTTATTTTGAAATAAAGGGAGCTTACTAGTCTATACTTTTATGAATGTCTACTTTTAATCGTATAAAAACCATCACAAGCATACTGTAGAGGCTGTATGAAATGTAAGCAAGCATTCTACATCACCACCAGCTCCTGTCAGCATGGAGTTGGCAGAACTCTGTGATACCTTGGATGTCCATCTGTACCAAGTGACCCTGATATTTCCCTGAAGCATGAGGTTATGTGTTTTATAGAAGGCTAGTTGGGCTGCAGGACTGGAACAATGCCAGGCATTGGAAGAAATCAATACAAATAAATGCAGTGACCCACATGGAGTGGGACCTGGGGAAGGAGAGGGGTGAGCTAAAGACTCTTCACTTAGACAGGGAGGTGTCAGAAAAGGCATAGAGACATTCTGTTATTGAACTTGAAAGCTCAAAGGACTTAAGAGACATTTGAACTAAGCTTTCTAATCAGGGGAACAGTATGGGAATGGGAACTCTGGATTTTCGGGGCAATTCTCTCCTTTGAAGAAAAGGAAGATAGTCTGTGAAGAACCAAGGATCTTACAGAATTTAAGCTATGCAACAGAAATTCAGGAGATAATGAAGTGAGCCATACTTAACTGTGTCTGGTACCTTGTTTCCAGAGACCATCATCAATGTCTCAGTTAAGCTTACATTATCAACCATGCTGGGTTATACCAGTGCCTAAAATACAACTACTCATTTACATTCAGTAAGAGTTTAAAGTGTCATGATCATGGTCTTTTTAGTCCAAGTGCATGTTCTATTCTTCACCACAAATCCAGCAAAGTGAAATAAATGGCTTTTATTTTCTTTATTGTTTGAATTAAGTGCTTCCAACTCTCAGAATCCTCCAATAAGAATGTAAGCAGCACTGAGCATGCTTCATAAATCTCATGAAACCACTACCCAGCAAACAGACTCTGGAGGTACATACTGGGGGAAACCCCCTGAGTGACCACAAGTGATCCTGCATCCCTGATCCTTGATGATACTAAGTACTGCAAAGTGGGTAGAAAAACCAAGGTAACAAGTTGTCTTACACAAGAAAGCCTTACCTAGGTGAACATCTGCATGATGACGCTGCATTTGCTGAGAAAAACAGTATAAAAACGAATCAAAACAGGCACGTTAGACTGAAATAACATAATCATGTACCCTTCACACAGCTATAAAAGTTAGATCTGCCTTCAAATAAGTGTTTACGTCTCCCTCTTCAACAAAACACTCACCATCAGATGGCAAGATAGAAGTGACAGAATCCTAGAGCACAGCCCTGCAGCCACACTGCTTGGGGCTCAGGGCACAGGGCGCAGGGCTGGGCACGTGCACGGATGCCTGTCAGCAGGGAAGCAAGCAGCTGCTACATGAGATGCTCGAGCAGGGGGCTGTGTAGGACAGGAAGGAGAAATCTGTGAAGATGAACTACAGCCCAGCGCTGAGCAATGTGGCATCTGTGGAATGCTGAGAAACAGAAGCACATAAAGCAACTTGGCATGTAGCTATTAGTGACGTCAGTGGATACCCAGAGAGGCGACAAAGGCAGAGCTGGAAGGCAGAAAGAAATGTTGGGGTTGTTACTTTGTTTTTATTAAGTGGAGGGTTCTTATTGGTAATGTTAGTCTTTTGGTAATATATCTCAGAAGTCAAATAGCCCACTGGAGCCACAGCTCAGGGACTAATAAGATCTGGTGCAGCAAAATAGTGTAGGCTGCCCAAGGGACTGCCGTGTTCGCAGAGCACTGCTGAGCTGGACCCTTCCTTAGGGAGTTTCCAGGATGCTTTGTTGTCCTTGCCAAGTGCAGTCTAAAAATCCATCCGTGCCCAGGGCTGGCAGCCACAAGAAACTTCCCCAGGTTTCTGAGGTCTCAGCTAAAACAACTGTAGTGCTAAGGGCTCCCAGGATCAAGCAACAGAGTCAAACAATGAAACCCTCACCATCAGCTGGCAAGGTAGGAGTGATCAAGCCCTAGGGTGCAGCAGCTCACTGGCCCTGCAGCCACACTGCTCAGGGCTCACGACTTGGAACTAGGTGGCCCAACTGTCAGAGGAGCTCCTTCTCATGGGTCTACATGCTCTCCCAGGCATTGCTTCTCTCTGAAATCTTTCCTATGATCAAGGCCCAACATGGGCCTCTACAGAAGTAGCTCTACGACTCTGGGTCAACCATGTGGGAGAGCAGTTGCTGATCCATTGTGACCAAGTCACGGGCTCTGGTATGGAATGGAGGCCATTACCATTTTCAGGTTACAATTTCTGTGGGTATTGCTTTAAGTTAAACAAACATTGTATTTTTGGTTGCTCAGGGAAACAAAATATCTATAAACACCAAAAGCTTGTGTGCCTTTTCTTTACAGAACTTGAGTTTTTTTTTAAATATTTTATTTATTTGAGAAAAAGAGAAAGACAGAATGGGCACGCCAGGGCCTCCAGCCACTGCAAATGAACTCCAGACGCGTGAGCCCCTTGTGCATCTGACTTACATGGGTTCTCAAGAAATTGATCCTGGGTCATTTGGTTTTTCAGGCAAGTGCCTTAACTGCTAAGCCGTCTCTCCAGCCCCAGTACCTGTTTAATGAGGATGCATTACCTTAGTTTTTGCTATTGTGCATGTTTAGCAAAGAACAAAAACATATTTGTATGGCAAAGTTGAAACTTTCTGCATGCTTAATAATGGGCCTTGGCTGGTATCATCAGAGGGGCTGTTGTCACTGGCATGACTGATGACTCTCCCCACAGAGGCACTGAACTGACTGGGGCCTTCACATTTGCTACTGTTGCATGAGTGTGTGTGCTACACTGTGGTTAGGATGCTTTAGCTCCTCACAGTAAAAAGAGAAATGATGGCAATGCTAAAAATATAGCAATTAGGAAACAAACACACAAGATTAGCCTGCCCTGATTATTCATGGCTGTAAAATACACTAAATTACCTTATACACTGTCCATAAAAGTGCCAACAGCTTACCATTGATGATGACATTCATGACAGCTTTCTCAAGTATTAGTACACTAATTAGAACTTCCCAACATCTCTGGGAGATTACCATCTCACCTTCTGATACACTGTTGTGCAAGAAAACACAGTCACAAGTTGCAAATTCAAGTCTAAAGAATGAGACTATGCTTAATTCAGCGCTCGCTCGCGCTCTCTCTCTCTCTCTCTCTCTCGCTCTCTCTCTCTCTCTCTCAACTCCATACAGCTCCCATACCTTCTTTACTCAGCAAGTCCAAGACTAATCTAAGCAGGGGCACTTTTTGCTTGACCCAAATATTACATTTTTTTCCTCTTTCCAGAAATAAGTGACCTCATTTTTAACTGAATGGATGAAGAAAACTGCTACTATGTAGAACACATTGTCAAAAGCCAAACCACCACAATTCCAAACTATAGTAAGGTCAGATAATCTCTGGCCACCCACACAGACATGGGGGCTCCCTAGGCCCTGCTATCCTTTAAGACCATCAGAACACTGATCTTGGTTGTTCTGGTTCAAGTGATGTACATGTATTAGATATTATCTGGTCAAAACTCAGCAGTGTTACGATTTCTCTGTCGATGGAAACAGAACTGGGGTGACAAGCTACCTTCTGTGAATGAGCAGGAAAAGTGGGCAGGCAGAGCCACTGGCAGCTCTGCACTGACAGAAAGGGCCAGGCAGCAGGCTTGTGTTTTGAGTGGGGGACACCACTGTGACCACCAGGGTTGGCTGATATGCATACACCTCAGAGTGTTCATATCCACAGTGGTGTAAAATGGGTCAGCTTTTTCTACCTAAAAAAGATGTCAGGGCTGGATAAATGGCTCAGTGGTTAAAGTCACTTGCTTGTAAAGCCTAATGGCCTGGATTTAGTTTCCCCAGTACCCAAGGAAAGCCAGATACACAAACTGGCACATGTGTATGGAGTTCATTTGCAATGGCAGAAAGCCCGGATGTAACCGTGCTTTCTCTCTCTGATGTCTTAACTGTTAAGGTAGTTGCCTGCAAAGCCTAAGGACCCAGGTTTGATTCCCTAGTGCCTATATAAGCCAGATACACAAGGTGGCACATGTGTCTGGAGTTTGTCTGCAGTGGCTAGAGGCCCTGGCACGCCCATTCTCTATCTGCCTTCCTCCACCTCAAATAAATAAATAATTTTTTTAAAAAAGATATCTAATGGAGACAGAAGGGACAGTGCATACTTGTAATACCAGCACTGAGAACACTAAGGCAAGAGGATTATGATGAGTATAAGGTTAGCTGAGGCTATGTAGTAAGTCCCAGCCCAGCCTGGGCTAAATAGAAATATATCTCAACAAAAAAAAAAGTAAAGAACCTACTGGATCGTGCAGTCTTATGCAATTAAAATTAAGCTTCATATAGAAGCACGTGCCTATAATCTTAGCATTTGTTAAGTACAGGCAGGAAGATCAGGAGTTCAAGACCAGTCTTGGCTACATAGTGAGTAGGGAGCCTGCTTGAGCTGCATAAGACCCTGTCTCAAAAAAAAAAAATAAAATAAAAATAAATAAAAATTAGCCAGGCTGGAGCTGGGAAACAAGTCAGAACCATATCCAAACATAAGCCCACTCTCCAATATCAAGCTACCATCAATTGTGGGCTACAAGAGGGCCTACACCTATTAAATTCTCTATAAAAAAAAGGGGGTTATCTCTTTGTCCTGGTGCTAACTTACTCTCCGTTGGAGAATCTGCTTCTCTTTCTCAGATAGATGTAGATCCTAAGGAGAGAGCCACCCCATCATACCTCAAAAGGGCCCCGGCTGAAACTAAGAAAACTTGGAGAAACAAGCAAGGGGGCTGTTTTCCTGATGAACCAGATACCAGCACAAGGGGGAAGGAGATCAGCACAGAGAAAAATCAACTCCTACCAAATCAGAGAGCCAGAGCCTCAGAGGCCCCCAACACCTCATCACTGAAGCAGACCAAAAATGAACCCAACATGGCTCAGGGAAATTTTGCGGAAGAGGGGGCGGAAAGAATGTCAGAGCCACATGTTGGGTCATGATATGCAGAGACATTTAGCTTACCCATAACTGTGGGCTAACTCCACAATGCATGACCCGTATACCTCAATAAGGAGGGGCCAAGGGGAGGGGGAGGTCCCGGATGAGCCTAATAATGGTACCAAACTGACTGTATTTTCTGAATACAAAACTGACTAATAAAGAAAAAAAAATTAAAAAAAAATTAGCCAGGCATGGTGGCACACGCCTTTAATCCCAGCACTTGGAAGGCAGAGGTAGGAGGACTGCAATGAATTCAAGGCTGCCCTGAGACTACATAGTGAATTCCAGGTCAGCCTAGGCTAGAGTGAAACCCTACCTCAAAAAAATAATTAATTAATTAATAAAAATTAAGTTTCGAAAGCTTCCCCCACGAACCCCAGACCACTGCAGCAAAATGTTCCATGTGTAGGGAATTTGACATGACTGCTACAAGCCCTGAAGGCCCCACAGCAGGCTCTTACGGCAGGCTCTTGCACACGGCTGTGTCATTGCTTGGATCATGGAGCACTAGCTTCTGCTCCCACCCCACTGGGTGAGTCAAGGAGCTCTAGTCTCTGCTGTGGCCACAGACAGGGCTGTCAGCATCACAGGCCATGTGGCAGAAAGCTGTGCCTGGCACAACTTCGGCAGACGCAGAAATGACTGGAGCACCCAAATTCTCTCAATCCTGAAGAAAGCACTCAATTCTCCCAATACTGAGAGACTCTACTGTTTTATTTGACCATATGGAGCAGATGAGTAAGAGCAGAGCAGAGTCAAGGACCTAGAACAGATAAAGCTCATTTGCCCAACAACTTGACTGTTGGTTATCACGGGTCCCTAGGTATCTAGAAGAAACATCCTGATCAACATGAGCATAGTCAACTACCTTCCTCCTAAATGAACACCAAAAAGAAATGATAGCAGACACGACACACAATAGAACCCTTTCAGATAATTATGTAAACTAATTATTCATATTTATTTAAAAATGTATAAAAATCCACACAACTTGGAGTCCTTCCTCATCATTACCTCAAAACCTTTAGCTGTTCATCATTTATATTTCTTGCTTCATAAAGAGCAAGGGCCTCCTTAATACCTTTCTTCACTCTACCACATTCCAAATCTTCTGAGTTCAACCCTACCCTTCAGTTTTATTAACTTTGTGTATTCTGCATGGTGTATTTGTGTGGGGCGGCGGGGGGGGGGGGGGAGATTTTGAATGTACATTTGAATAGGCAACGTTTACTATGTTGCCACAGCATTCAAAAGCGGGATGCCTGGCCCTACCTTCATCTCTGGAAGTTAAGGCTGTAACAGCAACATCAGCAGCTCTCTACTGAATGCTTCACATGAGTCAGGCCAGTGCTAAGCCCTTCACCACTTTTATTGCTTAATCTTCAAGGCAAAATTTAGTTCACATGATCCTTGTTTCACAGTTGAGAACACTGAACCAGGAAAGTTAAATAACTTGCCTAAGGTCAAATAGCTAGTAAGTGACAGTCTGGAGCCACGTACATGTCTTCTTGGCTCCTGAACTCTTAACCACCTCCCTGGTAGTCTCCAGAAGACTAACAGGCAATTTTTTTAAAGCCCCCCAGGACACACAAACACAATGAAAAAAACAGAAAAGATTTTAAGGGAATCTAACTCCTGAGTCATTATTTATTTTCTGCATGTGAATTATGATTTGTATCTAGTACTGGGCAAGAAGAAATAAAAGAACTAAAAAAAGAATGGGGAAAGAAGGAAAGAGGAAAGGGAACTTGGAGATGCAAGCCAGGCAAAGAGCAGGGTCAAAGGAAGGCCATTCACAATGTCTTAATGCAAACATGGAATGCAGAGCACTTAGAACATCATTGTAGCCATCTAAAAAGTTAGTGTGGGATCCTGGGGTTGGGGTGTGTGGTGATAAGCTCAGTTCTCACAAAGCTGAGACAGGAGGACTGCCAGAAGATTGAGGTCAGCCCTGAGCTACACAGTGAGTACCAGGCTAACCAAAACTATATAGCAAGGTTGTTTAGGCCAAGGGCTGGGGAGATGGCTCAGCCATTTAAGGTACTTATCAAAGCCTACTTGCCCAAATTCAATTCCTCAATACCCACATAAAGCAAGATGCAAAAAGTAGTGCATGTATCTGGAGTTTGTTTTCAGTGGCAAGAGGCCCTGGTGTGTCCAATCACTCTCTCTCTTCCTCCCTCCCTCATTTCCCCTCTTTCTCAACCTCTCTGCTTTCTGCTTGCAAATAAATAAAAAATATTTTTAAATGACCAAAAGAGAGAGAGAAAATGGCTTAGTGGTACAGCACATGTTTAGCACACACATTACCCTGGTTTTGATCCCCGGGACCCACCTCCCCCAAAATATTAAGTGTGTTTAGACTAACACCAATTTACTACAATGAAACATTATAAATACCTGCACATGTACATTCCGTTGGTGGTTTGAATGTAATGCCCCCAACAGGCTCATGCGTTTTAACACTTGATCCCCAGCAAAATGGCACCATATGAGAAGGTTCTAGAGCATTTAGGAGGTAAAGCCTTGCTAAACAAAGTGTGTCACTGGGGGCAGTGCTTGAGGTGTTATAGCCCAGCCCAGTTTGCTGTTGGTTAAGTCTCCCTCTCTCCCTTCCAATGTGAAGATGTGACTCTGGCTTCTAGCTCAGGCCTGCCATGCCTTCCTAACCATGACAGACACTGAAACTATAAGATGAACTGTAAGATGCTTCTGGTCAGGCATTTGTTCACAGCAGTAAGAAGGTAACTGATAGATCTCTCCACTTTTTAAACACAGGGCTATGATTAATAGCTACACTGAAGTCCACTGGAGTTGTAGTTTGGAACACCATAAAAAATTCAGCAGAAAACAATCTTTGTCTGCTTGAGTGAACATGGCCTTCCAGGACATTGGAAGTCATGAGCCAAATGATCACACTGGCTTCCTTAAGGCTACTGATATCTAGTGCCAACCTCCTGCAAGAGCTACAGCAACATGAGTCCAACTCACCTGCATGAACTCTTTGCAGGCTTGTCAGTCTCATCTGTGAAAACCAGCATCATTGTTCAGTTTTCTTCGACTACTATTAAGGCAGAACTTTAAAATTGCCTTTTTTTTTCCATTTCACTGAGTATTTGGAAAAATCCTGCATAGGTAGAAATTATCCTTACTTTATTGATTAAAAAAATAAAGGGCTAGAAAGATGGCTTACCAGTTAAGGCACTTGCTTTGGGAGCCTAAGGACCCAGGCTCAATATCCCAGTACCCAAGTAAGCCAGATGCACAATGTGGCGTGTGTGCCTGGAGTTCGTTTGCAGTGGTTGGAGGCTCTGGAGCACCTATTCCCTCTATCTGTTTCTCTTTCTCTCTCAAATAAATAAATGAAATGAAAAAAAAATAAAAATAAAATAAGAAGAAAGATGGGCTGGAGAAAAGGCTCAGCAGTTAAGGCGCTTCCCTATGAAGTCTAAGGATCCAAGGTTCAACTCCCCAGAACCCACGTAAGCCAGATGCACATGGTGGCACACGCATCTGGAATTCATCTTCAGTGGCTGGAGGTCCTGGAGTGTCCATATCCTCCCTTTCTCTCAATAAATAGGGAAAAATTTAAAAATTAAAAACATAAAAACAAATGAAGGAAGAAAGAAAAGAGAAAAAGAAAGAAAAGGTTCAAAGCATTTTAAACACCTGTCTGAAGTTACTTATCAAACAAATAGCTAAACAAATATTTACAAAAAGATTTTGAATGCATTTATTTATAATGAGAATGTTTAGCACTTTGAAATGTTTTTGCAGTTGGCTTAGAAAATTTCCTATTAAAAAATCTAAATAAAAAGAAACTGAATAATGAACAGGATCTATTACCATATTTAAAGTGTTTTCACTACCTGTGATTGCTAGTTCATATATTTTACTGCAAAACAAATCATCCTTAATGCTATTAATCACCACTTCAGATATATTGGGTGCATAATCTACTCATTTACCTTCAAATAATTAAGATATATTTTAAATTACTTATTCATGATTATGACAAATAAATTTCTAATTTATATTACCTTTTGGTACAGTTGATATTTCAACTAGACTTTAGGTAAGACTTATAAAGGTCCCATTTCATAGTAGAAATAAGTCTTTCTGATTTTATTCAGAACATGGTCCTTTATGACTTAAAAAAAAGTAACACTGAGGAGGAATGATTTTTGAATACACATAATGAAAATATATGCTCCATCATCTTCGAGGGCTGGAAACAGCAAAATGCTTCAAATAATGTAACAGATGGGCATCTCCATTGATGTATAATGAAAAATATTCTAAGTGCAAACAGTTTTCCCTCTTCGTTGGGGAATCATGTAAAACACCTAGATTTTAAAAAGAAAGTGAGCCAATTTTAAAAAGTTAACAGCCTGCCTACTTTCTGATAAGTTTAAATATGTCACCTTTATTTTAAAATGAATTTTTACACCCTTCAATTCTATTGCTTTCTCCCCCTAAAGACCAAGAAATATTGGCAGTTGTCAATAATCTCACCAGGGAATCCAAGAAGAAGGAGTCTACCTGGGGTGGGACACAGTAAAGCAAGAAAACAACAGCCAGATCTTGACTAGCAGAAAGTGCTCAGCACTCCTGAAACATCAGAGAAATTGGTTTGCCAACTAGCACTCAGAAGGCCCAACCTAATCACTGCCACCATACAGCAAGTGCTAAATATCTGTGGGAAGTAGAAGCCATCCTGAGACTTTCTTGAATCCCAAATCTGTTAACATCACTGAATGACTGGCTTTTCCTCCTAACATGTAGGAGAGCATCAGAGACCTTCAGTGTTGGTGAGGGTTACCTACGTACCATAACACTGTGCAGCAGGCCTGGAGAGCCACTGGTACAGGCTGAAGCAGGAAAGCAGAGGGCTGGCTCCAAGGTATGAGTCAAAAGGAAAATATGAACCTCTCTGAATATCGGCTATGCTGACCACATGGAAACTGGTTCTGAAGGATGAAGAAAGATAGAGGAAGACTTGGTCATGGAACAAAACAAAATGAAGGACATATGAAATTGAGACAAACATTTCTATTGACCTTGAACTTTAACAAAAAGACAAGATTATGTGGCTTATTAAAGAATTAGACATCTATAGTGAAAACAATATGTACACTGGGTGTGGTGGCACATACCTTTATTCCCAGCACTTGGGAGGCAGAGGTAGGAGGATCACTGTGAGTTTGAGGCTAGCCTGAGACTACACAGCGAATTCCAGGTTAGCCTGGGCTACAGTGAAAGAGTGAAACTCTACCTCGAAAAACAAAACAAAAATAATAATATATTAGTATTAGGAAACTGAGAAGAAGGGAACAGATGCAAAGCAGAAATTCTTGCCTGTGTAATAAAAAGAAAATACACAATATTGAGCTGGGTGTGGTGGCACACGCCTTTAATCCCCGCATCCAGGAGGCAGAGGTAGGAGGACTGCCATGAGTTCGATGTCACCCTGAGACTACATACTGATATCCAAGTCAGCCTGAGCTAGAGTGAGACCTCACCTCGAAAAACAAAACAAAACAAAAAAGAAAAGCCACTAAAAACTAGAAAGTCAATAAATGGTGTAACTGTATGATTGGGAAACAGGAAATGATTATGAAAACACATAAAATAACTCAAATATGTACTATTTGCACAGACAGAGTGAATGAGAGAGAGAAGAGGTTCAAATGATGAATCATCAAATGATGATCTTTTGGTATTAATTATACTTATTAAAAACAAAAATAAAAACTGAAGCAGTAGCCAATATTAAACATGAGAAGTTTAGAAACTATACATTATTAGACAGGAAATACAAGCTATATTAAAACACTGTCTATGCAGCTAATTTCCATTTTCATAAACAAAATGAAAATGCTATTTTTAAGTAGTAAAATTATAGGAAGTCTATCTTTTTCACTTTTCTACTGCAAGCAAATATGACATTATATAAGCAAAATGTAAAGTAAGAAAGTATGCAGAAGAAAAGGGGTACACTGGAACCATAACTTAAGAGTCAGAAAAATAACAGGGAGAGAAAATCGCAGTATCATAATAGACAAGCAAGGCACAGAAAACAATTTCCCTAGGAGGTCAGCGGCTGAGGGCGCGTGGCTGAGTTAGGGGATGAAGGGAAGTGAGCAAAGCAGAGCTAAAGTGCAATCAGGAGCTGAGGAGGAGGAGCCTGAAGGACACTTAACAGAGAAAGGACGGGGCCAGGACACTTCCCTAGAGGTGAAAGGAGGTTGCTAGCTGTTGCTAAAATCTGAAGAGACAGAAGATATTTAGGGAGAAACCAATGAAGAAGCAACTGAGGGCAAGAGAAAAGATGTCTGTCCAGTTATATATATATATATATATATATATAAAATATATATATATATATAAACTTTAAATAAATTTTATTTTTGGCTTCCAATTATTATGAGCTCTGGTTCCTGTGAAGTACTTGAGAAGAGACCATTTGCTGTGATGGAAGCACAGCACTTTCAAGAACTCTGGCAATTCATTATGAATTCTGGCGAACTATGAGTTCTAGACTTTACAAAAAGGCAAAGATTTTATGACTATGTAAACTAGATGTTACTTAAATTATTGTTACTTAAGTGAAATTTTTTCCTACAGGTAAATTTTACCAAAGGCACAATTGCCTTTTTTTTTTTTTTTTTTTTTAAGACCTTTGAGGAAGAGTTTCACTCTGGCCCAGGCTGACCTGGACTTAACTATGTAGCCTCAGGGTAGCCTTGAACTCGTGGCAATACTCCTACCTCTGCCTCCTGAGTGCTGAGATTAAAGGTGTGCGCCCCCATGCCCAGCAAATTGCCATTTTGGGGGGATGAGAAAAAGCAAGATTGCTGACTAATATGCTTTGTATTATCTATTTGTGCTTTTTAAAGCACTATAATAACCAATTATTCCTAATCTTGGCTGCATATTAGGATAACCCATGGAGCTGTTAAAATTAGCAACATCTAGGCACTTCCCTAGCAATGCTGGTTAATTTGTTTGGTTCATGGCTCTAGCATTTGGATTTTTAAAAATATTTTTATTTTTATTTATTTATTTGGGGGGGGGGAGAATAAGGGTGCGGTAGGGCCTCCAACTGGTACAAATGAAGTCCAGACATATCAAACCTGATTCCTGTAGTTTTACAGGGAAATGCCTTAACCACTTAAGCCATCTCTCCAGCCCACATGTTTTTTTTTTTTTTTTTTTTTTTGAGGTAGGGTCTCACTCAAGCTCAGGCTGACCTGGGATTCATTATGTGGTCTCAATATGACCTCAAACTCTCAGAGATCCTCCTACCTCTGCCTCCCATGTGCTGGGATTAAAGGTATGTGCCATCACACCCAGCTCCCACATTGGGATTTTTTTTAAATATATTTTTCAATATTTTATTTTTATTTATTTATTTAGTTGACAGAGAAAGATGGAGAGAGAGAGACAGAATGGGTGTGCCAGGGCCTCAAGCCAGTACAAAGGAACTCTAGATGCATGCGCCCCCTTGTGCATCTGGCTAACATGGGTCTTAGGGAATTGAACCTGGGTCCTTTGGCTTTGCAGCCATCCCTCTAGCCCCCACATTGGGATTTTTTTTTAAATATTTTATTTTTATTTATTTATGTGACAGAAAATGAATGGGAGAGAGAGAATGGGCACGCCAGGGCTTCCAGACACTGTAAATGAACTCCAGACACGTGCACCCCCTTGTGCATCTGGCTAACATGGGTCCTGGGGAATAGAACCTGGGTCCTTTGGCTTTGCAGGCAAACACCTTAACCGCTAAGCCATCCCTCCAGCCTACACATTGGGATTTTTGACATCTCTCCCCTCTCCTTGCCCCACCTGAATGAGTCCATGAAAGGAGAAAATAAAAATATGAAAGGTTTAGAATGCAGAATTTTTCATTCCCACTTCATACATTTCTGTATTAGTAACTTCTAAAACAATGGAGATATACTGCCTTTATAAGTCAAATGGAAGCACTTCTATCAACTCTTAACAAAACGAATATCTCTTTATAGGCTTTAAAATGATTCCAGGAGGAAAAATACTTTTTGAATTATATTACAATGCTCACTTTTCTTTTGGACGGTGTGTTCAGAAAATAACAAAGTCAGTGTAGTAGAAGTGCACACGTGACCAATGGGCAGAAGAGGCATACATGAGTGGTGTGAGGACAGACACACTGATGAGCTTACTGGGTCCTGAGCATGCTGGCTTCCTCTGTAGTCAAGGATCAGTTTTCCATACAGATGAAGGAATGAAAGATTCTTTCAATTTCCTAAATCAGGAAAATATCTAGAATATACACACATCCTTCAAAACAACATAATACCTATGGGAATCCCAACAGAAAGGTGTGCAAAAGTTATGAACAAGAAATGTACAACAAGCAAGATATCAGCAGCAGCTATGGAAAAACAGAAAATGAGATTACCTGGCACACTGCCATAGACATGCCGAGTGTGGGAAGGGGATGGGAACACGGAGAACATCACCACTAGAGCACAGGACACACGCCTTCAAATGAAGAGGATGCAACATCAGTGTATTTTCCAAGAACACTGTCACACAGGTGCCAAGCAGATACGGAGCCCTTATGTGATGGAGGGAGGTGGGAGCAATCTCAACAACGACCATAGAGAAGAGATAAAAACTGAATAGATGGACATCAGGAAATACTAAACTGTGACCAGAATCAACAAGCCTATGGTGACACAGTACCAGAGATGGACTTTTAAAATAAACTCCTGAGTAAAAACATTTACTAAACAAGAAAAACAGTTCTGTAATAATTATCTAATAACATATAATTACATCTCATGCAAGAGTACACAAAACTTTGGTATTGATCTGAAATGAACAGAATATACATGGATGAACAGTTTATTTTATAAAAGCACACAGTGTGCATACTACAAAGAAAACCAGTGAGCTCATGATAGCAAGAGCCTATGAGGCTGGAGGCAGATGCAAGGGGCTGAGATAAAAGGAAGCATGAAAACACTGGCTTGGCCCTGACAAAGTGCCACCAATGAAGCTGTAAGGATAATTGAACACTTCCTGACATACAAAATAAAGACAAACAGTGCGAACAAAGTAGGAGAATCCAGACAAGAAGCTCAGATTTTAGTGATCAGAGATTTGTGCTTCCCCTTAGCTAGATCACACAGATGCTTACAACCACTCCCCACTCAGGAGCCCTACTTACACTGCTTCAGAAAGTATCTGCTTGCTCCAGCTTGCCATTTCCCACTTTCAAACTTCAGCTATGACAAATTAGCTATTCTCACCACTTAAAGTCCAGCAGCATTTTTTTTAAAAAAGAAATAGCTTTAGGAGTAGAGATCTGTTATAGGTTTCATAAAAATCTAAGAAAAATATATGTACTTTATGCATGTATCTAACTCTTTAGAAAAATCTAGTAAGTATTTTGGGGGCTTTTCTTTTTAAGTATCTTAAAAAGACATTTGTCTTTCCTTGTAGGAAAGAAAACTGGACACCAAAAATCCCTATGCATCAACATGCTCACATTTGCACTCAACAATCTGCTGGCACAGTCACTATTTGTAAGCTAAATTTACGCATTTTGGCTACAAGCATCCTAAGCATACTCTTCAAAAAGTCCTAGGTGGATGCCATCTGGTATAAAAGACTGGCACACCTTCTAACTGAAAGAAAATCGTTAAGTAATTCTCACTGTTTGATCTAGTATTTCTAATGATTTCTAAAAGAAAATCTGAGAAAAACATGTTCGCTAATCACTTCCTTAATGATGACCAATTGTTCAAGAAGAATTATTCATATAGACAATTATGGTACCATATAATATTAGCTGCAGTCTCAGACAGCGTATGCTGGGCGGCAAGGGGTGGCAAATGACCAGGAATGCTGTGCAGGGCACATCCCAAACTCCCCTCACACTAGCAGAGGTGTCCAATCCACAGTCCAGGATAGCTAGGAGTAGGGCCCAACACAAAATCAAAACCATAACCTTCCTAAAACAATTTTTATAATTTCTTTTGTAACTCAATTCTTGAACATGAAGTGGTTAGATGGCAATGTTGTATTGACATTATGTTGTGAGGTCATAAAGAATAAATTTATGTATGCTCCTGCAACCTGTGGGCCACAGGTTGGACGCATTGTATTTATTTAAGATGTAGCCCGAGACACTTCTTCATCCAATGTGGCCCAAAAAAGGCAAGTTTCAACACTCTGCCTATGGTCTTTTTACTACATCTTTTAAGTTTTCAACATACAGTCCTTTGCTTTAACAATTAAAAAAAAATCAGGGCTAGGGGAAAGACTTCGGTGGTTAAAGGCGACTGTTTGCTTGCTTGCTATTGGTTTGGGTACCATTCCCAAGTACCCACATAAAGCAAGGCCGCATAAAGTAGGACAAGCATCTGGAGTTCACAAGCAGTAGCAAGAGGCCCTAATACATGACCACACTCATTCTCTTTCTCTCCCTCTATCGCAGTCAGGCTTGCATTGCTGGTAGAAAACACCTAACTAAGAGCAGGAAGGTTTAATTCCCAAATTGTTAACAGTTGGGGACATGGCATTCAGAACACCTAAGTTTATGGGGAACACCTGAATCAAACTACTACATTATGCCCTGGCCCCCATAAACGGATAATCATACATGATGTAAAATTCAATGCATTCAAATTTTAAAAGTCCCCATAATTTTTATCAATCACGATGATATTCACACATTCCCATCTTTTCACTGAGCCATAATACCAAAAGAACAATACAAAACATAATGGCACAGAATAAACACTCACACTGCAAAAGATGGCACTGGGCATAGCAAAGAAACATTCATCCAATACAAGATTTAAAACAACCAGGGCAAACAGCAAACTCTGTAGCTTCAAGTCCAACAACTCTAGTCAGTGACAAATCTCCAAGTCTGATAATTCTGACCAGCAACAAGTCTGTGGAGTTCCAATTCCACCCCTCCAGCTAGGCTACTCAAAGTCCTGGAAAACTTCATCTAGCGCGGGCAGCTTTCCTTAGCAGCCATCTCATGGTCCCGGCATCTCCACTGAGTCTCCACTACACCCATGGTTCATCCTCACTGCTCCATTGGGTTGCCATGCAGGCATCCAGCAAACCTGTTTCACACTGCCCATGGCCATTTCCAAAACACAAGACTGCATTGCAAATTCAATGACCCTCTCTCTTTCCTGCATTTCTTATATGCCATAATACCAGGTAGGGTGCCAATTTGTTAATGCAGGGGGGAATAAAGCAGATTTTGAAGAACAGGACACCCCTTTAGCATTCAGTCCCCTTCAAAAGAGACTACATTCTTCCTGTTGCCTCAATGCAGGTCAGCTGACCCAATCTCAAAGGTTGTAATCTCTCATATAATTGCAGCGGAATGGCAAAAGTTTCAGCCCAAAGATTTCATTTCTGTACTATATACTTCTGCTCACACCAGTCCATTTCTATGCAAATCAACCCTACACAAGTTCTCATGACACAGGCACAACAGCAAGCTTCTCACACAAGCTGCTTCTAGCCCAGTCCAAGTAAAGCTCTTTCTCACCCTTAGAAGCCAAACCTCACAGTCCATAGTTCTTAGTACATTCAGAGGTCTTTCAACTCTGACCAGAATCATCAAGCTGTGCTTACAGCACTGCAAGGCATCTCTTAGGCCAAGGTTTCAAATTCTTCTGCATTCTCCTTGGAAAGCAGTTCCAAAAGGCCAAAAGCTAAACAGTCAGGTTTCTAGCAGCAATGGCACCACTTCTTGGTACCAACTTTACTGTTGCACTCAGGTTTGCATTGCTGGCAGAAAACACCCAACCAAGAGAAGCCTGTTGGGGGGCAGGGGACAAGGTTTATTTTGGCTAACCGACTAGAGGGGAAGCTCCATGATGGCAGGGGCAAACAATGGCATGAGCAGAGTGGTGGACATTACCTTCTGGCTAAGATCAGGTAGACAATAGCAACAGGATTGTGAACCAAACACTGGTAAGAGGAAGCTGGCTATAATACCCATAGGTCTGCCCCCAACAACACACTACCTCTAGGAGGGCTTAATTCCCAAATTGCCAACAGCTGGCAACATGGCATTCAGAACACCTAAGTTTATGGGGGTCACCTGAATCAAACCACCACATCCTCTCTCTCAAATAAAAATAAAAATAAATAAAATTATTTCCATGGATCAAAAATGGTATGAAAAAAATTTAAACCACATGAATCATATCTTAAATTAAGCAAGTGAGGAAAATTTAGTTTCTGATACCTTGGTAATGAAAAGGTAAAGAAATCTTTGGACCAGCAAAACCCTGCCAGCTTAGTCAGCCACAGGGGGCTGAAGAGCCCCAGCAATGCCTTGTCTTACCATTCTTTGTGCCCTATTAGATACCAGGAACATTTGAGAATACAACAGATAGTTACAGGTACATCATAATCAATCCTGCAAGAGGCACAAAATACATACAACACAGTCATTTCTCACTAACAACTTAGTAAAGAGCTACTGATAGGTTTGCTTCAGAAATCTCAAGTTTGTCAGGGACACAAATTCAAAAACATAAAGATGTTATGCGTGTATCAAAAATGTCTTCATGGACTGGATAGATGGCTTAGTTGTTAAGGTGCTTGCCTGCAAAGCCAAAGGACCCAGATTTGATTCCCCAGGACCCACATAAGCCAGATGCACAAGGTGGTGCATGCGTCTGGAGTTTGTTTGTAGCAGTTGAAGGACCTGGTACACCCATTCTCTTGCTATCTGCTTCTCTCTCTCTCTCTCTCTCACATAAGTAAGATAAATAAATAAAAATTTAAATGTCTTCATGAATATAAGAAGCAAACCTTTAGGAGTTTTTTTTTTCAAAAGGCCAGATATACTAATACCCAGAAAAATAATTAATATCAGAGTATTTTAAATGTTACATAAATCTGGTATCTATGGTATACGGTTTCTGAGATAAAGGAATTTCCCAGTAGCTAGATGTTTTTGTTTCAAAAGAACCTTTTATCAAAATGCAAAATACTAAATTTCAACATGTAGTGAATATGAATTGAAGAGTTTTATCAAAATCAAGCTCAATTCCATTTATTATAGAGATGAGAAAATAATGACTAAGAAAGATTATTTCCAAGAGGCCAGAAAGGAAGACAACCTTCCTTAAAAGGCCACTGCCTTGCTAATTTGTTACTACTTGTTTCCACAGTCTTGGGAGAGTTCCTTTCAAATCAGAATGGGTTTCATCCTTCCTCTGACGTAGGAAGGGATTCCTGAGCTAAGATCTTTCACCAAAAAACAATCAAGAATCACTAATAACATGGATAAATGCTGATAAACTCTAACTGATAACACTTGCTTGGAAGTGATATATCCCCCCACCCCCGGCATATTCTAGCCATTAGAATGTGGCTAGGGATGTAGCTTGGTGACTGAGTACTTGTTTGGCCTGCCAGAGGCCCAGCTTCTGATTCCTAGTGTTGGGCATCTCCTTCCAAACCACAGTGAACAATAAATTCAAGCAATGCTCAAGGGGCTGGAGTTACAAAGACATGAATTCCAAGAGGCAAAAACACTAGGAGCCATCTCAGAGGCTGCCCACAATATACTAGTAAAAGGATACTTGAGTGCAACTGAGACAGTAAGTGACAAAACAGTGACAAGGTACTGGTGATCCCATCTTTGTGAATGCATCAGTATGATTCAGAAGCGACAGGACATTCGTGGTACAATAAAAGGAAAGACCACATGCGCGTGTGTGTCTTCAGCCAAGCACCACCTCTGAATGAGCACAGAAGAACGAGTAAGAGTTGTCTCTGAAGCAATAAGGGAAATGCTGAGATGTTAAGAAAATTCTAGCAGACATAAACTGTGCCTGGCAACACTAAAAGTAGGGATACTCTGACCACACAATAGGCTTAACAAATCTTTGTTGTTAAGCTATCACAGCACACCTTCCCACCGGGTTTTTTGATATTTTGGTTTCATGAAAATGTGAAACTTGGGCTGGAGAGATGCATAGTGGTTAGAGCACTTGCTTACAAATACTAAGGACCAGAGTTCAACTCCCCAGTAAAGACAGATGCACAAGGTGGTACATGTGTCTAGAGTTCATTTGTAGTAGCTAGAGGCCCTGGTGCACCCATTCTCTCTCTCTTTCAAATAAATAAATAAAATATATTTAAAAAGAAAATGTGAAATTTAATTGTAGTACATGTGGTATTGAATTTAGATCAAACAGTGGCTATACATAATGCAGCAGATAATAGTGAAAAACTTCTAAATCAACAAACAGCCGGGCATGGTGGCACATGCCTTTAATCCTAGCACTCAAGAAGCACAGGTAGAATTGCTGTGACTTCAAGGCTACCCAGAGACTATATAGTGAATTCCAGGTCAACCTGGGTTAGAGCAAGATCCTACCTCAAAAGAACAACAACAAAAAGTTTTGTGCCTATGGAATGATTTCAGAAATGAATAATGCAACAGTTGAAGAAACAAATTCATAATTACTTACAATTTAGTCACATTTCAAGAATTTTCTACTAAGCTGATGTGACATGTGATAATTTCATCAGGATATCTACTCCACAAAGAGCTTCTCTTACAAGACATGAACACTGGCTAAGTCTTCATTTTTCTTTCATTAATTCATTAAGTGCCACATGTCTCTTATCCAGGACTGTGCTGTGCAATGGTAGAGCATAACAACATTACTCAGAATCCATAACGGTATAAAGAAACAGCATGTGACAGTATTTATTGAAACCATTTTAACATTCACATTTTTCAGTATAAGTCTACCTAAACTCAACTTGAATAATTATGTAAGCATTATGTCTGACCAAACCCAAACTTTCAACTTATGGGTACTCTGAACATATGACTTCTCCCTAGCCTAAACAAATTTCTTTTCATAGCAGAAAACTAATGTTTGGATTCTGATTCAGTCACTCACTAGTTTCCCAAGTCATAGCATTTTCATATGTAAAACACATAAAGATAATAATATTAGCTACTTCCAAAGATTATGATGAAGACAGTTGGCAGATGAAAATATATTAGAACCACTGTACATTTTATACAACCGTGCTTTAAAAAAAATAAATTAAAACATCCTATCCAGAGCCTTAAGGAAACACTACATCGCTTGTAAGTATGTCTAAGGGACACACAAAGCTAACATGCTAGCATGAAAATCAGTACTACAGGCTGAAATGTAATGTGACAAACAACATTTTAATTATTTAATTCTCTGCCTTCTCTGTCTAACACCTGTGTTTAGTTAGTTATATCTTATGTAATAAGCATGTAGATGTAATATATTTCATAAGGAATATATCATAAGGGTAAGAACAGGTCCAAGATTTTGAAAATATGAGTATGTATTCTTTTGCTTAAAATGCTTGCTCAATTTACAAAAGCTGTCAGTGGCCTCACATGTTTGATTATCTACAACCCAGCCTAGCTGGACCTCACACTGAAGAGGAACTAACCCAAACACAATAAAATGAACCTTATTGTTATTACATCCTTCATGACAATGGCCTGCTGCTAGTGATGCAGATTAGCCTCTTTCAAGTATCTTTCTAGACTGTTTCCCAAATTCAGTTGTCATGTGGACCACACAAATTTATTATGCTGCATTTAGTTCATTCTCTGCCTTAGAGTTTCATTAAGAAAAGCTGGATTTCGAATATGGGTCATTCTGTTCTGAGCACCACCCTCAGCCCTGTATATTACTTGACCTTCCACAACACTTAATAAACTGAAAACTCTGTTCAGAAAGCTGGATGATATCTACAATTCTTAAGGGTCTCACAGTCCTTCAAAGCTTTGTTCTTTCAATCCTTAGTTTCATCTCAAACCCAAGAATCACACTGTCAAACAATTAGTTTTCCAAAAGGCCATTAGACTGGATATAGTGGAAAATGTGCAGTCATATTCTATTAAAATTTCAGTGCCTCAGTATGATTTATTACTGTAATAATAACTTCAAAGGAAAAAATTCTTTGTGTAACATTATTAATATTGTCTCTAACTTTATATACTTTAATATAGTGAAATTTTTTATATCTATATATATTGAAATAGGAAAAATAGTTTTAATTATAACCTATCAAAGTAAGTGAGGGACTGCAGAAATTGCTCAATGGTTAGGTGCTTGCTTACACAGCCTGCCTGTGTGGGTTCAACTGCCCAATACTTACGTAAAGCCAGATGCACAAAGTGGTGCATGTGTGTGGAATTTATTCGTAGTAGCAAGAGGAGGCCTTAGCAAGCCCATTCTCTCTCATAAATGTTTTATTTCTTTTTTTAAGTTGGAAATTGGGCTGGAGCAGTGAAGGTGCTTGCCTACAAAGCCTAACAATCCAGGTTTGATTCCCTAGGACCCACATAAGCCAGATGCACAAGGTTGCACATGCATCTGTAGTTCGTTTGCAGTGGCTGGAAGCCCTGGTACACCCATTCTCTCCCTCCCCACTTGCCTCTTTCTCTGTCAAATAAGTAAATAAATACAAATATTTAAAAAAATGCAATGTGGTCAAAACTCAAGATGTGCCTATCCTTTATTGTAACAAGTATGTCTGCTTGAAATAGGTTAAAATAACAATTTACTGTAATATGGCCTTAATTAAATTGCATATGTCAAGGTATTCTAAATTACTGACATTAAGTTATTACTAAACATAACTAAATACCTATTCTCATACTTGTGATCAGAATAAAGTTACAAAACAAGTCTTTGGCCACTATAAAGGTTTTCCAATTCTGTGCTAAAATCCAACATGCATATAAAAACTTCAGTATTATTTCCTCTTTAAGATAAGAAACCAAATAGTTAAAATTTTTGCCTACAAAATGGGTCAAGGCAAGGATGGTGACATGGGTCTGCAGGAGAATGGCTACCTAGTCTAAATGGTGAGTTACATGCCAGCCAGGGGTACATACTAAGAATGCATCTCCAAAGACCAAACAAACAGCTCAAGCCTCATGGGCAAGCTTAGTGATGGACTGTAGCCATTTACATTCATTGATTCAACAAATATACACTACTTGCAATGACACAGTTCCTCCATGTAGCTCTTATGAGGGACTTCATGTAACTATCAACAAATGTGACATTATGAACAGTAGTGGTACTAGCTACACGGGAGCCTATATCAGGTAGCTAGAGGATGGTAAAGAGCACAGACTATAGGACTAAGCAGAGAGAAGTGAAATTCCAAGGCTGCCACTTCCTAGCTATGTATGCCTGGATGACTGACTCGAATCTGTGTTCTCATCTATAAATCATGATTAATATCATCCGGTTCATCGTAGGACTGCTGTAATTGAATTAACTAATCCACATAAAATATGTGTGATAGTGCCTGCTACATAGTATTCACTAAGTAGTGGCTATTATATATAGTAAAGAGAAAATGAAACCTCTACTTACAGAGGAAGATGAGTCACAGCTGGTAAGGCCATGGTCAGGCATTCAGTCTCTACCAATGAGCAACAGTTAAGTCACTTAAGAAAGGAAGTGGTCTAATCACATGCCTCCTTTATTTTCTGTTTTTGAAGGCCTGGCACTTGGAGATAACTAGGTGAGGTATACTGAGGGGAGATATAAGTATGCTAGACTGCTATTTTGCTATATATAATCTTACTCTGATTGCCACCAGTAGAACTTTCCATAATGTAAGACTCCCTTTGACAAATATGTCTGGGTCAGCTGGCACCTTGCTTATGAACAGGTCTCAGTGCTTATAGAGGCAGTCTTCTGTTTACCACACAAACCTGAGGCCACATCTCTAAAGAACAGATACATTACTACCTAGAGCCAGGCGTGGTAGCACACACCTTTTAATCCCAGCACTTGTGAGGCAGAGGCAGGAGAATCACTCTGAATTCGAGGCCACATTGAGACTAAATAATGAATTCCAGGTCAGCCTCAGCTGGAGTGAGAGCCTATCTCGAAAAACCAAAAAATAAAAATAAAATGTCATTTGGTACAAAGGTCACAGGAAATATACCAGAGGCCTCATTATTTAAGGCTCACCTTGAGAAAGGTGAATGAGCATATTCAACATGAACGTGGCATTTTAGTCAGTAAAAGTTTGGATTTGGGGCTGAGGAGATGGGTCAGGGATTTAAAGGCACTTGTTTTCCAGCCTGACAGCATAAGTTTGATTCCTCAGCACACACATAAAGCTGGATGCAAAGTAACATACACATCTATGGTTCCAACATACGTATGAACACTTGCAGGCCACCAGACTGGCACACAAAAAGCTGCAAAAATGAGAGGCAGCACAAGAGGGGCTGGGAGCAGGGCCACGCTGCACGCCATTAAAGCAGTGAGAACTGAGGACAACCATAATCCACCAACAAGACAAGAACAGACATTTGACTCCATGGTAGGAGATGAACCACCCTTCACACAGCAGTCAGGGGCCAGGTAAATCCGAAGAGGAACTAGTGAGATGAACAAGAGTGCTACTTCCATGGCAAGCCTGATAACCCAGGCCAGAGTGGTGCAGACAGGCACTGAGGACACTCGAAATGCACCAAAGCAGAAACCCAGGAGCTGCTGAGAGTTCAACACTAGAGTAGAATTAAAGCAACCCACCAAGGCTCAGGGAATTTTGTAGAAGATGGGATGGAAGAATGTAAGAGCCACAGTGTGGGAAGGAATATCCAGAGACATAGTCCTCCCCACAATGACAGACTACTGCTCTCACAACTCATAACCCATAACTACATGGTGAATACCAGCAATCCCATTAAGGAGGGCACTCAGTGGAGTGGGCTGAGGGAGGAGGGTAATTATGGTACCAACATATAATGTGTCTATACAAAGTTTCTACTTAATCAAAAAATAAAATAAAATAGGGATGGAGAAATTGCTTAATGGTTAAGGCACTTGCCTGCAAAGCCAAAGGATCCAAGTTCGATTCCCCAGGACTCACAAGCCAGATGCAAAAGCTGGCCCATGCATCTGGAGTTCGTTTGCAGCGGCTAGAGGCCCTGGTGTGCCTATTCTCTCCCTCATCCCTTTTCTCAAATAAATAAAATAAATAAATAAAAATAAAATAAAATAAGAGAAATCCTATCTTGAAATGGCAGAGCAGAAGACAAACACCTTCAAGTTGTCCAATGACCTCCACATGTGTACTGTGACATGTGTCCATACACACACACACACACACACACACACACAAAGAGAGAGAGAGAGAGAGAGAGAGAGAAGAGTATGAAAGCAAAGGAGAGTCTCCCTAAGAACAGACAACATACATAGTGATAAAAAAAATTCTGACCTGGAACCATAAACATTTTTAAGAATGGACAATTAACAGAGAACAAACCCTCCATTATGGAACTTGTACACCCCCTCCAAAAAAAGGAAAGAAAGAGCCAATCGTAAGTCCTTGACACTTATTGTTACTTTCCAAAAGACAACACCTTTCCTGACTCACCACACAGACTTTTCTAAGGGTACATTAATGAACAGACAGCTGTTGGTATTTATAAATAGGCCAAATCACCACTTTCATATCTAAATTTCAGGACCTGCCTTTGAACATCAGATAGTCCCACACTAGATAGTGAAAAGCTATTGGAAAACTAACCAGTTGGCCTGTGAGCAGCCTAAGAACCACCACTATCCCACAAACTCCCAGAGTTCAATTTGCTCTGTGACCTGAAGGTAAACTTTTAAGGCATTTCTTAAGGGTTGTAGAAAATTAGAGAGAAGTCACCTTAACTTTTCTGAGGAAAACAAACAGCAATAGCAATAAAAACTTGGCACTGTACACATTAGATTTAAGAACTGCTACTGAGCTGGGGACATAGCAGAAACATGCTCAAGGCCTGGGTTCAATCCTCAGTACAGAAGAAATAAGAAAGAAGATACGGAAGACAACGACAAGGACAGAGAGTGCTGCAATATTAAAAACACACAAAATCATTCAGAGAGATGGATGGTAACAGGAGTAACATGGACAGGTGTACTGCTATCCTAAAGTGGGATTTGTACGTTAAAGCTTCTATTTCCAATTGGATGGCTCTACCTTGGGTAAAAACAAACAAGTCACCTTGCCCCTTTTAGAGCATAACACTTCAGAATAAAGTGAATATCGACTGTGTGCTCTAACTTCCAGAGCTGACCAACATGCACATTTATCGTTCTTTGCAGTAGGCATTACCATGTGTGGCCACTGAGCATGTACAATGTGATTCCAGTACCCGAAACAAGCCTTCTATTTTAATAAATTTAAGTTTAAACAGTTGCCTATCACTGCTGGATATCCTAGAAAGTATAGATAGTTCAGGCATGGTAGACCACAGTTAACAACTCTATAAACTTTACTGACATTACACTAAGTAGAACACAGTGGACTACCACTATCATTAACAATACAGTTTGAAAACCTGACACAAAAGCTATAAGCTAATTTGGCACTGTTTTAATAACACATATGAGTGGATAATACATACTTATGTAACTAGTTTGCTGGCTTAATGTGTTATGTGGCAGTAAATGTTCTCTATATATTTTACTTACTTTACCATTCAGTCCTACAAATTTCTCTCTATCTCTCCAACACTAATCATGGTACTTGTAACAGCACTCGAAATAAACCAATTAAAAATGAGCAAGAAATCTGAACAGATATTTCTCTAAAGAAGACATAGAAATTTCTAGTAAGCACATAAAAAGATGTTCTTGTCTCTACTCATTAGGGTAATGTGAGTGAAAACTACAATAAGCTGTCATTTAACACTCATTGGGAAAGCCATAATTAAAGACAGATAATAAGTGTTGATGAGAATGTAGTGGAATTTTCTTACTTTACTGGTGTAAAAGACAAATTGTACATCTGCTTCTGAAACAGTTGTGGAATTGCTCTAATAGTTCAATCTAAGGTTATCAAAAAAAGACCCAGCAACTCCTCTAGTATACATGCAGAACTGGACACATTCATTCACACAGAAACACACAAATTTTCACAGAATTATTACTTACGGTAGCCAAAAACTGCCCCCAGCTAACGAGCAAGGGTGTGCAGAAATGGTATGGCTATGCAACAGGCATTAAAGAAAATTAAATATATATTTGTACTGCAACACGGATGAGTCTTGAAAACACTCTGGTAAAAGAAGCCAGCCACAAAAGGCTATATATTCTGTGATTCTGTTCATGTGAACTATCTATAAGCAAATCCATATAGACAGTGGCTGCCAAGAGCCAGGGAGAGGAGAATGTTAAATGATGACTTAGTGGGGACAGGGTTTATTCTGGGGATGATGACAGACTCTAGAATTAGGTAAGGGACGATGGGTGTAGAACTTTGTGAACACACTAACATCACTGAATTGTATACCTTAAAAGGGTGGATTTAGGTACACAAATATACATCCATTGTAAACAATACTTTTAAGTAATTGTTCTGAAAATTTTGCAATATCCTATTTATATAATTTTTTGTTAAATATTGGAAGGGTCCTTAAGAAATACTGGCCCTTTTATTAAATGTTTTACATAAGCAGAAATAAGTGCAAACAAAAGTTCTACACAGAAGGCAAATATTAAAAGTTGATTATTATTACTTAAAGAGAAGAGCCACTTGGTAGAATACACTTAAACTCCTGTGCTGGTCTAGCATCTGAGATGGCAAAGACAGACAAATGCTAACCTAGGGAAGGAACAGGCCTAGAATTTGCCTGTTTGTGGTACAGTGACAGTTTAGAGCCAAGGCTTATGAGGGCTGAGTGTCCCTTCTCTGTCAGATCTTCCTTTACTGACAAGGGCTACAAGAAAAGGCTACATGGGTAGCCCTAGTTGATGGTAGGAAGAAGCTAAACTGGGGACCAAGTTATGGAGAAGCTCTGGGTTTCAACATGAGATGGGGACTCAAGTTTAAATGTCTCTTATAAAATAAATAAAAATAAAAAATAGGGCCTCGAGAGATGGCTTAGCAGTTAAGGCACTTGTCTGCGAAGCGTAAGGATACAGATTTGATTCCCCAGAATCCACACAAACCAGATGCACGGGGGGGGGGGGGGAGTTGGCATACATCTGAAGTTTGCAGTGGCTAGAGGCCCTGGCACGCCCATATTCTCCCCCCCGCCGTGTTTCAAAAATAGATAAATAAATGAAATGAAAAAAATTAAATGGGGCTCTAGAGATGGTTTAGCAGTTAAGGAGTTTGCCTGCGAAGCCTAAGGACCCAGGTTTGAATCCCCAGTACCCAAGTAAGCTAGATGCACAAGGTGGCACATGCATCTGGAATTCGTCTGTAGTGGCTGGAGACCTTGGCATGCCCATTCTCTCTCTATCTGCCCACTCTTCTCAATAAATAAAATAAAATAAATTTAAATGTCTCTCATAGAAGTCATAAATAGAAAGAGGGGTAAATCATACTCCTGTCAGGTGGTTTTCTTCCTCTATTTGATGTACTTAGTGGAGGAAAGATCAGAAAGTTAACATAAGAATAGTGAACTGGGACTGGAGAGATGGCTTAGTGGTTAAGTGCTTGCCTGTGAAGCCTAAGGACCGCGGTTCGAGGCTCGATTCCCCATAACCCACGGTAGCCAGATGCACAAGGGGGCGCACGTGTCTGGAGTTCGTTTGCAGTGCCTGGAGGCCCTGGCGCGCCCATTCTCTCCCTCTCTATCTACCTCTTTCTCTCTCTGTCTGTCACTGTCAAATAAATAAATAAAAAGTAACAAAAAAATTTAAAAAGGAATGGTGAACTGTAAAATTTTAATACATCTTAAAGAGAAATCATAAATGCTTTAGGAAGATATTTCCATTTCATGATTAGAAAATGATTCCTTATCTGAGTCTTAGAAGTCCACACTGTTAATCACCTCCTTCAAAGGCACAGAACAGAGCTGCAACATTATTATTAGTAGCGAGGCTTTTCCCCTTTAACACATCTATTGATAGTTGTACTCTTTTCTGAAATAATAAAGACATGATTCTCATTTGAGGTATGAAAATATCAATCTCTCTATAGAACATTAACACAAATATATCAAAGACAAGTAAGATTTTTAAAATATGCTGAAGATAAAAGTTAGTTAATATTTAATACTGGAATTGCTAGACAGCTGAAAAGACTGGAAAAATGATGTTGCTTAAGTAACAGTCCTACTAATGGAAAAAAAAAAACTAATAGAAACCTCCTGCTGGCTTGCAAGCCCAGCCCAGGAAAGGAATGGGAACAAGATCCTCCATCAAGTACTAGGTGGGTGGAACTTGCTAACTCTAATGGGAGTTGGGGGGACTCATAACAACAAAGGTTTTCAGAGTCTAAAAGTCTGTTTCTGTAAACATATACATATGCAAAAAATATACATATGCAATAAATACAGAACACTATGAAAATGACAATCCTTACTTTAGAAATCTTAAGCAAATAGGACAAAATGAAATTCTTAAAATTTGACAGTTATCTCTGCACTTTTCCATATCAGAAATACTCTCTCTTCTTCCCTAAAGGAGTCTCTCTTCCCTAAAACTCTAACAGGAAGAAGTGACTAAGATTACAAAGCACCTGAATATCTGACATGGAAACTGGGCTGACCAGCTCTGCCCTATCCAGTAAATTCCCATACAAGACGCCAACTAAAGCTGCCAGACAAACTTTCCTGTTTCCAGGAAATCCACTCGTGCTTTACAGCAGGAGTTCTGCCTCCTTTCCTAAAGTACCATAATAAAATCTTTCTAAAGTTTACCTTCTATTGTCTGTGGATTTCATTCACTGAATTCATAAGAGAAAGAATCTGGAGGCTACTGACTCAGTGAACGTTTTGTGTGACTATGACCATCTGGCACCCAAACTCCTGAGTCACCACACAAAAGCTGAGAAAGGCTCCATCGTTTTCAAAGACACCCCAAATTCCTGTATCATTTAAAAATATTTTTCCTCAATAATCTCTGTCTTTAAAAGATAATCTAAACAATAATGTGATTATGGTTTGGGATAAAGCTGAAATTTCAATAACCTCTCACACATTTGCAGCTAACATGAAGTTAATACTAAGCTTCAAACCACACCCTTTTAAAAACAAAACTGCAAATTTAAGCTCTTTAACCTTTGCCAGAGTCTATTTTAAGATGCTGAAAATGTTTTCAGCCTGAACTGCAAATTTCTTTTTAGAACACAAAAACTGAGTGAATAAATACATCATGGTTTATCATATAGCCATATATTAAATATAACTTGCTTGCATGTCTCAGAAGTTAGTCCATACAGTTTAGCAGACATGACTTTTTTTAAAATTTTTTTTGTTATTTATTTATTTATTTATTTGAGAGCGACAGACAGAGTGAGAAAGAGGCAGAGAGAGAGAGAGACACAGAGAGAATGGGCGCGCCAGGGCCTCCAGCCACTGCAAACGAACTCCAGACGCGTGCGCCCCCTTGTGCATCTGGCTAACGTGGGTCCTGGGGAGTTGAGCCTCGAACCGGGGTCCTTAGGCTTCACAGGCAAGCGCTTAACCACTAAGCCATCTCTCCAGCCCATAGACATGACTTTTTTAAATCAGAAAATTGTCCCTGGGAAATGAAACCTGTCTTGTCCTGATTAATCAGAATGATAGCAGAATTTCAAGGAACCTAGTCTATATTGTTACTTCACTTTTCACAGCTCTATCCTCTGCGGTGTGATGGTCTGAGAATCAGGGCGTAATTCATACTTCACTGGTGAGGGAGCTGGTATTTCTGCTACCATGAAGTAGTTTATTCCCTTGGACATGGCTTCCTTCTGTTCCTTATTTGTAAAAAGCACACCTCTAGGTGGGTTGGCCTAGATAATTCTCTGGGGCTTGGGGAGGGGTTAAGTCTACATTCTCATCTAGATCAGCTAAAGGGAATATACTTTGCCTGAGAAGCACTGCTTCATTCACAGTGGACATGAAACTTCAAGGCAGTTTCCAGTGGCCTTGAAACAACTAGGTCCACCATCTTACTCCTGCCAGCTGGTTTTCTTCGTCTACTTGGTGCACTTAGTGGAGGGCAGATCAGAAACTGAATGTGTATGTATAGAACCTATTCAGCTCTCATGCGTATCTTACTCTTCAGGTACAGGACTATGTGAGTAGACTACAATGGTTTATATTGATTGCCAACTTGACAGGATCTAGAATCACTTGGCCAATGAGCTTGTATGGGATTATCTTTATTAGGTTGATTGAGATTATAAATAAGATCCTCCAAACTGTGGGCAGCACCATTCCATGGGTCCTGGACTACATGAAAAGGACAGAGCTAGTTGAGCACCATCATTAATTATTCTCCACTTCTTCACTGTGGACTGAATGTGACTAGATGCCTTAAGCCTTCCCTTCCATGACAGACTGTAACCCTGAACTCTAATATAAGCCAAATAAAACTTTCCTTCCTTAAGTTGCTTCTTGTCAGATAAATGGTCACAGCAACAAGAGTAACGAATTAACAGACATCTAAGAGTATGGGGGCAAGTTTTGCCCAAACTAAGAGGAATCAGATTCACCCTGCCAAGCTAAGGGTATTGTGGCCATTGTCAGTAAATCCTAATTCAGAAATACCTAACCAAAAGCACTGAAGATTTTTGTCAATGTAGTTATTGAACACAGTTTTGCTGCTTTGTTATATAATGACTAATAGACAACACCATTTCACTTATATTATGAATTTGCTTTAGGTGTTAACAAATTCAGGAGAGGTATTCAGGAAGGGAACACTACATAATGAATAAATTCTAGCAAACCTTTGGAATACAGTGTTATGCAACTACACAAATTTAGATGATGTAAATTCATATATAAAATGTATATAAACCACATATTAGCAAGCTGACGCCTAGACTCCTGGCAGTCATGGCTGGTTAGCTTGGCTTTGGTGATTTCATTAACCTTAAAATGTATGCAGCTCCACCTTTCACAGGACTATTCTGTAACCTACTACCATTGTTGGAGCAGAACTGGACTGCATTTTAAAAATTAACTAGGTAAAGTAACATGGATAGGCCTTTTTCCTCCTTCAAGTTTAAGTCTTAAGCTAAAGATGATACTTAAAGCAACAGACTGCTTGAACCACATCAATAGGAGAAAATTCTGGCCAGGCATTGTGGCACAAGCCTTTAATCCCAGCACTCAGGAGGCCAGAGGTAGGAGGATCACTGAGTTCCAGGTAACCCCAAAACTACATAGTGAATTCCAGATCAGCCTGGGCTAGAATGAAACCCTGCTTGAAAAACTAAAAAGGCAAATTCTGACACAAACTTCCTTAGTCATTTCTCATTGGTCTCTCACCAGTTTCTTCTGGGCAACTTCTAGAGTCTAATGTTTTGCCCATGAGCACCCTTACTTTTGCTTCTTTTACTTCTTGCTGACATAACAAGGCATCCCCAGACCAACACTTCAATACTAAGGCTAATTATATTACATGAATCAAAAAGACTTTCCTAGAGGAAATTTCCTCAAGATTTTAATTCCATATAACTGCAGCACTGGGGAGGCTGAGTCAGGTGAGTTTAAGGCCATAGCAAGACCCTGTCTCAAAAATTAAAAAATAGCAACAACAAAGATATTACATCCAAAAACAATTGTTTGAACACTCTGATGATACAGGGAGAAATCATTGATTTAGGGATAAATTGCTTGAGTCATATCCAACTTTTAAGTCAGTGAGGAAAACTATGTCTTGTGTCATTATTTCTTTTTTTAATTTTTTAATTTTTATTTATTTATTTGAGAGTAACAGACAGAAAGAAAAAGAGGCAGAGAGAGAAAGAGAGAATGGGCGTGCCAGGGCCTCCAGCCACTGCAAACGAACTCCAGACGTGTGCACCCCCTTGCGCATCTGGCTAACGTGGGTTCTGGGGAACCAAGCCTTGAACCGGGGTCCTTAGGCTTCACAGGCAAGCGCTTAACCATTAAACCATCTCTAGCCCTGTCTCATGTCATTATTTCTTACCACCCAATCAAGTCATGTCTCTCATGTTAACTCCTCCATAGTAACTAAGGCAGCAAACAGACAAGCTCAAGAAATGAAGGAGAAATGTCATCTGCAGAGAGCTACCTAGCAATCATCAAGGAGAGGACTTGAGAAGCCTTCCAGACTCAGCCTACAAAAACAACAAAAAAATAGACCTCCCTGTAGAGGTTTGCCTATAAACCTGAGTGATTATCTGTCCAGATCTCATATCTGTAGCCTTTATAAGGCCATAAACTAGAAAAGGAATGCCATTATTTATAAATGAAATTATAAATAATGATTGTCCAATTATAAGGGATGGATTAATCATAGAATACCTGAATTTAAAAATTATATGGTTACTTCTGGATGCAGGTAATTGATAAGTAGGCTTTCCTTTCTTCTTTTGTGTTTCTCTGTATTGAAAGGTCTTTCTCCAGGTGAAGAAATGACATTTACAATCAGAAAAATTAACTGTTTTAAAAGTGAGATTTCCTAAAACAGCAATTTTCTTAATGTATCTCAGTAAAAACTTCAGGATGAGTACCCAATTCAAAGATGCAGCGAAAAAGTTATGTGATTCTACAGCACATTTCTTTACTGTGCATGTAGATGATGCCCAGTAACATAAATGTCCTAAAATCTAATCTTTAAACTCCAACTGCTGAATGGCAGAGGTATGGTCCCATGGTCCAGTGCTTGATACCAACCCACCACCTTCAGTTCAGCTCCAGCACTGACACAAACAGCACAACCAGATCAATGACACAGGGTCCCCAATCTACCTACCATGGCCCCGTGATTTCCTGTACGCATGAAAAAAGACCCAGCGTACCAGTCCTCTGAAAGGACAATCACTGCTTTAACAACATCTTAGGGGGAAAAATGTTTCTTTTCCCTTATTACAATAGCTCCTAAGTCTATGTGGAAAATGTGTAATCAAAGAACAATTTGAAAATCTGATGAAAACAGTAACTACTTCTCCCCTACCAAAAAAAAAAAAAAAAAAAAAAATCACAGATACCTGTTTCTTTGGTTTTGTGGACAGTTCCTACCACATAGCAGCATTTCAACTCTCAGTATCTGTGTGAATTACAACTGTGCAGCCTGGGTTGGAATTTTGACAGAATCAGACTCCTAGCAAGGGCTGAGTAGAAATCACTATTTGGGAAGTAGATAACTGAGGTGTGCCCTAGTTATTGTCACCACAGAGTGTCTTAGTAAGTTGCCACTTTAAACAAATGGGACGTATTCCTGTTGGAGCTTTTGGAAGCCTGCAGGGATGTCCCCAAATGAAGAAGTGAAGAAGGTACTCTGGTTGATGGTTGTTCCTAAAGGGATAGCCCTGGGCATTTCTGACCTGCCCCAACACACGTGGCAACGAAGCTTGCAGAAAGGGCCTGTAGGGAAGCTGTTGGCTCATTTTAAGTGCCATGGGACATGGGCAGGACGCAGATATTTTACCAGGCTATAATATGTATAATTACTTACTTTACAGTGAGTTTGTGCCAGGGACTGGCTGAGTATGGAAGCCTAAAGCATAAAGTCAGATGTAATGAGACAGAACATATACAGAACATAAGAATAAATAAATGAACCTTAACGGAAGTGTTCTAAAAAATATTTTTCATTTATTTATTTGTAAGCAGAGAAAGAGGAGAGAGAATAGGTGTGCTAGGGCATCCAGCCTCTGCAAATGGACTCCAAATGCATGCACCACTTTGTGCATGTGGCTTTTATGTAGGTACTGGGGAATCAAACACAGGTCATCAGGCTTTGTAGGCAAGCACCTTAATTGCTGAGCCATCTCTCGAGCCCTAAAAGGATTTTTTTTTAAATGGAGTCAGGGGTTCTTGATATTTCAATCAGAGAGATGAGCTTCAAAGCAGCTATATAAAGTAAAGTTCTGGGAGGAGGGAGGTAGGGAGAGAGAGGGGTAGAGAGGAAGGGACACTAAAGCAGGATTTCGAGTTTGAAGCTACCCTGGGCAACACACTGAAATTAGACCGTCTCCAAAAAGCTGAAGGAGGAGTAAGAGGGGGAGTATGAGGAAGAGGAGGAGGAGAAACCCCACCCTGATGAGAACAAAAAGTACTGCACACCAGGACAATTCCAGCCTATCAGATAGCTAACATCTGGACCATAAGGAAGAGAGGACCTCCAGGGCTGACTTGTCTACCCAGGGCAAATGATTCAGAGGTAAATCCACAGCCACCTGAAGGCTCCTCTACAAAGACCTCCCAAGATGCTAATAAAAAAGTGGCCAAGGGCTGGAAGGATGGCTTAGCAACTAAGGCATTTGCCTGCAAAGCCAAAGGATCCAGGTTCGACTCCCCAGGATCCACGTTAGCCAGCTGCACAAGGGGGCACATGAATAGGGAGTTCATCTGCAGTGGCAGGAGGCCCTGGTTCACCCATTCTCTCTCTCCCCCTCCCTCCCTCCCTCCCTCTTTCTCTGTCAAATAAATAAACATAAAATGAAAAAATGAAAAAAAAAGTGGCCAAAAGACAAACCAAAATAAATAATGTGACCAGAGCTTCCCTCTGCACTCAGAGCAGAAAAGGCGGGAAATCCTATTTCTGTTATGGAACAAAACCTTTAAGGGTGGGGGTAAAAAACAAAAGTCAAACAAAATCTTGTCTTCCACAGGGAACTGGTAAAAACCTAAGGGCTATGTGAACTTCTATTGGTGCCTCAAAGTTACCCCAAGTCAAGAAATATGCAATAAAAATATCATGCTGGTTACAAATGCAAGCCATCAGCAGGGTCACCAAGCACAATTACACTTCAGTAATCTCTCAGGCATTGGAAGTTAAAGCCAAGAGAAATTCAGCCCAACATAAGGCTTGGTGGACAGAAACATTTCTAAGACAGGTAAATCTTGATCTTGCTTCTGTAATAGAGTAAGGAAAGCCAAACAAAACTGACAGGGGCAAGAGTAAGACAGTGTGCTATAAACCTGTGTGAATTTGTTTCTGAATGTTATGTCTGGATGCTTAGACATGCAAGTTTAATTTCTGTTTAAAATCAGGGAAAAATCCTACATGAATAGATCCCTGGATTAAATTTCGTATCAGATTTATTTTTTTACAGTCAAGAACAATTAAATTGTCTGATCTTATTTTCTGGATCACGAGAGCTATTCACATAGAAATGTCTAACATTTTGCTCATTGTCAAAAAAAAAGCCTTCAAGTGCTGACATCAAGGATTGTGCTTCATTTCAAACTGTGCACACCAGTGCAGTTACAGAGGCTCATCACATATGAGAGAAGACACGCTGGATGTAAGACTCTTCTGGTTGATTTGACATGAGCAGAAGCAGCCAACTTAAATATCAATGAATGCCTGTTTTAGTATTTCTCCATTCTTACAGTTATAGAATCAGGATAATTTCTTTCTTCTATTAACTGTCATTTATTGAACTATGCATTATTTCAAAGAAAAGAAGAACTAGTCATTGAAAAGCAATTCCTTTTTTAAGATACTCTATTAAACTTAACAAAGGCACTAAATACTTCTGATCACTGAACAATTAAACACACCTAAATTATTCAGTCTCATTCCACATGTAGCAAAAATTTAAAAACACCTTATCAAAAGCGTCCTAAAAGCTAGACTAAATATGCATTCTTCCTCGGCTCTTTTTCTGGTCAGAAAGCTCTCAGAAGCTCAATACAAAACTAGGAGTTAAAAAATCAATCAAAAAAGGTAGAATAAGAAATTATCTGCAGGCTGATCCTATCAATTCTAATCTCTTTACCACCAAATTGAGTCAGACAAAGGAAGGGAGTGTCCTGCACATTCACTACAACCTAACATTCCCTATGGCCAATCACCATGTTGTTTTATAGCAGTAAAAAAAAAATAAGACCACAGACTATAGCATAGACTTCTATTGTTTTTAAATATGAGACAATTGCATGTTAAAATAAAACTACTTAAGGCAACTCATATTGTAACTTTGCTATCTTTGCTATGGAGCTACTTCATGGGAATTTTTAAAACAGTTATGTGCTTATAAGGTCATCATTAAAAGAAAAAAAGTAGGGAGCCAGGCATGGTGGCGCACGCCTTTAATCCCAGCACTCGGGAGGCAGAGGTAGGAGGATCGCCGTGAGTTCGAGGCCACCCTGAGACTCCATAGTGAATTCCAGGTCAGCCTGGACTAGAGTGAGACCCTACCTCGAAAAACCAAAAAAAAAAAAAAAAAAAAAAGAAAGAAAGAAAGAAAGTAGAAGGCAGAGGTCTCTGCTCTGATTCCCTGTGAAACTGGGTGGTACTCTGTACACTTAATAAACTATACTTCTTATATGGATTACCATTCACTATATACCAAAATTTCTGTGTGATTATCAGGTCATTTTTCATCTTAGTTTCCAAAGCAAAGCTACAAACTAAAGGGGATCAGAACTACTCTTCCTCTCTCACACCTAGAATCATGGTCAATCTCAAGGGTCTTTCATACCTTTGCTGCCCCTAAACTCTACACACTCAGCAAGAAGAAAGAAACTAGAAAAATCGAAGTGGCTACACAGATGAGGGCAAACAAGACTTCGGTAATGAGTAATGACTGCCCTGGGAGCTCCGGGGCTCACTTGCTAATATGTCATTTCTATGTTATTAGAACACCAATGACATTGAAAACAGAGGGACTAGGCCATGTTTTATTTTTGCATTCCTTCTCATACCTAGGACTGGGCCTCAGAAATCAATGGTCATTGACTAGAATTCACCGAACTCATTGAAATGCCAAAAGCCCAGCTCTAAAACAATACAAATAAAAAGCTTGAGATTTTCTGTAGCTACTTGTTTTTCAGTGAAATACACATGCATTAGTCTTCTCTCCCCCAGTTCCTAGCAAAAGAACTTCTAGAAGCCAGATAACTTTCTGTGTGACAGCAACATGCTTGGCTATAATATATGGTCTTGGTACCTGGTTTGACATAGAGTTTCTACAACCCCTGGAAACTCCAGAATGAATGTCAGTACTCTTAGTGTCAGGATTCTAGTCAAGTTCTAGAATGTTGGTGTCAGAGTGATATAAAGATCAAAAGATGTTTTTTCCCCTCTTGCTGGTATTTTGTCTCATTAAGGAGTACTAAAGCACAAAGTTGTAATATAGTTTAATAACTTTTAAGTGTTACCCACTTTTCATTCCTTACTGTAACTTTTAATTTGAATTTCCTTGGTTGTAAAATGAAGGTACAAGCTACCATCCCACTTTGCAGTTATTGAAAAGATTACATGAATATTAATATAAATCCACTAGAATTGTAGAGCTCTGCTATTTTGCTTAGTTACTCTAAAAGCATCTACAGATTTTAATATTTTACTTGTAAATGACCTCAGTTATTCTCTGTACCATTTCCATTAGAACTTTCTGAAATATGTGGCTATGCACCACTTACAATCTGGCTCGTCTGCAAAAAGAACTGCATTTTTAATTCAAATAGCACACAAGGCCAGTGGCACCATATGGAACAACCCAAGTCACAGCTTCAAAACATACATTTTCGGGCTGGAGAGATGGCTTAGGGTTAAGGCGCTTGCCTGCAAAGCCAAAGGACCTCGGTTTGATTCCCCAGGACCCACATAAGCCAGATGCACAAGGTGGCACATGCATCTGGAGTTTGTCTGCAGTGGCTGGAAGCCCTGGCGTGCCCATTCTCTCTCCCTCTCCCTTTTTCCCTCTCTCAAAATAAATAAATAAATAAATAAATAAAAAATATTTACAAAACACATCTTCCCTTTGTCAAAATTTAAATTTAAGAAATAAAATTACATTTGTTTCCTCAGCCAAAGTTGCCATTCTTCAATAATGGGACAGTACAATATTAAAATGGAAGGCATGCCAGGTGTGGTGGCACACACCTTTAATCCCAGCACTCACTTGAGAGGCAGAGGTAGGAGGATCACTGAGAGTTTGAGGCAAGCCTGGGACTACAGAGTGAGTTCCAGGTTAGCCTAGGCTAGAGTAAGACAATGTGGAGAAGCAAAATCCTGTTTATGTTCTAACTGTTTGGTATGAGCTCTCCAAAATTTTTCCACAACATATATCAAAGACTGACACACAATAATAGGTGTTCACCAAATACCAGCAGACAAGAGAAAGCCCACATTTTACAGTACATCTAAATTAGGTGTTGCCCTTGCACTCCAACATCTCTAATAGACACAGCTCTATTCCTCCAGGAACTTCAACATGAGATGTGCTACAGACAGAAAATGTTCAAGACAAGAACAACCGTTCCTCAAAATAATAATCTATTTGAAGGAAACAGATGAGAGAGAAGTTATAAAAACTGAAAGCCTACATGGAAAGTTATAATCAAAAGAAAGGAAATAAGAAAAGACCTTGGGAAAATGAAAGAGCACTGTTGGCCAAAGTAGTCTGAAGAAGAGGAGGGACTAGAACTAGGTCTGGGAGGATGGGGGAAGGGACTCTGCTCACAATAAGAGAGGCAGCAAAAAGAGACTAGAGACAAATTTTGCTGAAGGGAACTGTTCACTAGTAGGCTGTACATATTAGGCAAGGAGTGTGAACGTGATCCTGATGAGCAGTGTAGTCACTAAAGGACAGAGGAAAGAGTGGCATGGTTGTAATCACGGTGTTTAACTATTCACTCACTCCCAGCAAACATTCAGTGCTTACTCTCTGTCATGAATGCTGCTAGGTGAGAGCACCACAGTTAGGGCTGTGACAGAGTACTAACCTGACAAGGCTCACACCATAGCCAGGGAACAGAAAAAGGTAACACTGTGACAAGTGCTCAAGGCAGAATTATATGCAAAGTCCACATGTACAGGAGAAAGGCTTACGCCCAGCCAGGTGAAGGTTTCAATATGGAGGGATCACTGAGGAGGAAAAAAGTTATATCATGCAAATATAGAAAAAGGGTCAAATTCTTAAAAGTACAGCTTTAAAGAAAAGTGTAGGGCTGGAGAGATGGCTCCAGTTAGCCTAGTGCATGGTGAGTTAACTAACTACTAACTAGCTAGCTCACTCGGCAAGAATATTAACGATGATAACATAAAATTATGAAAGCACAAAAATTAAATTACATTTTAAAATTTAGTATTGTTGCAGGAAATTAAATATATCTGCAATCTAAAACAAAACAAAATAGTGCTGGACAGATGGCTCAGCAGTTAAAGGAGCTTGCTTGCAAAGCCTACAAGCCTGGGTTCAGTTCCCCGGTACCCACGTAAAGCCAGATGCACAAAGCAGCACATGAATTAGTTGTATCCTTTCTCTCTCTCTGTTTGTAAATAAATAAACCTATTTTTAAAAAGTTTAAAACAAAGCAAAATAAAAGAACCAAATCAACCACTCATATGTCAAGCTACAAAGTGATTTCATGAATTCCACTTAAAATCAGGGATGGCCACTTGATAAAACAAGGCCAACCCATAGGAATGAGTGCTTTAAAAATATTCAGTAATCAAAGATAAAAGTTGATTTTATAGACAGGCGTTTCTAATTTTCTAAAGCTATAAGCTTAACCTTTATAAACTTTTAACTCAGCAACACATCACTGCTAATGGCTGTCTTTTGTGGCCTCTTGTAACTCAGTGTATAATTTTGAGAAAAAAAATCTTTAAAAATTATAATTTAGGCCTGGCGTGGTGGTGCACACCTTAAACCCAGCACTTAGGAGGCAGAAGTAGGAGGATTGCTGTGATTTGAGGGCACCCTGAGATGACATAGTGAATTCCAGGTGAGCCTGGAAAATCCTCCCTTGAAAAACCAATACAGATAGATAGATAGATATACACAATTTAATGAGAAAATTGCATTCATGAGCATTTTATCCACACACACACACACACACACATAAACTTTTGCTAGCACAAAAAGTACATAAATATCAACAGCAGATTGGCTTGTAATGCCCATACATTAGCACCAACAAGTGAATAGGTTAACAAACTGTGTATCTATATCATGAAATACTCAAAACAGAATGGACTATTCTTGTAGATAGCACCCTGGATGAATCTCTAAAGAATTATGATTAATGGACTGGAGAGACTGCTTAGTGATAAGATGCTTGCCTGCAAAGCCAAAGGACCCAGATTCGATTCCCCAAGACCCAAGTATACTAGATGCACAAGGTAGTGGAGTTCATTTGCAATGGCCAAAAGCCCTGGTGTACCAATTCTCTCTCTCTCAAATAAATAAATAAATAAATATGACAAGTAGGATACCCAAACTTTAATACCACATGATGTTATATTAAATTCTGAATATCACAGAACTATAGAAATAAGAAACAAAATGTCTGACATTATCAGTTTCAACAAGGAAGGGTTTATTGCAGCTGAGAGTTCCATGTTACAGTTCATCATGGCAGAGAAGGCATGGCAGCAGAAACTTGAAGCAGCTGGTCACATATGTCCTCAACATGGTGAGGAAGCAGAAAGTGATGAATGCTCTTCAATCATCTCTTTTTAATACGGTCCAGGACCCCAGCCCATAGGGATGGTGATGTCCCAGCTTAAGGTGGGCTTTAACGGAATCAAGATAATCCTTGACAGACCTGCAGAGAGGTTACCCTAATCTACATAATCCCTCACAAGTAATTCTAGGTCCTGTCAAGTTAACAACATAAACCATCACGTGGCATATAACATAAAAAGCTAACAAAGTTAGTTTTATGGTGATGAGAATGTTTGCTATCCTGACTTGATGGATGTTAATGTACTGGTAGTAGCATATTGGACTATAGTTTATCAAGATGGAGGAAACTGGACTGTGTACACATAGTATACCTGTTTATTATTTTTCACAACTGTATGCAAACTCATAACCATCTCACAATAAAGACTTCAACTAAAAATAAACTTCTGCTACATTCAAGGATGTGTTCCTAGAATACCAACACTCAAAAGGGTGACGCAGGAGAACCGAAAGTTCAGTGCTAGTCTGGACTACGTAAGCGAGACTTTGTTTCAAGTAACAGGATTAGCAGGTTTAGTGATTTTTCAAATTGCATTATCAAACTGGGTGAAAGATCATGAAAATGCAAGAATGTTGCATTAGTGTGTATAGTATGTATGCATGTACCCATGCAAACATGGTGTGCAAATGTGTACATGTGCATACTCAGAAGCCTTCCTCTATCACTCTTCCATGTTATTTTTCTGACACCATCCCTCACTGAACCTGGAGCTCCCTGGCTCTTTGGTTAGACTGGCTGGCCAGTGAGTCCCAATAATCCTGTCTCTGCCTCTCAGTATTGGGGTAGGCCCAAGCACAGCCCTTTTTTTTTTTGTTTTGTTTTCTAAAATTGACAGTGGAAGGGTGAATGTGTGCCACAGCACATGAATTCTGATGACAACTTTGGGGTTCATCATTGCCTATCACCTTTTTTTAAGGCACTGTGTCTGCGGTTTACTGCTCCTTTTGTGAACTTCAGGCACTTTATATCTGCATTTGTCTTTAACCTTTCAGCTGAAAAGTTATGACAGGTTGAACATGCCTAATCTGAAAATCTGAAACCCCAAATCCTTTTTGGAACTGTTTGATTTTGCCTTTTCAGATTAGGGATGTTCAGCTGGTAGTGTCTATTTAAATATTGCAAAAAAAATTTTTTTTAACTCTCATGTCTTTAATCCCAGTACTTCGCAGAGAGTTCAAGGCTACCCTGAGAGTATATAGTGAGTTCCAGGTCAGCCTGAGCTAGAGTGAGACTCTACCTTAAAAAATAATAATAATAAATAAAGTTCTCTGAAATCTAAATCTGTCTAGTTCCAAGCATTTCAGATAAGTCACTTAACCCATACTAGCCCACAAAAGGTAAGGATATGAAGTTAGCTCAGTTTCACATGCCTGGCCACCCTAGTCCTAATATTTGATGGCTAATAGTTTCAGAAAGAGCATTATGTAAATTCACTTCACTGTCGTTATAATCCAGACAATTAATGTTAAAATGAATATGAAATCAATTTGTTTAAATTTATCTAATGAATCTTGTTGCCAAGGAATTTGATAACACTGCTAGAAAGTAATTTTTTCAAAAAGGATAACTAATGTTTTTTAACTGAAAACTACATGACAAATGACCTTCAAGGGTCTCAAGCCAGTTTGTAAAGGCAGCTTAAAGAAGATGAGTATTACACAGAGGGAAGATTCTTTTTAAAAAGAAAAATTGTTTTCATTTCATTTATTTATTTGAGAGAGAGAGGGAGGAAGAGGGAGGGAGGAAGGGAGGGAGAGAGAATGAATATGAGTGTATTGGGGCCTCTAGCTACTGCAAATAAACTCCAGACACATCCAACACCTTATGCATCTGGCTTACGTGGATACTGGGGAATTGAACCTGGGTCCTTAGGTTTCACAGGAGTGCATTAACTGCTAAGCCATCTCTCCAGCCCAAGAGAAGATTCTTAAAGGATGGTAGGTAAATGGTGCTCCAAAACCAGAATTCAAAACTCACCATTCATTCTTCACCTAGTCAGATTCAGGGGGTTAAGTCATATAGGAAGGCCTATCCTTTCTGTTGACTAACTCACAGCAGAGAAGAGCCATTTTGTCATGAAATGATATACTGTCATTATATAGTAGGATAGTGCATTTATGGGTTTAATTGCACCTATGAAAAATTATATTCAAAATTCTGAAGATGATTTTGGAAAATTGCCCCTCACCAACATACGATACAATTCCAGACTGATGCTTATTTTTTATCTGCCACCAGCTGAATTGGACATTTAATAGTGGTTTCTCATAAGTCTCAAATTAATAGTAGTCCTTGTGCAAGTGAAGTTGGGTTTTCTGATTCCTTATTCGGTGTTTTCTTAAAATGGGCTTTTGTTGCTGCTTCAGTCATTGACAAATTGGCAAGGAGGAAAATTTCCTATTATCAGTTCATGACTCAGAAGTTCAAGGTAAGATTCAATGAGACTATTCTAGCAGATGTCACAAGAGATTTTCAAATTCTTTTTATTCATTACAATAAAAGGGGATATTCATAACACTTAGTGTATACTCATATACACTGCACACAGAATAAAAGCACAAAACACAACAAATTGCTATAAAAATGAAAATAAGAACTTACTAAAATGGCAAATCGAGTTACAGTTTGTCACAAATAATGTATTTTCATTATGGGTAATAATTTTACATAGGCTATCTAGTAAACCGTTTCAAGAGATACAACTAAAATAATCAAATCCACAACTAAAGCCGTATCACACTGGTCACGAGTGTCTTTCAGACGCAGGCTTTTGCAAAGAAGACCAATGATGTGACTCACACATCTGTCTCTAGATTTGGGTAATTTCTTAAATAACAAACATCCAAGTAGAAGAAAAAGCTAAACTCTCGTTACTTTACCGTTCATCTTTACCACTATGAAACAATTTTACATGTCTATACACAAAGATTTCTACAATAATCTTCAGTTCATGTGTCTTGTCTTTCCCAGGTACACTATAACATTTGCTACACATTCCTTAAAGACAGAGATTCCATGAAGTAGCATGGCCTGTAGCACTGCCTCATGGCCCATAAGGCCCAGCAGAGACATAGAGCAGGTGACTAGTCAATGTTGACTGAAATGAACTCAACCACTTTCTACATAAGCAATCTTTCTAAATAAGATGTGTTCAAATTGGAGTATCAATATCTCACACACTGTAATACACACTCACTGTCAATAATCCATTCCTGTGGTACCCAGGAGTGTGACATTACTTCTAATTCATTCACTCTGGTTTCCACTAATTCCATGGGTACAGGTGTGAGCAAACATGATTATCTTCATTGCATCCATTTTACATGAGTGTCTGTTTCCTGTACAGTTATGAGCACAGAAGAGTCTGTTCAAGTGTCCTCCCTTGGTCATGACATTGGAAATTCACTTAATAGTGCATATATTACTAGTCTAAGTTATTTTTCCCTTTGAAAATATATAGTCATGGCATTAACAAAGGGTAATAGCCAACCTCAATACTTTTAAGCTACAATTTTATAGATGTATGTCACAGTTCTATAGCCTCCCTTGTGAAGCAGAGCAGGATTGAAGAGAAGGTCCCTTAACTGAGTTTATAATGTATTTATTTTTCTTCTTATGGAAGAATACCAATCCAAGTAAAGTACATCCTGTTGAAACCATCCCAATTTCTCAATACTTGTAGACTATTTATATGTAAAGATTATGAGTTGAGTTTAAAAAACTGTATTGTATAATGATATGCAATAATGAATTCTTATGAAGTATTCATATAAAATGCATTTTCAAAGGAACAACTCTTATCTTGTGGCTATTTTATTTCCTTGAGAACTAATCAAATTATTTGAGCAAATAATAAGTGAAGATTTCTCACTTATCATCAATAGCCACTACCCTAAGTTCCTCTCAGTTCCTATCCTACACTTAGAAAACTCAGTCTTAATCATAAGTGAAGTTCCAATGTGCACAGGGACTGATGGTTAGCAAATGAATCCCTCGGGGCAGGGCTGTGACAATCTGTGAGACATGTAACCTCCAAAAGAGCTTGCTGCTCAGCTCCTTGTTGAGCCCCCAGAATCCCCTCTCCTTATATTTCATCACCACCCAAAACTGATGGAGCCCATGAGTCAGCTAGGGTATGTATATGTTGACTTGAACATGTGCATCTTCAGAGCTGAGAATTTCAGGATACATCTTCAATTTTCTGTTCTTATCCCTGAGGGTAAATTGTAATAATTCTTAAGACAGCACATTCTTGCAGAGGAATATATGTAACAGAAAGAAAATGCGTGATGGTCTAAGCACAGTGAAAAATAAATTCTGCAGGGACTCCATAGATCACCTAGTCCAACTCCTTCCTTTTATAAATAAGAAAACTAATGCCCAGGGGACATAAGTGACTCACTCATGGGACACACACTAGCCTCATGGTAGAGCCAGGTCTAGAAGTAATCTCTTAATAACTTCGAAAAGCACCGTCTATTGGTTAACATGAAGAATCTAACAAACCTTCCTCTTTTCCAGTTTTTCTTGCTTTGGCAATCTGGAACCAGTTACAAATATACTTTTGTCTGTTCATTTGCTTTGATTTTTTGTTTATTTGTTTGAGACAAAACCTCACTGTTGCCCAGGATGGCCTAGAACTCACTATGTAGACCCAAGGTTGGCCTCAAACTCCAAGAAAACTTCCTGATTCAGTCTCCTGAGTGCTGTGATACTAGCATGAGCCACCAGGTTCAGCTTGTTTGTGTTTTTAAATATGATTAATTTCATATAAAAAGGCAGCTTGAAGAGTCAATTTGCATGTTGGATTTGAATAAATGGCAAATGGTAAACGATTAGCACTTTATGTCACTTTCTTAGTGTACAAAATAGCCCAGATCTTGTAAAAATGACCACTGAGCACTACAAGTTGTGCAAGTGAGGGCACCATAGGCAGTCAGTCTTCAGAGATGCACTGAGTCCTCAGGGAAATGCTGGGACTCCAAATTCAATAAATGTACTCATATTTTTTTTTTTCGATTTTCCAAGGTAGGGTCTCACTCTAGCTCAACTGACCTGGAATTCACTATGGAGTCTCAGGGTGGCCTCGAACTCACGGTGATCCTCCTACCTCTGCCTCCCAAGTGCTGGGATTAAAGGCGTGCGCCACCACGGCTGGCTGTACTCATATTTAAAAGGTATATGTTTGGTGTGGTGGGTTGAAGTGGGGGGAGGGGAGGGGAGCCAGCATATGCATATGTATGTGTGTGTGTGCGTGCGTGTGCGTGTGTGCAGATGAGCTAGTAGCACACAGAGGCCAAGAAACATAGGTGGTCCTTCCTCTATCACCCATCCAAGTGTTTCCTTGAGATGCAATCTGCAGTTTTTGTGAACCCCAGCAATTCTCAGGTCTCTGTGCCTCACAGGATGGATTACAAATATTCATGGTCATGCTATGCACAGCAGTACTGGGGAGTCGAATTCAGGCAGTCTCAGGCCCTCAATACCTATTATGGCAAGTACTCTTAGAACCATCTCCCCAGCAAGTAGTTATTTTTTCAATAGTTTATTTTTTCCTGAAATACTCTGTTTATATCTGTAATCATTTTGATGAAACCCACAGAAGGCATGTCAGAAATTCTCCTGACATATAGTAGATGATGCAGAAAACCTTGCAAAGCACCATGAGGAAGGATTAAAAAGAAAGACCTAAATGTATTAAGTGATGGCCTTGAGCCAGGCTCTATCTACTATTAGGCACATTTACATGTCTGGATGTATCTAATCCTCATGATCACCATGCAAGCTGAGTGCTTAAATCACTCCATTTTATGGATGAGCACAAGACCCAGAGAGACTAACTGTAGTGTCAGGCCTGAATCCCCTCTGCTGTTAACTATGACTGCCTTCATGGTACTCTCAGGAACCTCATTCACTGCCACGGTGACATTTCAAGGACTCTTCCCGGCCTAAACTACTGTACTTCATCTTGAATTGAGATGTGGGAGAAGAGTAAGATCTGGGATATATTACATTGAATGAAAAAATGAAGATACAATTTTTTTCTATGATACTACTAAAAGACAAAGACTGAACTATTTACTATGAATACAGAGAAGGTTCAAAAGTCTCAAAACAGAGCTGGAGAGATGGCTTAGTGGTTCAGGTGCTTAGGACCCAGGTTCGATTCCCCAGTACCTATGTAAGCCAGATGCACAGGGTGGCACATGCATCTGGAGTTCGTTTGCAGTGGCTAGAGGATCTGGTATGCCCATTCTTTCTCTGTCTGCCCCGTCTCTCAAATAAATAAATAAAATATATATTTTAAATATTTTTATTTATTTATTTGACAGAGAAAGAGGGAGGGGAAGAGAGAGAGAGAGAGAGAGAGAGAGAGAATGGGCATGCCAGGGCCTCCAGCCACTGCAAATGAACTCCAGACGTGTGCACCCCCTTGTGCATCTGGCTAATGTGGGTAGGGAATCAAACATGGGTCCTTTGGCTTTGCAGGCAAACACCTTAACCACTAAGCAATCCCTCCAGCCCTAAAATACATTTTTTAAGCTTCAAAATAGCCAGTCAGGGTGGCTGAGCCTATAACCCCAGCACTTGGGAGACTGAGACTGAAGGACTGTAGAGTTTGAGGTGGGCCTAGACCACAAAGTGAGTTTCAGGTCTGCCTAGTGTAAGAGCTTACCTCAAAGGCCAACCATAACTTCCCTGTTGCTATGATTTGGGGTCTGGAGAGGAACAAGATTATCTATATATGCATACTTAGAAAACTTTAAAACTGGTACAATTCAAACCCTGCATTTTTAAAAAGTGGATGCTACTTCCCAAATGTGAAAAGGTTTATTAATCATTTTCCCCCAGTCGCCCATGTAGCACCTTCTGGCACTAGACGCTCTGACTGTCTGGGGACTGACTCTCTTCCAACTTCCAGCCATGCCATTCTAATTTGCATGTCAATCACATAAGGTGTCTTCAGCAGTAGGGTCTTACCACTAGCCTTTGGTGGGTCATCAAGTACTCTGACAGAAATTTGTCTGTCTTTTAGGAAACCTTGTAGGTCTCTCTGATCAAAAGCTCATTGTGGATGATAGCCCCATGCTGGTTCTGGGAGTTACATGTCAGTGCCCACTAAGAAAATGAGGAAAAAGATAACTAATATACAACAGTTAGAGATAAAAGAGAGAGAGGGAGGGAGAGGGGAAGTGAGGGAGGGAAGATGTAGAAGATTAAGGTTAGTCTTGATCACAAGTCAGAACCATATCCAAACATAAACCCACTCTCCAATATCAAGCTGCCGTCAATTGTGGGCTACAAGAGGGCCTACATCTATTAAATTCTCTATTAAAAAAAAAAAAAAGGGTTATCTCATTTGTCCTGATGCTAACTGACTCTCCGTTGGAGAATCTGCTTCTCTTTTTCAGATAGATGTAGATTCTAAGGAGAGAGCCACCCCATCATACCTCAAAAGGGCCCCGGCTGAAACTAAGAAAAATTGGAGAAACAAGCAAGGGGGCTGTTTTCCTGATGAACTGGATACCAGCACAAGGGGGAAGGAGATCAGCACAGAGAAAAATCAACTCCTACCAAATCAGAGAGCCAGAGCCTCAGAGCCCCCCAACACCTCATCACTGAAGCAGACCCAACATGGCTCAGGGAAATTTTGCGGAAGAGGGGGCGGAAAGAATGTCAGAGCCACATGTTGGGTCATGATATGCAGAGACATTTAGCTTACCCATAACTGTGGGCTAACTCCACAATGCATGACCCATATACCTCAACAAGGAGGGGCTAAGGGGAGGGGTAGGTCATGGATGAGCCTAATAATGGTACCAAACAGACTGTAAAAAAATAAATAAATAAAAAATAAAAATGAAAAAAAAATTAAAAATAAAAGGTTTATTAAGGTGACAGGGCTTGATACCAGATCTCCCAAGTTGGAGCTCTTAATTTTTACCTCTCTCATGTTTGGAATGGAAAGAAGAGCATATAGCTAGCCAAAATTCCAGAGACCACTCATCCCGGGTCTCAAAACTGTTTTTAAGTGGATGGTAAGTTTCTATGGAAAAAGTACATTCCAAGTTCCAACCCAAAAGCCTGGACAGTATGGAGAGTTCAACTATACATCTAACTTTCATACAGTATTATCTTTATGAAAAACTCATACCACCTCTAAATTCTATGTGGAACACTAGGCAAAAGTATCTATACTTTATGTAAGTAGCCATAAGTCCCTAGATAATAGGTTTTCTGCCCCTCCAATCAGACAGATATGTTTGTGGTATTAGGGGATTCAGATTATTGAAGAACAGGATGGAACCAGGTGTGGTAGTGCACGCCTTCAATCCTCACACTGAGGAGGCAGAGGTAGAGAACCACTGTGAGTTCGAGGCCACCCTAAGATTACATAGTGAATTCCAGGTCAACCTGAGCTAGAGTGAAGCCCTACCCTGGAAAAAGGAGGGGGGGGGGGAATGGAGAGGTGGTTTAGCGGTTAAGGCACTTGCCTGCGAAGCCTAAGGACCCAGGTCCAACTCCCCAGAGCCCATGTAAGTCAGATGCACATGCATCTGGAGTTCGTTCGCAGTGGCATATCCATTCTCTCTTCTTCTCTCTCTCCCTTGCTCTGCCTGCCTCTCAAATAAAGAAGTAAAAATTCTTTTTTTTTTTTTTTTTTATAAAAAACAGGATTAACATCTTAGGATATTATCACTACATTCCCGTTCAACAAAGAGGCTAACTGTAGGAATCAAATACAGTGGTTGTCACAGAAAGAGCGTTACTGGTTCCCCTGCCCCTCTCTTTGCATACATCATTATAAGTGGACTTCATAGGGGTTGTATGTACAACATCTGGCACCCACCCAATCACAGGTGCTTCACATGGCACAGCTAAAAGTTCAGACATTTCCATGTTTCACTGCATTAAAAATTTATAATCTAATCTCTACTAACAGTTTATCATCAGTTATGAATCATTATATGAGTCATAATAAACTATAATGTTATCAAGACTATGAATAATAAAATTATCAGCAATGTGGCCACCATGTATTAAAGAATAAAAAAGAAATATAAGGGCTGGAGGGATGGCTTAGTGGTTAAGGCGCTTGCCTTCAAAGCCAAAGGACGCAGGTTCGATTCCCCAGGACCCACGTTAGCCAGAGGCACAAGGGAGTGCATGCATCTGGAGTTTCGTTTGCAGTGGCTGGAGGTCCTGCTGCACCCATTCTCTCTCTCTCTTTCCCCCTTTCTCTGTCAAATAAATAAATAAATAAAAACAAAATATTAAAAATTAAAAAAGAAATGTAAGGTATGAAATGAAAGACACTCATACACACACAATCTAGCCAATGAATGTCTAAAGCAGCCCTAAGTTTAAATGAAGAGTACTATCATGTAACACTCCCAATTTAGTAATGGTAACATAGCCCCAAAAGATGAAGATAATTCCACTAGATTATTAAGGTGGCAATGTGAGAGCCACCTCAACGCTGCGAGACAGTCAAGCACAGAAGTTGCACTTGGCAGCTACAGGCCTGATCCTTTCTCTGAAAGAACCTGTTGCATCTTCCTCCTGGCCATGAAGATGACCTGCTGCTGACTAGCACATCATTGCCAGACACTACATGAAGCTGACATCCATTTGTTTTACAGTTTTACCTCCTATCTCTCTTTTTTGCAGCTATCTACAGTTAAGTCTGGCCATGAAATAGTTACTTTTACAAACACACCTGCTGTTCTTGTGTTTTGCTTTAGTCCCCTTCCCCTAGAGGACAGGAAGGGCACTGCAGAACCATGTCTCATACTCAAGAAAGAATTAGCCTGGGAAGCTGAAAGGTGTGAAGGCAGCTTCCCAACACAACACACAATGCCATGGGCATCTATGTGCTAATAGCCAGAAAATAACCTTTACTGTATCTTTTAATTAAAAAACGAAGGCTTGTTTTCTACCTTAGATTTAACCAAGGTAAGGAGTTACCTTTAAAAGTATATTTAAAAAATCATAATTAAAGACCATTCTCAACATATCTTCATATTTCCAAGGGGTCAGTAAAGGGACTCATTTGCCAGATAGCTGACATCATGCAGGGCATGAAAATCTAAATCGATGTTAGTTAACAGCATGAAAAATATTCCACTTAAAAGTTGGCCAACTAGATTTTTTTTAATTAATGTGATTTAATAATTTTAATTTTCCTTAACAATTTATATAGATAATAAAATTGCAATTATGATTTAATTCAGACAATCTAAATACTCAAACTCCTACAACTACTAATTTCAGTTTAATAAAAACTTTTTTATTAAACTGAAATTAGTAGTAGTTACTTTAAATGTATATAATGCCAGGTCTATTCACAGAATTAGCTTGGCTTATTCAGCTTTTGAGTGCAACAATAATGTATATGACTTTCTTTCTGGTTCCCAGCTGCCTCTATTTTCTTCCTTCCTTCCGTTTGCTATCATTCCCTGATCATTTAGCCCCCTCCAAAATCAGTATAGGTAAGACTAGGATACTGGATTCCTCCCAGTTCAGTCTTCAGTATGAAACTAAATGCAACACTGTTCCCTTATGTAACAGTAGAGGACAAACAAGAAATATACTTTGGTCACAACAGTTCCTGTTATTTTCAATTGTGAAAGATTATAGGCTACTTCTTTTTAAACATCACCAACAAATAAAAACGTATTTCTCACTGAAAGCCTGCTTTCACCTAAAGCAGGTGAAACTATTTGCACAACCAATCATGCTCATATACACTCTCTGTATATAAACAAGCTTTTCCATTTCTAATATATCAGAGAAACTAAATTCCCTTTTCACATTTTTGGGGGTGGAGTCACTGGGGATGGACTTGGGGCCTCCCATATGCTAGACAAGTGTTCTACCAGCGATATGCAGATACCTCCCTTTTGCTTTTTTCTTTCTAATCTTGACATCAGACCAAATAAGCAAGAGTTAAACTCAGCTGTAATATATTGTTACATAATAAAAGTTTCTTGTTGGCATTTACAAACATCTCCCAATTTCCTCCAGTGTTACTGGTCACAAATGAAACCTCTAAATTAGAAGGTTCGCTGATTACGGGCACACTTGAAAAACAATAAAGCAACCAAAATACACGAAGACACGACCTTTCATTTCATTTCCCTTGGGACCATAACTAAAAGGCTCTCAGACTTTTCAATGCCCTTGGTGCACACAAAGCAGGTTGGAAGACAGGTGATTGGTTGGATGACTGACATTATTTTACCGAATCCGATACAAATAACAGGTGCAGAGAGGTTTTATAGTGCACTGCCACTTCCAGAGCAAACTGTGAAAATAAAATAAGCACAGTATGCTTTGCAACATTCAGAAGCACTTACTTCAGACATGTTACTTTCATGTTGCGTTTCCCATACTTCCACAGCAGTATACTCCATTCAAAAAGGAAGCTTTCTACTTTTTCTTACAAAAAAAAGACTGTAAGCCCAGTTTTAGAGAAACATTTTGTGTCAAAATTGTTTTCCTGTATTAAGAAAATAAAATTAAATCAAGAATGCATACTATCATTGATTTTACAGATATTTATCAATATTTAAAAGTTGTAGGATTGTGTGGGTTTAGTTTAGTTATAAACTCAAGGAGTAAGAGAAAGAATGGCGATTTCTTTTAATAATTGCATCTTGAAATATACATGATGATGTGGTACCTCCGTTGGTAACTGACACGCCCCAAATTTAACTGTACCAGACAGTTCTATCTGTCCCATCGCTGACCAAACACTGCTTCTCTGTTTCTATTCATTATGTATTTATTACAGGAGGCCTAAACACAGGCTAGTGTGACGAGAGAAAAAGAAATTCAATTCTTATGACAGCAGAGTGATGCATTCAAGATCTCTCTAGCAGTACGGCGAGGTCCATGGGCACTAGTAGGCATTTTCCGACAGAGGTAAAATATTTTGTCTGCAAGCTCATTACTCTCAAGAACATTCAGCGGCTCCTATTTCTGCAGGTTTTCAGAAAATCCTAGCAAAAACCAAGCGCTATCCAAACCTTGCAAACCAAACTTGCCAAGAGATGTGTGCAATGATCGATAACCTTGGCTACCCTGCCACCCACATTCACGATCCTGGAACCAATGCAGCAAAAAAAAAAAAAAAAAAAGAACCGACCCAGGGTAGGCTGGAGCCCAAAGAAACTACCGCGCTTCCCTGCGCTGCGCCGCCCTCTGCCGCAAGGAGCGAAGCGAAGGCAGGAGGAAAGGAGTGAAGCCCGCTCACCAGCTCCGAGGATGCTCGGGTGACCTCTGGCTGGCTGCGCCGCGAGAGCCGGGCCGAAAGCGCTAGAGCAGCCACGGCGGGCCGAACGGACTCTGCCCCTGGTGCATTCCTAACATTCCTGCACAATCTGTCGCCAGCCTAGGAGCTGGCAGCCGGCGTCCTCCGTAGGACACACACACGCACACACCTGACTATCGCTGCGCCCCGTGTGGCCACGGCCACCGCGGCGCCTCCGCTGCCCGCGCGCTCGCGGTTTGTCGCACTCAGTCAGCACGCCGCCAAACCCCGGCCCCGCCGATCCCCGGGGTGGAGGGTTCGCGGCGGACAGGGACACACGATCCGCCAACCGAAGCAGCTTTCCGCTTCAACTACCGGCAGGGCGAGGGGGAAGCGGCGGCGGCGGCGCCGGAGGGCAGCGGGGAGGCTCGGGCTGGGGAAGCGACCACGAGGGGTGGAGCAGGAGGGTTACGAGGCCGCGAGAGGGGCGCGCGGGACCCGCCGGGTGGACAGAACGCGCGGGAGTGATGGCTTCGTGGGGGGACCGCGGGCGTGGGAGGACCGGGATGTCGGCCGTGGGGCCGGAGCTGAGGAGACATGGCCCGGGAGAAACGAGGCAGCCGGGCGCCCCGGGGAGCGGGGCAGCATGCCAGGAGGACCGGAGTGAGCGAGGAAGAGGCGGCATCGGCGGGCTTGGAGACGCGCGCGCGGTTCAAGTTCGGGGCTGGAGGAGCCGCGGGCAGGGGTCGTGCGCGGCGCCCCGGGAAGACAAGTCTCAGGGAGAAGCCCACGGTGGGGGGAAAGTTGTGCGCCCGCCGGGGGGAGGGGCGCGGAGGGCCGGCGGGCCAGCGGGCGAGTGCGGGCAGGAGCACGAGGCGCGGCGGGGCGGGGACGCCGCGCGGCGGGGCCGGGGCTTGGGGCTCGGGGAGGCGCCGGTCCGGCCCTCCGCAAGCAGGTCCCGGCTCGGCGGCGGCCGAGGGCTCGCGTCCCGGACCCTCCCGTCAACCCGCACACTTACTTTCCAGCTTAGGCAGTGGCCGCGATCGCTCCAGGGACCGAGGACATCCGTGCCGAGGAGGGGTTCTCGCCTCTGCGGCACCCGGAAAAAAATTGCAAAAGTGCGGCGTCCGAGCCGCTGCCCGCCCCTCCCTCCCCCACCCGCCCCCTCCCCCGGAGAGGCTCTCCCACCACCCCCGGTGGCGGCGGCGGCCGGCTCGCCCTCTACCCCGTGCCCATGGTGCCGCCTCCGCGGCCGGCGTCGACGCGGACTCAGCCCCGGAGCCCCCTCTACTGCCCAGAGGCCGCCGCCCGCCGCCCGCCGCCCGCCCAGCCGCCAGCCCGCCTGCCCAGCCAGCCCCAGGCTCCCGGGAACGTCAGCACGCCGCCGTCTCCGGACAAGCTCCCCGCCAACCCCATTGGTCGGCAGCAGAAGGTTGGCCCTCCCCATTGGCCCGGCCCTCATATTGAACTGACCAATGGGAACAGCGGTCTCAGGTTGCCATGGAGACCGATGCTGTGAAGAGCGAGAGGGCCTGGAGAAGGTGGGGAATGAAGATGAAGGTGTCTCTGGCCACGGGCGCGGGAGCTGGTGGGGAAAAGAAGTACTAGTGAGTTTCCCCCCACCCGGGGCCCTGGCTCTGATATCTGGGGCTCTCTTATCGTCGACCCCACTGTGGCCCTCGGGTTGGCTTGTCCCTGGCATCCAAGGCACCAACAGCTAGCTGAGCCCCTAGACTTAGCATGTCTGTGAGAGCCCAGGAGTGGGCGGTTCACTACTTCTGCTTCTGGGGAGCAGGCTGTGTGCACTTTGACCTTTGACGTCTGTGCAAGCTTCTGCCTATCCAGGTAAGTTTCCACCCCGTTGCTTAAGTCCCTGCTTCTTCTCGACGTCACGGAGCCACTTCTACTTAGATTTGTTCACTTCCCTAAGAAAGATTTTTACCTCAGAGGATTTGGGGGCCATTACATCTATAATCCTTCTCACAGGAGACTCAGTGAAGACTTTCTGTGCACGGTATTTTGGTACGCAAGCAAGCTGGGACGGTGGGACAGATGCCATAGGATGACCCCTGAACTGTGCTGCCAGCCTCCCAATTCTCCCATTGACAGGGATCTGGGAAACACCCGCTACAGGCATTCCGCGCTGGGCCTAGCAGGTGCATGCTCTCTCTCTTACTGGCTGGAGAAGGGTGCAAGTGAGACAGTCCTTCATGCCTACTGATGATTTCACAACAGAGGAAAAAAATAGATTCCATATGATTGATTTTGTTTTCTGACTACTTTTCAGGTTATCTTTAAAACTAATAAACCAAGGCGTGAAATCACTACTCTCAAAACTCCTTGACCTTTTGTAATGAGTGCTCTAATTTCATGTAAAGTTGTTTTTGTCCTAGTTTAGTAAGGCTAATTATTTTTGACTGATGATTTTCATCTTTAGAGAGCACCTAGTAAAGCGAGGTTTGGTAGACATGATATTACTTCCACATTACATTTTTTATTTTATTTTTGTTTTTATTTGGGGGTGGGGGGTAGGGTGTCACTGTAGGCCAGGCTGACCTGGAACTCTGTAGTCCCAGGCTTGCCTCAAACTCAAAGCAATCCGCCTACCTCTAACTCCTAAGTGCTGGCATTAAAGGTGAGAGCCATCATGCCTTGCCACAAGACTTTTTTTTTTAATTATTTATTTATTAAAGACAGAAGGAGAGAAAGAGAATAGGCACACCAGGGCCTCTAGCCACTGCAAATGAACTCCAGACATATGTGCCACCATGTGCAACTGGCTTATGTGGGACCTGGAGAATTGAACCTGGGTCCTTAGGCTTCACAGGCAAGTGCCTTAACCACTAAGCCATCTCTCCAGTCCCACATGACATTTTAAAAATCATAGCACTCTGCCATATAGCCATGGATATTCTTATGTTCCTTCTTGAGGTGATTTTGCTACTTTTGTACTAACCACTTTAGTTTAAAAGAAAAGGAAATCATGCTACTGATTTCTGAATTGATATTACTATTCCTCAAACTAGAGGAACCATATGATTTTTTCTTCTTAAAAATATTTTATTTTTATTTATTTATGGGGGTGGGGAGAGAAGGAGAGAGAATGGGTGCACCAGGGCCTCTAGCCACTGCAAACAAGCTCCAGATGCATGAGCTACCTTGTGCATCTGGCTTTCATGGGTTCTGAGGAATCAAATCTGGGTCCTTAGGCTTCCCAGGCAAGTGCCTAAACCGGTAAGCCATCTCTCCAGCCCAATTTTTTGTCTTGTTATAGTGTGTGAAAACCCTGATATAATTTTTTAATTACAAATATTTTGATTTTGTTGAGAGAAACAAATTAATGTGTATACAATATTCAGTGTGTGTAATCTATATATATTTTTTTCTCCTCTTTGAAATCAGATGATACATGCTTTTATCTTGCTACAGCTGAGAATTACAAAAATATAACCCAAGAAACATTAATATGGCACATTGCTTAGGAAAACATTTCTCTACAACTTGGAATAAAAGCTGTAGAGTTAGCACAGTCGACAAAGTTGCCAAAATCGAGAAACAAGACCTGAGATCAATCCCTAGTACCCAAGTAAAGCCAAGCATGGTAGCTCACACCCATAATCCCAGCCTGGGGAGGCTGAAACAGGAGGGGCGCTGGAGCTCACTGACCAGACAGTCTAGCCTATTTGGTGAGTTCTGGACCACCAATGACAGATCGTGTTGCAAAGCTTGTCCTCTGGCCTCCACATACACATAGCTGCATGTGTGTGTGTGTGTGCGCACGCGCGCACACACACACACACACACACACACTGAATTTAGTTGACAGTTCTGTGCAGGGTGAAAAATGGTGGAATGAAGCAGGTGAACATATGACTGTGTCCCCTAAATGTTTTCAGAGTTAGGAAGAACCGAGCAAGAGCAGGAAAATGGTTATCTCATGCCTTGCCATTAGGGAAATTAACTGCTTTGAGGTTTATTTGTTGTTTTGCTTAATGTGTGTTTGTAGAGCAGAAAAAAAAAGTAAAATGGAAATTTTCTTTAAAAAGACATTTTATTTATTTATGTTTTTCAAGGTAGGGTTTCACTCTAGCTCAGGTTGACCTGGAATTCACTATGGAGTCTCGGAGTGGCCTCGAACTCATGGCAGTCCTCCTACCTCTGCCTTCCGAGTGCTGGGACTAAAGGCGTGCGCCACCATGCCCGGCTAAAAAGACATTTTAAATGAACAGTCTAGATACCAAATGTAGTGGTTTGATTCAGGTGTCCCCCATAAACTTCGGTGTTCTGAATGCTAGGTTCCCAGCTGATGGCAGTTGGAAACTAAAGCCTCCTGGAGGCAATGTATTGTTAGGGGCAGGCTTATGGGTGTTACAGCCAGTTTCCCCTTGCCAGTGTTTGGCACACTCTCCTGTTGCTGTTGTCCATCTGATGTTGGAGGAGGTGATGTCCACCCTCTGCTCATGCCATCGTTTTCCCTGCCATCGTGGAGCTTCCCCTTTAGCCTGTAAGCCAAAATAAATATCTTTTTCCCACAAGCTGCTCTTAGTTGGATGATTTCTACCAGCAATGTGAACCTGACTGCAACACCAATAATCTTGCTTTGAAAAATTTCAACAAAGTTGTATGGAAAATTTGTCTAATCAAAGGGAAAAATACTGGGCATTAAATTTTTTTCCTGGCTTATTGTAACATACAAAGAAGAAAATAAGTTCATAGTATTTACTGTAATAAGGAGTTCTTTTTGTATATTTCTCAAAACATGTTTGGCAAGTATTTTGTTATTGTGTCTTCTCATGTTTGTATTGTTATTTGTAATTTTCATTGCCAGCATTTAAAATATTAAATAATCCAACATAAATAATGAATGTCCTCTGAAATCAGTCTTCTGTCACTAACTTTTCAACATTAATGTTATATTTAATGGAAAGATTTCTTTTGAACTTGCTTATGCACTGTTAAGCATCACTGGTTAAGACTAAGAAATCAGCTTATTCCACTAAAACTTCATGTTATCCAGGACCTACTGATATGGGGTTTGTGGGGAGTCCAGGAATGTCTTTGAACCCCAATCCCTTAGTCTGCTTTTAACCAAACAATTGGATAAAATAAGATTAAGAAGGATAATTATTAAATTATTATATTTATTTAGGGAAATACAGAATGAAGAGAAGGAAAATAGATAAACCCACATGGTCTGAGAGCTCACATGTTGGGCCTGGAGGAAATGTAAAAAGAGAGTTAGAGGGGATGGAGAAGAAAGAAGGAAGAGCTCCTGTCATGTGAAGGGCAGGAGGGGTTAAAGAGCCCATGCCCCTCTCCCCTAGTCTCCTCAAGGGAAGCTTACCAGAAGTTCAGGAGCAGTGGAGAGAGCTTGCCCTCCCTTGGTAAACGTATTTTTAACCTTATGGTGGAGGGTCCTACCTTCCAGCCAGAGAGACAGATGATTGGTCTGGGCTACAGGCTGGCTCAGGAAGAGGCTAACCATAATGTCAAGTTCTGGGGCATGAACTTGACCAACCACATGTCAGGATTAGATTTAAATTCTCGGAAAGGGGACCTCACTCCCAGTAGAGACTCAGATTGTTTGTGGAAAAACAGATCTAAGGAAGAGGTAAGAAGTCAGATCATACTTTGATCTCTAGCAAAGTAGAGACTGCAAGAATAAGCCCAAAGATATTCCTGCTTTTTATGTTCAGGGCCCCAGTCACCCTAAACTACCTAACAAAGCTACCTCGCTTCCTCTCACTGCCTGGGTCCTAAATTCTCTTCATCATCTGGAGCATGATAATCTAGAATACTTGTCTGCCAAATCTGTTCTATCTCTACTGTCCAGGCACCCCACTGTATAAAGGCTTCCTCTAATTCTTCAGGGTGATCTTACCTCATGCTCCACTGTGGGGATCCAGTATGAAGTCTGAATTTCCGTGCCTCTTCACCTCCATCAGCTCCTACTAAGAAGTGTCCAGATTTTTCTTCCAAGCTTGTATTCCAGTTGTGCTACTAAACATGGCCACTATTTCCTCTGCTAGGATATACCTAGGATATACCCTGTGGAGTATAATTTCTCAGACTACCTGTAACATCTTCTCTTCCCCCAAACTCCAAATATCTGGACTTTTATAAAACCCTATTCTGGGCTAGAAAAGTGGTTTAGTGGTTAAGGTGCCTGGTGGAAAAGCCTAAGGGTTTAATTCCCCAGTACGCATGTAAAGCCAGATGCAAAAAGTGGCTCATGTATTTGGATTTCTTTTGCAGTGACTCGAGGGCCTGGTATGCCCATTCTCTCTCTGAAATAAATAAGAAAATTAATTAATTAAAAATAAACATATTCCATCAACTCCATCTATTGGCCTTTTCTTTCTCCAAGAAGCAGGATGAATTTGAGGCATCTGCTTTGTTACCCCAGATATTTTGGCCTTTAGATGCAACTGAAATAATTTAGAAGATTGTGCTCCTTCTCTTCAAAATCCTGGTTTATCTTGCCAATTAAGTTCTGTCAAACAGGGCTGGGGATATGACCTAATATGCACAAAACCCTGAGTTCCAGTCACAGCACCACATAAACTGAGCATGGCACAAACCTATATTCCCAGCACTCATGAAATGGAAACATGAGGATCCAAAGTTCAAAGTCATTCACAGATACATAGTGAGTTTGAGGCCAGTCTGGATTACATGAGATCCTGTAAAAAAAAAAAAAAAAAAAAAAAGGTTCTGTCATATATTTAAAAAAAAAAAAGGTTCTGTCATATATTTAAAAAAAAAAATGGCAATGCCCCAATTCTACATTTTCAGTGAAGGTTAGAAACCTTTGTCACCCAGCCTAAGGGTCCATAGAAATGCAAATGACCTTCCACAGAGGGAGCTGTAAACTTGCCAGTCCATTTGGGAGTCTAAGTGCTAGATGTGGTCAGTCTGAGAGCTTGGGTGAGTCCATCTCTAGATCACCAAGAAATCCAGGGAACATTCCAATGGGGGTAAGAAAGAAGGTGTCCTGAACCTTTCCAAGATTTAAAAAAAAAAAAAAAATGTACTTTTCAATGTTTTTATATTAGCTCAACTTGATTAGTGATAAAACTCCATTAAAAATACCAGTTAAAGCAAAGATTGGGGGAGGAAGAAAATTGTCTCTCTTATACTTGGCTATCTATGCAGTAGATAGTGGTATAGAAATTGAGGTTCCCAATAGCTCAGTATGATAGGGAGCACTGGGGTTCCTTGAGAGCAATGGAGCCTCCTTCAGTCCTTGGTTGGGCTTTTAACCCAGGAGTTAGCATGGCAGACTGTCACAGAGTCACAAAAACTTCCACTGAGTCACTGGCCTCTGTGCCCTTGTCTTACTGCATTCAAATTGAAATCAACAGACCAGAAAGTACATTTAAATAGATTTTTATTAGATCATAGCTAGAATTTAAGATAAGGAAGGAGGGCCGCGCTCTTGCCCAAAGACGCAAAGGTGGGTTTCATTTCTGGAAATGGAAAAGCCCACCTAGAGACCCAGACTGGCATGTTTTCTAGATTAGGAATTGGAAACTGAGCTAACCAGCCTGTCTACCTAGGAGATGAGGTTTAATCCTTCTAGGAATTTTAATCCTCTAGCAACAGGGAACTCCTTTCTGAGGAGTAGTTGAGCAAGGAAAAACAGATCTAGGGAACTTCATTAGTGACTGCAAGGACAGACTCAAAGACATTCCTCACTTTTACTTTCAGGGTCTGTCACCCCTAAATTGCCTCAATGGTGAAGACAAAAACTAAAAACTCCCCCATCTATACCAGTGCTGATAAGTTTTATTATTAAAGAGGAATATTAAAGCAGACAAAGGGTGAGTGAGGGGGATAGCAGCTGGGCTCGCCTGGGGAGGGTGGTTGGGTTCTCTAACCTCCCCCCCAACCCCGCCGTGGCTTCTGGATGGACTATGTCCTGCCTTCAGCTACATGATCTGAATATGCAGATCCCCCTCCTTCTTGAGCCAGCCAAGTTCCCTGGTCCTGACCCCTCTTGGGAGACTGACCTCTTCCTACATATATTATTGTGGTACTTAACACTTTCTACCCTGGCCTAACTATGTTTGTGTGAATCTTGTCCCCCAGGGGACAGGCTCTTTGGCATGGCCCTGACTGTCCCTCACAGTAGCTTAGATCACTGAAATATCTACCATTAAGAAAAGCCAGTGTTGGCAGAGACATTGCCTCTCCCCCAATAACTGACTGCTGCTTCTACAATGCATGACCCATGGTCCCCATGGGGTTGACCTGCATCCCCAACAAGGAGGGCCTCTTCGGAAAAGGGGCAGGGATGAAGGAAACAATGGTACCAACATGTGTTGTTTACATACTAAGTATATCTAATAACAAAAAAAGAAAGAAAAAGAAAGAAAGAAAGAAAGAAAGAGAAAAGCCAATGTTGGGCTGGAGAGATGGCTTAGTGGTTAAGGCGCTTGCCTGCAAAGCCGAAGGACCGAGGTTCAATTCCCCAGGACCCACGTAAGCCAGATGCACAAGGTGACACATGTGTGTGGAGTTTGTTTGCAGTAGCTGAAGTCCCTGGTGCACACATTCTCTCTCACTCTCTCTCTCTCTCTCTCTATTTGCCTCTTCCTCTCTCTCTCTTTCTCTCAATTTTGTTTTTAAAAGAAAAGCCAGTGTTCATCGACCCTTATTTTGGTTTTTGGAAGAATTGGGCTACCAAAATTGTTTCAGTAATGTTGGGAGGTAATTAGAAAAAGATGAGATTAATCATCCAGTGTGGAGAAATGAAAGCTACGGCAGAACAGAGAGTCTTTGCCTCATAGCCTGGGAAGAGAGAAAGGTCTCAGATCTTATCCCTGGTGGTTATGAGTAAATGGGGGAGGACCTGTGTGAAAACTACTGGCTTCCCATATTGGGCTTGGCAGGTTTATAACTGAGGCTATAAAAATGTGTATTAAGGAGCCCAGGCTTAGTGGTGCATGCCTTTAATCCCAGCACTCCGGAGGCAGAGGTAGGAGGATTGTCATGAGTTCGAGGCCACCTTGAGACCACATAGTGAACATAGTGAATTCTAGGTCAGCCTGGGCCAGAATGAGACCCTACCTCCACCCACCCACCCCCTGCAAAAAAAAAAAAAAAAAAAAAAAAAAAAAAAAAAAAGGATGTTAAGGAAAGGAATTGAAACTCAGCTTTGTCAAGCAGTTTAAATAAGCCCCACTTAGTTGCTCCTTCAGGTTGCTGTCCTTGGAACAAGTAGTGAAAGAGGACAGGAGAGAGCTGGCTTTTTTTAGGCAGCTACATTTAGGGATGAGGCTCAAAGAGAACCATGAGATGTCACAACCACAAGCCACCACAAAAATGGAACTCATGCCTGATGGAGACCTATCTACCGTGCCCCCTGCTGCCCAGTCTAGCATGCTACCTAGACAGGTGGCCTGGAAGGGCTGGCCCAGGAATCCACTCTCAATCTACCAACCAACTGGGTCTTCCCCTTGGGGGTACTGAGCCCAGCTCAGCTCTGTTTCTCTGCTACCTCCCTCTGCCAGGGCCACAAGGATGCAAGTGAGTCTGGCTTCCTCCTCACCCATCCTGGCTGGGTTGGGAGGCATGGACAACATAAAACTGTTTCTTGGTTTGGGTGGCTTTTCTGCTTGTCTCTGTTTCAATAGTTTGGGGTAACTTCTCCCTTTGATTACGTGCATGATTTTCCCCTTGTTTCTGAATCTACCATATACAGGTTCTTCCCAAGTTTCCCTACACATGCTCCTAGGTTTTACTTTCCATGTGTCAGCAGCTTTAATCTGTCTTTGAAAGCCTCAGTTTCTCTTAAGTCCACATGCTTGCAGCTGTACTCCAGTTCCCTCCCAAAACCTCAATTTTTCTTAAACAAACCTTATAAACTATGCAGTGTTTCCACATGAAAGCGTGTTTCCTATACCCACAATTTGTGATTTCTCCCTTAAATAAACCCCACAATTTGTGATTTTCCACTCAATAAACTTAATATTCATAATTTATCCTTCTTGAACCCGTCTTTATCAACTCATTGTTATAAGTAGGACAGAACTCAAAACTTGGGGTTCATACATTAGGGGACACCCCTCCTGAACCCCCAAATCCTGCATCAGTAGGATCACTAGAATTTAGTAATTTCATAAGATCAGCACGTGGGAGGTTGAGGTAGCAGGGTAGCTGTTCGGGCTACAAAGTGAGTACCAATTCAACCTGGGCTAGAGTGACACCTTGCCTGAAAAACAAACAGAAAAATCATAACAGCTTTATAAATGGATCTATATTAGGACTGTGCTAATTTCTGACAAAACTCACATGGCTAGCCAGCTTTGAGTGCAGCCCAGCCCAAAGCAACAAAGCAAAGGAGAAGAGGGGGCAGCTATCAGACAGGTGCAGGGATCCACATCAGTTATACTTCTCCATTTGGAAAGCAGCATGTGATAGTTTGGATCTGGAATATTCCTCAAAGGGCATAGTGTTAGAGGCTTGGACCCCCAGAGTGGCATTAGTGGAAGGTGGTAGAAATATTAAGGGATGGTGCCTGCTTTGAGCCTCTGAGGGGAACTGCGGAATTATTCTTCCTGTTCTCCATGAGGCAAGTAGCTTACTCCACCATGTGCTCCACTCTCTTCTTAGACACCATCATCTCCTATACACACCAGCTCTCCTGACATTTTCATCATAGGGCTGGTCACAGCTCTGCTCACTACTACTACTACTACTACCACTTCTCCTTCTCCTTTTTCTTCTTCTTCTTCTCTGTTCTCTTCTTTTTCTTCTTCTTCTTTTTTGTTTGGTTTGGTTTTTCAAGGTAGGGTCTCCCTCTGGCCCAGGCTGACCTGGATTCACTATGTAGTCTCAAGGTGGCCTTGAGCCCACAGTGATCCTCCTACCGCTGCCTCTCGAGTGCTGGCATTAAAGGTGCGCACCACCACACCTGGCTAGCTCTGCTCACTTCTTATGTCAGACTGGGAGAATGAGAGGACAGCACTTGCTAGTACATTGCACTGCCATGAACCAGGAGTCAAGAACTGCCCTGCTTTCTGTAATTTTATAAATTTTGAGATAATAGGAAAAATGAGTATTTCAATAGATACAGAAAGAGCTATTGATAAGAACCAATATCCACTAGTGGTAAAAATACAATAGAAGGAAACGTCCTCAATATGATAAAGTGTATATATGAAAAGCCCACAGCTAACAACACATTTATGTTGAAAGACTTAATGTTCCTCTCCAAAGTTGACAATAATGTCTGCAGCCATAGGACCCTATGTGTACCTGATCTTTGCAGCTAAGCAAGGCAGACTTGATTAGTAACTAGTAGGAGAATCAAATAAGGATGCCCACTCTCACCTTTTATTCAACATTGCATTGGAAGTTCTAGCCAGTGTAATAAGGAAAGAATAAAATTAATGGAATATAAATTTCAAAGGAAAAATTAAAGCTACCATTATTCACAGATGACATAATTCTATACACAGAATATCCTAAAGAATACATATATGCAAACCCACACATGAACAAATATATGGATCCAGTAAGGCCACAATATTGATGATCATCATACATAATTCAATTGTATTTCATTTCAGGAATCTGACAGTTAACGTGAGAAAATACTACTCAAAATAACAAAAATATGATATTTAGGAATAAATTTTTAAATAAAGCACCTTTGATCTATAGAGTCAATATGATCCCTGTCAAACTAATCTTAAAAAGGAAGGAGCAAGAATACTGAAAGCAATTTTGATGACAGAACAAAGAGTAATTACAATATCTAATTTTAAAACTTTGTGTAAAGCTACAATAATAGTTGTAACATTGACCTGATATCCTTTGAGATCAATGAGAAAGAAGCTCCACAAATTAACCTTTATATATGTGGTCAATTCTTATTTAATGGAGTTGCCAAGACAGATCAATGGGGAAAGAAATGTTGCTGGGGTAGTCATACTGAAATCTACATGCAGCATAATAAACTTACACTCTTGGGCTAGAAAGATGGCTCAGTAGTTAAGACTTCCATGAGAAGGGCTAGAAGACAAAAGATGAAAATGTCAAGTGATGAAAGAAAAATAAAACTAAAAGATTTGGGAAGATGGCTCAGCAGGTAAGAGTTCTTTCCTCAAGCATAAGGATCTGAGACCTCCAGCACAGAAACAGCTGGGCATGGCCACACATGCTTATAACCCCAGTCCTGTGGGAAATGGAGACCAGAGCAGAAATTAGTTCCATTCAGAAAGAGATTCAGTCTCAAAGAAATGTGCAGATGAATGATTAAGCAGTATACCCAGCATACCCATTGTTTTCCTGTGGTCTCCATGCATGCACAGGCACATCTGCATGCACACATGCACACACCATAAACTCACCCCATATGCAACACATGCAAAAAAAAAAAAACAAAGAAATAACCATTTTTGAATACCATTTGGTGAATTCTTAAAAATATAAATGTAGCTGGGTGTGGTAGCACACACCTTTAATCCCAGAACTCAAGAGGCAGAGGTGGGAGGAGTTTGAGGCCACCCTGAGACTACATAGTGAAGTACAGGTCAGCCTGGGCTGGAGTGAGACCCTAGCTTGAAAAAAAAATTCTATATATGCAGTCTTACCATATGACCTTTCAATTCCACTTCAGAAAAATGTATGTCTATACAAATCTTCTTCACTTAAAATTGCCATATTAGTTCTAACAGCAAACACCTGGAAATAGTTCAAATATCTATCAACTGATCACTTGCACAGTGTAATATTATTCAACTACAAATATTATGAACTAGAGGTACATGCTGCAACATAAAGGCAAACACAAAAGGCCACATGTGGTATGGTATCATTTATAGAACGCTCTCACAAAGAATTTGTGATCACCTTTGGCTGGGATGGGACTGAAAGCAGAGGTTATGGCAGAATGTGTTCTAATAAGAGAAATGTCCTCAAACTGCATGCTGCTGAGGTTTGCACAGTAATATATACTTGGCAAATAGTCACACAGTTGTAATGGATATATTTTATTGATTATAAATTAGACCTAAATAAGCTATATAAATAAAAAACTTTTTAGAAAATGACAAAAGCCTCTTTAAAACTCTTGTATATGAAAACTTGGTAAATCTGGAAACAATTTTCTGTCATGATTGAAAAGCCTCCAGATGAGGTTTCACTGGATTTAGACCTCATTTACTAAACATTAAAATACTGCGAAGAAACTAATTCATATCAGGGAAGTCAGAAGTTGAACTTTCATAACTGGTGAATAGAATTGAAATTTGAGTATCTTGATTGGGTTTATAAAGCCACTGTTGTCACGTTTCTCATATCTGCTTATGTTGTAGCTGTTATATCCATTAAAGCAAGTAGTTGGACAAATTTACCTTAGACTTAGAATCCTTCTACTACCTGGTATTCTACCAAGATTTATAAGATAATGAAACATTTTGCGTCACCTCATTCTCCCTAAGATTTGTAGAAATTATCAACAACATATTTCAATACTGTTTATCGTTTTTCTTTTTAAAAAATATTTTGTTTTTATTTATTTATTCGAGAGAGAGAGAAAAAATAGGTAGAGCAAGAGTGAGAATGGACAATTCAGGGCCTCCAGCTGCTGCAAAAGAACTCCAGATGTGTGTGCCACCTTGTGCATTTGGCTTGTGTGGGTCCTGGGGAATGGAACATGGGTCCGTTGGATTTATAGGCAAGTGTCTTAACTGCTAAGCAATCTCTCCAGCCCTAACTTTTATTCTTATATACATGGTTTTTACTATATTTGCATTTTATAATTTATAGATAACTATACTTAAATAATTTAAAATAAGTAATTTTGGAAATGTGCTCATATTTAGTAATATATTTGTGTTATTTCTAGAGACCTCAATTTTAATGAAATATCCATAGATAAAAATGTTTATTTCTTATTTGTAATATTTATTTTATTTATTTATATTTTGGTCTTTCAAGGTAGGGTCTCACTCTAGTCCAGGCTGACCTGAAATTCACTATGTAGTCTCAGGGTGGCCTCCTATTCACAGCAATCCTCCTACCTCTGCCTCCCTAGTGCTAGGATTAGTAAAGGTGTGTGCCACCACACCCAGCTTCTAGTTGTCTTTTTGAAGATTTTATTTATTTTAGAGAGGAAGAGAGTGCATCAGGATCTATTGTTGCTACAAACGCCAGATACACGTGCCATGTTGTGCTTCTGGCTTTGTGTGGGTACTAGGGAATTGAACCTAGACCTGTAGGCTTTGAAAGTGAGTGCCTTTAACCACTGAACCATCTCTCCAGCTCTCTAGTTATTTTGTTTGGTACTTTTCTCTTTTGCCAATCCAAAGCACTTGAAATAAGTCATTGGAAATTGTCTTCTTCTTCTTCTTTTTTTTTTTTTTTTTTTGAGTTAGGGTCTCACTCTAGCCCAGGCTGACCTGGAATTAACTGTGCAGTCTCAGGCTGGCCTCGAACTCACAGCCATCCACCTACCTCTTCCTCCTGAGTAAGTGCTGGGATTAGTGTATGTCACCAAACTTGGCTATCTTATTCTTTTTATTGACAGTTTTCACACATAGACATGATGGTTTTGGTTTTTGTTTTGTTTTTTTATGGTAGAGTCTCACTCTAACTCAGGCTGACCTGGAATTCACTATGGAGTCTCAGGGTGGCCACGAACTCATGATGATCCTCCTACCTCTGCCTCCTGAGTGGTGGGATTAAAGGTGTGTGCCACCACGCCCAGCTCGACATGATGGTTTTTAATCAAAATTCTCTCCATTGTCTTCGCTTCCTGCCCCCTTCCACTGAACCCCTTCTTCTTTGTAACTAGTTTAGCCTCTTCTGTGTTTCTTCTTCTTCTCTTCCTCCTCCTCCTTCTTCTCCTCCTCATCTTCTTCCCCCTTCCCCTCCCTGTTCTTCTTCTTTTCCTTCTCCTTCTTCTATGGCCCTCCTCCATTACCCATGAGCTAATGTTGATGGGCCCGATATTGTGCAGATACTGTACAGGTAATGACAACAGCTGAGAGGTCATGAATGCAACAGCCACTTCATGGCCTAAAGACTTCATTCCAAAGCACTCCTTCCCTCTGCTGCTTACATTCTTCCCACCCAGTCTTATGCAATATTTGCTGAGCCTTGGAAAGGTTGATGTACATCTCTTGTTTAGCACTGAACATTCATTGCACAGTCACATGTTCTCAGCACTTAGACAAATACTGAGTTACTGTCAATTGCAAAAAGATGCTTCTCTGGCCAAAAGTAAGAGCAGCACTCCCTTTGGTCATATACATAAATATTCAGAGGGCAAGTTGATGGGGACAACATATCCATTCAGCCAAGTAATAGTAGTAGCTTCCCTCATAGGACTTATGTCTTCTCCAGACTGGCCATAGGCTTTTGACTAGGCTTTCATACGTGGTTCTTCCCATGGAGTAGGCCTTAAATGCAATTAGAGAGCATTTGGTTACACCTTAACAGTCATGCCATTCAGTCTGAATCTTTTGTTCTTCTCTTTTTCTTGGAAAACAGATCATTTGCCTCCAGCAAATCCAGATTAAGTCTCTAATGTCCCCAGCCTTATTACTATTTTTACTATCATTATTACTATCATATTACTATCATTACTATTGTGATCCCACCCGAGAACAGCGAATGGAATCTGGAGTGCTGCTGGGACAGTCACTATCTTTGCACACATGTGCATGTTGTAAAAGTGAGTGGACCACAAAAGTACAAGAGAAAGAAAGAAAGCCAGAAAATTACTAAAAAGAACAGAAACTGACAAATGGGGAAAATCCCCACCTATAAAATTAATGCATTCTATGGTCAAATAGAAATCCTGATTTTAAACCAGGTATGGGGGTGTATGTCTTTAATCTCAGTACTCAGGAGGCAGAGGTAGGAAGATCACTGTGAGTTTGAGGCCAGCCTGTGACTAGAGTAAGTTCCAGGTTAGCCTGGGCTATTGCAAGACCCTACCTCAAAAACAAAAACAAACAAACAAAAAACCAGATACAAACAAAAGAGAAATCCTGCTTTTAAAATCTTAGGTTTCGAATTATAATATGTGGCTGTGGAAAAGTCACTTTTCCCCTGTCTCTGTTCCATAGACATGTAAAAAAAGTTTCATGTACTTTTGTACTTCTTATAGACATTAATTATTAATTTGAAAAATGTAAACAATGTGAACTTCTGAACTTTCAGTATACATATCCTAGTGTACTTCTGACTTTGTCTTTAGGAAACCCCACAGATGAGGTCCCTCAGTGGAATGGGGGCAGGAGAGAAGACACATAAGCGGATAATCCAAGGGGAATATGACCCATATGCAATTTGTTCTTTAAAGTTCATAATTATTAAAGCAAAAATTATAAAAAATAAATAAATAAGAACCCTCCTTGTATCTACTTTACATGAACTTTTTCTTTCTATTTGTATTATATAAGGTTATAAAAATAATAATTAGAAATATAATCTATTATACAATTGCCAGGCTTTTATCAACGGCTTATAAATCTCCTGTGAATTAAGCAGAATCACTTTTTTTCATAGGTTTATTTTAGGAGTTCATCCAACTTTATTCAGTTACTAATTTCTAAAATTATAAAACTTCAGGATTAGAAAGAATTTTAGAGATTATAAATTTGTACTAACACTGGTCAGGTAACTTCCTACCTAAAACTTTCCATTGAATGTTTTTATGTCCCTAAGAAAAGAAAAAAAACAAATAACATTTAGTGATTTCACTGTTAGGTATATGTGTACATACATGTGACTAAGTTTTTTTTAGACTAAAATAATGCAAATGTTGAAAATCTTACAATAATTAAGTAGCAGAGGTGGCTCATGCCTGTAGTCCCAACATTCTAGAAGGATTGCTGCAAGTTTGAGGATATTCTGGCTTCATAGAGACATTATCTCAAAAAAAAATCCACCCTACAAAAAAGAAAATAAATATTGGAGAGATTCCATTATACAATCATGCCAAGAATTCTCCTCCTTGCATATATAATGACTACTTTATCCATAACTTTGTGTAATAGTATATGGTTATTGAGAAGATGATAGATTGAGGCATTTTGTAATTACTCTTCAATGTGAATACACTAATTATTTTTATGTCCTTGAAACTGACTTGTAAACTACTGAATACTTCTGTGTTTAGAGTTGCTGAGCTATATTTCATGTAGCTGGTGGAAGACATTCTGGCTGGGTTCTATCCCGGCGGTTTTACTCACTTTGTCGGACCTTAGGCAAAGCATTTAATCTCTCTGAACCTGTATTTACTGATCTTTAAATGGACTAGACAGACGAAAATAATTTCTGGGCCTATGTTAATTAGCATATGAAATGAAATACTGCATGATCTCACTCTAAATTTGGGGTTTTGTTTCACCAAGTGTGTTTATCACTGTGCTATAATCCTAAAGTCTGTTACACCAGCTCTGTGCTTTTTGTTTTATTCCCCTAAGATATTTTTGTATAACTCCGTCCTTCATTCTTTCCCTTTGTTCAAAACATGCCTTTCTACTTTATACCTATTTATATCTTGCCATCATTGCCCTACCTTTAGCACCTTATCCTTACTTTATTTATTTTTAATTTTTATTTATTTATTTGAGAGAGAAGAGAGGAAAAAAATATATATAGAGAGAGAATATATGGGTGCACCAGGGCCTCTATCTATTGCAAATGAACTCCAGACACATGCATAACCCTGTGCATCTGGTTTACATAGGTCCTGAGGAATCAAACCTGGGTTCTTTGGCTTTATAGTCAAGTGCCTTAACTGCTAAGCCATCTCTTCAGCCCCTTATCCTTACTTTAATAAAGAAGTGACTATATACTTAAATTGTTTACTTAAAATGATATTAAAATAAATAAATAAAACTATAAGCAAAGGCAAGCATGTGGTAACAAGACTGTAATATCAACACTCCAGAGGCTGAGGCAGGAGGATCTTAAGCTTGAAGTCAACCTGTACTCTTTCAGGGCAACCTAGGCTATACAGACAGACCTTGTCTCAGAAAAAGAAACAATTAAAACAAGGAAAACTAGTGGTGAACTGAGGAATAGTGCTCCATCAGGTCCTGTTGTGCCATGACCTATGAGTTTTCTCTCCTCTGGAAGCGGGCAGAATGGAGATGCTAGACATACTGGCTCCTGAACCAGATCACCTGGGTTTGCATCTGGTCTCAGCCACTGTATGAACTTGGATCTCAGGTTCCTCACCTGCAAAATGGAAACAACAATGCCATGCGAGCATGATTGTAAGGATTAAATAAATCAAAATGGTAAAGCTTATGGGATTGTGCCTGGCACATAGCACATCCCACATAAAACAGGGCCTGCTTCAGTGCAGGCTGGGAAAGCAGATAGGCAGGGAGCAAGGATAATAGCACTGGGTGGGTGGAATGTAGTTCCTGGCCTTTTGAGACACGCCCCCCCCCACGGTGCTATACCTCCTGCTACTTCCTGGCTCTCATCCTGGGGTTTACATTTTGGGCAAAACTATGAAGAAGAAAGCTAGCATGCTTGTGAATGATATTCCTGCCTTTAATATGAAGTTACCTACAGGACATTTTTTCCTCCAAGTAAATTTTCTGTTTGAAACATAAGATTTTGTTTTCTACCATGTTACTGAGGTGGCATGCCATAATTATTATACTGCAGTAAGACATTAAAGAAAAAGGCTCAGGATTGGACAGCCTGTTTAATGTATTATTCCATTTGAAAGCAGCATTGGAAAAAAGTTGTTCTTAGAAAATGTTAATTGATGAAAGCATTTATTTCCTAACAATTTGAGGAAAGCAATATGTTCCTAGCTCTTTCACACCACAAAATAGGTTTAACCACTCATGAACAAAAGCCAGTTCTTTATTTTCTATACTACCATTAATAAGACTTTGCTTTTGACACCAGGGCGCTATCAACGCAACTTTTTAAGATGTGGCAGTCCTTTTATTTTTCTTTAAATAAGGGAAATCCAATAAAATTGAATAGGAAGTTTCTAAATTTCCACTTCAGTATTTAACTATTTATATATTTCCCAAATGGGTGGAGGTTATCCACTTTAATTAAAAAGTAGCATTGTACCTAATGTTCACAACAAATAAGTCACATGGAAAGATTTTCACTGGTATTCCAAAGTTCTTAGTATTTACAATTATAATATTGCACAAATATGATACATACAGATAATATTAAATCTGGATAAATCAATGAGAATATTACTCTCCCCCACACACTTCTGGATAGAGAACAATGAAAAATAATGTTGAAAGAGGTCAATTTGTGCATCTTCTTTTTCAGATTTTTTTTTTACTTGTTTTTGCGGTAGGGTCTCACTCTGGTCCAGGCTGACCTAGAATTAACTATGTAGTCTCAGGGTGGCCTCGAACTCACGGTGATCCTCTTACCTCTGCCTCACGAGTGCTGGCATTAAAGGTGTGTGCCACCACGCCCGGCCTTTTTCATATTTCAAATGTGTTTGAAGCTCAAAAACTAAAACATTTATTAACAAATATAGAAATTAAAGTTCTTGGGTTAGAGATATTGCTCAATAGTTAAAAGGTGCGTTCTTGCAAAGCCTGACAGCCTGGGTTCAATTCCCCCAAGACCCACTTAAAGCCAGATACATAAAATGGCACATGCATCTGGAATACATTTGCAGTGGCAAGAAGCATTGGTGTGCATTCTCTCTCTCTCTCTCTCTGCAAATAATAAAATGTAAAATATTTCTGAGCTGTAGGATGACATATAGCAAATAATGTTATCTTTTAAGAAAACATCATTGGGCTAAGAAGATAGTCAGTGCATAAAAGCATTTGCTGTGCAAGCATGAGTTCCTGAGATTGCCAGAGTAGATTACACACTTGTAACCCTAGTCCTATGGGGAACAGAGACTAGAGAATCACCCAAGACAGCTGTGGGTTAAGTGAGAGACTCACTCCCAGGGAAATACAGTGGAAGAGAGATAGGGGAGGATACCCAGTGTTCTCCACACACATGCATAGTCTACACATACCACACACACCCATACACACACACACAGTGCCACACATGCAAAAAATCAACTTGCTTTTATATAAATATAACCATAAGAACAAAACTATGACATATAAGGTAACCATATCCTACACTTATTTTGTAACCATTTAATCAGATATCTATGATTTATATTAACATTTTTGGGGTGACATGGTTAAGAAATGTTATCAATACAACCAGTCCTGAGGTTCTCTTAGTTTCACTGCTTGTGGTTTGTTTGGATTGTCACATTTCACTCTGGTGAATTGGCAGCTCTAGAAATGAAAACCCCATTTTCCATGGACCCAGGAAGACATGTTGAAAATCTCCCTAGTTGGTTCAAACATAGGACTCTATCACTAGAGTAACTTTCCTTAACAATTCTTTTGGTACAAATCTTGATATAACACTTTATTTTTTTTTTTCAAGGTTGGGTCTCGCTGTAGCCCAGGCTGACCTGGAATTTACTATGTAGTCTCAGGGTGGCCTCGAACTCACGGCGATCCTCCTACCTCTGCCTCCTGAGTGCTGTGATTAAAGGCGTGTGCCACCACACCCTGCTATATAACGCTTCTTAAGATGCGAATTAATTACTTTGTTCTTGCTGGGACAAAATGCCCAATAAGAAGCAGCTTAAGAAAGGAAATTGTTTCATCTTACAGTTCTAGAAGGTAGATTCTGTAATGGCAGGGAAAGCATGGCAACCCAGGATAGTAATAGTACTTCAAGACGTTGTTCTAAAGGAGAAAGGTGAGGGAGATGATCACTGGAGTCATGTAACTATAATCAGGATACGTTATACACATGTATGACAATGTCACAATGAAACTGAGTTTATACAACTAATATATACAAAATTAAAGTTGGTCTGTCTTCCCATGGAGTCATTGATCCACCTGTTCACACAGCCTAGATGGGCAGTTCTCATAAATTATACTACACTTCTTTGTCAAATTTCTTATTCCTAAAAAGATTGATGGAGTTTAACAGTGGAATTATCTGAGCCCAAAGTATTCTCTTTGAGGTTTTATTTATTTCCTCCCTTGGAGTGAACAGCTATAAGGCTACTTCAATTTGTTCTTCTGGAATCATTGGTAATTTGCCATCTGGGAACATACATTCCATGTATGTTCTTTAGTTTCTTGACCTAAGTTGTATATAATATATATAGTATGTGTTTGTTTTACCTTTTGACATTTTTTATATTTTCAGTTGGTATGTTTTGACAATTTTTACCTTTTGCTTATAGTGTTTGTATCATTTATCATTAATATACTTATCAGTATGATTAGATTTGAGCCCATTTTTATTTGTATCACATATTATTTGTCTATTGACTTTGCCTTTTGCTGCTCCCTTGGAATAAGTTCTTTTATTCTATTTTAGCCTATGAGATTATTAATTACAGTCTTAATGGTTCTACAATTTATAGTGTAACTCATCTATCATTAATGACATTTTATATCATTTTCTCTACATACACTGTAGTATCAATATCTTTGTTCCACTTGAATAACTTCCTTTAACAATTCTTTTGGTACAAATCTTTCTATAACAATTCTTAAGATATGCATTAACTACTTTCTTGTTTCTGGGACAAAATGCCCAAAAAGAAACAGCTTAAGAAAGAAATTTGTTTGTTTCATCTTACAGTTCTGGAAGGTAGAGTATTGTAATGGCAGGGAAAGAATGGCTGGAACAGGAGGCTGGCCTCACAATTTCACATCCACAAGGAAGAAGTAGAGAGAACTGGAAGCCATGCCTCAAGGCCCACCTCCAGTGACAAATTTCTTCCAGCAAGGTGTCATCTCTTAAAGGTTCCAGAACCTTCCCAAATATTGCCACTTTATGGTTCAAATGTTGAAACATATGAGTTGGGTGGTTGAGGGGAAGGGTATTAAATTCAAACCACCATATGGTACAGTTAAATTCCTTTGCCTCTTGTTTGAAATTGTCTTTGTTTTGCCTATGTTCCTGGAAGAAATTTTCACTGTTAGTATGGAATTACAGGTCCACATGTATGTTTATTTTTTTATTCATTTTGCAGATGTGTTATTTTTCTCCCAACTTACAGTTTCTGATTTGAGTATGAAATGTCTCCTCAAAAGGTTTATGTATTGAAAGGTTGGTCTCCAGCCCTTGATACTGTTTTGTGAAGTTCTGGGAACTTTAGGAGGTAGAGCCTAGCTGGAGAAAGTAGGTCACTGGGGCTGCCGTGGCCCTGGCCTCTTTCTTTGTGCTTCTTGTCTATCATGAGGTGAGCAGCTCTCCTCTGCACATGCTCCTGCTCCCATGATGTTTAGCCCAAGGGTATAGAGTCCAGTAACCCTGGGCTGAATGCTCTGAAGCTATGAGTCAAAACAAATCTTCCTGTAACCTATGTTGTCACAGAGACAAGAAAAGCAAGTAATATGGTTTCTGGAAAGAAGTCCATGACCATTCTTATCTGTGTTCCTATGATTTGGGTATTGCCCTCTTTCCAACAGCTACTTTTAAGACATGTGTGTGTGTGCATGCGGTGTGTCTGATTTTCAGTAACTTGTTTTTTTTTTTTATGCCTTTGTGTGGTTTTATTAAAGCTTATAATGGATAGGTATGGTGGCTCATGCCTATAACTCTAGTACTCAGGAAGCTTAGCTAGAAAGATAGCTGTGAGTTTGAGGCCAGCCTAGGGCTACAGAGTGAGTTGCAGGGTAGCCTGAAATAGAGTGAAATCCTTCTCTCCACCCCCCCCAAATTATAGTTCTTGACTTCTGCTATATTGGAGGTTTTATTTTTTTCTTCAAAAGTAGAAAATTTTCTCTTAAAAAAATCGTTTTTCTGCTCTCCCTTCTTCATTACCTCACTGATACATACACTAAGTCATCTTGGTATTATCCTGTAAATCACTGAGGCTCTCTTAATATTTTGGGTCATTTTTTCTGTCTGTTTAATTTTGTGTAATTCCTTTTGTCTTCAACCCAATGTTTGTTTTTCTTCTTCTGGAATATCTAATCTGCTGTTAGTTCTGTCCTATCCAGTGAAGTTTTCATTTCACTAACTATAGTTTTTCATTTCCAAAAATTCCATTTGACTCTGTATGTCTTTCTTTATCATTGTATTTATTTATTTGTTTATTATTTATTTATTTTTGGTTTTTATAGGTAGGGTTCCACTCTACCCCATGCTGAACTGGAATTCACTATGTAGTCTCAGGGTGGCCTTGAACTCACAGCGATCCTCCTACTTCTGCCTCCCGAATGTTGGGATTAAAGGCATGCACCACGACATCCGGCTTGTATCTATTTTTTTTAAATGATAGAACAGGGGTTGGAGAGTTGGTGCAGCAATTAATGTGATTTGACTGCAAAGCCTTATGGCCTGGGTTCAGTTCCCCAGTAGTCATGTAAAGCCAAATGCACAAAATGGTGCATGTGTCTGGAGATTTTTTACAGTAGCACTAGACCTTGTGCTCATTTTTATTATCTCTCTGCTTGCAAATAAATAAATGAATAGCTCTAGAACCTATTATAGCACTTATTAGACCTGTTATGAAGTTTTATAGTACTAATCTTATTGTTTTTGCTATTTCTATAATTGTTTCTATTTACCCTGTGTGTGTGTGTGTGTGTGTGGTGTGTATGGGACATGTATGTGCCCATGTGGTGTTCCTGAGCTCACCTGCTATGAGGTGTGCTTGACTGTGGTGGCCAGAGGGGAATGTCAGGTGTCCTGTTCCATTGCACTTCTGTCCATTCTTACTTCAGCCAGAATCTTCTAGTGTCTTCCTGGAAGCTTGCCAATTTTTCATGAAGCTTGTAATTTTTTCACAAGTCTTGGAAATTTTCCAGTATCTACTACCCCTGTCTGTGCTCCCTTATGAGACTGGGCTTACAGAAGTGTGTGGCCACATCCAGCTGTTTATGTGGGTCCTGGACTCAAACCTCAGCTGTCTCTCAGACCTTCTCAGTCCCCCATGCATGCACAGGAAGTGCTCTTAACTGCTGAGCCATCTCCTGAGCCCACATTTATTGATTTTTAAATACAGTATATTGGTCAACATTTTACCAATTCTTTGTGTTTCTAGTATTTTTTGAGTGGATAAAGAATGTTACATTGTTAAAGGATTAAATTTTGCTCTATGCTTTCTCAAACTAACAACCTCTGGGCAAACAGTACAGAAAACTAAGCAACTGAGCCATGGGCCAATTGCACTATGCTTTCTGATTAGTGTTGAGCCATATTTTTTTTCTTTTTTTTTTTTTTTGGTTTTGTTCTTTTCAAGGTAGGACCTCATTCTAGGTCAGGCTAAACTGAAATTCACTCTGTAGTCTCAGGATGCCCTTGAACTCATGGTGATCCTCCTACCTAGGCCTCCCAAGTGCTGAGATTAAAGGCATATGCCACCATGCCTGGCAGAACCATATCTTAATAAGCAGTTAAATTTGGATATATTTGAAGGTTGCTTTTAAGATTTGGTGAGCTGGGTGCTGAGTAGCTTTTACTTCAGCATACTTTAGCTTTTCTCATAAGGCATAAGCTTCTGGGGTCTCTACTGATAGAGTACAGTGAATAATAAAGTCTTCCTACCCTTAACTATCTCCTATTTTAAAAAAATATTTTATTTACTTATTTATTTATTTGAGAGAGAGAGAGAGGAAGAGACACAGAGAAAGAGAGAATGGGTGCACCAGGGCCTCCAGCCGCTGCAAATGAACTCCAGACACATGCACCCCCTTGTGCATCTGGCTTACATGGGTCCTGGGGAATCAAACCAGAGTCCTTAGGCTTCGCAGGCAAATGCCTTTAATTCTAAGCCATTTCCCCAGCCCTGTCTCCTATTTTTTGTTCTGTGATTACAACTCTCAGTATTGAGCAGACTCAGGAAGAACTGAATGCAGGTGGTAGATATGATCAAAGCATATTATATACATGTATTGAAGTGTCATGAGAAGGAAGAAGGATAAAAATACCACATGCAGATTTGTGGAGGTGATTTTCTGAATAGCTCTCTCCTATTTCGAATCTGGCTCCAGACTTCTGGATACATTAACTTTATGATTACACATCTGTGGCTCCTCAAGTCTATTAGTGCTTGAGAACTGTTGACTAGAACACATTTCCAAGCAGAAATCCATTGCAGGCATCAGTCTCATCCAGCTTGTTCCTTTTACTAGTGATCACAGACATGCCCTTTAAGTTCCTCAGTGTGTGGAAACATGGGTTTCATAGGTATATTTTTCATTTTCCTACATGTTTACAGTGGAAGAGTAAGTCTGGTTTTGCTATTCCATCATGCCTAGAATCAGAAATCTGATTTATATTCTCTTTCTTTCTTTCTTTCTTTCTTTCTTTCTTTCTTTCTTTCTTTCTTTTTCAGGTAGGGTTTCACTCAAGCCCAGGCTGACATGGAATTTACTATGTACTCTCAGGGGGGCCTTAAACTCATGGCAATCATCCTACCTCTACTTCCCAATCTACTTCCCAAGTGCTGGGATTAAAGGCATGCACCACCATGGCCAGCCTGATATATATTGTTTGTTTTTTTTAAATTTAAACATTTTAAAATATTTATTTATTTATCAGAGAAAGAAGGAGAGAGAGAGAATGAGTATGCCAGGGCTTCCAGCCACTGTAAATGAACTCCAGATGCTTGCACCCCCTTGTGCATCTGGGTCCTGGAGAATTGAACCTGGGTCCTTTGGCTTTGCAGGCAAATACCTTAACTGCTAAGCCATCCCTTCAGCCCCGATTTATATTCTTTTTATTTTTTGTATTTTATTTTTTCTCAATTTTTAAAAAACATTTTCCATGATTATAAAAAATATCTCATGGTAATACGCTCCCTCCCCCCATCTTCCCCTTTGAAATTCCATTCTCCATCATATCCCCTCCCCATCTCAATCAGTCTCTCTTTTATTTTAATGTCATCATCTTTTCCTCCTCTTATGATGGTCTTGTGTAGGTAGTGTCAGGCACTATGAGGTCATGGATATCGAGGCCATTTTATGTCTGGAGGGAGCACGTTGTAAGGAGTCCTACCCTTCCTTTGGCTCTTACATTCTTTCCGCCACCTCTTCAGCATTAGACCCTGAGCCTTGGAAGGTGTGATGGAGATGTTATTCGGTACTCTAGTCACTTCTTTCCATCACCATAATACCTTCTGAGTCGTCCCAAGGTCATTGCCATCTGAAAAGAGAAGATTCTCTACCCAAAGTGAGAGTAGCATTAATATAAGGGTATGAATATTAAGAGAAGTGCTTACTGGGCAGTTTGATAAGCATAGTATATACACTTATCCAGACATCAGCAGATGTTACAAAGTCTAGGGCTCATGACTACCCCTGTTTTAAGTTTTCAGTATCAGGGATGTATTCCCTCCCATGGAGCGGGCCTCCAGTCCAATTGAAGGGCAGTTGGTTTCCACCATGATAGATGTGCTACTATTACACCTGTTGGCTCATTTGGCCTGGCTGGCCAATTATAAGGCTTGCAATGTCCACTGTTGAGTATCTTCACTGGTGGTATCTCTTTCTCCCATTGAACTACATGTAGAATGGCTTCTTCCAGCTTTCTGTCAGCTGGTCTACATGGAGGAGGTTATCAGCTCAGTTCCAGCATGATTTCTCAGTGGCCTTGCAGCCCAAATATGTGGAGTCTTCAGCAATAGGGTCTAACATCTATTCCTGATGGAAAACCAAAGGCCTCGGCAATGGCCTATAATGTTTTGGGGGCATCAGTGACCTCCCTGGCTGACAACTCACTGGAAGGTATCCCATCCCTGGCATGGAAAATTTTCTAGCAACGATCTACCGCTCCTGAGTGTTCCATTGTCCAAAACCGGAGGATTCCATATGATTTATGTATATCCTCTTAGATTTTGATTAGCCCCCCCCTCCACCTTTCCTTTACTCAATTTCCTCCCCTGACCTCACTTTGGGCCTTTTCACCCCCGTTAACCTATTCTTCTACTTACATATATAAAATACCAACCTATTAAGTGCCCTCCTCCCTTCCTTTCTCTTCCCTTTGTATCTCTTTTTTAGCTTACTGGCCTCTGCTACTGAGATTTTGCCTTCTCACACAGAAGCCCAATCATCTGTAGCTAGGATCCACATATGAGAGAGAACATGTGGCGCTTGGCTTTCTGGGCCTGGGTTATCTCACTTAGTATAATCCTTTCCAGATCCATCCATTTTCCTGAAAATTTCATAACTTCATTTTTCTTTACCGCTGAGTAGAACTCCATTGTATAAATGTGCTATATCTTCATTATCCACTCATCAGTTGAGGGACATCTAGGCTGGTTCCATTTCCCAGCTATTATGAATTGAGTGGCATTAAACATGGTTGAGCATGTACTTCTAAGGAAATGAGATGAGTCCTTATGATATATGCCTAGGAGTGCTATAGCTGGGTCATATGGTAGATCAATCTTTAGCTGTTTTAGGAACCTCCTCACTGATTTCCACACTGGTTGGATCAGATTGCATTCCCACCAATAGTGTAGAAGGGTTCCTCTTTTTCCACATCCCTGCCAGCATTTATGATCATTTGTTTTCATGATGGTAGTCAATCTGACAGGATTGAGATGGAATCTCAATGTAGTTTCAATCTGCACTACCCTGATGACTAGGGACATAGAACATTTTTTTAGATGCTTATACGGTATCTATATTTCTTCTTTTGAGAACTCTGTATTTAGCTCCATTGCCCATTTTTTAATTGGCTTCTTTGATTTCTTATTATTTAACTTTTTGAGTTCTTTGTATATCCTAGATATTAATCTTCTATCAGATATATAGCTGGCAAAGATTTTTTCCCATTCTGTAGGTTGCCTCTTTGCTTTATTCACAGTGTCCTTTCGCAGTACAAAATCTTTGTAATTTCATGAGGTCCCAGTGGTTAATCTGTGGTTTTATTGCCTGAGCAATTGGGGCTATATTCAGAAAGTCTTTGCCAAGACCAATATGTTGAAGGGTTTCCCCTACTTTTTCCACTAGCAGTTTCAGAGTTTCCGGTCTGATGTTAAGGTCTTTAATCCATTTGGACTTAATTCTTATGCATGGAGAGAGAGAAGAATCTATTTTCATCCTTCTACAGATACATATCCAGTTTCCCCAACACCATTTGCCTGAAGAGGCTGTCTTTTCTCCAATGAGTATTTTTGGCATTATTATCAAATATCAGGTGGCTATAGCTACCTGGACTTACATCTGGGTCCTCTATTCTGTTCCATTGATCTACATGTCTGCTTTTTGTGCCAGTACCATGCTGTTTTTGTTACTATGGCTCTGTAGTATAGGTTAAAATAAGGTATGCTGATACCACCAGCCTTATTTTTGTTGCTCAGAATTATTTTAGATATTCGAGGTTTTTTGTGATTCCAAATAAATTTTTGGATTGTTTTTTCTATTTCTGTGAAGAATGCCTTTGGAATTTTGATGGGGATTGCATTAAATGTGTAGATTGCTTTTGGTAAGATTGCCATTTTCCCAATATTGATTCTTCCAATCCAGGAACAAGTGATGTTTTGCCACTTCCTCGTGTCTTCTGCAATTTCTCGCTTGAGTGTTTTATACTTTTCATTGTAGCGATCCTTTACTTCCTTGGTTAGGTTTATTCCAAGGTACTTTATTTTCTTTGATGCAATTGTGAATGGGAGTGAATTTCTGATTTCATCTTCTGTGTGTTTGTTGTTAGCATATAGGAAGGCTACTGATTTCTGTGTATTTATTTTGTATCCTGCTACATGGCTGTGGGTGTTTATCAGCTCTAACAGTTTGCTGGTAGAGTCTTCTGGGTTCTTTATATATAGAATCATGTTATCTGCGAATAATGATAACTTGATTTCTTCCTTTCTAGTTTGTATCCCTTTTATGTGTGTCTCTTGCCTTATTGCTATGGCTAAGACTTCCAGTCTTATATTAAATAAAAGTGGGGACAGTGGACACCCTTGTCTTGTTCCTGATTTTAGTGGAAAAGCTTCCAGTTTTTCCCCATTTAGTAATATGTTGGCTGTAGGCTTGTCATAAATAGCCTTTATTATATTGAGATATGTTCCTTCTATTCCCAGTCTCTGTAGGACTTTTATCATGAAGGGATGTTGTATTTTGTCCAAGGGTTTCTCTGTGTCTAATGAGATGATTGTGTGACTTTTGTCCTTCAATCCATTTATATAATGTATTACATTTATCAATTTGTGTATGTTGAACCATCCCTGCATCTCTAGGATAAAGCCTACTTCGTCAGGGTGAATGATCTTTCTGATATATTCCAGTATTCTGTTTGCATATATTTTGTTGAGAATTTTTGTATCTATGTTCATGAGGGAGATTGGTCTGTAATTTTCTTTTTTTTTTTTGTTCTATCTTTGCCTGGTTTTGGTATCAGGGTGATACTGGCTTCATAGAAGTAGTTTGGTAGGATTCCTTCTTTTTCTATTTTATGGAAAAGCTTAATAAGCAATGGTGTTAGTTCTTCCCTGAAGGTCTGGCAAAATTCAGCAGTGAATCCATCTGGGCCTGGGCTTTTTTGAGTTGGGAGATTTTTGATAACTGCTTGGATCTCCATGCTTGTTATAGGTCTATTTAAGTGATTAATCTCATCTTGATTTAATTTAGGTAGGTCATATAAATCAAGGAAATCATCCATTTCTTTCACATTTTCATACTTTGTGGAGTATATGCTTTTATAATATGTCCCTATAATATTTTGAATTTCTCTGGCATCTGTTGTGATGTTACCTTTTTCATCTCTAATTTTATTAATTTGTGTCTCTTCTCTCTTTCTTTTGGTCAGATTTGCTAAGGGTTTATCAATCTTGTTTATCCTTTCAAAGAACCAACTCTTTGTTTCATTGATTCTTTGGATTGTTTTTTTAGTTTCTATTTCGTTAATTTCTGACCTAATCTTTATTATTTCTTCCCATCTACTGATTTTTTGGTTTGCCTTGTTCTTCTTTTTCCAAGGCTTTAAGGTGAAGCATTAGGTCGTTTACTTGTGACCTTTCTAATTTCTTATATAGCACTTAAAGCTATAAATTTACCTCGTAGGACTGCCTCCATTGTGTCCCAGAGATTTTGGTATGTTGTGTTCTCATTATCGTTTGACTCTGTAAATGTTTTGATTTCCCTCTTGATTTCTTCATTGACCCATTCATCATTTAGTAGTGTGTTGTTTAATTTCCATGATTTTGTGTATGCTTTATAGCCTTTCTTGCTATTCATTTGTAGTTTGAGTCCATTGTGGGCAGATAGAATGCAAAGAATTATTTCAATTTTCCTGTTTTTGTTAAGATTTGCTTTGTGTCCTAATGTATGGTCTATTTTAGAGAATGTTCCATGTGCTGCTGAAAAGAATGTATATTCTGCAGCATTTGGATGAAATGTCCTGTATATATATCGGTTAGGTCCATTCCTTCTATGACCTAATTTAGTCCAGATGCCTCTTTGTTTATTTTTTCCCGGGATGACCTGTTAATTGATGAGAGTGGGGTGTTGAAGTCACCCCCTACCACTGTGTTTGGAGTTATCTGTGACCTTAGTTCTAATAGCTTTTGTTTGATGAATTTGGGGGGACCCATGTTAGGTGCATATATGTTTAGGATTGTAATGTCCTCCTGTTGGAGGGTGCCTTTAATCAATATAAAGTGGCCTTCCTTATCTTTCTTAACTAATGTTGGACTGAAGTCTACCTTGTCAGATATTAGGATAGCAAGCCCTGCTTGTTTTCTAGGACCATTTCCTTGAAACACTGTTTTCCAACCTTTCACCCTAAGATAGTATCCATCCTTTGCAGAAAGGTGGGTTTCTTGGAGGCAACAAATTGAAGGATCCTGCTTTTTAACCCAATCTGTAAACCTGTGTCTTTTGGTTGGGGGATTGAGGCCGTTGATATTAATAGATATTATTGAAAGGCTCTGGATGCTCCTGGATCTCTCCTACTTCTCTGGTGCTGTTTCAATTTCCTATACACCTTACCTTTTAGTAAAAGTGTGTATTTTTCTGGCTTTTTTTTTTTTTTTTTTGGCGTTTTCCCCCCTAGGCTGCTTTGGCATGGTACCTACGCTGCCATCTTAACTGGAAGTCCTCCTGATTTATATTCTTAAAAATGTTTTTTACTATTTTAACCTATCAAAAAATAATTTCAACAGATTACATTTTGTTGTGAGTATACATGCATGTACATCAATAGTCTTTGTTCCTTCTTTTTTCTTTTTTGTTGTGTGTATGTAGTGGTTGTAGTGTATGTATGTATGTGTAACAGATGTGTGCACCCAACAATGTTCCTATTCTGCCCCCTCAGCACTAAGGATATAGGCCTACTTTGTCACGTCTGGCTTTTTATGCGGGTGTGTGGGTGTTTTGTACTGTTATTACGGAGCCAACTCCCCGTCCTCTTTTTTTTTGGAGGCAGGGTCTTGCTGGCCTGAAACTCCCTCTGTATTTCAGCCTTGCCTCAAACTCACAACAATCCTCTTCCTCAGCTTCCCAAGCACTGAGATTATAAGCATGATCCATAACACCTGGCCCATCCTTTTCTTAAAAAAAAAATTCTCTTCCCCTGGTTTCCAGACTGCCACGCTCATCTTAACTTTTCCCCTTCTGTCCTCTCTTGTCTCTTACTGAAAACTTTTCAATGCATCATTCTTTTCCGGAGAATTATAACTTGGATTTTTTTCAAGGCTTAGTTCTAGGTTCTATTTTCCTTTTATTTCGTATTTTCTCCCTTAGAGTATCATCTTAGATAACAAGGCCTGCAAACTTGAGACTAGACCCCTCCTATAGGCACAAATGCTCCTACTTTAGGTGTCTCCAAGGCAACTGTAGACCAAGGTAGTAACTTCTCCACTCCCCTCACACATGCTCCCAGCTCTGGTCCTCTTGCAATGTTTACATTGTAGTGAATTATACTTTTGTCCATCTAGTGCTGCTCAGAAACCAAGGACTGGTCTTGGTTAGCTCCTTTGCCTTATGCTCCTGCAATCTATGACCCTGCTCCCTTATATGTTTCCATCAGCAAGTCCTATAGTTTTCTTCTTAAATTCTTTTGACCCCATTTCTCACTACCATCATGAAAATAGTTCACACTGCATGTAATCTATCACCATATCTGTTATAATAGTCTCTTAAGTGACCTCTGTATAGCCCCTCTAATAGGACCTAATCTGTTCTCAATAACCCAGGCTAAAGTAGCCTTCCAAAGTGAAGATCTGAACATGCCGCTTTCTCCCTTCAATCTCCTCAATGGAGTCTCATTGATTTTAGGATAAAGGTTCTAATCCTAGATGCGACCTAGAATACTCTAAACATTTTGGCCCTTGCCTACCTCTCCTGCTGCTTTTCTTACAGCAATGCTCCTGACTCTTCCTCCAGCCGTATCGATGTAATTTCAAGTCCTAGAAGATGCCTTCTTTCTCCTAGCACATGCAATTCTGTTTGTTTGGGGCATCTTTATTTCCCTTCAGAGAACAAGCATACAATGATATAATAAAACTATAATTAGCTTTGAAAACTATACAAATAAATGGAAATTAAACAGTGTACTTCTGAGTAAACAATGGAACAATGAAGAAATTATAAAGAATTTTTTTAGAGAGAGCTAGACACACACACACACACACACACAGAGAGAGAGAGAGAGAGAGAGAGAGAGAGAGAGAAGAGAGAGAGAATTGGCACACCAAAGCCTCAGCTACTGCAATTGAACTACAGATGCTTATAATACCTAGTGGGCATGTGGTTGCCTCACTGTTGTGTGTTTGGCCAGTATCACTGATGAATATAGGTGCAAAAATACTAGTAAACTGAACCCAGTAGTACATTAGAAAGATCATTCACAATATTCAAGTAGAAGTCAATGTAGGGATGCAAGGATGGTTTACCATATGGAAATCAATAAATGATGTACTGAATCATGAGAATGAAGAATTAAAACTATATGACTATATGATTTCAATAGGTGCAGAAAAGCATTTCATAAAAATTAAGCACCCACTCATGAGGAAAACTGAATAAATTAAATATAGAAAAGATAAAATTCAGCATAATAAATGTTATATATAATAAGCCCATGGCTTATGACATACTGAAAGATAAAATGTTCTCTAGGGCTGTAATAGAGAATAGATGCCCACTTTTATCCATCATATTCAACAAAGGCCTGGAGGCCAGAGTCAGAGCAATGAGGCAACAGAAGGAAACCAAGAGTGTCCAAATTGGAAAGAAGGCAGATGTTACTATTTGTAAGTAGCATGACTGAATGTAAACAAAACTCAAAAGATTTCACCAAAATAACCAAAGAACAATGAGTGAAACAAGTGGCTAGATACAAAATCATAGAAAAATCAGTAGCATTTCCATGTGCCAATAGGAATTCCCTGAAAAAAATCAATATCATTTATAACAACTACAAAAAATATTACCCAGGAAGAAATTTAACTGAAAAGATGACAGGTCTCAATAGAGAAAGTATAAAACACTTTATTTATATTAATTTAGAAAAAAAATCCTAAAAATAAAGTAATATCATGGAAGAGAAGAATAAATAGTGTTAAAATGCCCAAATTATCCAAGTGATCTACTGATTCAAAGCAAGCCCCACCAAGATACTGAAGAAATTCTGAGTATAAACAGAACAAAAGTCCTAAAATTCAGATATAATCACAAAACATAAATTGCCAGGGTAATCCTGAGAAAAGAAAGCAAGAGGGATCATCTCTTACTGTATGTGGTGGATTGATTTAGATGTCCCCTGTAAACTCATGTGTTCTGAATGCTTGATTCTCAGCTGATGGCAGTTTGGGAACTGGACCCTTGTTGAAGGCGTGTTGCTGGGGTCGGCCTTATGAGTGTTATAGCCAGCTTCCCCTTGCCAGTGTTTGGCATACTGTCCTGCTGCTGTTGTCTATCTGATGTTGGCCAGGAGGTGATGTCTATTCTTGGTTCATGCTATGGTTTCCCCTGCCATCATGGGACTTCCTTTCAAGTCTGTAAGCCAAAATAAACTCTTTCCTCCTATAAGCTACTTTTGGTGAGGTGCTTTGTGCCAATAACATGAAGCTAACTGCAATAGTAAAATTGATACCCAGAAGTGGCTCTAGAGTCCTGACTTTGTGGCTTTGGCTTTTGGGAAGAATTTGAAACCTTGGTCTAAGAGACCTTGCAATGCTAAAGGCAGAATTTCATGCATGAGAATGGTCAGAGTTGAAAGACCTGAATTCAGCAAGAACCAGGGACTCTGAGGCTTGGTTTATGAGGGAAGAAAGCTTTGCCTGGAATAGGCTAGATGCAGTTTAAGTGGTTACTACATCTTCCTGTGTCCTGAGAACTTGTGCAGGGTTGCACTGTATAGAAATGGACTGGTGTGAGCCTATGGATGTTACACAGAAGAGAAAGGAAATCTTTAGGCCAAAACTACTGCCCATTCAGGTGCAATTGTTTAAGAATTGCAACTATTGAGATTGGGCCAGGTGAGCTGCATTGGGCAGCAATAAGAATTTGGATTCTTTTGAAAGTAAAGGGATTGCATATTAAGGGAATGTCCTGCTCTTCAAAGTTGGCATTATTTCCACCTTGGATTAATAAATTGGTGGCCCAACTGGTAATATGGAGTATTACAAATGCAGGAAAGAGAAGGTCATTGGATTTCCAGCATGGTTTTGTGTCAGGCACTGCCAGGCACAGGCTGGAGCCTTCAGGAGAGGGTCCTGAGCTTCCAGACATGGTTAAGGACCCCCAAGCTACAGGAGGCCACCCCCTCTCCAAGCCCAGCACATCTAAATTTAGGCTCTGACCACAGCCCTGTAACCTTTGGCCAGTTGCCTAGGAAACTCCTTATCAGTCTTCACACAGCCCATCCCCCTGAGACCCTAGATCACCTGACACCCCCCCCCCCCCCCGCATTGCCTGGACGCTAGAATGAATGTTCCCATAGGGATCTTGTAATTCCAGTCCCCTTAGGACCCTCCCGCCACCCTCAGATACTTATAAACCCATTTCACTTACAATAAAATAAGAGAGCTGTTCACCAAAACTCCTCCCAAAAGTCTTTTACTTTTTTTTTTTTTAATTTTTGTTCATTTTTATTTATTTATTTGAGAGTGACAGAGAGAGGAAGAGGTAGAGAGAGAGAATGGGCGCGCCAGGGCTTCCAGCCACTGCAAACGAACTCCAGACGCGTGCGCCCCCTTGTGCATCTGGCTAACGTGGGTCCTGGAGAATCAAGCCTCGAACCATGGTCCTTAGGCTTCACAGGCAAGCGCTTAACCGCTAAGCCATCTCTCCAGCCCAAGTCTTTTATTTTTGCATGCTCACCCACTCCTGTTGCCTGGACGCCTTTCGGGGGACCAAGGCCTGGACCCTAGGAGCCCACAGTTTTGTTTTTTGGAACTGGCCATAAGCAATGTGAAACACGTTTGTTGGATTACCTGCCTGAAGGCCTGATGACACCATGAGGATGAACAGTGGATTGCAGTGGAGACCCTAGGATGTTTTAAAGTGCCAGGACTGTGAGATGGCCCCCAAGGAGAGCTGATGGCTTGGGAATCATTGTTCCCAGCCTGTGAGGAGCCTAGCTGGAGGGTTAGAATTGGAACTTCAGAGATTTGTCACTGGTTAGAATTATCAGACTTGGAGATTTGTCACTGATCAGAGATGCTGGCCTTGGAACTATGAAACTTGAACTTTTCTCTGTTTGTTTTAAAACATATTGGTTTAACCTTTGTTTGCTATGCTTAATGACATCTTTAGCAGTGTAGATGTTTATTATGTGACACTAAGTTTTCTTTCTTTCTTTTCTTCTTTTTTTTTTTTGTTTTTTGGTTTTATGACTCAATTACGAGACCTTGGACTATGGGGATGTTTGAACAGCCATGGGATTGATAAAAACACTGGAGACTTTAAAGTTGGACTGAATGCATCGCATTTTACATCATGTATGGTTATCAGCTTATTGGGGCTAGGGGTGGAATGTGATGGTTTGATTCATGTGTCCCCCATAAACATATATGTTCTGAATGCTTGATTCTAAGATGATGGTAGTTTGAGAATTGAAACTTTGTTGGCAGGCGTGTTGTTGGAGGCAGGCTTGTGGATATTATAGCCAGCTTCCCCTTGCCAGTGTTTGGCACATTCTTCTGCTAGTGTTGTCCATCAGATGTTGGCCAGGAGGTGATTCCAGCCTCTCTGCTCATGTTACAGGTCCCCTGCCATCATGGAGCTTCCATTCCAGTCTGAAAGCTGAAATAAAATAATTAAAAAAAAAAACCAAAAACTTTCATTAGTTGCTTTGGGTCAGGTGCGTTCTGCCAGCAATGTGAAACTAACTATAACACCATATAAAAAAGTCAACTCAAAATTGACTGAGGGCTTAAATATAAAACCTGAAATTAACCAGGCGTGGAGGCACATGCCTTTAATCCCAGCACTTGGAAGGCAGAGCTAGGAGGATCGTCATGAGTTTGAGGCCACCCTGAGACTACATAATGAATTCCAGGTCAGCCTGGGCTAGAGTGAGACCCTACATCAAAAAAATATATAAAAGCCCTTGAAATTTTAAAGACACAAGAAATAATTTTGGAAATGATTCAAGGCAGTGGAATGGAGAAAATTTTTTAAATGTTTTTTTTTTTTATTTGAGAGAGAGAGGGAAAAATAGACAAGTAAAGATAGTTTATCTATCTATCTATCTGTCTGTCTATTGAGAGAAAGATAATGGGCATGCCAGTGCCTTCAGCTACCAGATGCATGAGCTATCTTGTTCATCTGGTTTACATGGGTTCTGGGGAATTGAGCCTGGGTCCTTTGTCATTGCAGGCAAGTGCCTTAACCACTAAGCCATCTCTCCAGCCCTAAATTTTTTTAGATAAGACTATAAACACACAGAACACTAAAGCAAAGTAGACAAATGAGATTACCTCACTCCAGACATTCTGCACCTCATAGGAAGTAATTACCACATGAGCAGACAACCTACTGGAGAAAGTATTTGCAAATTGCACTGACTACAACGGATCAATAGATTTAATCTGATCAACAGATTAAAATGTTTTATATATACACTGCAGAATACTATCTACAATAGCTAGTGTGGTGTCCCCCAAAACATCATGTATATTTGGCCCCAGCTGGTAGTAGTTATGGAGGTAGAGCCTTGCTGAAGGAGGTCTGTTTCAGCCTTGCTGAAGGGGGTGAGTTTAGGGGTATTATAGACAGCTTGCCAGAACAATGCTTACTCTTTTTTGTTGTTTTTTAATTGATTTACTTTTTATTGACAACTTCCATGATTGTGAACAATATCCCATTGTAATTCCTTCCCTCCCCCACTTTCCCCTTTGAAACTCCACTCTCCATCATATCCCTTTCCCCTCTCAATCACTCTCTCTTTTATTTTGATGTCATCATCTTTTCCTCCTGTTGGTCTTGTGTAGGTAGTGTCAGGCACTGTGAGGTCATGGATATCCAGGCCATTTTGTGTCTGGAGGAGCACGTTGTAAGGAGTCCTACCCTTCCTTTGGCTCTTACATTCTTTTCACCACCTCTTTGGCAATGGACCCTGAGCCTTGAAGGTGTGATATAAATATTTCAGTTTTGAGCACTCCTCTGTCACTTCTTCTCAGCACTATGGTGCCTTCTGAGTCATTTCAAGGTCACTGCCATCTGAAAAGAGAAGATTCTCTAACCAAAAGTGAGAGTAGCATTAATATATGGGTATGGACATTAACAGAAGTGCTTACTGGGCAGTTTGGTGAGCATAGCATATACATTTAGCCAGAGAGCAGCAGACATTATACCCCTAGGGCTTATGACTACCCCTGTTGTAGGTTTTCAGTATCAAGGATATATTCCCTTCTGTGGAGCAGGCCTCCAGTTAAATTAGAGAGCAGTTGGTTTTCCCCATAACAGATGTGGCACTATTGTACCTGTTGGCTCATTTGGCCTGGCTGACCAAATATAAGTCTTGCCGTGTCCACTGTTGAGTATCTTCACTGGTGATTTCTCTCTCTCCCATTGAACTGCATGCATCATGGCTTTTCCCAGCTTTCTGTCAGCTGCTCTACATGGAGGTTTTCAGCTCAGCTCCAGCACGATTTCTTAGTGACCTTACAGCCCAAGAATATGGAATCTTTAGCAATAGGGTCTTACCAGCTATTCCTGGGCCTTGGCAATAGCCTGTAATGTTTTGGGGGTATCCGGAACCTCCCTGGCCAGCAACTCACTGGAAGGTATCCCATCCCTGGCACTGAAATTTTTCTAGTAACAATCTATGGCTCCTGAGTGTTCCATTGTCCAAAAAATTAGGTTTCCATATAATTTATTTATATCATCTTGGATTTTGATTAGCCTTCCCTCCACCTTTCCTTTACTCAATCTCTTCTCTTCACCTCTCTTGCTGCTGTTTCCACCTGTTGTAGCAGAGGTGATGTCCAGCCTCTGCTCATGCTACACTGTGGGAAGGCCAGCCAGAGAGGTAGTATTGGAACCCTAGAGACACTGGTTACAAATGCTCGAATTGGAGCTGCATGATTTGATGTTTGTCCTGTTTGTTTTAGATCTTCATTGTTTCAATCTTTCCTTGGAATACCATCTTTTACAGTGTGAATGTTTACTCTGTACCATTATGTAGTTTTGATTTTACAGGCTCACAATTACGAGACTTTGGACTATGGGGATATTTGAATAGTGTTGGGATTGATAATAAACTTTGGGGACTTTTAAAATTACACTGAATGTGTTACATTTTACACCATGGATTACTGTGAGTTCATGGGGGCCAGGCACAGAAGGTGTTGGTTTCAATCAGGTGTTCCCCATAAACTCATGTGTTCTGAATGCTTGGTCCCCAGCTGGTAACAGTTTTGTAGGTGGAGCCTTGCTGGAGGAGGTATGTTTATGGGGGTGGGCTTAGGGGTGTTATTGCCAGCTCCCCCTTGCCAGAGCTCAGCTCATTCTCTTGTTGCTATTTTCCACCTGCTGAAGCAGAAGTAATATCCATCCTTGCTCATGCCATGCTTTCCCCTGCCATTGTGGAGTTTTCCCCTGAGAGTAAACCAAAATAAGAATCTTCCTTCCATTAGCTGCTTGTGGTTGGGTCCTTTATCCCAATGATGAGAAGGCAGCTGCAATAGATGGGAACTGAAATAATTCCATAGCAAAGCAATAACAAAACTCAACCAAGGGACTGGAGAGATCACTCAACAGTTAAAGGTGCTTGCTTGCAAAGTCTGCCAACCCAGGTTTGATTCCCCAGTACCCACATAAAGCCACATTCCCAAAGTGGCGCATGCATTGGGAGTTTGTTTGCAGTGGCTGTAGAACCTGGCATGCCCATTCGTATTCATTCTCTCTCTCTTCCTTACAAATAAATATTTTATTTTTTAAGAACCAAACCAAATAATCTCATTAAAAAGTAAACAAAGAGAGAGATGGGCTTAGTAGTAAGGCACCTGCTGATGAAGCATAAGGACATAGGTTCAATTCCCTAGTACCCAAGTAAGCCAGATGCACAAGGTGGCACATGCGTCTGGAGTTCATTTGCAGTGGTTAGGGGCCCTGATGTGTCTATTCTCTCTCTCCTTTCCTCTCTCTGTCTCTCAAACAAACAAATAAAAAAGTAATCGTTCTCCATAAATACGTACAATGTTCCTGTATCAATGGAAAAAGAAAAAGACTAGAAAATGTGGTATATACATACAATGGAGCCATAAAGAAAAATTAAATCATGACATTTGCAGGAAAATGGCTACAACTATAAAACATTATGTTAAGTTAAAAAAAGGCAGGGCCTAAATTTAAAATTATATTTATGTATGGCTGGAGAGATGGCTGAGCAGTTAATGTTAGTGCTTGCTTGCAATGTCTGATGGCCCAGGGTTCAATTTCCTAGTACTCACTTAAAGCCAGATGTACAAGGTGACACATGCATCTGGAGTTCGTTTGCAGCAGCAAGAGGCCCTGGCATACCCATTTTCTCTCTCTCTCTCCCTCTGTGTGTGTGTGTGTGTGTGTGTATTTGCAAATAAATTAATTAAAAATTATATTCGTGTTTATATGTGTGTTTACAAGACAATAAACTAGAAATAGGATCATGAAATAAGAGGAAGAGATTTTTTGTTTGTTTGTTTGTTTTGAGGTAGGGTCTCACTCTAGCCCAGGCTGACCTGGAATTCACTATGTATTCTCAGGCTAACCTCGAACTCACTGCAATCCTCCTTCCTGAGTGCTGGGATTAAAGGCATGTGCCACCATGCATGGCTAATAGAGAGATTCTAAGGGAGCTGAGAAATATGGTAATGAAATATATAATAGAGAATAAGATAGACGTGTAATGGGGAAGAAAGTGAACCCTCTGGAGAAGGAAAGGGGTACAGGGAAGGGCAGTGGGAAGGGTAACAAATGAGAACAAAGTATAAAAATACATGTGTGAAGATGGCATGATGAACCCCATTACTTTTGTAATAGCCTTAAGAATTAATATCAGAAAAAATGAAAATATTGAAAGCTAAGTAATTGAGTAAATTGTTCCAGATTGCAGTCAAAAGCAAAGCTGGGATCTAGAAAACCTCAAAGCATCTACTCTTTCTGCTTTCCCTTCAGGAGCAAAGTCCTTATTTTATCAGTAAGAAATGATTGTTAACTGTGTTTGTGTTTCCCTTGGACTGTCTAACTTCAAATTTAATTTTAGTGCTGAAGCAAGCAAGTATCATTAAATTCAATTATAGGATAATCTTGTTAAAAAATCTAGTTTCTTTAGATATCTATGACTCATTCTTAAGATAATCTTTATGTAGTAATTAAATTTTCATAGAGCTATTTGATGACTTCCTTGTTAGGCATTTTGATTTTCAGTTCTTTTGGAAATCGATAGAATTGTTTTGATACTTGCTTGCTTCTAGATATTAAAAGCTAAGTAATTTAAGCCTGTTAGCTCAATTAGAACATGGTCCTAGTATTGATCACCATGAAATTCTTTTAACCTCACATAAAAACCTAGCAGAAAGCCATACACAAGGTTTTTCCTGACTCACCTTTGGGCTATCTCCTCTACTGTGAAAATTAATGCAACCACAGAGTTTATCTTCTGCTTCTAATAACCCCAAAGTAATGAAATAGGTGAATTTTATAAGTACTTTCACTTTTCTATGAGTTAAATTTTTTTTCTTATCATTACAAGTGTGTATCACTCACTGAGTTGTTTATTAACAAACATTTATTGAATGCTTCCTACATACCAGTCACTATTCTGGAAGATATAATGAATAAACTGGGGTGGAATAGTTGTCTATATATTTGGTGTTGTAGTGAAGAAAGATAGGCCACAGACCCATATAATAGTGATACCTGCTGAGAAAATACAAGAGGGTATTCAAGTGAAGCAGTTTGGGGACTGATGGTGTTATTTTGGACAGCATTGTCACAGAAAGTCTTTTGGTAGAAGGGATATTTGGACCAAGAGCATGAGAGCCACCAACTACTTAAAAGATTTCTGACATTTACAACACATCTAGGAGCAGACATGAGTGTGGGGGGGGGGAGGTATTGTAGAAGAAAGTTTCTAAGACTGGAAAAAGAGACAAAAGCCAGATATTGAAGGTGTCAGATAAATTTAATGTTACCATCAGTTTCTTATGAAATGACATTATTGATACTACAGCTACCGTGAAGTTAATTGTAGCTCACTGACACCATTATGACACAGAGAAACCATGTATTATCATTAAACTGTAGAACTGAAAGATTGCTAGGAAATGACTGAAGCCAATCCTTTCATTTTAGAGATGAAATGAGAGTTTGAGGCTAAAATGGTTAGATGGCTGGTTGGAGACTACTCTTCAGGTCAAGCAGCCAGGATCTGAACTTAGGCTTTAACATTACAGGGTTTAGTGTTCCTCCTAGAAAACTCATTTTTCAGAAATCATTCCAAAATATATTTAAATTTAGGCAATTTGTATGGCTCTCTGGTTCTGTATTTTAAATATGTTTTATTTATTTATCTATTTATTTATTTGAGAGAGAAAGAGAGAGAGAGAGAATGGGTGCACCAGGGAGCTCCAGCCACTGCAAAGGAACTTCAGATGTGTGTGCCCCCTTGTGCATCAGGCTAACGTGGGTCCTGGGCAATTGAGCCTCGAATCGGGGTCCTTAGGCTTCACAGGCAAGTGCTTAACTGCTAAGCCATCTCTCCATCCCTTTACTTACTTTTTAATTTTTGCTAGTGCTGTGAATCAAACCCAAGGCCTTGCACATTCATGAATATGAGCAAGTTAATCACTCTATAGAGTGTAATTGGGGGTGAGTGGCTGAAGCTCTCATCTCAAGTTGTGAAAGCATCCTTTGAGAAATGGGCTCTTCTAACATGTTTGAGAAAGTAATGTTTCTGTTTCTTCCTGGGTAGGATTGTATGAGTTATTAACTATATTTTGTTTCTGTTTATTTGTATTTTTAATTTTGAAAAATAATGATGCCTTATTTGTTTAACTAAAAATTTTAGATATTATTCCTAATTCATTAACACATCTGTTTTTGCAAGCAAGTTAGAACTTTTAAAGTGATTTTACAAAGAACAGATTATTTTAGAGTATATTTCCATCATTCCATTCCATACCAATGTTCTAAAGAGTTTTGAGTTTCTACAGAACTTGACCTCACCAATCACTTTCTGTGGAGGTAACACTGCCTGTGCTCCTTGAGCAACTGTGATTTTTTTTTCCTCTCAGCTTGTTTCCCTCCCCCACCCCATATCTCTTTGGAGTACTTGCTTTTCCCTATTTCTGTTTTGAACATTATCACTAAAATAGATTTGATACAAATTAGTAACCTTAAAGCACTTAAGAACTACTGAGTTTAGTAGTAGCAAATCACAGCCCATAGGCCAGACCCGGTCAGCATTCTGTTCAAGCAAATGAAGTGTTATTGCGACTGTGCTCATTCATTGCCTGCAATCTGTGCCTACTTTCTTGCTACACCACTGAGTTGAGTAGCTGCAGAAGAGACTCTATGACTAACAAAGAATAGAATATTTTCCATCTAGCACTTTATAGGAAATGTTGGTGCTGCCCTTCCCCCACACACATAAATTATCTAGAGCAGGATAGCTCCTGGAAGCTAGGAATTGCCTCACTTTCTACTTTATGCTTACTAGCTAACTTAGCATCAAGCTTATAGTAGATACTAAATGCATTTTTGTAGAATTGGGTTGATTATGGTTTTACCTTACATTGATTTAAAAAATGAAATACTTAAAATTAAAAACAAATTTCTTCCCAGTATGTTTCCACTCAAGGGACATCAGAGAGTAAACTATCTGGGCTGGCTCATTAAAGTGACCATTACAAACAGTCTCCCTGGGACAATTTGTAACACATTAGAAAAGCATTCTGTTTATGCAAAAACTATTAGCTTAATGGGATAATATGTCAGAGAAAGACTACTAGACCCCCTGCTGCTTCTTTTAATATTTTACTTTTTATTTAGGCAAAGATTCCTTTGACAATTTCATAATACTTTAGGCATGGTAACTCATGAAATTCCTAGACTCAAATTCATTTTTTTCACAAATATTTTCAGTAAACATACTTTATACCAGATTTGGAGAGAATTGTTTGGGTAGTAAAAGCTTTGTATATCATATCTGACATACAAAGCTTACTTTAGTATTTGTTGTATTGCTAGAAAAGTAAAATTGTTTTAAGTATAAATTATTAATCATTTGTATTGCAATTTCACAAAGAAAGAAATTCAACTTTAGGAGAATAATAACTTTATTAACATTAGGACAGGTTTTTTCGTTTCTTTCTGTCTTTTAATTTTATTTTTAAAGGTATGGTCTTTCTAAGCAGCATAGGCTGACCTTAAACTTACTATGTAGCCAAATCTGGCCTTAAACTTATAGCCTTCCTATGTGAGCCTCTCATGTACTGGAATCACAGGTGATTCCCAACATGCCAAGCCCCTTTCCTTTTAAAAGTCCATTTACGAAGGACATCAATGAATAACAACTTTTGAAATGTAACATAAAATGCTTTCTATCAATAAGAATACTCCAAAACACTTGTTTAAAAATCCTTGGGGGACTGGAGAAATTGCTTAGCGGTTAAGGTGCTTGTTTGCAAAGCCAAAGGACCCAGGTTCGATTTCCCAATACCTGCGGAAAGCCAGATGCACAAGGTGGCACATGTGTCTGGAATTTGTTTGCAGTGTCTAGAGGCCCTGGTGTGCCCATTTTCTCTTTATCTCTCTCTCTGAAATAAATAAAATATTTAAAAACATATATAAAAATCCTTTGGCTTTTCATTTCACAATTCTGATTAAGTATTTCTGGGATGGGGTCTAGAAATTTTTCTTTTTAAAAACATCATCATCCCTCAGTGCTAACTATTCTCATTTGATTTTCATATAGTTCATGCTTATATCACATTTTAGTACATATCTCCTAAATATTTACAATTTAAATAATAGTGAATAAAAAGAATAAAATAAAACACATTGATCTCAATTAATTTACATCATAATAACAATGTAGAAAATGATGTTTTCGGCTCATATGCATGTGGATACATGTGTGTATAGGTAGGTGTGTACCTCTGTTTATGTGCATGTGGAGGCCAGAGGTCAATATCAGGTATCTTACTCAAGTGATGTCCACCTTACTTTTTGAAACAGGGTGTCTTACTTGAACCCAGAGCTCACTGACTGGGCCAACTGACTAGCAGGCCAGCAAGGCCCAGGGATCCTTCTGTTTCTACTGTCCCAGTGCTTGGATTATAGGCATAATCTACTAGGCCCAGAATTTTACGTGGGGACTGGGGATCCAAAATCAGTCCTCATGCTTGCATGACAAATACTTTTTCCACTGAGCCATGTCTCTGTCCCAGGAACTAATGCTTTTAAGCACATCTGCATGGGTCTGGTGATATTGCTCAGTAGGTAAGAGTGCTTGCTGCATAAGCATGAGGACCTAAATTCAATCCCCAGCACCCACATAAAAAGCCAGACATGACCACACATATCTGTAACCCCAGTGCTGAGGGTTGTGGAGACAGGGAGATCACAGGGGCTTCCAGGTCATCAAATCTGACTCAAAAGTAAAAAACTCCATGTTCAGAGACCCTGTCTCAAAGAAATGAGGTAGAAAAGTGATAGAGTAGACCACCCATCATCCTCCCCTGGCCTGCACATGCTTATGATGGGAAATGCATGTCTGCATACATGTGCACATACTCCACACATTCAAGCCACACATATGCACAAAAGCATGTGTAAACACACACACACACACACACACACACACTATATATATATATATATACATATATATATATATATATATATATATATATATATATATATATTTTTTTTTTTTTCCCAACAGACTTCAAGTGATGCCAGCCCGATGGTGGGCTAGAAAGTCCGAGGCATTGTCCTCACAAAAGTAGTGATTTACTGTGCACAGATGGAAAGAGCTCTAGGATGACATTAGAATATACTTCAAGGCTGTAGAAATACAGACAGCACACAAGTTGAAAATGGGTGAATCATTTTACCTGCATTATCTTAGCCTCTGGTCTACCACAGCTCAGTATCAAAGAGAAGCTTTGGGTGCACCATCCTTGCTACACGAGAAAACAGAGCCTGTAGACCCCAGCAGTTATTATGGACTCCGAAAGAGTTTCAGCCAAGGATCCCTGCAGTGTTTGTCAATGAGACTCCAGTTGAAAGAACAGTGCAAAGTCAATACCCTATATCCTCCAGAGTCAGTCTGTGTGCTCCTCAGGGATGGAATCACTGTACTCTCCCAGTCTTGGCACTATGGCATACTTATACATTAGATCTGGTGTCCTGTTTCCCCTCATTGCCAATAATTGCTCTACCCTTCCAAGTTCGCGCCCTGGTAGCCACTTGCAATAGAAGCTTTCTCTCTCTGAAGTCCAATTAAAGAATGAAAAAGATAAATTTTCCAATGTGCAGACCCCAATACAAGACTGATCCAAACCTCAGTGAGCTATGACTTCATCAAAGGAAGATAGCTTCCATTGTCACCTCCACAGTATCAACTCCCATAACTTCCATTGTCACCTTCACAGAAACAGAGGCTGAGTTGCTCAACAAAGAATTCAAAATAATTGCTGTAAAGAATCTCATGTAGGTATAAAGAACACAAACAATGAAATCAGGAAAACAATATATGAGCAGAGATAGCATGAATTAGCCAAAGAAAGAGAAATCATGGAGAATCGAATTCTACAGAGATCAACATCGAGGCATACTTGTTAAAATTTAAAGACAGGGGCAAGAGAGATGGTTCAGTTGTTAAAGGCACTTGCTTGCAAAGCCTGATAACCCAGGTTTGATTCCCAAGTACCCATGTAAAGCCAGAAGCACAAAGTGGCCCATGCATCTGGAGTTTGTGTGCCCATGCTTGCTGTCTCTCTTTTTCTTATTCTCCATCTCTCTTAAATAAGTAAACATTTTAAAAAGCAAATATAACTTTTGAAAACAAAGGGAAAAATAACACATTTAAGAGAAATTCACAAGACTACCAATATATTTCTCCATAGAACCTTGTAATTCAAATCCATAAAATATATGTAGAAAATCCTAGCGTCTCAAGAACAACAACCACCAACTGTTAGAACTGATAAGTAAATTCACCAAAGTTACAGAACACTAAATCAAAATCAGTGATGTTTCTATATACCAGCAATGAACTAATGAAAAAAGGAATGTAAGAAAACAATGTCATGCTTAGGAATAAACTTCAAAGAAAGGAAAAATTGTATGTTGAAAACTATAAACCATTCAGGAAAAAAAATGGAAGAAGTAACAGGTAAGTGGAGAGATACTCTTTGTAGACAGACAGAGTTGATATCATTTAATGTCCATACTACAAAACATGGTCTACATATCTAATCTAATCTCTATCAGGCTTTTTAAGTAAGAGAAGTAGAAGCATTCTAAATTTTGTATGACTATTGTGTGACTCCAAAATTGTCAAAGCACTCAAGCCAGGACTACATACCATAGTTCCTGACTTCAACATAAATCACCAAACTACAGTAATCAAACCAATGCAGTACCAGAATAAAAAGAAATATAGACTGATGGAACAGAACAGAAAGCTCAGATATAAATTCACACATGTAGCCTTGGCAAATTGTCCACAAGGGTGATCAAAACTTGCTCAATAGAGAGATGATAATATTTTTAGTAAACTATGCTGGAAAAACTGGATATTCTCATATGGAAGAGTAAATTTGGATCCATCTGTAACACTACATAGAAACTCAACCAGAAATGGATTTGAGACTTGAATGTAAGATCTGAAACTGTAAAGCTACTGGAAGAAGCAGGAAAAAGAGCTTCTCAACATTGGTCTGTGAAATATTTTTGGATATGAAATCAAAGTAGCAGAGGAAACCATTAACAAGATGAAAGGAAAAGATATTTGCATGCCATATGTCTAATAAGCATTAATATCCAAAATATATAAGGGATGATATATAATGTCTAACTCAATAGCAAAGAAAGAAAGAGTGAAAGAAAGAAAGAAGCTCAATTTAGAAATGAATAAAGGGCCTGACAGAATTTTCTTAAAATAAGAAATGCCAATCAGTGCCAGGTATTTTGGGAAGGTGCTCACCATCACTTACCAGAGAAATGTGAACCAAAATCACCAGGGTATTCCTGTTAGAATGGCTGCTATCGAAAATAAAAAGAGGCTTGGGAAATATCTCAGAGGGCTAAATGCTTGTTATGCCAGCATGAATTCAGATCCCCATTACCCAAGTAAAATATAGGCTGTGGAGGTATGTGCCTATAACCCCAGCACTGGGGAGGTGAAGACAGGGACTCACCTTGTTTTACTTGCTAGCTGGTTAGCTGAATCGGTTCACTGAGAGACTTTGTCTTGAAGAATAAGGTCAAGTGCCATTGAAGATGTTTGATGTTGACAAAGATGAGCACCTGCACACACATGCATCTACACACATACAAACATGCAACACACATGCACACACACCTCACACATACATATGCCATAAAAAAATAGAAATAGAAGTGCTGACCATGATATGGAGGAAAGGGAACCATTGTACATTGCTGAATAGAATATAAATTGTTATAACCATTTTGGGCAATTAAAAACCAAACTACCTTCTGATCCAGCAATCCCACTTCTGGTTATATATCCAAAGGAAATGAATTTAGTTCACTATAATATTGTTCACAAAAGCGAACATGTAAACTTGAAAATGTTCATCAATGGATAAAGCATAAAGGAAATATGATATCTTCATATAATGGAACATTTTTCATCCTTCAAAAATAAAAAATCCCATTATTTGTTGTTACCCAGGTTATACTAATTGATATAAGTCAAACCCAGGAAAATAATTATTATAAAGTACATGTGGAATCCAAAATAGTCAGACTCATGAAAGTAGAGAATAGAGTAGTGTGTGCCAGGGGACAGAAGACAAAGAAAGGAGATGTTGGTATAAGGGTACAAAGCCTCCTTTATGCATAATGGATAATTGTGGAGGTATAATGTGCTGCAATGTGACTTAAGTTAACAGTACTATATTGTCTGAAGGTTTCTAAAGATATATCTTAAGAATTGTCACCATAAAAAATGAAAAAGTGGTTATGAGATATGGATATTTTACTTTGATTATGTGATCACTTCACATTTTATACATCTTTCAAAACATTCCTTTATACACCTTTTCTGCATGTGTATATGTATGTATGTGTATATTCATGTGTGTGTGGATGGGTGCATGTGGAAGTATGTGTGTGTGTGTGTGTGTGTGTGCGTGTGTGTAAGCCAGAGGACCACCTTGAATATCATCTTCAGGAACACAGTCCACCTTCCTTGAGACAGTGTCTCATTGTGCTGAATCTCACCTAATTTGTTATTAGGCTAGAATAGCTATCTTGCAAGCCCCAGGGTCTTCCTGTCTCTGCCTTCCCAGTGCTGAGATTACATAGATCCTGGGGGTCAGGCTCAGGCCCTCATGCTTGCAAGGCAAAAATACTTTACCAACTGAACTGTCTCCCCAACCCCCACTATGCACCTTAACTATTCCTATATTTGTTAGTTACACTCTATCCAATCAAACTTTAAAATTTTTTTCATATTTTATGACTCATACATGACATATTTGCATAGGGCATGAGTACTTGAGCCCATAATGTACTCCTGCCAATAAGTGAACCCTGTTAATATTTGAATATAGACCTTAGTACTTATGCTTAAAATAGACTGAATATTAGATGATCATATCAATTACTTTGAGTGAGGTCTTTGGATATTTTAGTCACTCTTTTTCAGTACCTTAGTCTTATTTGGGTCACAGATTCCCTCTGAGAAGTTGATGAAATCTATGTAATCTCTCCCCAGGAAAATTAACTTACAAAAATTTAGCATATAATTACAAGGTTTCTATAAACCTTGACATATGACAATGCACTCCAGCCATGGACCAGTTTAAGAACCATTCTTCAACTATGGCCTATTTTTTAAAATTTTTATCTATATGTAGATAACACACTTTTTTCTATTAGATACTGCTGCCAAAAATTTAATAACTTGTTCAGTATCCTCCCTCTATGTCCCTCTTTTTCACTAAACTAGGACTAGTATGCATGCTTTTACTTAATATATTCATTTTTAAAGAAATTTCTCTTGTATTTTGACACAACTCTAGCTTTGAAGGATATTTCTAAACAGAGCAAAAAGTTGACAGCTTGTTGATGGAATATGAGAGGGTCAGAGATATCCTAAGACAAGGGGTCTCTGGATAGATTAGTAGTCTAAGAAAAGTGACTGGGGGAAGGAGGTAAAGTGACTAGAAGCCAGCAATGAAAGCCCTAGGACAGACTGGAATCAAGTGGGTAAACTTGGAGGAAGCTGGCAACATTACCTGTGATGCCTCCTCATTTCAGTAATGAGAATTCAGGGAGGGATGGGAACAGCTTGCATGGCAGATGGTGGCAGAAAGAGCCATTCCAACCCAAATTTTAGGATTGTATCAAAATCCTAGACAGAAAGAATCTTATTATCTTCAAGGTCTCAGGGGTATGTTAAGAAGAGAAGAAAGAGAAAGAAATATTGAGTGACATGGAAAGCAAAGGAAAAGAGAGAGGCAGAGAGGGTAGGGGAGAGAGAGGGAGGGGAATGCACAGAGGTTGAGGAAATGTCACTCATTAATTTGGAAAAAACTGGAATCATTGGTTAATCTGTGGAAGTGTAACTACCTCATGGTGTACCTTATCATGACTTTTTTTTTTCACTCTACTTTAAACTAGCCTAGAACTTATTAATGAAGGCCTGCTTAGCCTTAATCTTGTGGCAGTCCCCTTACCTCTGCCCTCTGAGTGCTGGGGTTACCAGGCATGCACCACCACAGCTGGCTATGGTGGTGTTTTGAATGTATATACTGTTACATATTTTTAATATTTATTTATTTATTTGAGAGAGAGATGAAGAGATAAAGACAATGAGAAAGAGTGAGAAAATGGGTATGCCAGTGCCTCCTAGTACTTCAAACAAGCTGCAGAAACATGTGTTACTTTGTGCATCTGGCTTTATGTGGGTATGGGGGACTTGACCTTGGATTATCAGGTTTTACATGCAAGCACTTTTAACTCTGAGCCATCGCTTAGGTGCTATTGTTATATTTGATGCCTTGCTGTGGCGGGAGGAGATCACTAGAGAAAAAAAAAAAAAGGACCAGTCTTTTACCTGTATACCACACTCTTCCTCAGTTCTTACACTCCTCCTTGGGACTATTTTTTAAGAATTTGAAACAGATAGTAGCCTGCATGAGGCCATGTGACTTGGTAAGCATAGCACAGGGGATAATTTGTCACCTATTTCTATCACCATTCATATGTTAGGCCTTGCTATGACTGGGACTTTGAGTTTCCCTCAAAGACAGTGTATTAAAAATTTAGTGTCCAGGGGGTGTTTTTAAGAGGTGGGCTTACGGGAGGTCGTTGGGCTCTCCCTATGGCAGCATTGTGGGAACTAGTCTCACCCTCTCTCTGCTTGCAGGCTCAGGATGGGAGTGGTTTGCTCTGCCATGTACACCACTGAGAAGTCAGAGCTCCCAAGGCCTTGTCATTTGTGTCCAGGATGAAATTAGCTAAGAAAACATGAGTCTGAATAGGAAGATCCCAGGGCAGGTGTGTGGGGAAGAGGCATGTGGAGAGATCAAGGAGATGCTGGTCCAAGCAGCCACATCTCAGAGAATCTCCCTTCCATTAGAAGGGATAGATATTGCAGCTACACTGTGCTCATATCCAGACACAAATGGATGTTTTCACATAGCTACATACATTCATACATACATGTAAATACACAAGTACAACAGGATAAGAAATAGTTCTACAAATCAGCACATTCATAACACATAATACATACACACACAATTTATATTCCTATTTTCATATATTCATGAATATTTGCTATTATTCCATATGACTTACTTTAAATATTGGAATATACAAGTAAGGTACTACCCATTAAATGCAATTAATGTAACTTTCTATTGTGTCTATCTACTATGACAAAATATCAAATATGTAAATAATGTTAAGTCATTAACTTGTTTGAGGGAATTTTAAAATCATTGAATCAGTTTTATTAAATTGCTTTTAAATTAACGTGTGTGCATGTGTGTAAGTGGTGTGTATGTGTTGTGTGGTATATGTGAACATGCATGTGGAACCCAGAGGACAACCTCCCTAGGTGTCATTCCTCAGGAATGCCACCAAGCTTTTTTGTGACAGTCTGTCATTGATCTGGAGCTCAACAAGTAGGACAGACGGCTGCCCAGTGAGCAGTGAACCTCAGGGATCCACATGTCTCCATCTCCCCAGTACTGAGATTACAAGTATGTACCATCACACCTGACATTTTTTTCTGGGTTGTAGCCAAGGTAGTTACTTTACGAACTAAAATAGCTCCCCAGTCCTAAAATATTTTTTAAAATATTTAATACTAATTAGACACAGATATAATGCATTTTTAATTTTAATTTAATTTTAATTTTAATTTTAATTTTTAAATGATTATGTTGAAAATATTTTACACATCTATATTCTATATATTCTATATTTCTCCAGCTCTTGCTCTGTTTCATTTAAGAAATTAATTGAAAATTTAGACAAAAATGTATTGCTGATCAAACACTTTTTGTGTTCATATCTTGTCTATATTTGTATTAATTTTTATTTCTGTAATAAGTGTGGCCCATCTCTTCACTTAAACACGCTGAATGTTCTTGTTATCATTAATCAGATATGTACTGTAGCAAGTATAGAGCACTTTCTTTTTCCCCATGTTTAAATTTTGTTTAATTGCTTACAGGCTCAAGGCAGTATTAAGTCATTTTAGTTTCTAAAACTAGGCAATTTTAAATTCTTTTAATTTTTAAAATATATGATACAATATGGTTTAAAAATTCAGATGATACGTATAAGACATCTTGTGCTCATACAATCCTTGTTTCTTCTAGACCCACGTATAATTATTTTCAGTAATGTCTTCTTAATCTTTCCAGTCTCTTTAAAATTGTGTGTGTGTGTGTGTGTGTGTATCATAGTTTATTTATTTGCATAGAGAAAGAAAGAGAATGGGCATGCAAGGTTCTCTAGCCATGACAAACGAACTCCAGGTACATGCATCACTTTGTGCATCTGGCTTTATGTGGGTACTAGGGAATCAAACCTCAGTCATTAGGCTTTGCAGGCAAGCATCTTAACTGTTAAGCCATCTCTCCAGCCCCACTTCCAGTATTTTTTTTTTTTTTGAAAAATATTTGGGACAAGGTCTCATGGAGCCCAGGATGGCCTTAAACTCCTTATGTAGCTGAGGATGATCTTTAACATCTGGTCCTCCATCCTCCACTTAACAAACACTGGAGATAAAGGCATGTACACTCCTCCTGGGTTACATGAAGCTAAAGTTCTAACTCAGGGCCTTGTGCATGCTAGGCAAGCTACATCTCAAGTCCATGTTTTTCTTTTTGTTTGTTTGCTTGCTTTATGATGTGGTGTGTGTGTATGTATGTATGTGGTGTGATATGTGGGCAGGTGTGTGAGCATGCATGTGCATATGCATGTGGAGGACAGAGGATGATGTCAGGTGTCTTCCTCTGTCACTCTCCACCTTATTGTGACAAGGCTTCTTACTGAATTCAGCTAGTTTAGCTTGCCTACCATGGGATTACAGATGCATACTTCCACATCTGGCAGTTCTATGGGTTCTGGGGATCTAAATTCAAGTCCTCACACTTGTATGACAACCACCTTACTGACTGAGCTGTCTCTCTAGCACCATTTCTTCTTCTCTTCCTCCTCATTATTTATTTATTCATTCATTCATTCATTCATTCATTCATTCATTTTTTAGATGGTCTCTCAGATACTCCAGGCTGGTCTCCAACTTGCTATGTAGCTGAGGATGACCCTGAACTTCTGGCCTTCCTGCCTCTGCTTCTCTACAGGCTGGAATTACAACTATGTGCCACTATACTATACCTGTTTATAACAAGTGCTGGGGATTGAACCTGGGACCTTGTAAATGCTAGGCCAACACTACCAACTGAGGTATAACACCAGTCCTTTTCAGTATAGTTTTTGATGAAAATAAAACACAAATATTTACTCTTATCTTCTTTAAAAAGCAGGCAAAACATTTCTTTTAAATCCCCATAGTACTCTTTTAATCTTGCTTATTGACTTGTTTTTCAGCTGGTAATTATACATAGAATTTACTAAATTATCTACATATATACTCATGAGATGGTAAAGTTAACATGATGGTTTTATTAACTTTTATTAACTTGAACATAAATTTATGTTTTAACTGATACATAAAATCCAGATTTTACATATTCATGAGGTAGAATATGATGCTTCTGTGTATATACATAGTGTGATTTTTTTTTTTTTGAGGCAATGTCTCACTCTAGCACAGGATGATCTGGAACTCACTCTATAGTCCCAGGAGTCCCAGGCTGGCCTCAAACTCACCTACTTCTGCCTCCCAAGTGCAGGGTTTAAAGGCATGCACCACCATACCCAGCACAATTTTTTTTTTCCCCCAAGGTAGGGTCTCACTCTAGCCCAGGCTGACCTGGAATTCACTATGCATTCTCAGGGTGGCCTCAAACTCATGGTGATCCTCCTACCTCTGCCTCCCTAGTGCTGGGATTAAAGGCGTGCATCACCACGCCCAGCTCCAGCAAAATTCTTAAATCAAGATAAATATATCTCCCAAAACATTTATTCATGGTGAAATATTCAAAATTCTTTCTTTAGCTTTTTAAAATACAGAGTATGTTGTGATTATTTATATTCACCTTACTGAGCAACAACACACCAGAACTCTTTTTAAAAATATTTTTATGTATTTATTTATTTGACAGAAAAAGAGGGAGAGGGAGAGAGAGAGAGGGAGAGAGAGAGAGAGAGGGAGGAAGGGAGAGAGAGAGAGGGGGAGGGAGGGAGGAAGGGAGAGAGAGGGGGAGAGAGAGAATGGGCATGCCAGGGTCTCTAGATTGGAAATGAACTCCAGACATGTGCGCTCCCTTGTGTATCTGGTTAATGTGGGTCCTGGGGAATCCAACCTGGGCCCTTTGGCTTTGCAGGCAAATAACTTACTCGCTAAGCCATCCCTCCAGCCCTCTTTTTTTTTTTTTTTCCTGGAAACAGAGTCTCACTATGCAGCCCAGGGTGGCCTAGAACTCATGGTGCTGCTGCCTTAAATTGCCCAGTGCCAGAAATTACAGGCATGTGCCACCAAGGCTACCACCCCAGAACATTGTACTCCTTTCCAACTATATATTCGTATGTATTACTCAACTTTGTCTCCTTCCCCCTTCCTCCCTATTCTCCCCAGATACTTGTAGTGACATTCTACTCTCAGCTTTTATGAATCAAGAGTTTTGTATTCCACATGTGAATAAAACCATGTGGTACTTACTTACCTTCCCGTGCCTGGCTTATGTTACTTGACATGATGATCTCCAGTTCTATGTTGTTGCAAATGGCAGGATTTCATTACTTTTTATGGCTGAATAGTATTTTAACAACAATTTTTTTTTGTTGTTTTTTTGAGGTAGGGTTTCACTCTAGCTCAGGCTGACCTGGAATTCAGTACGTAGTCTCAGGGTGGCCTCGAACTCACAGCGATCCTCCTACCTCTGCCTCCCCAGTGCTGAGATTAAAGGTATGCACCACCACACCCGGCTGGTAACAATTTTTTTTTTTTTTTTGGTTTTTTGAGTAAGGTTTCACTCTAGCTCAGGCTGTCCTGGAATTAACTCTGTAGTCTCAGGGTGGTCTCAAACTCACTGTGATTCTCCTACCTCTGCCTCCCGAGTGCTGGGATTAAAGATATGTGCCACCATGCCTGGCTAACAAATTGTTTTTATATAAATGATAGATTACACCCTTATAAGATTGCAGAACAAGTTGACTTGTTTACTTGGTGCTGAAGTTCAGGACATCCAGGAGGGAGTCTGATTCTTCCTGGTGACTGGAATGTTCTGGTGTAGTATGCAGGCTACTGTATCTTCCTGGTTTGATGATACAGATAACTACTGCGCTATGATTCTTCCTAGTTTTTGAATTGTTTTCATTTCTAGCATAAAATTATGCTCAAGGCACCACATAGAAAACTAAACTAGCTGAAGAAATAGTTAGGGGTGGTTTATGATAAATGCAGATTTAAAAATGTTTTTAAACTTTTTAAAAAAGTGTTTGATCTGTTTGAAGTTTGATAGAAATGACTGTGTCTGGTGTGATCATATGATCAACTGACTATAAAATTGTACTTTTTTAGTCTCTCAAGCCCTTCCTATTCCTCATTTCTCATATTTCCCTCCGACAATTAGTGATCTGTCTTTGCCACTAATTACTAAGTGAGCAACCTCAAAAGTGCCCAAGATTGCATGATAAATTCAATGGTTACTCTTTTTTTCTCAGTAGTTACTCTTGATGATGAAATGTCTCAGTGATGGTAAGGGTGAGCTTACAGTAGGCACCATGCTAAGCTCTTTGAACTACACTTTCACTACTCCCTATAGCTTAACTTCCAGCAGGCAGTGCGTGCTGTAATGGTGCATCACAGAGACAATGCAAGCTTAGAGAGTTGTTTACCCGAGGTCATGCAGTAGGAATAGGAACTAGTACTAAGCTGTGACCGTTCATACCCAAGTCAGGCTAGCAACAGCTTGGGGCAATTGGACCCACTGAGTTCCTTTTGATGTTCTAAGTTTATTCAGGCTATTCAGTTGTTAAATAAATTGGTTATTTTTATCTTAAAAAATACCAAGACGAAACAACGTTGTCTGTGTGTATGTTTTGATACAGAAGCAATAATATTGATAGTGTTATGTTACAATGGCTTTTAACATGTATGAAATGCCATTTTTTCTTGTGTAGTTTGATGGGTGCACTGGGGACAGTGGTTCACTGTTCTACTCTAGAGAAGCTTCTCTGTCAGTTTGTAAACAGCTTCCTTGTTCAGTTCACACAAAGTTCAGCAGCTCTAAAAATACACACTCTTCGTGGGTGATGTAATACATATTGTATATGTGTTGTAAGTACTTGCTCTCAGTGGTAGGATTGAGCACTTCTTATGTTGTCTGCATGTGGGCATACCTTGTGTGAAAGCCCCAGGCTTACCATGATGCAAAACTAGACTCACATTTCCCCTGAGAATCTATTATGTCACTGAATTTGATAGATATTTTGACTGCATAGCTTCAAAACAGAGGCTTTCAGTCCAAAATAGAGAAAAAGAAAGATTTGTGGTCATTTTGTTTAATTAAAAACTATTGAAGCAATTGATTCACTTTAGCTTGGCAGCCTTTTCAGGTGACTTTGGGTTCTGCATTTTCAAACATCTCCCAGTTTTTCCTCTGGCTTAAGAAACTGCCTCTTTGCTTTTGTTTCTTTTCTTAGCTTGATGAAGTGTTAAGATTTGTTCATTTCAAAACAGACCATTTAAAAATGAAGAAACTGCATTGTTCAGTTCACTGGACTGGGAGCCTTAGAGACATGTTCTATTCTCAGTTGTGGAAAATTTCTTAAAGCAAAATCACATGACCCACAAAAAAAAGAGATAATACTCTAGTTTGAGATAGTACATTTTGCTTTTTAATCGATGTTGAAAGAACAGCTTTAACTGAAAAGGCCTTGGCAAAGTTATGTTAGCTAAACAGGCAAGTTCCAAAACCTGGCAGACAACATTGCTTGAGTTACATTTTCCTATAACTTCTTAAAGTAAGTCTGCTCTTGACTGTAACCTTTCATTTCCATCAGAAGTATCAAGATTAATACATCCATGGAGAGAAAGAAGAGATTTTTGGATGAAATTATAATAATATGGCAATGTTACCACATTAGAATCCTCAATTGCTTGGGTCTGGGGTTTGGGATAGTGGTAGTGGAATTGAGGTTAGGTTGAAGTGTTGTCAGGACTGTTGGTGACCTGATGCTTGCTGCCTAGGAAAAGTGACCTCTTAAGCTCTGCTGGCACAGGTTCCAACATATCTTTTCTATGATTTTTTTTCCTCTGTATTTAACCAAGGCAGGTCTGCATTAAAAGCAAAAAAACAAGCAAACTTCTTTATGGAAATAAGGAAAACTAAAGAAATTAACAAAGCTAGAGCTACATGGTGAATAAGGTGCAGTTTCTGGGTGTGGGGCAGTGAACAGCTGAAAGTATTTGATTTCAGAAGAATTAAGCTCTAGCAAAATTTACCATTTAATTAGTGTTGCACCTTTAAGTAACTGATGTAATCTACTCATTCTTTATCTTTTAGGAGAATAGCATTCATCCAGCTAGTTTGGGATCCCCTGAGAACTGTGGCAGTACTTGATAAAAGTTAGTGTGCTGGTGAATACTACCACTCTAGGGCTCTTGGGTGCCTTAAGTACAGCCCTTTAGATCTTCTCTTTGTCAAGCACTAAGGAGAAGTCATTTTAGCCTGTGGGTGGTCCCATGTCGTATTGTCACTGGCTGTGTGCTCGTCCCTCTCTGCTAGCTAACCCAATTTTATTTATTTATTTTCGGGCGGGGGGGAGAGAAGCAAAGAGAGAGAGAGAGAAAGGATGGGTGTATCAGGGCCTCTCACAACTGCAAAGAACTTCAGATGCCTGTGCCACTTTGTGCATCTGGCTTTTTACATGGGTACTGAGAGAATTGAACAGGTCATTGGGCTTTGCAGGCAAGTGCCTTAACCACTGAGCAATCCCTGGCCCCTATAGCAGTGTGTGTGTGTGTGTGTGTGTGTGTGTGTGTGAATTTTAAGGCAGATTCTTGCCTTTTTCACCTGGGTTTGAGTAAGGTTCTGGCTTGCTTGTGGCCTCGTTGCCATTGAGAGTGGGAACCTTCTTTCTTCATTCTATAGCCACCCTTCCCCTATGCCTATGGTCAGTGCTGGATGGGAACTGTGCACTTTTGAAAGCTCCATGCTCCAAGTGAACTTCAGTTTCCAGTCTGAGAAAGAAGAAGCTAAACTGAAGACAGTCATGGTTTTGCTCTCTCAACTGCTATTATTATTACTACTGCTGCTAATACATTGGTAGCTCTAGTGTTAGTAACTGACAGTAGTAGTATTCTTCATTGTCATGATACAAATCAACATTGATTGCTACTTTTTCCAACCATGTATGAGGAAATATACAATGCATTGTGTAACTCTCACAACAATTCTATCAGAAGACTCTATTGCTATTTCTTTTTTAATGTATTTTATTTGTTTAAGAGAGGGAAGGGGAGGCAGAGGCAGATAGTGAGAGAGAATGGGCATGCTAGGGCCTCCAGCCAATGCAAATGAGTTCCAGATGCATGTGCCACCTTGTGCATCTGGCTTTATGTGGGTACTGGGTAATGGAACCTGGGTCGTTTGGTTTTGCTGGCAAGCACCTTAACCGGTGAGCCATTTCTCCAGCCCCTATATAGCTATTTCTTTTGATAAGTCATTAAAACTGAGGCTGTAGTAGGGAAGAAACTTCCTTGAAGACACAAACCTAGTTATCTGGAGAATCAGTATTTGAATCCAGAAGAGTCTGATTTCAGACTCTGAGATCACTGCTGCGTGTTCTGGAATCCATCAATTATAGCTCTGTGGGCTGAGGCTACTGACTTAAATACCTACAGGAGCCAGGGCAGAAATGGTTGGATTTGGAGAGGGCTAGTTGTCAAGACAGCAGAGTAATCTAAGTGAGAGATGACCACTGGAACCCCTCCTCACTGTTGGGGTGACATGGAGGATGGTGGGAACTATGGATTGTTGCAGAACACATGTCTTCGCTAGAGAGGACCACTGTTACTTCACCATCTGCTTTCAAAGGGAACATTTAAAATGTTTTTTGTGTATGTATATATGTGTGGTGTGATGTGTGTGTTCCCACATGCACATAGGTGGAGGCCAGAGGACAATGTCAGCTGTCCTCCTCTATCACTCTTCCCCATTGTTTCCTTGAGATGGGTTCTCTTCATTAACCTTGAGCTGTCAGTTTTGGTAACACTGGCTGACCTGCCAGCCCCAGCTATTCTCCTGCCTCTGCTCCCCACAGGACTGGTGTTACAGTAGGCATATGTGACTACACCCAGCTTTTTATACAGGTGCCAGAGATTGAACTCAGGTTATGTCAGGCATTTATGCTTGTTCAGCAAGTGCTCTTACCTGCTGAGGAATCCTTAGACCCAGAACAAGTTTTTCTTTCCATTTTTTAAATTTACTTTTGGTTTTTTAAGGTAGGATCTTGCTTTAGCCCAGGCTGACCTGGAATTCACTATAGACTTGGGCTGGCTTGGAACTCACATCAATCCTCCTACCTCAGCCTCCCATGTATTGGGATTAAAGGCATATGCCACCGTGCCCAGCTCCAGAGCAAGCTTCTTAAAAAAGAGCTTATGAGATATTGACTAGTTATCAAATATTGCCACTTAATTAAAGCCAAACTTTTAGAAACCTAAATAAAGCAGTGTGAAACTTATAGTAATTGTGTCTATATTTAGCCTGGTTGCTACCTCTGTCATGGGAAGGGTTTTGCAAGGTTTTCACTATTTCATTGAGTGATTAAAGGATAATAAAAGCTACATTGTTCATCATTGGTCAATAGTTGAAGCGTTATTAGCCACTCCATGAGTTATATCTTCACAGAAGTCTTCGGACAAACTGCAGCTTATTCAATGTTGCATAGAAATGGAAAGAAATGGCTGCAATACTAATGACCCAATTTCTAAGTCCCTACTATGTGCCAAAGCACTTCATATGTGCTATTTTTATTTTAATCCCCACAGCATTCCTGTTCAATATGCAAGGAAAAGATATCTGAGAGGTTAAACAATGGTGGCAACCACTTGCCAATGACATTTCTTCAGTCTGTAGCAAGGTGGGGCTAAATCCAGAGGTACACATTCAGAAGCCCTTGATCCACCTGCTTGGTATACAGTGTAGTAAAATTTGTATTATGCTCGAAGTCAGTTGGGCATAGGGGTAGGCTTCCCATGTGGTTCAGTGTGGTTTGGTATTTCAGTTTCAATGGGGATGTTTCCTCTAATCAAAATGATCTTTATACAGTACGAGAAATGCTTTCTTTTTACTCTAGCACCCTGCTTGAAATTCTACCCATGAGTGAGTCCTTTGTGTTAGTAATAATACTCCTGGGACAGTCCCTGCCACAAATGTTGCTACATTTACACATGAACATGAAGTTAGATTTCCTTCTTCAAAAATACAGCTGAGATCATGGGAATTTTCTTCAGCAGGGGGAAGGGCAGGAGCCATTCTGAAGTAGATGAATTATGGTTTAGACATGGTGACTAGAGTGGGGAATGTGGGATAGGATCTTTGTTCCATGAGCAGGTTACTACCTGTTGCTGGGCAGAAGAGTGGGCATGTAGCTTCTTAACTACTTTGCCTTTCACCTAGAACTTTCCCCTTATGTAGGCAAAGTCATATTATTGCAAAGGATCTTGGTTGCCTACCAGAACTAGATGATAAGACCCTGTTGCAGTCAGGTTGCATTGCTGGCAGAAATCACCTGACCAAAAGCAGCTTTTGGGAAAAAAAGGGTTTATTTTGGCTTATAGAATTGAGGGAAGCTCCATGATGGCAGGGAAAAATGATGACATGAGTAGAGAGTGGACATCACCTCCTGGCCAACATAAGGTAGACAATAGCAACAAGAGAGTATGCCAAACACTGGCATGGAGAAACTGGCTATAATACTCATAAGCCTGCCTCCCAACAATACACTGCCTCCAGCAGGCTTTAATTTCCAATTGCCATCAGCTGGGAACCCAACATTCAGAACATCTAAGTCTGTGGGGGACACCTGAATCAAACCACCACAGACAGACCCTATGCTTGGGCTGAAGGGCACTGAGAAATCAAGCTGGATCTGAGCCGGAAGCCTCCTTCCTGTTGTTTAGCTATCAGGATGCTGGAAAGAGCTATGCCATATTCTGTAATGTTTCAGGGCCCTCTGACCAACAGCTTGCTGGAAGATAATCCACCCTTGACACTGAATTTTTTTGTTTGTTTGTTTCTTGGTTACAGTCTATGGCTTTTGGGCATAGCATTACCCACCCCACAGGTACTTTAGCTTAAATTCTCTTTTTAACATATATAATATTTAGGTAGCAAAAAATAGGTTTCCATCTGACTTATTCATAACATCTTTAATTTTGATTAACCCTCCTCCTACCCTTTCCTTTCCTCCACCCCCTTTCCTGTCATTTGAATTTTGGTGATAGCCATTCTGACTGGAGTGAGATGGAATATCAAAGTTGTTTTAATTTAAATTTCCCTGATGGCTGAAGATGTTGAACATTTTTTAGATATTTATGACTATTTTTATTTCTTCCTTTTAAAGCTCTCTGCTCAGTACCACCCCCCCCCTTTTTTTTTTACTGGGTTGCTTGATTTTGTTGTTTTTGAAGAAGGAACTCATTCTAGTCCAGGCTGACTTGGAACTTACTTTGTAGCCCCAGGCTGGTTTCGAATTCATAGGGATCTTCTTACCTCAGCCTTCCAAGTACACCACCACACCTGGCTTGATTTTTTTTTTTTTTTTTGCTTTCTTTTTTGAGTTCTTTGTGAACTATATATCATAAACCTCTGTTTGATATATAGCTAGTGAAGATTTTCTGCCATTCTGGAGATTTTATTGACTCTGTTGATAGTTTGCTTAGTTGTGTAATACCTTTTTAGTTTTATGAGATCCCATTGGTTGAGTCTTGTCTTATTCCCCATGCTATTGGAACCTTATTAAGAAAGTCTTTCCTATGCCTGCATCTTGGAGTGTTTTCCCTACTTTTTACTCCAGTAGTTTTATAGTTTTGGGCCTTATAATGAGGTCTTTGATTCATTTGGAGTTGATTTTTGTGCAGGTTGAGACAAGAGGGTCTAGATTCATTCTTCTACATGTAGCCATCCAGTTTTTCCAGTACCATTTGTTGAAAGTGCTGTCTTTTCACCAGTGTGGTTTTTTGGCCTGTTTTTTTTTTTTTTTTTTTTTTTTTTTTTTTTTGTCAATCATTAGGTAGCTGTAGTTACTTAAACTTATGCTTAGATATTCTATTCTATTCTAGTCTAGTCTAGTCTAGTCTAGTCTAGTCTAGTCTAGTCTATTCTTCTGCACATCTTTTTTTAATGCAAATACCATGGTGTTTCATTACTATGGCTTTGTAGTATAACTTGAAATCCTATATAGTGAAACCACCAGCAGCATTCTTTTTGCTAAGGACATATTAGGCTACCAGAGGCCTATCATGTTTTCATATGAATTTTAAGATGAAGTTTTCCTATTTCTGTGAAGAGGTGCTGGCATTTTGATTGAAATTGCATTAAATCTGTATAATTCCTCCATCCTTAGTCTTTCTAGTATTTTAATAATGAAGTGATGCTGTATTATTGAAGGCCTTTCCTGCATCTATTAAGATGATCATGTGATTTTGGTCCTTAAGTATATTAATATATTACATTTATCAACTTCCATATGTTTGACCATTCCTGCACCCCTGGGATAAAACCTACTTCATACTTCTGATGTTTTCTTGGTTTAGATTTGGAATAATTTTATTGATATTTTTTGCATCTCAGTTTATTGGAAACATTGGTCTAAAATTTTGGGTTTTTTTGTGTGTGCATGTATGTGTGTCTCTGTCTGGTTTGGGAATTAGTGTTATGCTGGCTTCATAGGAGTCGGGGACCAGTCTCTCCTTTCAATTTTGTGAAGTAACTTGAGAAACAGTGAATTCAGTTCTTCCTAAAAGGTTTGATACAGTTCATCAGTGATCAGCAGTGACTTAGTCTAGAACTGGACTTAAAAAAAATATTTATTTATTTGAGAGAGAGACTAGAGAGGTGGGGGTGGTGGCAGATAGAGAATGGGCATGCTAGGGCCTTTAGGCACTGTAAACAAACTCCAGACACATGTGCTACCTTGGGCATCTGGCTATATGTGGATACTGGGAAATCAAACCCAGGTTTGTAACTTAAGCTTTGCAACCTTAACTGCGGATCCATCTCTCCAGCCCCTGAACTTTTTTTTAAACCATATTTTATTTATTTATTTGCAAGCAGACAGACAGAGAGAATGAGAATGGGTGTGCCAGGGCTTCTAGCTTCTGCAAATGAACTCCAGATGCATGTGCTACTTTGTGCATCTGGCTTTACGTGGGCCCTGAGGAACTAAACCCAGGTCATTAGGTTTTGAAGTATCTTAACTGCTGAACCATATCTCCAGCCCCTCTCTGGACTTTTTTTATTGAGAGGTTTTTCATTACTGTTTCATTCTCATTAGGTGTTATAATTCTTCCTAGATTCCTTTTTAGTCTCTTCTAGGTTTAGCTTTAGAAGATCATATGTTTCAAGAAATTTATCTATTTTTTCTGAATTTTCCAAATTGGTGGCATATATGTTTTTGAAATATGCCTTATGATTCTCTCAATTTAACTCATATCTGTTATAATGTCTACTTTTTATTTTTATATTTATTTATTTAATTGAGAGAGAAAAGAAAGAAAGAGGAAGAGAGGGAGAGAATATAATCTCTACTTTTTTATCTCTAATTTGATTGATTAGGGTCTTATCTTTCTTTTGGTTAATTAGGCTAGGAGTTTATCATTCTTATTTAATATTTTTGAAGGACCAGTTCTATGTTTAATTAATTTTTAAAAATTACTTTCTTTGTTTCTAATTCACTTATTTCTGCCCTAATCATGATTAATTCTTTCCATTGGGAACATTTGGATTGTTCTTGTTTTTCCAAAACTTTCTGATGAATTACTAGCTATCTATTTGAGATCTCTATATTTTTGTAATTAGGCATAAAATTTCCTCTTGGGACTACCTTATCGTGTCTCATAGGTTTTGGTGTGGTATTTTTTTTTTCTAATTTTCATTCAGTCCTTGGAATGTTTTTGGCCAATTTTTTATTAGTTATAGACATACTCTGTATATAAACAGCACATGTTGGTAACATCCTTTCCCTCATGCCTGCCCCCCTCAAAAGGGACCCTCCACATTGGGGATGCAGGTCATCCGTATGGGGATTGTGGGTTGTGGGTTGTGGGGGAGAGGCAAAGTCTCTGTGCATAATGTCCCAACTTGTGGCTCTAGCAATCTTTCTGCCCCCTCTTCCATAATTCTCTGAGCCATGTTGGGTGCATTTTAAGTCTAATTTAGTGATGGGCTCTTAGGAGCCTCTGGATCTCTGGCTTTGTAGCTGCTGAATGTCCTCAGTGTCTATCTCCTTCACTCTTGTGCAGATATCAGGTTAACGGAGAAAGCAGCTCTCTGGCTCTTTCCCCTAATTCCTCTATGGTTTCAGCTGGGGCCCTGGTGCACTGTGATGGATTATTTCTCTCCTTAGGTCCTGCGTCTGTCTGTAAAAGAGAACCAGATTCTCCATCAGAGAGTGAAGTCAGCACAGGTTAAATAGAATAACCAATAACCAATAACTAGTTTAGAGAGAAGTTGATGGGTATAGACCCTCTTGTAGCCCAAGATAAGTGGAATCTTGATATTGGAAAGCAAAATCATTATCTAGATATGCTTCTGGCTTGTTTCCCAGTTCCAGATATGGGTTCCTTTCCACTGCACGGATCTGTTAGCCAATCCAAGAGCACTTGGTTTCCCACCATGGCTGTGTGCCATTATTGCACTTGTGTGAGCATCATGTCAGGTTGTTTGCTTTTAAGTAGTTTAGACCTTGAGTTGCTTGGACAGATGTTGGCCACTTTCCCCCAGTAGCTCATGTAATGCCTTCTAGCACTAGATGGGCTGTGTGGGGACTGGCTCTATTCCAGATTCCAGCCAGGTCTCTCCATGTTCCTTACCGAGAGCATATGGTGTCTTCAGAAGTAGGGTCTTACCATTAACCTCTGGTGAGTAATTAAGTGCTCTGACAGAAGTCTGTCTTGTTTTGTGAAACCTTGTAGATCTCTCTGATCAACAGCTCATTGTGGGTGTTAGCTGCATCCTGGTACTGGGAATTACAGACCAGCACCAAAAGAAAAGAAAGAAGAAAGAGAAAGAAAATATAAAAAAGAAAAAAAGAGAAACAGGAGAAATTTAAGGTAAGGCTTTACCTTACTCTCTTCAGGGCCATTCAATTCAGATGCTCCCCTATGGTCCTGTTGAGGGTTCAACCATATAGTCTATCTTCCAGGTGAAGGACTCAGAAACTAGAATAATGCCATGACAGGCTTCAATAGGGTGCTGCCCTGGCTAGGCCTGAGTTTTAAGCCAGCCCCTAAACATGCCTGGGACATGCCTGAGACTTGCCCAGGACTTGTCCCTTCTGCCTTTCTGCCCCAGCCAATCAGAAGCACACAAATGTTACTGCTGCCCGCTTAGCCAATCATAATGAAGATTACCTAACCTGCCTGGAATTCCCCTAACCCCTGCCTGCCAACTTTGTCGCCAATATCCTAAACCAATCAGAAGAATACAAGTACAGTTACTGTTTAAATCAACCAATCATGTATCCATCTCCTCCTTCTACGTTCAAATCCCTATAAAAACCCTACCGTCCCACTACTTGAGGCTCTTGTATGGATCCACTGCATAGGTAAAATCAAGAGACCAAGCTTAAGTCTGAAATGAAGCTCCTTGCCCTTGTATACGTGTTTGGTTCTCCTTGGTGGACACTGGGGGTGCCAAGAACTGGGCATAACACAGGATATAGGATTTTATGGTACCAATTCCATTTGGGTTCACTTTTGTGGCCCTCCACCACTCTTACCCTCCCCCCATGCCCTACCCTCCCTATTGTCCAGGCCTCAAGATGCCTGTTAGTTATGTCAACATTTTGGGCTGATTCAGGTTAGGAACTGCAAATGAGTGAGACCATGCAATGATTGTCTTTCTATGATTGTGATTTCAGAGTATGGTTTGTTTCAAGTTTGACCATTTTTCTGCAAATTTCATTGTGTCATTTTTTTTTTAACTGCTGAGTAGAATTTCATCGTGTTGATATACCACATCTTGGTTATCCATTCATCCAATGATGGACACCTGGGTTGATTCCAGTTCTTAGCTATTATGAATTGAGCAGCTGTAAACATGGTGGGGCAAATATCTCTGAATTTTTAGATTGCCTTCTTGATTTCCTCAGTGACCCTTTCATTGTTCATTTGTGGTGTTGTTCAATTTCCAGGAGTTTGTGTATTTTCTGTTGTTTCTCTTATTGTTGATTTCTAGGTCAGATAAAATACAAGTAGTTATTTCTATTTTCCTTAAATTGTGGAGACTTGATTTGTGTCCTAATATGAGCTTTATTTTAGAGAAATTTTCATGATCTTTTGAGAAGAAGTATAATTTCCTTATCTTTTTTGAATACTTTTAGTTTAAAGTTTGTCATATATTGGTATTAGTATAGATAGAACTGCTGGTTTCTTATGCTGATTTGCTTAGAATATCTTTTTCCATCCTTTTACCCTAAGATGGTATCCTTCTTTGATGGTAAAGTGGGTTTCTTACTTTGTTTTAACTATAATGTGACATTGGAAATTTCTGGTCATTTTGAATCCTCTTATACATGGATGAACCTCTCTTTCATAAAGTTTTGAACTTTTTCTTCTGTAGTTTTCTTGAAGATATATTCTGTGTCTTTGACCTGTAGTTATTCCTCTTCTTATATAGACATGATTTAAATATTTGGTATTCTGAAGGTTGCTCACATTTCTCTTATGTTATATTCATTTATATTTTTTAACTTGTCATTGATTTCGACCTCTTGATATATTTCCTCTGCCTTGTTGTTAAGTCCTGATATTCTGTCTTACACGTGATCTCTTCTGTTGGTATGTCTTTCCTAGGAGCTTTTTTTTTTCCAGGTAGGGTTTCATTCTAGCTCATGCCGACCTGGAATTCACTATGTAGTCTCAGAGTGGCCTTGAACTCATAGCAATCCTCCTACTTCTGCCTCCCGAGTGCTGGGATTAAACGCGTGTGCCACCACGCCTGGCTCCTACGAACTTTTTAATTGAGTTATTTCTTTTTTTTTTATTTTTTTTTATTTTTTTTAAAAATTTTTTTTTTTGTTTATTTATTTGAGAGCGACAGAGAGTAGGAGGCAGAGAGAGAGAGAGAGAGAGAGAAAGAGAGAGAGAGAGAATGGGCGCGCCAGAGCTTCCAGCCTCTGCAAACGAACTCCAGATGCGTGCGCCCCCTTGTGCATCTGGCTAACGTGGGTCCTGGGGAATTGAGCCTCGAACCGGGGTCCTTAGGCTTCACAGGCACGCGCTTAACCGCTAAGCCATCTCTCCAGCCCCTTTTTTTTTTTTTTTTAATTTTTTTTTTTTAATTTTTTTTTTTGAGTTATTTCTTTTTCTTTCTTCTTTCTCTTTTGTTTTTTTGAGGTAGGGTTTTGCTCTTGCCCAGGCTGACCTGGAATTAGTCTCAGGCTACCTTCAAACTCACAGTGATCCTCCTACCTCATTGTCCCAAGTGCTGAGATTAAAGGCATACAACCACCACCCCCAGCCCTTAATTCATTATTTATTTCCTTTCTCTTATTGTGTTCCATTTTCCTTTTTTTTTTTTTTTTTTTTTTTTTGGTTTTTCGAGGTAGGGTCTCACTCTGGTCCAGGCTGACCTGGAATTAACTCTGTAGTCTTAGGGTGGCCTGGAACTCATGGTGATCCTCCTACCTCTGCCTCCTTAGTGCTGGGATTAAAGGCGTGCACCACCACACCTGACTCCATTTTCCTTTCTTTGTTTGACTTTTGTGTTGTATTTAGTTGGTTGTCTGTGCTCACTTAGAATTCAGTTAGGTGTTTTTTTTCATGTCCTCTTTATGTTTGTTGCATATATTTATTGTAATTGTGTTTTGGAATTCTTTGAAGTTTTCTTTAAGTAGCTCCACTGGGGTCCCCACATTGGGCTGGTCCCAGATTGCTCCAGTAACAGATATGCATCTTGAATGCAAAATTCATTAGGCTGGAGCATAGACTACTCCAGGTAATCTAGGGCATGTTCGTCCTGGCTCTGGATGTCCAGCCTATACATGTCTGGATTGGGTGCAGGTGAGGAGCCTATCCTATACTCACCCTGGGTTGTGCCAAGTGGGCTGGTCCTCCCTGCTCTAGGAAGGTGGCCTATATATGTCTGGGGTTAGGTGTAGTGGGGAGTCTATTGCCCTCTCAACAGGGAGTAATGGGCTTTTTATGTACTATTTGCATTTTTATATTAAGATAACTAAATTTCAGAACAGCAAACAACAGAGTTTTATTGAATGAAAGAATTTTAGTTGTCAGATGTAGATGTAGCAAGAATGAGTCAGGCACGAGTTTACAAAGTGAAAAATGTTCAAGAAGAAGGCTCTTCTTCAGGGCACAAGACACATTCATGGAGCAGAAGAGGGGCTGACTCTCTAAGACCCCTCTTTGGGGACTTTTCCTTTGTCTTTCCTTTCCTCTTTCTCTAATGTGTGGTTTTTTTCACTGTTTTTATTTGCTTCATGGGAGAGTGAGATATTGGAAGAATTCAGGGTGGACCAGTGCTATGAATTCCTTGACATCTGTTGAGCCTTAGTACTGACTGGTATTTATTACACAGCTTTGCCCCAGACCATCCCCTGCATGTTTCCTGTGCCAAGCCTGATAGAATTTTCTCATGCCTCATGCAACATGAATCCTGTCTCCCAACATTTACCGTCCCAGAAGAGTTTATTTTTCTTCTCCTTTTCCTTCATTTTGGAAACCAGATATGAACAATTTCATTGTTTTGTTGTAGTCCAGGTGCAACTTGGGATCTTTAACTCAATTTCCTAATCACTTGTCAATGGAAATTATTCATTTGCCCTAAGTGAAACATATCGTATTTCTGCAGTTTTCCAGGAATGCAAAGGTAGTGTTGAAACATGCATGTATTATCATATAATAGACAGGATTTACCCTCAAGAGATAAACTTAAAACTTGTGGATACTGCAAGTGGAATGAGGTTCAGTGATAGAGATTTTATGCATTTGTGCCTTACATACCACATCTCTCTCAGGTCAGTCCAGAGAATATCTTGTATGTGGTAGAGTAAGTGATCTACAAAGATAAATGCCAGGATTTATTTAGCAATTCAAAAAGTTCTCTGATCATTAAGGTCAAATGGCAATCAAGCCCTTTAAAATCAAATTCATTATGAACCGTGGTTGGAATATACATTCTAAAAGTTAATGAATTGAAAACTTGGTCCTCAATACAACTATGTCAAGAGATAGGACTTTTGGGAAGTAATTTATGGCACAGCTCTCGTGAATGGATCAATCCACACATAGACTAATGGGTTGGGGCTTTGTATAAAAGCAAGCTCCCTCTGTCTCACAATGTGGTACCCTCCACTTCACAATCCAGCCAGAGGATGCTCACTAGGTGCTGAGCAGGTGCTAGAGACATGCTTCTCGACTTCTCTACCTCCAGAACCCTGAGTCAAATAAATTTCCCTTATTTCTAAAGTATGCAGTCTATGGTGTTCAATAACAGCAACAGAAAATGGACTATGACATTGTATAATTATCCCATTTGTCTAATCCACAGTTAGTATAAGGTAAAGCTTTTGTGGGTGAACTGCTTCATTGTCCGAGTGATACTTGGAGATAAAAACCATTATTTAGTTCCCATGAAATCTGGTAGAGAGTAACGTCTATTTAATATGACATATTCCATAGTGACTTTCCTTTAAAAATCTGTCCCCCTCTGTGATCTGCTCTCTTGTCAGCTCATTTATTTAGTTTTGGCTGCCCTTTTCTGAATTGAAGTCATCAGTGTTCTTGGCACTGGCACATTTCAGTTAATTCTCCTTTTATTCATTTTCTTCTCTGTTTTTATATGTCACTGCTCACTTGGCCCCCTAACTTGAAGTCACACAGAACTGCTTACTGTCTTACTCTAAACACATCATGGTGTTGTGTTCCCAGACTTGAATATCTGTTTTTTACAGGTTTCCCTCTACACCACTGTAGTATTCAAAACTCACCTTATCTATTACCTGCTCCATCCTTTTCCAGATTGGCCTTTTATCCTAAGCAGAATTAGGCTGTCAGCACTGTGTGTTTTAAAGGGCACGTTGTGTCTTGAATGCTGTGACCTCTGGCTCACTCTGCAGACCAACGCTCTTAAGAAAGGAACAATCCATGCATTGTTAGATTTTATATTTACATTTAGCTCAAACCCATGACAACACAGCAAACTTTTCTAATCTATTTTATATTTTTATTTGGGGAGAGAGGGAGAGAGAGAATGGGTGCATTGGGGTGTATCTGGCTTTTCATGGGTACTGAGGAATCAAATCCAGGCCATCAGATTTTGTAAACAAGCACCTTTACCCACTGAGCAATCTCTCCAGCCCTTTCTAATCTTTAACACATGAATTGATCTTGACACCTTTATTTATCTAATCCATTATTTCAGGTTTTTCTCTTATACATTTACCAATATTCATATTTTATGAAATGTTATAGTTACCTTTCTAGTTTTCTTAAAAAAATATTTTTATTTATTTGAGAGAGAGAGAATGGGCATACCAGGGCCTCAAGACACTGTAGATGAACTCCAGATGCATTTGCCACCTTGTACATATGGCTTACGCGGGTACTAGGAAATCGAACTGGGTCCTTTGGCTTTGCAGGCAAATGTCTTAACTGCTAAGCCATCTTTCCAGCCCATTTATCTAGTTTTAAGAGTGTTTACAGATTGTTAACTTTTTAGTATTTTATTTGCTTGCAAGCAGAGAGAGACAGACACACACAGAGAGAGATATGGAGAGAGAGAGAGAGAGAAAGAGACAGACAGACACAGAGAGAGACAGAGAGAGAAACAGAGAGAATAGGCATGCCAGGACCTCCAGCCACTGCAAACAAACTCCAGATACATGTGCCACTTTGTGCATCTGGCTTTACGTGAGTCCTGAGGAATCTAACCCAGGTCATTAGGCTTTGCAGGCAAGCACATTAACCACTGAGCAATCTCTCCAGCCCTATGTTAATTTTTTAAATGACGTACTTTCACTAGATGGCCAAATAACTTGAATGCATTTCTTTTTCTTTTGTTTTTGTTTTTCGAGGTAGGGTCTCATTGTAGCCCAGGCTAACATGGAATTCACACTATTGTCCCAGGCTGGTCTCAAACTCATGGCAATCCTCCTACCTCTGTCTCCCGAGTACTGGGATTAAAGGTATGTGCCACCACTCCCAGCATTCTTAAATGCAAAGATTCCATAGATTGTAAATAATACCTGTAGCTGGGCACCAGAAGTGATTAGGAAAAGCCAGAGCAGGTGCCTCTGTTCTCTGTAGAGACTTCTTGTCTTCAGTGTGTCATGTGGCAGTAAGTAATCATAGCTGCCAGGCCCATTGTAGATAAAAAGAGTAACAATAGAAATATGTTTCATAGAAGACTCAAATTCACTAAGATCACTGAAAAACATTGAAAAACATTTATATCATCTATTGCTACCTCAGAATATTTTAGGATTTATTTTGTCCTGAGAAAGTAGGTGAGAGTAATATAGAAATAGTTCATATGTTATAATAATTATGGATAGTAAATATCCATTATGACAAAACATGCTAAAAATGTATTATCAAGACTGTTAATTACAGTGTTCATTGACTACTGCCATGAACTTAGAGACCCTATTTCTAGAGCTGTTGGAAGATGGGGGGTGGGGCTGCCATTGTGTCTGGTGCTCCAGCCCTAGCACAATGACTGGGACATAGCATATGCTCAGTACATATCAATCAAGGGAAGAAATCGATGGGGTAACCACTATAAGAAGGTGAATGCCCTTCAGAAAACCCTAGCAGGAGTAGTCTCAAACTATAGGTGAGGATCCAATGCCAAAGCCTCCAATAACTCCCAAGCAGGAAGTGGATTTGGGTCTGAGTGCATGGTGAAATGATGGCTTCCAGTATCACTGTGTCTGATGAGGTCATCACTTCTGGTCTCATAGTGAAAGAATGCCAGTTAAAGGGAAGAGGCTGAAACCATCTTCCTTTTGGTTTTACTCTAGAATGGCAGTCCATTCCTCAAATCCTCATCCAGGTCTTTTCCTCTCCCATCTCCATTTTTCATTCTGTTACTATGGAAGCTTTGTTGTGTGTAAGGTGAATCCGAGTTACTGAATGATTTTACTTATCTCTCTGTGGTCACTGGCCTGTAGGCATTTTATGATAAATCATCACAACTTTACTTCTGTACATCTCTATACAAGCCCAGGCTTATTCTTCAATGTAGTCAACAAAGAATCTTTCATGTTCATGTCATGATATAGTACCAAAAAATTTCATGTTAGGACTTAACTATTATACTCCCTAAAGATTACTTACCCTTGAAAGTTCTGAGTTCCTAACATAAAGATCATTTAATTTGTTCATCACAGTAATATTAAGTGCTAAAAAAAGCAATGTGGGCTACAATAAACATTTGTTTCAGAAGTAAAGAAATATCTCATTTTCTCAATTTTTTTAGGTAACTAGTAATATAAAATAAAACCTCATTACCTTGGAAAAAATGATTGAATAGTCTCAAAGATTTTTGGTACTTATAAGCTGATTTAGTGTGTTTTAAGACTACCAATGAGGTTGGGGAGATGGTTTAGCAGTTAAGGTGCTTGCGTTTGAAGCCTAAGGACCCAAGTTTGATTCCCCAGTACCCACATAAAGCCAGATGCACAAAGTGGCACATACTTCTGGAGTTTGTTTGCAGTGGCTGGAAGCCCTGGCACTTTCATTCTCTCTATCTCTCTCTACTTCTACCTGCATCTTTCTCTCTCTCCAATAAATGAATAAATAAATAATAATTAAAAAAGAATAGCAATGTTGGCACTTTACAAACAGTGGAAATTTAATTTGAATCATGATAAAATAATTACAAATAAAGCCAGAGGCCAGGATAAATTATAGTCAAAGAACATTTATGGAAATAAACAGGTAAGCCTGTGGTCTTCATGTAGGCTTCATGTAGAGCAGTCTTCATGTAGCTGTAGGGTGAAATTATTTTAAAATGAAGAAAAGTTAATTTTAACTTTAGTATGTGAAAACGTAATAAGTACTTTTGAAATGGTAATGATTTGGCCTTTACTTGGTATGTATGATGCATGTGTGCATATGTGTGTGAGTGCAGATGTGTGTATGCCACAGCACACACGTGTGTGTGTGTGTGTGTGTGTGTGTAAGATAAAGGACAGCTTGATGGTGTTGGTCTTTGCTTTCCAGCTTGTTTGTGGTGGCCTCTCATTGTTCACCTCTCCATTAGCCAGGCTAGCTGGCCTGTGAGCCCCTGGCTGAGGCTCCTGTCTCTTTTTTCCTGTAGGCTACTGGGATTACAGTAGCTGCTGCAACAGTGTCAGGCTTTATGTGGGGTTTGGGGATTCAAACTCAGGTCCTCAAACTTGAGTGACAAGCTCATTATCCACTGAGCCATTTCCCTAGCACTACCTCCCCATTTTATTAAAGAGAATGTAGGTTGTGGATTAGAGTTGATTTGGGGTCAGCTAAATTAATACTATCTTCTCATGTTCTACAATAGAATAAAATGAAGCCTATCATACATATCTATTTTTAATTCTAGCACCTTCTTAATTCAAATAATTGAGAAACATTCTGGCTGAAATAAAATTCATCAAAGGACTATTCTTTTTTTTTATTAGTTAGTTTTGTATTCAGCAAATACAGTCAGTTTGGTACCATTATTAGGCTCATCCGTGACCTACCCCCTCCCTGTGGCCCCTCCTAGTTGAGGTATACGGGTCATGCATTGTGGAGTTAGCCCACAGTTATGGGTAAGCTAAATGTCTCTGCATATCATGACCCAACATGTGGCTCTGACATTCTTTCTGCCCCCTCTTCCGCAAAATTTCCCTGAGCCATGTTGGGTTCATTTTTGGTCTGCTTCAGTGATGAGGTGTTGGGGACCTCTGAGGCTCTGGCTCTCTGATTTGGTAGGAGTTGATTTTTCTCTGTGCTGATCTCCTTCCCCCAAAGGACTATTGTTTGTTTGTATTTCCGCAAATTTAAAGAGAATGAAAACTATAAAAAGTTGTTTCACACTAGAGACCACCACCATATGCTAGATTTATAGCCATTCTGTGAGAATTTTGGTATTTTTTGCACTTATTTTGAACATAATCTTTAAGGCAGAGTATAAATATTTGCTGAAAATCCACACATGGAGTTTTCATGCCGATCTTTGCACTCATTGGTTATAATGACATAGAGCCACATGGTCACTTAAGTGGGTAGTATCTACATTTTACTACACTGTTTCCAAATCAGAGTATAATAATCCATCTCTGAACCTGTATTCAAGCATCAGTGGCCTTATGAGGACATTAATAGTTAATCGTTATGGTGATATCTTTGTGTGTTGCTTGTAGTACTCTTCACAGTAACTCTAGGAAGGGCCAATATTTTCTTCATTTTAAAGATAGAAAGAAGATGGGCATAAAGAAATTCTTTATGGGACATAAAGAAATTAAAGAACTTGCCCATGGCCCCAAAATGGAGTTTGAACCCAGCATTGTAGCTCCAGGGCTCCTGTTGAATTCTATGCAGTTCCTGTCTGGTGGGCATAATGGTACTACTTTCTCCCTTTGTCATTGATTGTCTATGCTTACAATCACTTGAAAGGTAATTGCTTTTGGACTGAGGACATAGCTCATTGGGTAAAGTTATTGTAGCATAAGCATGAGGACTTGAATTTGTATTCCTACACTCTCCATGTAAAATGGCATGCAGTGGTGGTGTAAGCCTGAAATCTCAGTACATGAGAGACAATGAAAAGCCATCCTTGGGGCTCTGTGGCTGGTTAATCTAGCCAAACCAGTGAGCTCCAGGTTGAGTGAGAGATCCTGTTTCAATAAAGTGTAGTGTAATTGAGGATGACACCTGACATTGACTTCTATCTAGCCTCGGCAAACACATGTGCACAAATGAACATGCATGTGTACCAGCACATGAATGTGTGCCCATACATATAGAAGCATGCATACATACACTCATACCACACATACACACACACCTACAAAAAGTAATTGATTATTAATTTATGAATATATTTCAATTTCTTTTTTAATTTTTTATTATTGACAACTTCCATAATTATACACAATAAACCATGGTAATTCCCTCCCCTCTCACTTTCCCCTTCACAACTCTACTCTCCATCATATCCCCTCCCCCTCTCAATCAGTCTCTTTTATTTTGTTGTCATCATCTTTTCCCCTTATTATGATGGTCTTGTGTAGGTAGTGTCAGGCACTGTGAGGTTATATATATCCAGGCCATTTTGTGTCTGGAAGAGCACATTGTAAGGAGTCCTACCCTTCCTTTGGCCCTTACATTCTTTCCACCACCTCTTCCACAATGGACCCTGAGACTTGGAAAGTGTGATAGAGATATTGCAGTGCTGAGCACTCCTCTGTCACTTTTTCTCAGTACCATGATGCCTTCTAAGTCATCCCAAGGTCACTGCCAGCTGAAAAGAGAAGGTTCTCTAACCAAAAGTGAGAGTAGCATTAATATATGGGCATGAACATTAACAGAAATGTTTACTGGGCAGTTTGGTGAGCATAATATATACATTTACCTAGACACCAATAGGTATTTATGGTAGTTTGAATAGATGGCCCCCAATATATTCAGTTTTTTATTGTTTGTAGTTTGCAGCTGCAGCCACCTGGCTGGGGGCAGTGTCACTGGGTGGATCTTAAGGTGTGGTGGTGGGTTTCAGATTTCAATCTAAAGATATGCAAAGTGTGCCTAGCTGGAATTCCTGAAGTGTACTGCACTATGTGGCATTTGACTTTTGGCTTGTACTTCACTCTGTCTGCTTGGACCTGTGAAGGCAGGCCAGCTCCTTTGGCCATTATGGAACTTCCCCTGGGTCTGTGAGTTTCAATAAATATCCCTTCCTCCATAACTGTGTCTGGTCTGGAAGTTCATCTCAGTGAACCTGAAGCTGTTTGCTACAGTGTTACACCCCTAGGGTTCATGACTTTCCGCTCTCATATGTTTTTCAGTACCAGGCATGTATTCCCTCCAGTGGAGTGGGCCTCCAGTCCAATTAGAGAGAGGTTGTTTACCCCATAGCAGACATGCCACTATTGCCCCCATTGTCTCATTTGATCTGGCTGGCCAAACTTAAGGCTTGCAGGGTCCACTGTTGTTTATCTTCACTGATGACTTCTCTCTCTCCCATGGATCTGCATGCAGCATAGCTTTTTCCAGCTTCTTGTCAACTGGACTATATATAGGGAGATTTTCAGCTGAGCTCCAGCAAGTTTTCTCAGTGACCTTGCAGCCCAAGCATGCAGAGTCTTCAGTAATAGGGTCTTACCATCTATTCCTGGTGGGAAACCAAGAGCCTTGACAATGGTCTGTAATGGTTTAGGGGCATCAGGGACTTCTCTGGCCAACAGCTCACTGGAAGGTATCCCATCCCTGGCATTGAAAATTTTCTAGTAACAATCTATGGCTTTTGGATATGCCATTGTATATATTTAAATTTCTTAGAATCCAAAGATTTTAGAAAATATTAACTAGCTCTTATATTAGGGCTATGACTACCTTATTTTTTTTTCTTTATTAGTTAGTTTTGTATTCAGCAAATACAGTCAGTTTGGTACCATTATTATGCGCTCATCCGTGACCTACCCCCTCCCCTTGGCCCCTCCTTGTTGAGGTACATGGGTCATGCATTGTGGAGTTAGCCCACAGTTATGTGTAAGATAAATGTCTCTGCATATCATGACCCAACATATGGCTCTGACATTCTTTCCGCCCCCTCTTCCGCAAAATTTCCCTGAGCCATGTTGGGTTCATTTTTGGTCTGCTTCAGTGATGAGGTGTTGGGGACCTCTGAGGCTCTGGCTTTCTGATTTGGTAGGAGTTGATTTTTCTCTGGGTTGATCTCCTTCCCCCTTCTGCTGGTATCTGGTTCATCAGGAAATCAGCATCCTTGCTTGTTTCGCCAATTTTTCTTAGTTTCAGCCGGGGCCCTTTTGAGGTATGATGGGGTGGCTCTCTCCTTAGGATCTACATCTATCTGAAAAAGAGAAGCAGATTCTCCAACGGAGAGTAAGTTAGCACCAGGACAAAAGAGATAACCCTTACTTTTTTTTATAGAGAATTTAATAGGTGTAGGCCCTCCTGTAGCCCATGATTGATGGTAGCTTGATATTGGCGAGTGGGCTTATGTTTGGATATGGTTCTGACTTGTTTCCCAGCTCCAGCTATGGGTCCTGTACCACTGAGGAGATCAGTTAGCCAAATTGAGAGCAGTTGGTTCCCCACCATGGCTGTGTGCCACTATTGCACTTGTATGGGCATCACAACACGTTATTTGCTGCTAAGTAGGTTAGACCATGAGTTGCTTGGATGGATATTGGTCATTTTCCCCCAGTCACCCATGTAGCACCTTCTGGCACTAGACGTGCTGACCATCTGGGGACTGACTCTGTCCAGCCATGCCATTATGACTACCTTATTGAATATCAAGCAGTTTTGGATTTTTCTTTGTTTTTGTTTGTTTGTTTGCTTTTTTTTTAAAGGTAGAGTCTTGCCCTAGCCCAGACTGACCTGGAATTCATTATATAGCCTCAGGGTGGCCTTTTTCTCATGGTGATCATCTTACCTATGCCTCCCAAGTGCTGGGAGTAAAGGTGTATGCCTCTGTTGCAGTCACGTTCACATTGCTGGTAGAAATCACCCAACTAAGAACAGCTTTTGGGTGAAAAAGGTTTATTTTGGCTTACAGGCTCAAGCTCCATCATGGCAATGGAAAATGATGGCATGAGCAGAGGGTAGACATCACCCCCTGGCCAACATCAGGTGGACAACAGGAATAGAAGAGTCTGCCAAACACTGGCAAGGGGACACTGGCTATAATACCCATAAGCCCTCCCCCAACAATATACTGCCTTCAGGAGGCATTAATTTCCAATTGCCATCAGTTGGGGAGACTAGCATTTAGAACACCAAATTTTGGGGGGACACCTGAATCAAACCACCACATTCCAACCCTGACCCCCATAAACTGATAACCATACATGATATAAAATGTAATGCATTCATCCAACTTTAAAAGTTCCCATAATTTTTATCAATCCTAATGATGTTCAAACACCCCCATAATCCAAGGTCTTTTAACTGAGCCATAATACGAAAAAAAATTTCCCCCTAAACCCCAAATGGCACAGAATAAACACCCACACTACAAAAGATGGCATTGTGCATAGCAAAGAAATATTCAACCAATACAAGATTTAAATAGGGCAAACATCAAACTCTGTAGCTCCAAGTCCAACAACTCTATTCAATTACAAATCTCTGAGTCTGATAATTCTAACCAGCAACAAGTCTCTGGAGTTCCAATCCGCCCCTCCTGCTAGGCTACTCACAGTTCTGGAAAACTTTATCTGGTGTTGGAAGCTTTCTTTAGCAGCCATCTCATGGTCCCAGCATCTCCACTGGGCTCTCCTCTGCAATCCAAGGTTCATCCTCATGGCCCAATGGGGTCTCTATGCAGGCAACCAGAAAACCTGCTTCACACTGCCCATGGCCATTTCCAAAACACAAGACCACATTGCAAACTCAATGACCCTCTCTTTCCTGCATTTCTTATACTCCACAATACCAGGTAGGGTGCCAATTTGTTAATCCAGGGGGGAATAAAGCAGACTTTGAAGAACAGGACACTCCTTGAACACTCAAGCCCTTTCAAGAGAGTCTACATAATTCCTATTGCCCCAATGCAGGTCAGCTGGCCCAATCTCAAAGGTTGTAATCTCTCAATTACAGCTGAACAAGTAGTGGCTTCAGCCTAAAGTTTTCTTTCTGTGCCATGTCCCTCTGCTCACACCAGTTCATTTCTACTCAAAGCAACCCTACACAACTTCTTAGGACACGGGCATAAAAGCAAGTTTCTCAAACAAACTGCTAGTCCAGTCCAAGCAAAGCTGTTCCTCACCTTCATAAACCAAACCTCACAATCCATAGTTCTTACTACATTGAGGTCTTTTAACTCTGACCAGAATAGTCCATCAAGCTGTACTTACAGCACTGCAAGGTATCTCTTAGGCCAAGGTTTCAAATCCTTCCACATTCCTTTTGAAAACCAGCCCCAAAAGGTCAAAGCCACACAGTCAGGTGTCTAGCAGCAATCCTACTCCTTGATACCAACATTACTGTTGCAGTAAGGTTTGCATTGCTTGTAGAAATTGCCCAACCAAGAACAGCTTGTGGGGGAAAAAAGGGTTTATTTTGGCTTACAGGCTCAAAGGGGAAAGCTCCATCATGGCGAGGGAAAATGATGGCATAAGCAGAGGGTGGGCAACACCCCCTGGCCAACATCAGGTGGAAAATAGCAACAAGAGAGTGTGCCAAACACGGGCAAAATGGGGAAATTGGCTATAACACCCATAAGCCCGCCCCCAACAATACACTGTCTGCTGGAGGTGTTTATTTCCAGTTGCCATCAGCTGGGGAGACTAGCATTCAGAACACCTAAGTTTATGGAGGACACCTGAATCAAACCACCACAGTTACCATGCCTAGCTTGAAGTTTTCAATAGAATACTTAAATCATAATAGGAACGAAATACAGAATTTCTGTTGAGGTACATTATTTAGGTAAAGCAAATTGTTCTAAGACCCTTTCAACTCTTTACCCTTTCTCAACAAGGCCTAACCCTATTAGGGAAGAATAAAGTTAGTCTTTGTATGAGAAGATGGAAAACTTTAGTGGCTCAGGTATGGAGCCTCCACATGGGCATTTAATTGAGAAGGCTGATGTGCATGGAGCCAGACAACAGCAGGCCTATGTTGAGGCAGCTTTGTGTGAGTGTTAGAACTCGAGTGAGCTAGATGACACACCGTAAATAGAATGACCCAATACAGGGCATCAGTGCTCAGATGGAGAGAAAAAGCATTGTTGTGAAGGAATAGCCTGATATGGGGCTTTGAAACTCAAACAGAGAGAATACTGTGTTCACACAGCAGGGCAGAAGGCAGTGTAAAGGTTTAGTGTGAGGAAAAAGCATTTTTGAAAGAGTATAGTCTGTCATGGAATATTGTAGCCTTATATGTGTTATTGTTGGATCCAAAGTGGGGCAAGAAATGCCACTGTATAGAAGAGTTATTAGGGATGAAATATTGGTTATATACAGTCTAACAAATAAAGGATATAAAGACAGATTCAGGTTTGTCATGGTTTCAGAGAGAGCATACATACATAGAAAGAGAAAAGCTACAAATGGCCCCTCCACTGTTATGCTGCAGTTGGCACATTCAGTGCATATCCATGTATATTTATGTCAGGGTGTGTGTATATGTCTCTGTATGTGTGTTTTTCCAAGCTTTGTCCACTGTATAGGCCAAGGAGCTATAGCATACAGGTATAACTATGAGCATGTAAACTGCCTTGATCTTGAGTCTTCTAAATACCATTCTGTAAGGAAACCAAATACCTTGGAAAAACAGCTGAATCAAGGCCATTACCAGCAAAGTATAAGTTGAACCTGGAAAGTTATGCTATGCCAGAAATCAAGGAAATATTCAAAAAAGATATCAAGAGAACATGAGTCTCCACAACCATAGATGTATTTTCATATTCCTTTTTTTCCATTGCAAGTACATATGTTATATTATTGTGATTTCATTTGATTATCAAAGACTGATTGTAAAAAGCTAGGACAAGAATGGAAGATTGTTAGAGATAGATATGAGCAAAAATTGAAAGTATTTAAAGGTTCATGTTGACAGAATAGTTATGTGAATATGGGAGAAGGTAGAACATGAGGAGAAGTGTCATGGAAGGAGTGGCCATGTATGTGGACATCTCAGAGAAAAAAGTGGGCAATTTGATGACTTTAGATGCCTGAGCATTTATTTTTATAAAGGACTATGCTAGAAATAGGAGATAGGAGAAACTAACCGGGGCTGTGAGATCTCTCTGTGAGTTGAGAAACTGATGGGAAAAACTGTTCAACCTAAATTTGTATTTTAACATTTAGTTATATCTCTCAATTAAACAAGCATGTGCTAATTGAAATTTAAAGTCTGCTATACTTGTGCCAAAAAGGCATAGGGGAAAAATAATCTGCATGTAACCAGTTTGCATATGATTGATTTGCCTTCATGTAAAACCATGATAGATAACAGTAGGTCCAAAGTAGGCTAATCATTAATACTTATTGGAGAGTTTTCTTTTTCAAAGAAATATTATAGTCAGAAATCACTAGTAGAGAGATAAAGATGAAGCCAGGAACTTCAAAATCTAGTTTTACTGTTTCCTTTATGTGAATTCTTGTGCTTTATTTTTCTCTCCTATAAGATGGGTTTATTACTGCTATTGTTAATATAAGAATGCACACTCTTGGTGCTCCTTTGGTAATTAACTTCTGCTTTTTGCCTCCCTGCCCCCATGCTCACCTGCTCCACTGCTAATAATGTATATTATAGCAGGTGGAAACCTTGCATTGTGGCTAATGTGAAACAAAAGTTATAATCTGAAATCTAGGCCAATTGTAATTTAAGTAATTTGGTGTAAAGGGGACAATAGATGAAAGCAAAGAGTCCAACCACATTGTGTGTCCTTCAGGGCCTTTGAAAGAAGAGACAGTACAGGAAACTAATGAGACACATGAAGCTCACTTGTCATGATGCCTTGGCAGATGGGCAGCATCAGACAGATGGTGATAGGTTATGTTCTCTTCCTTTCCAAGTGACCCCATCTTGCCAAAAGGCCACTGTGCTCCAAGAAGAATGCTGGAGCTCCCTAAAACATTATCAGGAGTCTTGTTGAACCTATGGCAATGTGAGGAGGGGAAGAATTCTCTTGATATGCCATAGAAGCTTAACTAAAATGTTGCTCAAGAGAGAGAAAGGAAATATATTACCCATTTAGGTTTTATATAAAAATTAATTAAGATTGGTCAAAAAGTTTTACTACTGCTTTACTTCATTTGTTAGTGTTTTTTAAACCATGACTTTTATTTTTAAGGATTTGTAATATTCTGTTGAATAAATAAACCATATTATTCAATCAATCTCTGAAAAGCAACTCTTAGTTTTTTTTTTCCAAAGTATTTATTAGTTAAGTATGTGGCTCATGCCTGGAATTCTGGCAGTTTGGAGGCCAAGGCAGGAGAATCACCTACATAGTGAGTTCTAGGCTAGTCTAAGCTAAGTGTGAGACTGTGTCTCCAAAAAGTATTAACTGGGGATAGAGAGATGGTTAAGTGGTTAAGGCACTTGCCTTCAAAGCTTAACAACCTGGGTTCGATTTCCGGTACCCACATAAAGGCAGGTGTACAAAAATGGTACATGCATCTGGAGTTCATTTGCAATGGCTAGATGCCCTGGCATGTCCATTGCCTGTCTGTCTCTGCTTGCAAATAAATAAATATATGGTTATCTATTTTTTAAAAAGTATTTACTATAAATTACACTCTAATTAATATTTTATCATATATGTATTGGTTTGCCTCTGATTATATCATTATGATAAATTCATAGAAATGGAAGCACCGAACTTTCAATATGCAGTATCAAACTGACTGCCTAAAGTCACAATGTGTTCTTCCTTACTGGTGCCAACTGAGTATTACTTCACATATCTTTGGCACACCAGGGCCTTTGACACTGTTGATGAACTCCAGATGCATGTGCCACTTCATGCATCTGGCTTTATTGGGGTGTGGTGGTTTGATTCAGGTGTCCCCCATAAACTTAGTTGTTCTGAATGCTAGGTTCTCAGCTGATAGAGATTTTGGAATTAGCACCTCATGGAGGCAGTGTATTGTTGGAGGGCGGGCTGATGGGTATTATAGCCAGTTTCCCCTTGCCAGTGTTTGGCACACCTTATGTTGGCCAGGGGGTGATGTCCACCCTCTGCTCATGACATCTTTTCCCCTGCCATGATGGAGCTTCCCTTTTGAGCCTGTAAGCCAAAATAAACCTCTTTTTCCCAGAATCTACTCTTGGTTGGGTGATTTCTACCAGCAATGTGAACCTGACTGCAACAGGGGGTATTGGCAGTCAAAACCAGGCCTGGCTTTGCAGTAAGCGCATTAACTGCTGAGCCATCTGTCCAGCCCAGTATTGCTACTTTTAAAGGTTTTTATGTTTTTTTTTGAGTTCCTCAGATAATCAATGGTAATATTAGTTAATACACATATAGTGCTTCCTATTTGATGGCCACTGTTCTATCACTCTACATGTATATGCACATGCTCTGTATAACTCCTAAGAGTGTGATGATGTCACCTTATGTTACAGAAGGGAATTGAAAGTGTAATTAAGGTTGCTGATCATTGACATTAAGGTAAGAGAGATTAAGGTAAGAGAGATAAAGAACTATTTAAACTTGAGTCTAAGGACCAGAAAAGAAATCAAGAGATTTTAAACAGGACAAGGAGTTGCCAGGAATAAGGGTACTTATCATGGCTGGTTTTGAAGATGGAAAGAGCCACCATGAAATGAACACCAGCAGTCTCTCACAGTGGTCCCTGGTTGGTAGTAAGCAAGTAAATGGGGACCTCAGTTCAACAAGAAGAATGTTTTCGTGAATGGGTTTCTCCTTAAGAACTCAGTCTGGTTGGGGCTTTGATTTCAGCCCTTGTCAGGATCTGAGCAAAGCAGCTAGACACACCATCCCAGATTTCTGACCTGCCAAGTTGTAAGCTAATAAATGGCTATTGATTTTACAAAATATGGGATATGGCTGGCCTTGTCACACAACAGTAGTTGTCTGACTCCAAAATATAGGACACAGAAGCCATCTTGAAGAGGTTCCTGCTGGTCAAATTTAGAGTAATTAGAGCATCAAAATAAATATGTAGGATACAGTGAGTCTGGACAGGGTATAAACAAATACATAAATTATATATCTAGTGGGTAATTAAAACTCACTAATTCAAAGTACTTCTCCACAAAATACTTAGTAATTATAAGTGGAAAAACAGTAATTTTATAGTGGCACCTTCCAGACAACTATTTGAATTAAACACTCAAGAAAATGCCTTTAGCTGCTGAGCCATCTCTCCAGCCCTTAATTAAACATTCAAAATGAACACCAAGAATGCACCAATGGAAATCAAGGTGGTGCAATGAAAAGAGAAGAGCATACTATTTCTTTTTTAAAAAATAAATTTATTGGCTGGGTGTGGTGGTGCACATCTTTAATCCCAGCATTTTGGGAGAACAAGGTAGGAGGATTGCCATGAGTCTGAGGCCATCCTCAGACTACAGAGTCAGATTCCAGGTCAGCCAGGGCTAGAGTGAGACCCTACCATGAAACAAAAAGAATGATAGTAAATAAATCTACTGAAAACATCCATACATATACATAATATATCCTGATCATAACCCCCTCCTACAACTCTCTCCTTTGTTCCTCCTACCCTACTCTCCTCCACTGAAACCCCTTCTTTCCAGTTAGTACCTTTTCTATCTTGAATTATCACTTTTTATTGACCTCTCCCATTATCCATGACAACACCTTGATGGCCTCTATATTATGTAGGTCTTATGCTGGTAACAATAGCTGCTGTTAGGTCATGAATGTGCTGGACCTTTTATATCTGTAAGAAAGTATTCCAAGGATTCCTCCCTATCCTTTGGTTCTTACCTGCTTTCTGCCACCTCTTCTGCAATGGTTCTTGGGCCTTGGAGGGTGTGATAGAGATATCTCATTTAGTGCCAACACTCCACTGTCACTTCTTAGCACTTAGATGAATCTTGAGTCTCCCCAGTGGTCACCACTGTCTGAAAATTGAAACTTCTCAATCAAATATGAGGACAGAACTAACATGTGGACATAAAACATGTTTAAGGGGTTATTTGGTGGGTATAATATATCCAAACCACAGTAGTAACCTCCCCCCTAGGGCTTGTGACCTTCCCAGCCATAGGTTTTTGACTAGAATTTTAGTATCAGGCATGAATTTCATCCTACAGAATGAACCTCAGTTTAATCAGAGAACAGTTACTGTCACCCCCCCCAAAAAAAAATAGACAAGCAGTTATTGCACTAGTAGCACATTGTGCCTAGCTGGCCAGTTGTGAAAGTTGCAGGGTCCACTGCTGGCTAAGACTATTGGTGACTTTTCTCCCAAGCAGGTTACATAGCATTTTCCAGCACAAAGATAGCTAGATAGCAAGGAGGATGCCTCCAGCTCAGCTCTAGCTTGACTTCTTAGTGTCCTGCAACCAAAGCAGTAGGGTCTGCCCATATAGTTCTGGTGGGCAAACAAGAGCCTTGGAAATAGCCTGTACTGTTTTGGGGGCCTCCCTAGCCAACAACTCACTGGGAAATAGGGTACATCTGCCCAAACTGTCTTGTTTAAAATACATACAAACATACATATTGTTTAAATACATACAAACATACATATTCGCACACACATAAACAACACATATATTAGCTAACAAAGAAGTAGCTTTCCATATGGCTTATTCATAACATCTCTAGTTTTTTTAAATATCCATTTATTTATTTGAGACAGACAGAGAGAGAGAGAGAGAGAGAGAGAACACGCCAAGGCCTTCTGCCCCTGCAAACAATGTTCACATACCACTTTGTGCAACTGGCTTTACATGGGTACTGGAGAATTGAACCCAAGCAGTCAGGCTTTGCAGGCAACCACCTTCAGCACCTGAGCCATCTCTCTAGCTCCTTTAGTTGTGATTAATTCCTCCCATCATCTCCTCTCCTCTCTTCCATTTCTTTTCCCTTATTCCACTTAGACCTTTCCACCCCCAGTATTCTTCTCTTCTACTTCCATAGCTCTCCTCCCCTCTCCCTAAACTGTCACCTTACTCCTCCCTCATAGCCTCTCTCTAGCATCTTGGCCTCTACTGCTGACTCTTATTTCAATTTACATACAAGTTTAAAATTTCAAAGCGAGGATTCACATATGAGGGAGAACATGTGGCCATTGACATTCTGACATTCCTGCCAGATGCATAATCTGGGGCTAATCATGAAGAAATACCAGAGAGACAAAGGCTGAAGGACAATCGACAGAGGAAACTGACATGTAATCTTCAGAGTGTCAAGATCATGACAGTCAAAGACAGACTGAACAACAATTCCTCACTGAAGGGGACTAAATAGACATGACAAGTAAAAGCAGTGCTTGATTCTGAATTGGAGCTTTTTGGTATAAGGGACATTTCCTGGAATACTTGGCAAATGACATTGAGGATAGGTTGATAGCAATGTCATCGATGTTGATCGCCTTGTTGATGGTTGTCTAGTAGCTATATGGAAAAATGATCTTGCTTGTAGAAGCTTTAGTAAGATGGGAAATTTAGGGCATCAACTTCCTCTGAAATGATATCTTCCTTCAGAAAATAAATTTCTTTGTGCTGTATTTGCAGCTTTTCCATGAGCCCATGATTGATTCAAACTTTTTTTAAAGCATTTTTCAAATTTTTTTTCATTTATTTTTATTTATTTATTTGAGAGTGACAGAGAGAGAGAGAGAGAGAGAGAGAGAGAGAATGGGTGCACCAGGGCTTCCAGCCACTGCAAACGAACTCCAGATGCTTGTGTCCCCTTGTGCATCTGGCTAACGTGGGTCCTGGAGAATCGAGCCTGGAACTGGGGTCCTTAGGCTTCATAGGTAAGTGCTTAACCGCTAAGCCATCTCTCCAGCCCTTGATTCAAACTTTTAAAGAAGTTATTAAAAAAACTTTAAAAGTAAATCTTTTTCTATTAACAATTTGTAAGAGGCTGGGGTGGTGGCACACACCTTTAATCCCCAGCACTCAAGGGGCTGAGGTATGAGGCCAGCCTGAGATTGTATAGGGAATTCCAGGTTGTTCTGGGCTAACAGTGATGGTTACCTCAGACAATCAAAAATAAACAATAAAAAAAGTTTGTAACAAACACAAAGCAAAAAATAAAACTTGCATTCTCACAGGTTAATTTTGTGACTTTTCCATTTTATATATCTATCTATCTATATATATATATATGTATATATATATATATATATATATATGTATGTATATATATATATATAATGTGGTGGTTTGAATAGAATAGATGGCCCCCAATATATTCAGTTGTATATTTGTTTGTAGTTTGCATCTCTAGCCATCTGGCTGGAGGCAATGCCATTGTGTGGATCTTAAGGTGTGGTGGTGGGTTTCAGATTTCAATCTAAAGATATGCAAAGTGTGCCTAGCTGGAGTTCCTGATGTGTGCTGTGGCTTTTGACCTTTAGGCTTGTACTTCTCTCTCTGTCTGCTTGGGCCTGTGAAGGCAGGCCAGCTTCTTCTGCCATTATGGAACTTCCCTTGGATCTGTAAGCTTCAATAAATCCCTTCCTCCACAACTGTGCCTGGTCTGGAATTTCATCTCAGTGAACCTGAAGCTGACTAATACATATATATATATATGTGTGTGTGTGTGTGTGTGTGTGTGTGTGTGTATACATTTATATATATATGTAATTATTTTTTACATAGGTAATAGTCTTGTATGCCCTCTACCCTGATACCCATTTCCCTGAGAGCTCTTCTCAGTAATGTCTTTGGTGTTCACTGTAGGATAATTAGGGTCTCTGTTATTTTTTTTTTGTGTGTGTGTGTGTGGGGGGGGGTGGCTGTACCTCAGGATATTTCTACCTGTCTTGTGGCTTTCTTCTGCAAACGTCTTTAAGCCTTGGATGTATGTAGCAGACCGATTCAGGTTCGCTGAGATAAACTTCCAGATCAGGCACAGTTATGGAGGAAGGGATATTTATTGAAGCTTACAGATCCAGGGGAAGTTCCATAATGGCAGAAGAAGCTGGCCTGCCTTCACAGGCCCAAGCAGAGAGAGAAGAAGCACAAGCCTAAAAGCCAAAAGCCACAGCACACTTCAGGAACTCCAGCTAGGCACATTTTGCATATCTTTAGATTGAAATCTGAAACCCACCACATCTTAAGATCCACCCAGTGACATTGCCTCCAGCCAGGTGGCTACAGATGCAAACTACAAACAATAAAGAACTGAATATATTTGGGGCCATCTATTATATTCAAACCACCACAATGTGTTAGCAGTTTGATTTTAGTGTTGAGTTCTCTATATTCTGTTATGATGTGTTTCAGATCACCTCCGTGTTTGTTGCTATTTCCCTGGAGGTGGTTGTTAGCTAGCTGTGGTGGTTTGATTCAGGTGTCCCCCATAAACTTAGGTGTTCTGAATGCTAGGTTCTCAGCTGAGGGAGATTTGGGAATTAACACCTCCAGGACGCTGTGTATTGTTGGGGGTGGGCTTATGGGTGTTACAGCCAGTTTCCCCTTGCCAGTGTTTGACACACTCTCCTGTTGCTATTGTCTACCTTATGTTGGCCAGGGGGTGATGTCCACAATCTGCTTATGCCATCATTTTCCCCTGCTATCGTGGAGCTTCTTCTCAAGCCTGTAAACCAAAATAAGCCTCTTTCCCAAAAGCTGCTCTTGGTTGGGTGATTTCTACCAGCAATGAGAGCCTGACAGCAACAGTAAAGTGGTACTAAGGAGTGGAATTGCTGCTAGACACCTGACTATGTGGCTTTGGCCTTTTGGAGCTGATTTTCAAGAGGAATGTGGAAGGATTTGAAACCTTGGCCTAAGAGATACCTTGCAGTGCTTGCAGTGCAGAGCTTGATGGACTATTCTGGTCAGAGTTAAAAGACCTCAATGTAGTAAGAACTATGGATTGTGAGGTTTGGCTTATGAGGTTGAGAAAGAGCTTTGCTTGGACTGGACTAGCAGTTTGTGTGAGAAACTTGCTTTTATGCCCGTGTCCTAAGAAGTTGTGTAGGGTTGCTTTGAGTAGAAATGAAATGGTGTGAGCACAGGGATATGGAACAGAAAGAAAACTTTAGGCTGAAGCCACTACTTGTTCAGCTGTAATTGAGAGATTACAACCTTTGAGATTGGGCCAGCTGACCTGCATTGGGGCAATAGGAATTATGTAGACTCTCTTGAAAGGGCTTGAGTGTTCAAGGAGTGTCCTGTTCTTCAAAGTCTGCTTTATTCCCCCCTGGATTAACAAATTGGCACCCTACCTGGTATTGTGGAGTATAAGAAATGCAGGAAAGAGAGGGTCATTGAGTTTGCAATGTGGTCTTGTGTTTTGGAAATGGCCATGGGCAGTGTGAAGCAGGTTTTCTGGTTGCCTGCATAGAGACCCCATTGGGCCATGAGGATGAACCTTGGATCACAGTGGAGACCCAGTGGAGATGCCGGTACCATGAGATGGCTGCTAAGGAGCTGCTGGCCCCGATGAAGTTTTCCAGGACTGTGAGTAGCCTAGCTGGAGTGGCAGAATTGGAACTCCAGAGACTTGTTGGTTAGAATTAGAGACTTGTCACTGGCTAGAGTTGTTGGACTTGGAGCTACAGAGTTTGGTGTTTGCCCTGTTCAAATCATGTATTGCTTGAGTATTTCTTTACTATGCCCAATGCCATATTTTTCAGTGTGAATGTTTGCTCTGTGCAATTAAGGGTTTTTTTTTGAGGTTATTTTTTGGTATTATGGCTCAGTTAAAAGATCTTAGACTATGGGGATGTTTGAACATCATTGGGATTGATAAAAACTATGGGAACTTTTAAAGTTGGATGAATGCATTACATTTTACCTCATGTATCGTTATCAGTTTATGGCGGCCAGGGATGGAATGTGGCGGTTTGACTCAGGTGTCCCCCATAAAGTTAGGTGGTCTGGATGCTAGGTTCCCCAGCTGATGACAATTGGAAATTAATACCTCCTGGAGATGGTGTACTGTTGGGGGTGGGCTTATGAGTGTTCTAGCCAGTTTCCCCTTGCCAGTGTGTGGCACACTCTCCTGTTGCTATTGTCCACCCTCTGCTCATGCCATTGCTTTCCTTGCCATCATGAAGCTTCCCCCTCGAGCCTATAAGCCAAAATAAACCTCTTTTTTTCCCACAAGCTGCTCTTGGTTGGGTGATTTCTACCAGCAATGCGAACCTGACTGCAACACTAGCATTGGGAGCAATACTCATGTTGCTGCTTCCTCTGCTGTTTTTCTTTTTTTTTTTTTTTTTGAGGTAGGGTCTTGCTCTGGCCCAGGCTGACCTGGAATTCATTCTGTATTCTCAGGGTGGCCTCAAACTCATGGCAATTCTCCTACCTCTGCCTCTGGAGTGCTGGGATTAAAGGTGTGCGCCATCATACCGGGCTTCCTCTGCTGATTTTTATGGACCCCAGTAAATGTGGAAGAGGTGGCACATCTCATGGAGAGCAGTAGGCTATCTTTTCTTGTTGAATTGGTGGAATTTGGATCTTCCCTGTATTCTTTCCTCTATAAAATATAAAACAGATTCTTCAACTAGTGATGAAAACAGATTTGATTAAGGGGTGCATGCATATAATTTTGAGGGACATTTTGGTGAGGATACCTACTCAGTTTGTCCAGAGAACAATGGTGACTTCTCTCTGGGGCTTGTGAGTTTCCTGATTGTGGAATGCTGACTTGGTTCCCAGCACCAGTTTTGAGCTGTGTCTCACTGTGTAGGCCTCATATTCAATCTGAGGGCAGTTAGTTATCCACAAGGGCTGTGTGCCACTATTGTACAGGTGTGTGTTTCTTGTCCATCTAATGGGTTGTGTAGTTTGCAGAGTCTCCTGCTAATTAGTGCTGTTTATGACTATTGTCACTTAGTAGCTCCCATATCATTTTCCCGCACCACGAGGGTTTGTCAGTAGAGGACTGGATTTCCTCTTGGTTCCCATGTCATCTCTTGGTATACGAGAATGGCATCTGTGGTGTCTTCAGCAATAGGGTCTTACCTTTTAGCTCTTTTGGGTAACCAAGTGCTTGGCAATAGCCTACATTGTTTTGGGGACCTCATAGATCTTCCTGGACAACTGGTCAGAGTGGGGGGTAACCCGGTTCTGGCCCTGGGAGTCACAATCTAGAGCCTGTGGCTTTAGTTAAGCTTTCTCCACTTTCTACTGGGCATATTGGTCTGGTCCATCCATCTCCCTTGATTGGGGTTTATATCTTGTATACTGGTATCCTGGAGGACAGTTCCTAATGAACTAACTACTTTAGTCTTTAGTTTTGTGTAGTTCTCCTCCCCACCAGCCCCCTTCACCTTTCCACCCCAGTATTCATTCCCTCTATTAGTCTATCTTGTATCTTCTCTCCTCCCTCCTTGTTTTTACTTTTTCCTGTACTCATTCTAGATATACACCCATGGTCCTAATGCTTACTGCCTTCCTCTCCAGCTTGTCCATTTTTAGGAGTTCTGTGGCATTTTATGTGTAATTCTGCAGTCATTTTATTAAATATACATGCATCACTTTGCATATATATACATGCATTTTTATTAACTGAAAGGATTCCTATTTTGTACCTTGCATTAGAGTTTTTATATTTATATATAACCTGAATGTCGGTAAATAGCCTTCTATGATATTTGTTTTATTGTAATTTTTCACGTTTTATTTTATTTATTTTATGCATTATAACAGGTTATACTCTTTTATTTCCTTACCCTGTTCCCATTACCCTGGGGACCCTCCTCAGTGGGGTTATGGTATTCACTGTAGGATCATGGAGCCCTCAGTCAGTTCTTGTAAGGTGGTGGGGGCCCGTGCCTCAGGATATTTCTACCCACTATGTGGCTCTTACAATCTTTCTGCCCCCTCTTCCACAATGTTCCCTGAGCCATGGCAGGTCTGTTAGCAGTCTGATTTAGTGTTGAGTTTTCTGTAGCCTCTGGATTTCTGCATTGATAGGTTTTGATTGACCACTGTCTGTCACTATCACCCTGGAACTGTTTGTCAGACTAGCAGTAACAGCAGTATTTATGGCACTACTTGCTCTGCAATTCCTCCTGGGCCTTGGCAGATGTGGTAGAGGTGGCACATCTCATGGTGGGTAATTGTCTATCTTGTCTTATTGATGGATCTTAGTTCTCCTCCATTTTCTTTGCCATCTGTAAAATAAAGCAGATTCTCCAACCAAGAGTGAGAGCACCTTGGTATAACTTTTTAAAGTATATGATGTATTATTGAAGTACTCCCATTTGATTTTAAAGATAGCTGAGCACCTCTTACCAAATATATCCATTTGTTCACACTGCCATGTCAAATAAATCTCAGATAGCAGTTGTAAAGAACACCATGGCACAACTAAGTTAATACTATACTTCAAAGAACAATGGTGCCTGTTGGTCACACACCTTGTCTCTTGTATGCACTAACCTTTGGACAGGGAATGTCATTTTCTAGATCCAAGTAGACACCAATGTTGAGGAATATTCTCCTACCCCATCTCCTTCCCAGGCCCATCCTCAACCACAAAAAAAGTGAATCCGTGAAAATACCTCAACTTATTCCACCATTGGTAGCTAGATTTGTGATATTAGTCCATTACTTTAGATTATATAATTAACAAACAATAAAAAATTATTTACTACTCACAGTCTGGAGACTGAGTAGTCCAAGATCAGGATATCAGCAAATTTCATGTCCAGGGAGTGCTTCTTTGCTTCAAAGTGGGTTTTTGTGTTCTCACAAGGTGGGAAAGGCAGATACTATCCCTTCAGCCTCTTTTCTAAGAATTCTAATATCATTCAGGGGCAGAGTCGTTACCACTTAATAATTTTCCATGAAGTCCCTTCAATTAACATGATAATTTGAGGGATTTGTTTCAATATTGGACGTTTGGGCTATCTTAACCTTCAGACTATACATCTAGGCCATCTCTAGTTTGGGTCTACAATGAGTAGCATTGCTACGCAAATACTTGTATGTGTCTTCTGTTGACCATGGTGGGTACACGTAGAAGTGAATGGCCAGGTCATAGTAGCAGAACTATTGGTGACTTTTCTATATTCACATCCCTAGTAACAGTGTATAAGTTTCCTGGTTGCTTCACTTTCTTTCTGACATTAGGTATTGTCTTTCTATTTTAGCTACTATAGTGTATTTATTGATGGGGTATTAACTGTAGCTTTAAATAGGGTTTTCTTAATGAGTGTGTGGTTGAGCACCACTTAATATGCTATTGGCTACTTTTATTATAGAATACTGGTTTATCTGCTTTTTCCTCATTAATTTATATGATTATATATATATATATATATTTTTTTTTTTTCTTGATCCAAAGGTTTTTGCTAAGTGCTTATATGGCAAATATATTTTCCTAGTTGTAGATTACCTTTCACTCCCTTAATGGTGCCTTTGATAAATAGAAATTCTTACTTTTAATGTTTTCCAGCTTATTATATTTCTAATTTTTTGTTTTTCTTTTTAATTTTTTTTGACAACTTTCATAAGTATAGACAATAACCCATGGTAGTTCCCCCCCCCCCACTTTCCCCTTTGAAACTTCACTCTCCATCATATTCCTTCCCCCTCTCAATCACTCTCTCTTTTATTTTGATGTAATCTTTACCTCCTGTTATGATGGTCTTGTGTAGGTAGTGTCAGGCACTGTGAGGTCATGGATATCCAGGCGATTTTGTGTCTGGAGGAGCACGTTCTAAGGAGTCCTACCCTTCCTTTGGCTCTTGCATTCTTTCTGCCACCTCTTCGTCAATAGACCCTGAGCCTTAGAAGGTGTGATAGAGATATTGCAGTACTGAGTACTCCTCTGTCACTTCTTCTCAGCACTATGATGCCTTCTGAGTCATCCCAAGATCATAGTCATCTGAAAAGAAAAGGTTCTCTAATCAAAGGTGAGAGTAGCATTAATATATAGGTATGAACATAACAGAAGTGCTTACTGGGCAGTTTGGTGTGCATAGTATATACATTTAGCCAGACAACAAGCAGACATTACACACCTAGGTCTCATGACTACCCCTGTTTTAAGTTTTCAGTATCAGGGATGTATTCCCTCCCATGAAGCAGACCTCCAGTCCAATTAGAGAGTGGTTGGTTTCCCCCACCCCATAACAGACGTGCCACTATTGCACCCATTGGCTTATTTGGCCTGGCTGGCCAAATATAAGGCTTGCAGTGTCCACTGCTGATTATCTTCACTGGTGATTTCTTTCTCCCCCATTGAACTGCATGTAGCATGGGTTTTTTCCAGCTTTCTGTCAGTTGGTCTTCATGGAGGAGGTTTTCAGCTCAGCTCCAGTAGGAATTCTCAGTGACCTTGCAACCCAAGTATATAGAGTCTTCAGCAATAGGATCTTACCATCTATTCCTGGTGGGAAACCAAGAGCCTTGGCAATGGCCTGTAATATTGTGGGGATATCAGTGACCTCCTTGGCCAACAACTCACTGGAAGGTATCCCACCCCTGGCACTCAAAATTTTCCAGTAACAATCTATGGCTTATGGATGTGCCACTGTTCAAAAAAGTAGGTTTCAATATGACTTATTTATATTCTTTTAGATTTTGATTATCCCTCTATCCACCTTTTCTTTACTCAGTCTCTTCCCCTTACCTCACTTATACCTTATACCTTTTCACCCCCATTAATGTGTTCTTCTACTTACAAATATACAATACCATCCTATTAAGTCCCCCTCCCTTTCTATTCCTTTTATATCCCCTTTCTAGCTTATTGGCCTCTGCTACTGAGTTTTATTCCTACTCACATAGAAGTCCAATCATTTGTAGCTAGGATCCACATATGAGAGAGAACATGTGATATTTGGCTTTCTGGGCCTGGGTTACCTCACAAAGTATAATCCTTTCCAGATTCATCCATTTTCCTACAAATTTCATTTCTTTGCCTCTCCATTGTATAAATGTTCCACATCTTCATTACCCACTCATCAATTAAGGGAAATCTAGGCTGGTTTCATTTCCTAGCTGTTATGAATAAAGCAACAATAAACATGGTTGAGCAAGTATCTATCTCTAAGGTAGTGAGATGAGTCCTTAGGATATATGCCTAGGAGTGGTATAATTGAGTCATATGGTAAATCTATTTTTAGCTGTTTCAGGGATCTCCACACTGATTTCCATAATGGCTGGACCAGATTGCATTCCCACCAACAGTGTAGAAGGGTTCCTTTTTTTTTTTTTTTCCACATCCTCGCCAGCATTTATGGTCATTTGTTGTCATGATGGTAGGCATTCTGACAGGAGTGAGATGGAATCTCAACATAGTTTTAATCTGCATTTCCCTGATGGCTAGGATGTAGAACATTTTTAGATGTTTATATGCCATCTGTATTTCTTCTTTTGATAACTCTATTTAATTCCATAGTCCACTTTCTAACTGGGTTGTGTGATTTCTTATTAATTTAGTTTTTTGCATTCTTTGTACATTTTGGATGTTAATTCTCTGTCAGATGTAGAGCTGGCAGAGATTTTCTCCCATTCTGTAGTTTTTTTTTTTTTTCTGTATTCACAGTGTCCTTTGCTGTACAAAAGTTTTATAATTTCATGAGGTCCCAGCAGTTGATCCGTGGTTTTATTTCCTGAGCAATTGGGGTTATATTTAGAAAGTCTTTGTCAAGACCAATATGTTAAAGGGTTTCCCCTACTTTTTTCTTTAGTAGTTTCAGAGTTTCAGGTCTGATATGAAGATCTTTGATCCACTTGGACTTAATTCTCATGCATGGAGAGAGATAAGGGTCTATTTTCATCCTTTTGCAGGTACATATGCAGTTTTTTAAGTACCATTTGCTGAAGAGGCTGTCATTTTTCCAATGAGTATTTTTGGCATTTTTGTTGAAGATCAGGTGGCTGTAGCTACCTGAACTTACATTGGGGTCCTCTATTCTGTTCCATTGGTCTACTTGTCTGTCTTTGTGCCAGTACCATGCTGTTTTTGTTACTATGGCTTTGTAATATAGGTTAAAATTAGGTATGGTGACACCACCAGCCTTATTTTTTTTTTTTTTTTGCTCAAAATTGTTTTAAATATTCGAAGCTTTTTGTACTTCCAAATGAATTTTTGAAATTTATTTCCATGAATAATGCCATTGGAATTTGGATGGGGATTGCATTAAATGTGTAGATTGCTTTTGGTAAGATTGACATTTTCACAATATTGATTCTTCCAATCCAAGAATAAGGGATGTCATTTCATTTTCTAATGTCTTCTGAAATTTCTCACTTTAGTATTTTAAAGTTTTCATTGTAGAGAACCTCATTTCCATGGTTAGGTTTATTCCAGGTACTTTATTTATTTATTTATTTTTGATGCAATTATGAATGGGAGTGGTTCTCTGATTTCATCCTCTGTATGTTTATTGTTAGCATACAGGAAGGCTACTGATTTCTGTATGTTTATTTTGTATCCTGCTATATGGCTATAAGTGTTTATCAGCTCTAACAGTTTGCTGGTAGAGTCTTTAGGGTCCTTTATGTATAGAATCATATCATCTGCAAATAATGATAACATGATCTCTTCCTTTTCAACTTGTATCCTTTTTTTGTATGTCTCTTGCCTTATTGCTATGGCTAAGACTTCTAATACTGTATTAAATAAAAGTGGGGACAGTGGATATGTTTGTCTTGTTCCTGATTTTAGTGGAAAAGCTTCAAGTTTTTCTCCATTTAGTATTATGTTGGCTGTAAGTTTGTCATAAATAGCCCTTATTATATTGAGATATGTTCCTTCTATTCCCAGTTTCTATAGGACTTTTATCATGAGGGGATGTTGGATTCTGTTGAATGCTTTTTCTGCATCTAATGAGATGATCATGTGATTTTTGTCCTTCAGTCCTTTTATATAATGTATTACATTTATCAATTTGCATATGTTGAACCATTTGTGCATCTCTAGGATAAAGCCTACTTGATCAGTGTTAAGGATTTTTCTGATATATTCTTGTAATGTGTTTGCCAATATTTTGTTCAGATTTTTTTCTTGAGTTTGTAAGGAGTGAATGGAAAAATCCCCTCATCTGGCTTTTCCTGCAGCTTAGGCCAAGCCTGGTGGCCGCAGCCACAGAAATCTAGTTGCCACTGCTGCTAGAGCTGATTCTGCCTTCTGTGGTCCTTAGATGCTCTGGTCTCTCCTACTTCTCTGCTGTGGTTGATAATTTCTTATACACCTTCATTTTTAGTAAATACTGTATTTTGCTATTTTTGTTTGTTTGCTTGTTTGCTTGCTTTTTTTAAGCACAGCTTTTTAAAAAAATTTTTTGTTTATTTTTATTTATTTGAGAGTGACAGAGAGGAGGAGGAGGAGAGAGAGAGAGAGAGAGAGAGAGAGAGAGAGTGTGTAAGTGAGAGAGAGAATGGGCGTGCCAGGGCCTCCAGCCACTGCAAACGAACTCCAGACGTGTGCGCCCCCTTGTGCATCTGGCTAATGTGGGTCCTGGGGAATCGAGCCTCGAACCAGGGTCCTTAGGCTTCACAGGCAAGCGCTTAATTGCTAAGCCATCTCTCCAGCCCTTGCTTGCTTTTTTAACCCTAGGCTGCTTTCACATAGTTCCTATGCTGCAATCTTAACCAGAAGTCTATATTTCCAATTCTTAATTAGCATTTAAAAAAGAAATCTTTCCCAAGTCATGAAGATGTTCTCTTGTTTTCCCTTAAAAGCTATATATATATATGAACTCAAAATATCAAATCCTCAAAACAAAAGGATTTCTATGCTTTACAGTAGTGTTGGGCTTTGAAGTCAGGCTAGACAAGACCAAATTCCAGCTCTACTGCTTATGAACTATGGGACCCACAGCAACTCATTTAACTTATGGAAAGGCTCAATATTGCAAAGAGGTCAATTCCTCCAAATTAATGTATATAATCTTGGCTGAAATCCTAGAAGGATTTTATATAAGTATTGGCAAATGTGTATTTCAAAATGTATAGAAATGTAAAAGACAAAGAAGATTCAAGAGAATGTGAATAAAGAGGGCAACATAGGAGGATGTAATCGTTTATGGCCATACCACCCTGAATGTGCCTGATCATATCTGAAGTGCCATATATCAAGATATGATGCAGTAATAATCAAGAGTATGTGTTGTTAGAGCTAGGATGAGTACAGAGGCTCATGAACAGAATAAAGAGATGGGAAACAGATGCACACATACATAGTCACCTGATTTATGACATAGGCAGGTCATACTGGCTCCACAATGTGGAAAAAATTGTCTCTAACATTTATTGACTAGGCTAGCCAGATAGCCATGTGGAAAAAATGACCATTGCCTACCTCCAAACTGTCAAAAACAATCAATTCCAGATGTATTAGAGGTCTAAATTTGAAAAAAGTTTTGACAGGATGAGTCTTGTGCAGGTAACCATAGTTTCTGAGAATTCATGAGTGCGTTGAACCAAAGTATTTTGATGATGCTTTTAAATCCAAGTTAAAAAAAAATGCTATGCATCCAAAACCTCACTGGTTGTCCTTGGGTTACATGGTAATTTGTCCTACTGTCTGGGCAAAAAGGAAGATACCCTCTCTTCTTCCCTCTTTCTCTAAGGAAGAGAAGCTTATTTTTCCTATATCTTCCCTGCCTTTTACAAGACTTAGTCAGATTTTTCATAGAAGAATTATAATTATTGCTCAGATGATGCAACATACATTCTTTTGAAAAGATTGTAAAAAAAAATGCCATCTCCATTAGGACGAGGTAGAAACTACAATAAGAAAAGTCAAGCTGGCTCCTTTGACCACAAGCTCACCTGTCAGCATCTTTTCTTATCTTGGTCCTTCACTTTTTCCATACAGAGCTATTTATATCAAGTTAGTCACCTCCTCTGGCTGAAACCCACTCAGATCACCTTTGAAACAGAATAAAATTTTATTTTTAACCAGAATAGTATTTAAGTGGTACAGTGACATTTTCATACATGTATATGCCGTGTAATGATCAGGTTGGGGTAAATATGGAAGATCACCTTTGATGTTCCAAATTACCCATTCTATTTCCTCTGCCCTAGACTAACTGCTTCATTCCAGCTAATCTGAACTATAAGTTCACCTTTGTAGAAAGAAGAGACTTTATTTTTTGACCCAGATTTAAGGGACCTGGAAAGAAGGGAATAGAAAGTGATTTTATTATTTTTCTTTTTTTATTCCTTCTGGTTTGCTTTTCCCCTACTTTACCCCTTCCTCCAAACACTATCTTAAACTCCTTTAAACTTCATTTTTCACTTCCTGGCATAGAGTTCTTTTCAAACTCAACTGGTAATAATGCAAAATGAATTAATATTTTTACCTATTACAACTATTTTATTCATTCAAGATACATTAGGTTGACCATGCTCTAGGCACTGTCACTGGACAGTAATATACTCTTTTTTTTTTTTTAGTAAAGTTCAGTGAATTCCTATTTTTATTAAAGTTGAAAAAGCTTTCATGTCACATTTACAAGAAAATTGCTTCCTATATGATTGATCCATTATGGAAAAGCTATTCATTCTGGGATATTGTAAATGCGTAGATGTATTCTTTTGCATTACTTCATGTGTGTGTATGTGCATGCATGTTAGTTTTTAATAGTTTAATTATGTTTCTGAGTTTTTTCTTTCCTAGTTCAGAACCACCTACACATCTTTTTATCTACTCTTTTCCAGCTATGTTGAAACTGCAAATTCAACTGTATTGAGGGTTTTAAAATGGGTAATTTTGTTAGATGTAATTCTCTTTTGCTATTACTGAAGAGCAATGGCAGTGATATTTTCTAGTGTTTTATGTTATATTTATGCTGATGTATATTTTTCAAGAATATTTTTATACTGCTTTATATGGAGAGACATCAAACTCCCTTGGGTTTATATATATTAACCCTGTGTTAGAACAGCTGAGAATTTTCTTTGGCTGAAAATTACAGAGACACATGGGGATTTATTTCTGTCATAATTATATGCCCCAGAGGGAAGCACAGGTATAGCAGGATCTTGATGTCAGTGTTCCAGACCCTTCTGGGCTTTCTTCTCTGCAATGGTTGCCATATATCTTTCATATAGATTGTGCCTCTATAGCATAGACGTCCTTCTATATCTCTTTTCACATCTGCATTCTGAGGAAGAAGAAAGGCTGATCAAGGGAGAAGGGATAGTGCAAGTAAGAGAAAGCAACATGTCACCCTTAAATTCCTAGTAGACCTCTGCTTATATCTCATTGGATGGAACTCTGTTGCATGGTCATGTACAACCTCAAGGGTATCAAAGAGATCTGTTAGGAAGGAAGAAAATGGACAGATACCACCCACTTGCTATATCTGCCACCATTTCAAACTTCAGATGACACAATTTCTCAGCAATAATAGTGAAAAACATCAAAATTCCATTTAATTGTTAAACTTTATAACCTTGTTTGTGCCCTTGGCTCTGACAGTTTCTTTTAATGAACAAGCTTGTAATCAAGAGAAAGAGCAATTGTGACAACTAATCACAAGAAAAAAAAATACAGGGTTTTAGATCATTTTGTTAAAGGTGTCATAAAAATTAGCAAGTTACAGCAAATCTGCATAAAATTATGTAACAATATTCAACATTAAAAGTAAGTTATCTGGAGGCTGGAGAGATGGCTTTGTGGTTAAGGTGCTTGCCTGCAAAGCCAAAGGACCCAGTCTTGATTGCCTAGTACCCACGTAAAGCCAAATGTACAAGGTGGCACACATGTCTGGAGTTTGTTTGCATTGGCTGAAGGCCCTGGTGCACTCATTCTGTCTCTCTCTTTCTCTACTTGTTCTCTCTCTCTCTCTTTCACACACACACACACACACACACACACACACACACACACACACAAATAAATAAAATTGTAAGTTAGCTGGATGGGCTGAAGAGATTGCTCAGTGTTTAAGACACTTGCCTGCAAATTTTTAACAACACGAATTCATTTCCCAGTACTCACATAAAGCCAGATGCACAAAGTAGTGCATGCATCTGGAGTTTGTTTGTGGTGGCTGGAGGCCCTGTTGTGCCCGTTTTCATTCATTCATTCTCTCTTTCTTCTTACAAATAAATTAAATTAAAAATTTTAAAGGTAAGTTAGTTGGATATTTCAAGCTGGCTGACAGAGTTATTGCAACTTAGCAGGGTCAAGATGCTCCAGGAAGTGGCCTGGGCGGTTCAGAAATGGCTGTGAATGGTGATCAGGCTTAGGGACAATATGTACTTGCAGAAATTATCCAGCAGAAGAGTAAGGATGGAAAGGATCTCTTTACATAGACCTGAACAAAATCTGTTCCTTTTAGTCTAGTGTATAGTAGGTAATCAGTAAACATTGGAATAAGTACACAAGTAAATAAGAGCAACAGCAGGGATATACACAGACTGCTGTTATTGGACAGGAAGCTGGAAATCATCTCTGAACTAGGACTGGCCCAGGTAGGATGCTTGATATGGGGCTTAAAATATGTAGGCATTAGTCAGAGAGGTGAGGGTAATATTAGGGGTGTGTGTGTGCGCATGCATGCATGTAAAGGAAGAGAAGTATAAAAGATTAAGTATAAAAGTATAAAAGATTCCTATTGCTGAATAAAAATTTTCTACAGACATAGTGGCTTAAATAACACAAAGTATTATCTTACCATTCTTCAGGTCAAACCTACAAAACAGGTCTTAGTGGCTGTGGTGGTTTGAATGTGAATGGATGTCCCCCATAAACTTAGGTGTTTTATTAAGCTTGTAACTGGATTTCCAGCCACCCAAGAAGGGGTTACTTGGGGTGAATCCTGGAATCCAGCCCAAAAGTATGTTTAGGGGCAAATCTGATTCCAGCCCAAAGGTATGGAAAGAGCTGTTGTGAGCTCTGGCAGGTACTTGCTTGCTGTTTTTTGGTGTTTGGTTATTTCTCTCTGCTTGAATCTGTGAAAGGTCACCAGTTTCTTCCACCATTAATAGAACTTCCCCTGGATCTGTATGCTTGAAATAAATCCATTCTTGCCATAAACTATCTTTTTGTATGCTTATCCCAGTATTGTGGAGCTGACTGCTAAAGTGGCTAACATCAAGTTGTCCACAGGCTTAATTTCTTCTGGATCTGTAGGGGGAGAATCTGTTTCCTCACCTTGTCTACCCTCCAGAGGTCATTCTTTAGACTATGGCTCCAGCCTTCTATGCATGATATCTTTCTTCATTCTCACCTTTGCTGCTATTGCCACATCTCCTCAGACCATAACCCTCTGGCATCAACCTTATAAAGACCCTTGTGATGATTACTTTTAGCACCCAATCCAGGGTATTCTGTCTATATAAAATCAGATGATGGATGGAGAGGTGGCTTAGTGGTTACTGTGCTTGCCTGCAAAACCTAAGGACCCATGTTTGATTCCCCAGGACCCACATGAGCCAGATGCACAAGGTGGTGCATGCAACTGGAGTTCATTTGCAGGGACTGTAGGCCATTGTGTGCCCATTCTTTCTATGTATCTACAAACATCTGCCTCTCTCTCTCTCTCTCTCTCTCTCTCAAACAAGCAAATAAAATAAAATTAAAATGAAGTCAGGTGACTAGCAGGCTAAATTATCTTTGCTATGTACTCTAATAGGTCATAGGTTCCAAGGGCTAGGACCTATGTAAACATCTTGGGAGGCACCATTATTCTGTCTTTGACAGCATTGTGTATTGGGGATCTGCAAATAGTTTGGGCATGCTCAACTGGACATGCACATTGGGTAATTGCTGACCAGGGGACTAGGTCATTGTCACCCATACTGAATTTGCATGCTCTTTGGAAACACAATAAGAAGTCACTCAGTAGATGATGGATTTCTGGTATATTTTGTTTTTTGAAATGTCACTCACTCAAGCAGTTGTGTGATGGTGCTAAGAGAACAGATGAGAGGATATCACAGAAATTGATTCCTACTGGGGCTGGGGAGATTCGGTGCTTGCTTGCAAAGCCTGCTGGCTCACATTTTCCCCTATCCACATAAAGCCAGATGTGCTATGTAGTACATTAATTTGGAGTTTGTTTGCAGTGGCAAGAGGTCCTGGCATGCCCATTCTCTCTCTCTCTCTCTCTCTCTCTCTCTCTCTGTTTTCTTGCCTGTCTGTCTTTCTCTCAAATAAATAAAAATATTAAAACAAGAAATGATTTAGATGATTCAGAACAGTAAACCCTCGAGTACCTTCTAGTGCAAGAGCGAGTCAGAGTAAAAGGCATGAAGAGGAAGCAGATGGAGCTCTTACCTCAACTATACGTACATGGGGATGTTCATTTCCAAGCTACATAAGACTATTAGCAAAACGTCAAACTGAGGCATGAGCAAAATATTAAGTAAAAAAGAGAAATAATGAATCTTTCTAAGCCACAAGACCATTTTCATTACTCCCTTTTTTTGTGTGAGTACCACGTTTCGGGGCAGAATTAGGAGCAAATTTTGTTTTTGTTTTGTTTTAAGGTAGTCTTGTGTTAGAGAGATGTCTCAGTGGTTAAAAGCACTTACTTGCAAAGTCTATTGTTCTGGATTCAATTCAATCCAATGCTTTTTTTTTTTTTAAATCCCCCTTTTTGGAGGCTGGGTCTCATGTATCCCGGGCTGGACATGAACTTACTGTCTAACTGGAATGACCTTGCACTTTCAATTCTCTTGCCTACAGCTGTTGAGTGCTAGGTTTGCAGGGATGCTGGGATTACAGACGTGCACTACTACACCCAGGTTATGAGGTGCTAGGCATTGAACCCAGGCTGCTGCATGTGCCAAGCAAGTATTCTTATCAACTGAGTTAAATCCCCAGCCCAAGTGCTATATAATTAGATAAGTATAATTTAATATGTCTCATCTTTTAGTAGAAAAGGACTAGTGAGAAATAACTCAGTTTCTGTGTGAAGAATTATGCTCATGTATGTTTACAAGCTCATACTTTAAAAAACTATTGTTGTCATGAAATTTGGTTTATTTTATAACTGCTAAAATATGGAAATGATCAATTTTTTCAATGTATTGTAAAATAACCATAGTCCCACCTTAGGTAATTTTTTTGTTTTTTGTTTTTCGAGTTTTCAAGGTAGGGTCTCACTCTAGCCCAGGCTGACCTAGAATTCACTATGGAGTCTCAGGATGACCTTGAACTCACAGCAATCCTCCTACCTTTGCCTCCCAAGTGCTGGGATTAAAGGCATGCACCACCATGCCTGGATCCGCCTTAGTTATTTTAAAGATGCATTCTTTCTATTAAAGAAAGAACTATTTTAGAAACTATGCTCAAGCAAAAAGAAGCTAGAGTGAACTATAATCTCACTCTCTAAAGATTGCCACTTTTAGATATAAGGCATGCAGGATTCTTTAAAATTTTTTTCTTTATTAGTTAGTTTTGTATTCAGCAAATACAGTCAGTTTGGTACCATTATTAGGCTCATCTGTGACCTACCCCCTCCGCTTGGCCCCTCCTTGTTGAGGTATATGGGTCGTGCATTGTGGAGTTAGCCCACAGTTATGGGTAAGCTAAATGTCTCTGCATATCATGACCCAACATGTGGCTCTGACATTCTTTCCGCCCCCTCTTCCACAAAATTTCCCTGAGCCATGTTGGGTTCATTTTTGGTCTGCTTCAGTGATGAGGTGTTGGGAGCCTCTGAGGCTCTGGCTCTCTGATTTGGTAGGGTTGATTAAAAAATTTTTTTTTATTAGTCATGTGCAGTATGTATACACCCATGTTGGTACCATCATTAGCCTCTTCCCTGTCCTCTTCCCTCCACAGGAACCCTCCTTGTTGGGGAATATGGGTCATGCATTGTGGGGTTAGCCATCAGTTATGGGTAAGAGGCAATGTCTCTGTGCATAATGACCCAACTTGTGGCTTTAACAATCTTTCTTCTCCCTCTTCTGCAAATTTCCTTGAGCCATGTTGGGTTTGTTTTGGGTCAACTTCAGTGATGAGATCTTGGAAGCCTCTTTGTCTCTGGATATCTGGTTTGGTATGAGTTGAGTGTTCTCTGTGTCTCTCTCCTTCACCTTTGTGCCAGTACCAGTTTCACCAAGAAAGCAGCACCCCAATTACTCTTGGTTTCAGCTGGGGCCCTGGTAAGGTGCGATGGGATGATTCTCTCCTCAGGATCTGCGTCCATCTGAGAAAGAGAAGCAAACTCTCCTACAGAGAGTGAAGTCAGCACCAGATAAATGGGATAACTATTATTATTTTAGAGAGAATTTAATAGATGTAGACCCTCTTGGAGCCCATGATTGGTGGGAGTTGATGGATAGTGGGCTCATTTTTTGGATATGGTTCTGACTTGTTTCCCAGCTACAGCTAAGGATTCTATTCCACTGAGCAGATCAATTAGCCAAATCAAGAACAGTTAGTTACCCATCATGGCTGTGTGCCACTGTTGCACTTGTGTGAGCATCACATCAGGTTGTTTGCTGCTGGGTAGCTTAGACCATGAGTTGCTTGGACAAATGTTGGTCATTTTCCTGCAGTCACTCATGTAGCACCTTCTGGTACTAGATGAGCTACCTGTCTGGGGACTGACTTTCTTCCAGATTCCAGCCAGGTCACTCCATATTCCATACCAACAGCATATGGTGTCTTCAGCAGTAGGGTCTTATCACTAAACTTTTCTGGGTCATCAAGTACTCTGACAGAAATCTGCCTTCTTTTGAGAAACCTTGTATGTCTCTCTGATCAACAGCTCATTGTGGATCTTAACTACATGCTGGTACTAGAAGTTACAGGCCATCACCAAGGAAAAGAAGGAAGAAAAAGATAGGTAATGTAAAAGAGATAGAGAGGAAAGAAAGAAGAGGGAGAGGAAGAGAGAGAGAGAGAGAGAGAGAGAGAGAGAGAGAGAGAGAGAGAGGGAAGGAGAGAAAGAGAAAAGAAGAAAGAGAAAAAGAGAAAGAAATAAAAAGAGAAAGAAACAGAAGATTAAGGTTAGTATTCATATTGCCCTCTCCAGGGCCTTGTGATTCAGGTGTTCCCTCTAAGGACCTGATGAAGGTTCAACCATTTTAATCTGTCTTTTAGGATGTAGAATTTTATGGTGCCATTATCATTTTGGTCCAGTTTTGTGTCTCCCACCACCCTCACTCTTGCCCTCTCCTCCTGCTCCACCTTCCCTATTGTTCAGTCCTCGACATGCTTATTAGGTATGTCAGCATCTCAGGCTGATTCAGGTTAGGAGCCATAGATGAGTAATACCGTGCACCAATTATCTTTCTGTGATTGGGTGAGTTTGCTGAGAATGATCTGTTCCTGGTTCAACCATTTTTCTTCAAATTTCATTGTGATTTTTTTTCCTTAGTTCCACTGGGTAGATATACCACATCTTGGTTAACCATTCATCAAACAATGGACATCTGAGCTGATTATAGCTCTTTAAGTTTTCTATTAATGGAGAAGCCATAAATATGGTTGAACAGATCTCTCAACTGGGGTGTGAAGATTTAGGGTAAATGCCTAGTAAGGGAATAACTGGGTCTGTTGGTAACTCTAGTCAACCTCTTCAGGAGTCTCCATATTGCTTTCCATAGTGGTTGAACTATCTTACATTCCCACCAACAGTGGATGAGGGTTTCTATTTCTCTTCATCCTAGCCAGCATTTGTTTTCATTTTGTTTTTTAAATTTTTTGTTTATTTTTATTTATTTGAGAGCGACAGACAGAGAGAAAGAGGGAGGGAGGGAGGGAGAGAGAGAGAGAGAGGGAAAGAGAAAGAGAGAGAATGGGCGTGCCAGGGCCTCCAGCCACTGCAAATGAACTCCAGATGCATGCGCCCCCTTGTGCATCTGGCTTAAGTGGGTTCTGGGGAATTGAGCCTCGAACTGGGGTCCTTAGGCTTCATAGGCAAGTGCTTAACCACTAAGCCATCTCTCCAACCCTCATTTTGTTTTTTAATGTATGCTATCCTTACTAGGGTAAGGTGGAATCTCATAGTTGTTTTAATTTGCATTTCCCTAATGATTAGGGGTGATGAACATTTTCTTAAGTGTGTGTTTGCCATTTGTATTTCTTCCTCTGAGAACTGTCTGTCCAGTTCTTTGCTCCATTTTGTGAGTGGGTTGACTTTTTATTGTTTAGGTTTTTGAGTTCTTTGTAGATTCTCTGCAATTAGGCATCTGTCAGTTAAATAGCCAGCAAAAATTTTCTCCCATTCTGTGGGTAATATGTTGGCTCTGCTTATTGTCTGTGAAGAAGCTTTTCAGCTTCCTGAGATCCCAATGGTTGAGTAATTGTTTACGTTCCTGAGCTAGTGGGGTTTTGTTCACGAAGCCTTTTCCCATTCCTATATCATGGAAAGTTCCTCCTGTTTTTTCTTCCAGTAGTAGCCGAGTTTCCGGTCTTATATTGAGGTCATTGATTCATTTAGACTTGATTTTTGTCCATGGCAAGATGTGTGGATCAAGTTTCATTTTCCTGCATATGGTTGTCCAGGTTTTCCAGCACCATTTGTTGAAGATGTTCTCTTTTTTTCCAGCTACATTGTTAGGGCCTTTGTCAAATATCAAGTAATTGTAGTTACTTGACCCAAAGTCTGGGTCCCTGAGTCTGTTCCATTGGTCGATACTCCTGTTTTTATGCCACTTTCATGCTGGTTTTATTACTATGGCTTTGTAGTATAGCTATTAGAACAGGTATGGTGATGCCTCCAGAGGTGTTTCTTTTGCTGAGGATATGCTTGGATACCCAAGGCCTCTGCCATTGCATATGAATTTTGAAAACACTTTTTCTGTCTCTGTGAAGAAAAATGTTGGGATTTTTATTGGTATTGCATTAAATCTCTATATTGCCTTTGGTAGGCTTGGCATTTTCACAATGTTAATTCTACCTATCTAGGAGCATGGGAGGTCTTTCCATTTCCTCAGGTCCTCCTCAATTTCTTTTTTGAGTATTTTTATGTTTTTATTGTATAGGTCTTTCACATCCTTCGTTAATGCTATTCCAAGGTATTTTTGTTGTTGTTGCTATTGAAAATGGGACAATGTCACTTCTTTCTCTATATCTTTGTATTTTGCAAATAGAAAGGCCACTGATTTTTTTTTGTTTTTGTTTTTGTTTTTAAAATTATTTATTTGATGGGCTGGAGAGATTGCTCAGAGGTTATAGGTGCTTGCTTAGACTGATGACCTGTGTTCAATTCCCCTGTGCCCTTGTAAAGCCAGATGCACAAAGTAAGGCCACTGATTTTTGTGCATTGATTTTTGTATCCTGCTACTTTGCTGAAGGAGTTAATCACCTTTAAGAGTTTTGAGATGGAGTTTCTTAGGGCTGTTATGTGTAGAGTCATGTCATTTGCAAATAATTTTGTTAATTTGAAACTTCTCCTTGTTTTGTTTGATCAAATTGGCGTTGGGTTTATCAATCTTGTTTATTTTTTTTTTCAAAGAACCAGCTCTTTGTTTCATCAATTTTCTTAATTGTTTTCTTAGTTTCCAATTCATTAATTTCTGCTCTAATCTTAATTATGTCTTTCCATCTGGAGCTTTTTGGGTTGGATTTCTTGCTTTTGCAGTGCCTTTAGGTGGATGGTTAGGTTATTGATTTGGGATCTCCTGTCTTTTATGAAGGCATTTAGTGCTATGAATTGTCCCCTGAGGACCGCCTTCATTGTGACCCACAAGTTTTATACGATGTGTTCTCATTGTCATTCATTTCTAGAAATTTTGAAATTTCATTTTTTATTTTGTCCACTACCTATTTATTGTTTAGAAGTGTGTTGTTCAGTTTCCAGGAGCTGATGGGATTCCTGGCACATCTTTTGTTGTTAATTTATATCAATACAGCATTGTGATTTGATATCATGTAGGAAATTATGTCGATCTTCGGAAATATTGGAGGCAGGCTTTTTTTTTTTCTTCTTGGAATATCATTTTCCAACCTTTAACCCTGAAGAAGTGTCTGTCTTTAGTGGTGAGGTAGGTTTTTAATGACAACAGATTGAGGGGTCTAACTTTCTGATCCACCCTGTTTATATGTCTCATGATGGGTGAATTACGGCTATTAATCTTTAGGGTGATGACTGTGAGATTTGATTTAATCTCTGCTTATGTGGTTTGGTGGTTTTTTTTTTTTTTTTTTTTTTTTGGACTTTGGAGTTTTTTGTGCTTTTGATGAGCTTGGTTATTGTGATCTGCCTCTTGTAGGCACTTGAGGTTGATTACTTGATTCTTCTGTGTGGAGAATTCCCTGAAGTACTCTCTGTATGTTTGGCTTTGTGTTCATATCATTGTAAAGTAGAGTTTTGTCATGGAAAATTTTTCCTTAACCATCTATTATGAGGGATACTTTTGCTGGATAGAGTACTTTGGATTAGAAGCCATAGGTTCTTAGACTTTGCAGTGTTCCATTCCAGGCCCTTCTGGCTTTCAGGATTTCCATTGAGAAGTCAAATAATTCTCATGGGGTTACCTTTATATGTAATGTGTTGCTCCTCCTTAGCTGCCTTTAGGACTTTCTCTTTGGTATTGATGTTTAGAGTCTTAATGATAACATGTCTTGGAGAATTTCTCTTTTGGTCAAGTCTCTTTGGAGTTCTGTTTGCTTCTTGTATCTTTATTTATTTATTTTTTTTGAGGTAGGGTCTCAATCTACCTCAGGCTGACCTGGAATTCACTATGTATTCTCAGGGTGGCCTCGAACTCACAGTGATCCTCCTTCCTCTGCCTCCCAAATGCTGGGATTAAAGGCATGCGCCACCATGCCTGGCTAGCTTCTTGTATCTTGATGGGACTTTCTTTTGAGAGAGTGGGAAAGTTTTCTTCAATAATTTTGTTGAATAATTTCTCCATGCCTTTGGTCTGAATTTCTTACCCTTCTGGTATTCTCATGATCTGAATGTTGGGACATCTAAGGGTATCCCACAGTTCCCTCATGTTCTGTTCACACACACAAAAAAATTGAACTTATTGAAACTTTTGGGCTCATGAATTCTTTCTTCTGTTTTGTCTTCCAGTTCTGAGTCTCTATCCTTCACATGGCTGACTCTATTCTTGAGAGCTTCTGTAGAGTTTTTGGCTTGTTCAATTTGGTTTGTATTTTCTACTACTTTTTAATGTATAGTTTCCATCCCTCTGTTGAGTTCCCTTTTCACATCATTTTCTGATTTTCTTAATGCTTCTTGGAATTCGTACTTGCATTTTTTTATGTCTTTATTGAGCTTAGCCAGATGGTTATTACGGTCCTCTTTTTTTTTCCTGCTCTCCTTCAGATTATTTAACTGTCTTTGGATTTTATCTATTAGGTCTAATCTAGTGAGGACAGCATTCATACGATTATCTGCCCTTTGGTCCTTTTCTGATAGTTCTGCTATTTGCTTGGTCAGGGTTGCATAGCTTATATCTTTATTTTGGGGTTCTAATCCTATTGTCTCTTCTTTGTTTTGATTAGAGACATCCATTGTGGGGTTGGGCAATCTTATTGGATTTACTTGCATTTGAATTTTCATGTTATTACTTTTGCTCTCTGGTCTGCCCATCACAGTGTAGGTGTCTTATTTAATTTAGGAGGAAGCTGTAGTCTACCCTTGAAGTGTCTTCAGTGCTTATTCCCTTTTATGTTTGCTTACACTAGAGTTCTGATGGCAATTAGGCCTGCCTGCTCAGAGGGAAGGAGCCCATGAAGCTCTGGTGGAGGCCTGGAGACCTGATGTAGGGCCTTGTTGTTACGTGATTTGGGGTATGGTACTACATGGTCAGGTGGCCTGAAAGGACAGGGGTTTGAGGGGCATGGGACAAAGCAGACTGGTGTTGTTGCTGTGCTGGGGGGGGGGATGAGAATGTGTGGTGGTTCTGTGATGAAGGGTGAAGGGATGGGATAGTGGGTCCCTTGGATCCTTTAGCAGGAGGTGGATGTGACTGCCAGGTCCTGTGACAGGGCAGGGCAGGATATGGGACTGCTATTGGTCAGGTAACACCTGGGGGGGGGGCATGGAGGTCCTCTGTGGTGGGAGAGCCTAGGAAGGGGGGAATTCTAGCCTGCTGGCCTGGGTCCATGCATGTATGGATGGGCAGCGGCTATGGAGGTCCTGGTGGTGGGGCGGGGAGTGCTAGCCTGATGACCTGGGTCTGCGTAGGGAAGTGGGGGATGGCAGCAAGTGGTACTATGTTTGCACGTGGAGGTCCCCTGGGGGAACGCTAGCCTGCTGGCCTGAGTCAGCATTAGAATGGGGGGCAGCGGCAAGTGGGATGGTGTTCCTGTGTGGAGGTCCCCCTGGGAAACACTAGCCTGCTGGCCTGGGTCCACACAGGTAGTGGAGGGGTGGCAGTGAGTGGGATTGTGCTTGTGCACATAGAGGTCCCCTGGAGAATGCTGGCCTGTGTCCACTCATGGCAGTGGGGGACAGTGGCAAGTGGGATGGTGTTTGCAAGTGTAGAGGTGCCCGGGGGAATGCTAGCCTGCTGGCCTGGTTCTGCATGAAGGGTTGGGGGGTGGTGGCGAGTGGGACTGTGTTCACAAGTGTAGATGTGTGTGGCCTGGGTCCCTTTGCCTGCAGTTAGAGCAGAAGGAACCTGCAGCTGGGACTATGGCTAGGACAGCTGCTTGAGGGAATTGGGGGACTGGTGGGCTACCTTAGAGTGTGGGAATCAGTGGATTCTCTTTTTTGTTCCTCCATGCCCTCCCAGTGGATGTGTATTAGAGTCTGCTCACCCCTAGAGGACCCAATGTACCCTCAGCATCTTGCCTTCCCTCCCTCAGGAGGTGCAGCGCAGTTAGGAGGATACTATCTTGACCACAAGTCTCCCCTACATGAGCATTCTTCCTGTTACAGTCTTCTTTTATTTCTTGTAATTCACTTTTTCAATATTTTAAGAGAATAAATCCTACAATATTTTTGAAGAATTTATTACTAGATCTCATATTGTTTTGATTTTTCTTTTAAGATCTTTTCTATTGTGTTTGAATTGATCATGAGATATTTCTCATGTAGCTAAGCAATTTCACTGTTTGAGTAAGGCAAAAGAGATTTCTTGAGAAAAAGGTGAAAAAGACCCAACGTGTCAGGGCAAACATGCTTAGGATTTCATCCATCATGCAAAGAGAAAAAGCATTAAAAAGAAAAAACTACACCTTTGAGTTAGAACTCAGAAAAGTAGACAGTCTCCTCAGTAAGGCCCATGAGCAACTACCAGTTTCACTGTTCTTATTGTTTCTAATCTTTCATCTTTGGTTCTATTGGTTTTTATAGGACAATAATTTTATCTTATCCAAACTAGAATGTATCATGTTTCCTGATGGAAGTACTATGTGCCATTCTATTTAGAATTTAAAAGAGGCCTGGAGAAATGACTTAGCAGTTAAGGCATTTGCCTATAAAGCCAAAGGATCCCAGTTCGATTCTCCAGGTCCCATGTAAGCCAGATGCACAAGGGGGTGCATGCATCTGGAGTTCGTTAGCAGTGGCTGGAGGCCCTGTCATGCCCATTCTCCCTCCCTCCCTTTCTCTCTCTCTCTCTCTCGCTCTCTCTCTCTTTTTCTCTCAAATAAATGAATAAAATATATTAGAATTTAAAAAAGAATTTTGCATGCTTTCAAGCTAGTCCTTGACCATAATATTTGAATCAGCATCTAAAATGTTATGAGAGCTTTCATGTGAAACACATTATCATTTGGTATCATGTCAAAGATATTTCATGTTATTATCATATGCTATTTAGTGGGTAGGACATCATGTTAGGAAACACCCTCACATATATTTGACCAATCTATTTATGTCTAAAATTAATACTGAGTATAGTAATAACAAGCTATCTATAGTTTATTTTTTAGTTTTAAATCTAATACACCCTTTTCTTCCTATGTAGATTAGGAGTAATTTATTTTTTTAGAAAAAGAGAAATGTAAAACATATCACTGTGGGAATACTGCTTAATTATACAAGTGACAGCAGAGATTGTCTGCAGAATACACTCCCACAGCAGCAAGTTCTTCCCAAGGATGGGTTGGAAACCTGGCTGGCGTCTTTTGCTGTCCCCCACAAGTGTTATGTCACTTGTAATAGTTCTCCAGGTTACATGTTTCTTTCCTCTCAAGAATTCAAACAACAAATGCTTGTTTTTAATCACCAATCAATAAAGGAGCAATACGGAAGAAATGGGAAGTAATAACCAAGAATTAAAATGGTACATCAAAAATTCACTAAAATACAGATTTATGTATCCGCTCCTCAGATATTCCTTAAGTGATACTTCTTAACATAGCACATCTTTAAACACCTTTAAAAGTGATTTTATAAAATGTACACTATCTCTTGTTCCCTTGACAGATATGGAAAAATGAATAAGAGAGATTGGCCCTTCATGACAGTTCAAAGAAATGCTAACTCAGGTATTTTTTCACTTCCAACTAATTTTTTAATTTATAAGAGATTATGCATTTTCAAAATGATAAAACATTGGAATGTTGATTTCTAAAATTTTAATCCTCATTAAAATTTTCTGAATACACTGAATGACTGACCAGTCCTCTTGCAATGGGTCTGTCTTATTACAAGCAGTAGGCTTGCTTTGGTTCAAACCAAAACTTCTGGATACTTTTGCAGTCATATGATCCATGACTTCAGATTACTTCATATAATGTAGATTAATCACCTATACTTAGGTTAAAATACACTTTTTTGTTTGAGTTACTCTGATTATTTCGTGTGTTATGCTATTTGATCCCTAGTGTATCCTCTATTATGATTTATCTTAATTATCCAAAAAGTTAGTATTATACTAAACTAGAATATTGTATACATTTGAGTGGAGAGTACCCACATATTTTACATAATTATAATCATATTTGATATATTAAATAGTTTAAAATTTTGTTTTTCAAAATTAATTTAAATCATTTTAATTTTTCCAAATTAAAAATATATCTATGACTTCAAAATCTTAGTAATTTGATTAATAAAGATATGATGCTCCATTATTTAATGGAAACATAACATATTTCAAACAAAAGTAATAACTTAAAAGCAATTAAGTGATATCATAATTTTATAATATCAATAATATACTTGCTTACAGGAAATTTTTCCATCTATTTCCTCTTAGAAGTAATGTTATGCAAGGAAGGTAACTATCATATTCTGAGAGCTTCTGAATGTAGAGCTTAAATTTTGTATGTTGTATATTATTTTAGATTTGCTTTTAAAATACTTAAAAACAAAATTTGAAGTCAATATCTTTCTCTTTACTATATTTTGATTTGAATAACATCATAGTGTTTGTCACTTTTCTGGTTTTTTCCTATGAAAAATAGACAGTCTGGTATTCTACATGAAAAATGGGATGAGACTCTCCAAGTATAAGCCAGTAGACTATCAACAATTGCGTGCCTTAACTGAAGCCAAGAAAGTAGCTTCTGCTTCTGCAGAACTGAAGGTTAGAAGTTGTACATGGAATGTTTGTTGTTTGTTCTGTTGTTTCTGTTTTTTGGAAAATGGAATTGCTAGGAAGTAAAATAGCATGTGTTGCAAATGGAAAATATGTGACTATCTAAATAGTATTTATTTATTTATTTAAATTTTTTGTTTATTTTTATTTATTTATTTAAGAGAGGCAGACAGAGAAAGAGGCAGAGAGAGAGAGAGAGAGAATAGGTGCACCAGAGCCTCCAGCCACTGCACCCCCTTGTGCATCTGGCTAATGTGGGTCCTGGGGAATCGAGCCTTGAACCGGGGTCTTTAGGCTTCACAGGCAAGTGTTTAACCGCTAAGCCATCTCTCCAGCCCCTAAATAGTATTTAGAATTTCCCAACTATTAGTGATTGTGAAGAGTAGCTAATAAGTGTTGATTGACTGTTCTGACACTGTCATGTAGATTGAATGTATTACTTATTTAATGTTCTCTCTCTCTCTCTTTTTTAGGTAGCATCTTGCTCTAGCCCAGTCAGACCTGGAATTCATTATGTAGTCTCAGGGTGGCCTCAAACTCGCAGTGATCCTCCTACCTCTACCTCCCAAGTACTGAGATAAAAGGGGCCTGGCTCATTTAATTTTCTTAAAAACTATATGTGGTCTAAATTCAACTTTAATTTTGGAAAGACGGTGTTGTGGTTTGAATTTGAAATGTTTGTCCTAGGCTCATGTATTTGAACACTTGTTCTCTAGCAAAGTGGTACTACTTGGAACCTTTAGGAGGTGGGGTCTTGCTGAAGTGGGTCATTATAGGTGAGCCTTGAGATTTTATAGCCCTGTTTCCTCTCTGCTTCCTGACTGTGGATAAAATATGACCAGCCAGCCTCCCACTCCTGCTACTACGCCTGCACCACCATGATGAAATGTATCTCTGTAAACTGTAAGCCACAGAAAAGCCTTTTCTTCCTTAAGCTGCTTCTTGTCAGTATTTGGTCACAGAGATGAGTAAAGTAACTAATGCCAATAGTGATTTCATTAGCTTTCTACAATTTCCAACTTAATCTGAAAAACCAAAGGTTTGTAATAAATGCCAGTCATAGCCTATGACCTGATTTAGTGCTCCTTATCCACCATCATTATCAATATGGCCTCAGGTTTTGTTTGTATTTTTTGTTTTTCAATGTAAGGTCTTACCCTAGCCCAAGCTGACCTGGAATTCACTATATATTCTTAGGATGGCCTTGAACTCATAGCCTGTGCCCCCATGGCTGGCAGGTTTTCTCTACTTTTGCCTTCTCTTTTTTTCTCAAATATATGTTCCATTTCAGGAAAAGGACAAACTGTACTAGATTTGAAAGGGGCTATGTACAAATGATTGGGCCCAGCATTTTAGAAGTATCTGTAGCTTAGGGAATGCTCATATAGTATATTTCTCTCACTCAAATAATAGAGTTCATTAAAAACTGGCATTTTTTATTGCTTGGTTGCATTCAAAAATTGATTCACAAATTTTCATTTATACGTAAAGTTTTCATGTTTGGATAGCTTCATAAGGCTTTTTATTATTAATATCATTTAAAAAGGCAGTTATTGTGACTATGAAACATACATGCTATCTTAGTTTAGAGAAATTACCATATATCTATCATCTATAGCTCAGAAAACTCAGGCAAATGATTAACAAACTAAGGCATTGATTATTTGGTTTAGATATAGCTGTAAAATAAGTTTATGTTCTGAGGACATTTAACATCATTTTAAGTTTTGGCCTGGAAAGATGGCTTAGCAGTTAAGGCACCTGCTTGTGAAGCCTAAGATCTTATGTTCAGATATTTATGTCCCATATAAGCCAGATGCACAGTGATGCAAATGTGCAGTGTTGCGCATGCACACAAAGGGGCGTACACATCTGGAGTTTGTTTGCAGTGGCTGAAGGCCCTGGCACATCCATTTCTCTCTCTCTCTCTCTCTCTGCCTCTTTTTCTCTCAAATAATAAGTCTTATAACTATCATTCTAACAAAAGTGTTTTCATATCTATGACTTCTCTTCTGACATATTGTATGCACTTACCATGTGCATATACATACATTAAATACATGTATGTTTAATGCAAAATTTATTAACTTCCATGATAAGGAGAAATATCTAATTCTATATATATGTTTCCTCATAATATTTTATATTTGTATTATTTACTCCAGGCAACAAAATTTATTCTGTGTCTATTTGCTTTGAAGATACAATAGTAAGTAAAATAATACATTCCCTTACTTTTGTGGAAGACTATTTATTGGGACAAGGAAGGGCACCCAAATAAGCTAGGAAGTAACACTGTGTTAAGTATAAACTGCAATAAAGCATGCTCTGTGTTGTATAGCAACAGAACTTGATCCCAACTGAGTATCTAAAGGCCTTTGTGAGGTAGCATCATTGGGATGGAGATCTCAAGGTCAATAAAAGTTAGCTAAGTTTTAAAAAGCCAGGTGTGGTGGCACACGCTTTTAATCCCAGCACTTGAGAGGCAGAAGTAGGAGGATCGCCATGAGTTCGAGGCCACCCTGAGACTACAGAGTGAATTCCAGGCCAGCCTGGGCTAGGGTGAGACCCTATCTCAAAAAAAAAAAAAATTAGCTAACTCATCTTAGCACTCTGGAGCAGAAGGCAGGAAGATTATGAGTTTGAGGCCAGCCTGAGGTTACATAGAAAGACCATGTCTCAATGGGCTAGAGAGATGGCTTAGCAGTTAAGACACTTGCTAGCAAAGCCAAAGGACCTCAGTTCAATTCCCCAGGATGCATGTAAGCCAGATGCAAAAGATGGCACATGCATCTGGAGTTTGTTTCCAGTGGATAGAGGACCTGGCATTCCCATTCTCTCTCTCTCTCAAATAAATAATAAAAAATATAAAAAAGAAAGACTATGTTTCAAGAGTAAAAAGTACTGTATTGCAAATGAAAAAGGATGTATGAATTGGGTTGCCGTTAATTCTATGATGTTGGGAATATTGGTACTATAAAATCTTCAGGAATAGAGACTTTTTTATGTTTTAGAATTCTTTACTGTGTAGGAAAAATTCCCACGATTGAGCCAAAATTAATGAATATTTTTAGCGTTTTGAGACCTACTGCCACATTTGTTTCCCAAAGTATTGTTTTAATAAAGATATACCAAAAATATCATCTACATCCTTGTAAATATTGGAATATGTACACCCACCCAGCCATCTGAGATGCACCCCAAAAGACATATTGCTACATGTAGAATAGTTGAGTATTAAAATTAAGGCTAATTTCTCTTTGATGGTAGATTTACTACCATAGAATACATATATTTGAGACTTTATGGTTTTGAGTTCTGAAATTGAGCACATGACCACTAATTTCTCAGCACTGTCAGCTGCTACATTGTATCTTTGGCCACCAGGTTTTACATTTGTGAGGTGAAACAGCTACTCCTTTCAGTTGGTATATTAAAAAAATGTATTGACAATTATACATGAACATAATGTAATTGATCATGAACCTCTCCCAGTATGTTTCTTTGTGTCCCCCCCCCACACACACACACCTCACTCATTACCCTTCACTGAATTCCTACTTTCCAAGTAGACCCTCTTCAATATTGATGATTTTTTTTTTTCGAGGTAGGGTCTCACTCTGGTCTAGGCTGACCTGGAGTTAACTATGTAGTCTAAGGGTGGCCTTGAACTCATGGCGATCCTCCTACCTCTCGGGTCCCATGTGCTGGGATTAAAGGCGTGTGCCACCACACCTGGTTTATTTTGATGATTTTTTTTCCCACCCTCATACATCAACCATGTCAAAATGTGTATGAGATCAATTTTGTGTAAGTCTTGTGGAGGTAGCAATAGTTTCTATGTGATTATATTGTAAAATTCACTTTGTGTTAGAAGACAGTGTCCCAAAGCACTTCTCCCTGGCTCTTGCATTCTTTATGTCCTCACTTCTACAATGTTCCCTGAGCCTTGCAGGCTATGGTTAAGTTGTCTCATTTAGCACTGAGCACTTAATCTTCACTTATTCTCAGCACTTCCACAAGTTTTGCGTCTCCTTAGTAGTTACCACCATCTGCAAAAAGAAGCTTCTTGACCAAAGGTATGATCAACACTAATCTATGGGCACTGAAATAATATAAAAATTAATTTTATATTTATTTATTTGAGAGAGGGAGAAAGAAAAAAGGAAGGAAGAAGACAGAAAGGAAGGAAGGAAGATGAAAGAAAGGAAGAACGGAAGGAAGAAGAAAGCAAGGAAGGAAGGAAGAAGAAAGCAAGGAAGGAAGGAGAAGAAAGGAAGAAGGAAAGAAGAAGAAAGGAAGGAAGCAAGAAAGGAAAGAAGGAAGGAAGAAGAAAGGAAGGAAGGAAAAAGAAAGAAGGAAGGAAGCAAGAAAGGAAAGAAGGAAGGAAGAAGAAAGGAAGGAAGGAAAAAGAAAGAAGGAAGAAAGGAAGAAGGAAGGAAGAAGAAAAGGAAGAAGAAGGAAGGAAGAAGAAAAGGAAGAAAGGCAAGAAGGAAGGAAGAAGAACGAAAGGAAGGAAGAAGAAAAGAAAGAAGGAAGAAAGGAAGAAGAAAAAAAGAAGGAAGGAAGGAAGAAGGAAGAAGGAGAAAAGGAAAAGTAAAGAAAGATGGGCTTGTCAGAGCCTCTGGCCCCTGCAAATGAATTCCAGATGCATAAATTGCCTGGCTTTACATGCATCCTGGAAAATTAAACCCAGGTCAGCAGACTTTGCAAGCAAAGCATTTTTAACTATGTAGCTATCTTCCCAGTCCTTAATATACATATTTGGAAGGCAATTTGATGGGAACAGCATTTCCATTTCGGCAAAAACAGTAGTGGCTCCCCCCCTACCCCTACCCCAGGACTTGTGACCTTTCCAGCCATAGACTTTTGATGAAGTTTTCAGTACAAAACATATGTTCACTCCCGTGAAGCAGGTCTCAGAGGTACTCAGAGAGTAGTTAGTTATTCCCATACCAGTCATGCCACTATTTCACCAGCAGGCACCTGCTGGCTAACCAGTCAATTGTGTAGCACACAGAGTGGTTCAGCATCAAATGACGTTTTAACTAGCATCACTAACCTTTTTATTTATAGTGGAATATAGTTCAGGAAGAAGCTTTGTAGTTACATATTTTCTAGATATAACTTTGCATCTGGGATTTATAACTTGGCAGATTTCTTTAATTACTGAAAATGGTCCACAGTCTGTATTAATCATTTTAATTCATTTATACTTCCACTTTTAAAATTCATAGACGCATAATGATAAGTAGTTGTCTTTTTAAAGAATTTTGGGTTTTCTGTTGTTTTTCATTTTGGTTGGTGAGAACAAAATGTGACTTTGGATCTACATAATTTTAAATTTTTTTCCTCATATAACTTTTCATTTTTAATTATATCTGGATTAAGAAAGATGTATTGGGAATGTTTGTATACATGATTTTTGGAGTTTTATCATTTAATTTAGAGGCAGCATGCTGACATTTTGCTTTTAATTTATAAAATGTGAATAATTTCTAAGTAGGATATTTTCTTAAAAGACTTGGATTAAGTGGATTAAATAACTAGAAATGAAACTCTAAAGTTTACTTTTAATGTAGTGGATGTTAGTATATCAAGTAGTTTATACCAACTGGAGTTATCTCTGTTATTTTTCACATATTATCATTTAAGTTTTTATAAAACAAGTGCTAGCTTAAATATGTAATTCCTTCTAATGTTACAAAGCTAACACATTCTGTCTGAACATTTATATTAATTTTATTTATTTTCCTGTTTATTTTACTTCTTGAATGTGCTAATTTTACACATAAAATTAACAGTTATAACCATTTTTAATTATTATAGCACTTTACTCTAGCAGTAAATATATTTAGCCAGAATGATAGGATGTTAACAGCTAAAGCACATAAGGAGAGTGAGTGTTTCTTCAAGTTGTGTCTAGATTAGTTAGCTGCTTGCCAGGTTTATAATTATTGATAGAGATATATTGAGATATATGTGATGGTCATCTATGTAATTACTGTAATCAATTTCTGGATACCACATGAGACACTGAAGAGAGCACTGAGTCTTTCAAAGTCTGAGATTTGACATGAAGCTGTATAGTAGACCTGGGCTGAAAACTGATACCAAGTTTGGGTTCACTATGTGTTTATTCCAATTTTATTAAGTATAAAAGGATTCCTTTTTTGAAAATGTTTATTTATTTGTGTGTATGGGCATGTGTGTAGAGGTCAGAGGGCAACTTCAAGGTGTCTGGTCTTCCCCTTCTTTGAGACAGGTCTCTTGCCACTGCCAACAAATGGCCAGACTGCAAATGAACGTCACCTGGCTCATTAACGTCAGATACTTCTGGCTCAGCCTCTCATGTTGTAGGCATATTGAGTTCACTCTGTATCTGGCTTTAAGTATGTGCTGGGTAATTGAAGTCAAGCTGGCAGGTTTTGTAAGGAAGCACCTTTAACTGCTGATCCATCGCTCAGTCCCATAAAATGAATCTTTATAACTTTTATTTAAATATTTATGTGTGTACATGGTGTGATGTACAGGCATGTACACCCCTCATATATATATATATATGTGTGTGTGTGTGTGTATGTACATATGGAGGCCAGAGGTTAATATCAGGTGTCTTCCTCAATTGCTGAACACCTTATCTTTTGAGACAGGAAACTGGATCTTACTTATTTGGCTAAGCTTGGCCCGCATCATCCTGTCTCCCCCTGCCTAGCCCTGGAATTACAAGCATATACTGCCATTCTTGGCTTTTATATGAGTGCTGGGATCTGAACTTGGCTTCTCATGCTTATGGTGTAAGCAATTTAATGACTGTGTTCCCGTCCCCTTTATTTAAATTTATTTGTTTAGCAAGAATGATTATTTCCATGCTCAATTCAAGTCTCCATTTATTGAATCTCTTTAAACCTTGTTTTATGGAAAATCACCAACATGTGCAGTTAGTTTGCATGATATAATGAATCTCTTTGTGACATCATCCAGCTTTAACATGGATCAACTTTTGGCCATTGTTTCATCTATAGATGAAAGTTTCCTACCCATAAATGTCTCCCATGCTAGCCTAGATTGTGCTTAAGCAAATACTTGACATCATATTTCACTTGTAAACATTTTAATATGTTCCTCTAAAATATAAGACTAAAAACCCTATACTGCTACCACCATGTCTGGAAAAATGTTAATTTCTCAATAATTTAGAATATCTACTTTAGCATTGAATTTTCCTAATTACTTTAGATATTTTTCTTAAAGTTTATTCTGATAAGCACCTAAAATAGATCCATATATGGGCTTCAGAGATTTCTCAGCAGTTAAAGGTGCTTGCTTACAAAGTGTTCTAGTCCAGGTTCAATTCCCCAGCAACCTTTGTAAAGCCAGATGGGTATTCATTCATATCAGAAAGACAACTGTGTGTGTGTGTGTGTGTGTGTATCATGCATGCATGCACACACATACACTATCAAATAAATAAAACATTTTAAAAGATCCATATATTTCAATTTATTTTTATTTATAAGATTGGCTTACTTTATTTTTATACTTTATTTCTTGAAGATATCAGGCTATTTGTCTTCATAGTTCCTTACAGTCTGGATTATGGCTGACTGCATCCTGGTGGTATCTTTCAACATGTTTTTCTCTCTTGTATTTCCTGTAAATCTTTAGTTATATCTAGAGAATTGATCAGATTCAGGTTCAATTTACTTTAGCAAGAACACTTACTGATGGAATTATGTTCTCCAGTGTTTTTCTATTATAAATGATGCTGCCATAAATGATTTTGCACAAATAGCTTTTCACATTTTTGCCAATATAGTTTTTAGATATATTTCTGTAAATGAGATTGCTAAATCAAAGGTAATCTATGTAAAATCTTATTGTACATATCCAAATTCCCTTCTGTGAGTTTTGTATCATCTTATATTCCCATTATAAATGTAAAACAGAAGTATATCTCACCATATATCATACCCTCATGGCATGTTTTGCTAATAATACTTGATTATTTAAATTAAATACTGATAGATGAGAAATAATATCTCTTCAAAGTTTTTCCTTTGTTTTTGTGCTGATAGCTTAAAAAATCTCTCTGTGTCTCTTTCTTTTCACATGTGTGTGTGTGGCGGGGGGGGGGGGCAGTTGCTAGGGTATGTTGCTGCTGCAAACAAATGCCTGTCTGGCTTTATGTGGTTGGCTGGGGAATTGAACCCCAGACTGACAGGCTTTACAAGCAGGCACCTTTAGCTGCTAAGCTATCTCCCCAGACCCTTGATAGCTCTTTATTGAAGTATAACTCATAGTACAGCTCAGGGAGTTTTGACAAATGCATAAACACATATAATTAATAGTTCACTTATGCATTGGTTATTGATGCTTATTTCTAAATATGGACCCTTTAACCCCAAAGGATTTTTGTTGCATTGCAAGATGTTTAGTTAACGTTTTATTATATTGGACAGTCATAATAAAACACACACAGGAGACCTCTGTTCTCTGACTCTTTTATTAATTCATTATTTTTGGCATTTTTCCAAAAGATTTTAAAATCATCAGTATTCTATATAAGTTATCATTCACCTTAAATATTGATTTCATATGGCTTATTAGCCAGTGTAATGAACCAGAATCATCAGAAATCTCTGTTGATGAAGATACAACTATAAATATTTTTGTTCTCTTTAAGACTATATTTCTTCATTTTTTGCCTTAGGATACAGGTAGAATCAATGACTGAATTTACCAAAAAAATTAAGATGTACAAAATATTGAAAGTGTCTTGTGAAAAATAATCACTTGATTTTGATGTTATTGTCTGCTAAATTGGCCTTTCCCTGAGCCCAAAGGCAACAACACTGATTTTTTTTTCTTAAGCTTTAAAAATGTGTCCACATCTTCTACCAATGTGTTTTTAATTTTCTGTGTAACATGGACCACATATGTCAAAGAAATCTAATTTTAAAGTTCTATTTGTTACAACAAACTTTAGAGACCGTAGATGGTAAAGAGCTAGAAATGGTCTTAGACGTTCTGAAACAAGTGCTAGTTCCATAGTTACCTTTGCATCGCCGGGACAGAGCAGCCAAGTGAAAGCAGCTTGTGGGGGAAAGCGTTATTTTGGCTTACAGACTCAAGGGGAACCTCCATGATGGCAGGGAAAAATGTGGCATGAGCAGAGGATGGACATCACCTCCTGGCCTACATCAGGTGGTCAATAGCAGCAGGAGAGGGAGCTGAGCACTAACAAGAGGAAGCTTACTTTAACACCGATTAAGTCTGCCCCCAGTGACATGCCTTCCCTAGTAAGACTCCTGCTCCCAAGTTTTCATCAGCTAGAGATGTAGCATTCAGAACACATAGGTTTATGGAGGACACCTAGTGTCCTAAAAATCCCTAGTGCCCATAAACTGATAACCATACATGATGTAAAGTGCAATTCATTCAGTCCAACTTTAAAAATCCCCATAGTTTTTATCAATGCCGATAGTGTACAAACATCCCTGTAGCCCAATGTCTCTTAATTATTAGTTGTAAAACCAAATAATAATAAATAATAAATAATAATAATGATAATGATAGAGCAGGATAAACATTCACACTGTAAAAAATGGGTTTTGGCATATCAAGAAAAGATTAGACCAATAGAAGACTTAAAACAGATAGGATAAACCTCAAATCCTGTAGCTCCAAGTTCAACATCTCTAACCAGTGATAAATTCTTTAGAATTCCAATTTCACCCCTCCAGCCAGGCTGCTCACAGCCCAGGGAAAACTTCATCCCAAGCCAGCAAGCTCTCTTGGCGGACATCCCATAATCCTGTCTATGGTATCCACTGCTACCACAGTTAATCCTCATGGCTCCATTGGGTCTCCATGAAGAGACTTTCAGCAACTTTGTCTCACATTGTCCTTGGCCATTTTCAAACAACAAAACTGTGTTGCAAATCCAATGACCCTTTCTTTCCTGCAGTTATCATATTCCATAATACTAGGGGACTATGGAATTGTTAATCTAGGGGGGAATAAAGCCAACTTTGAAGAGCAAAACACCCCTTCAGCATTCAGGTCCTCTACTTTAAAAAGAGTCTGCATTCTTTCTGCTGACCAATGCACATTCAACTGACTCAATCTCAACTGTAATTTCTCAAACAATTGCAGCTGAATGGGTGTTGTCTTTAGCCTGAAACTTTCATTTCTTTCTGTGTCATGTCAATATACTCACACCAGTCTGTTTCTATGAAATAAAACCTTCCACATGTTCTCAGGACATAGGCAAAACAGCAAGCCTTTCACAAAAACTTTTTTTACCCAAGTCCCAACAAAGTTCTTTCTTCCCCTCATAAGCCAACCATCACAGTCCACAGTTCTTATTGCATTTAAGTCTTTCAACTCTGACCAGAATCCATCAAGCTGTACTTACAGTACTGTAAGATGTCTCTTAAGTCAAGGTTTCAAATCTTTCCATATTCCTCCCTCAAATAAGCTCCAAAAGGCAAAAGGCAACAGTTAGAACCCCACTTCTTGGAACTAATTTTACTATTGCAGTTACCCTTTTGTTGCTGGGACAAAGCACTTGAGCATAAGCAGCTTTTGGGAGGAAAAGATTTATTTTGGCCTATGGACTTGAGAGTATACTCCATGATGTCAGGGGAAAATGTGGCATGAGTAGAGGCTGAACATAAACTTGTGGCCAATATCAGGTGGACAATAGCAGCAGGAGAGTGTGTTGAACATTGACAAGGAAAAGCTGGCTAAGACACCCATAAGCCCACCCCAAATATATACCTCCTTTGGAGATTCCAGTTCCTAAATTGTCATCAATTGGGAACTAGCATTCAGAACAGAGTTTATGGAGGACATCTAATTCAAAACACCATAGCTACTGTCAGACTTTAGAAATACTGTACATTTGGTTTTTCCAAGTAGGTAATAGAGACTATGGGACAGCTTTTAGTAGTGTCCTCTACTAATTTTTCCTAAATTTCCTAACTATTGCATTCTTAAGAACTCTTGTGAAAACAATTTAATTTTGAATTTTTAAATATATTTATTGATATATTTTAAATATTTATGTATTTATTTATGTGGGTATATGGGTGTGCCAGGGCATCTTGCCACTGCAAATGAATACTAGACAGATGTGCCTTTTTTGTGTGTCTGCCTTTTTGTGAGGTATTGAGAAATCAACAAGCAATTTATCTCTAACCACTGAGCAATCTCCTCACCCTGACTTTGTATTTTTTTTTTTGAGGTAGGGTTTCACTGTAGCCCAGGCTGATCTGGAATTCACTATGTAGTCTCAGGGTGGCCTCGAACTCACAGTGATCCTACTACCTCTGCCTCCTGAGTGCTGGGATTAAAGGCGTGCATCACCATGCCCAGCTATGTTTTTTTAAAGTAGATTTTTTGTGTGTGTTAATTTGCTTTCTTATATCCCTAATTTTCAATCAGAAACCAGATTACTAGAGACATAAACTCAAGGTTGAAGTAATCAATGAATGATAGCTAGAAATAGCATGCATTATGAGGATTCCCTTTTGGAACTTGTCTTCTGAAATTTTTACATTTTTATTATTGACCTTTTGATATTATCAGAACACTAAAGTTGTCTAATATCCGAGAAATAATGAAACATGTATATTTAGTAAAGCTCCTGACTTAACACTTTCCTACATGTTTACAGTTGTTAACATGAAATGACTAAGTTCAAGATACACATGGGTATAAGTCAGAGTGGAATTAGGAATCAGACACTTGGTTGAGGACTTGAATTTGAGGGGTCATTACTATTGGAAAATGGTTATCAAGGTGATAGAGCTAAGAAGCAGAAAACTGTGAGATAACAAAGAGATTAACTGTCACTGGAAATCACTGCTATCCATCCCTAGTCAGACAGATGCAAGGAAGGAGCAAGGTAGTGTCATTCCCCATGTGATGGGGTTGTCAGATTTATTTGGAACCATTTTGGAACTTTCCAGAGAAAAGTGGGAGCAATGGAGAAGGTATTCTTAAGAATACCTCTGAGAGGAAGGGAATGTCCATGTTTTATTTTCTCCTCTCCTTCCAATCTTTCATAGCCAGCCTCTTTCTTTGTGCCTGGGAGTAGATCAGGGAGATTTCAACAGACCTATGCCTGACACACATTGGCAGCAGAATCCCAAAAGCATTTGTTACATGTTATGTTTATAAAGCCATGGGACTTGAGGAACATCAAGTTTAGTTTTCCATGCTACATGATTTTTCAGGGTTTTGTTTTTTTTTTTTTTTTTGGTAAGTACCTTTAAATATTTATCTAAATTTAAAAGTTATTAAAGCCATGTAATTTAAAGACTTAAGTTACATGTTCCAGGTCCCCAACAATGAATCTTTCCAATCTTAAGCTGAGGGATCAGATAAAAAAAATACAAACACCAAGTACTTACGTGTCTGTTTTATAAGCTTTATGATCATAGCCAAATCTGTACTTCTCTTACCTTGAATTTTCTCATCTGTAAAATAGCAATAATGATACCCATAATACCTGGCAGAGAAGGTACATCCCAAATAGGGACAAATGCATGGAAAAGTCCTGAAAATTACTCTTGAACTGTGTGAATTAGGGTAATATTTATAGTATATATAGAAAATAGAATGACTTCACATTTCTTTTAATACCTTAAAAATGGTTCCTAGCTGGGCATGGTGGTGCACGCCTTTAATCCCAGCACTTGGGAGGCAGAGGTAGGAGAGTTGCCATGAGTTTGAGGCCACCCTGAGACTATATAGAGCATTCCAGGTCAGCCTAGACTAGAGCAAGACCCTATCTTGAAAACAAACAAGCAAACAAATAATAAAAAAAAAAAACAGTTCTTAAGTTGATCAGTACTCTCAACCATTTTCTTTCCTGTTTGACTTCTTTTACATATTTTTTGTTTTTAATTTTTTGAGACAAGGTCTCATATTGCCAAGTCTGATCTCATACTCACTATTTATCTAAGAATGATTTTGATCTCTTAATTCTCCTGACTAAACTTCCTGAGTGCTGGGATGGCCTCAAATTCACTATATGGCCAAGGATGACTTTGAGCTCCTAATTCTCATGCCTCCACTTCCCAAGGGCTGGTATTATAAGCTCACACGACCACACCCAGATTTCTTTTCCCTGATTTTTTTAACCCTGCATTTTAGTGGATTGGTTAGAAGAGGTAACAAGAAGGACTGACAAACAGCCTGGGGCTGGAGGGGTGACTAAGCCGCTAATTGCGCTACTTGCAAAGCCTATTTGTCAGGAGTCCATAATTCCTCAATACCAATATAAAGCTGGATGCATGTGTTAGCATTCATTTTTAGTAGCAAGACATCTTAGCATGTATGTGTACATGTGCACACATGTACACACACCCACGAATAAATAATTTTTTAAAAAAGGAGTGAAAAACAGATAAGTATTTAACTTAGAACACATACACAAAATATTTCTGCTGTGGAAATGCATTTAAAAAACTTTGAGGTTGCTACTCTTTTCTTCCTCTAAATGTAGATCAGAAAAGCAGTGGAAACGTCAAAGACATCTAAAGCACAAATGTTACTCAAACAACACAAGCAGGTGTGGTGGCAGGAATACCAGCGGCTAAAGGAAAGCAGGTGAGAACACAGATCTCAGTAGGCTCACGTAGAAATCCCTGCATGTGGCTGTGATGTTCTATGATGTCCAATGTTACTCTAAACCCAAATTTAAAGTTACTGAGTCAAATTAAAAGCATTTGCTTTTCTCACCTTAATCTGGAATCCAGGGGATATATTAATATGGTGCTGTAGGGAAAAGAAATAATTGTCTTATCTGCCATTCACCTTCTCTTTTGCAATGCCCGCATGTTTTGTTTGCATTTGTCTGTATTGCATGTGTAACTTTGCACTATAAAGTTTGTTTACATCTTCTGCTCCCTATGAAGCAGTAGCTCCTTGAGGGCACGCATCACATAATTCAGCTTTACACTGTGGGGACACAGAAGGAGCTGTATAAAGCACTCAAGTTGTCTTGTGTTTTCTTGATGTAGCATCATGTTGTGGTGAACTTTGATTTATGACATTGTTACTAACTCTAGCAGTCACTTAAAGATAACTTAAACAAAATAATAATTTCATATTTGATCTCAGTTATAAACTTCGGAAAATAAATTTCAAAAGTCAAACAGAAGGCAGATGTGTTTTTCCTCCTTTAAAGTTTGCATAGTTGTTCTAGCAATGGTGGTATTTATAAAGTATGATTCTAAAATGCCAATATGCATTTATTTTATATCAAATGAGCATTTCTGTGATCTTATTCTAAGTCAAATTTCCTGCAGAAATGGCTGAGCAGTTAAGTGCTTTTATTGCACAAGTATCAGGATCTGAGGGGGCCATGAAACTACCCAAGTTTGAATCCCCAGATGCCACATTAACAGCTGAGTATGGCCACCTATGCTTGTAACTACAATCCTGCAAACGGGAACATAGACCAGGGAATTGCCGAGCTCACAAAAAACCAGTAAGCTCCAGAATCTACAGTTAAAAAAAAACAAAAAACAAAAAACAAAAAACAAACAAACAAACAAACAAAAAAAACAAAAAAAAACCCTGGATCAAAATAAGAATAGGTAGAAGAGTGAAGGAGCAAGACACCTAGTGTTTGCTCCAGCCACCACAGGTGTGTACTCTCCGCACTGGGGCCAGTGCATGGGACCTTCCAACGGCACATACACAAGCATACAACGAGCGTGCACATACACACACACACACACACACACGCAAAGAAAACCTAAAAATATTTTCCAAATTCCATCAACTTTACTATGGACTCAGGTACTTTTCATGTTAGTATGAGTTTGTTTGTTATTCTGGTAAGTGATTCCTGTATGTGAGGTAATATTTGACAAGGAGCTTATATTATAACTTAAAACAGAAAAACAAAATTATATAGACTGTTCTCATACCTCTCCTATAGAAACAATTAGGTCAGATTATCTTCAAAAGGCCCCACATTATGGGAAGAAATTATTCAAGGCCATTGGAAATGTGTTTTGAAAATTTGCATAACTTAAAGTATGATAAAAAGGAAAGTCACTAAGAAGTTTTAATTATGGTGTTCACTGATGCAAGTACGAATGTCAAAGAAGACACCAGGAAAAGTTTTTATAAATTTCTTATTTATGATGTCCCACATCCTCCTTAATATGTGCATTAAGTTGTTCTTAAGCTAGATAAATGAATCATATGCATATCATTATGGAAAATAATTCTTTTGGCTGAGTTGGAAAGATACAGATGATGGAAGTATGTAACATTTTAGCAGTCATGATCTCGCTGTATTGAAACCATAAGGGCTGAAAATTGGACAAAAAGAAGAATTCCAGGATAATTTTCTATGTTATTCTAAAATGTAATCTAATTCCAGCATGTATTCAGTGAAATTAAAACTAGGAGCAATAGGAGATAAGTTGGAGAAATGGCAAGATTTGTGGAGAATTTAGGGCCCATGACCAAATCAGTAGTTTAAGCCCTATCTATTTAGTATTTGCCAGCCATTAAAAATCTGTTATGCATGGTGGCTCTCATCTATAATCCCAGCATTTGGAAGCTGATACAGGAGATTACCACAAGTTCAAGATTATCTTGGGCTAAAGAGTGAGATACTGTCTCATGAAGTTAAAATGAAAACAGAAGGAAAAGAGAAAAGGCATATATACTCCTTTTAATAAGAAAAAGACTCATGTTTTTTAATATATATATATATATATGTATATATATATATATATATATATATATTGACAACTTCTATACTTACAGACAACAAACCATGGTATTTCCCTTCCCTCCCCTTTCCCACTTTCCCCTTCATAACTCTGTTCTCTGTCATATCCCCACCTCTCTCCATTAGTCTTTCTTTTAATTTGATATCACCATCTTTTGTTCTATTATGAGGATCTTGTGTGGGTATTGCTAGGCACTGTGAGGTCTTGGATATCAGGCCAAATTTGTATGTAAGGAGTGGCACCCTTCCTTCAGCTCTTACATTCTTTCCGCTACCTCTTCCACAATGGACTGTGAGCCTTGGAGGGTGTGAGATGTTTCAGTGCTGGACACTCCTCTGTCCCTTCTTCTCAGCACTTTGTTGTCTTTTGGGTCATCCCAGTGGTCATCGCCATCTGAAAAGAGAAGCTTCTCTAACCAGAAGTGAGAGTAGCATTAATATATGAGTATGACCATTAAGAGTAATGTTTTCAGGGCAATTTGGTGAAAGTAATATATGTATTTATCCAGACAAGAGCAGACTTTATATGCCTAAGGCTCATGAGCTACCCTGCCATAGGCTTTTGATTAGGTTTTCAGTACCAGGCATGTATTCCCTCCCATAGAGTGGGCCTTCAGTCCAATTAGAGAGCAGTTGGTTTCCCTCAGAGTGGACATGCCACTATTGCACTCGTTCAGTCATTTGGCCTCTCTGGCCAAACTTGAGGTATCCATTGTCCACTGTTTTCACCACTGATGACTTCTGTCTCCCATAGGACTGCATACTATTTCCAGCTTTCAGTTGGCTGGACTACAGGGAGAAAGTTTTCTGCTCAGCACCAACTTGATTTCTCAGTGACTTTGCCTCTCAGGCATGTGAAGTCTTCAGCAATAGGGTCTTACCATCTCTTTCTCACAGGAAACCAAGGGCCTTGGCAATAGCCTATAATGTTTTGGAGGCAACAGGGACCTCCCTGGCCAACAACTCACTGAAAGATATCCCATCCCTGGCACTGAAAATTTTCTAGTGACAATCTATGGCTTCTGGATATGCCATTATTTAAGAAAGTAGATTTTCATATGTCTTATCCAGAACATCTTGAATTTTGATTGACCCCCCCACCTTCCTTTTATAAAAATCTCTTGCCTGACCTTGCTTAGGCCTTTTCCCTCCCTGTAATCTGTTCTTCTACTTACATATATACAATACCATCCCCTTAAGACCTTCTCTCTTCTTCCTTCCTTATAGCCTTTTTCTAGCTTATGGGCCTCTGCTACTGAGTTTTGGTTCCAGATCACATACAAGTTTATACATTTGTAGCTAGGATCCACATGTAAGGAAGAACATGCGATGTTTGGCTTTCTGGGCCTTGGTTACCTCACTTAGTATAATCCTTTCCAGATCCATCCGTTTCCCTGCAAATTTCATAATTTCATTTTTTCTTTACCTCTAAATAGAACTCCATTGTGTAGATGTACCACATCTTTTTTACCCATTCTTCTGTGGATAGACATCTAGGCTGGTTCCATTTCCTAGCTACTGTGAATAGAGCAGCAATAAACATGATTGTGCAAGAATCTCTAAGGTAAGTGAGAAGAGACATTAGGATCCATAGCCCATGTTTTGATTGGGCTCTTTGATTTCTTATTGTTCTGTTTTTTGGGTTCTTTGTATATTCTGGATATTAATCCTCTGTCAGATGAGTAGCTGGCAAAGATTTTCTCCCATTCTGTAGGTTGTCTCTTTGCTCTATTTACAGTGTCCTTTGCTGTACAAAAGCTTTTCAATTTCATGCGATCCCAGTAGTTGATTAGTGGTTTTATTTTCTGAGATCTGGAGTTATATTTAGAAAGTCATTACCTATGCCAATATGTTGAAGGGTTTCCCCTACCTTTACCTCTAGCAATTTCAGAGTTTCAGGTTTGATGTTAAGGTCCCTGATCCACTTGGATTTGATTCTTGTGCATGGAGAAAGACAAGGATCTATTTTCATCTTTCTGTATATAGATACCCAGTTTTCCCAGCACCACTTGTTAAAGAGGCTGTCTTTTCTCCAATGAATATTTTTGGCATTTTTGTCAAAAATCAGATGGCTGTAGCTGCCTGGATTAACATCTGGGTCCTCTATTATGTTCCATTGATCTACATGTCTGTCTTTGTGCCAATACCATGCTGTTTTTGTTACTATGGCTTTGTAATATAGCTTAAAATCAGGTATGGTGATACCACCAGCCTTATTTTTGTTGCTCAAAGTCCTTTTGGCTATTTGAGGGTTTTTTTTTGTGCTTATAAATGAATTTTAGAATTTTTTTTTCTGTTCTTGTAAAGAATGCCATTGGAATTTTAATAGGGATTGCATTAAATGTGTAGATTGCTTTTGATAAGATTGACATTTTCACCATATTGATTCCTCCAATCCAAGAACATGAGATGTCTTTCCATTTCCTAGTGTCTTCTGCAATTTCTCGCTTAAGTGTTTTAAAGTTCTCATTGTAGAGCTCCTTCACTTCCTTAGTTGAGTTTATTCCAAGGTACTTCATTTTATTTAAAGTAATTGTGAATGGGAGAGATTCCCTTATTTCATCCTCCACATGTTTCTTGTTAGTATATAGGAAAGCTACTGATTTCTGTGTATTTATTTTGTATCCTGCTATGTTGCTAAAAGTGTTTATCAGCTCTAACAGATCGCTGGTAGAGTTTTTAGGGTCTTTTATGTATAGAATCATATCATCTGAAAATAGTAAAAATTTGATCTCTTCCTTTCCAATTTGTATCCCTTTTATGAGTGTCTCTTGCCTTATTGCTATAGCTAAGACTTCCAGTACTATGTTAAATAAGAGTGGGGACAATGGACACATTGTTTTGTTCCTGATTTTAGTGGAAAAGCTTCGAGTTTTTCACCATTTAGTATTATGTTGGCTGTAGGTTTGTCATAAATAGCTTTTATTATGTTGAGATATGTTCCTTCTATTCCCAGTTTCTGTAATACTTTTACCATGAAAGAATGTTGGATTTTGTCGAATGCCTTTTCTGCATCTATTGAGATGATCATGTGATTTTTGTCCTTCAGACCATTTATATGATGTATTACATTTATTGATTTGCATAAGTTGAACCATCCCTGCATCCCTGGGATAAAGCCAACTTGGTCAGGGTGAATAATCTTTATGATATATTCTTGTATTCTGTTTGCCAATATTTTGTTCAGAATTTTTACATGTATGTTCATGAGATAGGTCTGTAATTTTCTTTTTTCGTTCTTTCTTTGCCTGGTTTTGGTATGAGGGTGATGCTGGCTTCAGAGAAGGAGTTCAGTAGAATCCCTTCCTTTTCCATTTTATGGAAAAGTTTGAGAAACATTAATGTTAGTTCTTCCATGAAGGTGTGGTAAAATTCACCAGTGAATCCTTCTAGGCCTGGGCTTTTTTTAGTTGGGAGACTTTTTATAACTGCTTGGATCTCTGTACTTGTTATTGGTCTATTTAAATGGTTTATCTCATCTTGATTTTATTTTGGTAGGTCATATGAATCAAGGAAATCATCCATTTCTTTCAGATTTTCAAATTTAGAGGCATATATTCTTAAAGTATGTCCTTATAATTGTCTGAACTTCTTTGGTATCTGTTGTAATGGTGCCTTTTTCACCTGTAATTTTATTAATTTTTGTCTCTTCTCTCTTTCTTGTGCTCAAATTTGCTTTGTGTCCTAATATATGGTCTATTTTAGAGAATATTCCACGTGCTGCTGAGAAAAATGTGTATTCTGCCGCATTTGGATGGAATGTTCTGTAGACATCTGTTAGGTCCATTCATTGCATGACACCATTTAGTTCAGATGTCTCTCTGTTTATTTGTTGCCGGGATGACCTTTCAATTGATGAGAGTGGAGTATTGAAGTCTCCCACTACAATTGTGTTTGATGTTATTTGTGACCTTAAGTCTGATAGTGTTTGTTTGATGAAACAGGGAGCCCCCATGTTAGGTGCATATATGTTTAGGATTGTAATGTCCTCCCGCTTGAGTGTTCCTTTAATCAGTATTAAATGACCTTCTTTATCTTTCCTCACTAATGTTGGTTTGAAGTCTATCCTGTCAGATATTAGTATAGCAACCCCTGCTTGTTTCCTAGGCCTATCTGCTTGAAATACCATTTTCCATCCTTTCACCCTAAGGCGTTGTCTATCTTTTATTGGGAGATGAGCTTCTTGGAGGCAACAAATGGCAGGATCCTGCCTTTTAATCCAGTCTGCAAGCCTGTGTCTTTTGGATGGTGCATTGAGGCCATTGACATTAAGAGTTACCATTGAAGGGTATGCATTTATTCTCGCCATTCTTCTTATTTTGTAGTGTTTCCTGTTTTCCCTTTACTCATTTGTTTTAACTGTTATTTGAGTGTGGTTTATTTTTTCCTATTCTTCCTATGTGTGTTTTGCTTTCTCTTTGGCATTAAGCATTCCTTCAAGTATTTTCTATAGAGCTGGTTTAGTTGACATAAATTCCTTTAGCCTGTTTTTGTTGTGGAAAGACCTTATTTCTCCATCAATTTGGATAGATAGCTTTGCAGGATAAAGTAATCTTGGTTAAAATTGTTATCTTTCAGAACTTGGAATACATCATTCTAAGCCCTTCTGGCTTTTAAAGTTTGTGTTGAGTAGTCTGCAGTTATTCTGATGGGCTTGCCTTTGTAGGTGACTTGCTTTTCTCTCTAGCTGCTTTCAATATATTTTCTTTAGTTTGTGTGTTTAGTAGTTTAGTTATAACATGGCGAGGAGAGGTTCTTTCCAGATTTTGTCTGGTGTTCTAAAGGCTTCTTGTATCTGCATTGGCATGTCTTTCCCAATTTGGGGAAAATTTTCTTCCCTAATTTTGTTGAAAACACCTACTAAGCCTCTGGATTGAAATTCTCCTTCTCTTATACCCTGAATTCTTGTTTGGTCTTTTCATAGTGTCCTGGGTATCTTGAAATTACCACTCATACCTTGCTATTAGCTTGTCTTTCTCTTTGTTGGACTGTGTTAGGTCTGTCACCTGGTCTTCTAGTTTAGATATTATGTTCTCTCCTTCATCCATTCTACTGGTGAGACTTTCCAGAGAGGTTTTTATTTAATTGACTGTATTATTCAGAGCCAGGATTTTAGCCTGTTTTTTCTTCAGTATTTCTATTTCCTTACTCATGTCTTGTAATGACCTCTTTATTTCATTAAGCTGGTTTCCTGTGTTCTCTTTCAGAAGTTTATTTTCTTCTTTAATTCCTTTCTTTTCTTGTTTGATTCCCTCCATTTCTTCTCTTATTTCTTTGAGAATAGATACCATCATTTTCTTGAAATCTTTGTGAGGCATTTCATCTAAAACAGTCTCATTGGTGATCATTTCTGATGGATTTATACTTTTTGGTGGGACTGTATTGTCTGGATTATTTGAGTTTCTTCTATTATATTGTAGTGACTTTTGCATCCTGAATTGATTTGATGCTTGTGTTTTCTACTTATCTGCAGTGTTTCCAGACATGGCAATCCACCTCTATATACCCTCAGGATATGAGTTCAAGGTGCCAGGTGTAGCTCTTGTACCCCAATCCAGCCACAGAAGTAATCCTAGGTGTTGAATTTGCTTGCTAAGCAAGTATTCTAGTGAACTGGGTGGAATAATCCACTGGGAAATTCTAAACTTCAACCAAGTAACATACACGATCAATAAAAACCAGGACAAAGTATGCAATTGTGGGGATTAAAACAGATAGTCGTATAAAGTCAAAATCCCCCAGGGTGTGTGTTGTTCTATGCCCTTAATCTTGTGGGCTAGGAGGTAGAGATTTCTGTTCTGAATTGGGTTCCAGGTCAACGTGGATCTGGATCAGACCTTGCCCCCAATAATGACAGAAGCAAGAAACAAAGGCTCTCTATAAATGAAAGCATCAAAGGCAACAGGTTATTTGAAAATGGTAAATCCAACCAAGAATATATACCCCATAACCTGCCCTTTCAAGGAAAGAGAGATTAGCTTTTGCAGTCCAGGCCTGTGTACCTGTTTTTTTATTTTGTCAGCCTCCTTACCTTTTGGGGTGGCTTCCAATCTCACCAATGCTGAGTGCCCACCTTGATTCCTCTGTGTTGTGCTGTGCAGCTGTACCTCTGATCAGCTCTGCTGGCTGTGCTGCCACTGGGGGCTGACTGCTGGAGGTTTGCAGTTCTGATGGTGGGGAATGGGAGAGTTCAGACTTCTGGAGTTGCTCGCATTTTCAGTAGCTCTTTAGTTGATCTCAGCTGTCTTTCCTTCAGATTTCTTAACTTTGCAAGAAGGCTGATGAAGTTGACAAATCTGTTACTCGGTCTCTGCTGCTGCCTGGCACACCTGGCGGGACTGTGCCAGGCGGGCATGTGTGTGTGCGGATTTGGGACCATGAGTGCCTCAGTGGGACTCTGGTCGTTGTCCTCCTTTCTGGTGGGTCTTGGTCTCTCCAGCTTCTCTGATGTGTCTAAGAATAACCTATACTTCTTCACTTTTCAGAAGAAGAGTGCATTTTGCTGGAGTTTTGCTTACATCCCTCCCTAGGCTGGTTTGGCGTGGCTCCTATGCCGCCATCTTACCCAGAAGTTCAAGACTCTTTATGTTTTACTTGAAGCCTCATTTCAGGATCACAGACCTGCAAAAGATAAGGGCCTACCATAATGTTTAACTTCTGTTGATGAATTCAGAGTGTGCCAACAAACAAAGCAAATAACTGTCTGTGCTTGTCCTCATGGAATCTTCACAGTAACCCTCCCAGTGTCACAGATGAGACTTGTGCATTTTAGAGTTCAAGCTACTTGCTGAAGGTAAATAAGATGGTTTGTACAGAGTTAGGATCACAACTTTTGCACTTACTTCCTGTATTCAATACTTTGGACCTGAACAGCTCTCTTTTCTCCTAATTGATCCAGACTTGCTAGTCAACCAAAAAAAAAAAAAAAAAAAAGGTGAATGCTAACTTTAATTCCTTGCAATCTGTACCTGGAAAACTAAAGCTTCCAATTACAAAATTATATGTAATAATAATGGGAGTAATTAAAAAAACTAATAGTAGAATAACTTAAATTCCTTATGGATTTGGACACATTTTCTCAGGGGCACTTACTCCTTTGTTTCATTCTGGTGCCAGAAAGGATGCAGAGCACTTTTGTAACACTTGTTTAAATTATGTGTTAATCTGCACAGTCTACCACATGCAGATAGGCCAACCTAGTGAAGTCAGTTGTGATGAGTCTCCTGAGTGTCAGAACCTCCAGTCACCTAGGAAGAGCACCTGTAGGCATGCCTGTGAGGGATTGTCTTCATTAAGCTAACCAAGTAGCACCATTCCAAAGGCTTGGGTTCTAGACCATAAAAGGGATAAAGAAAGTTAGGTGAGCAACCATATTCATTGTTGTTTCCTAACTGCTGATGCAATGTGACCAGTTGGCTTCCCACTCCTATTGCTATGCATTACCGTAGTATGGAATATATACCCCAAAAGTATAAGCTGAAACAAACCCCTCCTCCCTTCAGATGTTTCTTGTCAGATATTTGGTCATAGCCACAAGCAAAGTAACTACCACAGGTGTGTCAGAGTCCTCAGGAGTCTACTTAGAGTACAGACCTTATCCTTCCACAATTGCGTCAATGTTCTCGGTGCATAATCTGCCCTCCTACAACCCTGTGGCCTCCTGTTTCTGGCTTCTTGTATGCTCTCTTGGGGTCTCCTGGGTCCTGAAAATATGAACAAGCTAAGCTTCTTAAGGAACGTTTCTGAAATAAATTTTGATTTGGTTTCATGGTGATGTACCTATTCTCCATGTAACATTTACAAATGCTATGTTAAAAATATATCTGGCAACAGCTACCTTCTGGGAAAATAATGAAGTATAATTCACAATAGTGCCCCATCTTTACACATATACATAGAAAGTGAACTGGCTTAGATAATGAAGATGCATATGTGCATATATATATGAATCCTGAAGATGTTAATATGAAAGCTATTTAAAAATATTTACAAAATTTAGCCAAGTTTGGTGGCACATGCCTTCAATCCCAGCAGTTGGGAGGCAGAGGTAGGAGGATCACCATGAGTTCGAGGCCACCCTGAGACTAATTCCAGGTCAGCCTGAGCTAGAGTGAAACCCTACCTCGAATAACAAAACAAAACAAAACAAAATTTACAAAAGTTAATACTAATCAACCCCTCTGCACAAACTACAATGTAAAATGTTAAATCTTCCATAACTACAACCATATAAAGTACATATAGCCAAAGGAAAAAACCAGTTTGCAAAAGTATGAAGATGACCGTTGTATCACAGTATTGTAATTATTGCTACTTTTTATTTTATTCCATTTAAATATTATATTTCAATTATTCTAGATCAAAAACTTGAGATTTCATAGACTGCCCTAGGCCCTGGGAGCACTTGGTGGAGTGTGTCTGGAGCCCAGGACGCGCCTCCACTCTGGCCCTTACTCCTGTCTACACAAAGAACTTAGAATATGGTTTGAATAAACAAACAGATAAAATCATATTAGACTGAACATTTCTACTCCATTTGGTTTTGAAACCTGTGTTGTGTATTTATGAAGGTAAAGAAATTGATTGAGATCATGTCTGTTTCAGATGTAAATTGGAATCTGAAATAAAATCTTTTCTCACTGAAGAGAACATTGGAAATGAATGCCTTTGTGACTTTATGAGTTTTGGTGAGCTTTTTTTTTTTTTTTTTTTGATCCTATATTTTTAAAGGGGTTGGAGGAATTAAGAACATTTCATGCTCTTTTTTTTTTTTTCAAGCTAGGGTCTCACTCTAGGTCAGGCTTATCTGGAATTCACTATGTAATCTCAGGGTGGCTTTGAATTCGTGGAGATCCTCCTACTTCTGCCTCCTGAGTGCTGGGATTAAAGGTGTGCACCACCACACCTAGCTCTCATGCTCTTTTAACATTAACAAAATATGTGTCCCCCCCCCCCCCCGCCAAGGGAATTTACAGATCTGTTATTTACTTAAACTTAAAACAATAATGTGTTTCCTTCATTCAGTTTTGCTTCATTGTAGAGAAAGAACTAAGTGAACAGTGGTGCATGTATCTTAAAAATGTGATCAATCCTATGAACCAGCTGCGAATGGACCTCAAGTACAGACAGCACTGCTCTCTACAGCCCTTGTACCCTCATGCCGAGATCAGCCCAGCCAACGTCCTGGAAGAGGTCAGTGAGTTGCCCTTTTTTCTTCTTTTTCTGCAATAATATCATACTTCATTTTTGTTCCTGCCCCCAGTACAGGAAGATGAATTTTCTAGAGGCTCCTGTTGCCCCTTAACTCCTCCTACCCATCCAACCCCCTTCCTGCTGCTTCAGTCACATGTCCTGTCTGACACTGTCCCTTTTTACAAGAGCTTGGTCCCACAGAGGCTGGCCTTCTTTCTGTGCTACCCACATGCCCAGTTCCTGTCTCATGGTCTTTATGTCAGCCTTCTCCCCTTTCTGCCATTGTAGACCTGGTAAACCACAGTCGCCCCTATCCTACTACTCTGGCTTTACATCAGGAGTCCCTCCTGATACCTTCTTGTGTATTTTGTTACTAGTTTGATCACAGTCTCCCCTCCACAGAGTGCAAGCTTCATCAGTATTGAGCTAGGTGAAGGGTTTGAACTTTACTTTCTCTACATCTCAGCTCTTCTATGCTGCTATATTTTTCTTTTTTTTTAAATTTTTTTTTGGTTCTTTTTTTATTTGTTTATTTGAGAGTGACAGAGAGAGAGAGAGAGAGAGAGAGAGAGAGAGAGAGAGAGAGAAAGAGGCAGATAGATAGAGAGAGAATGGGCGCGCCAGGGCTTCCAGCCACTGCAAACGAACTACAGACGTGTGCGCCCCCTTGTACATTTGGCTAACGTGGGTCCTGGGGAATCGAGCCTCGAACCGGAGTCCTTCAGCCTTCACAGGCAAGCGTTTAACCGCTAAGCCATCTCTCCAGCCCTGCTGCTATATTTTTCATACATGATAATAAAAGTTTTAAATCTATTCTAGCAGAGGACTAGAGGCAAAGCTGTCAGGTGAGAGGGCAACTGAAGTCTTAACATAAACAATTTCAAATGCAGGTGAAAGATGGCTTTGGACACACAGTGAGCCCCCTTTTAGGTTATATGTCTAGATGCCTCATGGAGGCTTATTTGCCTGAGTACTGCCTGGCTGGTGTCTCTTTCATGAGTGTTCAAAAGAATTTTCCGTCTTCTGATTTTTTTTTAACCTGTTAGTGGCTTCTGAGACTAATTCTTACATCTTTAAAAAGAAATAATATTGGGTGAGTTGCAGTCATATATACCTTACCTGTTCTACAAATCATTTCCTGTAGGTTGGCTTTGTGAAGAAACAATCAAAGGCTGTCTTTGAAAAACTGAAGCTGGAACAACAGAAAATAGAAAATGATCTTGTGTGCTGGACTAGGAAGGTACATGTAATGTGGCTAGTCACTTATTTATTTGTAATTATTTTATTCTTTAAGTAAGTTAATCATATTTTTTCAGATATTTGATTATTCTTCAGATGAAAATGGTAACCTGCTTAGTGAACTGCCCACAGAATTAGAAGTTTTGGAATGTCCATACCCTGATCTGAAATCTTCCATCCTTAATGAGTTCTGTAATTTTATGGAAAAATATCAAAAGAAACTTCAAGATTTTGATCTGCAGTTAGAAGACATACACAGGTGATAAGATATAAATTCTTGAGTCCTGTAGATTTTTTACACTAAATTTTAATATTTGTTCAGTGTTACTTTTCTGCTTTTTTAGTAATATAACATTCTATAATAACATGATATATATAACCCATATTCAGATTTCTTCAATTATGCCCCCTAGTATTTTTTCACATTTTTTTCAATCCAATATTAATTGATACATGCATTTGATTGTATCTGTTTCTTTTATTCTGGAGAAGAGGGTCACTATACTTCTGATTTAATGTGTCATAGTTATCATATGATTATAATATATCTAATACTGTTTTGATTGACTTTGTTATGTGGAAAGGGTGTTTTGTTTGGTTTCATTTTGTGCTGTTAGGGATCTAATCTAGGCCCTGTACATGTTAAGTGCCCTCACACTGAACCATACCCTTAACCATTCTTTTTTTTTTTTAACTTCCTGTTAGCATCTCACTCTAGCCCAGGCTGACCTGGAACTCAAGGCTGTCCTCCAACCTCCACCTCCCAAGTGCTGAGATTAAAGGTTTATGCCACCATGCCTGGCTGCTATTGGTTTGTGAGACAGAGTCTCCTCATTTTGTAACCCAGGAGGGACTAGAACTTTATCTGTAGTATAAGATGGCCTCAAACTTTTGATTCTCCTGCTTTAGCCTCCCAAGTGCTAAATTTCACACATGTACCACCATACCCAACTAGAAAGATTTTTGATTGTTTTGCTATTAAATTTTTTGACATGAAGACTTGTAAAATTTTTGTAAGGCTAAAATATGATGAAAACCCCCTTCTTATTTTTGCTTCTGTATGGCACAGGATGTAACACTAGGTTTCAAATATGAAACTTTAGTGAGTACAATTTTTTATTTCAACATATACAACCCTTCTATAGTGAAAATTTACAAATCAACACTAATAGTCAACTCTAATAGTACATCTATCAAGTTATGTTACTTACAATCATTTATGATTTTGTTCTATGGTGAATAAAGTACGTTTTCTAAATTAACAAAATTCTTATACATGTTAAATTTCTTTTTAGAGAGCAGAGTTTTGATTATATCTTGAGAATTATAATTCTCTTTTGAGAGACAAATAAAATATTCAGAAATTTTAAATCCAATCTTGGCTGTGGTCTTCTTCTCTGATGTCCTCTGGGGTATAATTCATGTAATGGATAAAAGATATTATGCCACTCTGGCCTACCTTATATGGACTGTCTGTACATGAGGCTTTTATGGGACATTTTATAGGAAAACTATGTCTGGTTCTATAATATTGGCCTCAAAATTTCCCCAAAGAGCTGATATTTTAAAAGAAAGGAAAATTACAGAAGAGAACAATTTATAACAAACTAAAACCAACAGTCTGTAATTCTGAAATCTTAACACTTCAGAGACAGGGGACCTAGTCAATCCTGGATGAAGATAGGGCTTTTCTGACCTTGGCGTCTCTATCACCTCTGTGGAATGTTCTCCCGAGAGTCCCTCCTTTCCTCCTTCTTTCCCTCACTTTCTTCCTTCCCACCTTGCAATGATGCTGAGAAATAAATGGCCTCTCTGTCATGTACACATTTGATTGATTAATAATTACCCTTGAATTGTAGCCCAGCCACAGGGAAGCCTTAGCTCACCATACTTCATTTGCTTTTCCAGTTGTAAAGTGAATACCTCTCCCCCAACCCATCTCAACCTTGGCATATACTTGTCAGAGCTCATCAGGTAAGAGGAAGATAGTTTTATTTGGGAGGAAGAAGCACTGTAACTAGGCTGATTAGCCCTAGCTACGAAGAAAGCAAATCTGGCTTTGTCCTTTTAAATTAAGCTGGACTCTGACCTTCCCTCCCAGAGAACACCTTGTCCTGCTGAGAAAGCTGGTTTCAAATAGGGAAGGGCCTGCTTTAGCAGTCTGCAGTAGCATCTGTCCAGTAAGACCATCTATCCCAGCCTACTTTCCTACCTTGTCAAAATTCTGAACCCAATTTTGTTCTTCTTTCCTTTAAACTGTACCACTTAGAAAAGTAGATTCTCACAACTACATTGAAATGACTGAAGATTAAGTAGAGAATCTGCATATGCTGGGGTTTCTGCAGAGGGTGGGGAGGTGGTTGAAAATAAAGTAGGCAGGCTTGTGGGAGAAAGGAAAGTTCACTATGAGGTTTGGAGAAATGGTAAGGTTCAATATTCTAAGAGAGGAGGCTGAGTGATTAGATCAGAAACCTCTTCCGGGCAAAGTAATCTATTAGCTATATTTGTATCACTGGCACCTAGCACATTCTGTACCAAGCATCTTCTAAGCAGTTGAGTTGAATTGCTGGTGAAAACAATGAAGGAAAGTGGCAAGCCGTTATGGGGGCAGTTGAAATCCACTTTGGAGAAACATAAGGCTCATAAATTCTAGTTTAATAGTCTGCATATAATTACCCAGAATGCATTATATGTAATTGATGATGGGTTTTACTTGATGAATATTTATCGAATAATCCTTAATATGCAGAAGTCTCTGTTAAACTCCTTGGAAGGAGTTTTAGCAGATAGATTAGTCTAGAATATGGTCATGCCTCTGAGGAGACATGTGTTATGTGGTAAGAAACACATACTTATGTACCCTGACCAAATGGAACTTAGAGGCAAACATTAATTGAAGAAAATGGGAATATGCTAGGAGTGGATAATGAAGCATCAGATAAAGAGAGTGAGTTTTCAGGACTTGTTTCTTTGAGGAAGAAAAAGTTTGAATAAGTTCAGAGATGGTTCACAGCATTGCTCTGTGACTGGTGTGTAGCAGAGCATATAAATACACTGTTCTAATTAGTACAGTGAATTACACATTCAAATATAATACTAATTGACCTTCTAATTTGCCAAGATCTAGCTTAACTTTAATATGACTATTTCCTCTTTTGGTTCTAGTTATCAAGTCTTGTAAGGATTATCATGTGCTATGCATGCATGTGTACATCTGTGGGAATGAGTGTGTACATACCTGACAAGGCTGTTAGTCCACATTGTCATCTTAAATCAGTGTGACTTGAAATTTAATTGTTTGCAACTAAAAACCTCCCTAATTTAACACAGTTACTGCCCAAGTTCCATAGTTTATGTTAGAGTCATAATCCTGCCAACCCCAGTTATTCTTCACTTTCTAACTTTATTTGTTATTAAATAATTTGTTTCTATAGAGCATCTTGGTACACTCCCAAAGTGTATAATCTTCATTCCAACAGTGTGCATATCTCAAGAATATGTCATCCAAAGATAGTTGATTGTGTATGCACTGATTTGTTTTTAGAAAGAAGTCTAGAGTCTTAGCCACTCAAATAAGCAATCACGGCATGTTATTTTACCCAGGAGATGAGATTATAAGTATTTTTGACATATTGGAGAGATCATTGATGTTAATGAATACATACTACATTCATGATAAATGCACATTATTTCAACCCTCAATCTATCCTTTTCTAAAAGCTATATATTTCCAGGTGTAGCACACACCTGTAGTCTTGGCACTTAGGAGGTAGAATCAGGATGACTGAATTTGAGACTAACCTGGACTACATAGCCAGACCCTGTCACAGACAGACATACAGACAGATAGACAAAGAAGCTATATTTCACACATGAGGAAACTGTAGCTCAATGGAAGGAGTACAGTTTCCCTCGTTTCTGAGCAAGTAGTGATTTCATGGACTAGTTCTTTTTTTTTTTTTTTAACCCGTCTAAATAAGAATACTTTCTCATCCCTCTTCTGTGCAGCTTTAAGAATTTATACATTGCCAGGAAGCTGGTAAGTCAGGCTGATCAGTGATTTAATGGAAATATGTGAGCCATATATTAACATTAAACTTTTAATTAGTTGTATTAAAAATTAAAGCAAAAATGGTGAAATTTATTTTCAAATGTAATTTAACTTAATATTACCAAAATACTATAATTACCATATATAACTAATATTTAAAATTCTTAATTGAGATAGTGAAATCCTCTTTTTTCACACACAGTTTTGAAGTCTTTACTTGTAGAACATCTTGATTGGACACATGTGGCCAGTATGTTAGAGAGCCCAGTTTAAAGGAGGGTCTGATTTACTAAGACACATTTTAAAAACAATTTACTAAAATGAACCTCATCCTTTATTTATCATGTTGGCAAAGCTATTTAGATTCTCTTTGGGCTGTATTTCATTACTAACATGAAGGCAAGTTTAATTGCTTGTTTTAGACTCAGATGAGATTGTGGCTTTAATTTCCTAACATTTAGATGAATTAATCATATAGATGAGACATAACTGTGTGACGCTCCATTTAGCTATGTCAGATCTAAAGTCACTATGTAGAAAACTGTAGAGCAATAACAAGTCATTTCTCCTTTATTGTTGGTAGGTATATTAAATTTTATAATGTTGGCTCATAATTAATATTCTAAGATCTGAAACTGAATGCTATTTAAAGTTCACAATAACTTTAATCATCTTGCTGCCCCACATACACAGTCATTTCAATTTATTCCGATGACAATATTCAACACAAATATTTAGTACATTATAAGCAATTATTTTTCTTGTTTTTTGTTTTATATTTTTTGAGACAGGGTCTCACTCTAGCTCAGGCTGACCTGGAATTCACCTGTGGAGTCTCAGGGTGGCCTTGAACTCATGGCGATCCTCCTACATCTGTCTCCTAGAGTGCTGGGATTAAAGGTGAGCACCACTATGCCTGGCCCAAGCATTTAATTTTTGTTAAATATAGTTTATTTATTTATTTATTTGAGAGAGAGAGAGAGAGAGAGAGAGAAACAGAATGGGCATGCCAGAGCCTCTAATCACTGCAAACAAACTGTAGATGCATGTTTCCCCTTGTGCATCTGGCTTACATGGGTCCTGGAGAGTAGAACCAGGATCCTTTGACTTTGCAGGCAAGCGCCTTAACCACTAAGCCATCTCTCCAGCCCAAACATTTGATTTTTATATTATTCTTTTACTATAGAAATAATTACATTTAGTACAGAAGAATTTGAAAGTAAGGCTGGAGAGATGGCTTAGCAGTTAAGGTGCTTGCCTGCGAAGTTTAAGGACTCATGTTCGACTCTTCAGGTCCCACAGAAGCCAGACGCATAGTGACACAAGCACAGAAGGTTGCACATGCACACAAGGGGCCACACACATCTGGAGTTCTATTGTAGTGACTGGAAGCCCTGGAATGCCAATTGTCACTCTCTGTCTTTCACTTTTGCATTAAAAAAGGCAGTCTGTTTGGCTTGCCTCAAAAAAAAGAATTTAAAAGTAGAGATAAGCAAAGGTAAAAACTGTAAGCTAATCTAAATTTCTAGTGCCAGTGATATAGAAAAGTTTTCTAAATTTCAGATATATATTATTTAATGTATGTGCCACACACATATATGTTTTATATATATGTGTACATACACATATATAACACATGTCAATCAAAGTTAACTATATTATCTATTGCTCATAAAGATGAATTGGAATAAAACCCAGCATTAGAAGACAACACTCAAGAAAATGTATGGCCTCATAAATATATTAAAGAATGTTTAAAAAATACGGATGCTAATTCCTGTGTCTGTTGCTAATGGATACATGAGAGAAGAGAGAGGAGGGAAAGAAGCTAACAGAGAGAGAGAGGGAGAGAGAGACAGACACACACACACACACACAGAGAGCAAGATTGAGAGCTGACCTATGCTTTGTTGATGAGGGTGTAAGTAGGCATTTGAACCTCTATTATCAGCTGGCATTCTGTCCTATAAATGTTATCTTAGAGCCATCGGCAAGGTTAAGTTTCAGGGCATGCCCAGTCTCTAATTTTACATTTGGGCTTGGATTGGTTGTGTGTTAAAAGAGGTTAATAAAGGGAAAGTTTTCAGAAAGAACATCATAATTCTTAGTCTTCCTTTGATTAGATGACCCAGCCACCCCATATCCAGGGTACTTCATGTCCCACTTCCAGGCTAGAATTTATCTGTGTGTCTGTGGTGGTGGGAGGGTAATAGTAATAGACAATTTCCTATTTTATCATGTATCTTTTAAAAAAATAAACTCACCAAATTGCTAGTGTTTGGTTTTACAATCTTTCATCTCAGAAACCACATTTGGTGGCTATTTGACCTACTTTGGGTTTGTTGTGAGAATAAAATAGGTATTTAATTCCTCTTGCATGTGGTGGAATGCATTTAACCAAAAGAAAACAGGTGTGTTCTTTATAGGACATCACACAAAGTATCTCGGAATTTGTTTTTGCTTAATTTTATTAACTTGCAGATCATGTGTCTGTGTAGATAAAGCTTGTAACAATGGTTATAGATATTTATTTCAACAGCCTTTATTGTTACTATCACTGCAATCCATACAAGCTTTCCTTTAAAGAATAAGCTCATTTTAACTGACATATAGAAATTATACATATTTGTGGGAGCAGTATGAAATAATGTATATATACAATGTATAATGATCCAGTCAGTCCAATTGGCATTTTAATCAATCCAGACATTTATTATTTGTTTGTGTCTGGAACACTCAAATCCTCTCTACTAGCTCTTTTGACATATTCAATGAATTATTGTCAACCATTGCTATCTCACAGTCTTATAGCAAATTAGACTAACTGCACATCCTCTTTCCTTATTTCTTTCCCTGAAACCTTCCCAGGTTCTAGTAGCCACTGTTCTGTTCTGTGCTTCTTTGAGATAAGCTTTTTAGCTTCCACATGTGAGAGCATGCAGTGTTTATCTTCCTGTGCTTTACTTATGTTGCTTAATGTCCTCCAGTTTCACATGTTGTTGCAAATGACAGAATTTCATTTTTTTTGGTTGGCTAATGTTGCACTGTGTACATATTTCAAATTTTCCTTATCCATTCATTTGTTGATAAGACATGTTGGTTGATTCCCTATCTTGGATATTATAATTAGTGTTTTGATAAACAAGGATTGCAGATGCTTCTGATATGCCGATTTCAACTCCTTTGGATATATACTCTATGGTTCGATTACCAGTTCATATGGAAACTCTATATCTGATATTTCTAGGAACTATTGTACTATTTTCCATAGATGCTGCATAATTGGCACTCCTCTCATCAGTGAGAGTTCTCTTTTCTCCACATTCTCAACAGCATTTGTTATTTTTTTGTGTTTTTGATGATAATCATTCTAACTGGAGTTAGGTGATATCTCATTGTGGTTTAATTTACATTTCCTGATGAATAGTTGTGTTGAGTATTTATTTATTTAGTTTTGCATTCTAACAGTTTTCCTGTATATTAATTAAGTTTTTCACTATATAAAACCAATATATGTATCTGCAAATATTGATAATTTGACATCTTACTGTTCCATGTGGATGTCCTTTCCGTCTTCCCCCTTCTTTTACTTTATTTATCTGACTAATGCATTCAATACCAATGAATAAGGTACTGAAATAGACATCTTGTTTTTAACTTTAGGGGAAGTGATTTCAGCTTTCCTTTGTTTTGTATGACATAGGCTGTGTCATAGAACCTTAGGCTGATGGTTTATATTGATTGGCAACTTGAAGGGAGTTAGAATCACATAGGAAATGAGTTTCTGAGCATGCTTGTGATGGATTATGTTGATTAGGTTAATTGAGGAGGGAAGACCTGCCCTAAGTATGGCAGCACCATTCCATGAGCTGTATAAAAAGGAGAAAGCTAAGCTTCATCACTGTGCCTCCTCCCTGTGAACTAAGTGTGACCAGCTGCCTCAAGCTCCTGCCACCATGATAGCCTGGGACCCTGAACTGTAAAACAGACAAACAAAAATTAGGTTGAAAAGAACTGGCATTAGTTTTCTTAAATTTTGATAAAATTCAGCAGTGAAGGAAGCAATCAGATACTAGGCTTCTCTTAGTTGGAATTTTTTTTTAATTTAGTCTTATTACTTGTCATTGGTCTGTTCACTTTTCTTATGTCCTCAGGGTTCAAATTTGGTAGATTATATATATTCATACATTTATTTATTTTGTAATTTCTAGTTCTTTGAGTTGGGTCATTAAGTTCTTTGCTAGAAGTCTTTTAAATTTTAAATCGAATTGTGTTTGCTTCATATAATTGATGCATCCAATGCCTATATAGTTACAATAGTCATTTTCTGTTGTTGAATTGATCCCTTTATCATATAGTGACCTTTTTTTTTTTGCCTGTTTTCACAGTATTTAACTTAACATAATTTTACTTAATATAAGTATAGGTACTTCTCACTTTTGGCTTCCATTTATGTAATATATCTTTGTTAAAAACATTTCTTTCACTTTCAGCCTCTTTCTTTACTGGCAAAGTGAGTTTCCTGTATGCAGTATATGGTTTGGTCATATTTATTTTTCTCATGCAGCCAACATTTTTTAATTTAAGAATTTAATTGATTTACATTCAAGATACTATTTGATAATCAAAGACATTCTTCAATAATTTTGATGATTTAAAAAATATTTAAATTTATTTATTTATAAGAGGGGGGATAATATAGGTACGCCAGGTTTTCTTGCCACTGCAAACAAATTCAAGACACATGTGCTACATTGTGTCTGGCTTTACATGGGTACTAAGGAATTAAACCTTAGCCTGAAAACTTTGCAAGGAAGTGCTTTTAACCCCTAAGCCATCTCCCCAGCCCTTTTTTTGCTAACTTTTTCCTCTAGTTGTTTTACATAGTTTTTCCTTCCTTTCTTGCTCATATTTGTAGTCTGTTTTCTATATTGATAGGGCTTAATTATCTTTCTTGTTTGCGTACCTGCTCTACTATTGACTCTTTCTATTTTTGTATGTTTTTTTTAATGGCAGTAGTAATCCTTGTATCTTGAGTATTTCTTGCAAGGCTGGTGTGACAGTGATGAACTTCCCCAGTGTTTGCTTGTTTGGGTAAGATTTTATACTGCTTCTTTATTTCTGAAATAAGCTTTCCAGGGTATAGTAGTTTAGGTTAGAAACATATTTTTTTTAAATCAGGACTATGAATATATCATCCCATTCTTTTGTGGCTTATAAAATTTTGATGGAGTAGTCTTGCTACTAGTTTAATGAAAATTCCCTTACATGTATGTGAGTTTTCATTCTTCTTGCTGCTTTTAAAATTCTGTCTTTGTCTTGTACTTTTGAAGATTGTGTAGAATATCACAGACAGAATACTTTGCAGTCAAATCTTCTAGGGGCCTTCTGTGCTTCCTGGACATAGGTGTCTATATCTTTTGTAAGTTTTAAAACTTTTCAGGAATTATTTTTCTGAATAGGTTCTCTATGCCTTTTCTTTTCTCTTTTTCTGGAATTCTCATAACACAAAGGTTTGCTCACTCTTCAGAGTCCTATAACTCTCAAAAGCTCTTTTCATTCTTTGTATTTTTTTCTTTTTAAAAATTGTGACTGAATTATTTCAAAAGACCTGTCTTCAAACTCAGAAATATTTTCTTCTGTTTGGTCAATTCTGCTACCAAGGATCTCACCTATATTTTTATTTATTGAGTCTTTAGCTCATAGATTTCTTGATTGATTTTTTATGTATTTATTTATTAAATTAAAAATGACAAGTACTGAAATTTTAAATTGTATACAGCATGATGTATGGAAGTACATGTACATTAAGAAATATGTAAATGCAGCTAATTAACTTACTAACCTCATGCAGTTATCTTTCTTCAATTTGTTTTTAATTAGCATACAAACTAATAGGATTCATCATGGCATTTTCATACCTGATTGATTCTTTTTCAAGGTCTCTAACTTTGCTGAATCTCACATTCATAAATCATTATTTGCCTTTCTAATTTTGTTGTACTGTCTATACTCTCATATCTCATTAAATTTTCTAAAATAACTTTGAATTCTTTTATCAGGCAATTCTTTTGTTTCATTTCCTCTGAGGCCTGTTGCTAGAGAGTATTGTGTTCCTTTGAAGGTACCATGCATATTACCTTGTTTCATACTTTCTGTATCCCTCTATTGATATACATGCATCTGGCAGGTCAGTGGCCTGTACCAGTTGTTAGAGTGGCTTTTGAACCTTAGACCGTAAGAATGGTGGTATATATCACCAACTGGGTTGTACCCTTTTTAGGTGGTGTGGTTTTGCAGGGTACAGAGTATGTCAGAAATGCATTTGAGATGCCCATAAGTTTTTGCAGGTCTTATAGGGGTGTGAGCCTAGATGTGGTGCCAAATTCCTGAACCGAGTCAGGGTATTGTCAGACTTTTAGGGCCTCACAAAGGCCAGGTGGCAGCAGGGCCACACATGGGACACCTTTCAGCATCTGACGATTGCAAGGGTTGCTTCAAGTATTTTGGGGGTACCAAGGTGTTCAGAGTTTGCCTTTAGGTCAGATTTACTGTGATTTTAGGGGTCTTAGATACTGATAATGGCATTGACTATCATTAGAGGTCCTAATTGCCATTTTGCCTGGAAATGTTCTTCATCAGAAGAAATTATAAAACAGCTTTCTGCCAGTCTGTCAACACAAGGCTGAGTGAGGTTCACACGCTTGTCTCAGTTGTTAAAGTGCCAATCCCTTTGCCCCTAAATGTGTTTTAATGTCATAGGAGCTGGTACCAGAATGAAGCGACTTAAACATGACTGATGAAAACCGGTAGCTAAGTTAACGGTGAGTCAATAGAGACTTTTCGAAAAGACCCAACACCTAGAATTTGATAGAATCCAGTCAGGGCCAAGGTGAATTTTCCCAGCTCTGTTTTCCTTGTTTGATGAACGACTTGTTCTCTCTTGCTTCCTGGAAACTCATAATGCAACCATATTTGTCATACTTCAGTATTTGGAGGGGGAGGTTGGATGGGGACTGAATGACAACCCTCTCACCCCCTGCATGCTAAGCTTTCCTGAAAAAAAGGGGTGGGAGATGCACCATGCATAGAGACCTACCCACACAGAGCCTTCGGGAGTGAAAATCCCAGCAGCTTTTTCCTAGGAATATGGCTTTTTAGCTTCTAAATGCATCATATTCAACCTATTTTCACTTCTAAATTTAAATCTAAGCATTTATCTTTTGTAATAAAGCCTTAATTTCTAATCTTCCTCCCTACTGGCTAGTTGTCACAGTGCTGGAAGGTGCTGTGAAGTCTGCTAGGGAAGAAAAGTCATCAACAATCCTACTCAGCAGTGGACCCTGCAAGTTACACAACTGAACAGTCAGGCAAGGTATGCCCCACTTGTGTAAAAGTAGTGTCTGTTATGGGACTATGCAGTGGCTCTCTTGTTGGATTTGAGGCATGCTTCATAGGAGGTAATTCATGCCTGGCACTGAAAAAATCTAGTCAAAAGCCTGTTTCTGGAGAAATAATAAGCCCTAGGAGAAAAGGTACTACTGTTGTTTGACTTAGTGAATATGTTGTGCCCATCATATTGCCCTCTAAATATTTATGTGTATACCCTTAGATTAATGTTGCTCTCAGCTTTTTTAGTGCAGAAGCTACTATAACACTCCTGGGGTTTTCACTGCCCAGGGCTCTGTGTGGGTGGGTCTCTGTGCATGGTGCATCCCCCACCCCTTCTCTCATGCTGCATTCAAAGGGATGTGGATGATTTTGCCATTATCCTTGACTCTGTAAACATTTGCCTCAAGATTTAAGCCTGCTTCTCTGGAAACTGCTATAAATATTCTAAAATGGTAATATTCAGAGTATTTAGTATGTCATTTATTTTCAGCATTTTTTTCATTTTTATTCTACATGCACTAGAAAATGATTTACAATTTGTGTAATTGTGGTAAATAGAGAAAAGCTATGGGATATGAAGCTTCTCAAATCAGCAAGAAGGTCAAAATGGATGTCATAACTGTACATGGCTTACTAAGTTTGAAATAATCTGGTTTTAATGTCATCTCATATGTTTAAGTGGCATTTAATGTTGTCACTAAAATGGCAACTAATTAATATGTTCACACAATGTATAAAGACAAACCAAGTGCCGCAAATTCTCCTGCTGCTATATTTATTTGTAGCAATGTACACTGTGTAGTGTGTGCTTTTATTTGAAAAGCATCTTTGTAAATGTTTGCTGTTTACACTTTTGAGGATAGCTACAATCTTGCACCACCATTCACAAGGAGAGGTCATCAAAGTAATTAGTTTAAAAGTACTTCTTCATTTATCAAACCATTGATTCTATTTTTGTAAGTTATGGGTAAGATTGTTGGAGATTATCTTGGGCTGGACTCTATAGAAACCAAACTGAGATGGGAGTTTCTAGAACAGCTGATTTGTTTAGGGATGCTCTTAGAAGACTTGTGAAAGAGGCAGCATAGAGGAGGATTGGTAGAGACTGGCTCCACTCTCCCCTAGAAAAACTTTGAATGGAGACTGGTATCACAGAGTTGGCCCTATCATGGGATGGCCTTCTCTACCCTTGTCTGTTGTCTATTGGAAAGAAGGTGGGAGGATAGCCTCTTAGTGAAGTAGTTCCTGGTGGCTCAGGGCAGTTTTCCAGAGAAGTGAGGGGTGTGTAGGAGTCCTAAGCCAAGGATGTCAGCATCTTGGTGATGGGAGTCCCACATAAGAAAGGTGACTGGGCGTGGCACAAACAGTCTGCATTACATAGATGGATGATAGATTTTTAAAGGACAGGAACTTGTTGGACCTATGTTCTGTCATTCCCTTCTCTGGAGCATGCCACCCCCATACATATTATCAATTATGTCAAACTATGCTCAAGACCTTTAAGTATAGAAATAGTTTTAAAACATTAGGGAGACTTGGACTTCAGTTCTGTTATTTTATTGTTGCTTGTGGATAGTACTAAAGAATTTATCTGGCTAACTCTGTTGTAAAAAATGCATTTATATTACCATGAATGAAAAGGCATTCCTTGAGAGAGAACCTGAGATATTGTCCTTGACAACTAGAGGGTGTTCATAATGCCAAGTGTACTTAGGCAAGCCTTTCTTCTGGGTTAATTTTCCTACTTGAAATGCTTTATTTACACAAGCCTTTGGCTGCCTATACATGCAGAAGTGATTCCGACAGAAGTAAAATGCTTGGTGTGTTTATGAATGAATTATACTTTTCTCCTGCACTAGATTATTATGTCATAGTGAAAACTGTAGAGTATTATTCCTGATAGACCCCCTTCGCAACCTTTTCCTTTCCATTATGGAGCCAATGGAGAGGTTGTTTTTATTTTCTTCTTTTTTTTCTCTGAGAATGATGTTTTCTTTCTTGCTACTTATCAGTATAATGCAATACTTTGCAGAAACTGAGTAACCTTGTATGAGGACAGTGATATTCCCATTAGTACCACTGACTTGAATGATATTTTATTTTATTTAAAATCATCAAATATGTTTCATGGCACAAAGTCATAAGAACAGTTTTTTTTGAATTGCACAATTAACTTTAAAATGTAAGAGCATTGATGTAGTAGAAATAAACAGTGGCAAGTCTTCATCTTGAATCAAAGAAATATTTGTTGCTAATAATACTCACTCTGATTGCATCTGTATTTGATTATTCTAATTTACTTAACAGGAATAATAATATGCAAATAAACTCAGAATATAAAAAGACATTAATTCAGTTTAGAGTTCAAAATGATAACAGAACTTTTTCACTTTGCATAGGACATTGCTAATACTTCATGTAGAACATGGACCGTGTCAGTGCCTGGGAGTGTTGGGAAAGGGGCCAGACATGTTGGAGCAGAGCCAGGCATGGAATCTGTGGGCAACTTGCATGGATGTTGTACAAATGATTTATTCAGTCATCTGAAGCATAGAAGCATTATTTATCTTTTACAACCAATATGTAATATTATCCCACTGTAGTGATTTGAATGTAGAATACCCCCATAGACTCACATGTTTGTGGTTCCCAGATGGGGAGTCCTTTGAAAGGTGGATCCTTGGAGGATGTGTGCCATTGAGGGTGGGCCTAGAGGTTTATTAATCCAGCCCCACTGAGTGTAGCAAGCTTATTCTTGTTGCTTCCTCCCAGCCGATGTGACAAGATGTAATACTCAGTTGTCTGCTTTGCCATGCTTTCTCTGCCATGATGAAACTTCTCAAAACTATAAGCCAAAATAAACTCTATCCTTCCATAAACTGCTTCTGGTCAGGAGTTTTGTCCCAGCAATGAGAAGGTAACTGCTACACCCACAAAATAAGGAGAAGATAAAGAAACGGGTGGTAGTGCATGCCTTTAATTCCAGCACTCAGGAGGCAGAGGTAGGAGGATCACTGTAAATTCGATGCCACTGTGAGATTGCATAGTGAATTCCAGGTCAGCCTGAGCTAGAGTGAGACCTTACCTTGTAAAAGCAAAAAAATTAAAATTTAAAAAAGAAGAAGATAAAGTAAAATTACCTTTGAACTCAAATATCAAATAAGTGTCTCATTCTGTCTTTATTTTCCTTAACATAAATGTTCATCTAAATTTCTGTATTTTTATCTCTCTCCAGTGTAGAAATAGAATTTTGTTAAATAAGAAAAAGTTCTTTCTAATCTGTGTCCATATCTTACTTTCAATATTTGCCTATTTCACTCATCAGTGATCATTCTACAAATATTGCTCTAGGCAAGACAATACATATTTTATTGTTTGGCACTTTAAAAAATATTTTTATTTCTTTATTTGAGAGAAAGAGAAAGAAAGAAGCAAAGTGAGCGAATGGGTGCAGCAGGTCCTCTAGCCACTGCAAATGAACTGCAGATGCATGTACCACCTTGTGCACATCTGGCTTAAATGAGTACTGGGGAATTGAAACTGGGTCCTTAAGCTTTGCAGGCAAGCTCCTTAACTGCTAAGCCAGCTGTTCAGCTCCAGAATAAATATTTTAAAAAGTAGTTTCTAGCTGGGTGATAGCACATGCTTTTAATCCCAGAATTTAGGAAGCAGAGTAGGAGGATTGCTGTGAGTTCAAGGCCAGCTTCAGACTGCAAAGTGAATTCCAGGTCAGTCTGGGCTAGAGTGAGACCCTACCTTGCAAACCAAAATTAAAAATAAGTAAACAAATAAATAACTAATTTCTTACCAATTTCTTCAAATTATGCCTTCAAGTTACTGCAAGACCAAATATAAGATTGAAAGAATTCATTGTATTTGGATTTAGAAGCTTCTCTGGAATAGCTATTAAAATTGCTAACATTTAAAAACAATGCCTCAGCTGAGCGTGTTGGTATGTGCATTTTTATATTCCTGGTTTCTCAAGAGGCCCAAACCAGAGGACCCCTTGAGACCAGCTTGGGCAACACAGTATGACCCTATCTCAAAAAAAAAAAAAAAAAAAAAAAAAAAAAAAAAAAGAAAGTAACTTGAGGGGATTGCAATCAATATGTTATATACATATATGAAAATTTTCAAAAGGGTTTTAAAATGTCTTGTGTGTGAATTATTATCACCTGCTAATAGTGTGAAGAGTTTGAGGTTCCTTAAATTCCATGACCATTCACCTATATAGTGTGACATTTTTCTTGTTTCCAGAAACTTCCAACTGAGTGAAGAAGACCACTGGATTTACCAGGCTGTGTTAAATCAGTATCCTGGACATCTCTCTGGCAGAAGGAGTTTGTATCTGGATATGTTACAGAGATATTTTCCTTACAAATCTAGGCACGATTTGGTGAGTACATCCATACCTTCTTCCTATACACTGGAGAACTTCGTTATTTAGTGACAATGGCTCCTAAGTCAAATATTTAAAATACTTTAAAAATATTTTATTTATTTATTTATTTGAGAAGGAGAAAGAGGGAGATAGATAGAGATAGAGATAGATACAGAGAGAGAGAGAGAGAGAATGGGTGCACCAGGGCCTCTAGCCACTGCAAACAAACTCCAGACACATGCGCCACCTTGTGCATCTGGCTAACGTGGGTCCTGGGGAGTCAAACCTGAGCTGTTTAGCTTTGTAGGCAAATGCCATAACCACTAAGCCATGCCTCCAGCCCTAAAATACCTCTTAAATTGGTTTCTAAAGTGAGTTTTTTTCTCCACTATAGACATAATGTTACATGTAAAAAGCTTTTACAGGCATTTTCAAAGTCTATAAAGTCCATAAGAAGGTGGGGGTATCTAGGCAACACTTATTCCTTATATGCCCACTTGCCAGATTCTGTCACCAGGGTTCCCCAGCTGTTCTGTTTGTGTTTGAACATCAAGTGTCTGTCTCTGTGGTTACCTGCCTGGCTGTGGAGGTTCTGTCATATCTGCATCCTGTCTCAATGGAGAATGCATGGCCTCCACCCACACAGCCTATGGCTCCTTTGTCCTCTTACACCTAGGGAAGCTAATGCTTGCCATGGGGAATGGCATTTACTACTAGTCTCCCCATGACAGTAGCTCTGTATAATCCCCCACATGGGCCTAAAACACAAACACCTTAAGATCAGAGACCAAGGTCATGATTGGAATTTCCCTGAGAAGAAACTGTAAATTTTTGTTTCATTCTATTGTGGGAAATACCACAAAGGCTTTAAGAACATGGGAGTTACTACATCACCAGTTAATTTAGCAGTAACTAACCTTGTAATATGAATAATAAGTGTATATAGATTTAGTTCTTTTTTATTTATTTATCAGAGAGAGAGAAAGAGAAAGAGAGAGGCAGATAGGTAGACAAAGAGAGATAATGGACATGTCAGGGCCACCAGCCATTGCAAATGAACTCCAGAAGCATGTGCCACCTTGTGCTTCTGGCTTACATGGGAACTTGTCCCATTAGATGTCACAGGCAAGCATCTTTACTACTAGGCCATCTCTCCAGCCCACATTTAATTCTTATATGAGCTATGTTATGAAATAGTACGTACTCTGCACTTTTGTAATTGTTTTAGATTAAGGAGTGAATTGTATCCACTTACTCATGTATAGAAAGTGCTCTCCATTCTGTGGAAACTCTCTTAGCACACCTAACAATGGATGAGACATATACTGTTGTGATCTTTAATTTCTGGTGAAGAAATGGAGGTAAAGACCATAGAGCTGGTATGATCATCCTCTCCCATGCTTCCTGCTCTGTTCCATTCTACCAATCCTCTCCCATGCTTCCTGCTCTGTTCCATTCTACCACCACTGCTAATAACTTTGTCTTAATTTTGGTCTTTAACAGGTACCTGTGATGTAATAAATAATTCAAGGATTTAACTTAATTGATTAAATCAGAGGTTTCTTTTTATTCCCTATCAATTTTATTTGCTTCTGTAGCTAGCTCCCATCATTAATTTTATAGATTTTTATATTTTATTACTATTGACATGGTAGCAATTTTTACATTTACTTTCTACTTTGGAATATCATTTATTTCTGCATAGTGCACACTTCCTTTCTTGATGTTTGGCAAATGTTAAGTATATTTTTGGCTCTATTAGAACAAAGTGAATAAGTTTACAGAATAGATGTTAGTATTTGGTTTAAATGAGACTAGTTTAACTTTTGATTGTCAACCTTTGTACATAGAGACAATATGCCATGATCATATTCCCCTCCTACCACCCTCCCTTTTCTCTCGCCCAAATTCTCTCTCCACTTAATCCCTTCTTTTTAAAATTTTAAACATTTTAATTTATTTATCTGAGAGAGATTGAGTATGGCTGTGTTAGAGCATCCTGCCACTACAAACTCCATACATATGTGCCATTTTTTTGAGTGTGTGCATCTGGCGTTAGTGGGTACTGGGGAATTGAATTAGGGCCATCAGGCTTTATAAGGAAGTGCCTTTAACCAATGAGCAATCTCCCTACCCCTGCATCCCTTCTTTACAACTAGTCTCTCTTCTATTTTGATGTCTCCATTTTTCCCTCCTGTTCTGCAGGTCTTGTGTAAGTGCATCAGCCATCGTGAGGCTCAACTACTTTTTATGCAGGATGTGCCTTATCCTGCTTGTTAGTTTCTTTTATGATTCCTAACCACTTAGGGATTAAATAGTATGCCAGATTCAGAGATGTGACATGTATTGGAAAAATTAAGATTTATAGCAATGACTCAATTTTAAAAGATATACCTTTGTGCCAGGAGCTTTTCAGAATCACCTGAAGACAATGTTCAAACTCCTCAGGCTCCTTCCATAACTATCCTCCACCCCACACCCACCTCAGGACTCTGTTCTTCCCAAAGCTGACATTCTCTGCTGGAATAAGTTCCTGCTGCTACTGTGAGAATGTCATGTCCCTCAAGACAGTAGGAGGGAAGGGCACAATGGCCATAATTATTTTCAGGCATCCTAATGTCTAAGAGTTTTAGTAATTAAGGGCAAAACTGTGAGTTTTTAAGATTCCTTTAGCAATTTTTTGTTTATTAGTAAAGTGTTTTGTCTAACTGAAGCACGATATAATTGTTAAAAAACACTGAAATATTTAAATATAATATATTGAAAAAATTCCACCTAGGGAGAACTACTGCTGTCTATTCTGTCAGTTAGAGGTGAGAACTGGTTTCAAGGTTACCTGATCTGCTCCCACCCTCAAATAGGAAACTAAGGACTTATACAGTTAAGTGGCTTGTCTTTGTCTGCCCGTTAGGCCCAGACTCTGAAAAGTGGAGTGAGTTCCTAATTATAGTGAAGATGTTTGTTCCCAGCTTTTCATAGTCATTGGTTATAATTAATGTTATAACAATGACATAAGATTAAGCCCATATTCATAATGATATGTACTCACCATCTTCCATCTTTTAAGGTGGAACATGAGAAGTATTTTGACCAATATCGTTTTGTGAGAGAGCAGAGAAGAATCCTCACAGAAAACTGGAATAGGAATCGGAAAGTCTTTATACAGAAGGCAATGCTGACCCTCCTCGAGGCTTGTGCAGCCCATGAAATGGAGAGTACATTGGCTCAGGATAGGAAAAAGCAACAGGAATTATGTGCCAACTTGAAAGCCAAGGTAAAATGATACACAGAGGATGTTTGGGTACTTGCCTGGGTATTATTTGAGAGTCTTCTTTTCCTTTAGTTCAGATCCAGGAAGAAGTTCTATTTCTCTGAAGAGCTTATCTAGATTAAATCTGTTAGTTTTAAGCATAAGAAATTACAATACTTTTAGGTCAAAATAGCTATCAGCAATTTCATAAATTCATCCTCAAGTTCCTACAATAGAACATTAATATTGAAATTCTGATGCTGATATCTAACACCAGCCACAGGTGCTACACACTAGAATGAGAATGGAAATACAGAGGATAATTGTAAAGGAACATTTTATGCCTTCTCAGACTTGCGGCCTGTTCATTCACATGGAAGACAGAAAAATCAAGTTACAAGGAAGAGGAAAGACTATAAGGCGATACTCTGGGGCAAACTAGATGATCCTCAACAAAATGTGGAGGTGTAGGTGGGTTTTCCTCCCAGCAACAGGGCCTTTAGGATGCTGGGAGAGCTTATGGTTGGAAGAATTGGGTGCTGGCTTTGCTGATCACAGACCAATACAGGGAGTTACCTTAGTAGTATGAGCTGCTGCTATAATGGGAGTGATCACATGTCCCTTGACAGCACAGGTGTGTGGGTCCTAGGCTCCTCATGTGATGTGGCCCCTGGGAGTGTTGGTGGGGTCCTTTAGAACAAATGGTGTTCAGGTACATCAAAATGCAGCAAAATGTCCAAATCTTGGTTTATTGATAAACGATATAGTAGGAGTATGATGGCATACCAAAAATGTTATTCTTTTAATAGACAGGCCTGTCAGACATTATACTATAAAAATTATTCATATTATGAAAACTAGTGTTTTTGTTTTAAAACAGATGAAAAAAATGTTTGCTCGGTATTTTTTCAAAACAAAAGGCATTTTTCATATGCATAAGTTTGGGACCTAAGAAGGTTAGAAGTTGCATCTAGGCTGATCTTGCACAGGCTGATGGGAAATATACAGGGTCAGGGACCATGACAATTCCTTGAACTCCTAGTCTGTTTATATTCTTTTTGCATATACTATCATTAGCTCTTGAACTGTGCCATAAGTGATAGTTTCTTATATTGCATTGCACTGAGGTAACCATGTTACCTCATATACCTAACTGTGCTATAGAATGAAGTTGATGCATGTAGACACCACTGAGCATAAAATACAGAAGACCTCCTCATGGTTCTATAGCTCAGAAGGCTTCTTCATGGTTCTTTTCAGTAAACACTGCTCTACTTCATCCCATAGACGAGTTTTGTTTATTGCAGAACTTCATGTGAATCAAATCACACAGGAAATACCTTATACTTCCTGAACTAATCGGTTTCATGTTGAAGTCATTTGTTACATTTGGTATTGTGTAGTATTTTATTGCTTACATATACCGCCATATATTTTTCTGGCTTCCTGTTTGTATAAGTTACTTTCTCATTACTGTGACGAAATACCTGACCAGAAGCACCTTAAGGAAAAAAACAGTTTATTCTGGCTGACAGTTTTTTAAAAATATTTTATGTATTTATTTGAGAAAGATAGAGAGAGAGGAAGAAGCAGATAGAGAATGGCTGCATAAAGGCCTCCAACCACTGAAAATGAACCCCAGTCACATGTGCCACTTTATGCATCTGGCATACATGGGTCCTAGGGAATCGAAGTTGGGTCCTTAGGCTTCTCAGGCAAGTACCTTCACTACTAAGCCATCTTTCCAGCTATGGATGATAGTTTTGAATGGATACATTCCTCCATGGTAGGGAAGGCATGGCAGCAGGAACAGGAGGCAGCTCTCCACAGTCAAAATCAGGAAATAGAGAGGGCAAACAGGAAGTCAAGCAGAGTTATAAAACCTTAAGGCCTACCCTTAGAGGTCCACTTCCTCTAGTAAGGCTCAGCCTCCTAAAAGTTCCACAACCTTTTCAAACAGTATAACCAGCTGTTCAAACACATGAGCCTATTGGGGGATAATTTACATTCAAACCATAACAATGTTTTTTAAAAACAACTTTGTTATGATGACCATATTTGATTATGTCTTTCTGAACATATGTGCTAGTTCATGCTGTGTACTTATAGCTGCAGAATTTCTGGATCATAAGATTCAGGTATAAATACTTTTCCAAAGTAGTTACGTAAGTTTGCAACCAGTTTTGTTTGTTTTACATCTTTGCCAGCATTGCTGTTGCCAAACTCTAATTTCAGCAGATCTAGTAGCTGAGTAGTGGTGCTTCATTATGCTTTTGTCTGCATTTAGAGTAAAGATATAGAACATCTTTCAAATGCTTATTGTCTAGTTGGTGAAGTGTACACTTAGTTTTTTGCCCATTTTTCTCTTGAGTTGTCTGCTTTATGTTGTTATTGTTCATTGGTATGTTCTTTACATATTCTGCATACAAAGTCTATTCCTCCCTCCCCCAGTTACTGGTTTGTTTCTTCACTCTCCTAGAATTGTCATTGACAAGCAAAACTTTTGAATTTTATTTGAAGTAATTGTTTTTATTCTTGGGGGGTACGGCATTGAGGTAGAGTCTCACTCTTGCTCTGGATGCCCTGGAACTGACTCTAGTCCCAGGCTGGCCTCAAACTCACAGTTATCCTCCTACCTCTGCCTCTCCAGGGCTGGGATCAAAGGTGTGTGCCACCACATCCAGCTTTATTTTTATTTTTAAATGTCTTTGAGATTTAAGTGATATACAGTATAGAATCTTGTTTTAGAGACACTAAGTGAATGACATGTGACTACTACCACTGTCACAATACCAAACAGTTCTATCATCCTTCACAGATGCTTCATACCCCATAGAGTCAATCTTCCACCTACCTTTGGCAACTACTGATCTGCTCTCTTGCCTTGCTGATCTAGGATGTCGCATAAATGTAGCCATATGGTAGATAGCCTTTTGAGTGCAGCTTTCTTCACTTCATGTACATCATACTATGTTGTTTTTCTATCAGCAGTTTGATCCTTTCTCCTTCAGAGTAGTGGTTCATGGTATGGGTATATCACAGTTTGGGTATATTCAGGATTTTTTTTGCAATGAGTGTTATTTGTCTTTCCTGTGGCACTTTGTCTCTGAGAAGATCCTTTACCCCACTCCTGTTCCTTGCTGTAGACTGTCACTAGATACTGGCATTGTGCTGTCCTCATGCAGTTGTGGTCTCAGGTATGCCTGTATCTCTGGACCCTTGGCCTCATTTCTTCTATACAGGTGAGGAACCTCATGTGTTGGGGTTCTTGTGAGCAATGCATTTGCCTAGCACTCCCCAGGAGAGGAGGTTCTTCCCCTCTTATCTGCAGTAGGTCTGAACTTGTATCTTGTGGATCTGTTTTCCTTCCCTCTGTGTCCACAGCCTCCCAGCCTTCCACTGTGCAGGTCTTGTCCTTTCCTCTTACACCCCTGTACTACCATCAGAGGCTTCCTCTACTCTGCACTCCTGACCCAGTCTGTCCTGTGAGCACTCTGGGAGATCTGTGCCGCAGAGCCCATGAGTGGGTGTGGATTCCCCTGTGCCTGTAGCTTCCATAGCTCCTGCACTTTCATGCACTGCTAAATCATTGAAGTGTACAAAGCATTACAATGTCTCAGTTCATTACAGAGGTCTAGCTGCAGTCTTCTGCTCACATCCACAACAAGCTTATCTTTCCCCCTCCCCCAGCCCCATGCTCTGCTGTGGGTGAGCACTTCTCACATTGCATCAGCCCTTGGAAACATCCATCTGTCTTTCTGTACATTTGGGGATAGTTTGTCACCTTGTGATCTGATCTCTACTGATAGGTTGAAGAAAACCTTGATGTAGGTGATTCAAGCTTTTTTTTTCCTATAAAAATAGGATTGACATATTTTCCAGCTTTCTATACCTAAATGGAAGCTGAGGGAACTTCATAAAATACTACTCATCCATTTTTTATATGCCTTATTTAAAATAATGTTGGTTGGTGGCAAGAGGTCATTGGCAAGGATACCCTGCTTGGGCTTTTTCTGCTGAACAGGGCTTTTTCCAGGGGTAAAGAGACCCCAAACAGTGAAGTAGAGTGACAATGAATGGCAATCTGACACGTGACAGAGAAGTGGCTAGTCTAAGTAAAATGTGCATGACTCACACGGGCATTTTTCTAGCCATCAAGGCAACAGAATTGCTGGGACAGCAGGAGTCAGCATTAGCTGCCTGCCAGGTTTAGTTATCACTGTGCCAGTGACTGTTGAGTGGGAGCTGTGCTACTCTCTCCTTCCTCTCTCTTCTTTTTCTTTCTCCTCCCATGGAGTCTCATAGTAGAAGAGTCAAGGGAGTGAAATGACAAATTATCTTATGAATATAGAAGAAGCAATTGTTTGATTTGCTGGGAGTGAGCACTCATTTTGGATGAAGAGTGGCTTTATGACTTAGAGTTACCTGTCTGCTGAATTTTGATCTGAAGACAAGAGAAACACCTGCAGAGAGGATGCAAAATATTGCCATGTCTTGATGATATCCACACATCATGCTGTCCAGTGTGTCAGCAGTCTACTGACTGCTCGTGTGTGACAGACATTCCAAAGGAAGCTTTCTGAGCATTTTCTGATAGTAGTCTTGATCATAAACTCAAGTCCTTTGCAAATGTTGCTGCAGAGCATTTGCCTACTGGGACCAGAGGCATGACTACAAGAAGCAAGAGAATGTAGTCTCCTTGAAGAGGTGTGGTCACAAGAAGGTTGCTGTGATGTGGACTTGGTCTGAGGGATTTCCTCAAAGGTTTAGCTGCTGGAAGCCTTCTCTCCAGAGTGACAACACTGAGAACTGAAAAAATGTTTTAGAGACGGGGTGTGACGGAAGGTCATTGGGACACTACCTAGGAAGTAATGAATGCTACTCCCACAGAGTAAATTTGCTGGTGTGAGAATGTACTGTTGTCATGCAAGGCCACCCCTACATGTTCATATTCTCCTGTATGTGGTCAGTTCTCTTTCTGTTTCCCCACCATGAGGTTAGGCAGCCAGGGGACAACCCTCACCAGGACACCAGAATGATGCTGTTTGGACCCTCTAGCTATCAGAATTGTTAACTAATTAAAATTATTTATAAGTTATCCAGAAAACAGAGATGAGGGTGAATGAATATCTAAACCTCAGGAAGGCATCCTCTGACAGGCATGTCTTCCCTGTAGCCCAGTGGCCCAGTGAGCTATGAATGTGGCCCAACACAAAACTGCAATTTATTTAAAACCACACAAGACTCCTGTTTTTTTTTTTTTGGTAAGTCAATTGCACTGTTGCTGAGTGTAAACTCTATAGATTCACATTGCATTGTCAAAGGCTGGATGCCCAAGGGTAAAGAATTATGAGTGGATACATGTGAACAGAAACCAAATTGTGATCGAGCAGATTCTGTGTCCTATTGAGATCGTGTTATCATCAGAATTTGTGTTCCTAATGAGGGACTGAGATGCAATAAATTATAGCTGGGATAAAAATATACTTAAAAAGAAATTAGATAAATCTAAGCATTGTATAGTACTTTTAAATGTTAAATTATGCTTACAATTTTTAATATGGAAGAAAACATGGAGATTTATCCCTAGCCATCAAATTACATGTCTGAAAGCTGAGTCCTGAAAGATAAAGTGACTGCCGAAGGTTCACACTATCTCATTCAACCTGAAATTCAATTCTGCCTCAGCCCCATACAGGTTTGCATACGAGAATATTACAAAATAATAGAAGATATTTATTATACTTTAGGCCCCAGTGTGTTATATATTAGACCCACAGAATGTGGAAATATATTACTTTGTTGTATCATAAATCTGATCTTTCAAAAACTAATATGCTAGCTATACTGAACATTAATTAAACATTTAACCATAATTTTATTCTTAACCTTATAATTTAAAAGGCCTTTTGTGGGGGTGGTTTAGATGATTTGTGTCTTTTAAGGAAAGCATTAAAGGAATTTTGAAATAATAAATGCTCACTCTGGGTTTTATTTTGGTGTTCTGTCATTAATGGCTACTGTAGCAAGCAGAGGCAGCTAGGCCTCCTAGCAGAAGGATGAGAAGTAAAGGGAGAAGAAAGGCATACATTTATCCTGCTTCCACTAAGCCTGCTTGTTGACTCACTCTTTTCTCAGTCAGCTGCCCCAGCCTATGTCCATCCCAGTCCTCTGTTTTATCTTTTCAGACATGGCTGGGGAAGCTCCCTAAAGCTGTCTCCTAAATGACCTCATCTGACCCTATTCAGGGTGGTCACATGCTGCTGGAGGCTTGTGTCACCTGGATTGTGACTGTTTAAGTGGTCATTACTCCCTCATCTACTGCCATGTAGCCAATATCTGGATTCAGAGGCAAATACATCCTAGTTATCAGAAAAATTAGGCCATGGTGGAGTATAATAACCCCTCATTCCTACCTTCTGCTGGCACATCATTCTTTTGTCAGTGCCCAGCCATCCTAGGGACATAGTATGAGATGCCTCCAGGTTTCTATTACTGGATCTGCCCTGCTCTTTCTAAAATTTTTATTGGAAATGTTTTAATATATTAACATACTGTAATTTGGTCATGTTCCTGCCACATTATTCTCCTTGTTCCCTCTCTCAGGCCTCAATTCCATTGAGAACCTTATCCTCTCAAGGTTGTCCTTTCTCTGTTTTTTTTTTTTTTTTTTTTTTTTTTTTGGTCTTCTTTCTTTTCTCTTCTATGTCAGAATATTTATGAGCTCAGAACAGTGCAGATCTTGTGGAAGTATCAGTAATCACTGTGGGGTCACGAATGTACCAGTCAGTTCACATCAGGAGGACAGTGCCCCACAGTATTCCTCCCCACAGCTCTTACATTCTTTCTTCCACAATTTTCTTTGAGCCATAGAGATCATGTTAGAAATCTCCTTTAGTGTAGAGCTCTCTACAACCTCTCATTTTCTGCTTTGATGAGTTTTGAGTCTCCTCAGTGCTTACGGCCATCTTCATAGAGAAAATTCTATGGCTAGCAGTGAGAGCAGAACTCATATCCTATCTACCACTTTATCTGCCGTTTGAATAGCTCTCTCAAAACTCATTTTAGCAACATGTGGATCATACTAACCTTAGTGTCTCCAGATGCGTTAAACTCAATATGAAAATGGAAATTCCTGTTTTCCTGCAGTAACTTTGTACTTTTTATCTTGAAACTTAGCCTCCTATTTTCCATCTCCCTAATATCCATTGGCTAACTAAAACATGTCCTTTCTTAATCCTTTCCTATGTATGGGCCCTGGCCTACATTCCTAAACTATATTGTGCCAGCCTTATATAGCTTTGCCTCACCTGCCTTTTGAAATCTTTCTTCTAAACTGCAGGCAGAATACTCTATCTAAAGCAGTATAGAGCCTAGAGAACTGATGCAGGCCTGTACTCCCAGCATGTGAAAGGAGGAGGCAGGGGTGTGAATTCCAGATCACCTGGGGCTACTGGGGCCGCATAACAAGACTGTGTCTCAAGAAACAAACAAAAAACGGAAAAGAAAAAAAAATCAATTCAAGATTCAAGTTAGTCTTGATAACACCCGATTAGCTTACAGTAATGGCCAAACATTGATTGGGCTTCCAGGTCCTTAGTAACTTGGACACTGACTTCCTTTCTTGAAATATTGACATACTCCACTGATACTTTATCATCTCAAAATGCCAACTCCTGTACTACTTCTTTTCTTGTGTCACTACATTGTCCCCTGTTCTATTTCCCTGTCCTTTGCTCCTACTGCTGCTGGCTTTGCTGGAGTGCTTCTTGCTTTCTTTGTCTGAATCCATCTTACTCATCTTCAAGGTTCAAATCAAATGTCTGCTGCAAGAAGGCTTCCTTGAGTCCTTGATTGAATATAAGACAAGTTTTGTTCTCCCTATCTCCTTGTATGTAACTCTAGCTTGCCAGTGATTATAACATCCTGAAAAATCTATGTCACCAACACAGATGTAAGCAGGAACGCCATTTTATTCATCTTGTTCTAAACATTTCTCCTCCTCAATAAAGTTTTCAGTGTTTGGATTATGATAGGTGCTCAGTAAATTCTGTTGAAGTGAAGTGTATGTCACAGGCATTCTCACCCTCCTTCTTCTCAATACCTCCCGATGTAGTACTGTTCTCACTGCTTTCTTTCTACTTTATTTTTTCAAAAGCTTGGTGTAGAAACAAGTATATCATGTGCTAAGTCATTAGGAAGCAAATTAGAAGACCTAATTATCAACACTGAATATACTAAGATGTCATTTGTAGCTTCAAAAATAAATCCTGGCTACCTAGTTATTTATTTTGCATATTTTTCAGGAATATATATATTCTGAAAAAAATATATATATTCTGAAAAACATACATATTTCAAGTGTGACCAAAATCACCAGGCTCTTGGTTTTCTTCTTCACTTCATCTTGTTTCTGTGTTCCTTGTTGCCATCTCTAGCTAATTGTATGACCTGGCCAAGAAACCCTGCTAGTGATGAGTATCAGATGTTGAGTGAGAAGATGCTTTTTTTGAATAAACATCACTTGAGCTTACTTTCTACATTTTGTAGCCCCTCACAAGAATCAGATTCTACTACCACCACTTTCTCCCATGGATTTTAGTCTCTTTTTTGCTATTAGAGAATAGCCTTGGACTTGGGTTTTACCAATCAGATATGAGGTGCTCAAATACACATGGATAACTTTTTAATGCAATTGTAGGAATGGCAATATCTTACATCAGACTGACTCTCACACAGTAATAAATGTAAAAAGCTAAATTAACCCAGGGCTGGAAAGGTCCCTACAAAGGAAGCCTCTACTGTTGGTTGAATAAAAGAATATGCTATGCCCATCAAACTGCCCTCTATCATTTATATTATATTATGTTAATGTCCATAGATTAGTGCTACTCTCAACTGTGTTCAGAGAAGTTTCTTTTTGTAGAAGACGGTGACTTCTGGGGATAATGAAATCTCATCAAAGTGCTGAGAATAGGAATGAGTGCCCATTGCTAAATGAGAAATCTTGTTTTTAAAGTTCTATTTCTATTTTTATTTATTTGAGACAGAGAGAGGGAGGAAGAGAGAAAGATTGGGAGAGAGAGAGAGAAAACGGGTGTGCCAGGGCCTCTAGCCACTGCAAACAAACTCCAGACACGTGCACTACCTTGTGCATCTGGCTTACATGTGTCCTGGAGAATCAAACCTGGGTCCTTGGGCTTTGTAGTCCAGCACCTTAACTGATAAGCCATCTCTCCAGCCCCCTAAATGAGACATCTTTATCATGCCCTGCAAGGCTCAGGGAGCATTGTGGTAGACGACAGGGAAGAATACTTTGGGACAGTGTGTTATGGCTTTGTGTCTATTATTTTATGACCTCATAGTGTCTAACATTACCTCCACAATGCTGAACTCATCAACATTTTGACATATATGATGGTGATGTGGGGGGAGAGTCATCAAAATCAAAGGAGGTACTAGTAGAAAAGAAGCTCAGTGGAAAGAAGAGGGGGAAGAGGACAAAAGAAAGTGATTACGATTAAATTACATTGTGTTAAAGTACAAAAATTGTCAATCAAAAATAAAATAAGTTTTAAAAACTGAATGAAAATGTTTAAAAAAAATGTCAAAAGACCAATAGAAAACAGTTGTTAGCTGGCTGAGAACCAAATAAGAGTTCCAGAAATTGTGGAACACTGTTCTGGGCAGATACAGACACTAGCTATTTAGATGAGCCCAGAAAACTTTGCCAGAACCAAGGCAAGGCTATAATTCCCAAAGCCCACCTATCCCTGTGATTGATTTCCTTCAGCTAGAACCCACCTTCTAATAGTTTCACAGCCTTCTATAACAGTGTCACCAGCTGGGGAACAAGTATTCAAGAACATAAGCCTGTGGAGGATATTTTACATTAAATTATAGCACAGTTAAAGCAGAAATTGATCCATTAGGCACATAGGACCCTACATCAGGTGAACTTTGAGATTCAGACATTCATAAAAGCTCATTTGTCAGTCATATGCCAGAGTGAGCATGTGCAGAAGAAAGTGTGCTTTCACTGCATAATAACTACCAATGCCCATAGTTTTATTTATATTTCTCAGGGAATGAGAAGTTGCTTCTTAGATGTTAGTTATCCCCACAAGCTATTCCTTAATAAGAGAGAGAGAGAGAGAGAGAGAGAGAGAGAGAAGAAGAAGAAGAAGAAGAAGAGGAGGAGGAGGAGGAGGAGGAGGAAGAGTAAGAGGATGAGGAACAGAGGAGAGAGAGAGAAACCATAATTGGCATAATTGGATGTCCAGTGTACCACATGAATTAGAAAGGATTCAGTAGTTTTTGCTACCTTAAGACATTTGTTCATGACTGCCTTGGTGTGGCCAACTGTGCCATGTACTATCAGCATAATTAGTGTCAGCAGTGAGTCCCCCAAATCAATAGCTTCTCTAAAGTCTCTGTAGCCAATGCCATTTACTGAGAAGCTCCCTATGGATAACCATGTATATGCAACATCAACAGAAGCAAGAGAACTCTGAAGAAACTTGGGCATCAGTGCCAGCCAGAGTGCTCTTGGTCATAGCAGCAGAGAACATTTCCAGTATACAGCAATATTGTCTTGTCTACAACTCTTGGCAGGTAGCTAATTAAAATTCCACAGGGTTTAGGGACTTGATGAATCTACATACTAGTTCCCAATAAAATATTACAAGTAGCCCAACTCTTAAAATGCCTTAGTTTTTAAAGTATATTTGTTTGTATTGGGCTCTGTTTTATAAAGTTTAAAAGAAGCTGTACATTTTAATGTTCTTTGTAACGAGAGCCTTATATTTTAGTGGCAAGTCATAACAATATCTCACAAGATGTTTTGCAAATGAAGATACTTGGTCTGGAATATAGATGTTTGTATTTTACAACAACCTCATACAATAAAAAAATAAGTCAACAATAATGTCAAGTACTAGGTAATTTAAGAGGGAAAGTCACAACTTGAAGTTGGAAAGCCAGTATTTTAGAAATACCCATTAAAAATAAATACATGGCTATTTTAAATATTCTAAGCATCTCTGGTGGAACAGAATAGGGAATAAGAAAATAGATTCACATACACATCTTGGCTCAATTGATTTTCCTCAAATGTATGAAGTTAATTAAGTAGAGGGGAGTATGATGAAAAAAAAATGGTGTGAACCATTGCCTATCCATCAAGTGTAAACAAACCTCAATACATACCTCTTGGCATTTATAAGAAATGATTCAAAATGGATCAAAGACCCTCATGTAAAACTGGGAACTGCAATATAGAGGGAGAAACAACATGGGAGAAAATCTTTATTATATCTTAGGCTGGATAAAGATTGTCTAAATAAGACACCAAATGTACTGTTTCTAAAAGAAAAAATATGATAAATTATGCATTGCCAACACAATGAATGTGATAAGCAAGACAATAAAAACACAAGCTACCCATTAGAAGAAATAATTGTAGTTTTCATGAATTTATAAAGAATTCTCAAAAACTAATGAAGAAAATAATATTTAAAGGAAAATATTTAGCCACTTCACCAAAGTAGCAATATGGCAAATAAGGCATATATGGCAAATGAGAAGGTTCATAATGTCATTATGGTTAGAGAAACACAAATTAAAACTACAAGCAGATATCAGTATATACACACCATAGAATTCTAAAATTTTAAAATGAGATCTGAACATGCCAAATATTGACAAAAATAAAAAACAACTGGAATTCTCATATATTGCTGGTGGGAAACACTTTGTGAAACATTTTGACAGCTTTTTATACTACTCAACATGCATTTGCCATATGACTCAGCAATCCTACTCATAAGTGTTTGTTCATTCTAGTGAAAACTTATGGCAGACACAAAAACTTCTAACTAACATTTATAGTAACTTTATTTATAGTAAGTAAAACTGGAAGCAAACCAAATGCCTCCATTTGGGGAAGAACAAAATTCAGATACTTAAATATGACAGGATACTACTCAATATTAAAAGCATTACATTCACTGGGTGAGGTGTTTCCAGCTTATGATCTCAACATTCTGGAGGCTAAAGAAGGAGGATCACCAGTTTCAGGCCAACATGTGCTACTTAGAAGATCCTGTCAAAAAGAAAGAGAAAGAAGAAAAGAGAACAGAGAAAAATAAAAAGTACAAAAGAATATAGATGCAAAAATTCTCAAAAAAATATTTGGAAACAGAATACAGAAATACATTAAAAGATCATTCGTCCTCATCAAGTAGGGATTGTTCCAGAGATGCAGGGATGGTTTGACATATGCAAATCAATAAATGCAATATGCATTTAGATGAACTCGAGGATGAAAAATCACCTGACCACATCAATAGATGCAGAAAATGCATTTGACAATATTCAACATCCCCTCATGATAAAAGTCCTGAAGACACTTGGGAATACAAGGAATATATCTCAGCATAATAAAAGCTTGATTTGACAAGCCTATAGACAGCATTATACCAAATGGGGGAAAACTGGAAACATTTCTGGTAAAATAAGGACCAAGACAAGGATGTCCATTTTCTCCCCTTTATTTAATATCATACTGGTAATCTTAGCTACAGCAGTAAGGCAAGCGATATAAATAAATGTGATACAAACAGGAAAGGAAGAAGTCAAATTATTGTTATTTGCAAATGATATGATTCTATACATAAATGACCCTAAAGACTACCAGAAAACTGTTAGAGCTGATAAACACTTTCAGCTATGTAGCAGGATACAAAATTAACATACAGAAATCAGTGGCCTTCCTATGTTCTAATAACAAAAATGCTGAAGATGAAATCCCATTCACAATTGCCTTAAAAAAATAAACCTCACTAAGTGAAAGATTTCTACAATGGAAACTTTAAAACATTCAAGAGAGAAATTGAAGAACATGCTGGAAAATGAAAATACATCATAGGTTCATGGGATTAGAAGAATCAATATTGTGAAAATGACTATTTTAACAAAAGTAATTTAAAATTTTAATGGAATCCCCATCAAAACTAAAATGTCATTCCTCATTGAAATAGAAAAAACAATTCTAAAACTTATTTGGAAGCACAAAAATTATCAGATAATCAACGCAATCATGAGCAACAAAAATAAGTCTGAAAATATTGCCACACCTGGTTTTAAGGTATATTACAGAGCCATAGTAACAAAAATAGCATGGTACTGGCACAAAAATAGACATGTTGAACAGTGGAACAGAATAGATGATCCAGATACAAACCCAGGCATCTGTAGCCATTGGATTTTTGATAAAAATGCCAAAAAATGTTTACTAGTAAAAAGTAGCCTTTTTAAAAAATGGCACTGGGAAAACTGGATATCTGTATGAACAGGAGTAAAACTAGATCATTATCTGTCTTCATGCACAAGAATTGACTCCAAATGTATTAAAGACCTTAACATTATACCAGAAAGTTCAAGGCTGTTAGAAGAAAACTTAGGTGAAATTTTCAATGTGTAGTCCTAGACAAGGACTTTCTTTCTGAACACAACTTCCTTTGCTCAGGAAATCAGGTCATTAATCAACCAATGGGACCTCATGAAATTCAAAAAGGCTTTTTGGGCTGCAAAGATGGATTGGTGGTTGAGGTATTTGCTTGCAAACCCTAATGACTGGGGTTCGATTCCTCAGTGCTCACAGAGAGCCAGATGCACAAAGTGGTACATGAAATGGAGGCCCTAGTGTCTCTCTCTCCTGTTCTTTCTCTCTCTCCCCCCTCTCTGTTTCTCTCTCTCTCTCTCTCTGCTTGCCAATAAATAATTTAATTAAAAAAGGTTTTGTATAGCAAAGGGCCCTGTTAATGGAACAAAGAGACATTCTACAGAATGGGAAGAAAATCTTTACCAGCTATTTATATGACAGAGGATTAATTTGTAGGATAGTCGAAGAGCTCAAAAAATATAAGTCAAACATTGCAACTAAAGAAATGTTCTTAAAAGAGTTTGAGATTCTTTCTCACTTGGATCAGAATGGCTACCATCAATAAATCAAATGACAATAAATACTTGCATTGTTGGTGGCAGTGTAAACTGGTACAGCTATTATAAAAATTAGTGTGGAGGTTTCTGACACAGTTAAAACTACAATTATCATATGACCCAGTTATACCACTCCTTGGTATGTACCCTAAGGACTCTACATTTTACTATATAGATAACTTGCTCATCCATGTTTATTGCTGCTCTATTCACAATAGCTAAGAAATGTAATCAGTCTAGATGCCCATCAACTGATGAATGCATAATGAAGATGTGGTTCATACACACAATGAAGTTTTATTCATCTGTAAAGAAAAATAAAATTGTGCAAAAATTCAGGAAGATGGATGGAACTGAAAAAGATTATACTAAGTGAAATAACCTAGTCTCAGAAAGTTACATGTTAAATTTTCTCTCCCATATGCATAGCCTAGCTTCAGTTTTTTTAGATTTGTGTGAGTTGGAGTAAAACAATAGTAGAGGCCAAGAAGCTGGCAAGGGGCTATGCAGGAGGTAGGAGATAAGAGGGCTTAAGGGATGGAGTCAGTAGATAAGTAAGTAGAGGGGAGGCATACAGGGGGTGGAATGAGCTAAATGGGGTCAGAAGGAAATGGAAGAGAGAAGGGAGTGGGAAGAGGTTTAATAAAAACTAAAGTGGTTTTAAATAAGCCATATGGAAACCTACTTCTTTACCAACTAATTAAAAAATATGTTTTTATTTCTTTTTAAAGAGTTTGGACAGAAGCACACTGCAAGGATATTAATACTGTACCCAGAAGCCATAGGTTGTCACAGAACAATTTCAATGTCAATATTGGAATATCTTCAAGTGAGGTATTAGTTAGGGTCCCCAAAACAATGCAGGCTATTGTCAAGGCTCTTTCTAGCCCACCAGAACCAGATGGTAAGACCATATTGCTGAGGATGCTATATGCTTGGGTTGCAGGACACTGAGAAATCAATCTAAAACTAAGCTGACTAGTGGTCATAGTATTGGAAAGTGCTTTGTAACCTGTTTAGAAGAAAAGTCATCAATGGTCTTAGCCAGCAGTGGACCCTGCAAGCTTCACTACTGGCCAGCTAGGTAAGATGTGCCCACTAGTGCAATAGTGATATGTCTTTTATGGAGTAACCAACTGCTCTGTAATTTGAGGCCTGTTCTATGGGAGGGAATTCATGCCTGATACTGAAACCCTAGTCAAAAGCTTATGGCTGAGAGAGTCACAAACCCTAGGGAGGAAACTACTACTGTTGTTTATCTACATGGATATATATATATAACCACCAAATTGCCCTCTAAATATTTATTTTTATGCTCACATATTAATGCTGCTCTCACTTGTGGTTAGGAAAGCTTCTCTTTTGAAAGTACTAAGAAGAGGTGCCAGTGGAGTGTTTAGCACTTAACAAGACATCCCTAGCATAGCCTTCAATAGCTCAGGGACTATATATAGCAGAAGAGGTGGCAGAAAGAATGTAAGAGCCAATGGATAGAAAGGAGTGCTTTAGACTAATCTCCCATGGATAGAGTAGCCATTGTATTTAGGACCTCATAGTAGCCATCATTACCTGCCCAAGACCTGTATGATAATATTGGGCCCACCAACAGGTTGCTATGGAAAAGCAAACAAACACATCAATATAGTAAAGGGAATAGTAGGAAAAATTGGAGGTTCATTGGAGGGGTTGAGGGAGAAGGGCAAAGGAGGGTGGTGGGAAGGGATTATATAAACCTTTAATAAAGATTTTTTCTATTTCATCCTACTGATTCATCCTACAACATACCAAATGTGTTACTCTAAATGAAGAAAGTCAAACACTAAGAGCTACTATATAATTCCATGTATGCCCTTTTGGAAAGACAAAACTATGCAGAAAATAGTTCAGTGATTGCCAGGAGATCAGAGAGGGACGAATTTCCCTAGCCAGCAGGAAGAAAGGCAGGAAGAGGCCACACCCAATGCCCTTCAAGTTTATTTTTCAGACCTTGCATTCCAGCCTTACTGTCTCACATACACCAGAATTTATATGCCTGCTTTCAAGCTGAGCAGTGTAGTCCATTTTATGTGGTTGATGCCTAACCCAACCTCAGAGGTTATTGCTACGTATGAAGGGGAAAACAAATGACGTGAGCAGCTAGCAGACCCGTGGTCTGTGTTACTACCATAGGTTTGCAGTGTCTATCTCCCTGATTCTCCATCTTTGCTTTAGTTACCTTCCTAAATCTTTGAAGCCTGTTAGTTAGAAGGGCTAGTGCATGGTTCTTTGAGATGCACAGTCCTCTGAGAGGGCAGAATATTTTTTTTTAGGAAAGATAGATTTGAGTAGGTGGTAACTACACTTAATTAACCTCTTTTAGTCCCCATCTTGTCTTCTTATCCACTTTCTTTGCCTGCACTTGCTATGTGATTGCCAAATACTCATGAAATAAATAAGTGATAGTTTCTTTGGAAATGAATAGGTCAAAAATGTCAGATTATTGTCTTAATAATGAGCAAATACACATAGCACAGCCTGTTATGTAGACAAGCATGAGGTGTGGGGGCTCCTCCAACATGGTATAGATAGAATAATATATTAAGAGCGTGGCTGTCTCTGCAGATCTGCATTTGTGTGTAGTGCAGTAGGTAACTGCATTCCATCATATCATTCTCCATGTGTGAACGTCACATCACATTTGTTATATCTGGGCTGTCTGTCTGTTGCTGGTTTTTCTATAAACATATGAAGAGTCCATTTTTAATGCATCTTTGAATCAGTAATGACTAATACCACCCCAAATCCACAATGAGTACTCAGTAAACACCAGAAGTAATTTGTGCTATAGGAGTAATCTTGTATACCCATATATACTTTCTGATAATTTGTGTTTAAAATTACTCAAATCTGGCTTTGATGTTCTTCATGGTTTAAAAAAATGCGTTGTAAAATATGTAGGTGGAGAGATGGTTCAGCAGTTAAGAGCATTTCCTGTATAAGCATGAGGGCCTGAGGAAGCCTAAGAAACCATTCATTTTGATCCCCAGGACACACATTAATAACTGGGCATGGCCACACATGCCTGGAACTCCAGTTTTGTAAGGAAAAGAAACATGAGAATCACTAGGGCTCGTTAAAAAAAAAGAAAAAGAAAAAGAAAGTTCCAGGACTAACAAGAGACTCCAGCTCAAGTAAGAATGCATGTTAGAATGATGGAGCTGGACAGCCTGTGTTGCCCTCCAGTGCTGCAGGCGTGCACCCAGTTAAGAGAACACTGGAAGCACAGCATAGTCTCATACACGTGCCAAACTACACCACATGTGTGTGCACACACACGCACACACACAATTAGACACACATGCATAAAGTTCTAGGATATTAAAAAATCTGTTTGTGCCGGGCGTGGTGGTGCACGCCTTTAATCCCAGCACTCGGGAGGCAGAGGTAGGAGGATCGCCGTGAGTTCGAGGCCACCCTGAGACTCCATGGTGAATTCCAGGTCAGCCTGGGCTAGAGTGAGACCCTACCTTGAAAAAAACAAAAAAAAGAAAATGAAAAAGACAAAAACAAAAACAAAAATCTGTTTGTGACATTTACACAAAACAGTCCTGATAGTTTTCATAATACCAGATCTTACTGTGTTTCCTGTGTGTGTGTGTGTGTGTGTGTGTGTGTGCATAGATGGATGGATGGATGGATGGATGGATGGATGGATGGATGGATGGATTTCTCCTACTAGATCTCCAAGGGCAGATCTGTTTTTGTAGTTTGCCCCTATATCATGGCACTGTTAGATTGGACGATTGTTAGGCACTGAATGAGGAGATAATTGGATAGAAAAATTGAAGTCCTGGTTCCCTGCTCTTGGTCTAGAGGGCACAGGAATCTCATCAAAAGCATTTCAAGTTCAGTATTGACAGTTTGCAAATGTGCAGACAAGAATTTCTTTTTAATGTATCATTTATTTTCATAGAACTCTGTGAGCAATAACAGAAATTAAATATACCATTTATTAAAGAAAATGTATTTTGACATCAATGATATTCAAGTACAGTCTACTTAGTGGAGCATTCAATACTTGGAACAATGTTCCTTTGGCATTTGCCATCAGGCTGGTTAAAGCCACAATAAATTCCCGTTAGAGTATTTTCACTGGTGACTACTTGAAAAAGAATCCCCATTTTGAAAACATCTAAAACAATGTCTATTGAGTTTTCCCTATATTATCTCATTGTAACAAATGCTTCATTTGGTTATAGTGACTTGCTGGAAGTTCTTTTTATGTAACTGAGAAAGGCAGAGTAGTGAAGGAATAAAGTTGAACAGAAAATGGGAACGATCTGTCAGTGCCCAAGGCATTTGTAATAAAGAGAAGCAAGGTGGTGGGCATGAAGGAGCCACAAGAGACACTTGAAGGTAATTTGTCTGGGCTCTGTGCCTGTGTCTTACTTTGAGAAGAATGGAATTTGTGGGGCTGGAGAGATGCCTCAGCAGTTAAGATGCTTGCCTGTAAAGCCTAGCAACCTGAGTTAAATTCCCCAGTACCCATGTAAAACCAGATGTACAAAGTAGCACATACATCTGGAGTTTGTTTGTAGTAGCTAGAGGCCCTGGCATGCCCATTCTGTCTCTCTTCTTATAAATAATTTCTTTTAAAGAATGGAATTTGTAAAAGGATTATACTGAATGCTTGTGGATTTGAAAGTGACATAAGTTGCTTATTACTAATTTCTTGCTATTGAAAATTATTTTTCTTTGCAAATAATGAAACTGTTATTTATTCATTCAGCAGCTGGTTTTTGTGCCAGTTTATAGCTTCACCACCCATACATAAACATTCCTACTATAGCCTGACTTATGTCTGTATTCTTAATCTTTATTTTACATTATTTGGGGGGGTGTTTTGGTTTTTATCGAGGTAGGGTCTCACTTTAGCCCAGGTTGACCTGGCACTCACTCTGTAGTCCCAGGCTGGTCTTGAACTCACAGTGATCCTTCTACCTATGCCTCCCAAGTGCTAGGATTAAAGGTGTGCATCACCACACCTAGCTTAAACTTTATTTTAAACTCATCTTTTGGATATGTTGTAATTTACTATAATTTTAATTAATTTGCAGTTCTCTGATCTAATTGAGAACATTTTAGCTTTTTTAATAACAATATAGATTTTTTTTCTTTGTGGAATTGTTAGTTCAAGTCTACTACATATTTTTTTTTTCCTGTTGGATTGTCTGTCTTTTAACTATCAATTTGTACTTGCTCATTAGATACTTTGTATAATAACTGTGTGGGTTATATGTATTTCAGATATATTCATAGCTCTTATTTTCTTTCTTCTAGTGGGATCTTTCCACTAAGAAAAATTTAATACTTTTTAAAATTAATTCATAATTAACTTAATTGCATAGGGAGGGGATGCAGGGCCTCTTGCAGCTACAAATGAACACCAGACGTCTGCATCACTTTCATCATCCAGATTATGTGGGTAGCTTTGGTACTGAATCCAGAAAGGCAGACTGCAAGTAAGTGCCTTTAACTCCTGAGCCATTTTCCCCATTCTCTTTCAGAATAATCTTTTTTTGAGGCATGGTCTTGCCTCTATTTCTGTTGGGATGGCTCACATGCATCAACAAACCCAGAAAATATTTTAGTTTTGTTTTTCTTTTTCTTTTCTTGAGGTAGGGTCTCACTCTAGCCAAGGCTGAACTGGAACTCACTCTGTGGTCTGTGGTCCAGGCTGGCCTTGAACTCATAGTGATTCTTCTGCTCCTGCCTCCCCAGTGCTGAGATTAAAGGCATGTGTCACCACATCTTGCTTAAAGTTTTTAATTTTTACATTATAAATTGCTAAGTCTTTTTCTTTTGTGAGTAATGCTTTTATGTTTTGCGTAAGAAATTTTTTTTAATCCTCAAAGCTGTGAATATGTTCTTTCCAAACTTCTAAAACCTTTAGTATTTTGCCTTTGGTACGCAGACCTATGATCTACTTGGAATTGTTTCTTAGTGGCATGACAAATTCTATTTTCCATTATAAGGATACCCAGTTGTCCCAATATCTTATTCTGTCCTTCCCTACTGCCCTGCAGGTCCATCTGTGCCATAAGTGAAGTGTCTAACAAGTGTGTGGATCTATGTGCAGACCCTTCATTCTGTTTCATTTGTATAAATGTAGTCATGGGCCAGTTCTATCTGGCCTTAGTTACAATAGCTTTATAGAGTGTTGATTTGTCATGGAGTAAGTCTTTCTGCCTCTGCTTCTTAATAAATGTCTTACTAATTTTTAAGCCTTGGCCTTACTGGCTATCAAGTGTGTGTGTGTGTGTGTGTGTGTGTGTGTGTGTGTGTGTGTGCGTGCACGTGTTTGCATGTTCACTATAATTTCTCAAGTATGCCATCCAGCTTTCTTTGAGACGGGGTCTCTCATTGACTTGAAACTCACCAATTAAGGTAAACTAGCTGGCCAACCAGGCCCAGTGATCCTCCTGCCTCTGCCTCTGCTGAGATTATACATGTGTGCAACTATACCCTGAGTTTTTATGTGGATTTAGGGATCAAACTCGGGTCCTCAATGCTAGAAAAGTTGGAAAAAAATGAGAGGGAAGACTCAACTCAACAGCAGAGACAAACTTTATTTGGGAACACCTGAGGGGGCCCTGACCAGGCATGGTCAGAAGCCACTTTTCTTATAGACTATGGGATACTTATGAGGTGGTGGTTATCTTTGGTTACAGGGCAGTTCACCTTGACTCAGGAGTTGGACCACTTCAGAGAAGTGATAATCGGGACAGGTGGTCTGGACCATTCCAGGAATGTGACTAAAGTTTGTCTAGTACAGATGTAATAATGCATAGGCCAGACATGCCAGATTGATGTGCCTCAAAATACTCACGTTTTTTAAACATTGAACAGGTTACTCAACTCCTTAAAGCCTCTGTTGCTTCCTGTATAAAATAGAGAATATATAAATCCCACATCGTGGTGATGATGTGAGTACTAAAAGATGCCACATGTGTAAATCACATGGTGTTATCCATGACATTTAGAAATCACATTGTAGCACTTAGTCATAATTTTCTCTGTTTGAACATCAGTGGAGAAAATGGCAATGGTATATATAGCTCAATTGTTATTCTTTTTGATGGCAAAATGTGGCACAATCTTGGTAGGTGTGCACTGTAAGCATCAGAAGTGGTCATCACTGTCTCAAAGAAATACGAAGTGACCTAGTAATGCCCTAAATCCTCAAAGTAAACATGAACTAATGAAGCCTGCTATGAGCAGTGGTTGAGACTGTGTTCTGCCCACTTAACATGCAGATAGTGTCATCCCTTGAGTTGTGTTATGTCCTCATGCACTTGAAAAAGTACACACACTAACTCTGGGAATAATCTTTCATAATGGTACATTTTAACACAATACATTTCACTAGTAATTTGCAAGCTGTAATTGACTTAAGGTTGGAATTAGTCCATATATATATTGGTTTTTAAAGGTATGGTCTAGCTCTAGCCCAGGCTGACCTGGAATTCACTATGTAGTCTCATGGTGGCCTCAAACTCACAGCGATCCTCCTACCTCTGCCTCCCAAATATAGGAATTAAAGGCATGTGCCACCACACCCTGCTGAGTCCTAGTAATGTTTGCTTCTTAAGAGGAGGGTGTCCTGAATTCTAGTTTGTGTCCTAAAATTACATTTCTGTGCTGGCATGAACAGATCATCTACTATCCCAAGGCTTCAATTCCTTTATTTGTCAAAGAATAAAGTTGGACTAAATTATCTCTAGCTCTAAAATTCTATGATTTGCATGTGAAATGCAATTTTAGTGCCATGTCTGAAGTTCCAGCTCATTTAGTGTCAACACTGCATGCCCAGTTGTAAAGCAGGCCTAATAGTGTAATGAAGCAGTTTTGAATGCAAACCTAGTAAACTTCTACTGTTTCATGCTCATCAGGTATTTTAAAAAATATTTTATTTTTATTTATTTATTTGAGAGAGAGAAAGAGGAGGAGGAAAGAGATTAAGAGAGATTTAGAATGGTCATACCAGGGCTTCCAGCCACTGCAAACAAACTCCAAATGCATGCGCCACCTTGTGCATCTGGCTTAAATGAGTACGGGGGAATTGAACCAAAGTTCTTTGGCTTTGCGGACAAGCTCCTTAACTGCTAAGCCATCACTCCAGCCCTTTTCTTTTCTAAATTTGTGTGTGTGTGTGTGTGTGTGTGAGAGAGAGAGAGAGAGAGAGAGAGAGAGAGAGAGAAAAGAGAGAGGTGCTTTTGTGTGTATAACCATACAAATGTCACAACATTCGTATGTCTGAAGACAACTTCAGGCTATTTTTCCTCTCCTTCCACCTTCTGTGAGATAGGATCTCTCATTGTTTTGCCACTTCATGCACCAGTCTATTTGGCCAACAAGTGTCCATATTCTCCTAGCTCTCCCACCCATTGCCATAGACCCTTTGGAATCACAGACACCAGTATCACCTTGTGTCTGGTTTTCCGTGAGTGCTGGGGGAGTTGAACTCAGCTGGAAGGCTTACAAGCAAGCACCAAGCCTTCTTTCTAGTCTCCCTGATAAGATTCTATAAAAGTTTCAAGTCAATTAATTACTTTATAAATAAATATCACCATTTGAAGACTTTTGTTTAAGTCTTACTTTTTGGAAGGAGAAATTAGGCATTCTAAAAAAGAAAGAAGGATGAAAAGAAGGAAGGAGAAAGGGAGAGAAGGGAAGAGAAAAGAACGAAAAGAGAAAGTGGGAGGAAGAGAAAGCCTGTCGGCAATCTGTATGAATAATGTTAAGTCTTTGATTGTAAGGTGCATAGATTCTCAGACCATAAACTCCCTTAGTACTGACAAGCACTGTTAATGATGTACACAGGAGATCCTGTCTAGAACTTTCACTCTGTAAGAAGCACTTATCACAGTTTAGATTTTTTCAAAGTCATCATGAGAACTTATACTTTTGTAAAGTAATAAAAGTTTCCTTAGTGATTTTTCTTAATTTAAATTTTTCCCTATCAAGATTTTTTACAACATATATTGAATAAATATCACCAACTACAGCTCTGACTTCCAGCTGTTATCAAAGATCTCTAAAGAATATACTTTGATTATAAAATAAGATTGACAGGGATTTGAGAATAGAAAATTCCAAGAAGCCATGGAACTGTTAGGTCCCTTTGTTCACACAATTTCCCTGCTATAAAGCCAGGGAGAAATTTGAGTATCACAAAGTTCTTTCTTCTTCTTCTTCCTTTTTTTTTTTTTTTTTTTTTTTTGAGAAAGGACAAACCTAATCGCTAGCTAGAAGCAAATGGCATAGCTCCCACTTGTGTGCATAGATGCTTAGGGTGGAAAGCTTTTCTATCATCTAAATCTAAAAGCATATCAATCAGAACTTAGTTATCTTCTTTAACTTTAAAAATGCATCAACATGTATTTTTCTGTCATTAGAGGTATTTACGGGAGAGGACAAATTATTTTTTGTAAGCTACAGATAAGGTCATAGAGTGACAGCAAATTGACCTGTCAGAAATGCTATATCTCATAGGCATTTTATTTAGGACTGGAATTCATTCTCAGATTTTTGGCAGTGACATTTCCCATGGTCTATAGGATCGTTTGTGGGGAAGTAAAAATGAAAGAGAAAATGCTGCCCAGAGAAAAGTGAACAAATGTGGCTTCCTCCTCCCCATCTTTCTCCATGTTTGTTCCCTCCAATAGTCCTGAAAGGTAAAATTCATTGGCCTTGTCTATTTCAGCTGCACATACATTTGTGGCTAATCTACCAGCTAACAGCTATATTTTATAGAAATCCACTTGAGTCATTTCTTTTTTTAAATATCTTTATTTATTTGCAAGCAGAGACATACAGAGAGAATAGAGAGAGAGAGCATGGAGAATGGGTATGCCAGGGCCTCTAGCCTCTGCAAGTTAACACCAGATGTTTGTGCCACTTTGTGCATCTGGCTTTATATGGGTACTGGAGAATTGAACCCTGGTCATTAGGTTTTGCAGGTAAGAGCCTTAACTGCTGAGCCATCTCTCCAGCCCCTGAGTAATTTATTTTCAAGGTAGGGTCTCAGGTTGACCTGGATTCACTGTGTACTCTCAGGGTAGCCTTGAACTCACTGTGATCCTTCTGAGTGCTGCGATTAAAGGTGTGTGCCACCATACCCGGCTTCCTGAATAATTTTAAAAAATATCTTGTCCTTGCTTCTTAGGATCCTCTTGAAAATAAAGTCAAGATAATGTGAAAGAGAAAAAAATAAAAAACCCTAAAACGGCCAAATATAAAATGTGTATTTGAATGTGTAAATGATTTGGCTGTGGCACCACCAGAAGACAGTAGTCAGATGCTTGCACATATGTGTGGAATAAGTGACCATGACAACCATAGTATAGATGGACCTAGGAGTTTATATTCACCATTAAAACCATGAGCAGTATTGCTTTAGTGACATCATTTTGTAAAATGGAAACTATCAAGGTCCTGGTCTGTAACAATCTTTCCAAACTTTAATGTAAATAGAAATCACCTCCAAGTGTCCTACACTGAAGGTTCTGAGTAGAGCCCAAGATTATAAAATTCTAACAAATCTCAGGAAAAGCATAGGCTAGCCTACACCCTACGTCAGAGCCTAAACTAGAGGGACTTTATTTGTATGCCGAGACCAACGACAGCTAGTGAAATTCCAGTCAACTTTTTAAGTCCATGCCAGGCTTGATGAATCCTAGCTTCTAAGCCTGGTGTTATCTGCATGTTGGAGTCACTGTCCTAGAAAATAGCTAAGGAGGCAGTAGTCAAGCTGGGAGCCCTGAGGAAGAGACAGGAAGCTGAAAGAAAATCCAACCCCTTCTGTGAGGAGACAGTGGCTGAGGTTGGAATCCTCTTCAAAGGTAATGGTGTTTAGAGAGAACAATAGATTTCTGAGTATGCTATACAGCAAGATAGATCTGCCAAAATTAAACTAAGCCTGCAACTCATGCCATGTTATCTCTGGAGGCACTCAGATGCCCCAGGCAGATGGAGAGTTGGTGAGGAAAGAAGGGTGCCATGTCTCAGTTCTCCAATCAAGAAATCAAGAAGTGTGGAGCATGATTCACTTTTATTTTTTTTAAGGCATCCAGAATACTTGTGGCACAGAAAGCCTGGAGGTTGTGCAGGGCTGGCTAGCACCTCTACATGTGATGGCTTCATGAGCATTCAAATATGGCATTCAGAGAGCTCCAGTGACAGTCAGTGCATACTCAGCTAATGCAAAGTAGAGATGGCAGTGCCTCCCCTCAGTTACTGAGAAAGAGGGAGATGCCTCTCAGACACATGCTTGTTCCTACATCATCTATGAAGCTGCAGAAATATTTGGGGGACACTTGAAAGTGGATTCATTACATTGGCACATAAATGCAAATGTAGTCTTGTGTAGTTACAGGTTGAAGAGGCCCAGGGCAGTTGGGAATGCATTGATATTCACTTCTTATCATCATAGACCCTCTCCTTCACTGCTGCTCCTTAGCTGTAATGCCAGCCATCGTCACAGTGGACACTTTTAACTCATCTTCATCTTTAGTTTAACATCTTCTGTAGGACTCTCATGAAGAATTCTTCCTGATTGTTGCCAGATGTTCACCTAGAGTCATAATTTATGATACTGGAAGCAAATCTTTTCCTGACCTTTTTTTTTTTTTTAAAGCCAGTTTTTGGCTTCTCACATTTCCCAACCCTCTTCTAAAGTCATTTCACATCAGAAGAAAGAAAATGAACTGGTTATTTCATGTCTCTAAGGCTTCAATTTTTAAAATTTAATTGACAAATAATTGTATATACTTATGAGGTTCAGGATGCACTGACATATGCCTACATTATGGAGTGATTAAATTAAGCTAATGAACATGCCCACTACCTCATCTACTTACCACAAAACTTTCAGTTTCTGAAGAGAGCTTTTCATCCAAGAGATCCATATTGGGTTCATTTATACATGTCTTCCCAGTGAGGGAGAAGTATGTGTTAGCACACCTGCTTCTAGGCTAAGTCCCCTTAAAGCTTGCCTGGTGCCTCTAGGAAGATATATTCCTATGGCAGGCTAACACTCTGCTGTTTGGCCTCAGCAATCAGCCACTGTATATCCAGTCTGCACAGCATGATGAGTCTTGCTCTCTGGGTAAAGGGTTCTTAAGCTTTGTTAGAGGTCTGAGTCTACTCTGCCTAGAGATTTCACATCTGATACCAAGTTAAGGCATTAAAGAGCTTCCTTTTTTTCCCTTATCTATGTCAAAGATAAGAATTACCAAAGTATCAGCGGTAGTTGGTAGTTGTATACTTTTTCTTATTGACTTTCCTTCAGTGGTACTTTATTCTGTTTATCCAAGAACTATATATACTTCACCTTCCATGGACCAGTGCTGTAGAGGCCTGTTCCTCAGTCAAGGGGACCAACGTGAGTGTAGGACCCAGATATTGGTCTCTGTCTCTGCTTGTTGCTGAGATCATTCTATGATTATTCTTTGTAAAATATTTATTTGCAAGGAGAGAGAGAGAGAGAGAGAGAAAATGGGCAGTCCAGGGCCTTCTGCCACTGCAAAGAAACTCCATCTCTCTAGCCTCCAACATTATTCTTTTGTCTGAAATTGATCTACAGTTCTTTGATCCCAGAAATTCTTACTCCAAAGTATATGAAAACTCCTTTGACAGCTGGAGAGATGGCTTAGCAGTTCAGGCACTTGCCTGAAAAGCCTAAGGACCAAGGTTCAATTCTCCAAAATCCATATAAGGCAGATGCACATGGTGGCACAACGTCTGGAATTCATTTGCAGTGGCTAGAAGGCCTGGAGTGCCCATTCTCTCTTTCCCTCCACCTCTCTCATATTCGTGTGTGTGTGTGTGTGTGTGTGTGTGTGTGTGTGTAACTTATTTGAATGTTGTCTTTAAACTTGTCTAGGGCTGGAGAGATGGCTCAGCAGTTAAAGGTGCTTGCTTACAAAGCCTGATAGCACAGGTTCAATTCCTCAGTACCCATGTAAAGCCAGATGCACAAAGTGGTATATGTATCTGGAGTTTGTTTTCAAGTGGCCAAATGCCCCAGAAGGGGCCCCCTCTCTGCTTGGAAATAAATAAATATATTTTGAAAAATGCTTGCTGAAATTTGCCCAACAATTTTCATTTCTTGTTCATGCTAATTTATAATGGGTACAGATATTAGCTAGCTCTACCTTTTGGACTTGCACTGGAGTACGAGATATGGAAAGAAGGAGCTGTTGACAGTTTGACTTACTGTATGGAGGAAACAGGTGCAAGATGACTGAGATTCCCAAGCTGAGTGGCTAGGGAAAAAGAGAAATAAGAAGAGTACTTTTGTCAGGATGGGGGTAGGGTGCAGGCCTTTAATCCCAGCACTCTGAAGGCAGAGGTAGAAGTACTTTTGAAGTTGACTTATCCTGGGTATCTTCTAGAACACAGTCAAGACAAGGGCATGCATGCAGGCAATTTGTTTTGTAAAGTGATCTTAAGGAAGAGAAGCAGGGGCTTTGAAAGAGTCAAACAAAGAAGAGAAAACCATTATCAGGATGCATTATTTTGCTGATTGCTTCTGTGAGCAGCGCTGTGTGGTGTTCATTCCCATTACCTATGCTGTAAGGAACTGCAGACAATGGGTTTTAAAACTATTCTTCCAGAGGGTAGAAGTGAGGAGGAGGTATTCACCAGCTCCCATCCAACACTGGTCAAAAGTTGTCCAACTTCCTTGATTTTCTGGATTCATACATGCATCAGAATTAAAGGATTTTCACAAGTATTTCACTTGGAGATAAGGGGAAGGGAACCCCTGGGACAGAAAGTGAGACAAAGAAGATATAAGTTGGCTGAAGTTGAGTAGCTGCCACTGTACTCTCTAATAATGACTTGTAGCACCCGTCTCCCTCAAAATGAACCCTCCCAAGTGTGACAAGCTTAAGTGCAGGTGACTGCAGAGCAATGGGAGCTCTTGTACTTTGCTAGAGGAAAGCAGCATGGTGCAGCCACACACTTCCCCCATGGTCACCAGTCTCATGAGGACTGATCCAACAGAAATGAGAGCATGGGGACATAAAATCCTGCATGCAAATGTTTAGAATAGATGGTTTGGAATCACCGAAAACTGGAAGCAACTGATGATCGCTTCTGCGATGGATCGGTATAGTGAGATGCTTCCCCAGGTGTTCAAGGGAACCACTACTGATGCATGCAGTAACACGATGGATCTCAAATGCACTACTATGGTGGTTTGATTCAGGTGTCTCCCATAAGCCTCGGGGTTTTGGATGCCAGGTTCCCCAGCTGATAGCAACTGGAAACTGAAGCCTCCTGGAGGCGGTGTATTGTTGGGGGCAGGCTTATGGGTATTATAGCCAGTTTCCCCATGCCAGTGTTTGGCACACTCTCCTGTTGCTATTGTCCACCTTATGTTGACCAGGGGATGATGTCCACCCTCTGCTCATGCTGTCATTTTCCCTGCCATCATGGAGCTTCCCCTCGAGCCTGTAAGCCAAAATAAACCACTTTTTCCCACAAGATGCTCTTGGTTGGATGAGTTCTACCAGAAATGCAAACCTGACTATAACAACTGCCCTATGTGAATAGCCAAACCCAAAAGACTGCATGCTTAATGATTTCTTTTATATAACACTTTGGAAAAAGTGTAACTATAGATATAAGAACCAAGGCTGAAGTCACCATATTATGAGGGAAGGGCCAATAGTATGGGAGAAAAGGCAGGTTACATGCTCTGTTTTTAATGAAAGTTTTACTTCATATGAAAACAAAGTTAAATTCTGATGACAAGGTCTTAACTCCATCTGTTCTGCTAGTGTTTATACTTTTCATAAGCTGAAAGGCATAGTCACTTAGCTCTTAATTAATTCTAATGCTATTGTTGGTTGAATGTCTCTTATCAAAAATGCTTTAAGATCAGATTGGTTTTCATTCTGAATTTTTTGTGCATATGAAATGAGATATTATGGAAATGGACCCCATGCCCAAACATGAAATTCACCTGTACTTCATTGACATTAGTGCATATCATCTGAAGGTAATTTTAAACACATTTTAACTGTACTCAGTCATATAAGGTTGTATACAATTTTACTCTTTTGGTAACATGACCATGCTCAAAAACTGTCAGATTTTGGTGCACTTCAGATTTTTGGATTAATGATGCTCAACCTGTATCTGTCCATTGCAAATCTACAGGCTGAGATGGCTGTGAATTGCTGAGTAACACGCTGTCCTTGCCCTAAAAAAGCTCTATTGTCTGATAGGAGAGGCAATTTTAAATAAGTTTGATTCAGTGTGATTAATTATATGTGTTCAAGATGTAGCAGAGACATCAAAGACAGAATGATTGTCCATAGGCAATCATTTGTTTACAACATGATTTTCACTGAGAAAGACCTCTGAGCTGACTCTGGAGGGTCAATATCAACTGATAACTAAAGCCAGAGGTGGGTAGGTACAGTGAGGCACTATAGAGTTAAGAAAGCCTGTTCAGAACATGGGGACTCACAACATCTTGGCTGTGTGAAGAGCTGCATGTCATTTGTCATGGGTGAACATGGCTGCATGCAGTGGAAAGCAAGGATTATTCCTGGACAGATAATGAAGGATCTGGTGGTACGTCATGGAGCATTTGGGTTCTACTTTATAAAGGAGATGGTAAAAATTGATGACCTGAACAGTAGATTATGATTTTTATATGCTTGTTTTTGAGAATGTGGGCATGTTTTTAACATTAAAAATTTGCAAGTTATGTACACAAATTCAACTTCTGCTGAAAAAGTAGGACATTAGATGATTTGATGCCACCTTCATTCCCAAGTGGCAACAGCAAAGGCAGCCTCATGTGCCTTTAGGAAAACTAGAACATTTGATGACTTGACTTGATCATTATTCCCAGGTGGCAACAGCAACTTGACATCCTCAAGTGTCTTTAGTTAAAGCATGACTTCCTGTCCCACCACCACTGTGGTCCTCAGACAGCTCTAGTTGCCATCTATTTTCTGATATCCAGCCCCCTTTCCTGTTTGACATACTTGAGCCCTTGCTTCTTCAGGAGACAATGAGGAACAAAAGGCTTGGGACAGGATGATCATGTGATCAGATATTACACTATAAAAGCACCCTGCATGAATACAGAGGAGAGGTTGATAGATAAATGTGAGAGTGGAGACACTGTTAGGAAAGAACTATAGATCAGGAAGGAGAGATGATGAATGTTTACCTGAGTTTAGTGGCTTAGTAGCTTTAGATAATGTAGTAGTAGATACGTGAAGGAGGATTTGGACACAGGATGTGAAAGACACTAGAAAGAAAGCAGCATGGCTTGCTCTTGGCTTGGGCAACTGGGTGACCTCTGATGTCATCACCTATAGAAGGAATATAGGTTCTGAGGGAGGTGTTATGTTCTCTTTTGAAACTGTGGCTTTGGAGCTCTGCCAGTTGACTCTGGGACAGTTGGATATACAGATCTGGAGCCATGGTTTTGGGAGCTATGAGCCCATTTGTGATGCCAGAGGTCTAGTGGGTTGAGTGATAAGGAAAGAACCAAAAACTAAAACTCTAGGAACGTTACAGGGTGAATGGAGGATATGGGTCTAGTTTTCCAGTGGGGTTGGACAGTTGGTAACAATATTTTATTTTACTAACTCTTTAAAACATGCTTCTATTAAAAATACTTTATTTATTTATTTGCAAGAAGCAAGGGATAGAGAGGAGAGAGAGTGAGAATGTTCACACAAGGGTTTATTGTATCTGCAAACAACCTCCAGATATATGAACTACTTTGTGCATCTGGCTTTACATGGGTACTGGGGACTTTAAAAAAGGCTTTAAAAGCATGTGCCATTAACCATTGAGCAACCCTCCCAGCCCAACATGCTTCTATTTTAAAGAGATATTTTCTTATTAATTTTAGACTCTTGACTCAGTTTATAAACTAATGGTAACTTTATTCAGGTATTTGAGCCCCTGTCTATGTAGCATAGAAGGATCACACATGTGAGAAAACTAAGATATCACAACCCATCTGACTCCTGAAAGGACAGAGTTACTTTCAATGTTAAAGAAAACAAGACAGTTGTACATCTTGGTGTATAGAATTACTGGTTGGTTGCACTAGCTCTGTTATAACAGATAGAATCTTTTTCTAGCTGGGAGGAATGGCCAGCAAGCAGGAACACATGCAATAAAACATAGATTTGAAAGACAAAATTCAAATTTCTAAATCTTTCAGCATGAGTACAATTAGATTCGCCCCACCATGCTTTATATGTTCTATTTAATACAATTCTATGGATTAGGACAGAATTGTCTCCTTCGCTGAGTAGTATGGAATGTCATAGGAGGGATCATAGCTGTTCCTCTGAGAAACATAGTCAGAGTGAGTCATCAGAGTTCTGGGGAAGTTGGAGGAATATGTAAATGAGCCTCAGTGGAGCTGTCATTTAGAAAAAAAAAAAAACTGGCTAAATCTCGAACAAAAAAGCCCAATGAACTCAACACTGTTTAGCATTTATCTACTCAGAACATCATTTTAGGTATTTACTAAGCTATTAGAAAAGAATAAGCTTCCCCATTTCTATGAGCACATTGTAATACCAGGATAGCATCCTGCCTCTTTCTAAGTGTCTATTTAGAAAAAGTTCAAAATGATGAAACTTGCCATCTTGTGACTGCTCAGGGAACTGATGTGTATAACTTCCATTAGCATTTTGGGGATAGTCCGAGGCAGGCCCCTATGCACAGATATAATTGCCTCTTAATTTGCAAATTTTTCATTTTACTGTTCATATTTCCTTCTTTCCTGCTTTTTCTATTTTGAAGTAATTGCTTATTTTGTCCCAGTGTATTCCAACTGTGCTTTCTAGAAAAAAGCATTTAGGCAGTGCACATATATCTAGCTTGAAATGTTTATTGCTGAATAACACAAGTGAAGGGGGCTGTGCCAACGGTAATGGAAGTCACTTTCTTTTATGATTTTTCTGAGTTAATCTTCTCGTGATCTCTGTTTGACTTCCCCTTTTGGCCTCCCATAAAGGTGAGATGAAATGAGTTTCTTATGTAAAGAGATTAAAAGTCCTGCTAAGTTCCTTAAATTATCTGTTGTTGATTCTGTGCTCTATCTAGGAACAACTGAGCTGAAAGGAAAAATATTCTCACTAAAGGCTTCCTGTTTGGGTACTAATAAGTTAGGAAATCCATAAACTGTAATCACTTTTATCATACTCTGCAATCACTTTCTTTAATTTTCATTCTCAGCAGTGTTCTCTATTTCGTAGCTCCAAAATGGTCTTATTCTCATTAAAAAAGTGTTCCAGTAGTTACTGATCTATGTGCACCTCTCTCTTGAGGTTCTGCTCATTAAAATAATAACTCTAATGGAAATGCCACAGCATTGAGGCATTTGGTTGTTAGCATAGACCTGTGAATTTGAAACTACTTTACTAGTGGTTATTTACGTGATATGCTACACATCTGTCACCCTGTCCTTCATCATAATCATAGTCCCCTGATTATAGGAAAGCAGTGTAGATAACTTACTCTCAGTAATCTACTTCTCTTTCATTAATTAGACAAATGCCTTGTTAGGTAAATACACTAGCTATTTTATTTGTACTTTTATTTTTATTTTATTTCTCTATCTATCTATCTATTTTTTTTTTTTTGAGATAGGGTCTCACTATAGCCCAGGATGACCTGGAATTCATTATGTAGTCTCAGGTGGCCTTGAACTCACAGGGTTCCTCCTACGTCTGCCTCCCTAGTGCTGGGATTAAAGATGTATGCCACCACACCTGGTTATTGGACTTATTTTTAAATAACAGGCAGGATTATTTTTCATTTAAAAAATTATTTGTGTGTTTGTGTGTGTGCATGCACACACCAGAGTCTGTCACTATAACAAATGGAACACCAACCACTTGTACTACTTATTTTGGATCAGGCTTTATGTGAGAGGCTAGAGAATTGAACCCAGGCTAGAAAGCATTACAAGCAAATGGCTTTAACTGTGGAACCATTTTCCCACCCCTTTACTTTTATTTTTAATAATACCCCAAAATATGGAAGCTCAGTGTCAAAAGACTCAAAGGAGGACTCATTTCTGGGGATGTGCTACTCTGTCAGATAACCTTGATATTAAAATGAAATTTAGAGCTAAGCAGAAAGTTGTCATACCTTTCTTAAGAAATGTTTTTAAGGTCACAGATATCTTTAAGAAAGAGTTTTATTGGGTTACTTTTTGAATTTAGCCTGGTGAAAACAACTGTACATTGAAATAAAATAAAATAAATATTGACCTTAGAATACAGGGATTGTGTTGGAAAGTAAAGTATGCATGAGAAGTCTTTAATGAATGGGAAGTGGAAGGGAGAATAAATCAGTCTCCTCTGCCCACTAGGGAGATGGCTGTACACATATAACCTTTCTTAGGATCTGTATGTGGTAGATAGCCTCAGGTTGTTGGGATGAACCTCCAAACCAGGCATAGTTATGAAGGAAGGGATATTTATTGAAGCTTACAGATACAGGGGAAGTTCCATAATGGCAGAAGAAACTGGCCCACTTTCACAGGCTTGAGCAGAGAGAGAGAAAAGAGCTACAAGCCAAAAACCCAAAAGCCACACCACACAGCACACTTAGGGATTCCAGGCAAAGCTCAGGCACTTTGCATGTTTTTAGACTGGAATTCCAAATCTACCTCCACATCTTAGGGCTAGAACCTAGGACCAACCCAGTGATACCTACTGTAGCCAGGTGGTTGCAGATTTAAATTACAAACGTTAATAAAATCCTGACTATATTGGGAGCCATCCATTCAAACTACCACAGAACCTTTGTCATAGTGTGGATCAGGAATGGCCTCCACATGGCTTTCCATTAAAGGGTTGGTTCTTGGCTTAACCCAAGTGGAAGATAGTAGAAATCATCAGGAGGTGGCATCTAGTTGGAAATGTTAGGTCCTTCAGGGTGCGCCCTTAAGTGGGACATGAACTCCTGTCATTTGCTCTCTTTTCTTGCCTCTTTTGCTTCCTAACATCTGTGCGTTAAGAAGCTTGCTCCACTGTGCATTGTCTTCTCTGATGTATTGTTCACAAAAAAAGTAAAAGGGTCAAATGTCCATAGACTGAAACCTCTAAACCTTTCTTCCTTTTTTTTTTTTTTTTCTTTTTTGGTTTTTCGAGGTAGGGTCTCACTCTAGTCCAGGCTGACCTGGAATTTACTATATAGTCTCAGGGTGGCCTCGAGCTCACAGTGATCCTCCTACCTCTGCCTCCCTAGTACTGGGATTAAAGGCGTGTGCCACCATGCCCAGCTCCTTTCTTCCTTGTAAGATGAGTATCTCAGATATTTTGATATACTTGTGGAAAACTCATGCATATAACCTCCCTTCATAGAGAGTGTACCCTAAAGTAGAGTCTTAACGTATTCTCAATTTTTCTATCACTCACCATGACTGGTAAATGTAACCCAGGCTGGCCTTAAATTCTTCATCTTCCCTTTCCATCCTCTTCGGCATTTGCCTATTGGTGTGTACCACCAAAAGCAGCCTCTTAGGCTCTTGCAGTAGAGATCCTTCTTTCTTATGAATTTTCCAGAGCTGAATTCAAATGCCACTAGCTTTGTGAACCTTGAGATTTTGGCCTACTTTGTTAATAGAAGTACAGAGAGGTGGTGGAGTGAGGAGGTAGGTAGGAGAAAGTATGATTTCCTGAGGAATTTATCAGCCCAGTGTATCTCATTGAAACAGTGGGATTTTAGCAGTGACATCCTATGTGGCACTTGTCTTACCCTGATGCTTATAGCCTAGATAAGTATGGAATTGCTGGCCTAAGTTTTAGACATTTATTTAACAAAGCCACTGAGCACATGCTTTGTTGTTAACACCGTTCTGGGAGTGAGGTTAGTGCAGGGAATAAGGGAAGTCCTTCCTAACATGGAGCCTATAGTCTAGTGAGAGATACCGATGAGAAAACCAACCAATCAGCCAATTAATAATATAAAGTACATTGTGGCAAGTGAAATAAAGTTAAACAAGGTAGAATTAAAGATGATAAGGAAGCATCTCCTTTAAATACTTCTGGAACAAAAGTCAGAGACAGGCTTGATAAATGCTAGGTGAAGTCATTAGGAAGAATCCTGAATGACCGTGAAGGGTAATTATCAGGAGTGAAAGCTTTGCAGGTAAAGGCTGGGAACAGAGGTAAGCATGGGTGTATAGGACTGAAAGAAGAAATGAAGATGCACAGAAAGAGGAGGAGCTGATCTGTTTGCTCTGGGAGTGACAGAAAATAAACTTCTGTGTTTGAAGTCAAGTCCAAATATTCCTTGAGATCAAGTCTTCCTATTGAATAAAGTGCTGTTTGCATAAACAAGTAGCTTCAAAGCCACTTGGAAGAGATAAGGGAGTTCACCTGTCACCCCAAGAGCAGTAGAAACCACTGGACAATGTCAGGAGACAGGGGCTGAGCAGAGCATAAAATGCAATTAAATATATACTTTGAAAATAATCACTCTGTCCTCAGTAAGTGGTGGAAAGGCAAGGGATGCAGGGATGGTCTTGTAGGATTAGGCTAGTGATTATGGAGATGAAAAGAAATGAATGAGTCCAGGATATTGTCAGGAGGTAGCATCAGGACTTGTTTGTATAGACTATTATGGACTCATGATGTTGAAGTGATTCTTGAGTTTATGGTTTGTGCAAATGGATGGAATTTGCATCATAACCCTGAAAAACATATCCTTCAAATGAATATGAGGTTTACAATGGTTAAACAACTTGCCTTAGGAAACACCATGAATTAGTGACAAGGCAGGCCTGTGGAGATGGCTCAGTCAGCAAAGTGTTTACTGTGCATGCGTGAGGACCAGAATTTTCCAGGGGCAAGCTGGCTAGCTAGACAAGCTGAAGTGGTAAGCTCTGGGCTCCAGTGAGAGACTCTGTCTCAGTAAAAATAGAGGATAACAAATGCGGAGAACATTTGACATTGATCTCTGGCGTCCACAGGCACGCACACATGCCTACGCACATGTATGCATACCGTGCAAACATGCAGAAAATATAAAGATGGAACTTAAATGCTACTTATGATTCAAAGCTTATTTTCTCAAATCTGTCCTGTGTTTTGAGTTTATTGCGGAAGTAAGGACTGCACTTAAGATGGTGGTGTGGTAGCTTTTATCATGAGCTCATGGAGCCATGGAGTCTTAGCATTGGCAACAGTTCCAGAACATCCAGGATTTTAGCTTTTAAATTGTGACTTATAGTGAAAATATTTGTCTAAATCACAAATAACACACAGAATGGAAACACAATTTTCTTGAAACTGCACTAATACATTCACATCAAGTGTACTTTTTTCTATTCCCACTTACATAAAAAATGCTAGCTGTTATTCACAAAATTGATTTTACAGTGAGTTGCTTAAAAAATATTGGCCTTGTTTTCTAACATTTTAGAAAATAAGTTGAGGCCCAGAAATGGCATAGATGAGTGTATTTCTGACCTCAGTCCTGATTTCTGGCTTTATTTTTTATTTTATTTATTTATTTGACAGTGAGGGAGGGAGAGGGGGAGGAAAGGAGGAAGAGAGAAAGAAAGAGAGATTGAGATTGGGCACACCAGGGCCTTTTGCTGCTACAAATGAACTCCAGATTAAATGCACCATTTTATGTGTCTGGCTTTACATGGGTTTACTGGAGGGTCAAACACAGACTGTCAGGCTTTGCAAGCAAGTACCTTTAACTACTGAACCATCTTTCCAGCCTATACATCTATTAGATAATTTGATTTTGCCAGCTCCATATATACAATAGGCTAATAGGATTATAAATTTTGACCCTTAAGGAAAAAATATTTTGTGCATATTAGCACTTAGTTTGTTTCTTTCTCTAGAAGTCTTATCTTACACTAAGGTTGAACCCTCCAGGAAGCAGTTAAGCCAACATTACAACACTTTTCAAGCAAGCACCTTAACCACTGATCCATCTCTCTATCTCCTAGCATTACAACATTTTGTTTGAAACAAAAGAATATAGAACACTCAAGATGATAATAATGCATAATCTTTGAGATTCTGGAAAAGACTTATAAAAAGCCAAGCAAAATGGAAGGTAGTTATCAAAGAGGTGATAAAAGTGCACTTATGAAGTTACCCAAGAAACCAAGGAGCTGTTATGAAGCGATGGGGAAAAGTCAAATCTTTCTGCTTTGCAAAATTGCCAAGTGGAGAATAGAAGGCTTTAATAACGTATGCAAAAATCACAGGGACTCTATTTCATGAGCAAAGTTTAAACATAAATGGAACACATAAGATAAAAAGCTTAGGTAGGTAATACTGAGAAATAGAGGAACATTTGGAAAAAATGTAATGAAACTATCAAACTAATAAAAGGAAAATGTCTAAGTTTACTCAGCTGAACTGAATTTAGAAGCTTATAGTAACATTGAGGGAAAAAATAGGGAAGGGATTTGCTTGCTACTTTTTATACATGTCCCTTAACCTTGAAAGAAATATGGGATAACAGGTACAAATTCTGACAAGGTTTCTGGATATATTACTCACCAGGTGATATTTAGGAAGCTCTGACAGCCGGACTTGGAAAAGCAAGGATTCCTCCACAATAGAGGAATCAGAAAAATGGTAGCATGTGTGGTGGGAAATTTTCTCTTTCAGGTTTGAGAAATGGCTTAGCAGTTAAGGTACTTGCCTGCAAAACCTAAGGACCCAGGTGTGATTCCCCAGTACCCACAAAAGCCAGATGCACAAGATGGCGCATATGCAGTGGCTAGAGGATCTTGTGTGCCCATTCTCTTTCTCTACCTGCCTCTTTCACTCCTCTCTCTTTCATTTTCTCTCTCTCTCTATCTATCTATATATGTATATATACACATGTGTATATACACACACATACATGTACATACACATATATGTCAAAAAATATAAAATATTCAAAATTATTTTTCTCTTTTTATAGCCAACCCAGGTAACAGAAGGGAACATATGATCATCTCACTGCTAAGCATATTCTAAGAGTGTTAGAAGTTTTCATTGGGCCCTTGCTAAGTTCCCCAAGAAATGCCTGGTTCTGGAAAGACAGCTCATGAACAAGATGAATTTGGTTCATGCCTTTGAAAAGTTAATATCTCATTGGAAGAGGTATAGGCCTTTCCAAATGGCATGATGTTTGTTGTAATAGAAGAGAGTTGAGATGCCAAGGAAGTAGAGAAGAGGCACTTAGGCTGGACATTACAAGTGAGAGGCTTCCTGGAGTGAATGCATTTAAGCTTAGACTTGAGTAGTATAAGCAGTAATCATGTGGGTAAAGCAGGAAGATAGGTTTGTTTGTTTCAAGGATTTCATTACACCGAGTATATAACACCTTCAGCCTATGCTTGGCATACAATACATTCTCACACACAATAGTTTTTAATGTTTTGTTATTGTTATTGGTTCTAGTCAGATAGTGCCATTTTTTTAAAAAAAATTTCTCCTAGAAAATACCTATATCCCACCATGTTTGCATATGTATGGCTGATAGAATATAACATTAGTGTTTATTTATTTATAATGGTTTAAAAGTCTTGCAAAATACTGATGTTTCTCATTACATTTTATTTTGCTTGCAGAAGAAAATTGTAGAGCATGTCACATATTGTGTTTTCTTTACATAGGGAAAATAAAATAGAATCACAATCATAGGAATTAAAGGAGCTATAGAGAGCCCCCAACCTAGTCTTTCCCATTAATGTGTGTGGAAGCTAGGTAAACCATTTGTCCTAACAATAATATTGTCAGTTAGTTGCAGAGAAGCGACTGAAATATTGACAAAACATTTTTTCAATGCTCTCAACTTTGATGTAAAATTGTGTCAATATTTTTACCTTGATGTTAATTCCAATTATTACGTTTGAAGTTTTTACAAGCTTCATTTAAAAAAAATTCAGTACTTTTCCCTCCTTTGAGAAAGTATGGGCTTATTGATGTCACTTGAGCCATTTCACTTTGCAGTATGAACAAAGAGTACATATAATGCTACTAACCATTTCATTTTAAATCCTTAAGTCATTATTTGTAGATGCACACATTTTCAATGCCTAAGATCTCATTCGGAGATGGTACACTTGGCAGGCATATTAAAGTATTAAGTAAAGACCTGGAAAATGTCCCGTAGTTAATAATCTAAATAATTCTTTCCTTACAATGTGCACCTGGCCACCACTGAGGCAATATTCTTCTGAGGTTATTATTATCACACAGCTATGTTCACATGCTCTGTTTAGGGTGATATAATTAGCAAAGCCTTTAAAATAAAATTGCTGAAATGTTCTTCTGAGCTGTTCTTCCTTTCACTCACTGCTCCCTCAGAAGCTCCTGGGCCTTTTCAGCCTATTGTGTGCTATTGACCTCTGTGCCCACCTGCAGCCCCACTTATCATTATACAGAAAATCTACTCATGGATCATCTTTTTCTCCACATGGAGCCAGCCGCAGCGCTCTCTCCCCACCCCCCACTGGATAAGATCTCCCCCATACACTCATGGCGTCCTTTCCCACCAGATTCTTCGCCTAGCATTCTGCATTCTTAAAATCTCAGGTTTCCTATCCTGCTTATATACTTATTGCTCCTGAACCTGCTTTTCATGGTCAAGATTTCACAACTCTGGCATCTACACTGATTTTGGTGATACAATTATAATTATAAATGATGCTGTGTACTATTAACTTGAGGTAAACTTTATGGTCCCTGACTGCTCCCATCCATGATTCCAAAGTTAAGTGGAAGAAATTTGCTTTCTCAAGGCTGATGTCTTGATTTACATTCCCTGCCCCCAGCAATTTCTTTATTTCCCTTTCGTTCCTATATTATCTGACACCTGCAACTCATTTGTTTGTGATTATTGAACTTACCAATGATTTTATAAATCTGTGGTGCATTCAGTTGCATCCTACACACACACACACACACACACACACACACACACACACAGAGAGAGAGAGAGAGAGAGAGAGAGAGAGAGAGAGAGAGAGATATGTTTCTGGAGAACAGAGGAAGTATTCTTGAAACATGCAAATGACAGGAGAGGGTAACTTAGGTAAATTATTAGGTAAACTATTCACCCCAGTTTGAGTGATATGGTTATTGATATATTTTTTTATTTTTCTTTTTTCTTTTTTTTTAATAATTGAAAGCTCTAATATATGGACATACTGCAATTACATCCGGTTCCTGTTGAGTTATCATCATTTGTCCTCTATCCCCTGTCCATACCTCCTTAGAACTCTGCTCCTTCAAGGTAGTACTTCCTCTGTTTTGAAGTCTCCTTCCTTTTATCCTCCTTCATCCTCCATGTTAGAATGTTAATAGGCTCAGAACAGTGCAGGTCTTGTGGGAGTATCTGTAACCATTGTTGGGTCAGGAACGTACCAGTCAGTTCATTATAGGAGGACAGTGCCCCAAAGTATGCATTCACACCCTGTGGCTCTTACACTTTTTCCACCCCTTCTTCACAATAGTTTCAGAGTTTTGGAGGGCATGATAGAAATCTTGTTTAGTGTTGAGCTCTTGACAGCCTCTTATTTTCTGCTTTCATGAGTTTTGGCTGTCCTTGGTATCTACCACCATATAAATTCCTATGCCCTCAACTGTTGTCTCTTGTCTTGTTCTCTATGTTCATTATTTTTTCATGAAATTTTTTTATTGATAGTTTCCATATTAACAGACAGTAAACCAAGACAATTCCCTCACCTCCACCACTTTCCCCTTCCCAAATCCACACTCCATCATATCCACTCCCTTTCTTCATTAGTTTCTCTTTTATTTTGATGTCATCATCTTTTCTTCCTGTTATGAGGGTCTTGTGAAGGTAGTACTAGGTACTGCAAAGTCATGGATATCAAGGCCAATTTCTGTCTGGACAATTGCATTGTAAACAGTCCTACCCGTCCTTTAGCTCTTACATTCTTTCTGCCTCCTCTTCCACAATGTATCCCAAGCCTTGGAAGGTGTAATAGAGATGTTGCAGTGCTGAACACACCTCTGTCACATCTTCTTAGCACTATGGTGCCTTTTGGGTTATCCCAGTGGTCACCACCTTCTGAAAAGAGAAGTTTCTCTAACCAAAAGTGAGGATAGCATTAATATATGGGTATGAATGTTAAGTAAAGTGCTTACAGGGCAGTTTGGTGGGCATAATATATTCATTTATCCAGACAAAAGCAGTCTTTATACCCCTAAGGCTCATGACTTCCCCCACCATAGGGTTTTGATTAGGTGTTCAGTACCAGGCATGTATTTTCTCCCACAGAATGGGCTTTCAGTCCAATTAGAGAAACGTTGGTTTCCCCCAAAACAGACATGCCACTATTGCACCTGTTGGCTCATCTGATCTGGCTGGCCAAACTTGAGGCTGCTATGTCCACTGTTTTTTTTTTTTTTTTTTTTTTTTTTTTACCACCAATGGCTTCTCTCTCCCATAGGGCTGCATGCAGTGCAGCTTTTTCCAGCTTTCTGTAAGCTGGTAAACAGGGAGGAGGTTTTCAGTTCAGCACCAGCTTGATTTCTTAGTGACCTTACAGCCAAGCCATGTAGAGTCATCAGCAATAAGGTTGTACCATATAATCCTGGTGGGAAACCAAGAGCCTTGGCAATAGCCTGTAATGTTTTGGGGGAATCAGGTACCTCCCTGGCCAACAACTCACAGGAAGGTATCCCATCCCTGGCACTGAAGAAGAAATGGCCAGCAGTTTGTAAAAGAGAACAAAAATCTGTCTTTTGCATATTCAGGAGGAGGTGAAGGAGAGAACAGAGAACTTTCCTATGACTGCTGGGGAGAAGGTAAAGGGGAGAACAGAGCTGCACTGGGCTTTGGGTGCTTTGTCAGCACTTGTCATGACCCTTGATTTTAACTGAAATAAGTTACAGATAGATGAAAGGAAAGATTTGGTAGTAGCTTTTCAGGACAGAGGCACACATGACTATTTCTGACCTGCTGTTCCAGAGAAATCAGGATGATGGTCAGAGAAAGGAAAAACTAGAGGAATGAAACTGCTTGAAAACCAGAAGGGGGTTTCCTTGCTTATATTCATAGACATGGAAATGATTTTTGGAAGGCAGAAAATTTGAATATAGCTAATACAAAAAGAGCTCAGCCATTTACAGTCACTTTAATCATATTTGTAGGATAGTATATGTTTTGATTTTTTTGATTTTATATGTTACCATTAATGAATAATGTAACATAAATTTACAAAATTATGTATTTTATTAGGAAGGCTAGTGTTTTCCTTTTGTAAAAAGAATTTTTCATATTTCTGCCATTTCTTTACTGTTTCCTTAGTCAATGTGTACATAGGTCAGATGATTGCTTTTATTTTGTTAGTATTGGTAGGTTTCTGCATACAAAGGGCATATATGTTTATTATAAAAATGTCACCCAGCACAGAAAGGTTTAAAAACCAAGTTTTTTAAATCGTGTGAAATGATATTATTCAGAGATACTACTATCACTTCAGTAAACCACTTTCCCAATGTCTTCATATGTATAGATAAACAGTAATAATTTGTTAACGAGATAAACTAATTATAGTTTTATATCTGCTTTTTTGCATTTACAATGTTATATTAGAGAATGCAGAGGTGGTTTAGCAGTTAAAGGCACTAGTTTGAAAGCCTGGCAGCCTGAGTTCAGTTCTCTAGATGGGATGCTAGACAAGCACTCTACCACCTAGCTTCATCCCTAGCCCAGAATTTTTACATGTTACTGTAGGAAGTCAGACATTCTTTGAAGACAAATCATAGACTCAGTAGGACTTCACTCCATGAGATCAAGTAAAGAGTATTTGAATGACATGTTTGAAAAAAAATTTATTGAGGCAAGCCCAACAGACTGGCCATGTTTTCTTATGTGAGAGAGTGAGAATGAGCAAGAACAAGAGAGAGAAAGAATTGGCACACTAGGGCCTCCAGCTACTGCAATCAAACTCCAGACATATGTACCCCCTTTTGCACATGTGCAACTTTGTGCATTTGCGTCATTTTGTACATCTGGCTTACATGGGACCTGGAGAGTCGAACATGAGTTCTTAAGCTTTTCAGGCAAGTGCCTTAACCACTAAGCCATCTCTCGAGCCCCTAAAAATGTTTTCATTTATTATTTGTGAGAGAAAGAGACTGAATGAGAGTATAGGAGTATCAGGGCTTCCTCCCACTGCAAAAGAACTTCAGACATGTGCCACTTTATGCATCTGGCTTTATATGGGTACTGAGGACTTGAACTCGGGCCATCAGGTTTGGAAGCAAGTGCCTTTAATCTACTGAGCCATGAATGAGATGATTTTAAAGTTACTTGTTTTACATTAACATGTACACATTTGCACACACATATCATACACACTCATATGCAAATAGAATTTTTTTTTTGTTTTTCGAGGTAGGGTCTCACTCTGGTCCAGGCTGACCTGGAATTCACTATGTACTCTCAGGGTGGCCTCGAACTCATGGCGATCCTTCTGCCTCTGCCTCCCGAGTGCTGGGATTAAAGGCATGCGCCACCACGCCCTGCTGCAAATAGAATTTAAATATGTATTTGGATAAAATTTGAGTCCGATTTGTACAAAACTTAGTTCCATAAAAAAATCACTTGAGTGTGCAAGGTCATTGAAATTAAGTGTTTCTGTATATTTCAGGTTTCTCAGTGGCGAGCCCACCAGGAAGAGGTAGCAAGACTAGAAATGGAAATTTATGCCAGAAGAAGAGCAAAGGAAGAGGAAAGCTTGAAACTCTGGAAAGAGAAGGAATTGCTGCAAAGAGAGGAGAAAAAGGACAAGGTATAAAACCTGCTGTCAGTGTGAGTGTGTGAATGAGTGTTTAACTGTCTGACTAAGCTCTGGTTCATCTCGGATCCCAGCATAGATGTTTCAGAGGCAGTGCTAAGAACATTTGTGAGAGTGTAAAGGAGTCTTGCTCGAGCTTCATGGATTTGTGGAAAAACACCGACTTTGTTGGCCTGCATAGGTATTTGTGATTTAAAGAAATGCTTCATGGGAATAAAGGCAAAATTATTGACTATTTTAAGTCTTCTACTAAGAAAAGACATGATAAAGTTTGCAGAGTATTGAGAGATCATTTTGCATTATGATAATGTGATAAATAATTGTAGGAAATGCACTTGTTGCCAAAATATATTGTACCAGGAATGCCAAAAAGCCCTCTAAAGGAGTTTACTTTTTAGTTTATTACTTAAGTGTTTTTTTGATTTATACAAATTCCTCTCTTGGTGTGTGTGTGTGTGTGTGTGTATGTGTGTGTAGTATATGTACTGTGGTGCGTGATATGTTGTGTACATGATGCAGGCATATATGTGTACAGATATGTATGCCCTGCATGCAGGCCAGAGGAGAACTTGGGTGCCCTCCCCTTTTTCTTATCTTCCTGTTTCTTTGAGACAGAGTCTCTCCCTCAACCAGCAGCTTTCATTTTTTGGTCAGAGTGTCAGTGCTTCTCCTGTCTTTACTTTTTTTAGGACTTGGGTTGCAGGTGTATCAAACTTAGTAGTCTTGGGCCTTCATGCTCATTGCAAGCTCTCTTACCACAGACAGCTATCCCCGACCCCTGTTCCTCTTTGGAGCAAACATTTGTTTCACAATCTTAAAATATTTGCCAAAATCCTATTAACAACTGTGAAATTATTACTGATAATCTATAGAAAATAGAATATTCTTAAGGGTTATTTATGTTGCATATATATAAAGTATATATAAAATTTGCTATAAATTATATATAGTTTATTATAATTTATTAGACTTTTTGGTCTATTTCCACAATGAAAAGTAAAGATATTTTCATTAGAAATTTTATCAGAATTATCAACCAACTTTTTAAAGGAGTGGCTGACTGAGGAAAGCATTTACAAGACAGGGCAATTAATTTGTGATCAACACAATGAGAGGAAATCAATATACCTGAATATTTCCTCCAGTAACACATATCAGGACCCAGAAAATTCACCCATATTGATTTTCTCTGCATGTTGTAAAAATGCCTTTTTGTAAAAGAAAAAATATGCTGCTTATAGTGCTAAGAATGAGTGATTAAGTCATAACTATTGATGGGCAAACTTCTGCTTGTGTGAACCTGGTTCACATTTTGAGCTGTGTGACTAAGAAGTCTATGAAGCTGTTGTCTAGTTTTTCCTTCTAAATCAAATACATGGGTTATAAAAGAGCTATGGATTTTAAGTTATAAGCCAGTTTTGTGCATTTTTAATACTTCATTTGTCATTGTTATTTGTCTTTATATATGTCTAAGTTTGAGGAGAGGTAGCATGTGTGGTGGTCAACACACATAGAAATTCTAAGATGGAGCTGGGAGATGTTTCAGTGGTTAAAGCCACTTGCAAGCCTGCTGGGCCACGGCTCAACTCCCCAACACTTATGTAAAGCCAGACCCAAAGTGGCACATACATCTAATGTTTATTTGAGTAGCAGGAGACCCTGGAAACCACACACACACACACACACACACACACACACACACACACACATATACACACACACACACACACACAATGCAAATGAATAATTTTTTAAAAAAAAGTTTTAATGGACTGGAAAGATTGTTTAATGGTTAAAGCACTTTCCAGTGAAGTCTAAAGACCCAGGTTTTATTCCCAGTACCCACATAAGTCAGATGCACAAGGTAGCTCATGTGTCTGAAGTTCATTTGCAGTGGCTAGAGGCCTTGGCATGCCCATTTTATCTCTTTCCACCTGCCTCCTTCTCTTTCTCTCTCCCTCTCTGTCTCATAAATAAATAAATACACTCTTTTTTAAAGTTTTTAAAAAGAAATTATATAACCATTTGAAAAGAATCAGCTGGTAACAAGCTGTTTCTCAGAGTTATTACGGTTTTAAACAGTGAATTCAGTTTTCTCCTCCTAAAAAAGTAATCTGGAGTTGGTTTCATCTGGGCCCTACCAAGAAAGGTGATGGATGGCCAAGGAATAAACTTTACCACAGAAATTCATAAATACTAAACATGTTTCAAGTAATGTAAATGAGCTCTATATCTTGGTGGGACAATCTACCTGTTATTTACTGCCATGAAGGTATAGCATTTGCAAAGTAGATCCCTATTCTCTCATAATATTTCCTCTCTGAGTAAGTGTGACCACAGAACACATTGTGTAGTTTACATATCATACCATCTTAAATGTCACGTTAAAAGATTTAGGTACAGTCCCATTCTCTGAGGGTTGCAGATACCAAGATGATCCACAAATCAAGTATTAAGGATGGGAGTAGATGTTTAATTGTGTAAATTACATTTGAGTTGGGTGGTTGGCATGGATACCCATGAGAGGATAACAGGACATTGCTAGCTGTCTTCTTTGCAGTCTGTAAATTAGATTTCTGGAAGTAAAAGAAAGGAATTTTGAAAGATGGACTAGAAAGCGTTCCTGAGTTTACAGCTGGAAATGACATTTGGCTTCAGAAACACCAAAGCAAACAAGGAAACAAACACCAAAGAGAGTAACAGGAGGGTTAACTAGGCACTTGCAATGGCCAAGGTGATGACAGGGCTACCTCAAGTGCAACCTAATACAAGAAGGCAAAGGTCTGGAGGGATGAAGGCCAAGGAGAACTTCAGTATCATTAGTTGTGCATAAATTACACATATGGGCTGGAGAAATGGCTCAGTGGGTAACAGGCACTTGCTTGCAAAGACTGAAGCCCAGTTCCCACATAAAGCCAGATAAACAAAGTGACACTTGTGTCTGGAATTTGTAGTGGCAAGACGCCCTGGAGCACTCATCCATTCTCTCTCTGACAAATAAATATTTTTAAAAATAAATTATATTTAAATTTCCTCCCCACATTTTAGAAGACAAGTTGAACATATGCCCATGAGCAATAAGGAAGTAGATGTTAAGATAAAAAATTTTCATATGTCCAATGCAGCTTTTGGCCCTGGTTGCATTTTACTAAGCTGCCTATAGGACCTTACTTCACTGTCTTGCATGTGATAAAGAAAATGCACCATCAAGTGTCCTTTTATACAGAGTACAGGGGATATTACAGTGATTTGGGAAGTTCTAAGATTTCAACCTGCAGCCCGTATAGGACCAAGCTATTTGGTTTATTTTGCATCTTTTATTTTTATAATACTTTTTATATTTAGAAAATATTTTTATATAGAGAGATTAATATAATATACCTATCAATGTCATGTAGCAGTGAAAGTTTTTAGTATGCTTCATGTTGTTTTAGATTTTCTCTCTCTCTCTCTCTTTTTTTTTTTTTTTTTTTTTTTTTTTTTGGTTTTTCAAGGTACGGTCTCACTCTAGCCGAGGGCTGACCTGGATTTCGCTATGTAGTCTCAGGGTGGCCTCGAATTCACAGTGATCCTCCTACCTCTGCCTCCCAAGTGCTGGGATTAAAGGCCTGTGCCAACATGTACAGCTCTTGTTTTAGATTTTCAAAAAATTAACTAAGTATTCTAGTATTCTATTACAGATACACTTGAAGCTTTTCTTTTTCCTTTTTTTTTCTCAAGGTAGGGTCTCACTCTAGCCAAAGTTGACCTGGAGTTCACTATGTAGTCTCAGACTGGTGATCTTCCTACCTCTGCCTCCCAAGTACTGGGATTAAAGGCATGCACCACCACACCTAGCAGATTTTTTTTGAAGCTTTACTCAGTACCATCATGTTGCTTTCTAGCCTCCCTAGAGGAAAAACCATGATCACCAGTTTTATTTCTATCTTCCCAGGTCATATGTGTATGTGTGTGTGTAATTTTAAACATTTTAATATATACCTTGTGATTTAAAACTTCTCATGCACACTCATACTGACTTATTCCACAACATGTACTTTTTCATTCAACGTTGTGTTTTAAGTTATTCCTGTGTTAACATAACACATATAGATCTGGTTCACATATTGTAATTGCTATTTAATGCTCCATAGCAGACAAAGGCTACTGTTTCTCTATTTTCTTAGTGGCAGTACATCAGTTTGCAGCTTTGCTTTGCCTGGTGTGCTGCCACTGCCACCAAGCATATATCCTTAGTTACCTGTGTCCAGAACTTTCTCTAGCTACTCCCAGGAAGGGAATGGCTATGTTGTCAGATTGGTATATTTTCAGTTTTTTAAGTTAAAAAAATATTTTATGTATTTGAGAGAGAGAGAGAGAAAGAGACGAGAGAGAGAGAGAGAATGGGCAAGCCAGGGCCTCCAGCCACTGCAAACAAACTCTAGACACATGCACCATCATGTGCATTTGGCTTATATGGGACCTGGAAAATCAAACCTGGGTCCTGAGGCTTTGCAGGCTTGCGCCTTAACCACTAAGCAATCTCTCCAGCCCTGTGGATATTATTTCTATCAGCTATATGAGTTTTAGGTACTTTGTTCCACTGGTCATTTACCTTTTAATATTGCCTGTAGTGTCTATAATTCCACAGAAATTTTGAAATGATGAAGTAATAAAAAATTACAAACATTGCCTTTATGAGCTGTGCTCTTTTCTGAACTGTGACCTGGTAGTGAGACGTCTCTGAAGACAGCCCTTTTGTTTGCCTCAGCTAAGGGCACACACAGTTTTCTGGCTCTAACCGGTTTCTATGTTCATTTTCTGGACTTGGGACACTGCCAGGAGTTGATTGAGAAACCGACAGCTCTCGTGCACAGCACTAGCCTGGGTTCTGTAGTAGACCCCTTTGATCCTCTGGTCCCAGCATAAAGTAAGCTTCCTGTCATTTCCTAGGAGTGAGTGGGACGTGTCTAATCCCTGTTTTATGTCTGGACATGTCCTATGCTACTCCCTGTTCTTTGTGATTAGCTTGGTTCCAGCACTATATGCACAGCTTCCAGGAAGGCGAATGGCCTACTCACAAGGCATGCAGACCTTTGTTACATTCCACTTCTCCTCTGGCCTCAGCTCCTTCTCCTTGCTCTGACTTTGGGTTGCATCCTTATTTTGAGCCCTGGAGTTCTCTCTCTCTCTCTCTCTCTGTGTGTGTGTGTGTGTGTTATTTTGTCTAGCATTTCTATATGTTTGAAGTTGGAGATTTCCATGTCAATTCAGACATACTGACCAAAATTTCTTCCTACTTTTGTTAAACACAAATCTACATTTTCTTTGTTTTAACAATTTTATATGTTCAGGGCCAACTTTAGTTCTCTGGAGTTTAACAGCCATGTGGCAGATGATCCCTGAGACAGCCCCTGCTCACTGAGACCTGCTGTTTGTAGCAGCAGCAGCTGTTGCTGCTCTGGTTTCCTCCGCCCCCCCCCCCCCCCCCCCCCCCCCCCCCCCCCCCCCGCATAAGGCTTTGTCTCTCAGAATTGATTTGTAGGGAAGCAGCAGATGAGATCCACACCATGTGTAAAACCTCACCATAGGATTTCTGAATAAGACACCATCTTCCAGGACTAGAGTAATGGCTTAGCGGTTAAGGCACTTGCCTGTGAAGCTTAAGGACCCAGGTTTGGTTCCCCAGTGCCCATGTAAGCCAGATGCACAAGGAGACACAATGCGCCTGAAGTTTGTTTACAGAGGCTGGTAGCTCTGATACACCCATTCTCTCTCTCTCTCTCTCTGCATCATCCTCTCTCCTAAATAATAAAAAAATCATCTTCCTTATAATTTTTCTTCCCAGCAATTTGTCTTTCAGGGCTCATTTGCTAGAATAATATTTTTATTTGTATCCAGTGCTGAAGTTTCCTCTCATAGGTGCCCAGCTCCCTAGGTAACCTTTTCTCTGTGGTTTAAGAATCCAGTTGGATATAATAGTCATACATTTCATGATCTTATCTCAAGATCCAAGGAAAGTTTTGATTCATAAGTTGTTAGCTGCTAGGCAATTTTTTATAGGTACCTCTGTACTTTTGAAATTATTGTCATGATAAATCAGAAGATAGTGCTTTTCTACAAATGATTCATACAGCTGTTATAAGAAACAAAATTACTACACTAGCTGGACCTTAAGATGCTTGCACCATCCTCTCTGATGTGACTCTTCAGATTGGTATTTGGAACTTTAGATTTCATCATTCTCATGTGCTCAATCTCTGCATTCCATGGGATCCAAGGCAAGGGTGATTCCTGCCTTTCTACCAGAATGGAGATTGTGAGCAAAGCATGTCCTTCCCCTAGTAAAGCATTTCCAAGTTCTCTGAAAAGTTAGCCAACTCCTGACGCAAACAGCTGGGGTGGGGCACTGGTAAGAGGCCAGGGGGTGCCAGGGGTACATATTCTTCAGCTCTACCTCATGGCTATCTGGGTGTGGGTGTGTCCTTTTGTGGATCTGGCATCAGATCAGTGACTGCTCAAAGACCCAACTTCAGTGGGTCACTGGTGCTTGAGTGTTCACTTCTTTCATTTTAGATGATATGGAAAAGTTCCGGAGTTACAAGTCCTTCAGATAACCACAGGGAAGGAGACAGTCTAAAACAAAAGGGCATAGGTATCAAGTAATGACAGTGAAAATGGAATGCAGGCCAGAGGGCTGAAACAGTGCTTGCTCTCAGAAGTTTCTAGGTGCTCCATGCTCCAGAGGGAATCACAGTGCCTTCCCAGTTCACATCAAAGCTACTCTCCCTGTGTGGGAATTTTGAGATTCATATGAGAACAGTTGTTTCATGAAATCATAAAAATATCTTCTGAAGTACTATGTCATTTAATAGTATACGTCAAAATGGTATACATAAAAAGCTAAGGATACAAAAAGAGGTGGACACAGAAGAATGATAAAATTAAAAATCCCTAAATTTGACTCTGTAGCCTACCACATACACACACAGACACACACACACACACACATATATATATATATGTTCATTGTCATTCAATTCACAATAGATAGGAATAGAATCAGCCTACATGTCTATCAGCTGATGATTGGATAATAGAAATGTGGTACAAATAAACAATGAATTTCATTCAGCTGTAAAGGAAAATGAAATTATGAAAATTTCAGAAAAATGCATGGAGCTGGAAAAGATTATATAAAGGAAGGCAACTCAGGCTCAGAAAAACAAAAATCATATGTTTTCATTTATATGCTTAAATGTTTGTCAGGATATAAATAAGGGCATGTGAGAAAGGACCATGAGAGGGAAAGAAAAGATATGGAGAAAGAGGGAATGACAAGTCTGGATAAATGGCTCAGCAGTTAAAGGTATTTGTTTGCAAAGCCTAATGGCCCTGGTTCAGTTCTTCAGTATCCACATAAAGCCAGATGCACAAAGTGGCACAGGCATCTGGATTAGTTTATAGTGCAGGAGGGCCTGGTGTGCCCATTCTCTTTTCTCTCTCTCTCTCTCTCTCTCTCTCTCTCTCTATATATATATATATATATATATATATATATATATATATGTATGTATGTGTGTGTGTGTGTGTGTGTAATAAATTATTTGAAAAGATGGAAGGACAAATGGTCACATGTGACATGAAAGTGGAAGAGAGGCTATAGTGGGAAGGTTATAAGAAGGGAAGGAGAAGAAGGGGAAGGAAAATAATGTATGAAAAACAATAATGGAGCTGGCGAGACAACTCAGTTGTTTAAGATGCTTTCTTGTAAGCTTATAGGCACAAGTTAAATTCCCCAGCACCTATGTAAAGCCATTTTCAAAGTAAAGGCACATATCCGCGATCCCAATGTACACATGACAATGGGAGGAGGAGCTAGAAGAATCCAGAAGTTTGTGGGCTAGCTAAAAAGCAGCGGAGAAAAAACAAGGTAGCTTCTGTCTCAAGCAGAATGGAGGAAGAGGACAAACACCTGAGGTTGTCCTCAGACCTCCTCCTCCACACGTGTATGGTGGCACACATGCATCATAAACACCCACACATACAGCCATATCCACACATTAGAAGGGTAGCATAATGAAATCTAATAATTTTTATGTCTGTATACTAGTAAAATAAAAGCCCTAAACTTAAACTCTGCATTTTTAGGACTATTAGGATTTAGAAGCCCTAAGTAGTAACATCTCTAATGAGCAGACTTGTAAGATGGGTCATGAAATCTCTCCCCAGCCCCATTCATGTACATGCCCTGTATAATCACCAGTACTATAATAATATGGGTTTTGTTCCTATAATTAGCTTAGACTGTTGGCACAAGTGACCTTAAGGCAGACATTATCTGAATGTTGCTAACCCAACCACATAAGCCCTTTAAAGCAGGGAGATTTCTGTGGCTAGCTGCAAAGGGTGGACAGAAATATGAAGCACAAGAAAGACATGACCTCCTATTGATAGCCAATAGATTGAGGGTGTTACAGGGCAAAACACCTAGGCATCCTTGCAGAGCTGACAATGACTCTGACTCAGCTAGGAAAGCAATATAAAACTATAATGTGCATACACCTAAGGCTGCAAGGAACTTAATTCTTGCAGATTTTTTCTACAATGAAAATTTAGTTTTGGGCTGGAAAGATGGCTTAGTGGTTAAGGCGCTTGCCTGAGAAGCTTAAGGACCCAGGTTTGATTCCCTAGTCCCATATAAGCCAGATGCACAAGGTGGTGCATGCATCTGGAGTTTGTTTGCAGTGGCTAAACACCCTGGTGTGCCTATTCTGTCTCACTCTATCTGCCACTTTCTCTTTCTCTCTCTCTCTCAAATAAGTAAAATATTTTATGGTGGAGAGATGGCTTAATCATTAAGGAATTTGACTGTGATGCCTAAGGACCCAGGTTCAATTCCCCAGTACCCACATAAGGCAGATGCACAAGGTGGCACAGGCATCTGGAGTTCATTTGCAGTAGCTGAAGGTCTTGGTGTGCCCATTTTCTCTTTCTGTCTCTCTCTGTCTCTTTCTCTCTCTCTCTCAAATAAATAAAATAAATCTTAAATAATTTTTTTAATGTGAAATAAGTGCTCACTTCAGCAGCACATATACTAAAATTAGAACAATAGAGAGAAAATTAGCATGGGCCCTGTGCAAGGATGACATGCAAATTCATGAAGCATTCCATATTTTTGCACAAAACTGATCAATTCTGAGAGATCATTAATGCCCTTGAAGTGGGTTTTGTGGGTGTAAAACACATAGTGAGAATTTGAATTGGTCCCTCTATGATAGTATTGAAATTAAGTCTACTTAATTTATCAAGTCATGCTCATGCCCTGATTGTGTATACTTGTATGTATCAATAAACATTGTGATACTTGAAAAAAGTGTGAAGTAAACTTATGCTTCTTGCTTTAAAAAAGTTTTAGTTTTGCCTAAACCTTTGTTTTTAGTCTTGTTATATCATGTACAGAGAGGCCAATTACATGGTACTAGACTTCTGAAGTAAATGAGTATTGTTTCTGATAGCTAAATCTGTGATAACTTTTATGCAACAGCATTTTTAAAAATGCTAATCTCCTGCGTGCTCTGGCGGAGCTGAGGGTGAGGAGACGTGACCCTTGGGCGTGGCAGTGCGACGCCCCACCCCCCCCACCCCCCCACCCCCGCTGGGACGGCAGCGCTGAGGAGGAGGAAGGCTGTTTGGTGATGTCTTTCTGCTATAAATCCATGGAAGTGAGCCAGCTTCTTCCACCACAGGTTGTTTCCCCTGGATTCTGAAATAAACCCTTTCCTCCCATAGCTGCTTCTGTCAGGTGTTTGTCCCAGCAACTTGAGGAGCGACAGACAGAGAGAGGAAGAGGCAGATATAGAGAGAGAATAGGCGCTCCAGGGCCTCCAGCTACTGCAAACAAACTGCAGACGCCTGTGCCCCCTTGTGCATCTGGCTAATATGGGTCCTGGGGATTTGAGCCTGGAACAGGGGTCCTCAGGCTTTACAGGTGTGCTGGGCATCAAAGTGAAGATCATGCTGCCCTGGGACGCAAGTGGCAAGACTGGCCATAAGAAGGCCCTGCCTGACCACATGAGCATCATGGAACCCAAAGATGAGATCCTGCCCACAGCCCCCTTCTCAGCCATGTCTCAGCCAGTCCCTATGGCATATCAAGGTCTCGACAGCTGCAGCTGGAGGCTGGATATTGCTCTGTAAAGACATTTAATAAAATCTTGCACAAAGAAAAATAACTTTAGCATCAGAAAGTCTTAGATTCCAACTGTACACTCATTTTTATTGCAGCATAATTCATATTAGCCAAATTATGGAATCAGCCTGGGTGCCCAAAGACAGGTGTATGAATAATGAAAATGTGGTATGTATGTACAATGAAGTATTATTTAGCCATGAAGAAGAATAAAACCATGCTGTTTACTGGGAAATGGATAGAACTGGAGACCATCATGTTTAGCAAAATAAACGAGTCCCACAAAGACATATACTGAATATTTTCTCTTACATGTAGAACCTAGATTAAAGAGGGGCATGGAATTAGATGGGTATCTATTTGGAAAGAGGAAGAGGAGTGGAGAAAGGGGACAAGAAAAGATAATACAAGGAATAAATGTATGATGGTTTGAATAGGATGTTCACCCATAAACTCATGTGTTCTGAAATGTAGGTTTCCAGCTGGTGGGACTTTGCGAAGGGGTACACTGCGACCTCAGTTTCACAAAAAGGTCATGGATTAATACATTAAGAAGTGCAGTTTTATGTGCTTAATTAAATCTGCAAAATATCAGTTTGACTTTTTTTATTCCCAACTTATAAATAAACTTTGAAAGTATGTCAAAAAATGCTAATCTAGACCTCGGTATCTGGAATACCAAACATATAGAAGTAGATTTAGAATTTTGAGGATATCATCTTGAAGTTGATGAATAAAAAAAAAATACTAGATTGCCTTGATTAGGTGACTAATAGAAATATAATTGTTACAGAGATGGCTGGTAAGGACTTCAGAAAAAGTGTTGAACATGGTCCTGAAGATAGGAGAAAGATTCCCTATGATGTGAGGACAGAAAGCCTGGGGACATTGAGTTCTGAAGCTGGGTGGAAAAGGAATTCATAAGTAATCAACTTTGTAAGTGATAAGTTGTTTCCAAGGTATGAAGGTACCACTTGGCTTCCTCTGCTATTTATAGTTACAATAGAGGGATAGAGTTAGAAGAGCTATTGAACAGAAAGGATGCAGACATGATGTTTAAGGAAACTCTCAGCCATTTAAGAGCTTCCGTGTGCTGGAGAGCATAGATAACAAACAGGGTAAGTATATGGACACATAATCCTGTGCCATAGCCTTGAAAAGATCAAAGCTTGTTCAGTTATAGAAAAGACCCTCCCAGAGTTCAAATGTGCTCTTCATGGATCTTTTCAAACTAAAGGGACTTCAGGAAGTTTAAGGGTAAGGTCCTTTAGCTACAGGAATGTGAGAGGATGATCTAAAAAGATTGTGGACATAGCTTTTGAATGCAGTGAATTCCCTTAAACTGTACACAAGCTTACTGGGTTCTTGAGAAAGTGGAAGAATGAAAGCTCCATGAAAAGGGGCTAGTGGACCTCCAGAATTCTACTGGCAGTATAAAAACATAAAAAGCTACTCAGCTGTGAGCCTGTATTACTATTCATGAAAGGAGTTACTATTACTATTGCCATTCATGACTTGGAGCTTGGAATCCAGACCCTAGAGGGAAGAACTTCATAGCTCACAGGTGATAGACAATGGCTGGCATCTATAGCCACTTGCCATTCTGGATACTTCCATCCCTGAGCGAGACTCCTATCCAGGCTCAGGAACAGCTGATATTACCAATATCTCTCAGTATGGGACAAGCTGCCTACTGCAGATGCTGAAGGGGAAGGTGCTTCCTGAAGACAGATGGTCTTTAAGAAAGACTAAGCTGAACTGAACATCACTTCTCCCAAGTTTGCCAAAGTGATGGTATTGACCTTGAGCCCTACTGGGAAGAGGAATTTCCAGCTATGTAGAGAGTGGAAAATGAGAATTCCCCCTAACAAGACTATAGGGTACTTTTGATAGCCCATGGCATGCTCATGGCTCTGAAATTATATTTAATTTAAAAAGGGGAGCAGAACAGAGGCTCTTATCATTATAACTAAGTGATACATTGACAGCCTCATTGAAAAAGAGCCACACAGCATACAAATGTGAAGATATTGAAGCTTATCTAAGGAGTCTGGTTACCAGGATGAGGATAAAGACTACTGCAAACTGGATGGCAAATGTGGAGGGACAAGAACTCAAAGGAGCCACTGTGAACAGGGGAGGCTCCGGGTGTTGTAGCCATCACCTTCTTGTTGCTGGGACAAACACCTGACCACATGCACCTTATGGAAGTTTAGTTTATTTCTGGCTTACATTTTCAAGCCAAGGTTTGATCATGGTATGGATTGAATGGCATGAGCAGACAGCCAGGCGCCACATCTTGTGGATTCAGCAAGAGAAAGCAGCAAGAGTGAATTTATGAGCACTCAGCGGGGCTGGACTACTAAACCTCAACAGTCCACCCCCAGTGACACACCTCCACCAGCATAGTTTTACCTCCCAAAAGCTCTACCTGCTGGGGATTAAGAATGAGGCTGAGGCACAAGCACACTAGGCTATGGGGGACATGTTACCCTCAAACCGTCACAGAATGTTGGGCACATGGTCTGTTTTCATTTGCTCAGAAGAGAGCTGGGGTCTGGTGTTGCCACTTACTAATTGTGTGACCATGGGAATATTGCTTTATTTTTCTGAATTTCCATGTTTTTATCTATCTTATAGTATTAAAAAATTGAAACAAGGCATAAGAAGCAGTTAGCATATGCCTAGTGCCTAGAAAGAAGTCTATAAATAATAAAGTATCTATTGATATTGTTGTTGCCCTAGTGGAATAGTAGAGCAGAATGCAGTTAGAAACATCATGGAAATCAAACAGGAAAGGTAGAAATGAGATAAAGCTAATCATAACTTGAGGCAACAATATAGGGCTCATTCAGAAACCAGTGTCACAAGCACAATTGTTTTTCAAATTTTTGCCCAGCCACAGAGTACTTCTTAAAGTGACCTAGTTCAATCGACACTAGTGACCATGTAATTTTTATAAGTTCTAGTAAGATGAAAATTTCTAATCACAGCATGAAGGAATAATTATTTGTAGTTCACCATAAGTCAAAGGATCTTGATTCATTAGTATATCACATGGGTCTAGGTGGTGCTAAGAAGCAAAATACAGACTCATGAGCACCCAAGTAGCTGGAAAAGATGAAACATACAACATTTCTTATAGGCATTATGACTTGCTGACTTTAAACTAGCTGCACAGGCCTTCTACTGTGTGTCCCATTTTGAAATCTCAAGGTCTCCCTGTGGCTCAGTGCGGCATTTACTTTCTCATTGAGCACTTGCCTGCTTTACCTAAAGATATGCAGTTCTGGCTATGTCAGTAGAAGCTCTTTGGCCTTTCTGTACTAATAGTATAGAAAGATTCTTTGAGCTTAAAACTTTATAAAAACAACAGAAGGGTGAATAGAGAACAACTAATAGTACAAAATAGAATGGACGATATCACATTTGACATTAACATGAATATGACTACAGAAAGCAAATTATACTGGTGTGACTTTAAGATTAACTTCCTGCCCCCTTAAGGGATGTTGATGGAGCCCTTAGCTGAGGGCAGTGATAAGGTGTCTTTATTCTCCTCAATGTCAACACTTCCTCCTGTCTTATTCCCTGGTCCTGCGCCATCCAAGCCATATCTTGTGCATCTAGCCTCATGCTGGCCTACACTGGTCTGATTGCTTCTAATGCAAATGCCCTTATGTTAACAGAAGTTATTAGTTTTGCCATAGTTAATCAAAGTTCAGGCCTTGGAGTACAGACATTTTGCTCTGACTGACTCCAGTAGGGCTCATCAACTCTCTTTCTATTAATTTTCCCCTTTCCGTTTTGGCCCTTAATTGCTATTGCATGCATTTGTGCACCGCAGGAGCTACAGGATATAGAACTGTCCTCTGCCATTTCCTTCAGATGCCTGTGACTGATTGCCTTTCATCTCCACTGAGTGCCTGCTGTTGAGGAGGGAGGGTAATGTAGATTGCAAGGCTTTAGGTAGTATGAAAAAGAATCTTCTGAAATCACAGTGCTGCCTGGAAAACAGCCCTTCAGAGATGGTACCTCTCAGTCCTGGCCTGGAGCCTCTGTTTTCTCCATATCCATTCCTTCATGATACTCTTTCCCAACCTGTATAACACAGAGACCAGACCAAAGCTCCTTTTGATGATGGAGCAATTGAGCTAATTAAATCCCAGTTAGACTAAAATGACATAAAATGTAAATATTGTCTGTTCATGCAGTATGTTACCAGAACCAGCTGAAATGGACACAAACAAAAGCAATATAGTGTCATACAGATGGCTCAACATTGGTTTACAACTCTGTTATATTTTCAAAAATCTGAGAATACAAAATATAAGGATGCCCATAGACTTTGGGGGCCTTGGAAACATGTCTTTGATTTCCTCTGAACACATGCTTGACCTTTCCTCTAACATCTACCCACTGGACTCTTACTGCCTGCATCCTCTTTGCAAATGAACCACATGTCACTACAGCAAGTCTTCCCAGTATAGTTAAGACCAATCTCTCCAATTATTTTCCAGCTTCTGCTTTGTGGTCCTCTTGAGTACCAATTCCTAGACATGTGATCTGGCAGAGTTTGAGGAGGTGCCTTCTTTTATTAGTCTTTTTATTTGGGAATCTGATGAAATTTCCCAACAATGGGAGCTAAAAAAACCATAATGGATATTTTATTATGATATTGGAATGGTAAAAAGAAGAAAGTATTTTATGTAGCTAGAACTCAAAAATAAACTGGGGATTCAGAATTTACTTTTTGAAGATTTAATGTCAATCTTCTAAACAATATTTTAGGAGGAAAGAAGTTAATGTAGAATGGGAGATTTAATTAACCAAAAGAAATAAATCAGAATCATATAATTTAAAAATGTTCACAATGTTCCTTAGTTTGTTATTAAAATTTAGAAATGAACATTGAAGTAAGCTTATTAAATGAGCCTAGTCTACCCTGTTAATGTGAGAGTAAATACAGAGTCAGTCCTCAGTGTGAGTCAAGTGTCAGGAAACAATCCATAATCCAAAGCTGGTTGGATATTCATCTGATTTCAATGTCTTTCATTTTTATTTTAGCTACTTATTTGTATTATTTGTGTCTGTGCATTCATGCACGTGCATGTGCATATGTGCATGCTTGCACACATGTTGTGATGCTCATGTGGAGGTCAGAGGACAACCTCGGGTGTTAGTCCTCTCCTTCCACCTTGTTTAAGACAGAGCCTGTCTTGTTTGTTGCTGAGAAGGACAGACTAAGGTGGCCTGTAAGCTTTAGGACTCTCCTGACACTGCCTTACTGGTACAGGTGTGTCGATATTAAATATATGTTCAGCTTTACATGGACTCTGGGGATCCAAATTCTAGTCAGCAGGCTTGAGGAGAAAACGTCTTTAACTGTTGAACCATCTCCCCAGTTCCCTTAACTGTCTTTAAACTTTAAAAGAAAAAGGATTTCATTCTTCTGTAGCCTAGAACTAACTATGCAACCTGAGGATGACCTTGAGCTTCTGATCTTTTTGCTGCTTCTGCCTTCACTTCCTTAGCGCTGAATAACAGATGAGTCCCACCACACCTGGTTTATCAAGTGCTGGGGATTGAATCCAGGGCTTCAAGCATTGCTAGACAAGCACTCTAGCAATTAAGGTATATTCTCTATAATAAAACATGATTGAATCTTCCTACATTTTTGCTTGGGTATAATTTTAATAGAAAGTCAAATGAAGGGGAAAATATATCAGGATATTTAAGAGCCAGTTTCAGTTGTGTTTGTTTTTCTGTAAGATAGTTCCCATAAGGCAGTTTTAGAGGAAGAAACTTAATTTTTACTTCCAGGCATCATTTTTTTGGCTTTATTTTCTGATTAGGTGTTGATTATTCATAGTGATCTGATATTAACAAATACTTCAACAGCATTTACTGTTTTCAAGGAATTGCTCTACATTCATTTATTCTTCCTAACAACCCTGAGGGATAGATAATAATATGATCCTCATTTTATAAATGAAACACACATACAGAAGTTAGATAGTTTCCCCAGTGTCATATAGTTATTAAATGGTATGGTGAGAATTCGAACCCAGGTGAGTGGATTCAATATTTTAGACATTGTTCTGTGCTGTCTCTGATTCCCACTGTGATGGCTGTTTGCCATTAATTCTGTGTTGAGTCTTTTTCAAAAACCCTCCATTTCAACCTGTTTGCCTTAAGGTCATTTCCATGTTGTTATTCCTATCCTTGTTCACTCAGAACTGTCCAGTGGACAGGTAATTAAGAATTCCTGTCTGCTTGCAAGTGGAATTACTTTTATGTTCTAAAAGTGCAGAGTGTACTGTCTCTTTCCTTAGTCTTCTCTCAAGATTTCTTTGAGTTCATGAACAACTATAACTGAACACTATAAAACCCAGATCATCATAATAAGATTATATCACACACAGATTTAAAAAAATCACCTCTTGGGCTGCAGAAATGGCTCAGTGAACAAAGCACTTGCCATGTAACTCTGAGTACTTCAGTTCAAATCCCCAGACCCCCATATAAAAAAGCCAGGAGCCGTGGCAGGCCTTGGTAATCCCAGTACTCCTACTGTGAGAAGCAGAGACAGGAGAATTTTCTGCAAGCTTATAGACCAGCTAGCCTGGCCAAGGGTACAGTGAACAGTGACAGCCCCTGCATCAAAACAGGATGGAAGGGGAGGATGGACCTGAAAGGGTTCTCTGACACCCACAAGGCACATGCACATACATAACACACACACACACACACACACACACACACACACACACACCCCAAATGAATTTTTAAAAGTTCAAAAAATCACCTTCTTGGGCTAAGGAGATGGCTCAGTAGTTAACTATGCTTGTTTGTAAAGCCTGCTGACTGGGGTTTGATGCCTCAGTACCGACATAAAGCCAGATTCACAAAGTAGCACATGTCTGAAATCCACTTGCAGCACACAGAGGCCCTGGTGAGCTTATTCTCTCTCATGAATAAAAATAATTTTTTAAAAAAAAATCACCTTCTTTATTGCCTTCTTGAAGTCATCTTTGGTGGTGGTGGTGGTAAAAAGGATGAAGAAAATATTCATGATTTTGATGCATTTGTAGCTATTGACATCATTTTCATGGGAATTTCCAAAGCTTCCAATATCAGCCCAGAGTCTCACCCATCAGAATCTAAACCTATGACCTTGCCTTCCCACTTTTCAAAATGTTGAGTGTCTAAGGCCAGCCCCACTCTTTGTAAACTGAATCCTATCCCTACTCCCACTCAAGATTTTCTCAATCTCATACTTTCAATCTTCTAGGTCTGTTCTATAAAGAAGTCATTATGCCTTCTGTCTAAAACTACTCTTCCTCAATCCCACAGTCTATGAAGATGATGCTGTTATTGTACCCTGAATTCAGTACCTCCAACTTCTCTCTTCCTATTCTTCTCTTTTTAAAATTTATATTAATTTTTTGACACTTAAAACTGAACATATATAGAAGCAGTCTCATTGTCTTTTGGTACACGTGTACATTGTATAATGTTCAAATCAGGGTAAACAGTTCTATGTCCTCGAACATCCATCATTTATTTGTGGTAAAAACATTCAAACTTCTTTCTTCAAGCCTTTAAAAATATGTTATACACCAGCATTACCTATACTTACCCCTACCATGCAATAACCCACCAGAACATCTTGCTCCTATCTAACTATAACTCAACCTTTACCAATCCAACAATCTCCCAGTCTCTAGAAATCACTGTTCTCTTCTCAACTTCTATCAACTTTTTCTGATTCCACATAGTGAAATCACATGCTTTACATTTGTCTGTACCTGGCTTATTTCCCTTAATGACCTCTAGTAGCATTCACGTTGTCACAGATAATGATATTTCATCATTTCTTATCAGTTTAGCCTTAAAAAATTATTTGCTGGGTATGTGTATGCAATTATGTGTGTGAGTTATAGATGTGTGTGCCACAGTATGTATGTGGAGGTCAAAGGACAGTCTGTGGAGGTCAGTGACTTGCCAAGGTCACCCTTGACCTCTGTGTTCCACTCATTCCAGTGATCAACTCTTTGTTCTTATTTTCCTTGAGATACCTCAGTGGTATGTCTTTAGTAAACTTGGACAGACCTTCCTCATCATTCTACCACCTAAATTTTGGAGTGTGTTGTTGGCTTAGTCCTTTGAGAATGCATACCCTGTAGGTAATTTCAACTAATCCAATGTAATATTTTTATTTTTTAGCTGGCATTCAGAGATTTAAGTATCATTGGTTCTGGCATCTTCAAAACAATTTGTTTTAGTTGATTTTCTTCCTTCCTCCTTTACCTCAATCCCCATTGCCCCCATCCAGTATCCTTTCCCTTTGTTTACATGTCACATGTGTCCTTTAGCCCTTCTCTGACCTATATAAACCAATATAACTTTATATCATCTCTATGTGCTGATCAGTACCAATTAGTATTGCTGTCAAACTCCACACTCAAATATCCAACTGTCTCAAATATAATAAGCCTAGGCTGCAGACCTGCTTTTCCTTCCAGACCCACTCCTCTTCCTTCCTTTTGTCAACAAATGAAAGTCTAGTCTCCCTATGATGAGGCAAAAAGGCTTCATGTCATCTTTGATTTTTATTCCCCATCCCCATGCCTTTACCTGGTGGGATGGATAGAGACTTTATCTCTAAAATACCATTAAAACTGTTATAATAAGGTCTTAATCTCTTAAATCATTTTCCGTACCTCCTACCTTTCCATTCTGACTTTCCTCCTCCAGTTTCGGTGTACTTAACAGCCATACTGATTTTCTAAAACTCATTTCAGATCATGCCACTCCTGTGCTGAAAACACACCAATGACTTTCCATCTCACTGGATTTTATTGAATTCATACTCCCAGGGCCTCAAAAACCCTGTGTGACCTCTCTGTCCTGTACCAGTACCTCTTGGGTCCTATATCCTACTACTTCCTACCTTGCTTCTGCTCCAGCTGCAACAGCCTACTTCCTCCCCTAGTACCTACCACCTGGCCCATAGCCTTTGCAATGGACATTCCCTCTGTTTGGAACCCTCCTCTGCCAGATGCCCGAGTAGCTCACTCCTTCTCTTCATTCAGGGTCCCATGCAAATGTCATCCTAGTGAGAAAATCCTTGATGGTTCAACGTGAAGTGGCATATACTTTTCCTGTCATTATCTTTTAGTCCTCATTGCTTTTCCATCAGTACTTTTTACTCCTGGCATGTATGTATGTATGTATGTATGATGTATAGGCTTCATTTTTTCTTATAGAATGTAAGTTCAAAATAAAAGACAGCTGGAAAGATAGCTTAACAGTTAAGGCACTTGCTGGCAAAGCCAAAGGACCCAGGTTTGATTTCCCAGGACTCACGTAAGCCAGATGCATGAAGTGGCGCATGCATCTGGAGTTTGTTTGTAGCAGCTGAAGGCCCTGCCATGCCCATTCTCGCTATATATCTGCCCCTTTCTCTCTCAAATAAATAAAATAATATAAAAATATTAAGAAATAATTTGTATATATTTTTTCATTTATATATTCCCAGGCACTTATATAAGATAAACAAAAAATGTTGGTTGAATAAGTGAGTTTATGAACATGCTGTACTCAACTACAACTACCAAGATGGAAACAATATACAACTGTGATGTTGAGATGTAGAGGAAGACATTTCCAACCTGGAGGCCATGATGACATGCATGACCTTGGGCAAGTTATGCAGGCTCTGTGGGACTTTGCCTCCTCAGTTGTAAAATGAGGTATTGCGATTAAATGTTCACAAAAATCACTTCAGCTTTAAGAAGTCATGATTGAATGACTCTGAGGTTTGATTACTTTTCACTGTTTACTGTCCTTGACACTTCAGGTTTTGAAATACAACATCCTCAATGTCCATACTCCCTTCTTAATGAATAGTGAAAAGAGAGAATTAAACAAGATTATAGACAAATTCATTTCAGCAACATCAACATATGACATGATCATTATGCAATATTTCAGTGCCCATACTGAAAATAGACATTCCTTCTAAAGAATACATGACATTTATTTTTAAACCCACCTGGCATTTCAATTAAGAGGGAGATAACTAATGTGTTTACCCCAGAATACTTTCTTGGCTCATCCTATTATATGGACATAGGACACATCACAGCAGAAAATAGCTTGTTGCCAATTTGAGGACGCAGCTCTGCTGTGAAGAAATGCTCACATAAGTAACCAAAGTGAGCACTGCCTAAAACGAATCATGTGCTGTTTATATATAATGTGAATACCACCTACTTCTATACAGCTTATAAATTAAAGGAATTAATAATATTGTGCTCAACCTCTTTTGTTAGAGTTGTACCCACCCTTTTTGTCTGTGTCCCATGAAGTTTTCCTGTGCATCTTCCTTGGCTTTTGTCTTCTGGTTGGGTTTAGCCGAATGGAACATGGGAGGTAAGGATGAAGAAGGAAAGTGAGGTAGGGAGTTATTTCCCACACTTGTTAGAGTGTAAAACATCCCCCATAACCTTATGTGTTTTGAATACTTGGTCCCCAGCTGGTGACAGTTTGGGAGAGTTATGAAGCCTTTGGTAGGTGGATTCTTGCTGGATGAGGTGTGTCACTGGTGAGGCAGGCCTTGAGGTTTTTCAGTCCAGCCCACTGAGTATTCAAACTGAGCTTTACTGCTTCTGCCTCCTAACTGATATGACACGATGTAACACCCCGCTGTCTGCTGAAGCTTCCTCTCAAAACTGTAAGCCAAAATAGACCCTCTCCTTCTATCAGCTGCTACCGGTTAGGTGTTTTCTCCCAGCAACAAGAAGATAACTGCTACATTTCTCGAGCTCCTTATATTGTAAGATTGTACTGATTACTTCTTCCACCAAGCATCTCAGCTCTGGTCTTGTGACTTCTCCCAGTCTAGTGTCTCTGCTCTGGGATGCATGACTCCTTGTGCTTGTCCTTGGGTCCTAACCCTCCTTTTTGCAGCTATCCTTTTATCACACATTTTCAATTTATCCTAATTTTGATTTGTGCTGCTTATTATTAGGAATAGTTGAATAGGAAATCAGTAAGAGAATAGAGACAAAAATTATGTGGATGAGAATATAGTTATGTCAGCAAACCAACAGTGAAAAATAGTTCTGTAATTGGACTTGGTTAAGGTTAAAGAAACACATTTAGCTCACAATTGCTAATAATAGACAACACAGCAGCATAGCAGGAGCTGTAGCATGTATTGAAGGGAAGAATATAACCTATCCTATAGATAGCATGTTGGTAGAAGTTTTATAAGAGACTACTTCTATCTTCAGATGATATTGTATCTGCCAGCATAAAGCCTGAGACACAAACTTAAATCGTGGTTCTTCTACAGAAAGTTTAAGTGATAATGCTGTAGTTATCAACACTAAATACTATATTCTTGTCATTTGACTTGATTTAGGAAGAGTTTAAAAAATTTAATAATGAGTAATAGCCATGCCCCCTAGATATTATCTTCAAAGTATTTACTTTCTTTGCCAAAATTTAAAAAGCAAACTTTTATAATTAAAAGAGTATTTTAAATCCATTGTAGATAGTTTGAAAAAATACAAACAACCTTACAAAATGCAATAAAAATCACTCAAAATTTTAAACTACTACTAAGGAAGTTACTAACAATGGAAACTATAGTCTGTACCCAGACTAAGTGTATTATTTTTAATTTTATTATCCCATTTGTCAATGTATTTTGTGTATTTCCCCTCTGCTTTCCAATAATTAATTTTCATTGTTGTGTAATATTTCATCAGAACAGCACATTTTCCAATCTCATATTTTGTGATATTTCTATTATCTCCAATTTTTTCACTCTTTTAAGGTTGTGATGAACATACCTGCATGAAGATACTTCTATATTCTCATTGTTAACCTTACAAGCTTATTAGTTTTTAAGACCTTTGAAATTTGCTTTCTTAATCCTTGATTTATTCTTCAGGAGTAGTGACTAGCCGTGAATCTATCAGCATGGAGATCCGTGTCTGAAATATTTAAGAAGAAAGAAATGTGCATATTCTGAATTCTGGGCTGAAACAAATCATTAATTTCAAGTAACTAGGATTTCTATTTGGAAACTAAAGATCTGGCTTTGGTTTCTTGGCCATTTAGAGAGTTTTCTCATCTTTGTACAATGAATGATCCACAAAGTAAATCTATTAAGACCAAATCTTTATTGAGAAATTTAAATCACCCAGACATTGTGCTATACCACAAAGTTCAGAAGCTATAACATTGAAAGGATTGAGAGTAGGAGTGACTAAGTAGTTATTTCTAGCACAAAATTGCTTGATTTTGGCTCTCACAAACAATTTAACTCTGGGAAGTACCAGGTATGCATACTCTCTTGGGATTAAATGCCCCTTCAAACCAAATAAATTGTTTTACTGACTGAAAAATTGCATCATTTTTGTCTATTCAGATGCATTGGGATTTATATGAGCAGTATGAGAAGTATTTTGATTAATAGTAACTTTCTACATTCTTATTCATTGGGTCAGTTTAGCAAAGTAGTGTCCTGCACCACTCTTCTACATGATATGAAACTAGACTAGACACAAATAAACACTATAGAATAAGGAATGTTTCTTAACTTTCAAAAGTTCACACAAATGTGTCAAAACATAAATGAGTATAGCTAGCATTGTGCTGTACTCCTATAATCCCAGTGTTTGAGATACTGAGGCAGGAGAATCATGTATTGGAGGTCAGCTTGGACTCATTCTCTCTCTCTCTCCCTCTCTTTCCATATGTATATTGTGGTAGCTTGAATGTATAACCAGACTCAGGGTTTTTGATTAAGAATAAATTTTCTGGGCTGGAGAGATGGATTAATGGTTAAGGTGCTTGCCTGCAAAGCCTAAAGACCCATGTTTGACTCCTCAGATCCCAACATAAGCCAGATGCACAAGGTGACACACACATAAGGTCACATATGCACACATGGTGGTGCACATGTCTGGAGTTCAATTACAGTGGCTGGAAACCCTGGCATGCCAATTCTCTCTTTCTCTCTCTCACACACACTTTAAAAAGAAAGAAAGAAAGAAAGAAAGAAAGAAAGAAAGAAAGAAAGAAAGAAAGAAAGAAAAAAGAAGCTTGCACTTGAGTCTCCTGTAGGCAGAGCCCTACTGGCAAAGAGGCACATCACTGGGGATAGATCCTCTGTCCAGCCCTACAGTGTGTGGAGATGTGGAGAGAAATTTTGAGCTCTGGTGGTTTTGTGGTGCTGGCTCTTTGGTGATGTCTCTTTACTTGGATCTATGGAAGTGAGCCAGCTTCTTCTGCCATTGATGGTGTGTGTGTGTGCTCTCTCTATATATACACACACATACACATCTAGTTTCTTTCTATATATTATTATTAATATATATTCTGTAGAAAAAGGAATCATTCTTCAATTGGTGGTGATTTTATGTGATACAGATATTACTATAGTTAGAACAGAAACAATTTAAGGTAAAAGTGGGTATTTTTATTAAGATGCTCTGTTATGTTTTTATATATAAACATGCTACATTTTTATGTGAGGTTGGATATTGCAAGGAACTATCTAAATAAATTAGAATCTAGGAAATAAAATAACAATTTGCTTATTTTAATGCTTTATGGGGAATGAAACTTAATATTTCACCCTTTATATATCTTTTGTGTGGATGGTTAAGTGTTATGGCCTCCTGCTGAAAGAGTTATTAAAGTTCTTGAGATAATGACTTGGGAACAATGTGCAGAAGTCTGTTTGTTCAAAGATTCAATATCACACAGATAGCTTGAAATCAGAGGCCAACTCTTTTCCTATTATAATGCTTTAATTCCAAATTTCCACTTTCTCTGTGTAAGTAAGAAAGTCTTATTTCATGCTGAATTTGATGGTTATATAATATCAGTCCAGGTTTTTCAGTTATACTTTCATATACTCTTATAGCATAAACATCATGCATTTTAGTATAGAGTTTTAAGTGAAAAAATTGTTTTGAAAATTATAAAAATAAGTTAGTATACAAAAATTATTTTAAAACCTCTAGAAATATAGTATAATATTTTTGTACATTAATTTGTATACGGAATAGTTTCTTCATCTTATTTATACTTTTACTGGCTTAAAATTTCTGAAATTATCACATTGTGGGCCTGTAGAAGGGAACACCTTGAATCTAACACAAATTGGCATCAATGAGAAGAGAGGGGACAGTAAGGACTGGTTTGGTTTTGTTAGAAACTTCATGTGGATGTCAGAAGCTTTTATATTTATTTCTTTATTATTTTAGAGTGTGAGAAAGAGAGAGACAGAGGGAGGGAGGGAGAGAGAAAATTGGTGCACCAGGTCCTCAGCCACTGAAATTGAACTCCAGACGCTTGTGCCACCTAGTGTGCATGTGCAACTTCATACTTGCCTCACCTTTGTGCATCTAGCTAAGGTGGGATCCGGAAAGAGATTGAACATGGGTCCTTAGGCTTCACAGACAAGAAGAAACCATCTCTCTAGCTTGAAGTCAGAAGCTTTAAGTTCAGTTCATCACTTACAGTAACTTTCTGAACCCCAATCACAAGAACATGCTAAGGATTGCTCAAGAACTCTAAAAGTCAATGCGTCGAGTCTGGGTCTCAACAAATGTCCCAAAGGGCTAGATAAACACCCTCAGCCTTGACTTTAATTTGAAACTTGCAATATCAATATTTCTTTTTTGTTTTATATTTTTTTTGTTTATTTTTATTTATTTATTTGAGAGTGACAGACAGAGAGAAAGAGGCAGAGAGAGAGAGAGAGAGAATGGGCGCACCAGGGCCTCCAGCCACTGCAAACGAACTCCAGACACGTGCGCCCCCTTGTGCAACTGGCTAACGTGGGTCCTGGGGAATTGAGCCTTGAACTGGGGTCCTTAGACTTCACAGGCAAGTGCTTAACTGCTAAGCCATCTCTCCAGCCCAACAATGTCAATATTTCTTGATCCAAACTCCTGCTTCTATTAATTGTTGAAAAGTGAATGGAATTGTCCTTGGGGACATGCTTGGTTCAGACTTTACCATTCTGCAAATGAAGCTGCTGGCCTGGCTCTGTCCACAACTTTGTTGTTTTGGGGCTGGCAACTAGAAGCTTCCACTCACTTCACAGTGATCCATTAAACCCTAGCATGTGTCAGTCATGATATAAGGTGCTAGGAATACAGTGGCAAATAGTGCAGATCAACTGGGAAGTGCTATACTAAGGAGACATAAATAGAGCCACAGACGTTATACCTAGGTATATCTGCAAGAAAGGGAGAGGGAAAAAGGCTGAGAAGGCAGTACTAAAAGTAAGTCTAAAGGATAGTTGGAGGGGGTTACCAGATTAAAAGTAGGGTGGAGAAATTCCAGGCATGTAGTGCATCCCTTAATATGTCTATAACAGTCCAGGGTAGAGTGTTGTGAAAAAACATCAGGGTAAGGAGAATAATAAATCATAAGCAAAGCACTATTGCTGGGCCACAGATGGAGCTAAATGCATTTGTTCTGGTTTGCAAGGAAGAGGAAGACTGACAGTAGAGGACAGAAGATAAGCCATTGTAGGGAAAGCTGTGGAAGGCAAAACAAATGTGAATGTACTTGGCTACCTACTATTTATATTCTCATCCTAGAGACTGTATCTAGGCCTGTGGCATCAAATACCATTTTAATACATAGATGGTTAAGTTTAGCCCCTGGTACTGGATTCTCCCTGGAGTCACTCGTACCTCCAGACATTTGTCTAACACCTTACATAGAGGGATTCTAAGCATGTGGAGCTCCTGATTGTCCTCCTTTTTTTAATGTGTTATTCTCCCATTCTTTGACCTTAGTTCTTGGTGCCTCAGGCCAACACTTGCTCAAGGAAAACCCTAGGATTTTCTTCTGGGTTTCTTCCAGTCTCTGTAAGATAAGAAGACCCTCAGTGAACGTCATGATTCCACTCTCAAGCACATCACAACCTGCACATTTCACTGCATGTCTTATTCCAAGTGACCATTTTGCCAGATATTCCTATCTCGTACCTGTGATTCTTCTTTGGTCCTCTGCAATCTATTTTCCATTTAAGAGCCAGAGCTGTTCTTTTGAATAGTCATACTTTCACTCCTTGCATTTCACTCCAAGACATTTAGTGGCTTCCTTGTTTCCAAATCCTGACCTAATTATGTAGTTTCACCTCTTGCCTTAACTTATCCACCTGCTCCTTATGGGTGGTACCTGTCTCCTATCAGTTCTCAGCACCTGTGAGGTCTCTCCCACCAAATACTGTTTCATGCACAGCTTCCTCTTCTGTACTTCTCCCTTCTGTCTCTATCCTATCCACTCTTAACTTGCAAGTTTTCATCCACATGTCCTATTGAAGTCATTGTAAACATGCTTACTGATAAAGCTACCAAATTATTCTAATGTATTGCTCTATTTATTGCAAGTTAACAGAATATGTGTTGTCCTATTTATTCATTTACTTTCTCTCACTTCTTCTAAGTTCTAATTTCATGAGTCATAGTCTTTATTTTTCTTTATGTACCATATCTCAAGTACATAGTGCAGTATCTGGCTCCAAACATGGGCTCAATAAATATTTGTTGAACAAATGAATCCCAAAGCCAATAGTGTTTTACAACTGTAGATAAGGGTTAATAGAATCAAACACACAGGGACACCAACTAAAATAGGAATCAAAATGATTGTTTGATTTGCTCATTGGTAAGTCGCTGGTGAGGGAAATAAATTTGCTCTGGATTGTTACCACTCCTAGAATTGCACTGCCTGGAAAATCTCTCCCGTTCATAATGGAGAGGTAGGAATGCCATGAGTACAGAACAAAAGAGGACATATGAAAAGAGATGCTTCAGTGAAAAAGAGCAATGATGGGTAGTTGCCATAGTCATGAAGGTCTAGAGAATGTGTTCCTTAAGGTTTTTTAATTAAATTGAAGATTTTGTTTTTTATTATAATTGTAATGAGGAGAAGGAAGCAATGTAGACAAAAAGGATACACTTAGTGGGAAGAGATGGGGTATGGAGAAGAGGGATTTGTAAATTGGGACAATGACTCAGGTGAGGGCACTTCTGAGAGTCTAGAGCATAGTAGGTACTTAGCAACCATCTCCTGGAAGGAAGGCACATATTCCTCTGCTGGGCAGGACATCAAGGAAGCTTTTGTGTTCTGTGACAACAGTGAGGAAGGAGAAGCAGGTACAGAACAGAACATGGGGGCATGCTCTGTAATATTGCTGAGGAATTGGGAAACATTCATTAAAGGAATGTTGATTGACTTTGAAGCCATAAATTTGGTACCAGTTTGTACAGTTGTGTCATCAATCAACTGGATATTAAGCATATGCTGTGTTATAGAGCTCAGTTGTGCCAAGATCACAATTTCTGTAATCCAATGAAAAAGAGAGAAAGTACACTAATTAGCAAAACATTGTGTTGAGAGCCAAATTTAGAGAAATGGCATTACTGAGCCAGAGCTCAGAAGATGATGTGGAGGCATGGTCAATTTTGCCCAGAGTCTTTTGCAACAATTCAAGATTTCAGGAGTGGATGCCAATGATCAGAATCCTGGAGGAGGAGGTGGCTCCTCAGAATAGGAGACTCGTGGAACTATGAGAATAGCGGGTTGAAGGGGTATTTAGGCAGGGGCTGATGTTACCTGGGAAGCAGAAGGAGCTGTGGTTTAAAAAAATTGCAAAAAAAAAATTGTGACTCAGGTATGTGAATTCTTAACAAGTATTTGGAAGTGACCTGAAAATCAACACACATCATCAATGTTAAGGACAGGTAAAGGGTGATATATGCAGTTATTCTAAATATGGATGGTAGACGGCATTATAGATGAGAAGGATATCATAGTGATCTTAATATAGCAGTTTAATAATAGGAAAATTCTCACACTTTTGCATCTGAATGTGAACATCCTTTTTTCAAAAGAATTTCAGTCAAAATAAGAGGTAGTGTTCTGAAATCTGAAGCTTGGGGGATTTTATGATGATGACACTAAAGTTTCCCAGGGTCATCCCAGTGTTAAGCATAAATTGAGAGACAGAGAGAGGGAAGAGAAGAGGGAGGAAGGGAGTCAGGGAAGGAGGGATAGATTGAGATCACATTCTAACAATGGCTTAGGATACCAACGTCAAGGATGGAAATATTTGGTCTTGCAATTTGAAAACACTGTGGGTATAATGTCCTTCTTGGAGCTGCACAGGACAGTGTACCAAATGATATAAGAGATGCAAGGGTGCCAGCAACTTGGCATGGGTCTGTTTGTAGTCTGGACCTGCCAACAGAAGGACCACTTCCTTTCCTGCAAAGCCAGTACTGGCAGTAAGCAAATATTAATGGTCTGTTGCAACCCAGGAGAAATTCTCTTTTATGTAGTATGTGTGCTTTTTAAAATTTAGTTTTGAAGTATATTTTTCCTTGATAATGAAAGACATGGTTATGGACAAAACAGGTAATGCAGAAAAGAACAAAGATAACTTATATCTCCAGATGGACAAGGTAGAAGTTTGAATCAGATGTCGTCCATAAAGTCATGTACTTTGCATCCTTGGTCCACAGCTGATGGCAGATTGGGAGATGGAGCCTTGCTGGAGTAGGTGTGTTATTGGGGATGGCTGAGGGGAATGACAGCCAGCTTCCTCTGGACTAGACTTTGGCTCACTCTTTTGCTGCTGTTTTCTACCTGCTGTGGCAGAGATGCTGTCCAGCCTCTGCGCAAGCCATGCCATCCCCTGCTATCATGATGCTTCCCCTCCAGACTGTAAGTCAAAATAACAAAAACCTTATTTCCAGCATCTGTTTTTCTGTCAGGTGCTTTGTCCCAGCAATGAGAAGGTAACCACAACAGACATAATATAATTATCACCCTAACTGGCATGTATAGAATTCCTGGCATTTATTAGTGAGGACTCTGGCATTTACCTTGTCAGTCAGTATTTCCTCTTCCCTCACCCTTGTGTGTCCTTCCTCCCTCCCCCCTCTTTGTTATTGTTGGCACCTTTATAGTTTCTTCTCCATTCTTCCTAAGCTCAGACTTCAGCCATCTCAATACTATCGCATTATATCAAATCATTAAGCATGGAGCCAATGTCACTGCTGTGGCTGCAGAGTTGCTGTGGCTGTGGCCAGGTTCTCGGGACCTTGTTGCTAGGACAACTCAAGAAACCACTTAGCTTTGTATGCTCCCTTCTCAGAAGAGGAAATGGCACATTGGGGATGATGCTAACAGCCTCTGCCACAGACGCTAGCAAGCCTCTCTCAGAGCTGCTCTGCTGCCTGTCACTCACCAGTGTTTACCGTTAGGGTGTCATTCTGTCTTTCACTAGCCAGTGCTAGTGGCTGCATGGCAGCTCAGAGTGGTGGGATGAGCTTTTGTCAGATAAACCTTAACTTGAGTTGCCTAATCAGAATGGGGGAGTCCTTAAGTGGTTTTAGCCCCCAGAAAAGAGCACTTACATGCCTTTTGCGTTCTCACTCTGCTTCTATTTCCAGTGAAGAAAAGCAACACAGGCCCAGGAAGAACAGTGCTTCACCTTGGTGAACTTGATAAGCTTGACCTTTATTTTACCACGGAAATCAGGACTACTGTTTACCACAACCACACTCATTTCTTCTTTCCCTCCTTCCTCCCACCCATCTCCTGCCACTTCCCCAGAAGCACAAAGCTTTCAACATCCTGCTGTCCATTAGCATAAATAAACTCATGCTTTTAAAGCAAAAATAGTCACAATGCTATATTTGTTAAAGACTGCATTACCATAAGAGGATAAAAATATGCTTGAGTAACAGGTAGATCACATACTTTCAAGATGAGTACGTGCTTTCATTATGGTTCCCTGAAAGTCGATTATTGTAGTCATAGATTAAAACCTGGGTTTCAACACAAGCTACATTTCCACTTCAGAAACTGTTCAGCTATGAGGTTGCCAGGGGCACACACCTTCGTGCTTTCATTTGTTTTTCTATTGCCACTACAGTCTACGTTGTTTTAAATAACCAAAATCAGCCATTTTAACTCAGTCTTTGCTGTATGAACCAATAGATAATGTTATAGCCTCTCTCTGTTTTTTTTTTAACTATTGCTAATTTAAATTTGATGTAACATTTATACAATAGATAAGAAAATACTGGGCTAAGAAAGAACAGAAGTGTCAAGAAATGGAAATGAGAGACCTTCAACGTCTAGAAGAACTGAAGAAATTAATGGCTGAACAGTCAGTAAAAGACAGAGAAAGGTAAAAGAGAGATTTGGAACTGTGTGAGCGGGGAGATGAGAAGCCTTCGGTAATACGTTAGGATAAACAAGATCAGAGGGCATCTTTTACACCTAATGTAGCCATTCAATATTTATAGACACAAATGGATAAAATGATTTCTATAATGTATTTTAAAGTCCCATTTCATGCATAAACCTCAAGCTTTTCATTTTGTTCCTCAGATAGCTTTCTAGTTAGAACTCTCACAGAGGACTGCATGGCTCTTGATTGCCCACTGTGTGCATGAAATGATGTTGGCATCTGCTGTGCCTTAATATTGTGACCCAGGAGGAGGACACCATTATTTTAATAAGAATGGAGCCCATTTACTGTGACTGAGGCTAGGGACCACAATACACAATTATACAGAGCTGTGCGATATTCATAGTATACTCACTTCTTACATGGAAAATGCCCTAAAATATTCAAGAATCATGCTATTTTCTAGCTGGAAAGGATTTTGGAGATCACTCACTCAGTCTTCTTGTTTCATTTACTATTACACTGAGAAATTAAAGCTATTTTTTAAGATTTTTGTTTCAATCTGAGTCAATAAAAACCAGTATAGTAATTTGAACAGGAAAATCTGAATACAAAGAATTATAAACTAACAGGAATTCCCTGTCAAATGAAATGAGAAATAGAACATAAAAAAATTTCCTAGGATTGAAGGAGAGTTCTACAGAAGAAACAAGCTTGAAATTGGGATCCCCCCTCCCCGCATCATTGAGGTTCATACCTCACTATTGAAGATCTAGTCATGGCCCACTGCACAGTGGGGAGTTCTTGGGTGGGCTAAGCCAGAACTTCATAGGCACTGGTCAAGACTCCAACATAGGTGCAGGCAGGCCAACTCTAGAGCACCAGGAGGCTTGCAAAGCTCTGGATAATCTAATCCTGGCAGTACCACAAAATTTAGCAGAAAACTGACCATAGAGGTACCACTGCGACTCCAAGGGTGAGGGCAATATTGGAAGTCCATTATAGGTACACTGTGTGTTAGGAATAGCTGAAGTTAGGAACAGACACTGTTTCCTTCTTCAGTGTCCTTCTGGCATATTTTCCTGAAATGGCCTCATACTTCCAGCTGCAAGGGAGAAATGGGGGATCCAATCCCACTTTCATACAGTAGGCAAGGAAGGGTGATGGTGAGCTGAGAGACAATACGGACTGGCAGTTACCTATAGTATCTAGCCTCTCAGTCATCTTTTCACAAAAGATAAGTAGAAGATCAGGTTTTCACCTTGAGACATAAACCACAGTTAAGTGGTTTAAGTTGGGCTAGGGAGATGGCTCAGTAGTTAAAGGTGCTTGCTTGCAAGGCTTCTGGGTCAGGCTCGATTCCCCAGTACCCACATAAAGCCAGATGCAGAACTTGGTGTACGTGTTTGGAGTTTGTTTCAGTGCCAGAGACCCTGGTGTGTGTATTCTCTCTTGTACTCTTTCCTTCTCTCTCTCTCCCTCTTATCTCTCATAAATAAAAATACTTCTAACAACAGTGAACGTCTCTAAAGCATTTACCCAAGCTAGCAACTAATAGCAGCAATAGCTCTGTGCCCAGAATTCTAAGGACTTCCCATATGACTTTGGCTTGAGCCTAAAAGTGCTATTAGCACTAGAGAAATGGCTTAGCAGTTAAGGTGCTTGTCTGCAAAGCCAAAGAGCCCAGGTTCAATTCCTCAGGACCAACATAAGCCATATGCCAGATGCACAAGGTGGTACATGCATCTGGAGTTTGTTTACAGCAGCTGAAGGCCCTGGTGTGCCAATTCTCTCTCTCTCTCTGTCTCTCTCTCTCTCTCAAATAAATGAATAAAAATAATTGAAAAGTGTATTAAAATTTACCACTTGTATTCTCTATAGCCATAAAGACATAGTCACCTTATTCAAAGGGTTTGGCTTATATCTAGGGAGTTTCCTTTGAGACCATTGTTACAGTTGTCCCAAACTCTAGTCACCCAGGGTTGTAGAGTAGATCTGCAGTTACAGACAGCTGCAGGTTATCCCTAAGGATTTTCTGGGTGAAAGTCACAATATTTTCTAAGCAGCTCAATACTCAGAGTTTATTATAATCTTGTACTGAGAGAACCAAGTATAGTGCAAAGACAGAACTCAAGGTCAGGAGTTCAAACAACCAGTGAGAAACCAGATAAACAAGTGCAAGCCAAGATATATATGGTTACCAGAAGATGAGCCACTCTATGGCTCAGACATAAGGAAGTAGAAGAGAGGTCCTAAATAGCTGGATACTGGAGAGCAAGGCAAAGGCAGTGGTCAGAATGTGGGCTGGACAGTCTAAAACCATCCCAGGGAAACAAAGGGGAGCCACAAGAGCTGGGCGTGGTGGCGCATGCCTTTAATCCCAGCACTCTGAAGGCAGAGGTAGGAGGATCACTGTGAGTCTGAGGCCATCCCGAGACTACATAGTGAATTCCAGGTCATCCTGAGCTAAAGTGAGATCCTATCTCGAAAAACCAAAAAAAAAAAAAAAAAAAAAAAAAAAAAAAGAAGAAGAAGGAGAAGAAGAAGAAGAAGAAAAAAGGAGGGCCATGGGAATCAAAAGGGGTGGGATAAAGGGGTGGGGTAGCAGAACAGATGTGGAGTCCCATCTTTAGGGACATGTTTCTAATAGAATCATCCCTCATAGCAGGGAGCTTCTCTGATTACAGAGTCATTTCAGTCTTTTGCTTCCTGTCCCAGCAATTACCAAGATTAGCTGATTCAGAATTTCAGTTGAAGAGAAGAAAAAGAAAATCAGATTAATCTGTATTACATAACAGGAAAAAATAGCAATATTACAACAGAGCAAAACGTCCTAAAGATTAGGAGCCATAGCCTAGGTTTTTTTAAAAAACTTTGTTTTTTTTTTACAATTTTCATATATGTACATAATGTATTTTACTGATAATCCTCTCCCATGATTCTCATTTGGCCCCAACCCCCTTCCACTGGACCCTTCTTGTTTCCAACTAGTCCTTCTGTTTTGATGAGGGTTTTTTTTTTTTTTTTTTTTTTGCCTCTTCCACCACCCATGATGGAATGTTGAGGAGTTCAATGTTATGCAGGTCTTGTGAAGTTAATGACAGACACTGTGAGGTCATGAAGATAGTGACCACTTCATGTTCGGAAACAGCCCAAGGTTTTAGTCTTAACTCTTTTGGAATAGTGTGTGACCTCTACAGGGCCTTTGTCCTCTACAAAGCGGAGCTAGAAAAGGTCTCAAGTCTAAGGTTTAACAGTCTGTGATCTGGGTGTCTGGTGATCTGGGTGATGGACTACTGCAGATTTAGATGTAAAGAATGTTAAAGCCAGTGTTTTCATATTGATGTGAAATCAGTGAGGAAAGTCTTTAAAATGCCATGTTATATCCAAGCAATCATCCTCAACAAAGTTGTGATGTTGTAGTTAGAAACATGGGCCTCGTTCTGTGATTTAGGGACATGGATTCCACCATGTAATCACTACTAAGAGCTTTTGCTCTGCCAGTAACCAGAGGTTGTGTTCCTTCTGGCATTCAGAAATTTGGTTGATGGATATACAGGCCATTTTGTGTCTAGAGGAGCATGTTGTAAGGAGTCCTGCCCTTCCTTTGGCTCTTATATTCTTTCTGCCACCTCTTCCTCAATGGATCCTGAGCCATTGAAGGTGTGATTGAGATATTTCAGTGTTGAGCACTCCTCTGTCACTTCTTCTCAGCACTTTGAAAAAACAAAACAAAACAAAACTGAGCTGTGTAGGCTAGAGCAGGCTGCCCCTGATGATAATGCCCGTGTGGTCTCTTTGGATGTCATTGCTGTTGTCAGGTATGTAGCACACACATGTTGCTATCTTTATGTGAACACACAGAAGACTGGCTTAAGCATAACAGACCTTCAATATACATGAAAATATAGTACCATTGTGTTAGTCAGCTTAAACTGCCAAGACAAAGTATATTGATTGGGATGTTTAACAATCTGAGATTTATTTTCTCTGTTCTGGAGGCTAGAAATCCAAAATAATCACAGGGTTCTGATGAGGGCTATCTCCTGGTGTGGGGAGGGCAGTGTCATATGACAGGGAGAGAGAGGGCCCATAGAGAGCAGCTTCACACAGCACAGACACGTTCTCTGATTCTTATAAGGGTATTTAATGAAGGAGCCCACCATTTCTCACAGGCTTCACCATAAACCATAATCACCTTGGGAATGAGGGTGATCACATGTAAATTTGGGAGTGGGGAACACATTCAGTGTAACCATCTGTATGGAAAAGAGTAACTGAGTACAGGTTGTCTTTAATCGTCATTTTGTGATTATATATTGGCTGCTTCTAATAAATAATATTATTGAGTCAATTAGAAAAATGTGCACTGGTCTGGCAGAAAAGTTCATGTAGCTCCTACTGTAGGAGGACAAATTAGGAAAAGGAAATAGTTTCCATTCTAACCATGACACACAGCTTGGCAAACAGAGGCAAACTGGATGTTATACTCCATTTAGAACTGGGTAAGGAATTGTTTTTGTAAAACACAAACTTCAAAATGATGCATGATTATCCCTAAAAAAGAAAAAAATACCATTTAAAAGAAAATATATTATTCATACCTGTTCTAAAAATTAGCTCCATACTCATCTGTCCTTTATTTTTTATTTTTTATTTTTTATTTTTTATGTTTTTTGGTTTTTCGAGGTAGGATCTCACTGTAGCTCAGGCTGACCTGGAATTCACTTTGTAGTCTCAGGGTGGCCTTGAACTCAAGGCAATCCTCCTACCCCTGCCTCCCAAGTGCTGGGATTAAAGGCGTGCACCAACACGCCTAGCTGTCCTTTATTTTTATAAATGATATGAGCTAAGTGTCCTATTTCCACTTTTTTTCCTAAACGGATTGCTATTTCACAATCAAGTACTTAGTGAGTCACCCTTACTCTTTGATTTGAAATGCTACATTCATTATATATTTCATTTCTAATTATACTTTTATATCCACATGGACTCTTAATTATATCAAATCAAAGTTGAACTGTATTTATATTTCTATGTGAGTACCATGCTGTTTTAATCATCCTCTTTTGCTATCTAGTAAGAACAATGTTACTCATTGTTCTTTTTAAAAATAGCTACTCTTATGTCAACTTAAATTTATAAGTCTTGTTGAATTTTTGCATTAAAACAATGTTAAGGGGAATTGACATGTGTGACAAATTTAATCTCCAACCAAGAAATGTACTTCCAAAAGAGGTTTCTAGACCTAGTCTTCTCTCAGATTCTCAAGAAAATTTCATAGACTTTTTCTGTAACAAATTGGAAATTATGTTGAAATATGTAGAAATTGATAACCTATAAACCAATTATTTATTTCCTTGATTAAAAAAAATTACCTTATTTGTCAGAAGAAAAAGAAAGTTAGAGAAAGAGAGAAGAATTAGGCACACAAGGGCATCTTGCCACTGTAAATAAACTCCAGAGCAAGCACCACTTGGTGTATCTGGCTTTACATGGGTACTGGGTAGTCAAGCTTTGCAAGCAAGTACCTTTAACCACTGAGCCATCTCTGCAGCCCTACATGTTTCATTTAGTGAGAAAAAATGTCTGCCCTAAAGTAGCAGCAATATGGATGCAGACATAAAAAGCTGAGGGTTGTTCATGAAGAACTTAGATTAACGTTGGTGACTTGTATCTTTGGAGGTAGAGTCTGAGGGGAGACAAAAAAAAAAGGACATATGACCTTGAATATGATTGAAGATTTTTTTTTTTCAAGGTAGAGTTTCACTCTAGCCCAGGCTGACCTGGAATTCACTCTGTAGTCTCAGGGTGACCTTGAACTCACAGTGATCCTCCTACCTCTGCCTCCTGAGTGCTGGGATTAAAGGCGTGCACCACCATGCCCAGCTGATTGAAGATTTTTATGGTTATATGCATGTGGTCTTCATGCATGTGTGTATACATGCTTGTATGTATGTGTTCACAACATGTACGCCAACATGTATGGAGGCCAGAAATTGATGTCACCTTGTCAATTCGAGTAGTCTTACTAGTCACCTTGCCCTGGGTAGCTTTTCTCTTCCCCTCCAAAGTGCTGGGATTACAGGAGGACCGTCACACTTGCATAGAGTTTAGGTGGATGCTCAGGATCTGAAGTCTGCTCTTCGTGCTTGTCTGGCAAGTGCTTTAGCCACTGAGCCATGTCTCAGCTCCTGTTTTGTTTGTTTCATTTTATCTCTTGGGTTGAAAGCTCTAAAATATTTTATTTTCAAAATTTATTTGGCTCTATTTTTTGTATATCTTTGGGTATAGTCTATACAATTTAACATGATCTTTTTATTATCTAGTTCTTAAGTAATTTTCATTTCATTTTGGCTGTCTTAACAATAAATTGGTATCTATTCAGGTGCTTACCAAAGATAAGGTTGCTAACAATTTTCAATTTCTTCTACTTTTATACTTTCCATGTGTTGTCATTAAAAGGTACAAAAATTTGGTATGCTTTATTAGAAGCTACTAAACCCAGCCACTTTAAGTATTTAATTAATAAACTGTCACAAAACTGGCTTAAATGTATAGTTCAGTGTTCCCCAGAGCATCTATAGAGTTGTGCATTCGTTGTGACAGTCAGGCCTTCACTAATTTCCATCACCCCATGAAGATCTCTCCTGAAATTTGCATTGGTCTTCCAGCTGCGAACAATCACTGGTGTATTTTTCTATAACAGATTTGCCTCTTTTGAACATTTTAAATAAATGGAATACATACTATCATAACATTTTTAAGGTTCATTCATGAATTGTTCATTTCTTCTTTTTTATCATTAAAGATTATTTTACTTCAGTGCAACCATTTAATTGTTTTTCAAAGCAATATATTTTCTCTGTTGGTAAAAGATTAATATGCACATAAGCATAATGGTTTAAAAGAGAAGGATTCAGATTTTTTGTATTATGTTATCAATTTCTAAGAGATATTAATTTGTGTTGATAACAAATGCTCACAGGCACACACCTGTCCCCAGCACATACAATTGATTTCGATGTTACTATAAGGTCCATTCCTGTAGAGTACTGAAGAATCTCAAGCTCTCTGCATTTCAGATCACCATTGTTTCAGATCATGTTTTTGGGGAAAGCACCGAACCCAGTCTCTATGGGAGGACAGCAGCCTCCTCTGAATGCAGGCAGATGGCGAGTGCCTGTGTGCACTGCTGCTCCTGGTGGCCTGAGCACCCACTTACCTCCCCAGGGTAAGAGCACTGATGCCCATTAGAAAGATCTTGTAAGCCATATGAAATTAGAACTTTCTGGTAGCCACATTAAAAATATAAAAAGCTGGATGTGGTGATGCATGCCTTTAGTGCCAGCATTCTGGAGGCAGAGGTAGGAGGATTGCTGTGAGTTTGAGGCCAGCCTGGAACTATAGAGTGAGTTCCAGGTCAGCCTGGGCTAGGTAAACTATCTTTAAAGAAATATATAAAAAGAAGCAGGTGGGAATTAACTCTAATAATATACTTCATTTAGCTCAGTAACTATCCAGATATATTATCATTTCAATATGGCATCAATATAAATATAAATATTACTGAGATATTTTACAGTCTTTTCTTCATAATAAATATTTGAAATGGTGGTATATATTTTCTACCTTCAACATATTTAAATTTGGACCAGTCATTTCAGCTGCAGAATAACCTGATGTGGTCTCCATTAAACTGGAAAGTAGAGAGTGCAGTCAAGTTTGACATCCTCCAGGAAGAGGAGGGTTAGGTGTGTGGCCGCCTGTGTGTGGACTCTGATTGCCATACAGTTGATGTTAGAGATCAAACACAGTTTGAACCCTGACTTTCTCTTTCAGCTGCATTCTACAGGACTTTCCTGGAGGTACTTTATGCCAAGCAAGTGGGGAAGGAGCCCCTTGTTGTTGGAGTCTCCCATACTTGTCTCCACATTTCTACTTGGCTCCCCTCCATTCCGGTTGGTTCCAATAAAGGGTAGAAAGTGATGGAACTGGCAGGAAGACATTTCATCTGCTGTTCTTTCTATAGCCATAAAATGGCTAAAGGGAGACATCATTCCCAGGGTAAATACATATATGAAACCAAAAATTTAGTATCTATTTAAACAGAAAATCTAGAAAAAATGTAACTCCCATAATTCCTGGGCTGGAGAGATGGCTTAGTGGTTAAGGAGCTTGCCTGAGAAACCTAAGGACTCAGGTTCGATTCCCCAGTACCCACATAAGGCAGATGCACAGCGTGGCACATGTGTCTGGAGTTCATTTGCAGTGACTAGAGAAACTGATGTGCCCACACTCTCTGTGTGTCTGTGTCTCTCTCTCTGTCTGTATCTCTGTGCTTGCAAATAAATAAAAATTTAAATAAAATAAAATTTAATATATATTTAAACAGAAAATCTAGAAAGAAATATAACTCCCATTTCCTAAAATTTCCATAGTGTGCATATATTTCTAATATTAAGAAAAAGTAAGTTTTAAGAAAATAACTGGCTTTCTGGTTGTGGGCTTCACATTGGTGGGCAAACTTGTAAATAATGGAAAATGTCAGGGTAATATACTAACTCAAACTTAAGTATTGAATAGAAGATACTTTCTGTTTCTCAGTTAACAGAAATAGAAATCTTCATAATACACATAAACTATGTATTCATTTTATTTTTTAACATAGCATTTATTCCTTTCTCTAATTCTGCTCTCTAGACCCTGTTTCTAATTTTTTCAGTCCTTGCCATTTCTAATAACTTCCCTTGTAGCTTTCCCAGCATTCTCTTTGCTACTATTGCAAGCTAAACTCTGTTCTTCTCATATAGTGGTGCTCTCTCTCTCATTCGTTCTTTCTTTCCATGTATGTCTCTAAATTCTCTTGTCCCCCAAAACTCTCCTAAGAACTCTTGTTAGGCCAATGCCGAACCACCACAGTGTATACTCAGTAAGCCTGCAGTGGTTCTCTGGTGTTTACATTTTTTCATAATTTTTGGTGATCTTCTGTTGATTCTGTCTTGTGTTCTGTACCTTGAATACTGAAAAACCCATATGGAAACCTATTACTTGGTAAGCTAATTTACAAAATTAAAATATGAAAACAGTATTCTAACCATCAAAGAAAGGAAGCAAGAAAGGAAGGGAGGGAGGGAAAAAGCAAGGAAGGGAAGGAAGAAATAGGGGGAGGGAGGAGAAGGAAGGGAGGAAGAAAAAAAGGAAGGTAGGGAGGTAAGAAGGAAGAAAGGACAAAAGAAAGGAAAGTAGGTAAGAAGGAAGGAAGGAAGGAAGAGAGGGAGGGAGGGAAAAAGGAAGGAAAGGAGGGAAGGAAAAAGGGAGGGAGGGAGTAAGGAAAGAAGGGAAGAAGGAAGGAAAAAAGGAAGGGATAAAGAAGAATATATCCAGAGAGAGGAATAGTGAGCAACGATACATGATGGTCATTTCCCATGTTACTTTATCTTAAAAGCATTACTACTTCTTATTTTTGAAAACTGCAGTCATAAATTAGACTATTACTCCATATACTCTCTCTTTTCATCCTAATATTTCAGTGATGGTTGATAAAATGCTCAATTTCTAACATTTTTAAGGTTACACCCTCTTGTAGTTGTTATATACTTTGCTTCCTCAATATCTGCTAATTAGTTTTTACAAAGATAAATGTAACTGTAATCTTTTATTTATTTTCATTGCTGTTTCTTGTGATTTAATAAATAATCTAACTTTCTCATCTTACCTCCTTGGTAGTAATTTTAGCATATTAATTTTTAAAACTGTATGCTTTATAAGGTAATTTTAAACTGTTTTTTAAATTTTAATCCTTTTTTGTTTTTTGGTTTACCGAGGTAGAGTCTCACTCTAGCTCAGGCTGACCTGAAATTTACTATGCAGCCTCAGGGTGGCCTCAAACTCATGGCAATCCTGCTACCTTTGCCTCCCAAGTGCTGGGATTAAAGGCGTGCACCACCACACCCAGCTTCAAATTTTAAAGATTTTTAAAAGCTGGTTTTCATAGCTAAAAAGTTACTCAGGATATCATTTCATAACAAGAAAACTGAAGCTGGGTAAGACTAACAAATGGATGGTTTGGTTCTAAGAATCTTCTCAGTCGACACTACTGCAGCTCTTCCATTCTCTCTTACATCTGAATCATCTGGGGAGTTGTTGAAAGTTCAGATCCCAGGCTCTGAGAGTAGGATTTGACACCAGTACTAAAAAAAAAAATCTCCCGGGTCCAAAGCATCACAATATTTGAGAACCTTTACAATAGAATCCCATCCACACTTTCCTAGGTACAGGCCCCAAATAACCACTTTCTGAGGAGATTCCACTTCTTTGTAGCGATGGCAGTCACTTCTCTTTTCCCAATACTTTTGCTCGACTAAGAGAGCTCAGCAAAGTTTTTTTCTTTTTTTGAGGTAGGGTCTCACCATAGTTCAGGCTGACCTGGAACTCACTGTGTAGTCTTAGGGTAGCCTCAAACTCACAGTGATCCTCCTATCTCTGCCTCTGGAGTGCTGGGATTAAAGGCATGTGCCTTTAGATAAAACTTTATCAATTCTAGAAATTCTCTTCAAGCCAATGTTTTGCATGCATTTCTCTAGGTACCCAATGTATGTGTGTGTTTAATGATGAAGATATTGCTTTCTATAGTAAAAACCATTAGTACTTAGTCATTTCTTTCCAGAATAATAGCTTTTCCCTAGTTTTAAAACAGAAAATATTTGAAGTTCGAGATGTTGATGACCATTTGGGAAGAAAAAGACTAGTATCAGCTGCCTTCTGAGCACTAAATTGGCTTTGCTAATCCAGTATGTGTTTTGGGGTCCTTGCCAACATCAGGGAATTGACAGTTATTGCATTTTCTAAGTAGGAAAACCAGATGTTTCTCCCTATTTTTCATGTCTCTTCTTTACAATGTGCAAATTTCAGCATGTTGTATGGGAAGGCATTAAGCGTACTGGAAAGAGTATAATGTCTTAGATTCTTAAAGAATATGTTGAGTAAAATGACTTAATCAGGAACATTGCAAACATTTGTTATGGTTTTGCTTCTCAGCATGAGGTTTCTCTAAATCAGTAGAAATGTTCTTGTCCATTAAATCTCTGTCAACCAAATCCCCATTCTAAGTGGATGTGCCAGACGATAGAGAACAGGCATCACTGGGAGGCACTCAACAAACAGAGTTCTTAGTAAAGTGATCTGTTTTGTTTTTAAACATCCATTAGAAAGTCTTTGCAAATTAGCATTAACTTAGAAAAATGATAACATTTCTCAGCCTTGGCTAAGATCAAATATATATAGCTGAAAAGGTCCCCATCAGCATACCTCCCAACAGGGCTTCTATTCATTGAGATAACTTTGTCTAAATAATACCAGTGATAATAGTTATAGTGGCAACTCCTGCGTAAACTGTTCATGAGGGTAACATAACTCATTATGAGGTGTTTGTGCGTGTTCATATGCTAGGGCAAGGATACATAGATTAGTTTGAATGTGGCGTAGCTGAGCAAGCATGGTTGATAAGGAGGCTAAGAAATCTAGGGACAAATGAAAGTACAGCCAGTTACATGTGAAAACCAAGACAGCTAGGACCAGTGTGCAGATGGAGTACCCGCTGGGTAGGGATGGGACAGCTGAGGGTCATTCTACAGGTCTGGGACTGGGATTCATGTCTGTCCTAATATCTGCAAGTCAGGCTACATACCTACAGTCCCTTCCAAATCCTGGGCAATTGAGGAGTATCTTTTTAGCCATTTGGGCTATTCTTATTTTATTGTTTACAACTTTGAAATCATACATCAATAAAAAGACTACTGGGTTTCTGCTATGTGACAAGCTGTTTTGTTGTATGGTGACTTGTTCAGGTCATAATGAAATGCCACTCGGCATGTATGTGGTAGAAGGCAGGAAATATTCAGAATTGTTTTATAATGCATTTTCTGTAAAGTGGACATTTCCTTACAGCCTCTATTTTTATAATTTTGCATTTGTCAATGAAGTGACCAATATTGTCATACCAAGTGGACCATGTAGGTGTTGTAGTCTTTTTGAAAGCCATTCATCTTAAAATTCTCTTCTCCAGTAAGAAATTGTTTTCAAGATAGAGTTTCTTTGTAGCCTAGGCTGGCCTTGAACTTGCAGTCCTCTTGCCCTAACTTCCAGCATGCTGGAAGAACAGATATGTCCCACCATGCCCAGCATAAACATTTTATCTTGGTCTAGTTATACAAATAATTAAAGTTTCCCTTTCCACATTTGGTTGTTTTGGAAGTGCACTAAATTTCTCCAATTTTGTGTTTACACCAATACATGCTTTGCTTATCAGACCCTGCAGCCAAGGGCTGCTGTGCCCTCCATTGCCTCACACAGTACTAAAAGTGAATGCAGTAGAGGCGACAACTAATATGTTATTGATGTCTTTATCACTAATCCCTTAGCTAGGATTTTTCAATAAGCACATTAAGTAATGAAATCTGACCTTGTAGGTAAAGTCTTTTAGGTAGCTCTTACAAAACTGCAAGTCTAGGTACCCAGAAACATAGTGGGTGTGCTTAAATAAAGTAAGTGTAAAGCCATGAATTGAGAAAAAAGTAATGACAACTTTTATAAAATGATACCTCTGAATCCATTATCCAAAATAAATCTCCACTCTAAAAGGTCCCTCTGTGAAGCTTGGCTTCTGAAAAGCATGGGGAATGGAGTAGGGAGGAGGCTGGACTTTTCTTATGATGCCTCTGGGTTCTGGGAGCTCATATACCATCAGAAAAGGCAGACTCTCTTGTTTTTTATGTCATAGCCTTAGAAATCTCGTAGTATGGTTTCTGTTTTATCTAAGGGTCTAAGTATTTATAAAGCCCATCCAGATTCAAGTGAAGGGGATTTATGCTCAAACTATCAATATGTAGAGAATTAAAGAATTTGTGATCATCTTTAAAAATCATCACAGTGCCTTTGGCCTGTGCAATTTTAGCACATGCTTTTAAAGTTATTAATTACTTACTAGCTCCACTGAATTCTGTGAAAGTGGTATGTATGTCTGTTTCTGCCACCACACATCATATCTGATACCTTGTAGGTAACTCAGGCTCAAAGCAACAGTCAGTAATTGGAAAAAAGGACGTAGCTAGGCTAAGCCACTGCTGCACCTTGATTTGTTGTGGTTGAATGAAGCACAGCCATCTTAGTTCTGGCTGGACGAGAGGGATAAAGAAGTGCTTTGCTCCTTTAGTTATGCATGTTTTGCTCGTTCTTCTTAACAAAGGAAATAATGGCATCTTGAAATTATCAGGCCTAAGCATAAAGGCCATAGTTCTTAAGACTCACCTAGTTCAGTGGTCTCAGTGTCTAAATCTCCTCTGCGTCCTCTCAGTGCTCATCCGTCCTCTCGTCGGTGTGTGTGCATCCCTGACTTGCTATCTTGGCAGTGCGGGGGAGGGGGGCAGCATATTTCATCTTTAGACAGCTATAGACTTTTCTTTTCTTGTCCTTTTCTTTATTTCTTTGCATTTTGGTACCAAGCCCAGATCTGTCTTCAGTAGCTTAATATATTAATCCTTCTTTTGTTTGATACCACAGAGAGCTAATGTGAACCTTCTTTCCTTTGGACAGCCATTTAAATATTGTGGGTTATTATATACCCCCTTCCCCATGTCCATTTCCATCCCTATAAAGCTCTTCTTGGAGGGGGTATATTGGCAACTCACTTGCCATCTGTCATGAAGAAGGGTTCAAAGTTGCCCACTGTGATGTACACATACCTCATGGTTCAGGATTATTGTGGAAATTGTATTAAAAGATATGAATTATTGCAAATAAAATTTATTACTTAGGAAGATAATTGTATCAGTATGTATTATACTTTTATCTAAATAAGTTTACATCCAACAGCAAATCAATTTTCTTATACAAAAGTATTGATATGAGAATGATCTGTCAAAGCAACAGTACCAATGTACAGACAGTGGGAGCAGTGACTGTACTTATAGAAGGAATAAACCAGACTACTCGTTGCAGCTCTGAGTGGTTGCAGGGCTCATAGATTATCACTCCTTCCAGCCACACTGATGGCGGACTTGGGACAGGCCTGCCTTCCTAGAAGAGCCCATGAGCGTCCCTGAGGTTAGAGCTCTGGGATGCAATTCCCACTGACTGTTAGCTGGCTTCAGAGCAGAGCTGCTCAGAGCTGTCACACCATGCAGGGTAGCCTCTTCCCTTCACTCCAGGCAAGCAAGGCGGCTAAATGACAGCCAACACAAATGTCCAATTGTGTTTCCCTTTTGCTGTCAGGCCTGTGCCCTATCTGGCCTTCTATCTGGTCATTTTTATTGCCTATAAACTAAGCATGTTAGGTTTTTCTTTGTTTTTACATATTTAAATGGTTGAAGAATTTGTATTATGTAAAAACGATATGAAATTATGATTTCTGTATCCATGAGTAAAGTTTATTGGAGCAGATCCAAACTTGTTTGGCTTTAGCTGCATTCATATACTATCATTATTGATTTTAATAAATGTCCTAGAGACCATGTAGTACACAAGTCTGAAGTACTTATTATTTGGCAATTTATGAGAAAAGTTTACTGGCCCCATGTCTGGTAGAATGCTAGAAAAAAGAGAGGGGCATTGATACTGCTACTTAGAAGTAAAATATTCTCTTTTCTGTTGTTATATTCTGGATTTTATTTTGTGTTGTTGTTTCCTTGGTATATGTCATTATTCATATTAGTAGGTACATAAGGGCATGTTCATACCAGTATAAAATGTACTTTGAGCATGTTTTCTGCCATACCTACCTACCATCCCTTTCATGACCCTACCCTTCCTGTCTGCCCACTTTGATCCCCTAGACAATTTCATTTCTACTTTCATGTCTCATGTGCATACATGACTTTATCAAATTCATGGTGGTGGCTCACACCTTTAAACTCAGTGCTTCAGGAGGCAGAGATAGGAGGATTGCCATGAGTTCAAAGCCAACCTGACACTACATAGTAAATTTCAGGTCAGCTTGAATTATAGCAAGACCCTCAAAAAAAAAAAAAAGAGGGAAACACAATTAAGAGTGAACATGATATTTGTCTTGCTGAGACTCACTTAATTTGCTTAAAATGATTATTTCAAATCACATCTATTTTCCTGCAAATGACATAGCTTCATTCGTCTTTATGGCTGAAAAAAATCCTCCACTGTATATAAATAACAAATTTCCTTTATCTATTGCTCAGCTGATGGACACCTCAATTGGTACCGAAACTTGGTAAGTTAGTAAAGGCACAATATTCTTATACACTTATTCATATATACTAGCTACTAGCTAAACTGAACTAGAAGGCAGGCCAGGAAACTTGACATTCCATTAGACCCAAATGCACTATTGTCATCTGACTGCACCCATGGTGTTTCCTCTGGAGCAAAGCAAGCAGAGGTCTAGATATGATCTGACCCTTCTGCCAAGGCAGAACAAAACTGGAAGCTTTTACCCCAAGATACACACATGAATGAATAGTAGCAGGCATTTGTGTCTGGGGTAAATTTAACAGTGAATAAATGGACATATTTTTCTTTTCCTTTTCACCTTTTTTGCATTTTATTTGATAAAATGTCATAAATAATATAATAATATAAATTAACATTTGTTTGATAAAATTTCAAGCTCACAGAAGAGTCATAATGTACACAATAATTTCTACTGAGATTGACTAATTATAAATATTTTGCCTGATACCAAACCTTTAATATAAATTAGCTAAGAATAAGGATAATCATCTACCTACCCATCATACCATTTATGATGCCTAAGGAAGTGAGCAATAATTCCAAAACATCACATGGCAGTTCATAATAGAATTTTGATAATTGTCATATAAATATTTTAATAATTCTTCTCACCTAAGATAATCACATGAGGAAAATTTTTATTTCAATAAACTTTAAAAATAATACTCATTTGAATATAATCTAAAGGAGCAAAAATACTGGAAAGAAATCCTAAACTTCATTTACTAGGTTTGTTAATGGTAACACTAGCATTAAAATTTTGAAACATATTTTCAATAAGATAAAACATGTGGGGGCTGGAGAAATGGCTTAGCAGTGAAAGCACTTACCTGCACAGCCTAAGGACCTAAGTTTGATTCCCCAGGGCCCACATAAGCCAGATGCACTAGGAAGCACATGAGTCTGGAGTTTGCAGTGGCAAGAGGCCCTGGCATACCCATTCTCTCTCCCTCTCTCTCTCTCTGTATTTCTCTCAAATAAAGAAAAATAAAAAATAAAATAAATAAATTTTAAAAAGATAAAACATGTACATGGATATAGTAAGAATATTACTGCTAGTACTAGTACTAATTCTAAAGTCTTGCAGTCTTAAGTAAAATTTCAAATTACTATAACATAAAAATATTAACAAAGTCTAATGACTTTTGCTTTTTGAATTTGTTTCTCTTTATAATATAGGAAGCTTGAAATAGTGGTGTACCAGTATCACTGATCATACTTAATATCTAGATTCTGATTCCTTTTTCTTTAAAATATTTTTGAAAAGCTATTTATTTTGCAAGGGGAGAGATAGAAAAAAATATTGATACAGTGCTAGGGCTTTTCGCCACTATCAACAAACTCCAGATACATGTGCCACTTTATGCTAGGTGCTGATTTCTAATTATCATCTAACAAGTATTGAAGAAATGATAGATTTAGAAACTGACACTTTTTTAAAAATTAATATTTATTTATTTATTTGCAAGCACAGAGAGAAGAGAAACAGATAGAATGAGCATGCCAGGGCCTCCAACCATCATAAATGAACTCCAGATGCATGTGCCACCATGTGCATCTGGCTTTATGTGGGCACTGGGTAATATAACTCAGGTCATTGGGTTTTACAGGCAAAGCCTTTACTGTTAAGCCATCTCTCCAGCCAGAAACTGATAATTTTTAATTCTTAATGTAGTACTTATTCACAGAAATAGCAGTGGATGGTAAAAAATTTATATGAGGAATTTTGAGTGAGAGTGATGAGATGGTTTTGCAGGGCCAAGAATGACTATGCATCACTAAATGGAAATAATGGACCTTGCAGTGAAGATGTACACCCATCACAGTTTTGACCAGTGAACTAGCAGCATAAGTACTGTGCGGCACTCTGACCCTGGGTCGCTTGAGGTAGTGCGATTCAAAGCACATCAGCTTTGTGCTAAAACATTTTACCTGAATTAGCAAATTTTCTAGTCTATAAGTTGGCAGTGCTCTTGCTTAGCATACCAGCCAAACCTTATCACCATTTATCTGTTCTGGGGCAAAAGCAGACAAGATAAGATGCAAACAAATGGGGGTGGCTATTTTCCAATAAAACTTTATTAACAAAGGTAATCACTGGACTGTGTTTGGCCCCAGGGATATAGTTCATCAGTCCTGATTTAAGGTTCAACTCCCTGTGTTCAAGAAATTCAAGAATGAGGGCCCAAAGTAAGCAACTGAATATTAAGGAAACACATAGGCAAATCCAAAATACAACACAATTTCACATGCTTTAAAGAAAGAGGGGGCTGGAGAGATGGCTTAGTGGTTAAGGCATTTGCCTGCAAAGACAAAGGATCCTGGTTCAATTATCCAGGACCCACATAAGCCAGATTCACAAGGGGGCACATGCATCTGGAGTTCATTTGCAGTGGCTGGAGGCCCTGGCATGCCCATTCTCTCTCTTTCTCAAATAAATAAATAAATAAAATATATTTAAAAGAAGAAAGAAAAACTCAGTTTCTCAGCTAGGGCCCAGATGAAACTACTGAAGAACTGGCAAGATGAGCAACAGCTCTGCTTCCATGGTGAGCCTGACAACCTGCACCAGGGTGATGGTGACAGACACTGAGGATACTCAAAACACACCAAAGCAGAAATTCAGAAGCTGCTGAGAGCTCAACACTAAGGTAGACTTAAAACACACCCACCAAGGCCCAGGGAATTTTGTGGTAGAGAGGGCAGAAAGACTGTAAGAGCCACAGGATGGGACGGAATATCCAGAGGCATTGCCCCACCCCCCAATGATTGCTACTCTCACAACTCATATCCCACAACTCTATAGTAACTATCAGCAATCACACTGAGGAGGGCCCATGGTGGAATGGGCGTAGGGAGGAGGGAAATGATGGTACCAACATATAATGTGTTCATACAAAGCTTCTACTTAGTAACAAAACGAACAACCAAAAAGGCTCATTGTCATGGGGGAGAACAGAGACTGTACAGACTCGAACCAGGTGAGCCATAGCAGTTATCTTCAGCATGTGAGCCTGGAGAGTGGTCATCTTTCTTCAATCATTTGCAAGAAGAGAAAGAGAAAGGATGGGCACACCAGTGCCTCTTTATGCATCTGGCTTTATATGGGTACTGGGGAATCAAACCCAGGCCATCAGGCTTTGCAAGCAAATGTCTTAACCACTGAGTGGTCATCTTCCTATGAGTCTAGAAAATGATCATTTTTCTTAAATGGAGACCACTAAATGGCATCCCCAGCCAAGCCCTTGTGCGACTTTGTTTTCTGGACCAAAGTAAAGAATCCTCCAAATATTCCCTCCCTTCATCTCAGTGATCATGATCACTATCAGAATAACAAACTTGTAAGTGTCCCAGCCCTTTTGATCTGTGTTTCAAGGCCTCCTGACATAAAATCAATCCAGTTCTGCTGGACTTTTGATGAAGGCCATTCAGAAAACAACTCCATAAACAGTGAGAGTCAGAGGAGCTGCTCCCTTGCTTAGTGAGTCTTTTGTTTTTTGTTTTTTTGAGATAGGGTTTCATTCTAGCCCAGGCTGACCTGGAATTCACTATGTAGTCTCAGGGTGCTCTGGAACTCATGGCAGTCCTCCTGCCTCTACCTCCTGAGTTCTGGGATTAAAGGTGTGCACCACCATTCCCAGCTTAATGAGTCTTTTTAAAATATATATATTTTATTCATTTATTTATTTGAGAGAGAGAAAGGGGCAGAGAGAAAGAAAGAGAGAATGGGCACACCAGGGCCTCCAGTCACTGCAAACTCCAGACACATGCACACATTGTACATCTGGCTTACATGGGAAATTGAACCTGGGTCCTTAGGCTTTGCAGACAAGTGCCTTAACTGCTAAGCCATCTCTCCAGCCTGCTTAATGAGTCTTTTAATTGAAGGAGGAAGTCTGTGTCAACTGACTCATTCCCTTCCAAAGAAAAAGAAATATCTCCTTATTCCTAATAACAATCTATGTGGTAACTATATTTCTACCAATAATTGTCATAAAGCAGGATTACTTATCCACCTATAATTTTCTTATGAGACAAGACTTGGAGTTAAAAAAATCTCAATTTAGTTCAGAAAAATGTTATCTATATGCACCTAAGGTCTGTTACAGAAACAATTTTTTAAGGGCTGTGGCACAGCCCTTGCCTACAAAAAATAATTTAAAATAACTTATAAGCTGAAAGTCAATTTTAAATTAATAACCAACATATGTCTTTATTAAAACTACTTTGAAGACAGTTACTTTCCAAGCTTAAGTATCATATATTTTAGAGCAAACTAATAAAAATCAAGTAAGTCTCTTATGGCTCAAGACATTTATCGGAATTCATACCTTCCTGTGGCATTCCTCTTCTGTTCTCGGAAAACCTATGTACAAGTTTAGAGCAGATCTCTTTAGCTCCACTAATTGTTACTGATCTCAAGGTTCCTATTTCTGAATTTCTTCTTGTTTTGGTCTCTTCCCTTAAGAAGTCCTCTTTGGGAGGACAAAGCTGTTTCAATATCAAGGTTTGTTGATTTTTTTTTTTTTTTTTTTTTTGTCCTCACAGTGAAAGTTTTCTCCTGCTCTTGTTCCTTGGGAGGATGTAGTCTTGAAGTTATAGTAGTTTTCTAGTTCTCTTTGACAAAGGGATCAAGTTTGTGCTGATATATGTGGTAATATACAAATGAAACCCAAGAGATATTTAAGCTCAGTTCACTATTTCTTCTGTTTCTATCCTAAATATTAGGTGTATAGAATGATTAGGCATTCAAAATGATCAATTCTAGGTAGGGAAAAAAAGAACTTGAAATCCTAACATGTGTTACCTGAACGTATCAACCAGAAAGCCCAATGCATTCCAGGTGCAGTTAGGAAAGAAAGCAAAGGCATGAGCTAACACCTATCTACAATCATCATTAATTTGCATTTAGGAGACTTTATGGTTCCTGGTATGACCCAGACATTGATGAATATAATGGCTGCAAAGGCGAGCCGTTCTTTGTGGAGGGGCAGAGTTGATAAACTGACCTCTGATATGGGAGCACAGGGGTGGTATTATCTTATCCATCAACCAGTTTGACTTATGAATTTGATAAATATTATTGAGTATCTTCTGTCTTGGGATACAGTAATGTGAACAAAAGGATACTCTACCCCTGTTTTCAAGGACACAAAGCTTTAATGGGAGACAGATATTTTTGGTGAGGGGAAGCACCAAGTGTTATGGGGATGGCAGAGGGGTGGCAGGATGAGTCAGAAATAGTCATGATGGAAGAAAAAGGAGTGTCTTCCAGGGATGAAAAATGACTTCCTTACCAAAAACCCATGGCATTTTAGGAGCTGAGAGTAATTTAGTACAGTTGAAGCACAAAATTTCCAGTGATTTAGGGAAAGCATGTGGTAAGAAAAGACTGGTAACAAAGGTATAATTATGACTTCTTTGGAAGTCTTATATCTTGCAGGTTCAAAAAGCCTGAATACTGAACAATGAATTATAATTAATTTTATTAAACACTAAATCCACTTAGATGTTTATATCCTTATATTCCAAAAGGGTGCAATAATTTATTTATAATATACACATAGAAACTGAACCAATTCCAGAATGTTAGAAGAACCTTGTATGGAAACTCTACCATTAGGGGATCTAGTTCAGTGGTAGAGCACTTGCCTAATATGCATGGGCCCTATGTTAAATCCATAGCACGAGAGAGAAAGAGAGGGAGAGGGAGTGCAAGTGAGTGGAGGGAGATAGCATTAAAGTGGGAGTAAAAATAGGCATGTAATTGCAGTAGGAAGTTTCACATGTTAATATAAAAATGGATTTGAAATGGGATTAGACACACAAATGGACAGATGATGAGTTAATCACAGGAATGTGCTCATGTCAGGTTTTTACATGCTCCCCAACAAAGGACAAAGGACCTGAAGCATAGTACCAGACACAGAATCCTAGATGTTTACCTGGTCTGACCAGTATTGTGCATCTCAGGGATTTGCAACCTTGTCCCTTAATTATATTCAACTGCTGTTTGGGTTAGCCTTCATAACAATTATGTTCAATTAAGCTTTGCACTTGGGAGAATATTTAGAAAGTTTGAGTCCATATGAATCCATTTCTATTTGTGGAGAAAATTCAGCTATCCTATCTTCCACTGACTATATTTTTGGGTGAGTTTTTAGTAATAAGACTGCATTTAAATTAAGCTTCTAAGGACCATTAATTAAAATGTCTGATTAAAAACAACTTAAGGGGAAAAAAATCTTAAGACAATTTTCTCTCACTGAATTCTTCTAAAGTTCTTTTGATGAAAGCCTGTAAGTTGAATCCCTCTTGACTTATCCTGAGTGGAAATAGAGAACAATGATTCCTCTGTAAAAAGTTCCTTGTCATTCTCCAAGATCACTTGCGGTGCATTAGTCTTATCATTGCAATGTAGAGTCTTACTGTCTTTAGATTTTCTGAGTCAGTTTTATAAGCCTTTCTTGATGTTTACTGACCTCCTATGGAATTTACTGTTAAGAATTCAACTATTAACTCTAAGACATGTAATGATCCTCCTTTCTAGTGTTTTCATAGATATTGCACTGGGTTTATAGTTATTTCAAGTTGAAGTTTGTCAATCAGAAGTAACGTTGTAGTTACTATATAAAATACAGATAATCATAGAACCACAAACATGTACATGCAGATCAGGGTCTAAGAGACACTATAAGTAAATGAGCAGAGGAAGATAAATTTAAAGACTGGCTTCTTCTTAGAAAAGAGGACCAATAATTAGGTCAGTGTAAACTTTATTCAGGTCATGTTTCCACGGGCCTTGGTTTAAGACATGTCAGGCTACATTGAGAGGGAAGTAGCTTGTGAGAAAGCAGGGATGTGAACATTTGAAGTAAATATGGGACACTTCACCCCTTTAGTGGACTTTTGTGGTTTTCTGTCTTAATGTTGGGTAGGTTCACAGGCAATAATAGTCTGGTAAATATTTAATGATTGGCTTGGGGCAGGAGGAGTGAGTAAATTAAGTCCTGATCAGTAGCATGTACCAGTTTCCATGGTGTAAATACTTTTACCATAGCCTATTTCAAATTACTGACTAGACAGAGCTGGGAGAAGATGTGTAATTATACACCATCATGTTTTATTTTTACCATTCTGCTATAATAGATATAATCATCTTCAAATGCATAGATAATGGAAAACAGTACAATGAATAGGAAGTGATGAGTATGAGTCTTTATTACTTTTGATTTTAGTATACTCTCATATAAGTTTATACAATTTAATGTGCAATAATGACTATATTTAAGGACTGGGTTATATTTGTCCTGAAATTCGACAGTTGGCCTTCTCCAGATGATAGGTGGTGGCTCTGGTACATGACTGAATGACACAGGTAAGTCCCATAAGAAGACCCTGTGATTCCCTGGGCCTTGCCATGGAACAGGCTCTGTGCCATGATCAGCTGGGCTAGCTCCTCAGTGAACTTTTCCAGAACTTGAAAGTGAAGCTGCAGCATACAGCTAATACTTTGCACTTACGCTCGTTTGAGTGATCAACTTGAAGAAAACTGAAAGGCATCCTGGGAACTTTGAAGTCTTCAGAAGTAGACTGACAGGTTTGGGTGCAGAGGTGGTATTTCTACCATTTCTTCTTCTTTTTTTATTAAGTAGAAACTTTGTGTGAACACATCATATGTTGGTAGCATCATTAACCTCCTCCCTGCCCCCACTCCACTGAGGATCCTCCTTAGTGGGATTGCTGGTTGTGGGTTATGAATTGTGACAGCAGCAGTCAGTCATTATGGATGGGTGGGGCAATGCCTCTGCTATTCCCTCCCACCCTGTGGGTCTTACATTCCTTCCACCCCCTCTTCCACAAAATTCCCTGAGCCATGCTGGGTGTGCTTTAAGTCTACTTTAGTGTTTACATCTTGTCAGGCTGGTTGCTTTCATATAGTAGTGTCACATGCTTGCTCACAACATTGTTGGCCATTTTTTCTCAGTAGCTCGTGTAGCACTTTTTAGCGCTATATGGGCTAACCATTTGAGAACTGGCATCCTTTCAGATTCAGCCCGATCTCTTTGATGTTCTGTGTTAGCAGGAGGTGCTGTCTTCAGCAATAGGATTTTACCTTTCACCTCAGGTGGGTAATCAAGTGCTTTGACAGATGTTGTCTTGTTTGGGAGACCTCTTAGGTCTCTTTGATCAACAGCTCAATGTGGATTATAACCAATCTCTGGCACTGGGAGTTACAAGTCAAAGCCAAATGTTTTAGGGTTAGGCTTCATTGCACCCTTGCTAGGGCCCTTCTTTCCAGAAGATCCATCCATGGTTCTATTGAAGGTTATATCTTTTATCCTGATATCCAGGAGGAAGGTTTTCATGGTACTAACTCATTTTGGATTTGGTTTTGTATATGTAACCCTCTCCCTCCCATTCTCTCCACCCCCCCCCCTTCCATCCCTCTTACCTGTCTCTCAAGTTACTTGTCAAGTATGCCTACAACTCAAGCTGTTCCAGTTTAAGAACCACAGATGATGGAGAACATGTGATGTTTGTTTTTCTGTGCTTGTGAGTTCACTTAGTATGACCTGTTCCAAGTCTGTCCATTTTCCTACAAATTTCATTATATAATTTTCCCTTATTGCTGTGTAGAATTCCATTGTGTACATGAACCACATCTTCAATATCCAATCATCAAACAGTGGGCATCTAGGTTAATTCCAATTCTTAGCTATTGTAAATTGAGCAGGTATAAACATGGTTGAGCAAATATCTCTGCAGTGAAGAGTGGAGCTTTTAGGGTAGATGCCCAGTAGAGGAATAACTGGGTTAGAGGGTAACTCTGTTTTCTTTTTCAGGCATCTCCATATTGATTTCCATAGTGGTTGTACAAGTTTGCCTTCCCACTAACAGTGAATGAGGATTCCTCTTTCTCTGAATCCTTCCCAACATTTCTTATTGTTTGGTTTTACATGATTTCCATCCTTCTTGAGTAAGGTGGAATCTCATAATTGTTTTAACTTGCATTTCCCTGATGGTTAAGGATGTTGAACATTTTCTTAGGTGAGTATTAGCTGCTGTATTTCTTCTATAAGAGGATATTTTTAGACATCTTCCTTTTAGAATTTCTTATTCAGTTCTTTACCCCCTTTTTAATTTTATTTGTTTATTTTTAATTCTTTTTCATGAGAGAGAGAGAGAGAGAGTTGGCACACCAGACAACATTAAACTTCGAGGCTTGGCTTATGAACTTTCTAAGGGGAAGGAAAGACTACAGAGGACTTTGTTGGAACTGGGCTACTGACATAAGGGCTGGCTGCATCCTGCTGCCCAGGCCCAGAGAGTTTAATCAAGGTTAAATTTGTAATGGACTTATGTGCTTGGCTAGAGATATTGGACTGAGAGATTTAAGATTTTAAGCTGGAAAACCTCAAGCAAGTTAAAATTATTGGCACTGAAACTGATTTTAGGTTACTAAATCTGCTATTGTCAAACACATTAACAATCTTAAAGGAAGATGGTCCAATTGCTTTACCATGGAAAGGATGCCTGAGGGAAGACTATCATAGAAATGCAAACACTTTTGGAAAGAGTTAACTGGAGAAGGAACCTGTTTTTCAAGGTTATGATTTATTTTGTCTGTAAATTAAGAATATGGCTGTGTCCTACACAACTGGTATTGGTTTCAGAAGCATAAAAAATACAAGCAATGGTCGTGAATTGCACACGGTTCCAGGAGCTGCTGTTGAGATGCAACATGAGGTAGGGCCTGACACCCTGATAGGCTAAAAGAGCCTTTGGAAGATGGACTGTGGTTTACATAAAGACCTGAAGATGTTTTGTATATACCAGGACAATACAAGGGCTACCATAGAGTGCACTGTTGGCCTAAGATGGAAGTGTTCCCTGGCTACTCTGCCCAGCTGGAGGAGCAGAATTGGAAAATCTGGAGACTGTCAGTCCCTGGCTATATTAAACTTGAACTACAGAAGTTTGATGTTTGTTTGGTGGTGGTTGAGTTTGCATTGTTTTAGTGTCTCCTTGCTATGCCTTATGCCAGTTGAAAATGTTTACTCGGTGCCTTTATATTTTAGAAGTGTTTAAGTTGTTTGATTTTACAGGTCTTAATATCTTAAATTGGTCAAGACTGTGGGGACCTTTAAAATTAAACTGAGTACAATTTACAATGTGTAATGGTTATAAATCTATTGGGGGCCAAGGGTAAAATGTGGTGGTTTGAATAGATGGCCCCCAATAGACTCAGTTTTTTGTTTGTAGTTTGCATCTGCAGCCACCTGGCTGGAGGCAATGTCCCTGGGTGGACCTTAAGGTGTGGTGGTGGGTTTCAGATTTCAATCTAAAGATATGCAAAGTATGCCTAGCTGGAGTTCCTGAACTGTGCTGTGTGGCTTTTGGCTTTTGGCTTTTGGCTTGTACTTCTCTCTCTCCGCCTGGTCCTGTGAAGGCAGGCCAGCTTCTTCTGCCATTTATGGAACTTCACCTGGATCTGTAGGCTTCAATAAATATCCCTTCCTCCATAACTGTGCCTGGTCTGGAAGTTCATCTCAGTGAACCTGAAGCTGTCTGCCACAAGGGTAACTCTGTTTTCTTTCTCAGGCATCTCCATATTGATTTCCATAGTGGTTATACAAGTTTGCCTTCCCACTAACAGTGAATGAGGATTCCTCTTTCCCTGAATCCTTCCCAACATTTCTTATTGTTTGGTTTTACATGATTTCCATCCTTCTTGAGTAAGGTGGAATCTCATAATTGTTTTAACTTGCATTTCCCTGATGGTTAAGGATGCTGAACATTTTCTTAGGTGAGTATTAGCCGCTGTATTTCTTCTATAAGAGGATATTTTTGGACATCTTCCTTTGAGAATTTCCTATTCAGTTCTTTACCCCCTTTTAAATTTTATTTGTTTATTTTTAATTCTTTTTTATGAGAGAGAGAGAGAGAGAGAGAGAGAGAGAGAGAGACAGAGTTGGCACACCACGGCCTCCAGGCACTGTAATTGAATTGCAGACACATGCACTGCCTTGTGCACAGGCACAACCTTGCACACACATCACCTTATGGGTCTGGCTTACGTGGAACCTGGAGAGTCAAACCTGGGTCCTTCAGCTTTGTAAGCAAGTGCCTTAACCACTAACCCATCTCTTCAGCTCAGTTTGATTTTTTTTTTATTGCTTTGTATTTTGAGTTCTTTGTAGATTCTAGATATTAGGCCTCTGTCAGTGGTGTAGCTGGTGAAGAATTTCTCCCATTCTTTGGGTAGTCTGTTGGCTCTGTTTTTGGTATGTCTGTACAAAAGCCTTTTTGCTTCAAAAGATACCACTGGTTGAGTGATTAATTTCCGAGGCTACTGGAATATTGTTCAGGAAGTCTTTTTTCCACTTCTATATCGTGAAGAGTTTCCCCTGTTTTTCTTCCAGTTGTTTAAGAATTTTAGATCTTATATTGAGGTCTTTATTACATTTGGAGTTGGTTTGTATACATGATGAGAGGATTGGGTCTAGTTTCATTTTCCTAAATGTGGTTATCTAATTTGTCCAGCACCATTTATTGAGGATGCTTTCTTTTCTCCAGTCTATATTGTTGGCTCCTTTGTCAAAGACCAAGTAGCTGTAGCTACTTAAACTAAGGATGTGTCTTAAATTCTGTTCCATTGATCTATATGTTTGACCTCCAGGGGTGTTTCTTTTGCTGAGAATATTTTTGGATATCTGACACCTTCTGCCATTCCATATGAATTTTGAGATCATTTTTTTCCTGTCTCTGTGAAAAATTATGCTGGGATTTTTATTGATATTATATTGAATCTGTATACCACTTTTGGTAGGATTGCCATTTTCACAATATTAATTCTACCTATCCAAGACCTTGGGAGGTCTTTCCATCTTCTCATGTCCTCCTTGATTTCTTTCTTGACTGTTTTTAGGTTTTCATTTCTTCTTAATGCAGCTAGCTTTGGAAGCAAAGCAAACAGGAAATTCTCAAGATGAACTGAATATGTGACCTTTTAAAAATGTTTCCCTGGGTGATCAATAACCCAAGGGAAAGGCTCTGAGTGAGAGATGAAAGATAACTTCTCAAAGATTGAGCACTTATATGTTTTGGTGTATGTGCACCGTGTTCAGTGTTTGTATGTGTGGTGTATACATGTGTGTGCAGACTGGGTGCCCCATGCACACATGTGAAGGCCAGAGGAAGATTTCAGGTATTCTCCTCTATTACTCTTATTTTCTTAAGGCAGAGTCTATTTACCTGGACTTAAGTTTTTGGTTTTTTTTTTGTTTTTTGTTTTTTGTGTTTTTTTTTTTTTTTGGTTAAACTAGGTATTGAGCCTCTGTGATCCCCTTGTCTCTCTGTGATCCTCTTGTCTCTTCCCTCCTCACAGTGCTGAGGCCATAGGCATGCATAATAATGCCCAGCTTTTGACATGATGGTGGGGTCCTCATGATTGCATAGTATGTGCTTTTACCCTCTGAGGCATCTCCCCAGCTCAGAGCAACTATTTTTGACAGGAGTTTTACAATTCCTGAGAAAAACTTAGAGACATTATTCTCAATTTTACGAGAAAAAGCAAAAGCCCGAGAACAAATAAAAAGGACCAAATTACTTGGTGGTTGTATCAGTTACTTATCTCATTGCTGTGACCAGATACCTGGCATTATTGTTTATTTTCAAGGAGACAGAGAGAAGGATAGAGGGAGCGAAACACGAAGGGGAAGAGAGAAAGAGAATGAGCACACCAGGGCCTCCTGCCACTGCAAAAGATCTCTAGACACATGCACCACCTTGTGCATCTGGCTTTATGTTGTCATTGTGGAATCAAACTCAGGTCCTTGGGCTTTGCAGGCAAGCACCTTAACTACTGCGCAATCTCCTAGCCTTCCTTCCTTTTCCCCTGTTTATTTATGCTGGAACACTAACCCATGGAATGGTGCCACCCACATTCAAAGAAGGTCCTTTCCCATCAGTTAATCCTATCTAGAAACCCCCTCAGAGGTGCCCAAAAGTGAGCTTCACTATTGCCCTAAGTGGTTTTTTTTTTTTTTTTTTTGGTTTTTCAAGGTAGGGTTTCACTCTAGCTCAGGCTGACCTGGTATTCTCTATGTAGTCTCAGGCTGGCCTCGAACTCTCAGTGATTCTCCTACCTCTGCCTCCCCAGTGCTGGGATTAAAGGCATGCGCCACCATGCCCAGCCCCTAAGTGTTTCTTAATCCCACCTGATTGGCAACAAATTTAATGATCACAGTAGTAAACTCATGTTAAATGATGGAGAATCCTCACAGGTATAACTGAAAGGTTGATAAATGTAGTGTAGGAATTAGGTCCATATTCCTATATCTGAATGTTGGATATTCCTTAATGTAAAATTGTCAAATTAGGGAGTACCTCTGAAGACCATAAGTTAGTAAATATATTTGAGAAAGTGGAAAATAACAGTCTAGAGACTGTGAGAACATTTGAAGTGTGAAAAAAAAAGCTAGATTCCTGAAAGAAGGATAGCAAGCCAATTAACTGAAAATAGTGACAAAGAGCAAAGGACAGATCATTCCTCCTACAGAGTCCATATGAGCAACCATGGAGAGAGTCCCACATGGGCCCAGGACCAGCCAATGCAATGAACAGATCCCAAGAAAGGCAGACAGAAATTATAGTATGTTCAGACCTATTCCAATGAGCTTAGGAGTACCTATCAGGTTATATGACACACACAACCATCAGGAGTCTATAGCAGGAAATAAAGATGAGTGGGTGAGATGCTAGATTAAGCATAGCATTACAGGCAGAAGAGGCCAAGCACATGGGGCCATCCAAAGTAAACCACCAAGTGGACTCTAGAACAGGCATTGAGAGCATCGCCAGCACAGGGTAAAAATAGAAAAGCATAAAGTAGTATTCAAAACTTTGGTAAATAGAATAGTTTTCTATGTCCCTGATGTCTGGTTTTCTACAGTTTTCATATGATAGGTCACAATCCCAGCAAGGAAAAGGTTTCCATATTTGAGACAGCAAAAATGTCACAAAGCAGAACTCTGCCCCCAGATGGCTCAAGACAAACCCAAGAATCGGCATTTTACAGATTCAGAACCATTGTTGAACCATCCACTTTCTGAGAAATACAAATATAATGAATCCAGGGTCCTGCTGGCTAGAGGGGTATGGAAACATCATGTTGGATAAGTGCAGAGTTCTGGCAGTCCTACCTGGGGAGTGTATGCTGACTCCTCGCAGTGAGAAGCAAAGTCACAGCCCAGCTGTGATAGTTCATTTGTGGCAGTTGCTTGGAAACGTCTCCTCTTTTTACTTGGTCTTTAAATCTTTCAATTTCAATGTTGCTATTTTACCTTGTGTTTAATACTGCATATCATTTCAAATCCTGCTTGAAAGTGATTATAAAATAACTGACTCGCTTTCTCATCTAGTCAAAGGAGAGAACGCAAATGTCACAGTTTAAATAGTAGTTGGACAATAAATTATTTTTATGGCAAATCTGCCATGATAATGCTTATGAGAATATATTTAAAACTGAATATTGTGCACTGGAGAGATGGCTTAGTGGTTAAAGCATTTGCCTGAAAAGTCCAAGGACCCAGGTTTGATTCTTCAGTATGCACATAAACCAGATGCACAAGGTGGTGTGTTCATCTAGAGTTCGTTTATAGTGGCTAGAGGCCCTGGTGTGCCCATTTTCTATCTGGCTCTTTCTCCCCACTCTCCTAAATAAATAAATAAATAAATAAATGAAATATTCTACAACTGAAGCTTTTAAGGTGAGTAGATGACCTTTAAATATTTAAGGTTCTTCATAGAAACCTAGAAAGTATGTGCATTTGTCCACAATACTCCTGAGAACTCTTTATATGCTCAACTATGTTTGCATTTGTAATGTTTTATTAATTAAAGAGGAAAAGTCCACAAGTTTCCATCAAACACAACTAAAGAAGAATACATTGCTTTGCCAAATGATTGCCACTCTGGTCTGCATAGCTTTTCTACACCCCACAAACAAAAGGATTATTGTTATTCATTGAGTTGGGGGAGGGACTTGAAAACTTTCTAAAAGAGCCAGGTGTTTATAACCTTTTTTTTTTTTTTTAATTTCACACTCAACAGTTTTGTGTGTAAGTTAATCAGAGCATTGCTTTAGAAACCCTACTTTCCTATGACATCTATAAGTGGTTTTATGTGGGTTGAAGCTCAGAGTAGGATTTTTTTTTCCACTCATAGTAGCAATTAGCCTATTTGCAGGAGTACTGCTTCTGTCTACTCCTAAGCCAGCTTTGCATATGAGCATTCCAAAGCTAAGAACTGGTGAAGTGCAAGCAAAATATTTCTGTTTAAAGAACACATAAAAGAAAGGAATATTGTCTGTGTCTGGCTAAAGCCGTAAAATAAATTTCAAAGCCAAGGATCCAGACAGAAATTAGTTACATCTTAGGGAAACTGGAGACATGATTGTTATGCCCATTTCTCAGCATCCCCAGTGACCACCAAGCAGCTCCAAACACGTATGCAAGGGCAAGGAGCTTTATTTCCGGCTTAAGCTCGGTCTCTTGACTTCACCAATGCAGTGGATCCCTACAAGAGCCCTGAGTAGTGGGATGGTAAGGTTTTTATAGGGATTTCAACATAGAAGAAGGGGTGGGTACATGATTGGTTGATTTAAACAGTAAATACACTTGTATTCTTCTGATTGGCTTGGGATTTCAATGGGCAAAATAGGGGGCAGGACAGAGGCAGGAGGATTTTGGTGAGCAAGGTTGGCGGAGGGAGCTAGGTAACTAAGCAAACTCTGTTGCGATTGGCTAAACAAGTAGCAATAACATTTGTATGTATTTTGATTGGCCGAGACAGGGAGGTAGGAGGGACAAGTCTCAGGTGTCCTGGACAGGGGGCAGGGCAGCTGCCCCTTTATTTAAGCTGAAACTTGTAACTTAGGCCTAACCAGGGCAGCACTCTACTGAAGCCTGTCATGGCATCATTCAGTTTCTGGGTCCTTCAACGATATCAAGAAGATGTATATTCAAAAGAGGCCTCAGGGTCTGCAGCCACACCACCATAAATATGCCTGATATCCTCTGATCTCAGAAGCTAAGCAGGGTTGGATTGGTGAGTACTTGGATGGTCCAAGAAAGACCTTAGGGAATAGACTTGTCTTGAAATAACAGGGTGGATTAGTTGCCTTTTCCATTTCTCTGACCAAATAACTGACAAGAAGCAGCTTAAGGAAAGGACATTTTCCTTTAGCTTATGGTTTACAAGGAGATATAGTCCGTCACGGTGGGTAATGCATGGTGGTAGGAGCCTGGTGCACTGGTTACACTGTGTTAGTGTTCAGGAAGCAGAGAGCAGAAAGGAAGTGGGGTCTGACTATAAATCCCTCAAGTCCTACCCTCAGAGACTTACTTACTTCTTCTAGCAAGGTTCTACCTCCTAGAAGTTTCACAGCCTCTGAAAACAGTGTCAGTACCTGGGGACACATAAGCCTATGGGGGGACATTTCACATTCAAGCCATGATGCAGGTGTTTAGAGATTCATTTCTGCTTCTGCCTAAATGATGCTAATGCAAAGATATCTATATATGCTTCCTTAAGGAAAGAGCTGAGAGCCAGTGAGCAAGGTATTATTTATATATCACCTAGCTCATTGTCCAGTAAAGTGACTTTCCTGTCCACTTAACAACACTGTCTTCCTCTTTACCTGCTTGAGCTCCAAAGAAAGCCTCTTGCCTCTCTCTTAGCTTTTCCAGGACTTCATTGCCAGCATATCACCTGGAACACTGAGGGGTTGGGCATCAGGTCTCCTACAGGAGGCTCCCTGGAGGAGCCTCTTGCTTCAGGCAGCAAGCCAGGTGTTACACTGCTTTGTGGATGTGCCTATTGCAAAAGAAAACATGGCTCAACTGGAAGGCCAGATCCCTAAGCAGAAAGGAGACTGCTAAGGGAGGCATGCTGGGGCAGTCACTGAGGAGGCTGGCTGTAGCAAGAGTGAGTCATCCCTTGAGGGAGACAAGGGGGAAAGGCACTGGAAAAGTCACAACCAGTACTTGAGTACACACCATCATTTGTCTTTCAAGGCCTATTTTAAATACCTAACATAAAAGTTTTGTTTTACAGTGTTCTTACATGAGGAAATGAGAAGTTACAATGAAAAGGAAAGAAGGAAGGGAAGAAGGGAGAGAGGGAGGGAAGGAAGAAAGGAGAAGACAAAGCCTTCCAAAGGTGTTTATGAAAGCAGCTATTGTGCTACAAGGAGTTTTTTTTTTTTACCTCCGACGTTATAGAAGCTGTCATGAAGTCGCACTGCTGATTATTTCCTAGGCTGAAAGAAAATCAAGCTTGATTTCACTGCTGAGGGCAGCTGAGTCACTACGAAAACCTTTGGTCCTTTTGATGCTTGCTGTTGCAGAAGCTCTGCCATACATGAGAATGAAGAAAGAGAATGCAAAGAGGATCGTGAAGCCAAGTTGCATTGCTCTTATTTTCTTAAGTCATTTGATGGAGGGTGAGGACACCTGTCTGTGTTCTCAGAGCCTCACCTGTGTAGCTTTGAGGAGCCCAGAAAAACGGGGCCCAGTCACATCAGTCCTCATAAGAAGTAGAAGTTAAAATAGATAAAACCAGACTGACAATTAGGATTTGGTAGCTTGGCAGTGTCATTTACTAGCATAGTTTGTATAAGTTCCATCTTCAAATGTTTCTTTCAGTATTTGTGATTCTAAAATGACTGGTTTTGAATCATTGGGCATCAGAAATTACATGTATCTTATGAGGATTCTTCCAATACATCCAATAAATCCTCCAATAAAACTAACAACCCATGGTTATCATTTTCTTGTCTCTAAAATCTGTTTTTTTTTTTCTTTATAAGCCAAAGTAGGATAAGAATTGAATGAAAGCTTCTAATGAGGGTAAACCTTCAACATGAATTCCTTTCTTACACAACCATTAAAATGCTCATTTAGCATCTTAAAGACTTTTAAAAATCAATACATATTCATTGTGCAGTTAAACTATATGTACCATCAGTCATTTGAGAGTTCAAGAATCATTATACAAATCACCCATTTGATGTCATGATAGATGTCTTTTCATGTGGCAAGTGGCTGCGCCTGTGTGTGCTATGTGCAGATGTCTACTTCTCAGGTGTCTCCAGCTCTGCTTATATTAGTTACTTTTCTCATGGCTGTGACCAATATCTAACAAAAAGAAACCTAAAGGAGGAGGGACTTGTTTTGACTTACACAGGGCACTGTCCATCATGGCAAGTCAGGCATAGCAGCACCCATGGCTCTTAGCTCTGGCAGCGAGAGAGTGAGGCTCTTGCTCATATCCGAGAGCACCGGAAAGCAGAGGGGGGAGTACCAGTACTCAGCTCACTTTCCCCCTTTCCCCCTTTCCCCTTGTCCCCTCCACTCCCTCCCCATCATTCAGGAAGGGGTCTTATCCTCTGAGTTAATCTCTTGAAACTCATACTAAAAGGTATACAGCACTAATGCCCTAGGCATTTCTTAATCCAATCAAGTAGGCAATCAAGAATTAACTACCACATCTGGGTTTCTGTTTTGCTGTTCAGAAATTTAGATATTACATTTATATGTATCATGCTTTCATATGCAAGTATTGAATAAATGAATGTATATTGGCAATGAGGCAAAAAAAATGATAATCTGTCTAGGTGGCCTTTTCACTTTCAGTTGATAATATGATATGATGTAAAATTCCTAAAACTCCTTACATCATTCTTGCCTGTGCTACCCCTTGAATTCACAACCCTAGTAAGTTTGTATCACATCTGAGTTTGGCTGTTAGCATTACTGATTACCCAAAGAAACTAGATATAAAGTTTGTTCTCCAGTAATTCAACTTGTATTTCAACTCTTCAAAAGATTAAATAATTTACAAAATAATGCTCACCAGCTAATTTTACAGGCTTAATGATAGATTTTATATTTAGTTTCTTATTTAACTTTTATATTGTCAAATATATGTCTTATTATTCACCTGTAGCCTGAGGCACTTGATGTAATGTTTTCCCTTAATGTTTAATTTCACTCACCATTCATTCTGTCTTGCATTTATTGTTACTTACCCTCTATGTTTTAGGCATGTTGTTAGTAGTTGGGAAAAGAGATTAAGACACAGCCACTATTATCAGTAATACAATCTGACAGAGCAGCTAGGCATGAAAACATAAAGCCAGTGCACACTGGTAAGTACACATGCTTATTCCCATTTGTTTGCTTAAAATTTCTTGCTTGTGGGGCTAGGCATGGTGGTGTATGCCTTTAATCCCAGCAATTAGGAGGCAGAGGTAGGAGGTTCACTGTGTGTTCGATGCCAATCCGAGACTACATAGTGAATTACAGGTCAGCCTGGGCTACAGGAGTCCCTACCTCAACAAAACAAACAAACAAAAAATACTCTTGCTTGCTCATGGAAGGGAAAGTAGTATTTCCCAAACTGTATTCTATCAAAACGAGTTTCTGTTATCAGATAAATTTGGGCAAGGAGCACATGAAATCCTCCTTTTGGAGATTCCTTATGCACACAGCCAAATAACTGCAAATAATATAAGAGCTCCTGCTCAAAAATACCTGCTTCAACTTGGCTTAGTTTTCCCATCACTTATGTGGAGACATAGTTCATGGCAATGTTAAGAGCCTGTAGAATGTTAGTATTCCTTGGGCCATGAATTTGAGAAATGAACCAACTACTATCTAGGTGCACACCCTTCTATATAGACAATAAAAAGATACATTCTCTTTATTCATAGAAGCAATGTTTATTCATAAGGATTACTCATAAACAATTGACAAAACCTAACATAAACTAGCTCAGGCAGAAAAGAATGGGAGGCAGGATTGAGTCTTGCCTCAGGGACTCAAAAGGTATCTTCAAACCTCTCAGTACCTGATGTGGATTTTCTCTATGTGTGTGGACTGGGAGGCAGAGAGAAGAGGAGGCCTGGCTACGTCTCGCTAGTCACCTCACAGAGAAAAACTTTCTCTATCAGTATCCATGTATAAATTTGAGGGAAAGTTTCTAATTGGCTCAACTGAATCCATGTGCTCGCTCAGAGCCAGTCGTTATGGTCATCTCTGTAATGTACTATTATTAACCATATCTACTAACAGGGAAGGTGGAGGAAGTCTCTGAATTAATTTCCCAACAGGCCTATGTGGACTAAGGAGAGGCAGCTCTTCAGATGAAGGGAGTTGATAGTTCTCAACTGATGCTAGAGAGATGGTAAACAACAGATGTCTCCCACAGTGTGACTCAATTTGTAACATCTAGATTTGGCCATATTAGGCAGCTGGCTCCAGTATTCAATTTCTACTAGAAAGAAGAGATTTTTAAAAATCAAGTATTTTAATATTAAAGTCATTATGTTTAAAAGACAGTCTCAACTTATAAGGTAGTTTCTAGCTAATAAATTCCAAAGGGAAGTCACTTCAGTCCTTTGCTTAAGCTTATAATAGACTTTCTTGGCCTCAGGATGGTATATTGCTTTAAAAAGAAAAAAAGGAAGAAAGAAAAGAAAAAGAAAGGAAGAAAGAAAAGACTTTTACCAGGAGCTTTCCTTGAGATTTTAAATAGCTAAAATGACTTGTTATAAATATTCCAGGACAAAACTTTTCTGCATTTATATTATAAGGTATTAGTATTAGAAAAGCAATTGTCTACCTTTAGGTTATAGAGGACCTCACAATATTGACTACCTTGGCTGTATCCATTGTACTAAGGTGGTTCACCTCTAAGAGCATATAAAGCAATCTTTTGGCCTTCCATTTTGACTTGTCACTGGATTTTCTCAAGTTTTTACAAGATAAGTTAAATGGTTATGTCCAACTCAGCTGCCCAAAGCTCTGTACTTATCCAGCAATACATCATAGTTATAAGAGATTTGTGTGATAGTAACCCTGAACTTTCAAAAAACCCTAAAAGGTAAAAGATCTTTTGCAGGGGGAGAGGAGCAACCATGGATATGGGCACACTGACTGTAGTTGAAGTCAAATTTCCCAGATGTTTTTAAACTAGTAAATAAGAAGGTTCTTGTTGGAGCCTTGGATGGACAGATGAGGAGTAGCCAGAAAAGAGTTGGAGTGGAAGTACCCAGGGAGGAGGCACATGGAGAGAGAGAGAGAGGGAGGGAGGTGGCCCTCAGTGCAGACAATGCCAACAGGTCAAATGTGAAAAGCTCTAGAAGAAAACTCTGATTGTGTTTACTAGGGACAGTGATGACACTGGGGAGAGTGGTTTCCATAGAATTGAGGAGTAGGCACCAAACTGCAGGAGACATGGACTATGTGGGGAGTGAAGAAAAGGATTAAAGAAAGATGACAGCATCTGAAAAAGGGATCAGAGTTTAGTCATACATTTCTCATTCCCTTTGAAGAATTTTGTAATATAAAGAAAAAGAAGCCAGGAAGGAATAGTTAGAGACTAAGGCTGCAAAAAGGGGAGGAAGAGGTTCATTTCTGAAGCAAGATCTGGGAAATAATTAAGTTCATACAAATAACAGCCCAGGTTCACAGAGAGAAGGATGAGTCTTGGCCAGGTTGGATGAGAAATGAGGGCCTAGTGTACTTTTCAGTGAGGCAGGAGGTAAGGTTTTCCACACAGGAGGGGAACTAAGTGAAATAAAGCCTCAGGAGGAACATCAATCAGCTAGGGTAATAAGATGATACTGGAGCATATTGATAACCTTTTCAGTGTATAACATATCCAGCAAGGAAGTAGAACTGGGAGATGGCAGGCTACATGTTCAAAGAAAAGAAAGCAACGTATTTAACAGATCCTGGTGACAATGCATCTGAACAGGCAGACCTAAGGTTCCAAAGCCAGGGAAAGGATGAAGCAAGGCTGTAGGAGGAAGTAAAGGGTCTCCTCACCTGGGAGAAAATGCAGAAGTAGAATTAAAGACCGGAAACATTAGGAGAGAAGGCTTAGATCAATGCTTGACGCACAGTACATAATAAACACATTAAGGAAAATGGCAAAGCTTGCTGAGCCTAAGCTGCAGATAAGTAAGATGAGCAAGTGGGAACAAATAGGAGGGTGCTGGCAGCACCCCAAGTGAAGGAGACGTCCTGGAGTTGTGCAGTCTGCAGTCCTTCCAAGCAGATGCCGTGAGCAGAGAGGTGGGAGTCATGGAATGGGATCCCCCAACTTGACATTTTGGCATGGGAACAGTCCTAGCTGATGCCATCTCCATGTTCAATCTAAGGAGTAGGTTGGGGAAGCTTTGGCAAGGTGAATACTGTTGGGGAACAAGGGGTGAATGAGTCCAGTTTCAAATAACTCCCATTCAGTGTTGGACACTGACCTGGGTGGCTAGTAGGTGATTTCACAACCTATGGCAGAAAGAGAATGGTACATCCTGAAGTTCCTGAAGGCAGTGGGCAAACTTCCTCTCCACAGGCACCCTCTATTCCAGGGTACCATAGAAGTGTTATTTTAAAGCGCTGATTTCCAGTTCAGGAAAACTGTTGGAAGGAGCAACTGAAGGGGAGGTCACGGGGTGTGTGCTCCAGTGGAGGGTTGTTGTGTCACTAACTTCATTTAGGGTTCCTGGCACATGATAACTTAAAAAAAAAAAGAGCTTTTCATCTATTTTATTGTTGTTTTTAAATCTTTACAGATAGTATACTTCCTACTGCCTGCACTTATTCAAAATATTATTGGCAAGTAGTAGTCTAGGGAAAAAGTTGAGGATATATAAGGATATAAGATAGATTACAGAAAGTTAGGTAGGCAGGGTTAGAAATGGCTCTAAAAGAGAAAGATAAATGCATAGTGGCAGGAATGGGTTTCTGGGTTATTGGAGAAAGGCCAATGTGATTTTTCAACATTGTTCTGGTGCCTGTCTCTTCACAGCTTGTCCTGCTCTCAACCCTGGACTCCCAGGTTCTAGGCAGCATTTCATAGCTCTGCTCTGTTACACCTCTGTACTTCCAACTCAGGTGAATCTGGCAATCAGCAGAAAAATGTACTTCACTTTCTTGTATGAGGTTTTGTTTCTTGTGTCATACAATATCTACCCCCTTGTAGTTGCAAGAAACTATTCCAAAGAATGTGTCTTATGCCTTTTTAAGATAGAGATGTCCTTGAGTTACTTCCTCCTCCTTTGAATTTACTGAATGGACTGTTTAAATATGAGTAGCCCATGTCATGTCATCAATATACATGAGGGTTTTGTCCATCTGAGGGAGAGAAAAAGGTTCAGTAACAGCCCTTGTTGGAAGAGCTCATCACAGACACTGGACCAAGCCCAAGATGGCCATGGTCACTCTGGCAGCCTGTCATTCATCTGTTTAGGATGCACACATAGTTACGAGAAGACAGTGTTGAAAGTCAATCGCTCCATCAGAAATTCCTTGTGTGGATCACACTGGAGCCACATAACTGATGTTTCACACATGAGCCGAAATAAGCCCTGCCTAGGTAGTAATTTGTACCTGGTTTTGTCCTATAACAATAGTCAGGGAAAGTCCCTTTAATATATATATTTATCTGTGCAGTTGTTCTCCCCAGGCCAGCAGCCTCTGTATCATCTGGAAATGTACCTGAAATGGCTTTCAAGCTCCACTTGCTTCTGTGGAATCTGAGACACTGAAGGTAGAGGTGGCCAAGCCGCCCAGCCTCCAGGTGATTCCCAAAGGTTCAAGCTTGAGTACCACTGAGCCAAGTAACATCATTATTCTCAGCGTAGGCTGCCTGATCATTAGCATTTTCTGGGGAACTTTTCACCACACCAGTATGGGGGCCCTACCCCCAGGTTTGGGTGGAACTAGAAGGGGATAGGGCCTTGGTATCAGAAGATGTAAGTTCCAGCGATTCTTGTGACAGTCACAGTTAAGAACCATCATGGATAGCAATCCAAGAAGTAGATCCCTGATTTAAGACTTCATGGTAAAGCCAGGCAGTAGATTGTGTAGAACAACCTGCATCTTGCCAGAATGCTGCCTTGGGCACGCTGCTTTCTACACAGCGAGCACAGGCTGCACAAAACTTAACAGGGTGGAAAGTTGTATTCTGAGTATCTGATCAATACCCAGAAGGTGTTGAAATAACTGTATTGAGGAACAGAATTAACAGTCAGTTAAGGAACAGGGTTCCAAGAGCTTCACAAGGGAACCAGAAGGCACTCAGAGCTGGAAGAGAATGGCCTCTGTTTGCGGCTGGCCTGGACTCATCTGTTCCCTGCTCTGTGGTGTCCTCTGAGTCTTCTTTGTTCTTACCCACGTCCCTCTGTGCCAGGATGTCACTGCTTGTGTCAGGGTTCGCATCAGTGTTGGAGAACTTGGTCTCTGCACATGCCCTCCTCAGAATCTCCATGGAGCAGATCCGCCCTGCCCATGGGGGGAGAGGGGCTATATGTCCTTCAGTGTGACCCTGGCCTTAGGCAGTTCCCACGTCCTCTCTGGGCAGCCTTCTCTTCACTTGAGGGGTGCTGGCCCATGACTCACCTCGGTTTGGAGCTATGCATTGTTTCAGGTCTTGGGTACCCTGTGGATAATGGAGGGTTCCCCCAACGCTTGGTGGGAATAATGACCTATTTAGTGGGGTTTGGGCCAAAATGGATGCCCTGATCGAAATCTACCATCCATGGTGATGCTACTAAAACTCCCCTGGGGCATGTGCCTTGTGCTTTACCACTTTCATGTTCAAGGTTGGAGTCCATGGCTTCAGCACTGTGTCTCAGAGTGTTTACAAACAGCCTTTAACTGGGTGGGGAAAAACCACTTCCCTGAAAGATTTGGTGTGGGAGTGGAAATCAATACTGGCTCTCATACTCATCTTTCTGCTCTGTTTTACTTATTACATTGTCCTTTGTGGGGGGGGGGTAGTTTTTGTTATTTCTTTTTGTTTGTTTGTTTGCTTTTTCAAAGTAGGGTCTCAATCTAGCCTAGGCTATCCTGGAATTCACTCTGTAGTCTCAGGCTGGCCTGGAACTCATGGCGATCCTCCTACCTCTGCCTCCCAGGTGCTGGGATTAAAGGTGTGCGCCACCACACTCGTCTTGGTTGTTTCTTAGTTGCAGTTCTTGCCACTGTGTGACATGCTTGGGAAGCCTTTCCCCTTTGTTTGCTGCTGAGACTGACATTACCCATGACTGCAGCTAGGAGGAAGGCCGAGATTTTGAGGGCAATAGTTTGCCAGGTTTGTACTGAAGTTTTACGGAAGGCAAGAGAGGCTGTTGCTGCGGTTTAAAGGGTACTCACTTCTCAGAGTACAGTACACACATGAAAGTCTCCTAAATGACACATAAATTCTCCAATTGTACATGAAAGCTTACTGTCCCTCCAGCTACACTCAGGCCCGGAGGCTTAAGTAAAACCCAGATTATTGTTAATGTGGGGCCTGATTCCACAGCAGCTGTTGCTTTTGAACAATATGATGCTTCTCCTCCCCCAAGAGAAGTTGAAAATGCTTCTTCTGCAGCACTTTCAACCTTCATAGGCTCAGGGAGCATAAAATAGACTGAGAAATGAATGCAAGGTTCTTATTTGGGAATTCAGTGCACAACTTAAAAACTATTGAGTTTAGCCATTTCCTGACATTGACTTTCATAGCAACAGTTTAATTTGGAGAAAATCTGCTACCTCAAATGGCTAAAAGTATTTATGCGGAAAATTTTCCAAATGATTGACTTTACTATGTTGCTATTTTCTTTCCCCATGAATATGTGAGTATTTGGCTTTCTCCCAAGAGTTTTTCTGCATCACTTCTCTTTAGGCAAAGTAATTTTTCTATCCAGAGTGGGAGAAAGAAGCATCAGGAATTTCTTTCTTTTCAGTAAGGTATTGTTTGAGTTTAAGCCATAGCATCTATAAAAACGAAAAATCAGTGTGTCCCCTATGTCTTTATTGTTTCCCATGCAAATCTTTAAGGTGGTCCAAGTAACTCTGATGATCACTATGGAGTAGTGCCTCTAGCCAGCCTCGTGCTTTCTGTAGCCTTGTGTCTCCTCGACCCACCTGCATCAGTATTACTAAATGGGTCCTTTCTACTGCCTCTCTTTCTTCCCTGTCCCCCCTGGTTTATCTCATACCTGACTGTGTTAGCTAGCATCAGCAATGACTTTCCATTACTTAGCATAATTACTTTGTATCCAATCTTGCTGTACCATTTGATATTTTAGATCACATTTCCCTTTCTTTCTTTGGGCCATTTTGTCGTATTTCTTTGAATGATCTCTTCCTCTGACTCTTCAAGAGTTGCTTCCTTGAAATCAGTTCTGCCTGTTTTCTGACCTTGCTCTCATCCTGGAGGGCAGCGTGTGCCCCTGTGGCTCCAATTCTATTCTGCTGATGGAGAGTTCCCATCTGTTGCTTCAGCCCAGCTCCAAGAAACAGTTCTTTGCCCAACTGAAGTGAGTTTCCTGTTTCTCTTTTAAATCTCCAACCTTGGGGGTGGAGGGAAAACACCGTCATTCATCGAACAATGCAACCTTAATCTCTTCCTCTCCCTATCATTTTTCTTCCCCCATAACACAAGCTTGCTTTTCTATTTATTTTGCTTCCTCCATATCTTTTAAATTTATGTATTCTTCAAACGTCTCCCAATATCCCCCATTCTGCCATAGCTAGAGAAATGACTAGCTTAGATCTAGATTGCTTTGTCTTGTCTCCTCAGCATGTGTATGCAAATTACAGGAAAGAGTTGTTCTCAGCAGCTATCTCAGTCCTTGGATCCAAAACCCTCATTGTGCTTGCAGAGCCACAACCTGCTCCGTCCTGCCTCTTGAGCTGAGTTCTTGGTGCTACTGATCTTGTGATGTTCATATTTGGTTTTTCTGGAACTCTTTAAGCATATCTTTCTCTCTCATCTCTAGATTTCACTTACTACTTTTTTTCTGACAAGTATCTTTTCTTATTTTATTCCTGTAAAGTGAATTACTGCTCTTTCAAGTCTTAGACTCCTAGCATTTCTCAGATACTTTCAGATGCTCCCAAGTCTAAGCAGCCTTTCCTGATGGACTCTGCCCCATTGTCCTGTCAGAGCACAGCCCCTGTACTACAGTTGTCTGTTTTTTTATCCACACTAGAGCATCTGCTTTCTGAAGACAGGAGCATATGACTTCTGTTGACTTGCACTTACAAGTGCCTGGTGCAGCATTTGATTTGTGGTTGGTGTTAAGCTCAATAAATATCTGTTAACTGACCAAATGAGTCTCACAGTAAACTGAAATCCAGCCTTCTCCATGACACAGGTATAAATGAATGCCTCAATCTCATTTGTGGTTTCTTTCTCACTAGCCAAGATCTCCTGGCAGGAACAACTATCACTTTTCTACAAAGCAGGTGAAAACTTTGTTGCAGACAAAGCAACCTATATATCCCACAGGACAAGAAACTTTCCAAAGGTTCTGAGAATTAGCATATGGTAATTGGCAAGTCCCAGGGTATCTTTTAATTGAACCTTCACAGAAGTTCACTTAGCTTGTGCTCAGTGCTTAAATTGAGTAGAAACTCATTAGGGAGGTTGTGTCATTTGTTAGTGGAAATGGAGAGAATGAGAAATACAGCTTTCCATATCATGGGCAAGGGAGAAAGGGAGCCTGTTGATCTGTGGGTCCTTTAATTCATATGTCAGGACTGTATTGACTCCTAATATTGAAGAGCATGGCAGGTGGGGGGGGGAGGGAGTGCAGGCCATGACCTTCAATGGAGGTAAGGGTTGTCCTTCTTCATTCGATTCTAGGTTTTGGACTTCACAAGGACATACCACATACTTTCCTCCTGCTCTCTCCCTGTGCTGCTTCTTCATTACCAGCCTTGGGAGCATTCACATTGCGCAGAGCATGCCTCCTCAAGAGCTCATCTTCCCAAGGAGCACTCATGACTGCCAGGCTCAGCCCTGCATGCGTCTTGCACACAAGCTGTTCTTGCCAGTCTTCACCATTCTCTTCCTGTGGTCTCTGAGATGAGAGTGGTACAAACAAGTGGCCATTCTTTGATGTTGTCTCTAGTGCTGTCTCTGTCTGGAAGGTGCCCTCCCCTCTGCCCTTCTCACTGTTTGCGTCTCTAAATCCTGATCCTGTAGATCCAGTTAAAATGTTCCTCCTCCATGAAGCTGTGGCCATGACCTGTTAGCCCCGCCATAACTCTACACGTGGCTATCTCACCTCTTTCCATTTTCATGGGGAACCTTATTTGTACCTGCTTTTAGGCTCTGAATGCCTTATTTAGGTCTTAAACAACTTCTAAAGGAATAATCTTCTTTTTCTCATCATGGCAACACTATCTAGCACAGAATTTGACAAATGGTAGGTCTTTGGGGGTCAGTGAGGTGGGAGGAGAGATCTGGGAAAGAAGGGAGGGGGGAGGGCACAGGCATTAATTATGACGGGTGGGGTAGGAGAGTGAGCACTAAGCATGGGTAACGAGACCCATTATTCTGAGTTTGATTTCTGGCTCTGCCACTTACTGGACATGAGATTTTAGACCCGTTACATAGTTTTTCTATATCTTTATGGGATATAGAATTACATGCAGAATTATATCCCAGGATATGATTATTGTGAAGCCTAAATGACGTATATATGAATTAAAGTACTTAGTCTAAAGCCTGTTGCATAATGAGCACTTGGAAATTAGGAGACTCTGAGATACAAAGGATCTAGTGAAGACACCTCCATGGAAAATGCTGGTATATACACTAAGGGCAAAAGACATTTGTGGCTGTCACAAAGGAAGTTAAATCTTTTTTTAAAAAAAATTTGTATGTGTGTGTGTGTGTGTATGTGTATAGTGTATGTGTGTAGAGGTCAGAGAGACAACTTGAGGCATTGATCCTCACCTTCCACCTTGTTTGAAGCAGGGTCTTTTTTGTTGTTCAGTGCTACCTTGGATAGCTGGCCCACAAACTTCCATTTCACCAGTCTTCCCTCCCCCCGTCTCACCATAAGTGTGCTGGGATTACAGACACAGGCCTTTGCATCTGGCTTATATGCGGGGGCTGAGGATCTGAACCCTGGCACTCACACTTGCATGGAAAGTGATTTATCCACTGAGCCCTCACCTTAGTTCCAAAGGAAGTAAAATCTAAACTGTCATTGGCAGAAGGCCAGCAGTGTCCTAGTACTCCTGAGGACTTTGAAAAGGTTAGCACCATCTCTATAATTCAGCAGAATATTTTGGCAAGAAGATGGCAAAGGATACTGCTCAAAAGCATGCAGCAGAGCATGGCCTAGTAGCTTTAGTGCTAACTAAACTGATGTTGAGATGTGCCTTATTTTAATATGTGATGGCTATGAAAGAAATGGAATTTAATGCTAAAGAAAAGTCATGTTTCTGCTGCCATCTACAGATGTCAAAGTGCATTTTTTAAAGTTTCGAAACATGTCCATATGCCCACTCAGAAGACCATTCGTGACTAAATCAGTTACATTATATGTAAAGCTTACTTGAAGTAAGTTCTAGTAAGTTAAATAATTTAGCCATATTGTTATGGGAACATGTTTTATGTTGCTTTCTAAAAATTAGCATATTTAATCTAGGATACAATCTTTATAATGACTCAAATTGTGTTCAGGTGTGTCATCACACAGTTCCAGGCTGCTCACTGCTCAGGTAGTGCTCACACCTCAGGGGGGTGCTCACCACTCAGGACAGTGCTCACCTCTCAGGACAGTGCTCACAGCTCAGAGGAGTGCTCACCACTCAGGACAGTGCTCACCACTCAGGGGAGTGTTCACCGCTCAGGACAGTGCTCACCACTCAGGACAGTGCTCACTGCTCAGGACAGTGCTCACAGCTCAGAGGAGTGCTCACCACTCAGGACAGTGCTCACCACTCAGGGGAGTGTTCACCGCTCACGACAGTGCTCACTGCTCAGGACAGTGCTCACTTCTCAGGACAGTGCTCACCACTCAGGGGAGTGTTCACCGCTCAGGACAGTGCTCACCACTCAGGACAGTTTTCACCACTCAGTGGAGTGCTCACTGCTCAGGACAGTGTTCACCACTCAGTGGAGTGCTCACTGCTCAGGGCAGTGCTCTCCACTCAGGACAGTGCTCACCGCTCAGGGGAGTGCTCACCACTCAGGACAGTGCTCACCGCTCAGGGGAGTGCTCACAGCTCAGGACAGTGCTCACAGCTCAGAGCAGCACTGCAGCATGGATGAAATTTGAAAACCCTTCTGTGAGGAAGGAAGTATTCTACCCCAAGATTTCCTTGTGCATCTCCCTGGTTGTTAATAGAATTATTATAAATTAAACACATTTGACTGTTATCATCCAGATGTGAGGAATCAAGGCAAGTAAACCCAAACAACAGTGATGACATCCCTGAAATACCTCCTGCACTTGCATGCTTATCCACTCTGCTCAGTCTCTGCAACCCTCTCTGACTTTCCCGTGTCACTTTCCAGGGTTAAATATAGACAAGAGTTACTGGAGAAGCGTGTGATGGAGAAAAAGGAAGCCTCCCTTCAGGAAGCGCGTGAAGAAGCAGAAAGAGCAAGGCGGCTGGAGGCCCTTCGGAAACAGGTGTTTTAATTTGGAAACTTGGAATTTTTTTTAAAAAAATGTTTCTAAATGTTCTTTATATTATGATTACTGGAGTGCAGTTCATAATAACTACTATGCACAATGTCCCTTGTTCATGTTGGGACAAAGATCTTCATTTCTGAGAACCTTTAGATTTATGTTGAACCAGGTCCAATTTCTTAATACATTAAAAGAACTCTATCAGTGTCATTTGAAAAGCCATCCCAAGATGTGTCCATGGCACCTTTAGTGTGTTATTTAAATGATCTATTGATAACAGTGAATCTCTCCTTGTATTCAATTTCCCTGTCCTCAAAAATGTTGTAGAACAAGATAATCCTCTGGGGTGTGGGAACTTGCAGAAAATCTCAATCACGAACATTTTTAAAAAATATCCTTATTTGTAGAGAAATAAAAGCTTCCTATTACCTTGCCAAATAAAATTGGGCAAAAAATCAATGAAAGTAGACAGTACATGGCAAAGGCAGGAATTTACGAACTACGTAAATGTGGTGAAATAGTTTTATTGGTAATTTCTCAGGCCATTGAACCCACAGTAATTGGTTGAACTCATAAAATCTAAAATCCCAGGTAGTAGAAAACTGCTGTCTAGTTTCCTTTCTGTGAGAGGAGGCCATGCAGAGTCATGGGACAACCCAGCAAAGGATGGTTTGATCATTGACTTAACCTCCCTCAGATCCATTTTCTCATCTGAAAAATGGGAATAATAATAATACCTACTTTATAGGTTTGTAGTAATGCATGTTCAAATTTGTGAGCATTTACTAAGTGTACAGTCCTCTTCCAAAGTCTCTTCGGTGTTACTTGGTTTAATCTCTTCAATACCCTAGGAAGCCACTGCTACTAATGCCCCCATTTTATGAAAGGGAAAGCAGAGGCGGTACAGAGGTTAGATGCTTTCCCCAAAGCTACATAGCCAGCAAGTGTCAGGCGGGATCCCACCCAGGGAGGCCTATTCAAGTGAGAGTTTGGTTGTGTTTACAAGTAGATTCCTCTTACATCATTTCCTTCTTCGATATTACAGGCTATAGAGAGAAACTCAGAGCATAGTCTTGATCATCCTAGATCTGAAAAATCAATCAAAATTTTCAGTCATTAACAAATAATTATGTACCACATCTTTCTGAAGACAAGAAATAATGTCACTATTAGTTTATACATTCTTACTGCAAATACCCAGCTTTGATAACTACAGAGGGTACATGATGAGAATTCTTTCCATCTACTCATCCTTTGAAAGAAAAACTATCTGTGCTCTTTGTCTGCAATCATTATTGAAAATTGCAATATGAAATGTTTTAGCTAGGAAGCCTATAATAATTAAAGAATGTTTAACCTCCAGTTATTTCAGTACAGTTTCTAAATGGCATTAAGAATACCATTTCCTGCATGCTAATTCTTAACTTACAGAATTAACAGGCAGGTGTTACTAATGGTGCATATAATTTACAAAATTAGTAGCTTCTTTTCATTAAGATTCAGGTTTGAACTATTGTTATTATACAGAACAAGGGCATTCATGTTAAAATGCCTCTGCAGTTTTGCATCAGGAAGGGAAATAGTTGTTTATAACAGTCCCTTAGAAATCCCAGTGCCTGGTAGAGTGGAAATGCATCCATCTTATCCAGGAATCACAACACATTCTACTTGACCATGATTAAAGTTCTAGCTTTAGCTTAGTCAGACTGAACCTTCTAGAAAGCATCATATAGTTGTTACCATAGCCATAGATTGCTAACTGCTAAAATATGGATTCTTTGTTGACTTTTGTCATTTTCCAAAGTGATTGAATATGCAGATTTTCTACCTAAGATTCCTTATGACTTTTAGCAGACAGATAAATTTTTGTGTGAAATTACTCATAATTGTAACTGTTTAATCATTAGCAAATGAATATGGTCTTTTAATATTTTGTTTGACATATGCTTTTAAATCCTTTGTGAGTCTCTAGGACTGGCCTGTTTTAAATATTACTTCAGGTTTGATCTTTGGTAAAGTGGTCATTAAGCATTCATAATGTTAGCCAAACTATTTAGCATGTACCTATTTCTGCGTGTCCATAAGACCTCTGTTTCCAGGTGGCTGTCGTTGCTCAATTTGATCCTGTTCGAATGATGTCAGACACAGTGGCGTGGAAAGCTAGGACAGGGTCTGCAGTGGAAGAAGAGTTTGTTCTCCAAAAGCCACTCTTCATGTTGAACACATACAATCAGCAGCAGGTAACTATGGGAGCCAGCGCAGTGGATGCAGGATCCATGTTGAAGATGGAAGAATGATAGCACATTTTCAGTGTTTACATTTAAATACCTATGTACTATAAGCTAGCCTGATTTCTACTTTAATATTTGATTTATTTATTTAAGAGAGAGAAAGAGGCAGAAAGGGGGGGGGAGAGAGAGAAGGAAAGGGTGCAACAGGGCTTCTAGCCACTGGAAATGAACTCCAGACACATGCATTACTTTGTGTATCTGGCTTTATACGGGTACTGGGGGATCAAACCTGGGTCCTTAGCCTTTGCAGGCAAGTACTTTAACTGCTGAACCATCTCTCCAGCACTGATTTTTTTGTTTTGTTTTTTCGAGGTAGGGTCTCACTCTAGCTCAAGCTGACCTGGCATTCACTATGCAGTCTCAGGCTGGCCTTGAGCTCATGGTGATCCTCCTACCTCTGCCTCCCAACTGCTGAGATTAAAGGCATGTACCACCACACGCAGACTTGATTTTTACTTTAACTAGTGGCCCATGATTACTACAAATCTAAATATTGAAAAATGGTGACCACAGGAAAAGTCATTTACGTGAAAATTTTATGAATCTATCATTGAAGATAATTTTTCAAATAAAAGATAACTTCATAAAGTTTTATTTACAAGTTATTGTTTTATAATTTAAATATAAACTATATTGGTTGCATGAAGAGTTTATATTTAAGTTAATAACATAAGTCCCATTAAAAAAAAAACTGATGGGGTAACACAGAAGAAAATGTCAATAGTTATATCACCAGAACTAATGATAAAACATTTTCTATGGAAAAGCTAGTAATAAACCATTTTGTAGGAACTTAGATTTCATGTTAGTCTGTGCTTCAAACTGAGATGGGACATTTAAAAGATCTTTTAAGTTCTGGAGAGAATGCTCAGTGGTTAAAGTGCTTGTTTGCAAAGCCTGCTAGCCCTGGTTCAATTCCCCAGTACCTACGTAAAGCCAGACGAACAAAGTGGCACATGCATCTGGAGTTCATTTGCAGTGGCAAGAGGTCCTGATGTGCCCATTCTCTCTCTTCCCCTACCACATGCAAATAAATTAAAATGTAAAAATAATAAAAGACCTTTTATATGATTGTAATGAATAGACAGAGGATGAGAGGGAGGGCATATGAATGAATTTTAAAGAAAAAGGAAAATACTGCTGCCAAATGAATCCACAGTGCCTTTGCTATGTGTGTCTTGCTTTGATAGAGAATAATAAGATGAATTCCTTTAGTAGTTGAGCAAATTGTTTTGAAATATATACTCCATTCTGACTCTATGTGAGATGTAGCAATAGGCTACATCCTGAATGAGATAGATTGATCCTGTCTGGTGGAAGTAAGCTGAGGACCCAGGTTAAGAGGGAAAGTAGCATGTACAGAAATAGTGGACAAGGGCTAGATCAGTTCCATGATGGAGAAGAGGATGGGGAGAATGCTTAATCCTCACTGGGTAGTTAGAGGAGGTATGATAGAGGAGGAGTCTGAGCACTAGCTTAGTCAAGGATTTAGGGCAGTTGTAACAAAATTCATTCAAGAAGATTTCCATAAAAACAAAAATTAGGTTGGGGTGTATAGGGGGAACAATTAGTTATAGAAATGTGTGGGCATCTCCTGATACCAGCTGCCAAAGTAGAGAGGGAAGCTGGAGCCTGAAAAACTGGACTCAGAGGTAGAATAGTATCAACAAGAATCAAGCAACTCAGGGTTTTACCATGCAGAAGGGTGAGGCCCTTCCTTGGATGTGCTCAGTATAAGGTAGGTGGCAAGAGTGCACCAACAAGGGCTGAGATGTGAGACTGGAAGCATGGACTCAAGACCAATTGTGAAATGTAGTCTTACCACACAGACACTGCCCTTCAGCCAAGCAGATAAATTATGTAATCCCAATCATGTTTTAGCTGTGGGTCCTGATGAGTGTGGAGATGGGGTAGGGTGAGGTTCTTTTAAGATGGTAGAATCCTCTAAGAAGTGGTGGTGAAGGGTTCATGAAGGCTGTAGCTGAGAGAGGAAGAGGATAAAGAAAATGAGGAGTCCAAACTATGCAGCAAGTACTGCTAGAAGGAGCCTGCATTATGGATACAAACCCACATCCTCCATTTATTGGCTGGAGTCACTTATATAAGCTTTTAACCCCTTTGTTTTCTTCATCTTGTAAATAATTATTTATAAGGTCCTTGTAAGTATTAGAAAAAAATAAATGTCAACTATATCAAATACTGATTGGTGCACAGGAGTCATTCAATGAACAATAGCCATTTTGTGGTATTGCCATATAAGAAAGGAAAACAAGCTTAGGCAGGAGAATTTGTTTAGTTCCTTCCATGTTTAGGCTAAAGATATCTCCTGCACATTTACAAGACTGATCATCTGTCTCTGGGGAGGGGAACTGGAGAGCAGTAGTCTGTGGAGGAGGGAGTTCTGCTCTTGCTACTTACTCAAAAATATCAGATTGAACAAAATTTAACCTTTACAACCCTGGAGCTGAAGAGAGGTGAATCCTGAACAGATCTGGGAGTTAGTAGCACAGAGATCACAGATGGGTCATGAATCCTGGGAATAGATGAGAATGAACAGGGAGAATACACGGGGTGCAGGAGAGGAGAAGCCAGGGTCCTACGCTCAATGTGCTGATCCTCAGACATAAATCCCTGATTATTCCTGAGCTCACACTGACCATTGCCCCAGCATTGTGTCTGATCAGCATCCAAGCTGCAACTGATTCTCCCTTTAGAGTGTTTCTGATGTTAGCTCCTCCCTGCTATCAGCCAAGTTTAGGTATTTATATTACTTCATGTCTAGACAATCACAGTAGACTCCTGACCCTCCATCTCTTCTTTCCCTACAGCCTTAATTTATTCTGAATTTATGACCAGATCCATCTTCCCATGCAACTACAGTGATGACATTTTAAAGGCAGAATGCTTTAGAATGTAATCATTTCAAATGCGTCTGTGCTAAAAGCAGAAATAAACACCACTTCACTGGTCTAGCCTCCATACCTTTCAACTCTAATCCCAGTGTGGAGGTGTCCTTTCTTCCCAGTGTTCCTCAGTGGTACCCAGTATTCTGTCCAAGCTCCTCTGATCCCCAAATCAACCCACTTCACCTTGGTGTTTGTGTGGCCTTCCTTTCTGGCTACATCTCTCTTCCTCACCACCAGCTTATGAAGATTAAACTGGAGTTCAAGGTTAGCTCAGTTGTCTCTCCTTACTGGAGACCACCCTTATGGCCCTAGTACCAGACATGTTTTACTAATCATACAGCAGTGATCACATGCTGCCACTGTACCTGTACACTTCCTTATTACTCCATTCAGGTAAGGTTCTGTTGAGGGAAAGACTGTTTCAACAGCTTTTATGACCTCATCATCTTGGGGGACTTCAAATCCGGATAAAATACCTCATTAGGTGAAATCCATATATGGCCACCTTCTTATCATGACCAGCAGTGTGTGACATTTAATTTTCATAGGAGGGGAAGAGGAATAAGGTCCAGTCAGCTATAAATGAGAACAGAAATTAAGCAACTTGTATGTCTACTCCCAATTAACATTAGAATGATGGAGGAATTTTCTAGTTCTGTTTGAAATGGAAATCATGTCTTGGAAGGCGGTTCTATTCATTTTTTTTAAAGTAGTAGCCATGGTTTAAACTTAATTTACATATTGTTAACTTGTGGAGAGGTTAAAATGCTTGTTAAAAGATGTTTAGAAGGAAAAAAGAACATATTTAGAAGGTTAATTTATTTATTAAAGTACATATATTTAACAATGATTTAGCAATAAGTCAGCAATAGTACTGTCATTTTTTTATTTTTAATTTTTTTGTTTATTTTTATTTATTTATTTAAGAGCGACAGAGAGAGAAAGAGGCATAGAGAAAGAGAGAGAGAGAGAGAGAATGGGCATGCCAGGACCTCCAGCCACTGCAAACAAACTCCAGACGCATGTGCCCCTTGTGCATCTGGGTAATGTGGGTTCTGGGGAATCGAGCCTTGAACCAGGGTCCTTAGGCTTCACAGGCAAGTGCTTAACCGCTAAGCCATCTCTCCAGCCCAAGTACTGAGTCATTTGTATCACATCTTTTAATAATTTTAATGTATTAGAATTTAATCTAATATACAATATTTTGTACAACCTATATTAAATAAGTAACATACTGAAAAATGATAATGTCCAAAAAGATTTAGATATTTTTATTTAAAAAGTACAGTTTATTAATAGAATTTATTATCATCTAGCCAACAAAAGCAAATTATGCAACTTGGAAAAATATGAAACTAAAAGATAAAATTTACTTAAGTTCAATGAGTTTTTATTTATGTAAATTGTATTTTATGTCTTCAGATAATCTCCGACCCTAGACTTCGCTTTGAGTTAGCACTTCGAGAAGCTGGACTTCATAAAACATCATACGCCAAAGAGATGTTACCAAAAATTAACCCTCAAAAACCTCCAAGAAAGGATATGGAGTCTACTGTATTTAAAATCTAGAGCACAGATGTAAACTTAGGTTTTACTTTGAGAACATTTGTATGAATGACAATAATTACCACATCCTAATTTTTGAAAATAATCATAGCATCTATTAAACAACTTTGTATTTTTAATGAGTCTCAGTTTTACATATTGCGTAATAAATGTTTTAAGTTATATTTAATATTGCCCAATTCACCAAGATATTGAAACTTAAATATGGACATTTGTAGTATATGCTAGCATTTAGTAAATTGTATTTTGAAGGCTGCTATACCATGAAAAGAGCTCAGAGTAACCATTTGTAAGAATTATGTTACCTAGCTTTTACCTGCGGACATTCATTTCCACTTTTATTTCAAAATTTGGATTTTTTAATTATGGAAGCTTCATTGTCATTAATACTTCTATTATCTCTTGACTATTGTAAGAGAAGAGTCAGCCTTTCTCCAAATTTAGAAACCAATTTGGTACATCATGTTTACTGCAAACCAGTCATCCAAACAATTTCACTTTGCAAATTTGTCTTTAAGAATAAATTAAAAATAGCATTTCAAGCATGGGAATACCTATTTTAGCTAGCAAAGATGTCTCTGTGGTTGTTTAGAAGCAATACTTAAAATTCTATGATACCTGAAATGTTATCAACAGTTCCACATTATCTAAGAACTACCCAGATGATTTTATAGAAAAGGAGTATTTTAAACATAATACAAGCATAATTTCTTGACCATTTCTAAAAAGCAGTTGTTCCAGCATGGAAATACATGTTGTTAAAACTTGCCATTATCACTAGGTGTGGTGGCTCATGCCTTTAATTTAACCCCAACACTTGGGAGACTGAAGTAGGAGAATCTCCATAAATTCTAGGCCAGCCTGGACTACAGAGTGAGTTCTAGATCAGCCTGGGCTAGAGTGAGACTCCATCTCAAGAAAACGGAAACAACAACAAAAAACTTAGCTGTTGTTATTAACAGTAGCAGGAAGCCGCCCACCTTTTCCTCTCTGTTCTGTTCCTATACCTCCCTGCATTTCCTAGCCGCCTGTCCAAAGGCTCTGTCTCCAGGTAGTTACTGGAATAATGTGAAAAGCAGAAAAACCACGCTGAACAGTATTGTTCAGCTGATAGAGTACTTGCCTAGCACACACAAAGCCCTAGGCATCCCAGGTGTGGTGCCATATGCTTGTAATTCTCACATTCAGGGTGGAGGTGGGGAAGGTGGAATCAGGAGGGTCCTCAGCTACATAGCAAGTTTGAGGCCAGCCTGGGCTACATGAGAACCTGTCTCAAAAAAATAATCAGTACACAATATCATGAGAGTAAATAAAATAAATCCTACCTCTTAGAGCAAGCCTTCACAAGACTCTATAGGAAAAATAAATAAACACAACACTCAGCCACACTCCATAATTCATTCTAATCCCATTCCAGTTCAGCTTTTTACATCATAACTCCTCTTACAGAGCAAGGAGTTCTTAACAAGAGGCAAGAGTAGTGGGAGTTGGTGTTCATCTTGGGGGTGTCTCTTAGGGTCATGGTATTCTTTGATGGACCTCTGACCATAACCTCTCAAAGCCCTGCTATGTTAGAGCACATTCTGTCCAAATGACAAGACATGGATACTGCTGAGTCTGTGTGTCCTAACTAACATGGATGTCCATACTGAGGCCCAGGAGATTACATTCAAATTGAATATCAATGCTTTTGCTTTTTCTTAATACCCTAAGAATAGTAGCTGGTAATGGCATATTAGGAGAGTAGCACTGACATTCAGAGAGAAATCAAGTCTTCATGGTGTGGTTTTGATGAAAACATGAGTTGAGATTTGGATAGAATTCTAGTTATTAGCTATGCTCAGACCTAGACCCTGATAATTTTCTTTATTTTTAAAAATAGTGTTAATAATCATTATCATCCATTGAGTACAAACTGAATGCTCAGTACCAATATGTGCTTTCCATGTTTTATTTGATCATCAGATCGACCTTATGGTCTCTGCCATTTTAAAGATAAAGAAAGAGGTTCAGAAAAATAAAATACTATTTATCACTTATTTTCAATCTGAGACATTAAATTAGCAAGGGCTGACCATATTTTAAAGGAACTAAAATAAAACAATCTGAAATCCACATGGTTACTAAATGTAAAAGATGGAAATACTATAAGCCCCCCAATGAAATACCAATACACATTCCCTGGACTGGAATAATAATAAGAAATCTCACTATGAAAAAGTCACAGAGGGACTGGAGAGATGGTTTGGTGGTTAACACACTTGCCTGGAAGCATAAGGACCCAGGTTCAAATCCTCAGTACCCATGTAAGCCAGATGCACAAGGTGGCAGGTGTATCTGAAGTTTGTTTGCAGTGACTAGAGGCCCTGGTATGCTCATTCTCTCTCTCTCTCTCTCTCTCTCCCTCTCTCTTTCTCCCTCCCTCCATCCCCCCTCCTTCCCTTCTTCCCTTCTTCCTTCCTTTGTCTCTCAAAAATAAATAAAATATATGAAAGAAAAGAAAAACTGACAGAAAAACAGGATGTGGTGGCTCATTCCTGTAATCCTACCAGTAGGGAAGTAGAGGCAAGAGAATCAGGAGTTCAAGGTCATCAGATATATAGCCAGTCCTTGGCCAGTGTGGGCTACATGAAACCCTGTCTCAAATAAGCCAAGTGTGATAACACATGCCTATAATCCCTGTACTTGGGAAATTGAGGTAGGAAGATGAGGAGTTCATGGCCAGCCTTGGCTACATGAGTTGTAGGCCAATGGGGGTAAATGAGACGCTGTCTCAGAAAAGAAAATAATAAAACTGGTTGAGCATTTGTCTGCAGTGTCAAGAGACCCTGTTGTACTCATACACACACATACACACACACACACACACACACACACACACATGCAAATAAATAAATAAAAATTTTAAATTTATTTTTAAAAGTTCAGACTTGCCTAGTAAGTTTGGAAATATTTATACCCTTTAATTTTGCAACTTTATTCTTAGATATGTGATCTTGAGAATCTCCTCTATATACAGGTTCATAAGCTGGGATTCCCAAATTGAAACAGCCAAATATTCATGGATAGTAAAATGAATGTAAAAACTGATATAGTCATCCATAGACTTACATATCAGAAAGAAAATGAAGATTTATCAACATGGACAGAATATTTAGTGACAGAAACCAGGTGCAAAATCATAAGCTGTGTTATATTTCATTTACATAAAGTGCAAAAACCTACCAAAGTAATCTATGTTGCTTATGGATACATCGGTGGCAAAATAATGAAAAGAAAACAAGTAAAAACAAAGTCAAAGTGACTACCTCTAATGGATAAGGAGGCAAACAGCAGTGAAAACTTGCAAGTTCCAGAAAATGTCTTCTCCTCCCCTCAGGAAACATGTTAGAAGAGTTGCTATAGACTCCTGATGTGGACGCTCTTCTAATCATCTAGCTACTGTCACTCACTCCGATATAGCTTTCTCCACCCTCAATGCTGTGCTGTGCGATGAAACTAACAAACTCAATTTTGGCAAGAACGAAGGCTTTTTAACCAGTCAACTATTTTATTGACTTTGTGGCAATTTTTGATGTGATATCAGCCCGTTTTGGCTTCTCTGCCTGGGCCTTGTTCTCCTTTGCTGAATCTCCAACACTTCATTTCTAGATGTGGGAGTACTCCAGGAATACCACCTTTAGGTTTAATCTCTCTTTATTCTTATATATTTTTAATCTTTCTTTGTTGTTGACACTCAAGAGGACATCCTTAAATGCTGTAGGTCTACTATTTGATTATTTGGAGGGGAGGGGTCTTTTAATGAACAAGCTCCTGACCTTTCCTTATCACCCTTGCAACTTATTAAAGAAATCAGAAAATTTACACAGAGAATTTCCTGGTTCCAACTTCACCCTTCATCCATGTGGTATCATTTAATGCATTCCTCTGTTCTCTGTCACTTGTGTTTGCTAGTGACTGTATGGAATCAAAGACTCAGCTTCTTCCCCTAGATCACTTCACAGTGGTGGCAGAATCCCCCACATACATTGCCAGGTTAGGCCTTTCCAAATGTATAAGTTACTTTCTTAATGCTAGGACAAAAAACCCAACCAGGAGCAGTTTGTGGAAGGAAAGGATTTATTTTATCTTAGGATTCCAGAGAGTAGAGTCATTCATTGGTGTGGGGAGGGGGGCTGGAACATGACAGGGGCAGAAAGCCACTGTCACATATTCACATCAGTGGGGTGGAAGTCAATAGAGACATGAATGCCATTGTTCAGCTAGTCTACTCCTGTTTACTCAGTCCCTGATCCCAGCCACAGAATGACACTGTCCACAGTTAAGGCGGGCACTAATCTAGAAAATCACACCACGAGATTGGTTTCCATGATGATTATAAATCCTTTTAGGTCGACAACCAGAGATTAACTATCGCAAGGTACGTTTGGCAATTTTTGCCCCACCAATTCTCAGTACTTAAAGCCATTAATTAAGTATGGGCCCTATAATAAATATACTCTAATATAACCACTGCTTTCTTTATTAGCTAAGAAACTAGCATAAACAAAATGTTTTCCTCATCTGGTATATGGTGGTATAAAAGAAGTAGTTAAAATATTTCTTTGTTAAGTTTTCGAAATCGTGAGGTTGGTTTGCTGATATTCTTCAGACGATCAATTTTGTTGTGTATTTGTTTGACCTTACAGTCTATCGGAGGGTAATTTTTTTTCTTTTTTAAAAAATATTTTGTTTATTTATTTGACAGAGAAAGAGGGAGAGAGAGAGAGAGGGAGAGAGAGAGAGAGAGAGAGAGAGAATGGATGCGCCAGGACCTCTAGCCACTGTAAACGAACTCCAGACACATGCGCCCCCTTGTACATCTGGCTAACGTGGGTCCTGGGGAATTGAACCTGGGTCCTTTGGCTTTACAGACAAATGTCTCAACCACTAAGCCCTCCCTCCAGCCTGAGGGTAATTATTTTTGTTGCTCACATTATTTCCTTCTTGTCCAATGGTCATAACTCCTGTTTAGACAACCTGATAGACTTGAAAACTCCCTTGCTATTCCAGTTATCTATTACTATATAAGAAAATTGGGGTTTCAAAACTATAATTTTTTCCCTCACATCCTATGGGTTGAGTCTCTATTAATTCCTTATCACTTCTATAGCAAATTACCACAAAGTTAGAGGCTTAAACAAGATGTCATTGTCTTCTAGTTAGGGAGGTCAGAAATTAGAATCGCTGTCTGCATCAGCAGGCGTATATGACTTTCTGTAGGTTCTGGAGCAGGATCTGTGTAATTTGAGCTTCTAGAATCTGCATGTGGTCATTGGCTCAAGACTAGCTATGCCAGGTCTCGTCATTCTCACATTCCATTCCTCCATGCTTCTCTTCTGCCTGCCTCTTCTGCTGGTGAGGAGTCTTGAGAGTATGTGGAACTCACACTAGTGAGGAGTATGCTCTCTACTTTAACATCTGGTTACTGGTAACCTTGATCCCATTTGCTGGATAATATAACATAGCCAAATTCTGGGGAATGGGAGACTGACTCTCTGGTGGCATTTTCTGTCCACCACAGGACATTTACTAGTTGAGGCTGTTGTCACCATAAGGCTTAGCCTGGCTGGATGGCCAAGGGGACTAATCAACATAGCTGGCTGCAGTTGCTGGCTGTTGGCTAAGAGCTCAACTGAGCTTGTCACTGTACCAGCTACGTGTGACTCTCCATAGGACTGGGGCTTGTCTTGGTAGCTGGGTTCCAAGATGAAATGTTCCAAAAGCAAGCATACAGAAAGCAAGCTTCCAGGCCTGTGAAGATCTGAAAGTGACCCAGTTCTCTTCCTCTACGTTTCTCGAGGTAGTCATGAGCTCTCCCAGATATGAGAGGTCTGAGAAATGAGTTTCACTTTATGGATGATGGGTGACCAGGGCTGGCCCCACTGCAGGAGAGTTATGTGAAACAGGAGAAGTTTCTGTAGCCATCTTTCAAAATCTGTCACATTTGTTATGTGGCATGACAACTTGTTTCATGCCCATAGTAAGCATTTACTTCCCTGACCTGGAATCCATCTTTTCTCTAACAAGCTCAGGATATTGTTGGGAAATGGTATTTCAAGACCAAAATTGGGATGGTAAGGATCCACAATGCTACTGGATTGATCTTCTTTAGCAGACCTTTTCTGTGAGCATTGCTTGGAGTACACCTATGTATACACACATATGTGCAAACAACACCCCCCCACACACACACATAAAGATGTAGTATTATGTTAGTTTATTCTGTTACTTCTCATTCAAGTTCCATGGGGCTTTTATTTGAAAATTTCCACTTCACATTTATATTTTTTCTTTTCCTCACTGAATATTCTGATGCTTAATGGCAAGAATGTGAAAATATGACAATTACTCTTTCCATTATCTTAACTTTTTACACACTATAGTCTTAGGATAAAATGCCAATATGACAAAAACAACAACAATTTTTGGCTACATATGACATATTTCTTTTGTTATAATTGTGTTGTGTCTCTACTGTCAGGGGTTACAAAAATATTATGCATTCTCCCTTAGGCACTAATTTCATCTTTTTTATGTCAATATATTTTTGCTGATACCACAATATATTTTTTCTTTTCTTCTCATTTTATTTTTAGAGCAAGCAAGAGATAGAGAGAGATTTGGTGCATCAGAGCCTCAGCCACTGTAATTGAACACCAGGCGCTCATGCCACGTAGTGGGCATGTGCAACCTTGTGTTTGCCTTGCTTTTGTGCCTCTGGCTTACATGAGATCTGGAGAGTCAAACATGGGTCCTTAGGCTTCGCAGGCAAGCACCTTAACTGCTAAGCCATCTCTCCAGCCCTGATACCAGTATGTTTTGATTATCTGAGTCCTGTTTTCTAGAACACTCTTTCTGAATTACTTGTGGGAACAATCTATTCAGATTTCTTAAGTGCTACTAACAGTTGGAGTTCCATATAGTTGCAAATCAGCTTCTCCTGTGAATTAAATTTACCTTCTCTTTCCTTTAACATGAAATGCCAGGAGGCCTACTGTAATATGGTTCCATTTCCCTGACAATCACTTGATCTTTTTGCCTGACTACACCAGACATTTTCTTGCTACCTTCTTTGTGACACAAGAGTTACTGGAATTCTGTTAATGTTGGTCATTCTGGGTCAGTATAGTCAGCAAAAAGCATTCCCTTTTCTAACATAAATGCAATCTTATTCCAAGAATTGTTTATAAGTGATAGCTTTTAGGAGTTGTGATGTTTCCTTCTTCTCTTCCTCCAGCAGGACTTTTATTATGCTCTCTTGCTACTTAGCATGTTGCATGTCATCTCAAATTGTTGTCGCATCTGGAATTCTCTGTCTTTTCCTTGATTTTGGCTAGGTTTTAAAAACCTTTTACTTGGAAATAATTTCAACTTTATGGAAAAAGTTGAAACTGACCCTACTTCCTTTCACTCAGATTCACTGAAAATTCAGTTCCCTTTATTATTTTTGTCTTTTGACAACACACAGGCCTTTTCCCCCCCTGAGCCATTTGAGATCAAGGTGCCTATGGTGGGACAATTTTTAAACATTTAATGAAACATGGAAGAATGGAAGAGACAAAGGAAGGGCAGGACTCCTTACATTGCACTCTTCCAGACACAAAATGTCCTGGATATCCATGACCTCACAGTTCCTGGCACTACCAACGCAAGATCAGTATAATAGAAGGAAAAGATGATGACATCAAAATAAGAGAAACAGATTGAAAGGGGGAAGGGGCATGATGGAGAGTGGAGTTGGGAAGGGAAAAATAGGGGGGATGGAGGGAATATTATGGTTTATTATTTATAATTATGGAAGTTGTCAATACTAAAAATTTAATATTAAAATAAAATAAAAATGGACTAAAGGAGGAAAAACAAAAGATCTGGGCTGGAGAGATGGTTTAGTGGCTAAGTGCTTGCCTGTGAAGCCTAAGGACCCCAGATCAAGGCTTGATTCCCCACGACCCACGTAAGCCAGATGCACAAGGGGGTGCACACATCTGGAGTTTGTTTGCAGTGCCTGGAGGCCCAACCACGCCCATTCTCTCTCTCATGTATATATATATATATATATTTGTTGATGGACAGTATGTTGTTTCTGCTTTTTGGCTATTATGAATAATGCTATTATAAACATTGATGTGTAGACTTGTAGTCATGTCTGCATTGCTGGTAGAAATCACCCAACCAAGAGCAGCTTCTGGGAAAAAGATGTTTATTTTGGCTTGCAGGCTCGAGGGGAAGCTCCACAATGGCATGGGAAAAGGATGGCATGAGCAGAGGGTGGACATCACCCCCTGGCCAACATAAGGTGGACAATAGCAACAGGAGAGTGTACCAAACACTGGCAAGGAGAAATTGGCTATAACACCCATAAGCCCACCCCCACCAATACACTGCCTCCTGAGGGTGTTAATTCCCAAATCTCCATCAGCTGGGAACCTAGATTCAGAACACCTAAGTTTATGGGGGACACCTGAATCAAACCACCATATGTAGTTATCTATTTGAGTTCAGTTTCTTTCACTTCTTTTGAGTGCATACCCATAAGTGCCACCAATAAATGATATAATTATATGTTTAATTTTTTGAGGAAATTACAATGGTTTTTCCAAAGCACTCTCACCATGTTATATTTCCAATACTACAAAATGTTCCAATTTCTCCATAGTCTTCATAGCAATTATTCTGTTTTTTATTTGTTTCATTTTTTTTGCAGTAGTCATCATGGTGTGCTTTGTATCTTAGTATGATTTTGATTTGTTTTTACCTAATGATTAATGATACTGCAATCATTTTACTTCTTGGTCATTTGTAAATATTATTTTTAACTGGCTTGTTTACTTTGCCATTGTTGCCCTTATGTTGTATAATAAGTTAATATATCCTGGATATGAATTCTTTTTTTAACTTTACAAAGAAATATTTTATTTATTTTTGAGAGAGGATAGGAGAGAGAGAATGGGCATACCAGGTCCTCTAGCCACTGCGAACAAATTCCTGATGCATGTGCCACCATGTGCACCTGGCTTAAATGAGTTCTGTGGAATTGAACCTGGGTCCTTAGGCTTCACAGGAAAGTATCTTAACCATTAATCCATCTCTCCAGCCCTGAATTATTTATCAGATGTATAATCAACAAATATTTCATCCAACTTCTTGGGTTCACTTTTTACCCTAGTGATAGTAATAGCCTGGTGATGTATAGGACATTTTACTTTTGATGAAGTCCAAGATTCTTTCATTTATGTATGTATTTATTTGTTTCTTCTCTCTCTTTCCCGCCCTTCCCTCTTTGTTACTTTCTTTTCTTTCTGTGCCATATACAAGAAGCTATTACCAAATTCAATGTCCTTAAGCTTTCCATTTCAACCTTAATAGCCTAGCTCCACTTAAACATTGTGAACACCTTCACTTAAGGAAAAAAGGTTACTGAAATGGAAAAAAAAAAAAAAAAACTCTACCAATGACCTAACTCCAGATGCATAAGTCCCAAAATTCAAGTAACATGAAAAATCAAAACAGGGCTGGAGAGATAGCTTAGCAGTTAAGGTGCTTACTTATGGAGCATAAGGACCCATGCTTAATTCTCCAGGTCCCACTTAAGCCAGATGCACAAAGTGATACAAGCATGCAAAGTCGCACATGAACACATACATCTGGAGCTTGATTGCAGTGGCTGGAGGTCCTGGCATGCCAATTCATTCTCTCTCTCTCTCTCTTTCTGTTATCCTTGCTCTCACTCTTGCTCTCTTGCATAAAAAAGTCCAGTCTGTTGGGTTTGCCTCAAAACAAAAAAATCAAAATAATATATCTCTTCCAAAAATTACCAATACCATAATAATGGTCCTCAATGAGAGTAACAGCTAAAATTCCAGACAAAGAATTCAAAATAACAATTATAAATATGCCCAGAAAACTCAGGACATCAATAAACTCCTGTGTGAATTCTTAGTGAACAAATCTCAGTGAAATAAGGAGTTCCATTTAGGACATGAAAATAGAATTCAATAAAGAGAAAGAAGTCTTGCAGAAAACCCAAACTGAAATGAAGCTGAAAATTAGAAATTCAATACATCAACAAATAAAAGCTAAGTGGAAAGCCTCACCAATAGAAAGGATTGTGTGGAAAACAGGATATTAGAGCTTGAAGACAACTTAGGGAAATTGAATCATTCAGACAAAGACAATCACAATTTTTTCAAAACAATGGAACATGGAAGATATTTGGGACACTATAAAAAGATGGAACCTATGAATTATGGGCATAGAAAAGGGAAAAGAAATTCATGTCAAAGGCATAGAAAATGTTTTCAATAAAAACATAGAAGAAAATTTCCTAAATTTAGGGAGAGAGATACCATGTAGGTACAAGAAACATACAGAACACCAAACAGACAGAAACAGAAAAGAAAATCCCCAAGCAATATTATAGTCAAAACACTAAATTTGTGGGGAAAAGAAGAAAGTGCTTTGAAAGCTACAAGAGAGAATAACCAAGTTACATATATGGCAGGCCCATCAGAGTCACAGATGATTTTTCAATGGAAACATTAAAAGTGAGAAGTGCTTGAAATGATGTATTTCAAGTTCTGAAAGATCACAACCTACCAATATCGACTGCTAGTCCTAACAAAACCATCTTTCATAATAGGAGAAAGAAAAACTTTCCATGATAAAAGAAGGCTAAAGAAATGTATGACTGGCTCTAAAGACAGTATTAGAAGGAATACTTTGGACTGAAGAGAAGGGTAAACACTTCTAAGAGACTGCAGGGGAAAAATATAAATCATGCTAGAATAGTTAAGTAAATAGTTAAAACAGTGAACTACAAAATCAACCTGAAAGGAATTAATGCATAATATCTCTTAATATCAATGGCCTCAGTTCTCCAGTCAAAAGACACAAACCAGAAGTCTGGATTACAAAATGGGATCAGTTGTTTTGATATCTCCAAGAAATATATCCCACAATGTGAGAGAGATACTATCTTAGTGTAAAAGGATGGGAAAAGGTATTTCAAACAAATGGAACCAGGAAACAAGATGTTGGTATTCTAATATCTGAGAAAATTGACTTCAAACAAAGGCTAGTCAGAAGAAAAACTTTTTAAAGTCACTTCATAGTGATCAAGGGGACATCAAGAAGACAATACATTTGTAAACATTTGTGTACCAAATGCAGGTACACCCAATTTCATAAAACAAGTCACAGATTAACTCCAACAGTAATAACAGAAGGAATGACATCAGTACCTCACACTTACTAACAGTCAACTAGATAAAAATAAATGAGAAATTTTGGAGTTCAAGGACATCATAAGTCAAACAGACCTAACAGACATTTACAGAACATTCTACCCAAACAGTACTGAGTAATCCATGGAGTTTTCTCTAAAACAGATCATAGGACACAAAGCAAGTCCCAATAAGTAAAGGAAAATGGAAATGACTCCTTTAATTCTGTTTAACCACAATGTAATAAAGCTAGAAAATACCAGCAAGAAAAACTACAGAACATATGCAAACTCATGGTGATTAAAAAACACATCACGATATAATGAATGGGTCATTGAAGAAATCAAGACAGAAAAAAACTTCCTAGAACTTAATAATTTATGAAAACACAACATACCACAACCTGTGGAACACAATGAAGGCAGTCCTAAAAGGGAAATTTATAGTTCTCAGTGCCTACATTACAAAATCATAGAAATCTCAAATAAATAACTTTTAAAATTATGTTTATTTGGGGCTGGAAAGATTGCTTAGCAGTTAAGGTACTTTCCTGCAAAGCCTAAAGATCCAGGTTCAATTCCCTAGCACCCACATAAGGTAGGTGGACAAAGTGGCACATGTGTTTGGAGCTCGTATGCAGTGGCTAGAGGCTCTGGCATGCCGATTTTTTCTCTATCTATCTGTCTCTTTCTCTCTCTTAAAATAAAAATAATTTAAAAAATACTTATTTATTTATTTGCAAGCAGAGAGACAGACAGAATGGGCACACCCAGGCCTCCAGCCATTGCAAACAAACTCCAGATGCATGTGCCACTTTGTGCATCTGGCTTCACATGAGTACTAAGGAATCAAACTCAGGTCATTATGCTTTGCAGGCAAGTGCCTTAACTGCTGATCCATCTCTTCAGCCCATCAAATAAATAGCTTAATGATTCAACTAAAGGCCTTGGAAAAACAAAAATAAGAAAAACCCAAAAGCAGTACATGGAAAGAAATAATTAAGACAAGGAGAAAAATTCATGAAATGGAAATGAAAAAAATACAAGAATCAAAGAAATGAAGAGTTGTTTCTTTGGAAAGAGAGGCAAGATTAACAAACCCTTAGCCAAATTAACCAAAAGGAAGAGAGACAAGACCCAAATCAATAGAATTAGAGATGAAAAGGGAGACATGATACACAAGCTAATAAAACTTTCAGAAAATTTATGGCCGTACCTTTAAAATGTATTCCACTGAGTTGGAAAATCTACAAGAAATAGACAAATTAAGATACATATGGCTGGGGCTTGGAGAGATTGCTTACTGGTTAAGGCACTTGCCTGCAAAGCCAACGGACCCAGGTTTGATTCCCCAGTACCCATATAAATCCAGATGCAGAAGGTGGTACAAGTATCTGGAGTTTTTTTGAAGTGGCTAGAGGCCCTGATGTGCCCATTCTCTCTCTCTCTCTCTCTCTCTTTCTATACCTACCTCTTTCTGTCTCTCAAATAAATGTCTTTTAAAAAGATACATATGGCCTACCAAAGTTAAACCAAGGTGTGACAAATAATTTAAACAAATTTGTAACAAACAATAAGATTGAAGCAATAACTTAAAAAAAAACTCTCAACTAATAATAAAGCCTCAGTCCAGACACAGTCTGTATTAGTCAGGGTCTCTAAATGGACAGATCTGCTAGAATGAATATGTATTATTATAAGGTAACTTACTGGATTATTTTACAGAATATTAACTGGGAAGTCCAACAATAGCTGTTTGCAGGCTGCCAGTACCCTCTGAGACTGGGACTTTTAACTTGCATTGTATAGCAGCCAAACATATGATGAGGGTTTGAGTTTAGTTTTCTGCAACTTGAGTTTCATAACTGCTGGAGAGAAGAGTCTATTCCAGGCATATATAGAAACCTCTAGATCATTAATGCTCATCTTGTTCTGGGAAATTTCATCTTTGAGCTTATTCTTGTCCTTGTTTACTTTATCCAGAAATGCTAGAAGCAACAAGCCAACATCATTGTATTTCCATAAATACTCAAATTTTTTACATACAGTCACTAAATCCCTTGCTCCTCATCATAGTTGAATCAGGGTCATCCAATACATCTATCTCATAGAGTACTTTAAATAGTTCACATCATGGACCATCAGTGCTCTCCTAGCTACCAGGAGAGTCTTCTATAGCACTACAGTTGGAGCATCAGCTTCAAATAGCACCAATCCCACCAGAGAAACTCATCCTTACAATTCTGTTTCTCCAGAACCAATCCTAGGACCACAGTCTTTGTCAATAAGGGTTCTCCAAAGGAGAACTGAGAGACTGAATGTGTCCTATGTGGTAATTTATTGGATTAGTTTATGGGATATAAGCTGGGCAAGCCCAACAATAGCTACTACAGGCTGAAGACTTGGAGAACCTGGTAGCTACTCAGCCATAAGGATAGATGCATTGGCAGTCCAAATCTGACACTGAGGGCCTGGAGGAAACTTGGAGAGCTGGTGGTCTTCAGTCCATACTGTAAGACTGATGAAGTTGAGTTACAATGTCTGAGACTGAAGTAACAAGTGTGTAGATGAACACACCAGCAGGTACACAGGCAGTGAGGTAAAAGACTGTTCTCCCAAGCTTCTTTATATATAATTCACCACAAGAAGGCTCACCAGCTCTGAGGAAAGGTCTTCCTCTGTCATTCCTTCCTAAAAACACCTTCACAGACCTGCCCAAGAGGCAGATCTGTTACTTGATTTTGAATTTGATCACACTGACAAGAGAACTTAACTGTCACACATTCGCTACAGAATCCTAACATGTCGTTAATGAAAAACTTAAAACAATGCTTTTCAAATTATTCCATAAAATAGAAAAGAAAGAAATGCTTCCAAGCTCTTTATGAAGCCATTATTACTCTAAACCCAACCCAGATAAAGACACAACAAATCCAAAAAGTTATAAACCAATCTCCATGATGATGAACACTTAGCAAAAGTTCTAGTTAAAATACTATCAAACTGAATTCAAGAACATATCAAAAACACCATTTACCATAATCAAGCTGGCTTTATTCCAGAGATGCAGGGATGCTACATATATCTATATCAGTAATTGTAAGTCATTACACAAACAGAATTAAGGCATAACTCACACAATCATCTCAATAGATGCAGAAAATCCCTTTGGCAAAATCCAACATCCTTTCATGATAAACGTCTTGGAGAGATTAGAGATGGATGAATGGGACATATTTCAACGCAATAGTATATGGCAAACCTACAGCCCAAACCATGCTAAATAGAGACATACTGAAAGCAGTCTCACTAATACAAGGAATAAAACAAGGCTGTCCACTCCATTCCTATTTAATGTAGTACCTGAAGCCTTAGCTAGAGCAATGAGGAAACAGAATGATGTAAAAAAGAAAAAAAGATACAAATAGGGAAGGAAGGAGTCAAAGAATTCTTATTGGCAGGTGACATTATTCTATACTTAAAAAAATAACCCTATGACTCAACCAAAGAATTTCTATTGCTGATAAACACTTTTAGCAAAAGAGCGGGTTATAAAATTAATATACAAAAATCAGTAGCCTTCCAATACAACAATGGCAAACATACTGAGAAAGAAGTCAAGGAAACAATCTCACTCACAAGAGTCTTTAAAAACCATTGGAAGGAACATAACCAAGTAGATGAAATCCTTCTACAATGGAAACTTAGAAGAAAAAAAAAAGAAGAAGAAAATGAGGAATAGAAGATGGAAAACTTTCCAATGTTCTTGGATCAGAAGAATTAACACTGTGAAAATGGCTATCCTACCAAAAACAATCTACATATTCAATGGAACTCTAATGAAAATTTCAGCACCTTTCCTCATAGAAAAATTTTAAAAATCAATTTTAAAACTCATGTGAAAGCACAAAAGACACTAATGCTCAAAGGAATCTTGAGCACAAAGACTAATGCTGGAAGTATCACCATACCTGATTTCATGATTTCATGCTGTAGTACAGAGCCACTGTAATAAAAACCGCATAATACTGCTGCAAAAGTAGACACATAAATCAACAGAATAGAATACAGAGATATGTACACAAAATTATAGCCACTTAATTGTTGACAAAGTGGCCAAAAATGCACACTGGAGAAAAGATAGCATCTTCAACAACAGTGCCGGGAAAACTGGTTGTCTTATTCAAGAATGAAACTGGATTCTTATCTCTCACTGTGGTGGTTTGAATGAAATGTTCCACCCCCAGCCCTGCCAGCATAGGTTTATGTCTTTTGAATATTTGATTTCTAGCTGGTGACAATTTGTGAAAGTTGTGGTGCTTTTGAGAGGTGGTGGGTCATTGGAGGTAAGGTTGTGAGTAATATAGTCCAGCTTTAAGCCCAGGCCTACTTCCTTTCTGCTGCTGTGGATATGTGATGCCCAGCTGGCTGTCTGCAACAAGAAGCTAATTGCCATACTTCACCTTGCACAAAAGTCAACTCCAAATGAATGAAGGACCTTAACATAAGACCTGAAACTTTGTAAGTAAAAGAGTGTGAAGCACATTTCAAGACAAAGGCCTAATAAGGAGTTTCTGAGTAGGAGTCTGGTTTTTAAGGAAATAAGGATTCCAATCCACAAGTGGGACATCATGAAATTATGCTTTTGTACAGCCTATAGAATGGGAGAAGATATTTACCAGCTAAACATCTCATACAAGATTCATATCTAGAATCCAAGAAATGAAAAACATGGGCTGGAGAGATGGCTTAGTGGTTAGGCGCTTGCCTGTGAAGCCTAAGGACCCCAGTTTGAGGCTCAACTCACCAGGACCCACGTTAGCCAGATGCACAAGGGGGCGCACACATCTGGAGTTCATTTGCGGTGGCTGGAAGCCCTGGCATGTCCGTTCTCTCTCTCTCTCTCTATTCCTCTTTCTCTCTCTGTCTGTCGCTCTCAAATAATAAATAACTAAAAATAAACAAAAAAATTTAAAAAAGAAATGAAAAACAGATATCAAGAAAACAACCCAATCAGAACTGGGCTGTGGGGATGGAGAGATGGCTTAGCAGTTAACATGCTTGCCTGTGAAGCCTGAGGACTCAGGTTAGATTCTCCACTATCCACATAAGCCAGATGCACAAGGTGGCACATGCATCAGGAGTTCATTTGCAGTGGCTAGAGAGTCAAGCATGCCTATTCTCTCTCTCTCTCATAAATAAATAAAATAAAATAAAACTGGGCTATGGAATGTAATAGAGAACTCTCAAAAGAAGAAATATGGATGACCAATAAATATTTGAAAGAGTTCAACATCTTTAGCCATTAGGGAAATGCAAATTAAAGCTACTTTGAGATTCTCATCCAAGTCAGAATGTCTATCACCAAGGAAACAAATGACAACAAATGCTGCTGAGAATATGGAGAAAGGGAACCCTAATTCACTGTTGGTAGGAGTGTGAAATGGAATCAGGGTAGAAGTTTCTCAAAAAGCTTAAAAGAGTGTTACCTTAGGAACAGCTGTACCACCCCTGGGCATCCATGCAAAATGGTCTATATCCTACTAAAGAAATGCTTGCTCATCTATTCGCATTGCTGTTCTATTCACAATATCAAACAAAAAGGGGGGGGGCGTGGATCAACTGATGACTGGATAATAAAAATGTGACACATATACACAATGAAACTTTATTCAGCTACGAAGAAAAGTGAAACTATGAAAATTTCAGGCAAATGGATGTAACTGGAAAATATTATACTGAATGAGGCAGCCCAGACCCAGAAAGACAAATAATACATGCTGCCTCTTATATGCAGAACCTAACTCTGAATTTGTAGATTTGTGTTTATATACAGTTAAGTGTCTGTAAGAAACAGGAAGCAGAAGAGATCTTGGTGGGTGAGTGGATAGTAAACACATGTGATATGAAAATAGGGATGAGAATAGTGAGGAGTAAAGGTTTAAGCAAGGAGGAGCCAGGTGGAAGAAGGAAGAGGCTGGGGTGTATGTGAGAGACATAACCAAAACTGGAGATGTATTAAAAAGCCATTTGGAAGCCTACTACTTTGTAAGCTACTTAAAAATATAGTTAAAAAAAAAACCAAAGTTTGAACAATGGCACTCTACATGGGTTGATAGTGTTGCATTCAGAAGCCATAGGTTATTAAATGATAATACCAATGCCAGGTGCTGGATACCTCTCTATGATTTATTGGTTAGAGAGGCTCCAGAGGTCCCATAACAGTGCAGGCTATTGTCATTGCTCTTGGTTGCCTACAAAGACTAGATGGTAAGACCTTATTGCTGAAGATAACACACATTTCAGTTGCAGGATATAAAGAAATCAAGCTGCAACTGAGCTGGAAGATTCCTCCCTGTTGGCTAGCTGTCATAGTGCCAAAACTGTGCAGGCTGCTGAGGGAAGAGAAGTCATTAGTATCCAGCTGTGGACCCTACATGCTACCCATCAAGATGTGCCTATGGGTGCAACAGTGGCATGCCTGTTATGAGGGTAATTAACTGCTTTCTGCTTAGATTTGAGGCTCACTCCACAGGTGAGAACCTATGCAGCAAACATTAAACCTGGTGATGAAGTCATAGACTCTAATGGGAAACCTATTACTGTTGTTTTGTCCAATGGACATGCTGTCAAATTGCTTTCTAAACATTTATTTTTATAGCTATAGATTAGTGCTCCTTTAAGCCTTGGTCAGAGAAGACTCTTTTTGCAGTGGAAAGTGGTTAATACAGACTCATAACTGGTCAAAGTGCTGAGAATAAGTGACTATTGAGTACTCAGCACTAAATAGGACATCTATATCATCCTTCTAATGTTTAGGGACCATCACAGAAGAGGAGGCAGAAAGAATGAAGAGCTGCAGTGTGGGGAGGAGTGCAGTACAATGGAACACTGGCTGTGATATGACCATTACACTCATGAACTCCATCAAGGACAGGGAAGGGGCTCACAAGACCCCATCCCTCCCTCAAAAGCTATTGGCTGTTAATGGCTGGTAGTGCCATGGAAATCACTTTTTAAATTACATATCCACTGGTAAGTTCACAGTATCTAGAAAATAACAGTCAACTTGTGCTCAAGCAAGCAACCGTAAATTAAATAAACTAAGTGGACTAAAAAAAAAGAACATGAAAGTAGGAAAAAAGTTTTAGCAGGGGAATAAGAAGGCATCATGAAGGGTGAATTATGATCAAAATACACTACATACATGTATGTAATTGTTGATAATAAATTAATAAATAAAGTATTTATTTGAAACAGAGAAGGGGGTGGGTGGGTGGGAATATGGGCATGCCAGGGCCTCCAACCACTACAAATAAACTCCAGACACATGTGCTACTTTGTGCATCCATGCAGTCAAGTGCATTAACTGCTGAGCCAACTCTCCAGCCCCAATAAATAAATACAAGAGTATGACTTCCTGTTTCATTTGTGGACATCCAGTTTGATAAGCACAATTTATTAGGAAGAATGTCCTTATCCCATTGAATGGTATTAGCTCCCTCATGAAAAATCATTTGACCATTTAGGACTGTAAAGTAAGATGGCTGCCTAGGAGTCACACCAGTCCAGTCTAAGGAGGGATTTGAGCAAAAACACAGCAAAATACATTCTTGTTCTGAAAAGTGAAGGTGTATATGTTTTTTATCAGCAATAGCAGAGAAGCAGGAGAAACTAAGATCTATCAGAAAGGAGGAAATCAGCTAGAATCCCACCAAGAAGCTTGCAGACCAGACCAGATTTGTGTAGACCCACATGGATCTGCAGGCCCACCCAGTGCCCAGTTGACAGAGCAGAGACCAAACAAGGGGATTTTCCAACCTTATTAGTCTCCTTGCAAAGCCAAGAAACTTAAAGGGGAGACAGGAGAGGAGCTGCTGAAGGGAACACAGGCAGGACCAGCTGAGCAGTTCCAGTACAACTCCAGGCTTCCTGAACTCTCTCATCCCCCAATTGACAGCAAACAACTTTCCAGACAACACATTCAGCTCATGGTGGACAGCAGGGGATCCAGCACAGCTGATTAGAACATCAAATTCACAGCACAACACGGAGGTATCAAGGTGGACACTCAACATTGGTGAGATTGAAAGCCACCCCAAAAGGTAACAAGGCTAACTGACAAAAAAACAAATACACAGGGCTGTACTGGAAGTGATAATCTCACTTCCATATCAGGACAGGTTATGGGTTACATATTCTTGGTTGGATTTATCCTTGTCAATTAAGCTGTATTTGGGGGTTGACAATTGTTGCCTTTGATGTTTTCAGATTCATAGGGCCTTTGTCTTTGTCTTCTGTCATTAATGGGGTGGGGTCTGATTCAGACCAAGGCTGACCTGGAACCCATTTCAGAACAGAAATCTCAACTGCCCAGCTGACAGGATTAAGGTGTAGAGCAATATACACCCTTAGGGATTTTGACTTTATAAGGTTATCTATTTGTTTCAATCCCCACACTTGCATACTCTGTGCTTGTTTTTATTGAATGTGTATATTGCTCAGTTGTACTTTAGAATTTTCTGGTAAATTGCTGCACCCAGCCCACTAGAATACTTGAGTAGCTGGCAAATTCAACACCTAAGATTACTTCTGTGGTTGGATTGGAGTAAAGAGCTACACTTGGCTCCCTAAATTCCTACTCTGAAGGTGCATAAAGTTGGACTTCCAAATCAAAAAGCACTGCAGATAATTAGAAAACCCAAGCATCAAATCAACTCAGGATGCAGAAATCACAACATTATAATATAAGAAACACAAACAATCAAGACATAAATTATAAATTAAAAATTATAAATCCATCAGGAATGGCCCCCAATAAAACTGTTTTAAATGAAAGACCTGACAAAGATTTCAAAAAAGTGATCTTATCTATACTCAAAGAAATCAAAGAAGAAAACTAAGGAAATAAGGAAGAAAACAAACTCCTGAAGGAATTCTAAGAGAACACAGGAAACCAGATTAATGAAATGATGTCATTACAAGACATGAGTAAGGAAATAGAAATACTGAAGAAAAACCAGACAGAATTTCTAGCATTGAAAAACACAGTTAGTCAAAAAACAAAAACAAAAACAAAAAAAAACCTCTGTGAAAAGTCTCACCAGGGCTGGAGAGATGGCTTAGCGGTTAAGCGCTTGCCTGTGAAGCCTAAGGACCCCGGTTCGAGGCTAGATTCCCCAGGACCCACGTAAGCCAGATGCACAAGGGGGCGCACGCGTCTGGAGTTCGTTTGCAGTGGCTGGAGACCCTGGCACGCCCATTCTCTCTCTCTCTCTACCTCTTTCTCTCTCTGTTGCTGTCAAATTAAAAAAAAAAAAAAAGTCTTGCCAGTAGAATGGTTGAGGGAGAGAACAGAATATCTAAACTAGAAGATGAGGTGGCAGATCTAATACAGTTCAACAAAAAGAAAGACAAGCTAATAGGAAGGTATGTATGGGAATTTCAAGATATCTGGGCCAATATGAAAAGATCAAACATAAGAATTCAGGGTACAGTAGAAAGAGAAGAATTTCAATCCATAGGCTTAGTAGACATTTCAAAAAAAATCATAGATGAAATTTTTCCCCAAATTGGGAAGGAAATGCCAATGCAGATACAAGAAGCTTTTAGATCACCAAAGAGACAAAACCTGGAAAGAACCTCTCTTCTCCATGTTATAATTAAACTACTAAACACACAAACAAAAGAAAATATATTGAAAGCAGTTAGAGAGAAAAAGCAAGTCCCTACAAAAGGCAAGCCCATCAGGATCACAGAAGATTACTCTACACAAAAGCCAGAAGGGCTTGGAATGATGTATTCCACATGCTGAAAGATAACAACTGTCAACCAAGAATGCTTTATCCTGCAAAACTATCCAAATTGATGGGGAAATAAGGACATTCTACAACAAAAACAGGCTAAAGGAATTTATGATAACTAAGCCAGCTCTACAGAAAATACTTGAAGGAATCCTTCACGATGAAGAGAAAGCAAAGAACACACATGAGAGAACAGGAAAAAGTAAACCACATCCAAGTAAGAGTTAAAACAAGAGAGGAAAGGGAAACAGGAAGCACTACAAAACAAGAAGAATGACAAGAATAAATACATACCTTTCAATAATAACTCTTAATATCAATGGCCTCAATGCTCCAACAAAAAGACACAGGCTTGCAGACTGGATCAAAAGGCAGGATCCTGCTATATGTTGCCTACAGGAAACTTATCTCTCAATAAAAATAGACACTGTCTTAGTATGAAAGGAGGGAAAATGGTATTTCAAGCAAATGGGCCTAGGAAACAAGCAGGGATTGCTACCTTAATATCTGACAGGATAGACTTCAAACCAGCATTAGTGAGGAAAGATACAGAAAGTCATTTTATACAGCTAAAAGGAACACTCCAACATGCGGACATTACAATTCTAAATATATATTCACCAAACATGGGGTCTCCCAATTTCATCAAATAAACACTATTAGACTTAAGGTGACAGATAACACCAAACACAATTGTAGTGGGTGACTTCAATACCCCACTCTCATCAATTGACATGTCATCCTGGAAAAAAATAAACAGAGAGACATGTGGATAAAATGATGTCATGGAACAAATGGCCCTAACAGATATCTACAGAACATTTCATCCAAATGCTTCAGAATATACATTTTTCCCAGAAGCACATGGAACATTCTCCAAAATAGACCATATTTTAGAATACAAAGCAAATCCTAACAAATACAGGAAAATTGAAATAATCCCTTGTACTCTATCTGACCACAATGGGTGGCCACAATTAAACAACAAATGAGCAACCAGAAAAACTACAGAGCATACAGAAATTCATGGACGCTAAACAGTACACTGTTGATTGATGAATGGTCACTGAAGAAATAAAAAAGGAACTCAATAAATTCATAGAATCAAATGATGATGAGAACACAACATATCTAAAACTTTGGGACGCAAGGCAGTCCTAAGGGGACTATCTCTAAGTGCCTTTATAAAGAAACAAGAGAGTTCACAAATAAACAGTTTACTGCGTTACCTTAAGGCCTTGGAAAAATAAGCGTTGCCTTAAGGCCTTGGAAAAATAAGAACAAGGCAATCCAAAAATCATGGTATTGTATATATGTAAGTAGAAGAACAGATTAATGGGGGTAAAAAGGTCTAAGTGAGGTCAGGGGAAGAGATTGAATAAGGAAAGGTGGAGGGATGGCTAATCAGAATCTAAGAGGATATAAATAAGTCATGTGTAATCCTACTTTTTGGACAATGGAACACACAGGAGTAACATAGATTGTTACTAGAAAATTTTCAGTGCCAGGGACGGGATACCTTCCACTGAGTTGTTGGCCAAGGAGGTCCCTGATGCCCCCAAACATTACAGGCCATTGCCGATGTTCTTGGTTTCCTACCAGGAATACATGGTAAGACCCTATTGCTGAAGACTCCACATACTTGAGCTGCAAGGTCACTGAGAAACCCTGCTGGGGCTGAGCTGAAAACCTCCTCCATATAGACCAGCTGACAGAAAGCTGGAAAAAGCCATGCTGCATGCAGTTCAATGGGAGAGAGAGAAACCACCAGTGAAGATACTCAATAATGGACACTGCAAGCCTTATATTTGGCCACCTAGGCCAAATGAGCCAATAGGCGCAATAGTGGCACGTCTATTATGGTCGGTGGGTGGGGGGGAGGAACCAACCGCCCTCTAATTTGACTGGAGGCCCACTCCATGGGAGGGAATACATTCCTGATACTGAAAACCTACAACAGGGGTAGTCATGAGCCCTAGGAGTGTAATATCTGCTACTGTCTGGCTAAAAGTACATACTATGCTCACCAAACTGCCCAATAAGCACTTCTCTTAACCTTTATACCCATACATTAATGCTACTCTCACTTTTGGCAAGATAACCTTCTTTTTTCAGATGGCAGTGACCTTGGGATTACTCAGGAGGCACCATGGTGCTGAGAAGAAGTGACAGAGGAGTGCTCAGCACTGAAGTATCTCAATCACACCTTCCATGGCTCAGGGTCCATTGCAGAAGAGGTGGCGGAAAGAACATAAGAGCCAAAGGAAGGATAGGATTCTTTAAAACGTGCCCCTCCAGACACAAAATGGCCTGGATATCCATGCCCTCACAGTGCCTGACACTACCTACACAAGAGCATCATAATAGGAAGAAAGGGTCATGACATCAAACTAAAAGAGAGACTGATTGAGAGGGGGAGGGGATATGATAGAGAGTGAGTTTCAAAGGGGAAAGTGGGGGGAGGGAGGGAATTACCATGGGATATTGTTTATAATTATGAAAATTGTCAATAAAACAATATTAAAAAACAAAAATCAGTAGACAGGAAGAAATAATAAAGATTAGGGCAGAAATTAATGAGACAGAAATGAAAAAAAAAATCCAAAGAATCAATGAAACAATGAGTTGGTTCTCTGAAAGGATAAACAAGATTGATAAACCCTTAACAAATCTGACCAGAAGAGAGAAGAGACAAAAATTAATAAAACTTGCGATGAAAAGGCACCATTACAACAGACACCAAAGAAATTCAGAAAATCCCAAGGACATACTTTAAGAACATATTACATTGCACTGTTTGAAACTCTGGAAGAAATGGATGATTTCCTTGATTCATATGGCCTACCAAAATTAAATCAAGATGACATAAATCATTTAAATAGATCTATTACAAGTATGGAGATCCAAGCACTTACAAAAAAAAAAAATCTCCCAACTAAAAAAAGTCCATGCTCAGATGGATTCACTGGTGAATTTTACTGTACCTTCATGGAGGAACTAACACCAGTGCTTCTCAAACTTTTCCATAAAATAGAAAAGGAAGGAATTCTACTGAACTCCTTTTATGAAGCCAGCATCACCCTGATACCAAAATCAGACAAACACAGAACAAAAAAAGAAAATTACAGATCAATCTCTCTCATAAACATAGATGCAAAAATTCTGAACAAGCCAGGCATGGTGGTACACACCTTTAATCCCAGCACTGGGGAGGCAGAGGTAGGAGGATCTCTGTGAATTCAAGGCCATCCAGAGACTCCATAGTGAATTCCAGGTCAGCCTGGCCTAGAGTGAAACCCTACCTTGAAAAACAAACAAAAAAAGACCTGAACAAAATATTGGCAAACAGAATACAAGAATATATCAGAAAGATTATTCATCCTGACCAAGTAGGCTTTATCCCAGAGATTCAGGGATGGTTCAACATACACAAATCAATAAATGTAATTGTGGTAGTTTGATTCAGATGTCCCCCATAAACATAGGTTTATGCTGAATGCTATGTTCCCAGCAGAGCTTTGGGAATTAATGCCTCCTGGTGGAAGTGTATTGTTGGGCATGGGCTTATGGGCATTATAGACAGCTTTCCCTTGCCAGTGTTTGGCATACTGTACAGTTGCTATTGTCTACCTTATGTTAGCCAGGGGTTGATGTCAACCCTATGCTCATGCCATTGTTTTCCCCTACCATTGTGGAGCTTCTCCTCGAGCCTGTAAGCCAAAATAATCCTCTTTTTCCCACAAGCTGCTCTTGGTTGGGTGATTTTTATCAGCAATGCGAACCTGACTGGAACAGTAAAGTGGTACCAGGAGTGGGGTTGCTGCTAGACACCTGACTGTAAGGTTTTGACTTTTTGGAGCTGATTTTCAAGAGGAATGTGGAAGGATTTGAAACCTTGGCCTAAGAGAAGCCTTTCAGTACTGTAAGTACAGCTTGATGGACTATTGTGGTCATAATTGAAAGACCTAAATGCAGTAAGAACTGTGGACTGTGAGGTCTGGTTTATGAGGGTGAGGAAGAGCTTTGCTTGCACTGAGCTAGCAGTTTGTGTGAGAAGCTTACTGTTATGCCTGTGTCCTGAGAAGTTGTGCAGGGTTGCTTTGCAGAGAAATGAACTGATGTGAGCAGAGGGATATGGCACAGAAAAAATGAAATATTTTGGCCTAAACTGCTGCCTGTTCAACTGCAAATTGTTTGAGAGATAACAACTAGTTAGATTGGGCCAGCTGACCTGCACTTGGGCAACAGGAAGAATGTAGACTCTTTTTATTTATTTTTACTTTTATTTACTTATTTGAGAGCAACAGACAGAGAGAAAAAGAGGCAGATGTGTGAGAGAGAGAGAGGATGGGCATGCCGGGGCCTCCAGCCACTGCAAACAAACTCCAGACATGTGTGCCCCCTTGTGCATCTGGCTAACGTGGGGGAATCCAGCCTCAAACCGGGGTCCTTAGGCTTCACAGGCAAGCGCTTAACCGCTAAGCCATCTCTCCAGCCCAAATGTAAACTCTTTTGAAGGGGCCTAAGTGCTCAAGGAGTGTCGTGTTTATTAAAGTCTGCTTTATTCCCCCCTGGGTTAAAAAAGTTGGCACCCTACCTGGTATTGTGGAACATAAGAAATGGAGGACAGAGAGGGTCATTCAGTTTGTAAGAGTCTTGTGTTTTGGAAATGGCCATGGGCAGTGTGAAGCAGGTTTGCAGAATGCCTGCATGGAAACCCTGTGGGGCCATGAGGACCCAGTGAAAATGCTGGACCATGAGATGGCTGCCAAGCAGAGCTGCTGGCCCCAGATGAAGTTTTCCAGGACTGTGAGTAGCCTAGCTGGAGGGGTGAAATTGTAACTCCAAAACTTGTTTCTGGTTAGAATTATCAGACTTGGAGATTTGTCACTGACTAGAGTTGTTGGACTTGAAGCTACAGAGTTTGATGTTTGCCCTTAGTGTTTTAAATCTTTTATTGGCTGAATATTTCTTTGCTATGCCCAATGCCATCTTTTGCCGTGTGAATATTTATTCTGTGCTGTTATGGGTTTTTTGGTTTTTTTTTTTTTTGTATTATGGCTCAGTTAAAATCTTAGACTATGGGGGATGTTATGAACATCATTGGAATTTATAAAAACTATTGGGGGTTTTAAAGATGGAATGAATGTGTTGCATCTTATATCATGTGTTGTTATCAGTTTATGGGGGCCAGGGGCAGAATGTGGTGGTTTAATTCAGATATCCCCCTTCAACTGGTGTGTTCTGAATGCTAGGTTCCCAGCTGATAGATATTTGGGAATTAACACCTCCAGAGGGCATTGTATTGTTGGGGGTGAGCTTATGGGTATTATAGCCAGCTTCCCCTTGCCAGTGTTTGGCACAATCTCCTGTTGCAATTGTCTACCTTATGTTGGCCAGGGAGTAACATCCACCCTCTGCTCATGCCATCGTCTTCCCCTGCCATTGTGGAGCCTCCCCTCAAGCCTACAAGTCAAAATAAACCTTTTTCCCACAAGCTGCTCTTGGTAGGGTGATTTCTATCAGCAACGCAAACCGGACTGCAATAGTAATACACTATATAAATGGACTGAAGGACAAAAATCACATGATCATCTCAATAGATGCAGAAAAATATTTGACAAAATCCGACATAGCTTCATGGTAAAAGTCCTACAGAAACTTGGAATAGAAGGAATATATCTCAACATAATAAAAGGTATTTATGACAAACCTACAGCCAACATAATACTATATGGGGGCAAACTTGAAGCTTTTCCACTAAATGCAGGAGTAAGACAAGGGTGTCTACTATCTCCACTCTATTTAATATAGTACTAGAAGTCCTAGCTGTAGCAGTAAGGCAAGAGACACTCATAAAAGACATACAAATGGGAAAGGAAGAGATCAATTTATCATTATTTGTACATGATACCATTCTATACATAAAAGACCCTAAAGACTCTACCATCAAATTGTTAGAGCTGATAAACAATTATAGCCATGTATCAGGATACAAAATAAACACACAGAAATCAGTAGCTTTCCTATATACTAACAACAAACATACAAAGGATGAAGTCAGGGAATCTCTCCCATTCACAATTGTCTCAAAAAATAAAGTATCTTGGAATAAACCTAACCAAGGAAGTGAAGGATCTCTACAACGAGAATTTTAAAACACTCAAGTGAGAAATTGCAGAAGACACTAGGAAATGGAAAGAAAGCCCATGTTCTTGGATTGGAAGAATAAATATTGTGAAAATGTCAATCTTACCAAAAACAATCTACACATATAATGCAATCCCCATTAAATTTCCAATGGTATTCTTCACAGAATAGAAAAAAACCCTAAAATTAATTTGGAAGCACAACAAATCTCAAATAGCCAAAATTATTTTGAGCAACAAAAATAAGGCTGGTGGTATCACCCTACCTGATTTTAATCTATATTAGAAAGCCATAGTAATGAAACCAGCATGGAATTGGCACAAAGACAGACGTGTAGATCAATGGAACAGAATACAGGACCCAAATGTTAATCCAGGCAGCTACAGCCATCTGATTTTTGACAAAAATGCTAAAAATATTCATTGCAGAAAAGACAGCCTCTTCAACCAGTGGTGCTTGGAAAATTGGCTAACTATATGTAGAAGGATGGATATAAATCCTTGCCTTTCTCCATGCACAAGAATAAAGTCCACATGGATCAGAGATCTTAATATCAGACCTGAAACTCTAAAACTGCTAGAGGAAAAGGTATGGGAAACCCTTCAACATATTGGCATAGACGATGACTTTCTGAATATAACCAAATTGCTCAGAAAATAAAAGCACTAATCAACCACTGGGATGTCTTGAAATTACAAAGCTTTTGTACAGCAAAGGACACTGTGAATAGAGCAAAGAGACAACATATTATGTGAGAAAATCTTTTCCAGCTATACATCTGACAGAGGATTAATATCCAGAATACACAAAGAACTCAAAAAACAAAACAATAAGAAATCTAACAACCCAATTAAAAAAATGGGCTATGGAACTAAATAGAGAGTTCTCAAAGGAAAAAATACAGATGGCATATAAGCATCTAAAAAAGTGTTCTAGGGGACTGGAGAGATGGCTAAGCAGTTAAGGTGCTTGCCTGCAAAGCCAAAGAACCTCGGTTCAATTCCCCAGGACCTACATAAACCAGATGTATAAGGTGGAGTATGCATTAGGAGTTCGTTTGCAGTGCCTGGAAGCCCTGATGTGCCCATTCTCTCTCTCTCTCTCTCTCTCTCCCTCTCTCTCTCTCTCAAATAAATAAAAATAAAATATTAAAGAAGTGTCCTACATCCTTAGCTATCAGGGAAATGCAAAATAAAACTACTTTGAGATTCTATCTCACTCCTGTCAGAATGGCTATCATCAAAAAAACAAATGACAATAAATGTTGGCAAGGATGTGGAAAAAGGGGAATCCTTCTACACTGTTGGTGGGAATGTAGTCTGATACAGCCATTGTGTAAATTAGTGTGGAGATTCTTGAGACCACTAAAAATTGATTTACCACATGATGCAGCTATAGCACTCCTAGGCATATATCCTAATGACTCTTCTCACCGCCTTATAGATACCTGCACAACCATGTTTATTGCTGCTCTATTCACAATATCTAGGAAATGGAACCAGCCAAGATGTCCCTCAATAGGCGAATGGATAATAAGTATGTGGTACACTTACACAATGGAGGTCTATTTAGGGGTAAAGAAAAATGAAATTTGTAGGAAAATGGATAGATCTGGAAAGGGTTATACTAAGTGATGTAACCTAGGCCCAGAAAGCCAAAAACTGCATATTCTCTCTTATATGTGGATCCTAGCTACAAATGTTTAGACTTGTGTGTGAGCTGGAACCAAAAATCGGTAGCAGAGGCCAGTAAGCTAGAAAAAGGCTATAAAGGAGGGAGGAGAGGGAAGGACTTTAGGGGGATGATATTGTATATATGTAAGAAGAAGAACAGATTACAGGGAGTGGAATGGCCTAAGTGAGGCCAGGAGAAGAGATTGAGTAAGTGAAGGGTGGGGGGAGGGGGATCAATCAAAATTCAAGACATTCTGAATAAATCATATGAAAGCCAACTTTTTTGGATAATGACACATCCAGAAGCCATAGATTGCTACTAGAAAATTTGCAGTGCCAGGGATGTGAGTTGTGATTTGTTGGCCAGGGAGGTCCCTGCTCCCTCCATAAACATTACAGGCTATTGCCAAGGCCCTTGGGTTCCCATGAGTAACAAATGGTAAGACCCTATTGCTGAAGACTTCATGTGCCTAGGTGGAAAGGTCACTGAGAAATCAAGCTGGTGCTGAGCTGAAAAGCTGTACTGCATGCAGCCCCATGGGAGACAGCAGTCATTAGCGGTGAAAACAGTGGACACTGGAAACATCAAGTTTAGCCAGACAGGCCAAATGACTGAAGAGGTATAATAGTGGCATGTCTGCTCTAGGGGAAACCAACTGCTCTCTAATTGGACTGGAGGTCTGTTCTATGAGAGGAAATATATGCCTAGTACTGAAAACCTAATCAAAAGCCTATGGCATGGGAGGTCATGAGCCTTAGGGGTATAAAGCCTGCTCTTGTCTGGATAAATGCATTTATTATTTTCACCAAACTGCTCTGAAAGCACTACACTTAATGTTCATGTTCATATATTAATGCTACTCTCACTTTTGGCTAGAGAAGCATCTCTTTTCAGATGGTGGTGACCACTGGAATGACCCAAAAGGCACCATAGTTCTGAGAAGAAGTGACAGAGGAGTGTCCAGCACTGAAACATTGTCAGACACCCTCTAAGGTTCAGTGTCCATTGAGGAAGAGGTGGCAGAAAGAATGTAAGAGCTAAAAGGAAGGGTACCACTCCTTACATACAGAAATTAGCTTTAATATCCATGACCTTGAAGTGCCTAGCAATACCTACACAAGACCCTCATAATAGGAGAAAAAGACGATGACATCAAAATAAAAGAGAGACAAATGGAGAGAGGGAAGGTATATAATGGAGAGTGGAGCTATGAAGGGGAAAGTGGGGGGAGGGGAGGGAATTATCAGGCTTTATTTCTGTATGTATAGAAGTTGTCAATAAAACAATTTGAAAAAAAATCATTTGACCACATATTTGAGCATTTATTTCTAGGCTAGCTGATAGATTACATTGGTCTTATGTGTATATATGTATGCCAGTACATTGGTTACTATAACTGTACTGTGGTTTTAAATGTGATTCTTCTGACTTTAGTCTCTTCCAAGTTTTGTTGTTGTTTATTTGTTTGTTTTTGGTTCCTTTTTCTGTTTTTTTTTTCTTTTCTATTCATGGTCCCTTGAAATTCTACATGAATTTTAGTATGTACTTGTTTTTATTGCTGCTGTAAAATGCCATTACAATTTTTATAGGTGTTGCATGAAATCCATAGATTGTTTTGAATAATACGGACATCTTAATATCATGTTTTTGGAGAGGGGTTGAGGCAGGGTCTCACTCTAGCCAGGCTGACCTGGAACTCACTATGCAACCCCAGGCTGGCCTTGAGCTCATGGTGATCCTCTTACCTCTGCCTCCTGAGTGCTGGCATCAAAGGCGTTTGCCACCATGCCCAGCTCTAATCTATGAACATGGGATATCTATTGATTTATTTGTGCTTTCTTTATTTCTCTCAAGAACATTTTGTTTTTTTTTATTTAATTTTTTTGTTTTATTTGTTCATTTGAGAGGGACAGACAGAGAAAAAGAGGCAGAGAGAGAGAGAGAGATAATGGGTGTGCCAGGGTCTCCAGCCACTGCAAACGAACTCCAGATGCGTGCACCCCTTGTGCATCTGGCTAACATGGGTCCTGAGGAATTGAGCCTTGAACAGGGGTCCTTAGGCTTCACAGGCAAGCGCCTAACAGCTAAGCCATCTTTCCAGCTCTCAAGAACATTTTGTAATGGTGTTTCGTTTCACTCTTCTGGTTTGTTTTGTTTTTGTTTTGAGATTGTGCTCACCAGTATCCCCAACTAGCCTGGAAATAGCCATATAGCCCAGGATGGCCAGGAACTCTCAGTACCTCTACATTAGCCTCCCAGGTGCTAGGATTATAGGCATGTGCCACCATATTTAGCCTCATTTTATAATGACTTTTTAATTTTTTTTTTTTACAAAAGTCTTCTATTTCCATGGTTAAGATAATGTGTTGAAATAGTTTCTTTCTGAGTCTTCCAAAATTGGACACTGCCAGTTCTATGCATGGTTAGAGAAATGTCCACTGAAACTGTGGACTCCTATCTTTCCTATGGTTTATGCTATGGCCTGCATTGGACAAGTGTCTGCTGTCTGCCAGAGCTGTCTTTACTTCAGTAGAGCTCCCTTTCTCTGATTTCCATGGTCCTCCGTTTGGCAGTCTGTGTGCTGGACAGCTTCTTTCACCCTCCCAAGCTCCCTAGACTGTACCCTGTGGTGGCCACTGTTCTAGTTGTCCCAAAGCAACCAGAGCACTGAGGTCAGTACAGACCAAGGAGCATTCTTTGTGTTTTCAGGACCTCCTAAGCATTAATCAGTCTGCTGGAGGCATTCCATTGAGGGTGTCAAGAACTTCCTTCTCAGGCTGTACAGCAGTGAACAGCATAGGTGGCTCCAGAAGTTGATCCACCCACTGACCTTTGGCTCAAGGTAACCAAACTTCAGGGTTACTTTCAGTTATTGGTATCCACTCCTGGCCAGTAAGAGTGAGATTGTTACCCATATACACTTCACTACCTAAGCTGAGCCTCCTGCTGCCTGTCCTTCTTGGCTTGTCAGTGACATCTGGTCCTCCTCCTCTCCACATGTGCCTCCAGGGCTGTCTTTCTTGGGCTGGGGCTAGGCCTGAGGGAGAATTCAGTCTCCCTGTCTTCTGATTATTTCTGTTCTCCTTGGGTCCCCAGCCTAAATTTCAGATAATAGGTTGTCTTTCAAGACGGTGCCTGGCTTCTGCCCTCCCAGGCATACAGACTGACAGAATGGGATTCCTGTCCACTCCTGACGCATCCACTGAGGGAACCACTCTCTCACTATAGCCCAATGCTTACTTTGATGTTTGTAAGGCCATCGGCTTGTCCTGACAGTAGGGTTGCCAGTCTTTTTTTACAGGAAGGCCAGCTTACCTTTTGGGGGTATCTTCTGATTCCCACTCCCACAGGGTGTCACAGGGAACTGTGTTCAACTTGGTTTCTTTTCTGGCCATTCCTGTCATTTTACCCACACTTTTAAAGTATGTTCTCACTACTTTTATGGACGTCTGAAGCTCTTGCTCTCTTTTTCATTTGTAATAGTCTATTTCTTTCTTACTCTCATTCTTCTCCTTCTCCAGGCCATACAAAGAAAACTTAGTCTACTATCTTACCAGGAAATCTCTCAAATACAATTTTCTTGATTAGATTTGGTTGTGTACAAGAATTGATTCCTGGGGGCTGGAGAGATGGCTTAGCTGGTTAAGCACTTGCCTGTGAAGCCTAATGACCCCAGTTCGAGGCTCAGTTCCACAGGACCCACATTAGCCAGATACACAAGGGGGCGCATGCATCTGGAGTTCGTTTGCAGTGGATGAAGGCCCTGGTGCGCCCATTCTCTCTCTCTCTCTCTCTCTCTCTCTCTCTGCCTCTTTCTCTCTCTATTGCTGTCAAATATATAAATGAAAATTAACAAAAAAAATTAACAATTTTCATCAGCAATTTGCATTCCTTAGCAATTTTCATTATTAACTATTTTTTCCTATATGTAATGGGGTTTTTATTGTTAATTTTGTTACTAAAAGTTATACATATTTATGGGGTACCATATGTTGTCTGAATGCATGTGTATATAATAAAATGTTCAAATTGGGGTGAAGATATCTATATCCTCAAGTATTTATCATTTCTTTGTCATGAAAACATTTAAAGTCTTTTCTTCTAGCTTCTTTAAAATATAAAATACATTATTATTATACTTGTAGTATAAGTACTTATAGTCACTCCACTATACTATATACATTTCTAATAACACTCTCAACCTTACTAATTACATCAAATATCTTATTTTCTTCAGAGAATTTATTATTTTTTATGTTGGAAAGTAAGTCTGGGGAAAGTTTAGCTTGCCTTGTTTTCTTTCTATTTTGCACATTTTGCCAGATATGTCAATATTACTTAGCACCACATATGCTAGAAATTCTTAATATTTATAAATAAATTCAAAAACAATTTGCACTCATTTCTTTGACATTTTATAAATATTGTGTTAATCTTGAATGCTTACCTTCACAGTATATTTAAAACAAAACACTGCTAAAAATGCCTTGTTAATGAAATATTATAAACTATTTTAGTTTGGGAAGATTATTTTTCAATCTCCTTTTGAGAGTTGTTAAAATGAAATTAAGTTACTTAGAAGTAAAAATAAATGGCTTGATAAAGGAAATGCAGCACAGCACAGCACAGTACATGAATGTATATAGATCAGTACCCTGCTATCTGTAAAAAAAAAAAAAAAAAAAAAAAAATCAGATGAGGGCTAGAGAGACTGCATAGTAGTTAAGGCACTTGCCTGAAAAGCCTAATGACCTGGTTTCAATTCCCCAGTACCTATGTAAAGCCAGATGCACAAAGTAGCACATGGATCTGGAGCTCATTTGCAGCAGCTAGAAAAAAGCCCTGGTGCACCCATTCTCTCTCTCTCTCTCTCTTTCTCTCTCTTTCTCTCCTTGCAAATAAATAAATACTAAAAAAAAAAAACTCAGATGACCTGACAAGAGTATTTTCTCATTTTGTTGTTATACTTATTTAACAAGTTGCTTCAAACTGGTTTAAGAGAGCAATTGTGGTGGTTTTAATGTAAAACAAGGCTCACGTGTTTGAATATTTGGTGCCCAGCTGCTGGGCTCTCCAAGAAGGTTGTGGAACCACTTTCAGGAGGTGGAACCTTGCTAGAGGAAATATGTCACTGGAAATGGGCCTTTGGGTTTTATAACCTGGACCATATGTCCTTTCCTCGCCTCTTCTTCCAAAGATGCGATGTGATTGGTTCCCTGTTCTGGCCTACCATGCTTTCCCTGCTATGGTAAAACCTTCCCTTGAAATTATAAGCCAGAGTATACCATTTCCTTCCTTAAATTTCTTCTGCTTAAGGATTTTGTAGCAGCAGTGAGAAAGTAACTGATACCAGCAAAAACCTGAGTGTCTTTATTTTTATGCTTCTAGACAATTTGAGTTTTCTACTCTCAAGAGTCCAAACCTATGTTTTAATTCAATTCTGCTTACCACCTTGTGAAGAATGGGATATGGCCTCATTCTCTGCACAGGTGGAGATCAGTGAAAGAGGTGTGGGCACAGAGAGTGACTTGTGGGATCTTAGGCATTGAGAATGCTGGGTCCTAAAACCTAGACACTAGGTATGTATGACTGCAAAACATGGGGTCTTGATGGATGGCTTCACACAGTGGTGACAATGGTTTCTGGGAGTCTCACTTCTGCCGTCTTCCAGCCTGATCCCATTCCTTTCAGACCCAGGCCTGTGGACTCTTGAATGGTTAGATAGCTCCAGGTGTCTGGACTTCATCATGTGGATGGAGCAAAATGTTTAGTATACAAGTGTTTGGTGGCCTAGAAGCAGACCGTGAACACATTTGGAAGGCCACAGCAAGTGCTCAGAAGGTTGAACTGTGGGGGAAAGGAATCATGTCAGCACTGAGGAACCAGACAAAGGAGCGATGTCATCTGGCACCTTCCAGTACTGTTAGGACTCCAAATGACTCCAGCCACAGCTGCTTTGTGGCTGGGGTCTCAGCCTCAGGAGAGATCAGAAGAAAAGCCAACACAGGGACCTGGGGGAAATAGCACTGTGTGTGGTAAAGTGGTTTGCTAGGCTGATGTGGACTTCTCAATGAAAACTTGAAAACTATGTCCTTGGCTCCGAACTGTCCTTTGTCAGAACTGCTAAGAGCAACCTTTGTGGAGCTCTAGCCCCAATGTTTCCATGTAGCATCTATCCATATTTACATTATGTTTTTTATATATGGATATCTCTTACTGATTCTGGAGTTTTTTGATTATATTTTGAATGTTGCTTCTATTATTGTCTCAAGTATTTCCTTCTGGAAGTTTGTTGAGAAATACGTTGGATCTTTTCATTTTATTCTGTTCACTATTTGCTTTTATGGTCTTCACGAGGTCTTTCTGTGCTGCATCCTCGGATTTTTAAAAGCTCTATTATGTACTTCACTAATTCTTGTTTCGGTGGCACCTCATCTGCTGTTTGACTCACTTGCCAAGTAATCTTTAAAATGACAAGTATTTTCATTTTTTTTTGTAATTTTCAAAATTTAAAATTTCACATAGAAATAAAATTTTATCCTGGTTTTAGTATAGTGGTTAAGACCCAATACAATGGGTAAAGAATAGTCTTGTGCAATATTAACTGATCTGTCATGGATTAGATGATCTGGCTGAGGTAAGATACTGAACCTGTCTAGCCCCACTTCTGCACCTATAAAATGGTAAAATAATACTATTGCCTAAACACTAAGAATCATGGTGTTGTGAGGATGAGATGCATTAGTATGTGCAATGTGGGGCTGTAAAGTCAGTGAAGTGCTGGCATTATAAGCATGAGGACTCGAGTCCAACCCCCAGAGCATAGGTAAACAAGCCCAGCATGGTGCCATGTGCTTGTAATCTCAGTGGTGGAGACAGATGGATCCCTGAGGCTTAATGGCCAGTCAGGCTAGCCTGCGTGGTGAGTTCCAGGCTGGTGAGTGACCTTGTCTTATAAAAAGGTAATCAGCCCCTGAAGAACACCACCCACGGCTGCCCTCTGGCCTCCACATGCAGGTGCACACACATGCCCCCGCATATGCACATGAACATACACACGGCACACATCCAGCACGTACAATCTATTTAGAAGGGTCATTAGCACGTACGCGCTCAGGACTGTGCTTATTACCACCAGCAACACCATTTGTAGCAGTCCTGTATGTTTTTCTGATTCTGATTCTGTGTTTCAGTTGCTTCTGAATCATGTTTAGTCACTTTAAAGCCTGTCTCTGGCAGTCACTCTCCAAGTCTTATTCCAGTGATTCATGCTCTTCAGTTTAATCCTCTATGTCTTGTGTCCACTCTCTGTGCCTCACACAGAAATTGTTCCTTGCTTATTCCATGACTGTCTATCCTGAACAAATCTCCAATGAGGCTGTTGGTTTTTGTGAGGATCCCTGACACTTTGGTGTGTTTGTTCCCCCATGTGTTTTTATGTTTATTAAGCCAGGAGTATCAGGGTCATCTCTGCTTTAGGATCAAATTTTCTCTGTATATTTTAAAATGGAAGTTCCTGAAGTACAAATTCTAACTCTAGGCCTATCTCAAAGCAATGACTTAGGATTTACTAGGAAACTCCATTTCCCCCACTGATTGTCACACAGACAAATGACATACATTAGTTTCCCAAGCAGGTTGTAGATGCTTTCTGTGGGGTCCTCGTGCCTACACACCACCTCACCCAACACGAGGCCTCATGTCTACACCAGGGCTAACAGTCGTGTGCTCAGGCCTCAGCTCTCTCATTTTCCTCTGGCTTCCACTCATTTCAGTGATATTTCATGGGCTTTGGGAGGTGTTTGTTACACTATGGGGTATGCTAGCACTCCATCTTGAAGAAATCCCTTAGACTTCCTCCTTCTCATAGTACTCCTTCACAGCCATCTTCCTTTCCTGTGACTCTCCCTTTCCTCTCAGTCCTTCCTTATCTTTTCTTCCTTCCTCCTCCTCACACCTGTTTATTTCATCCTCTACAGATGTATTTTGGCCCCACAGAGTCCCATATGAAGTAACAACCAGAAACTTTAAGTGGTATCATTAGTTGGCATCCTAGTGCCATTGGAACATTCAAACCAAGGACAGTGCATATTGGCTTGGTTCAGAAAAAATTTCATTTTAAGCCCACAGACTTTGATCCCATAGAGATATTCCCTAGCATCTTTTTTCTTCTGTTCTCTCCTGTGAGTGTTTTAGATTTAATCATTCCTTCTGATGGCTGTTGATGTGTTAGTCATATCTTCTCACTACATTCCTGACTCTGATGAATTGTGCTTTGAAAAATTACTTTGGTCGGCTACATTATCTAGAGCAAGATTGTCGGGACTGGCTTGCAGATGTATTCTAATATCAGAGACAAAGACATCAGCACAAACGGTCTTCTTGCTGGTGCCCAACCCATTTGCTCTGACTCCTCATTCCCCAAGCAACCCTCTTAAAGCCATTTTCTCTTCTTGTAGAAATGTCACCCTACAGGCATGAAAAGCCACATGGTATTGAACTTTTTCCCTAGAAGATTGGTTAGCTAGTGTTTTGGATTACAAAAACCACCACTCAGATTACATTGAGCCTTTTCCTTTTTATTGTAGTAAAAATATATGTAATATGTATGATTTTAACCCTTTTTGGATATACAATTCAATGACATCAAGTACATTAACATTAGTGTCCAAGCATCACCATGATCTCTAGAAGTCTTGCGTTACGTTAAAGTGAACGTCTGTATTCATTCCCTAAGTATCCTCCCTTCCTCTTACCCTCAGCTCTTGACACCACCCTTCTACCTTCTTTTTCTCTGAATTCAGTTACTCTAAGAAACTCATATTGATGGAATGACAAAATATTTGTCTTTTTGCTACAAGCTTGCTCCACAGCACAATGTCCTCAAGGTACATGCATGTTGCAGGCTTGTATCTAAAATTTTAGCCTGATGACTTTATAATGAACTGCAGTTTGTACATATACTCTTTTTGTAAATTGAACTTCCTATCAGCCAAAAGGCTACGGAGCTTTTCGTCTGCAGCAATGTTGAGGTTGTCGCTGGCATCTCTCGCTCATCAGCCCTTTGGATGCCATCACCTCCCACAGCTGCCATCCTAGTCCTCTCACACTTGAACTCACTTTAGCCTTTTATCAAAAGAAGACCTTGGAAACACATCATCTTATCATGAAAAGGAAATTTTATTATGAAATCATAAGCTGCTTGACTTATTAAGTGAAATTTTAAAGCCACTGATCTTCTCACACTGGGGACCTAACTAATGTTACAAAACATCATAAATTTGACAGCCTCATCCTATCTTTAATCCATTTCTACCTTTGGGCATTGTAGAGTATAGTTAATCCAGTCTTGGCCTCCATACCCAGAAAGTTTCCTTATGCACATCCGTGTCTCACTCAACCTCACTGTCCTCTCACTTACCCACAATCTATGTCTGATGGCTCCTGCCCTGTCAGCTTTCAGAGACTTCCTACTGCGATACAGGAAGTCTACCTCCAAAACCTGACTCAGAGCACAGGTGCACTTACGTTTACCTGACCACATCCAATAGCCACAGTTTTTTTGTTACTGTAGTCAAAGCCTCTGTGTTTTCCTCCCTTCTTTGTCTCATGCTTGGCCTTTGCTGGAGCACATCTTGAACAGTTTCTATCACAAATATGCCTTTAAAGCTCATTCCAAATATTCACCTTATCCATGAACATCTTCTTACTGCATATGGTCACTCTGTTGCCATTTCAAAACATGTTTGTTTCTCCTTTTCCTTCCTAGTCTATCAGATTATCCCGAGTTTCTTACTGCATCACATGAATTAAGCTGTAAATTACTTGCAGGAAGTGACTAGGTCTTACTTACCTAACCTTGTGACTCAGAGAAGGTGTCTGCCATTTGTTTATTTACCTGGAGTGGGTCCATGCCACTGAACCTTAGACCAATCATGGAACCGTCTGTATTTGACATGTGTCTTCTGGGGTCCAAGCAGAAGGAAGCAGGTAGCATTGACAATGAGACCATGAGATGCAGGAGACAGGTCTGAGAACATTGCTCACTGCTGAATTTATACATAGTGGGACCTACGTGACATTTTGTTTGGCTTCATCATTGTTTTTTTTTTTTGTTGGCTGTAATATTTTTAGGGAGAGTTGTACCTTTAAAGTTAATGAGAAATAAAATGATTTGGAAATAAAAAGTGTAACCTCTATTTCTAAAGACCTTTCTGGTCTAACAGGGAATAGGGCAAAATCTAAATCATTTTCGTATCTCTCAACCATCTATAGTGCTTCAAAGAATTAGCAAAATAATAAGCTCCTTTAGAAGACAACAATTTTTCCAAGAAATTTTAGAAATAGCTAAAAATAAGACAAAATTCTAAATTACTACCTTTTGGCAAGGTAATTCTAGCCCAATATGTAATATTGCAAAAATGTGATATTGGTTTTGAGATTGTTTGCTTAATGAATTTTTAAACTACTTTAAACATAAAAATAATATTTAAATCATATTTAAAGCTGAGGGGGGGGGGAGTAATTTAATGTTAGGCTTTTGTTCTGCAGTGAAAATTGCCAAGCTCAGTAAATGTTAAATTGATTCTAGACTGAATGACACCTATTAGGGAGAACAGAAAAACATATCAGAGATGGGAAAATCACTGAGAAATGATTAATGAGGCAGATTGTAAATTACAAGTTTTTCAACTTATTCATTTTAGGAGACTTTGTACTGCAGTCACTGTTATTATATTAGGGTTCTTAGAAGATGACCTAAAGGGACAAGGAAGTGTGTGTGTGTGTGTGTGTGTGTGTGTGTGTGTGTGTGCGCGCGCGCGCAGTTCATTCACTTTTTTTTTTCTCGAGGTAGGGTTTCACTCTAGCCCAGGCTGACCTGGAATTCACTCTGTATTCTCAGGGTGGCCTCGAACTCACAGCGATCCTCCTACCTCTACCTGCTGAGTGCTGGGATTAAAGGAGTGCGCCCCCATGCCCTGCTTAGTTCATTCACTTTTAACATGAATATAAGGAGACCTTAACAGTTAACAATTAGTTTGCTTAGCTCTAGTTCTGAGATAAAGATTGTAGACCAGATCTTTAAAATTTCTACTTATGGTATATCTGGAGGCATACTGGATCCTGGGGAAGAATAGCACGGTTTTATGAACCTCAATATGTGTCATCAGTTTTAATTTCCTTTCATGACAGAATGACAGGACTTACAGCTTAGAGGCAAGCAATAGGATCCATTTGTCTTTTATTCAAGTTTCCAGTTCTACCCCACATGTGATACCCAGCAGCCAGATAGCAAAATAGGTTGAGCACCATGTTTCTAAAGCCTCAGTCCTTGGAGAGCTTAAGAGGAGTATTAAATACAAGAATATATTCTTATGGAGAATATCTTCCTAAAGAACACATAGTGATATATGATAATTATGCTATTAACATATTATATACAATTACACACACATATCAATCATACACACATATATATAATTGTGTGCATGTGCATGTGTATGGCCAGTCTTACTATACACTGGCTTATGGATGAAGATATAAAAAGTAAGACACATGACACATGACCCAACGGTGAATAGGGGTAATCCCACTGAAGAGGGCCCTCAGGAGAGCGAAGACGGGGGAAGCGAGACATGAGCATATAACCAATGGGAATATGACCAATATGCAATATGTTTGTATAGTAAAGTTAACAATTAAAGAAATATGATGGCTACAGAGATGGCTTAATGGTTAAGGTACTTGCCTACGAACCCTAAGGACCCAGGTTCAATTCCCTACTACCCAAGTAAGCCAGATGCCCTAGGTGGCACATGCATCTGGAATTTATTTGTAGTGACTAGAGGCCCTGACCTGCCCATTCTCTGTATCTCCCTCCCTCCCTCCCTTTCTCTCTCTCTCTCTGTCTCTCAAATAAATAAATAAAATATTTTTTGAAATAAAAGACTGTTCTTGGCATCAAGGAGTAAGAGTGAGTGAGCTTTCCAGAACTTGTCCATCTGAAGATGTTTTGCAGTTAGGCTAGAAGGGCGCTTGCAAGATGCAATCTCCTAAATCAATGGCTGTCAAACCAGGCTGCACTTCAGCATAGGATATACTAAAACTGAGCTTCCTAAACCTACTCATAAGGACTCTTATTAAGCTGGTCTGAAGTGAGTGCTGCGATAGTGTTTCTGAAAAGACTCCCTTGTAGATCCTAATGCTCCCTGGTACTGGGAGCAGGCAAGAGAGTTCCAGGAGCAATGTCATCCACACCCCAGCAACTCATTACAGAGAACTTGCAAGGGAAGAGCTCAGCTGAGAATTCATTCTCTACTTTACCATCAGTCACCGAGGGCTTAGCACTGCTCTAAGTGCTTGGGGTACAGCTTCAAATGAAGCAAGCACAGTCTTTGCCCCCAAGAACCTTATAGTCCATTGTTTCCTTGATGAGAGCCATGGTAACTGGGAATCTTAAAGTAGGTTTTTGGTCAAGGGCATATGAGTAGCTGCACTCCCCTGCTAGAACCTCTAAACAAGCTCTCAAAGTAGTTTAAGAGCATCTCCAGGTGGCTAAGGATGTTGAACACTTAAAAGTATTTCTAAGCTTTAGGCATTAAGGAAATTAGGACTTAGAAAGAGTACTTAGAAAAGGCAGTACAGGGCGCTGTGAAAACCGGAAACGGCGGTGGACTTTGACATTGAGTGCCACGTGGCGCTGCTGTGTGAAAACCAGGAAAAGACCCATTGATGGATGCAACCCCCAAACACACACACAGCTAGAGAAACAGTGTAGGTCTCCCTCCCCCTTGTTTCCTGTGGGGAGCACTCTCAGCAGATGGGACTGTGGGCAAATCTTGGCAAAGGATTGTATCTTTGTAAACTGTGCCTTCACTACAACTAATAGGAGACAGAAATTGGCTAGGTGAATAGCTTTCTCTTGACTAAGTGCAGGAATTGTCCTTGGCCCTGTAAGAGAAAATCTAGGCCATTACACTTTACTAAAAGTCAGAAACATCAGAAGGATCTAGCCTTTCCTTATCTCTGACCCTTAGGGAGTCCTTCCACTCCCTTCCAAGAAAATTAACACTGTGAAGATTGTACCTTTCCAAAATTACTGAACCCAGACTGTTGGCATCAGGAGCAAACTGGCCAAACAAGCCATTCATGCGTGGGACTCATAAAAATTTATAAACCTGGTCTTCCTCATATAGCCACTCACCATTAAAAAAAAAAAAAAAAAAAAAAACAGATCTGAGTCTCCAGGTGGGCTTCTCAAAGCCCCTCCTTCCTCCCTAGGCCAGAGCTCCACCTTGCTTCCTTCTTTAATGTTCTGAGCTTATATCCCCCTTCTCTTCTCCCTCCTAGAAGTTTTAAGCTTTAATAAAATCTCTCTGAACCTTATTCTTTGGTCTGGATTTCATTCTTTATATTCATAAGGCAAGGATAAGGGAAAATCCCAATAATGAGTTCATTGGTGTACAAGGAACCCTGAAATTCCCGTATGACAACCGAAATCAAACGTGATGTCCTTGAGGCCCATGTGAGAAGAAGAGAAGTCATTGCCACCGTGCACTGTGCTGCGCTGAGGGTCTTGCTCTCCATTCTAAGGCTCCTGTGAGTGCAGAGACCCCAAGAGCACCCCACAGAGCTTCCACAGAGGAGGTGTGGCTGTCAGGGGTGAGACCCCCATAGGGGTCCGCAGGAGAGAAAGTGGTGAACAGAGTAGGACTATAAAGGGGGGAGAGAGTGGAGAATGATGCAAGAGAATCAATTTAGGGGGCTTGGTAACTGGTTGGGTGTGGGGATGAGGGAAAAAAAGAAGCATCTATTTTCCCCAGGTGTCTGGCTTGGTGTTATTTACTGGCAGGAAATACTGGTGAGAAAAACACATACACACTGAATGGGGAGATGAAAGGAGGATTAAGTGTAACCATTTCATCCTCCTCTTTCTCATAAGCCTCCCCTTCTCCCTGGACAGAAGAAAGTAAAGTAGATTTCTTCTGAGTGCAGACCGATGAAAGTTCAAACCAAAGGCTTATGAAACCACTTTGAAGTGGTTTCCACTTAGCCCAAAGAAAAATGAAGTAAAAATCCACTAGCTCTGTATTTTAGTGCTTTTTATTTGATGGCCAATTCTTGGGAGACCTGGGAAGTTGCACTCCAAGCATCTCTACTGCCAAAGAAGTTCACAAGCCAAAGCACCTTTTAGGGGATCGTTGGCTGCAGTTGCTTACAAGAGAAAAGTATCCGTGTCACGGGAGCTAATTCAGACTCAGCCAGCCTGGAACCTGCTGTCTTCCACAGGGAATTCCGCCTCGTGTCTCCATTTAGTGGCATGCAGTGAACAAGAATGCCACGAGCCAATCTGCAGCATGGTTGCAACTATGTTTTATTTTTGCCACAGTCATATAAATATATGTACACAACTTTACATACTATACAAATCTGCAGGACGTCCTCCACCCTTCTCCCATCCATTCCTTCCAGTTCGGAAGGACCCTCAGGATGGGATCAGTTCATGGAGAGCATGGAGCAGCCTCTACTGCTGGGGTCTTCTGGGGTCGAACAGGGAGGCATATATGCAGGGCTTGAACAAGGCCCATCTCAAAGTCACACAAAAGGATTAGCTCAGCGTCTGCATTTCATGTGTAAATTCAGCTGTTACTAGTTCCTGAACTTATTTATATTAAAATGAAAGAAAAAAAAAGACAATCTTTTCAAGACACATTTCCTTAAAAGAAAAAAAGATTACTAGAAGCTACTTGCATTTTCTGAAGAAAAATGTCTTTACATTACTAAGGATTTTCATTTGAAAAAAGAAGAAGAGAAATGAAAATGAAAACCAAGTGTGTAAACTGGAGCTGTTACATTCTGTGACAATCACAAATATAGACATACATAGCACTCGATTTCCATTCTGTGGTACACTGAAATTGCTTAGGGACCAAAAGAAAGTATGGTCATATTTCCCCACAGATAACACAGTCATATAGACCTATCACACTGACACATTTTTGTAAATATTTTGAATATGCATGATTAATTTCTGACATTTGTCCAACACCTAGAAGTGCCTGACAACAACCTAACATAAATTTCTGGGTTGGTTTCAGAAAGAGAGCAAGTGGTAACCATCTACAAATGGCTCATCTATTTTGGTGTAAGCTTAATTAATGCTGCATATGAAACTCCAAATGTCAAAATCCATGAGTTAAAAATTTTAATTATTAAAATGATTGCATTAACTAATTCTAAAATGGAACTTGAATTTAATTTCATATGGCTATGAAATTCTCTTACAAAATTCAGTTTTAAGAGAGAATTTAATGAACTTTTATGATTTTAGCCTGTGGATGAAAACTGTAAGAAAATGTTACAAATGACACATGGCCTCCACATTACAGCCACCGACTCTCAGGGGAGGGTTGGACTGGTGCGTTACGACATCTGGTCATGAAGACCAAGCTGCTTTCTGATGAACTTCGCGATCAGGAGCTGGGGTCGCTGCTGGTACTCCACCAGAACGTCATGGGACAAGTTGATCTGGTCAGAGTCGAGTCTGTCAAGAAGTGTCACACAAACCACAGCAGCTGGTGGAGCAAGCAACATGATTAGTGAAGTGAGTGGGTTTTATCTTTCATAAATATGTATCCATTTTAGATCAGCATATGAAGAACTGGGTATCTTTATGGCATTTTCAAACACAAGTTTTATTCTTTGAGTCTCCTCCCTCTTCATCTGCCCTATCTTCTTGTGCCCCTTGTACCCTCCCTTCTCCCCTCCCATATCCTTCCTGATTTCTATCACATGTGGATTTTTCTTTTCAATGGGAATATTAGTCAAGAGCACTGATATTCATGGCATGTCTGCTTATGCTGTTTTCCCTGTAATACAGACACAATCTGTTGCATCCTGTAGCTTTTGATATATTTTATTTTTATACAGAATCCCACCAAAGATATTCTTTAAATTACTGAATTGAAAATATTACAAACACTCATCTTTCCCTGTCCTTCTGTATTGTGTTAGATTAAAGCACAGGAAAGCATTGTGTCACAGTGAGAACAAGGAAGGTTCTTTGCCATCCAAACAATTCCTAGAGAACACTCTTCCTACTTGAGAATATTCCTGGAGAGCTGGCTTACTCCCAAGGTGGCATTTATGCCCTGGTGCAGTGTTTAATTTGCTTGTGGCAGCCCACACAAGAGTGAGAGCAGAGGTGACCTATGAAACACTGGTCATGGAAACGCCAACAAAGGTGAACACTGATCCTCAGGAAATGAGAAACAAGGCCCAAATCAGATGCTTTAACACAAGAACCAGCTCTATGACAGAGCAAACATATTAGCATTTGAATTCTAAAGAATAAGAAAATATTCTTCGATAGATGAGAAACAATAGAGATAAAAACTAAAGTTGGCCTGAGTCAGTACTATAGAATCATACTTCATTGTTAGCTAATTAAAGGATATAACTCTGGGGGCTGGAGAGATGGCTTAGCAGTTAGGGCGCCTGTCTGCGAGGCTGAAGGACCTAGGTTCAACTCCCTAGAACCCACGTAAGCCAGATGCATATGGTGGCACGTGTGTCTGGAGCTCAGTTGTGGGGGCTGGAGGCCCTGGTGTACCCATTCTCTCTCTCTTTCTCTCACAAAAAAAATAATAAAATATTTTTTTAAAAAAAGATATAACTCTGGGATGGGTATGGTGACACACATCTTTAATCCCATCTCACATACTTTTTCTTGAGGATGACAATTAAATTCTATTCTTCTAGAGATTTATAAAGGTACATTGTAATCAACTATAGTCATAATGCTGTGCACTAGACACCTAACATTAATTCCTCCATTTATCTAAAGTGCTGTGCCCATTGAATAACTTGTAAACATTTTCTAGTCCCACCCATTAGCCACTTCCAAGCTGCTTGTAACCACCATTCAAATCTCTAGTTCTACCACTATGAGCTTTTTAGATTCAACATATACGTGAGATTGTGGATTGCTTTCTTTCTATACTTTGCTTATTTTACTTAGTATAATGTCTCCAAGGTTCAACTGTGTATTCACAAATTAACAAAATCTCCTTATTTAAAAGTTTGCACAGTATTCCAGTTTATACACAAGTCATATTTTATTCATCCAGCTACCCACTGATGGACGTTCTGGCTGATGCCATGTTGTGGCTGTTATAACTAATGCTACAATGAGTACTAGTGGAGATATTTCTTCAACATATTGATTTCATTTCTTTTACTTATGCATTCAGAAGTAAGATTGCTAGAGTGCACAGTAGCTCTATTTTGAGTTTTAGGAGAAACCTTTATACAGTTTTCTAAAATGGATGTGTCAAGTTACATTTCCACCAACAGTATACAAGCATTCCCATTTTCCTTCTTCCTCATCAGCACTTGTGACTGTTTGCCTTCTGATCATAGCCACTTTAACAGATGTGCAGTGACATCTCATTTTAGCTTGGGTGTTCCTGTCAACTGATGATGCTGACATGTTTCTCATATATCTATTGGCCACTTGGGTGTTTCCTTTTAAGAAATGTCTACTCAAGTCCTTTGCCCATTTTAGAAAGCAGGCTATTCATTCTGTGCTATTACACTGTATGAACTCCTTCTATGCTTTGGGTATTGATCCTTTATTAAGTTCATGACTTGCAAATACTTTTCCCAATTCATGTGTCTTTTTTTCATGGACAGTTCTTGCTAGGTAGGCATTTACAATCTCATAATTCCATAGGCATGCCATGAGCCAGATAATATTTTTGTTCTCTTTGACAGACAATGAAATGAAGGATTAGAAAGGTCAAAGAAATGGCCCACTAAGGTTCACCTGTTAAGTAAGTAGCCAATGAGCTCCCAGCTTTCTAAATTGCTGTCTTATCTCTCTTCTATCCAGTCCTCTCCTTGCTGGTGCATGGTGAGCCCTCAGGCTCTTCCCTGACCTGTCCATCAAGCTGACCTCATAATCAAATGAAAATATTCAACTGAAGCCGAATCAAATATGTCATCACCTAGAACCCTATTTATTGAAAACTTGCTTAGTCGTAAAGCAGCTTGGCTGAACAGGTAAACAAGAAAATGGGAGTGCTAGCAACCTCCCTAGCTTTTCAAGCTAATCATTAGCAAGTCTGTGAGGCTGACATGGGCTGGCAGTAGCAGGGAAAGTTGAAAGTCCTAATCCTTCACTTGGCTGAAGGATAAAAGGAAACTGTACTCTGTACCCTTCACAGAGCAGGAGTCAACCTGACTAAATGTCTTCTCTGTGTTTCAAGGGTAGCAGAATAGAGCAGGTAACAGCATTCCCACTAATAAACAACATGCAATAATCTTGCAACCTGAAAGGTTCTATTTCCATGAGAAATTAAAAGGGAGTAATTACCCAAAACACTTCATCAGAATTAAGCCTGCAGTTTTCCTACCATAATCCTCAGATCAGGCATGGAGGGTGGCTACTGGGGCCTGAGGAACATTTAGTGGCCTAGCTGTCACTATGGAGGTTGTCAGTTACATGACCGGGGCTGAACTGTAATAACAGCACACAGGTCACACAGAGTTTGATCCACACCAGGAATGCCCAGCAGTTCTCAAAGTTTTGGCATCTTTTATGGCCTCTTAAGAAATGCAAGTGAGGAAAGTTGTCATTAGAACATCTTCTCTCACATAAAAAGTACACCTGTGCCTATGCACACAAACTATCTCTCACATTGAATCCTTAGGAACCCATGTGGTCTGCTGGTCTGCCATGTTAGCCAAATGTCTGCTTCAGATAAAACTTTCAGCAAGGTTTCCCACAAATGGCAAGCAAAAATAGCAAGGCTGAGTGCCAGCGACCATGCACACAGCAGAAGCCAAGCGAGCTACCCCCTCTTCCCCCCCGCGGAGGTGAGAGAACAACGTACTTGGTATTCCAGCTCCAGGCCTGCTTTTGTATCTGCTCCTTTTCTACCTCTCCCTGACCCTTTTTGCACACATGTACACACACACACACACACACACACGCACCCCTCTACTGCTCCTCAAGCACTCTTTACTCCTCCTATGTCTGCTCTCGTCATCAAGCCAGAGACTGCACTGCCATGTGTCCCTTGGGCTACTGGCTGCTAATCTTAAGACAGGTGGCGAACACTTCAGAGGAACTGAGCAAGGTTAAGGATGTGCAAGCAATGTGACCTTATTTCTCCAAGCACGGCCCACTAGCAGAGACAGTAGAGGTTCAGACTTGCAGGCTGCATCCAGACACACAGCATCAGAGTGAAAGTGGGAACGGAAGAGGACAGTCAGCTGCAGGGAAAACACACCTTCCCAGCTAAACTCTGTGCACATGACTATCTGAAAATTACTGCTCTTAGGAAAGTGTTAGATTTGGGCTTGAGAGGTGGCTTAGTGGTTAAAAGTGCCTGCCTGTAAAGTCTAAGGACACAGGTTCAATTTCCCAGTATCCATGAAAGCCAGATGCACAAGATAGTGCATGCATCTGGAGTTCATTTGCAATGGCTAGAGTCCCTGCTATACCATTCTCTCTCTCTCTCTCTCTCTCTTTCTTTCTCTCTCAAATAAATAAATAAAATGTTTTAAAAGTGTTTTTAAAGATGCTTCTTGCTATCATATAGCTGACATTTCGTTTGTTTACTTTTTGGATAATGTTTTGTAAAAAAAAAAACAAAGCAAATATTTTCTTTCATTATGTAATGAGGGTGGCATAGCACAGTATTTTCATGTTCACCTTGACCTCTAGGAAACTCAAGACAAAATAAGTATTTACATTTGCATTGCTTTCCTGGGTAGTCTCTTAAACAGTATTGCCTCCTTATCTACTGCCTCATATTCTTTTTCCCTTGGTTTTGTTGATATTGTATAAAATCTTCTTGAATTAAAAGTGATTCAAGTGTTTTGCCAGGTGGGTGCAAGTGATCTTTCAATAAACACCTTGTGCAGTAATGAAGGGAGCAGTGGCCAGGAGACAGAGAGGACATTTTTCGTCCTTTCCTGTGCCCGAGCTGGTTTCCATGAGTAACCCAATGTGCTCTCTACACCTGGCTCCATCCCCTCAGGAAAGGCCAGATCAGGCCTCAGAGGACCTCTGAGTTCACTTCTTCCGCAGTCTTATCTTGGGGAGGACTATGGTGCCCTCCCTGTGAGGAACTGCAACACCAGGGCCTTGAGCTTCTGCTGAATGCTGGGAAGTCAACCAGATATGGCTTGGGAAACCCAGACCAAGTAGCCTGATATGCTAGACCCTGGTCACAGCCCTGGCAGGGGAACCCAGGAAGCCTTACTGGGGACGTAGCAGAGTTAAGCTGGTCACAGGCAATTCCAGCCATGAATAGCATTGAGTCCTTGACCCCAAAACTGTTAGTGTGTTGGTAGTGGTGAGCAAAGGTTATGATTAGAATTATAGTCCATCAGTCGAAACTATAACTAAATGTCATATAAAATCTTACAAAACAAGCAAAAGCAAATTTAATATTTAAGATCTTACCTTTGTAAAAATAGCATGTGAAAACTAGTCAAAAGAGAGGTTTTCAAAATGTTTCACCACAGAAGAAAAGGTTAAATGTTTGAGGTGATAGCTACAGTGATTATCCTGATTTGATCGTCATATACGACATGTACTGATATGTACTTGAACTTGCATAATTACTATGTTTCAATGAAAAAAAATACACTGTAGGGCAGGATGTGGTGATGCACGTCTTGTAATCACAGTGCTCAGGATGCTGAGGGAGGAGAAGCTCAAGTTTAAGACCAGCCTGGTCTGCATGGCCTCACCCCATCTCAAAAAAAAAAAAAAAACAATGTAATAAATGAATTACTTATCATTTCAATAATTCAATAATATCACCTCAATGATTAATGAATTATTTATTATTGACACCTTCAGATTCTGGTACTGACATTCATGGGAAAATAGTGGCCATGTATATTACTAGTATCTGCTTTACTTTTTGTTTGATACCAACACTAACTTTGGGAATCTTTTCTGTCTTTGCTGAAGTGGAACAATTACCCATTCACAATACTTACAGCTAAAATTATTCCCTGAATGGTAACGGGCCACATTTTGGTTCTTCTGTCTAGAGCACTCAAGCTTTCATGGAGAGCTAGCTGGCTGGCCTCAAAATAGCACAGCGTGACACAAAGAGGTCTGAGTCAGGGCTGGAGAAATGGCTTAGTGGTTAAGGCACTTACCAGCAAAGCCTAAGGACCCAGGCCCAAGTACCTAGTACCCACATAAAGTCAGATGCACAAGATGGTGCATGCTGCTGGAGTTTGTTTACAGTGGCTGGAAGCCCTGGTATGCTGATTCTCTCTATATATCTGTCTCTACACCCCCTGTCAAATAAATAAACAAACAAACAAACAAATAAATAAATAAAACAAAGAGGTCTGAGTGAAACAGAGCTGAGCTCAAATTCTAGCCCAGTGACATCTCAGCCATGAGAAGGCAAGGAAGGTTATCTATCTGCTCTGAGGCACCATTCTTTTTCTCTTGTGAGGTTGTAGAAAGTTGCAATTGGTTGCTCCATACTCTTGTGAATAATTTTCAACATCCTGATTCATCTTTCTTTTAGAGTTAAGAAATTTTCTAGTGACAAACCACAGATGATCATTACTTTTTAGTGTGATGCCTCTTAGCCTTCATTAGTGGTACATGCAGGTCCCAGACACCAGCATTCACTGCTGGGGACAGTAGAAGAAAGTGAAAATGGAATTAACGTCTAGCTTTTGATCCCCATTTTTGAACAATTTTACAGAAAAAGATGACTGAGTTTTTCCCTAAGTTACAAGGGACTGTCAAAAGAAATAACAAGAATTCTTCCTTTACTCTAAAGGAAAGCCACTGTGAGTTACAAACAACTAAAGCCATTGGAGAGGACTCAAATGGAACCTAATCTTAGACAAATATTAGGTTTCATTTATTGCCATGCAAGCTTGTGTCAAAAGCCAGCACTGTCTTTTAAAACTGTGTGCAAATTGAATGCATTCATCATAAGTTCACAGTGCAAAATGATTATCAGCTTTAAAATGCTAGGGACTTAATTCAAGTCAATTTTGCTTCAAGAGAGGGTCAGATCAATGTATGCTAGACAATGACAGGCAAGTGCATGGATTCAGCATTATGTAGTGTTATGTAGTTTCTGCTGTGCAGTTCCGCCTTATTCTGAAATCCAGCCATGATGTAAAATCATTTAGTGAATTCCACTATTATCACCCCTTACTCCAATCTGTCATGGTGGTGTTGGATTGCTAACGCTCTGTTCAGGACAGTGAGCTCACATGAGCACCAGAGACGTATGGGTCTGGTGGCTCAATTCCAGGCAAATTATCCACCTATTTAAACATCAATAGACCTAGGGACTATGGGTATAGCAAAATATTTTTTTTGTTCACCCAGGCATAATAGCAAAAGGAAATCTTGACTCCTGATTTTTCAGACAATTCTAAATCAATAAAGTGTCTAGTGAATGAAGAAACTAATTTTCTATAGCTATTTTCCCAGGTCAAGAAGATTCTAGCACTCTTTTCATTCATTCAGCTAATATTTATTGAATGTCCATTAGACATAGACATTATTGTAGAGCAATGGCAAAGTCCCTGTTCTTATGGTGCTATATTCTAATGGAGAGAGCTAATAAATGAACACCTTTATGCACTAATACACACAAAATAACATATAAGTTACTATGTAACACAGTAGAAATATGGCCACTAGTGGTAAATTTTGGGGGGAGTTGTTTGTTTGTTATTGTTTTTCTGAGATAGGGTCTCACTCTAGGGCAGGCTGACCTGGAATTCACTATGTAGTCTCAGGATGGCCTTGAACTCACAGCGAGCCTCCTACCTCTGCCTCCCCAGTGCTGGGATTAAAGGCATGTGTCACCATGCCAGGCTAATAGTGGTCAATGTGATGCAGAGAAATGAAGTAAGTGACATAAGTGTGAGTGAAGTTTGGGTGGTTGCTCAAGAGTGAGATCTGATATCAACTGTAGAAAGGAAGAAGAGGGCTGGGTGTGCTCGTGAGGGGCAAATGGTTGAGAGCACTGAGAACAAGGATACATCAGGACATCAAGGAAAGAGAGCTGACTGCCTATCATGAGCTGGGTCACCTCCACCTCATCTTCCCAGGCCCAGAAGTCATTACAGAGGAAGCAGCAACACAAATACTGCTCTCACAGCTAGCCTGACAACCAGATCCAGGGAGATGGTGAAGGACACTGTGGTCACTCAAACCTCATCCAAACAGAGATCCAGAGGCTGCAGAGAAAGCAACAGTAAATCAGATCTCTATCTTGACTGACAAGGCACAGGGAACATCACGGAAGAGGAGGGGAAAGATTGTTAAGAGTCTCAGGGTGGGCGGGAGTAGCCTGAGACACCAGGTCCCCGGCCTTTCCCCCACCCCTCACAGAAACTTACTGAGGCTTCTTGGCCCCACAATGATACCAATAACCCCACTGAAGAAGACCCTCAGCAAAATTGGGGAGGGATGAGGTGTCTAAGAGTACATCCCTTTTCTTAAATTAAAAGAAAACAATTAATAATGGTAATAAAAAGAAGTGACAAGCCCCATAAACCCAAGCCCTCCCAGAGCCGGGTAGAGGCAGAAAGCTCTCTTTCTACCTGGGTCCAAATTCTCAGTGAGTCCTCTGAATTACAGCTGTGGTTCCTAGAAGACCCTTGTCCACGGAAAATGTTAATTTATAAGCAGAAATTATCAGCTATCAGCTTGGTATGAATTCATTACCCTGCCATCTGGTAGTATTAAAGAGACAGAAAAGGCCCCAGGACAAGGCAACCTGGAGGGCAGGCTGGGGTAGCTGCTGCTAACAGTAGCAGGGAGTTGAGTTTAGGTGGGAATAGGCTCAGGGAGCCAAGGGCTGCTGGGGCCTGGGCTCCTGGAGCCAGGTAAGTAAGACCTCTGTTCCATGCCGTTTACCATTGGTATGTCCTTTCTGACTTCCTGTTTGAGCAGCTGTGTGTGAATATACCTGCAGCCCTTCCCCAAAGGAAGCTTTCCTGGCTCCCGCAGCGTGGGTTTTGTAAATAGGATGAAATCAAAAGGGGCCAGCTGCCAGCGCCCAAGCTTCAGCGCTGGAGTGGGGTGGGGAAGAGAATGTTATGTAGTGGCAATGGAAGATGAGGACCACAGCAACTTGTGCGTGGGGTTTTGTCTGTGCACTTGATGGGGAGGAGGAGGGGGTACAGCATACCAGAATCTACCTCTGAAAACTGTTGATGTTTGGGGAGATAAAGATCGCAAGACACCGTCACAGTGACGAGATTTGGGCAGTATTGCTCGCAAGAGCTACAGAGCTGCAGACAGCTCCGTCAGTGCGTCAGTGCGTCAGTGCGTCTGTGCGTGTGCGTGTGCGTGGGCGTGGGCGTGGGCGTGGGCAGCCTCTCTGAGAGGGTGGGTTTGAAGAAAGGGCTGCAGCGGGGCTGGGAAGAGGCCGTCCTGCAGGCTGAGACCAGCTTCAGCCAGAGGCAGAAAGGGTGAGGACAGGGCAGCATAGCTGCTGGTGGCAGGAAGAGCAAGGTCCCAGGATCTCTAGCAAGGACAGAAAAGCTGTCAAGACAATGACTTCCCTCACGTTGCTGCCACATCCTTCAGACAAAAAGACTGGTACTCAGGGCTCACAAGCCTGGAGCTCTCTGTGGCAACCCAAAGGTAGCTTCTGTGAAAGAATCAATGGCCATCACCGCACTTCCTCCTGGGCAGCAGGCTGTGCTTTAACTTAGCGTGTTACCATATCAAGGGGAGGCAAAAGTCAAGTGACGTACTGTTTCCATGATAAAGAATTTCCAGGAGGCCTTTCCTGGAGCAGAAATCTCTGGACCCCAGTATCCCTCCACCCCCCCCCCCCAGACTGTGCACTGATTGAACTGCTGCTCAGGCAAGGTCAAGCTGGCCCCCACTCTCACTAGCTAGAACAGGTAAACAGCTATTGTTTCTCTAAAAGTGGTTGTTAATGGTGACTTCTAAACAGCATGAGGACAAACGTGTGGCTCTTGGCCCATGTGCAATACGAGTTGGCATGTATATGTGTTCTGAGAGAAGAGTGCATAAGGAAATGGTCTTCACAATTAATCTCTTCTGATGAACTATAACTTTTCTAAAGCGCATTCCTAGAAATGTTACCACATGTAATGTGTGTATGAAAATGATTGGCTATAAGGACAAATACTCAAATTCAAAATCTGCTTGTGATGAAATACAAAACTACTGTGCTGCAATTCTTTAATTCTGTAAAGTCATTATTCTCTGGGCAGCAGGATACTACCTTCTCCTGATTGGCTCTTGCCAACATCACTGGCAGCTCCTCCTTGGTTTTCTGTACCTTCCTTAGATTTTTATCGTTTGCCCAAGGATCTCTTTTCATCTATGTCTCCACTCATTCTCTTCCTTTCCCTACATGACAGCTTCCTGTGCTGTCAAATTGGTCTCTTACTCCTGCAATCCTCACCCCTCACTAAACACCCGAACTTCAGATTCAAAAGTCCACTCGCTTCCTTGTGCTCCAGTTCATGTCACTAACCTTAGAACCTCATCTAGGAACTTTCTGTTACAATTACGACAACCTCATTTTTTTTAGATGTTCAGGCCATAAACCTGGGACCCATTATTAACTTCTGCCTTTCTCCTAAAATTCACATCATATTGTCAACAAGTCTTGTTGGATTTGTCTTCAGAGTGTTTCTGGAACTTGACTGCATCTTTCTACACCTCTGGCATCACCCTGGCCCTTCACATCTTGCCAGACTGCTATCCTTGTCATTCCTCTCTCTGCTTTGCCCTGGGCTGCCCTCAGCAGCCAGAGCAAGTATGTGAAATACAGATCTCATCACACCTCTATTCAGAACCTTCCAGTAACTTCTAGTTTCACCCACAGTTTTCACAATGACCCATGAAATCTGCACCCGACCCCATTCTTCCCATCTCTCATTATCACATCTCCATGTATTTTGGTCTCCACCTTTTCCTCTAGTGCACCTGCATGTTACTACTATACATACTGCCTTTCATATAAATGTTCCAGAGTGTGCTTCCCCAGGGATTCATGTGGCCTTTCCCACCTCCTACCCTTTCCTGGCCATGCTGATTGGAATTATGACTGATTTATATATTAAATATGACTATTTTAGGAATATCTCATTTGCCTTCTGTTTCAGTAGATTCAATTTTAATAGAAAATAGCAACCAAGGATGAAGAAAACTGAATTCCGTGCTGAGTCCTAGCTACATCACCAGCCAGCTGGTGTACCTGGGCAACTTGTTCTTGATCCCTGAGCCTTGTTTCTTCATATGCATGATGAGAGCAATGCCCTGTCCACTCACAAGACATTATGACCTAATGTGTATTATGAACATTATAAAGCATGCATTTCAACCCAAAGTAAAACTTACCTGCGCTCCTTCATGAAAGAGGAGAAGGGACTCTCTGTGTCCACAAACACTTACCTTTGAGACCACAGAGTCCACACATAGCTGCAAACACTGTAGATTCCATCTCAATATTCCTGACCCCAGCTTTATAAGCTCTCTTCAAGTAATCTAGTTTTTTTTCTCTAGAAAATGTACACAATGCTCCATCTAGTCGGCCTTGTCCTGAAAGAGGGTGGAGAGCATTTAGTGGCTGATGTCCCACTGCAGTGGCAACAGTGTCACACCAGGTGGCTAGTGATGACAGCATTCTGTAGTTGTCCCTAACTCTTGAGTCTGCTCCCCACAGGGAGTGAACCTGGCTGCTGTGGGGAGCCACAGAGGACCATGGAGCATGGCTTCCCAGGTCTCATACATAGGGTGACCCCCAAACTGAACTAGGGTCAGTAATCCCTGAGAGGCAGCCAGCACTATGCCCAGGGACATCAGGAGTGGGAGGAAGGACCTTGGAGAAAACTGTCCTTTGAGGAAATCCCCTGACTACCTCAGTGACTGGGAATGACCCAGGTGGAGCTGCTGTGGGAAAGGAGGCTTCCCACCTCAGCGATATTCCCAAGGTCAGTGAGGATCAGATGGAGTTGGATCAGATGGAGTTTGAACGTGGCAGCTTTCCAGATGGGCATCGTGCTGGCGGCAGCCACAACCCATGTGTCTTTGTTGCCTTCCATGCCTCTCAGGCTGCATGCCACCCCTTTGCCCTCATGCTTTCCTATTCAGATTGCTCCCAGAGCACCTGCGTCACTTCAGTTCACCCGGGTCAACTAGTGAGGACAGAGGAGGTGGAGAACAGCCAACACTACCCCTCTGCTCTCCATGTACCACCACCTCTTCTCTGTCATCTCTCCCCAGCAGGCCCCAGTGGGAGCAGGTGGGCTAATAACACCCTATCATCACCCATTATTTTCACAGTCCTTTCGGGACCCTTTCTTCTTTGCTCTATATCCCCTATCTCTTTCATGTTGTTTTAACTGGCAGTCATCTTCTCCCTGTTACCTGCCAACACCTTTGACAGTGTGATTTAAGCTGATTCTAACTCAGACTGCCAGAAGCCAAGCAGGTCATGTCAACGAGAGGGTCTGTCAGGGCTGGGGGCGGCAGCCTCACTTCACCTCCGATACAGGCAGCCCCTGATATGGGGGCCCAAGGCTTGCCAGGACTGCCACATGTATTATTTTGTATTTTTATGTTATCTTAAACATTTCTCCCCGTTTTCTAAACACATTCTTGCCTGGGATCCAGGTGAATAACAGAAACACAGAACCAGCATGTTTCCTCTCTGTGGAGTCACCAATTTAAGTTCAAGTCATGAACAAAGATAAGATTTGGTCACATCATTAATTGCATGTTAGTATTCAACTCATTCTTAGAGGATTAAACCCATTCTCAATATAAACCTATTCTGCATGTTTCTCTGCTGCTTACTAAGCCTGTATGTTGCTATGCTTTAGTAAGTTAAAGGGCTGTTTCCTTTCCTTTTTTCATCTACACTATTAATTTTCTAAAGTGCGGCTTTTAATACAAATTATGGGTTTGAATAACAAGGGGTTTCAAGCATTTTTTCTGTTGCCTTCATGGAGTATAAGTTCTTCTCACCTTCATAAAAATCATAGGTGCACATTGTGTGACCAATGAGGGTGGGGAAGTTGGCAATTTCTTTGCTACAAGTGAATAGTTCTTCGGTCAGTTCTTTGTCAAGTTCAGTGTTTCGGGTGACGACATTGTCCAAGATGACCTGCTCAAACTGGGGCTTGAAGAAGGAGTCTACTGCTGTGTCTGTTATTACAACCGACCCTGGGGCAATCCCTGCAATATGGATAAATAAGAAATCATGGAAGAAAAATCACTTAGCTATCGCTTTTGTGACACATAGCATGTAACCCTACCCTCCCAACATTAATTAACACTCTTTGCTGATGATTCTGTTTTTGCGTTTAAAATTATTTTCTTTTCCACATGCAATCAAAAAACATTCAGAACAGGCATTTCCAGTAGCTATCTTTCCAGATTCACATTCACAAAGTGACAGGGTTTGGATTTCAAGACAAACAGGACTCTTGGACATGCAAATTAGCACCAGCCTTCAGGCTCAAAATTGAATAAATTAGGTCAGGAATAAACTAAACGAGACTGCCAGCAAGTAGCTTTCATAAAGTGATGTGACTACTTGATATTTAATCTCTCCTGCAAGCCCTTGATTACTATAATTTCTTGGCAGCTCTCTCCTCTCTGCTTTCTGATTCTCGTCAGATTCGCTCCCTCTCCTCTGTGACTCCATGTAAATTAGGCCTCTTGGCTGACCTTCCATTGCTTCAAAGTCTGGCTTGCTCTAGGGACCTGGACTCACTGAGAAACCATCCTCAACCAGCTATTTTTCTCCCTGCCTGGAATGAGTTCTTGTCCTCCCAACTCCCTTTCAGCACACTAATATCAGCGTTCCTCAGAGGCCAACTTAAGTCACTCCCTTCCATGTGTCTGTTCCCATGAGAGAGAACCAAGAAAGAAGCATAAATAAATAAAACAACACTGGCTGATTCCAGTAAACTTCCGTAGGCCCAGCAGAGACCCACCATCTGAACCACTCTGATTTCTACTGAGAGATAAATCTTAGTAGTGCCCTAGACACTTCCTGCTAGTTCCTAGCATACTTTTTGCAGTCACTTGTTTATCTACTTCTCCGACAGAACATGAATGTAGTCAAATGAAGAAAAGTGTGTGTCTACTTCTTTCTTGCCAGGTCTGACACTGCACCCATTCCATTATGGATTCACACTAGAAATTTTCTCAGTCAGTAAATGCTTCTGTAAAGATGCTCCAGGTCACAGGTCTGCAAGCCCTAGACCACAGGCCGCATCCTTCTGTCGCTGTGATGTGTTATCACAACATGATCACACATGCTCATTGGCACACTCTTCTTGTTGGTTCTGAGCTGTGGCATGACATTGAGAAGTTGTAATAGAAACCACATGGACTGCAAAACTTAAAATTTTCCCATCTGCCTCTTTATAGGAAAAGTATAGTAGAGACTTATCCAGGGTAGTAGTATAAATTCCAATATTGGTCAAAGTAGAGTTAATTACAGAATTCTCTGTAGAGTCTGCTAGAGACCTAAAGTGGGCTCAGATGCCTTTTAAGTTAGCCAAACAAGTGGTTCCTTGAGTTGGCCACAGTGTCCTAAGAACAGCAACAGAATAGAGGAAAAGAGTTGGAAATGTGTGTATCCAAAAATGGTATTATTCTCACATCATATTTTTTTTTTCAAGGTAGGGTCTCAGTTCAGCCCAGGCTAGTCTGGAATTCACAATGTATTCTCAGGGTGGTCTTGCACTCATGGTGATGATCCTCCCATCTCTGCCTCCTGAGTGCTGGGATTAAAGGCATGTGCCACCACACCCAGCTCACACCATCTTCATATTCAGATGCATTAAAGCATTTATATCATAAAGTCTTTCGTAAGCAAAAATACTTAATTAGCCAAGTACTTTTTACTCATGAAAGTATGTTTGCTCACTGGAGGAGCAGTCATGTCAGCAGAGGAATGAGTGACAGCACTTCCATCTTTAAATGCAATCCTGCTTCAAACAAACAACCCATCTTACTTATAAGCCAAGCATTCTTAATATCACTTCAGAATGAAGCTGGGCACACCAGCACTGTGGGCTCGTTTGCCTCCATTCACAGGCCTTCGTGATTTGATCTTGTCTGCTTGTAGATTGTCCCATGTTACCATGAAAGAAGACACGAGCATGACTGGATGGTGACCAGAGTGAGTAGCTGGACTCTCATGAGTACCAGTGGCCTCCATAGTAGTCATGTAAGGACACAATGCACAGGTGTGAGCTAAGGAAACAGATGACGATATCCCGCAGCCTTAACAATATCCTCCATGTCAACTGCAGTTGCATTGAACCCCCTCACACACACTGATTATTTGGGTTACTGTTGGATAAACTACCACATACAGGCTATCTGGTCTGACATTACTCACATTCTTTTTCCCATTAGAGGGACATCCACAAGTGTCCTGTCTCCCATGTGTGTGAGGCATTAGTGGGACTTTATTCCTGAGTCACAGCTGTGTAAAGGCCATGGTCTTTTCTAACTCAACTTTAATCACAGCCATCTGTCACTGTGACACAAGTGGCCACACTTGTCTAGCGTCTTGATTGAGGATTTTTGAGGTCTTGTCTTGCTCCAAAGTTCCTATTCGTATAGTTCTAAGCCATTTCTCTTCTAAAATCTCAGCCCTTTTTACAGTGCCCGTGCAGCCTTATCACTATGCCAACCAAACCTTTCCACCTACAATGGCATGTCTGTGTTTGCATGTAGTGACACCCTGACAAGAGCGGCTTCTAAACAAAAGGGCATGAAAGGAAGAAGTTTCCCCACAACTTCACCTCAGTACAGTCTGACAGCACAAACAAGCTGCCTTTACAATTGACGGACATCCCGGGAAAGAAAGGGGGAGGACAGGCTCTTGGGGAACATCACTGGGCCTTCACTTAAAGCTAACATGGCCTCTTTCTGCTATGCTGATGAGTAGATGACACAGCCAAAAAGAGTGGTAATCTCTGAGATGAGTCAAAAGTAATGCTTTGTTAAGGGCTGTGAGGTCTACTTATTCAGCAGATAAAACAAGCAAATTATTATAATTATTTTTAACTTGAACATACTTATTTCTGTCACAAAATTTTTCAACCTCAAAATTCACTCTTACCACTAAAACTTCTTTTCTAATAATTCTAATCTTCTCCCTATGAATATCTAAGACCACTTGGGCAACGGACAGCAGAGGCTTTCCCTCAAAATTTCCTTGGAGTAGGAGAGAAAGAAAGAAAGAGGAAAGAAGGAAGGAAGGAAAAAAAAGAAAGAATGGAAGAGACAATGTGGATAGGTTTCCTCAAATTTCCATCTTCTGACACTTTATAACTTAGCTGGGTTTATGTTGGGCTCTGAGTATGTTGGTGTGTGTGTGTTTAAACTTTTTTATTGACAACTTCCATAATTAGAGAAATAAACTATGATAACTACCTCCTCTCCCACACTTTCCCCTTCATAAATCCACTCTCCGTCATATCCTCTACCCCTCTCCATGAGTCTCTTGGTGTGTGGTTTTTAATAAACATAATTATATATGAAGAATCATTCAGTGTTAATGGTAGACATCATTGCACCTCACCGATTCCCCCTGATGTGCCAATTCTGATGATAGTGACATCACAGCAGCGCGCGTGGTGCAGTAACTTGATGAGTTCATGCAGCATTATAGAAATGGAGGGGATGCCCATGCCGTGCTGTGAAAAGAATTGCATATCTCATGGATGGATACAGAAACAGGACATATTTGTATTCATTGCAAGTTAACAGCCCTCAAGTAAATTTATATAATCATTAAGGCTGTGCCAATACCAAAGAAAGCATAAGTCATCTCTAACCAGTGCCTACATGACATACTGCCAGATGTGTTAAAAACAGGGCACTCTGTAGGCAGAGGTAGGAGGATCACTGTGAGTTTGAGGTCACCCTGAGACTGCATAGTGAATTCCAGGTCAACCTGGGCTAGAGCAAGACCCATAGTATGATGTGGTGTACCCAGGGGTGTCAAGGAGGCACTATTTATCATCTCCCCAGGGTTTTTCATAGGCTTTTCAATTAGCCTATGAAAAGAGCTTTTTGCACAATTGACCTGAAACCAAGTAAATACACCTTTGGCTGCCATGTTACCAGTCCTACTTCACCCTCATTTGTGAAATAGTAAATTAATTTCATTGTTCAACTGGGGCCTTATTTGCTATTAACTCTGTGTAAGTTCTAAAGTGTTCTGAGGAAGAAAGACAGCTTCAATTCTGAACATATGAGAAAGTTTAAATGATTCTGTGTCCTCCTGGTAGACCTGTTTTTTATTTTTCTTCTTTGGCATTTAGATCAGTACAACCAATGTCACCAAAACAGAGGTCAAAACAGGCTGGAGGATTTGGTGATGCCTGGTAGTTATGTTATAATAACTCTCCAGAAAGCCCTTCCATGCTGCAATTTGTAGAAACTGGAATGGAGTTTCACACTGGCACTACTTCTTCCTAACAAAGCAGCAGGGAGTCAAGTGTATTCCCGTATGTTTTCTATTCATGGCCATGGAGACTATGAAAAACTGCCAGAGCTGTGACTGCATGTTCTCACATGAGCCCCCTCACCATCATCAAGAATATTAAAGTATGGGGCTGAAGAGATGGCTCAGCAGTTAAAGGTAAAAGCCTGCCGGCCCAGTCTCAATTCCCCAATACCCACATAAAGCCAGATGCACAAAGTGGTGCATGTGTCTGGAGTTTGTTTTAAGTAGCAGAAAGCTCTGGTATATCCATACTCTGTCTCTCTGTCTGTCTGTCTGTCTCTCTCTCTTTCTATCTCCTTTTCAAATTAAATAAACAAATAAATATTTAAAAAATAATGCTAACTATAGCAGCTTCAAACCTCTGGGTTCACCATTTCTCAGTTCCCATCCAATATGTCCTGACTTTTGAATACATTGTATGCCTCCTAGAGCCCAGAATCAAATCTGTATTGATTTGTGTGCTAAAGATTAACGAGTCTGGAGCTTTGGCACAGGCTCTGCAACTAATGAAAACCTACTATCATTTTCTCAACTGTAAATTAACAGGATGCATTATTATTTTATCTACTAGATTCCTTCTAAATCAGACACTTGGTAAGTTTATGATCATCACTGTTTTGCAGTGTGGTGATAAAATTACAGATGGACTTAAGTGTTTCTGTTAAATTATTATACACACACATACACACGCACATACACACACGCACGCACCAGCAGCCACTGAAAAGGAGAAATTGTCAATAGGGCTTCCACTTGAGAACCCCTGGCCTGCACAGTAAAGAACATTTTTAATCTACTAACTTTGACAATTTAGGTAACCCAGGATATCAGGATTAGTCTACTGGTCTTATACCTTATGTCAAAGCTTTTCTGCTCATTTTGGCAGCTTCACATTTTTGTAAACCTTAGTTTTTGTTCTTTTCACTTAATGTGCTAAATAGAACAATGGTTTTGGTTTTAAAAACTTTATCTTGAAAGTTATCATGAGGACTGGAGAGATGGCTTAGTGGTTAAGGCACTTGCCTGCAAAGCCAAAGAACCCAGGTTGGATTTCCCAGGACCCACGTAAGCCAAAATTACAAGGGGGCGCACGTGTCTGGAGTTCGTTTGCAGTAGCTGAAGGCCCTGGCATGCCCATTCTCTCTCTCTCCCTCTCTCTGCTTCTTTCTCTCTCTCTTTCCCTCAAATAAATAAATAAATATAAAATATTTTAATAATAGAAAAGTCAACATGACAGGATTAGAATATATTCAACTTTTATTTTTTGTATTTTTGAGGTAGGGTTTCACTCTAGCTCAAGCTGACCTGGAATTCACTATGTAGTCTCAAGATGGCCTCAAACTCATGGTGATCCACCTACCTCTGCCTTCCAAGTGCTGGAATTAAAGGCATTTGCCACTCAGCTGATATTCAACCTTTAAATGTAGATATTCTATAATTATTTAATAAATGAATGCATTCTATTTGAGCCCCAAACAAGTTTCAACTTCACTGCCCCAGTGACATTGGATACTATTTCCTTTGTTACTTCAGGCTTCTAGCCATGGCCACACTCCACCACTGAGAGACCAATGGGTGGTGTCTGTCCTCTAGTATAGGGGACACTTTAGAATTGCTGCACCTGTATAGGCCTCGTCTTGTCCCCTCCTTATGCCTCTTATGACCAACTTTGGCCTTTGCTTCAGACTGTAGCCCTGTGCAGAGAGATAAGCTAAGAAGGCAGACTGGGTGCCTGTGTATAACACAGTCCTAAGTATATGCCACATAGGGGAAATGCTATATGTCCCTAAAACTATAAATCGCTCTGCTTTTGTTTTTCAAGGTAGGGTCTTGCTCTAGTCCAGGCTGACCTGGAATTTGCTATGCAGTCTCAGGGTGGCCTTGAACTCATGGCGATCCTCCTACCTCTGCTTCCCAAGTGCTGGGATTAAAGGTGTGCACCACCCCACCCCACCCCCCCCCCGCTTCCCTCTGCTTTTATTTGGTCTTTGGACATGTGTGTGTGTCCAGAACTGCTGACATATTCTAAATGAAGAGTGGACAGTTCACAAGATTTCTGTGAAAAAACACTTGTAGCTTTCAGCAAGCTTACCACAGTGTTAAACAGAGTCAGTTCAGCAAACCTGAAAATTCACCGTGTGTACTAAAAGCTCAACATTCCCAAACATGGATAAGGGACAGAGGAGACACAGTGGCTAGAAAGGGGAATGTGTTAATCAGTTATAGAATAGAGAGAGGGTGTGCCTTGAAGAATTTTTTCCTCGATTTGAATCATTCCATAGTAAGGGTAAACAAAGGTGACCCTGCATGCAGTGCTCTGCCCTGAAGCATTTTCCAGGCATGCCTGACCTGTGCACTTGCATTGCTTAAGAATGCTAAGGAGAGAGGCCAGAGAACTGTAAGCAAAAGCTCCCTTTGGCTTGCAGCCTGCGAAGCCTAGCTGGTTTGCACTTACACTGATAGACAGCACAGGCCCCGTTTTGAACATGCAGTATCTGTCTGTGCCTGCACAGATGTCTTCAATGTCTTCTTCACCTCCCTCCAAACCGAGCTCCTTGTGCATAAACAGAGCAAATGCTTTCATTCTTTTGGCGCTCCCACCGACGCAGACAAACTGTCAATAAAAACAAACAGGGTCCTGCCTTAGTAACTGGGATAAGAGCAGGGGCCAGCTTTCAACCTAAATGTCTTTATTTGATTGTACAGTTGTTTCTTTCAGAGTATGTGTGGCTGTCACGGGCTATGTATGTGAAAATAGCTAATTTGCATCATTAGCCTGTAAAGAAGGTAACCAGGTGCACAAATTTATGTACTAAATTAGCAAGGAAAATCACAAAATCATAGTCAGTGTTGAAGTTGTTTAAGGAGGTATTTCCTGGAGGTTTTGTTTATGGTAACATTAGCCATCACCTTAATTGATATAATCAGCCTAGCGTTGGGCCTTAACACAACATAAGCTTGGCACATAAGTCTAAGGAGGAGGAATATAAGAGCTAGGTGGGGACTCCCAGTTTTCTATGTGCTTTGCACATGCCCAACCTTAACATTTTATTACAAAAAGCTCTATGATAACTTAAAGCTTTAAAGGAATTATGTCAAGACTTTGCCCTTTCCCTTGCAGCAAGGTTTATTATTTTCAGTTCAGAATCTTCAGGCAATATTTCATCCATTCATAGATCTCTGGTGCCAGTTCATATAAGTTACAACTCTTCAGATTGACCATAAAACTGAAACAGATGTTAGAAGAGCTTGCAATTTGAGGTCTACTTTGAATTGTAGATATTGCTGCAATCAACATGATCTGGTTTTGTTTTTAGCTTACTCATATTTAAACATCTCTGGAACTATGATGGGTGTTGTATTCAAAGGTGTCACATCCAACAAAATATGGTAATAAAATTGCCAGTTGTTTGGTTGGGTACTGAGGCACATATTTATAATCAGTATTCTGCAGATGGAGAGATTGAGGCCAGTCTGAGCTACATAGTGAGTTCAAAGCCAGCCTGGAATACCCAGCAAGACCTTGTCTCAGAAAAAGTTGTAATTGGGGACTGGAGAGATGGCTTAAGATGGCACATGCATCTGGAGTTCATTTGCAGTGGCTAGAGGCCCTGGTGCCCTGAGTCTGTCTCTCTCTTTGCTTTTTTTTCTCTCTTTCTGCCTCTTTCTCTCTCTCTCTTTCCCCCTTTCTCTCAAATAAATAATAAATAAAATGAAAAGTGGTAATTGCTTTTACAAAAGCAGGTTAGGAATGCATTAGTCCCAAGGATGGAAAAGGGAGATGTCAGAGAGAGGCAGAGAGGGGCCTGTTAGTGGTATGGATGAGCAGCCAGTGAGGTAAGTACCAGACAGGGGTCAGCAGAGGGTGAGCAGCAGCAGAGGGTCTCAGAGCTGGGAGGAAGCAGAGCCTGGGGAAGGTTGCCAGGGAAAGTGCCACCCAGGAAGCCACATGGTGCAATGTTGCACACAGAAAAAGGCCACAGAAGAGCTACGTACTTGCCAGTTGAATTTAGGCAATCAAGGTTTTGAGGTCCAGCCCCATCTCTGACTGAGTAACTGTCTCAGTGTCGTGTATGTAACCTCTGTGGGCCTCAGACCACAATGTTCTGAAGGTCAGGGTGAAATGGGGTAGGAAAGGAAGACCCAGGCCCCTTCTCAGTGTCCATGAGTGGAGAGTGTTAGTCTCATAGTCTCATGTGAAGCAACCGTTTCCTGGCCCTCCTTTGGAGTTCATTTACCATCTCTTTACTGAAGACCCACTACAAATCATGCTGACTGGAGTCCTCTAGGAGGAAAACGCAGTTGGTGATGCATGGCAGCTGTGGGCAGCATTGGGCAGAGAATCAGAGGAAGGCTGGTGAGGTCCTGGATGGGGACAGAGATCTGTCTAAGGAAATTCCTATCTGAGATTGCAGAGTGGGTAGCCCCACTTGCAAAGACTGACTATAAATATAGGGTGGTCTGATTGCATGATGTGTTCTGTTTCCATTTAGCTATAATTCTTGTGTAGCATGCACTCATTCTCCATTATAGGATGTAATTATCCTTTTATCCATGCCCTCTGCTTCTCATCTACCCTCGTTACTGTCTTTTCTGTGGCTTCTTAGGAGTTTCTCTGTTGAGACCTTAAGCTAGTAATAACTGTAATGGAGTCAGCCACAAAGGCTGGTAACAAAGAGCATAAGGCAGGCCGCTGTTCAAGGTGAGTGTCATTATAATGGCTTATCCATGGACTCTTCTCCTTTGCTGCTATGAATAGTTAGATATGCCTCAAGATCTAAGTATAGTAAGGCCCTTTTATATTTGTATATACAAAATACAGTAGTTTGAAAATCACTTCATTGTGTGGTGCCAGTTCATGTAAGTTACAACTATTCAGATTGACCATAAAACTGAAACAGATGTTAGGAGAGCTTGCGGTCTGAGCTCTGCTTTGAGCTGTAGGTATTGGTGTAATCAACATGAACTCTGTACCTTCCTGGAGACAGACTGAAGCATCTTAGCTCTTGAAGCTTACTCCTAAGTCAGACTTACTAAATGTCACCCCAAGGCATGATTTTTAATTTGGATGCTTTAATGAGAAGGAACATATAGATGAAGACCGCCAACCAACATGGGTCTTCTGTGACACTCACCATGATCTTTGTCCTGGTTTTATCAAGGATGGAAATGCATTGGGAGGAAGTAAGGAGCATGACTAAAATATGTTAAGGACTTTGCCTAATGACTTCCAGAACAAACACACTTGCCATACTGTATTAGTTTAGGATGCAAGTGCAGTTTATGTATGTAGTATGTTAGGAAGGGACATAAACATTTTAAAGTTCATAATATATAGTCTTATAGAGCAATATTTGAAATTGCTTGGCTCAATTAGAGGGTACCAGCTAGTGGCTTTATAAAAGACATTTATGAAGACATCATAAAAGATCTACTTGGATGTCAAGTTTGAAATATAACTTCCTAGGATCCTCCATCATATTTTTCAATTGTTTGATTTTTTTTCCAGTGAGTATGGCAGGGACTAATGAGCTACATGCCAAAACTATTTCCCCTTCTTTCTGGGCTCACAGTTAATGTTGTCTTCCCAGGCTCCTTTCCAGTTAAGCAAGGCCATATGCCTGAGTTAGAGCCACTAGAATCTGAGCAGAAGTAGAATGTACCACTTCCAGCCCAGCCCATAGACACCCTTTCCCGCAGGGAGTCTTTATTGGTGATTCTACACATCAGCCCCTTCCATCTGGGTTGACACCAGGGAAACTTCAGCCACCCCCTGAAGGTGCCAGAGCAGCAAATTGCAAGAGGCCTGGATCCCAGCTCTCCACTTGGAGGCTGGCCATCAGCTAGGAGCACCTGCTTCCTATGAGTGAGAATTGAGCTTGTTCTTGGGAAGCCACTGATCTGCAGCAGCAGAGAAAACTCCCTCACAATATAGTAGAGATACAAAGGAATAGGAGTGATTGCCAGTCTTTCAGGATTGTTTATTTGTTTGAGACAGGGTCTCATGTAGAAATAGCTGGCCTGAGAATATAGCTGAAGCCGGTCTTGAATTCTTGGCCCTCATGCCTCCACCTCTGAAGTGCTAGGATTATAGGCATGCACTGCCATGCCTGCTCTTTTAAAGTGCATACCCTAGTGTGTTCTCTCGCTTAGCATAGTGCTGTCGATGATAGTCACCATCTCTCTGAGGTTTCAGGTATCAGTGGATTATCTGCTCACTTCTTAGCCAAAATTGCAGCCCTGGGATTGAAGGAAGCTGAGAAACTGAAACCAGTATTCTTACTCTGAAATAAGAAAGTAGCTGAAAGATGATAAGCTTCTGCAGAAAGCCACTGTGAAAATAAGAGTTTTCCCTGTTATCCATTGAAATTACCCAATGCCTGAAGTATGTCTCAGAGGGACAAAACATATTCTACATGGAGCCAGGCTTCTATTCAAACCAGTCAATTAAAGTTTCCGCAGTCAGGTAGGTGGGCAGCATTTACGATTGACTAGTGGTTCTGGCAGAAGAGTGTGAGAAAACCACTCATGCAAATCTTGCAGATAGGTGGGAGGTGAAGTGCAGGTAGACAGGTGGGAAGTGAAGTGAGGGTAGACAGGGGGGAGGTGAAGCGCGGGTAGACAGGTGGGAGGTGAAGCGCGGGTAGACAGGTGGGATGGTGAATGCGCGGGTAGACAGGGGGAGTGTAGCGAGGGTAGACAGTGGGAGGTGAAGTGATGGTAGACAGTGGAGGTGGATGGCGGGTAGACAGTGGAGGTGAAGTGAGGGGTAGACATGTGGGGAGGGAGGAGGTGACAGGTGGGAGGTAAGACAGGCGGGAGGTGAAGCGCGGGTAGACAGGCGGGAGGTGAAGCGAGGGTAGACAGGGGGGAGGTGAAGCGCGGGTAGACGGGTGGGAGGTGAAGTGCAGGTAGACAGGGGGTAGGTGAAGTGAGGGTAGACAGGTGGGAGGTGAAGTGCGGGTAGACAGGGGGGAGGTGAAGTGAGGGTAGACAGGTGGGAGGTGACGTGCAGGTAGACAGGGGGGAGGTGAAGTGCAGGTAGACAGGGGGGAGGTGAAGTGCAGGTAGACAGGGGGGAGGTGAAGTGAGGGTAGACAGGGGGGAGGTGAAGTGAGGGTAGACAGGTGGGAGGTGAAGTGCGGGTAGACAGGGGGGAGGTGAAGTGAGGGTAGACAGGTGGGAGGTGACGTGCAGGTAGACAGGGGGGAGGTGAAGTGCAGGTAGACAGGGGGGAGGTGAAGCGAGGGTAGACAGGTGGGAGGTGAAGTGCGGGTAGACAGGTGGGAGGTGAAGTGCGGGTAGACAGGGGGGAGGTGAAGTGCAGGTAGACAGGGGGGAGGTGAAGTGCGGGTAGACAGGGGGGAGGTGAAGTGCGGGTAGACAGGTGGGAGGTGAAGTGCGGGTAGACAGGGGGGAGGTGAAGTGCGGGTAGACAGGGGGGAGGTGAAGTGAGGGTAGACAGGGGGGAGGTGAAGCGAGGGTAGACAGGCGGGAGGTGAAGTGCGGGTAGACAGGTGGGAGGTGAAGTGAGGGTAGACAGGTGGGAGGTGACGTGCAGGTAGACAGGTGTGAGGTGAAGTGCAGGTAGACAGGGGGGAGGTGAAGTGCAGGTAGACAGGGGGGAGGTGAAGCGAGGGTAGACAGGGGGGAGGTGAAGCAAGGGTAGACAGGTGGGAGGTGAAGTGCGGGTAGACAGGGGACAGGTGAAGTGCGGGTAGACAGGTGGGAGGTGAAGTGCAGGTAGACAGGGGGGAGGTGAAGTGAGTGTAGACAGGGGGCAGGTGAAGTGAGGGTAGACAGGAGGGAGGTGAAGTGCAGGTAGACGGGGGGAGGTGAAGCGTGGGTAGGACAGGGGGCAGTGAAGTGAAGAGTAGACAGGTGGAGGTGAAGTGAGGGTAGACAGGAGGGAGGTGAAGTGCAGGTAGACAGGAGGAAGGTGAAGTGAGGGTAGACGGGGTGGGAGGTGAAGCGAGGGTAGACAGGGGGGGGAGGTGAAGTGAGGGTAGGACAGGGGGCAGGTGAAGTGAGGGTAGACAGGGGGCAGGTGAAGTGAGGGTAGACAGGAGGGAGGTGAAGTGAGGGTAGACAGGGGGGAGGTGAAGTGAGGTAGACAGGAGGGAGGTGAAGTGCAGGGTAGACAGGGGGAGGATGTGAAGTGAGGGTCAACAGGGGGAGGTGAAGTGGCAGGCAGGACAGGGGGGAGGTGAAGTGAGGGTAGACAGGGGGGAGGTGAAGTGAGGGTAGACAGTAGGGAGGTGAAGTGCAGGTAGACAGGTGGGAGGTGAAGTGAAGGTAGACAGGAGGGAGGTGAAGTGAGGGTAGACAGTAGGGAGGTGAAGTGCAGGTAGACAGGTGGGAGGTGAAGTGAAGGTAGACAGGAGGGAGGTGAAGTGAGGGTAGACAGGGGGGAGGTGAAGCGTGGGTAGACAGGGGGCAGGTGAAGTGAGGGTAGACAGGAGGGAGGTGAAGTGCAGGTAGACGGGGGGAGGTGAAGTGCTGGTAGACGGGGGAGGTGTAGTGAGGGTAGACAGGGGGCAGGTGAAGTGAGGGTAGACAGGAGGGAGGTGAAGTGAGGGTAGACAGGAGGGAGGTGAAGTGCAGGTAGACGGGGGGAGGTGAAGCGTGGGTAGACAGGGGGCAGGTGAAGTGAGAGTAGACAGGTGGCAGGTGAAGTGAGGGTAGACAGGAGGGAGGTGAAGTGCAGGTAGACAGGAGGAAGGTGAAGTGAGGGTAGACGGGGGGAGGTGAAGCGAGGGTAGACAGGGGGGAGGTGAAGTGAGAGTAGACAGGGGGCAGGTGAAGTGAGGGTAGACAGGGGGCAGGTGAAGTGAGGGTAGACAGGGGGGAGGTGAAGTGAGGGTAGACAGGGGGCAGGTGAAGTGTGGGTAGACAGGAGGGAGGTGAAGTGCAGGTAGACAGGGGGGAGGTGAAGCGTAGGTAGACAGGGGGCAGGTGAAGTGAGGGTAGACAGGAGGGAGGTGAAGTGAGGGTCAACAGGGGGCAGGTGAAGTGAGGGTAGACAGGAGGGAGGTGAAGTGAGGGTCAACAGGGGGCAGGTGAAGTGAGGTTAGACAGGAGGGAGGTGAAGTGAGGGTAGACAGGGGGCAGGTGAAGTGAGGGTCAACAGGGGGCAGGTGAAGTGAGGGTAGACAGGGGGCAGGTGAAGTGAGGGTACACAGGAGGGAGGTGAAGTGAGGGTCACAGGGGGCAGGTGAAGTGAGGGTAGACAGGAGGCAGGTGAAGTTAGGGTAGACAGGAGGGAGGTGAAGTGCAGGTAGACAGGGGGGAGGTGAAGCGTGGGTAGACAGGGGGCAGGTGAAGTGAGGGTAGACAGGAGGGAGGTGAAGTGAGGTTAGACAGGGGGGAGGTGAAGTGAGGGTAGACAGGGGGGAGGTGAAGTGCAGGGTAGACAGGTGGGAGGTGAAGTGAGGGTAGACAGGCGGGAGATGAAGTGAGGGTAGACAGGTGGGAGGTGAGGTGAGGGTAGACAGGTGGGAGGTGAAATTCTGTTCCCTGAGATAGAGCCAAAGATTAGGCCACATAGGGCACGGGTGCATATGTGCATGTAATGTGTGTGATTTCATTTTTTCCATCTCCAAAACAAATCCATTCACCCTAGTGATTTCTCAGAAACTAGTGGAGCACTGAAAGGTACTTTGAACAATAAAGGAAGAACCCTTCATTATTTCATCTGAAGAACCTGAGGCTTAGTCTGAGCTCTTTCCCTTACCAGCTGTGTTGTGCCTATTGTTGACAGATAAAGAGGCATTAGGTATAACGCCATGTATAAGTGGGAGTGTCCTCTTTTGCAAAGGAGTTCATACCTATGTTAGTTGCTGTGGGAATCATGTGAATCAACATCCCATATGCCATAAGTTCAGGCACAAAGAAGGTACTCCATTAGTGGGAGAAGGAAGACAGACATCTGGACAAATAGATTTTAGATCACTCTGTGTTAAAGTACAAGAAAGACAGACATCAAGACAATAGACCACACTGTTTTGGAAACATCTCCTGTCTTCTTAGCTTATTAATAGTTGTGCTATAATTCATACATGTAAGCGAGTTAATGTGTGTGTTGGTACATGTGTATGTGGGTGCACATGCATGTATGTCCATGTAGAAGCCCGATAGATTGACATCAGGTGCCCTACACAGTAGCTCTCCACCTTATTTTCTGAGACTCAGTCTCTCACTGAACCCTAGACCTCACCAATGTGGCTGGACTAGGTACTCAATGAGTGCAAAGACTCTTTCTTTCTCTGCCTCCCCAGCACTTTGATTAAAGACGTGCTCCACCATGCCTGACATTTTACATGGTTGCTGGAGGTCTGGGGTCAGGTCCTCACAATTTTACTACAAGTACTTTATCCACTGTGCCATCCCCGGCCCCACCTTCAAGTCATATCTAGATAGGGGTCCTCGGAAAATCACTGTGAGGCATGAACTCCATGCATAACATTTGAATTCAGGTGAAATGCAATTAATGAGTATCAAAGGCCACCTTGATAAAAAAAAAAAAAAAAAGCCCTTCAAGTCTAAGTATCAAAACAGCAGAAGAGAGAGAGGTTATATTAAAATGATGAAGCAGAAAATGGATGGAGGCCACACAAAGGCAAGGAGTCACGGTCTGGAGAGGAATGCCGTTGTGGTACTGCCAGAAAGTCCACCCACATCATCTGTTCCCTTACACAGATGGAGAATGGAGGCAGATTAACACCTACTGATAATGGGCATCACAAATCTATTCCTTTCCTTCCTCCCTCCTTCTTTCCCTTTCTCCTTCTCCTTCCTTTCTCCTTTACCTAACCTTCTCCTCTTTTTCTTCCCCCTTTTATAATCTTCCATCTCATTCCCATTACTGGAGTATTCTGACTTCCTGTCACTCAAAATTTACATTGGTGCAATGAGCAAGAATTCTGGGAACTGGACTTAGAAGAACTTGATCCAAGTCCCAACTCTGCCACTCCGGTGTAACTTTAACTTCCTTTGACCTTTCTAAGTTTATTTCCTGGGCTGGAGGGATGGCTTAGGGGTTAAGGTGCTTGCCTACAAGGCCTGCGGTCCTAGATTCAATTCCTCAGAACCCACGTAAGCCAAATGTGCATGGTGGTACATGCATCTGGAGTTCGTTTGCAGTAGCTAGAGGCCCTGATGTGCCCATTCTCTCTCTCTAGTGAATAAATAAATAAAATTAATAAATTTATTTCACTGGACTGAAGCATCCTAAATAAATATATCTAAATGTGAAAAATCTTTAGAAACAGAAATATCCCTTTGTGTCCTATTTATAATTGAAAATAGTTTAATGTGAAAGTTGAAAGTGTGTTATATAATTATGTCATACCTACTTGACTTCAGTGAACAATGTGTTTCCCATATTACCAATAGAATATGGGAAAATCTCAAAAACATAAAGCTGAATGAAAATATACAGAATATAAAGTCACATCATTATAACTCTTTGGTTTATGTGTGTGGTATATGTGCATATACTTTTCCATGTGTATGTGTGCACACACGTGTGGTACATGTGTGTATATTTGTGTGTGGTGGCAAGAGGTCAACATAAGTGCTTTCCTCAGTTGCTGTCCACTGTGTTTTTTAAATTTTTTGTTTATTTTTATTTATTTGAGAGACACAGGCAGGCAGAGACAAAAAGAGGCAGCTACAGAGAGAATGGGCATGCCAGGGTCTCCAGCCACTGCAAACGAACTCCAGATGCATGTACCACCTTGTGCATCTGGCTTACATGGGTCCTGGGGAACTGAGCCTTGAACTGGGGTCCTTAGACTTCACAGGCAGGCACTTAACTGCTAAGCCATCTCTCTAGCCCTATGCACTGTATTTTTGAGACAGGGTTTCTCACTGAACATCAAGCTCACTGATTCAGCTAGAATAGCTGGCCAGCATGCCCCAGGGAATCCTTATATCTCTGCCTCCCCAGAGATGGGATTACAGGCATGCACTGATATACTTGGCTTTGTATGTGGATGTAGGGATCTGAATTTAAGTCCTCATGCATGCACTGCAAACCCTTCACCAACTATACACCTCCCTAGTCCCTACAACTATTTTTTTCTTTCTTTTCTCTTCTGCCCTTTTGTTTTCTTCCTCCTCCCCTTCCTCTTCTTCTTCCTCCCTCGTGATTCTCCTATTTCTTTCTTTTTAGAAAGGGATCCATGTATCTCAGGCTGACCTTGAACTCATTATCTAGCAGACAATAATCTTGAATTTGTGATTTTCCTGCCTCAACCTTCCAAGTTCTGGGTTACAAGTGTATGTCACAATACTCAGTTTATGATGAGCTACATCCCCAGTTCCATTACAACTATTTTAATGTCTACTTATTAAAAAGAAATGGAAGAGGGGATATGTGGGAAAATGTGCTCAAAATATATATTCATATAAAATATCTTTATGTACCCCAGTACTATGTAAAATGACTATATGCCAGTGGGAAAAAATAATCAGTAAGTAAGTAGTAAATAAATAAATAAATAAATAAATAAATAAATAAATGGAAGGGAATGGAAGAAAAGAAAATGGATTGATGGTGTCTAGGTTTAGGTGATAGGTCTGTAAGATATGCGTTAAAAACTCAATGTTATTTTCCACATATTCCTAGCTTTAAGTAATGAACAAGAGTTGCTTTTATAATTTATATGTAAGGTAAAACAAGTGATACAGAAATGCAATTTTCTCAGAAGTGTTCCATAAACAAATTTCTCATGAAGTATTTCTTATAAAATAATAAAAATCTTAATAATATGAAATATTGAATAGTGGTTATTTTCAAAAAATAGAATAATAGAGGGTTGTTAGTCTTGTTGAATGCTTTCATGATTTAATAAAATGAGAATTAGTGAGGTTACACAATAAACATGGATGTTAAGTTGTGACCTCAATCTGTTTAGACATAATGAATTCTGAATACCCAGCAGTATTGTCAATAAAATTGTATTTATCTCCACAGAACAGAGCATCCAAGTAATCGTGTTTGCATTGGGTTTAGTTTGGGAACTTTGATGTCTTGTTGGGGTGGAAATGATTGTCATGATGCTCCCATTCTCAATTGTCTCCAACAATTAGTGTGGCTTCAAGACCTCTTGGGACCTCTGGCATTTCTCTAGCCAAAAGTGTCAAGCTTATTTGGGAAAATCAGAAAAAATAGAAGAAATTCAATCATTATTCCTAAAGTTAGAAATATTTTTACCTTTACATCCCCAAACATAGCTGGTAGGTTGTGTGTTTTTGTTCCTAAATCCAAGTGATAGAGAATGTCTTCCTCCATAGCATCCAGGTAAGGATTCTTCACATGCACAAACCTTTTTCTGGGTACAAAGCACACAGTCACAAACACAATGATGATATAAATGTATCTGGAGTTGGGCTAGGGAGATGGCTAAGTGGTTAAGGAACTTGCATTCAAAGCCTAACTACCTGGGTTTGATTCCCCAGTACCCATGTAAAGCACAAAGTGTCACATGCATCCAGAGCCCATTTACAGTGACTAGAGGCCCTGGAGTGCCCCTGCTCTCACACTCTCTCTCTGCTTGCAAATAAATAAATAAATAATGGTTTTTAAAAGTATCACAGTGACAGCACACAAAAGAGAAAGGTTAGGAGTATCAATAACATAGCTACTGGATACAAACCTTTTATGATTAAATGTCTTATAACAGCAGCTAATATTGCTATATACCTAGCATGTGCTGAGCACAAAACGAAGCATGAGAATTGCAGTGTGGCACGAAAGCTGCATAAAATCAGTACATTAACTCCCTTAATCCCATAATTGCTCCATTATATAAGTAACATTAATACTCCGCTTTACAAACAGAGAAGCTGAGGCTTATGGGAGTTGAGAAAGTTTTGTAGCATTATGTAATCAGTAAGCCTACAGTCCTTGCCATTTGGCTAATTCTGGTCCTCTTTCTCTCAGTTGGGGGGCTGTGCATGAGAGTTACAAGACTCTGGAGTCAAATCGCCTGGATTCTAGCTCTAGCTCAACCAGATGTGTACCTCCTGAGCAGCCATGAGTAAGTTATCTTCATCCTTCCTCTTCCTCGTTGATGAAATGGAAATGGTGAAAGCTGCTGCTTTGCACATTTGTCAACCATGGATTAGATAATATTTGTAAGGCACTGGAATATAGCTCATTGGTAGAGCATGTACCTGCATGTGTGAGGTCCTAGGTTCAGTCCCCAGAACCACAAAACAAGGGAAGGCTGTAATACATTGCATGCGCAATCAACAGGACAATGAGCTATCACTGTCATATTTCCTAGCATTGTGTAGCTTTATTGACATCAGCAATAAGGGGTTGTGTTTCAGTGGTAGAACACTTGTCTAGCTTGTGCAAGGCCCTGGGTCCAAACAAGTAGACTGTCAAAGAGTGCTGTGTGTTCATGAAAACCAAATCTTTTTCCTTTTGGGCACATTGATTGGCAAACCTCCCAGGAAGATGAGGTCATATGGCTGAGTTCTGTCCAAGGGAATGTCAGAAAAATGACCTGCCTACTTGTACTGCCTGGCTGTGAGATAAGCTCTGTGGCCATGTGAAGCCAACACTTCTCTTTACCCTATCAGCCCAGTTTGGACTGAGCAATAAGCCACGGAGCTCTTAAATAATCTTAGCCTGCTTGACCACTAGGAAAGAGATTGCTAGTTTTGACTGGTATACTTGGAAATTATCCATGTCCTATGACAAGGGTTAGGTGAGAAAGAATGTCACAGAATGATGTAATGAATGCAGAGAGATGAACAGGCTCCTGCCTATTCATGTCCTTTCCTCTCTGGGGGTGTCACCCAGCCAGTGCCTCACCACAGTACCCATCCTAGCCATGTGTGGCTACTAGTTCCCTGCCCTTCCCCCTATTGCATCTGGCACAGGTGAGCAACTGTGTGTTCCCCAAACAGTCTTCTATGCTTGCCATGGAGACCATAGCTCTACCTCTTTGCACTCATCTTGGTCTCATTCTCAATTGCCCTGGGGAGTATGTCTGTGTTTGAGTATGTTATGAGTCCTGCGCTCTCCTTCAGCTTCTTCTCAGGACTCAGTATACAGTACTTCTCAAAGCTAAACATACTTGGCCAAGTTCTGTTTAAAGAAATTCAGATTCAATAGGGTGTATGTGTGTGTATGTGTGTGTGTACATGTTTTAGCAAGCTCCTCATTGGTACTTATGTTGGTGGTCAGTGGGACATACTTAAGTAGCACTACATTGAGGACCCCACCATATGCGAATGCATCACCTTTCCACTTAAGGACATCGTCCCAGCCTCAGTCCCTATCAGAGCACTTCCAGCTGGCCCACCAGTTCTTCTGGTTTTATCTGGTAAAAATTATGGAATGCAAGACAGAAGCTAAATGCTATATGAGGGACCTAACTTTTATTTACCAAACACATTCTTCATAGCCTTTGGCTATTCTGATTACAATAATATGCCACTTTAATTACCAGGGATAACAATTTATCTATCCCATACCACAGTGAGTTAAGACATCTTTGCCAAAAACCATCTGGACATTCTTTGCTCTTTTCTCTGATTCTCTCCTAATACTTTAAACCATCTTTTAAAAAGGTCTTAGGAATATTTATTTATTTGCAAGCAGAGAGGGAGATTGAAGAGAGATAGACAGAGGAAATGGGTATGCAAGGGCCTCCAGCCACTGCAAACGAAAGCCATATGCATGCACTACCTCGTGCATATGCTTCCATGTGGGTACTTGAGAATCAAACCTGGGTCATTAGGCTCTGCAGACAAATGCTTAACTGCTGAGCCATCTTTCCAGCTCACTTTAAGCCATCTTAACAAGCCGCATGACCTCATAAACCTTCAATAATTCTCATCTCAGCAGTGCCTTAAAGTCCCCGAGAAGATTGTTTTTAAAACACTGACAGCCAGGTCAAAATTAATTCAGAGTCTCTGCAAGTACTTTTAAATCTCACCATCTGATGTGAAGCCAAGGAGAGCTGCTGCTGTCAGCCTTTGTTCCTGAAGCATCGTTCCCTTATCCTTCCAGTTTTTTTACTTATCAAAATCCTAGTCATTAAGCCCAACTCAAATATTGCATCTTCCATGAAAGGCTTTCTAAGCAGTTTCCATCCCTAATCAATATCTTTCCCTCACTGTGCACCTAAAGCTGTTTCATACTAATGCTATTGCAATGGAGTTAATTTTCTGTCTCCCTAGAAAGATTATATATTCCTTGATTTGAGCTGTCTCATACATCTTCCTCTAATCTCTAAGTCCTAACAAATCCTATTTGTTAACCTAAATTTAACTGTTCAGGAAGTGGAACAAAATACTATTAGTTTTCTCCTCAAAAGCATTAGAAGTAACAGGCTCTTAATTAGTTTGTGGCTCATACCTTGTTTGAAAATAAAGTACTCCATGATGTTGTAACAAGCCTCTAAATCCCAAAGCAGAGGAGATCTCCTCTCTTCCTTGGGAAGAACAAGAGGACATTGACCCACAGTCCCTGTGCAAAGTATGGTCAATGAAGTCACAGGGGCAGCATAGCCTGGCCCAGGGCACTGGTTAGAAGGCAAAACTCTAGAACTTAGAATCTGAATCAAAACTTGTATTTTAATAAACTCTAATAATTCAGATACACATTAAAGTTTGAGAAACACTACCATCCTCTTCCTCCTCCAAATTCAATTTTACTCTTTGTTTCATTCTTCCAAAGCTGTTTTCATGATGTAGAGATTTTCCTTTGAATTTCCAACTGAATCTACAAACCATTCTCTATAAGACACTTATTCATCTATTCCAGTGATTCTTAACTCTAACAACCTATCAGAATCACTAGGGAAACTTTAAAGAGTACTGATAGCTGAGCCTGTTCTCTAAGACTTCTGGTTCAGCTAGTCAAATAGACATGGGCCTTGATATTTTAAAAATAATGGATATTGTGGCTAAAGAGATGACTTAGAAGTTAAGGCACTTGGTTGCAAAGCCAAAGTACCCAGATTTGATTCCCCAAGACTCAGGTAAGCCAGATGCACACAGTGACGCATGTGTCTGGAATTCATTTTCAATGTCTGGAGGCCCTGGCATGCTCTCTCTCTCTCTCTCTCTCATTCTCTCTTTTTCTCTTTCTGTCTCTCAAATAAATAAATAAAAATGATGGATATATTCCATCTTTCCTATCTTCAAGAAGAAATGTTCACTAGGCATGGTGGTGCAGGAAGGCAGGAGGATTTCAAGTTGAAGGCCAGCATGGGTTACCCAAAGAGATAGTGTCTCAAAACACCAAGGGCCAGTGGTGTGCTACATCCTCTAGTTATTTCCAAAGATAGTTAGGGTTCAGAATCACTTGATCCCTACTGCCACTCATCCCTAAAAGAAAAGAAATCCTCAAGCCAGCATCCTTTTGTATTCATTACAATACTTCTGATTTGTCTGGAGAACTCTTCCATTTTCTTGATGGTTTTACCACTGTTTAATGATTCCTCCATCGGAAGGATGTTTATAGAATATTTTTGTCCCATTGGCTCAAACAAAGCACATGTAAGATGATCACATTATTAGGCTCCCTGGTTACTTAGGATCTTTTTTGGTTTGGAATGAATTTTAGGATATTCCCTCTCTAGGAAAAAGTCATTGAAACTGTGCTAGGAATTACACTGACTCTGTAGACCACTTTGAGCAGATAGTATGTTCATTTCTGCAATTTCAGTTCTTCCTCTCAAAAAATGTTTGGAGACAGGCTGGAGAGATCCAGTGGTTATGGCACTTGCCTGCCAAGACTGGTAGGCTGGGTTCAATTCCCCAGTACCCATGTTAAGCCAGATGCACAAAGTGGTGTCTGCATTTGGAATTCGTCTGCAGTGGCTAGAGGCTCTGGTATGGTCATTCTCTCTCTTTCTTTCTCTCTCTTTCCCTCTCCAACCCCCATCTGCCTCTCTTCTCTTTGTCTGTCTTTGTTTGCAAATAAATAAATAAAAATTTTATAAAACATGTGGTATCTTTCACGTTATCTGTGCCTTCTACAAACCATTCTTGGTTAAGTTTATTCCTTAGTGTCTTAGTCTTTTAAATGTGGTTGTAATAAGATTGTTTTAACTTTTTTCAGGTAATTTTTTGTTAGTATATAGGAATGCTATTGAAATACTACTGATCTTTGTACATTAATTTTACAACCTAAAACTAATGAATTTGTTTATCAGTTCTATCAGAGTTTACTTATTTATTTTTGGTGGCACTTTTAAAAGAACAAAGCCAGGGGTGTCATAATCCTTGATAGCAAAATATAAAGCTGTAATGGGGATGGTTATGGTGGTATGTGCCCATAGTAAGTAGTTAAACTACTCCACCAAGCACCATCCAGACTAGCTGATCCAAACTTCAGACTGACCTATCCAGCTGAGGCAATCCAAAAAGGAAACCAGCTTCACAAATAAATATAGATGTCATAGAAACTCACCTGAAAAGCCTTGCTTGTTTAACCTACCAGCAATTATTAGAGTCAGAAGAACCATTGCTGGGCTGGAGAGATGGCTTAGTGGTTAAGTGCTTGCCTGTGAAGCCTAAGGACCCCAGTTCGAGGCTCGATTCCCCAGGACCCACATTTGGCCAGATGTACAAGGGGGCGCACGCATCTGAAGTTCGTTTGCAATGGCTGGAGGCCCTGGCGCACCCATTCTCTCTTCTCTCTCTCTCTCTCTCCCCCTCTTTCTCTTTCTGTCGCTCTCAAATAAATAAAAATAAAAAATAAAAAAAAGAACCATTGCTGTCAATTTGCTACTAGGATATTCCTATAGCAGGCATATCCACCAGCTAGGGTCACTGTGAGTGTTAGTAGTCTACTTTGGGAATAATATGAAGGCAATACCTGAAACTTTGAGTTCCTATCCTGAAGATTAACTTCACACTTAAATACCAAAGAACACAGATGATAAAACGAACATAAAATCCAAGTATTAAATTAACCAAAGATGTAAAAATCCCAACACAGTCATATAAAAAACACAAAATATGAAGGTAACATAACTTTTCCAAAAGCTATAAATCCAAGATAATGATCTCCAGTGAGACTGAGTTAGATGAAATGCCAGACAGAGGATCAAAAGAATGATTATAAGTATGTTTAAAGAAATTAAAGGAGAAAACAAACTCCTGAAGGAATCCTAAGAGAATACAGTAAATCAACTTAGTAAAATAAGGACGGTAATACAAAATATAAGTAACGAAATAGAAACACTGAATGAAAGCCAGTCTGAAATACTGGAAATTAAAAACTAAGTCAACTAAAAACTGTAGAAAGTCTCACCAATAGGATGGGTTAAACAGAAGACTGAATATCAGAACTTGAAGAAAAAGTAGAATATTTGGCATCATTCCAACAAGGAGAAAGAGAAATTACTAAGAAGGTATAAGTGGGAATTTCAAGATCTTTCAGACACTATAAGGAGATCAAGCCTAAGAATTTTGGGTATAGAAGAAGAATTTCTATCTTAAAGGCATAATAAATATTTTCAACAAAATCATAGGCAGAAAATTGCCCAACATTAGGGAAAGAGATGCCAATATAGATTCACATTTAGAATACCAAACAGTCAAGATCAGAAATAATTATACTACTAAATACACAGACCAAAGAAAATATAGTAACTGGAGTAAGAGAGAAGCACTTAGTCACCTATAAAGACCAGCTCATCAGAACAATGACAGATTTTCCCAAGAGAGACTTTAAAAGCCAAAAGAACTTGGAATGATGTACCCCAAGATCTGAAAGACAACTGTCAACCCAGACTTTTATATCCAGCAAAGCTATCTGTCATAACTGAAGAGAAAGATGAATTTCACATAATGAAGACAGGCTAAATGAATACATTACCACTAAGACAGTTCTACAGAAAATACTTGAAAGAATACTTTGGACTGAAGATAAGGAAAAGCATATACATGAGGCCACAGGAAGAAATAAATCATGCTTGAACAATACAGAATGCAAGAGAAGAATAGAAAAACAAGCAAGCACTACAAAATCAACAGGAATGGCAGGATGTAACACACACCTCTCAGTGATAACTCTGAATATCAAGGGTCTCAATTTCTCAATCAAAAGACACAGACTAGCAGAATGGATTGAAAGGTGAGTTCCTTTTTTTGTTGCCTCCAAGAAATTCACCTCTCCATAAAAGACAAACATTACCTTAGGGTGAAAGGATAGAAAATGGTACTTCAAGCAAACAGGCCTTGGAAATTAAGGAAGACACCAGAAGATGGAAAGCTCTCCCATGATCATGAACTGTAATAATGAATATTGGGAAAATGCTCATCTTCCAAAGCAATTTACAGATTAAATGCAATTCTAATCAAAATTCCAGCTATATTCTTCACAGAAATAGAAAAAAAGTTAAAATCCATATGGGATTACAAAAGGCCTCTGATAGCCAAATATGTCCTCAGCATCACTATACCTGTTTTTGAGTTATACTACAGAGCCATAGTAATAAAAAAGCATGGTACTAGCACCCCAAAAAAAGACATAAAAATCAAGGAAATAGAATGGAATATCCAGGTGTAAATTCATGTAACTACATACACCTGATTTTTTTAAAAAAAAAACAAGACAAAAGTACATTGGGAAAGGAGCATTTTCAACAAATGGTGCTGTCAGAAGATGGGTATCTAATGTAGAAGAATGAATTGAGACACTTATCTCTCACCATGTACCACAGTCAATCCTAGGTGGATTGTAAATCCTGAATGTAAAACCTGAAATCCTGAAATGACTAGAAGAAAACATAGAGAGATAGATTCAGGGAAGCATTTTCTGAACAGACGCCAGGTAGCTCAGAGACTAAGACAACCAACAAATGGTTGTCTCAACTAACTAAAATCTTCTGTACAGCTAAGAAAACTATCAACCATGCAACAACAGACAACCTACCGAAAGGCAGAAAAATTTCACCAGCTACAAATCTGACAGAGGATTGATATCTAAAATATGTAAATATACAAAGAACTCAAAAAAGCAAACAATAAAAAAATGGGCCATGGAACTGAACAGAGTTCTCAAAAAAAAAAAAGAAATACACAGCACCCTGCCCCCAAAGAAAAATCTTTAGCCATTAGGAAAATGCAAATTAAAACATTTTGAGATTCCATCTCACCCCAGTCAGAATGCATATGCATATCATCAAAAAATCAAGACCACAAACACTGGAGAGGATGTAGAGAAAGAGGAACTCTTATTCACTGTGGTTAGACTATAAACTGCTACAACCACTATGGAAATCAATGCTCCTCAAAAACCTAAAACTAGCACTGCCATATGACATATGACCCAATTATACCACTTCTGGGCATGTACCACAAAGACTGTACACATTACTATATAAATATATGCACAGCCATGTGTATAGATGCTCTATTCAAAATAGCTAGGAAATAGAATCAAACTAAATGCCCAACTGATGACTGGATAATGAAGATGTAATACAATGAAGTTTCATTCAGCTGTAAAGCTGAAATTTACAGGAAATGGATGAATCTAGAAAAAATTACTGTAACTGTGGCTCAGGTTCAGAAAGATAAGCATAGCATGTTCTCTCATATGCAAAAATGAGCTCTGAATATTTAGACTTATTGCAAGTTGGAGTAAGAAACAGCAAGAGAGGCCAGAAAGAAAGAACAAGACTTGAAGAGAGGAAAAGAAGGAAGGAATTAGGGTAAGAGAATAGTAAGTAGGCTAAAAGTGAGACAGAATACAGAGGGTGGAAAGGTCTAAGTGGGAGCAGGGGAAAGGACAGGTTTGAACTAAAGTTCTCAGAAAATGCTGTATCTGCTGCACCTACTTCCAGCAAGGCTGAACTGACTGGCAAAGCTCCTGTAATTACAGAGAGATGGAACATTGCAAGTGAGAGCCAAATCACCTTGACCTGCCTTTAGCACCTTAATAGCCATTTATTGCCCAGTTCTGTGTGAACTAACAGCCTGATGACTATCAGTTGATCAGGTGTAATCCTTCTAAATAGGTAAGAACAGACCCCAGCTTCCACCAACCCAAGGGCTAAGAATGTCATCAGACAGCATCAGAGGCCTATAATGGAGATTTCCCTGCTCTGCTGTAAGCTGCCTACCTGATGGTCAGCCAATGTATTTGAAAAGTGCCTTGATTATGACTTTCTTTTGTTCTATAACTATAAAACCTTCATGAAATTGTTAACATGTTGGAATGTGGAACTTGAGGTAACCTAAATCTGTGTTCTCAGGCCATAGTCACTCATACTTGGCTCCAGAATAAACTATCTCTTATCCCCTTTGAGGTGAGAGCTGTGTCTTTTGTGTTAACAAGGGTAAGAGGACAGATATTCAAAACTAAAGATATTATGAATAATTCATATAGAAACAAACTTCTTTGTTACTTAGTTAATTTTTAAATATAATTTAAATAAAAAGAGAAAGTGTGTGTGCGTGCGTGTTTGTGTGTTGGAGCAGAAGTACACTGCTAAGGCATAGAAAGCCTTACCCTGAAGCCTTAGATTGTCGTAGGAAAACCCTAGGACCAGGGATGGGTCCCTCTCCCTAGTGAATTATTGGTCAGGGAGGCCCATGAAACACCCAAAACAATAAAGGTTATTGTCTAATGCCCCTGCTCACCTACCTTAAATAAATGGTAAGAACCCATTGCTGAAGACACCATATACTATGGTCACAGGACACTGAGAAATCAAGCTGTAACTGAGCTGGAACCTGCCTACTGGCAAGCTGCCACAGTGCTGGAAAGTATTATGCTTGGGGGATGGGAGGGGAAAGTCATCAGAAATCTGATGATCCTGCAAGCTACATAATCAACTAGCCAGGCAACACATGCTAATCGGCGCAATGGTGCCACATAAGTACAGTAGTAACCAGTTGCTCTCTGCTTGGATTTGAGGCCTGCTCAGTGAGAATTTATGCCTAGCAGTGAAACTAAGTCAAAAGCCTAAACTGCTAGGCATGGTGGTACATGCCTTTAATCCCAGCACTTGGCAGGCAGAGGTAGGAGGATCACTGTGAGTTTGAGGCCATCCTGAGACTACATAGTGAATCCTAGGACAGTCTGGGCTAGAGTGAGACCCTACCTCAAAAAATAACAAACAAACAAAAACAACAACAAAAACAAAACAGAAAAGCAAAAAACCTATGGCTTGCTGGGTGTAGGCCCCAGAGGGAAGCTACCACCATTTTTTGACTACTTCTTTATATAAAGCCCAATAATTGCCTTTTAAATATATATGTTTTTGTCCATTGATTAATGCTGTTCTCACTTGTAGTTAGAGAAGTTTCTCTTTAAGATGGCAGTGAATACTGGGGAGATGAGACCCAAAACTTACTAAGGTGACAAGAAGAGTGAGTGCAGTGCTTGACACAGGATGAGTTAACTTTACTATGCCTACTAGGACTCAGAGAACATTGCAGAGGAAAGAATATGAACGCTGCTCTCAGTGCCAGCCAGAGAGCTTTCACTATGGAGATGGCAGCAGACACTGAGGAGACTCAAAACTCAACAAAGCTGAAAATAAGAGGCTATTGATAGCTCAACACTAAAGGAAACATTTCTACCATACCCTCCAAGGCTTGGGGAACAATTCAGAAGAGGAAGCAGAAAGAACTTTAGAGCCACCGAGTGAAAAGAAGTACTTTAGGGCACTGTTATCTGGACATGAACAGACTACTGCATTCATAACTTCAAAGTGTGTTTTAGATAGTTCCACAATGCTGGGATGAACAACAAAACCAGATACAATTTATGGGAAGAACAGGATTTATTTCAGGCTTATAGATCCAGGGGGAAGTTCCATCAATGGCAAAAGAAGCTAACACCCGTTCATAAATCCAAGCAGAGAGAAAAAAAAGGCAAATAGCCAACAAATACAAAAACAAACAGGCAAACCCCAGAATACAAACAGCTCTCATACCTTTGGGCTGTAATTCAGATCAGCCCCCAGCGATGTGCCCCTTCCAGCAGGCTGCTAGAAAACTAAGCAGGCAGCTTAACCTTACAACAAAAAATACCTGAGGGTATTTGGGGTATTATGTGGGACATACATTCACATTCCACCCCTAGACTCATAACCACCTCACACAGCAAACTGAACTCAGCGCAACTTCAAAGGTCCCATAACCTTTACCAACTTAAAGACTTTTAAAATCCAAAGTCTTGGGCTGGAGAGATGGCTAAGTGGTTAAGGCACTTACCTGCAAACCCAAAGGACCCAGGTTCAATTCCCAGGACCCATGTAAGCCAGATTCACAAGGTGGTGTATGTGTCTGGAGTTCATTTACAGTGGCTGGAGGCCCTAGCATATCATTCTCTCACTCTCTCTCTTTCTCTGCCCGAGTCGGCAGAACACTCTGTACAAGTACTGAACCTGGCCATGAACAGAACATAATTTATCTTTACTCATACATTTCCTAAAAATAATTTTTAATAAAAGGAAAATATTCTTATATTGTTAAAAAAATTAAATTAAAATATTTTAAAAATAAAATCCAAAGTCTCATCTGAAATACATGACTGTCTCTTAACTGTGAGTCCTGTAAAATCAAAACAAGTTACATACTTCCAACACATAATGACACAGAGTAAACATTTCCATTACAAGAGGGCATAATAAGGAGAGACTGAACCAGTGTGAAATCAGCAACCCATAGGCAAATATTAAACATCTGTAGCTCAAGTCCAACATTCATAACCAGTGACAAGACTCTGGACTTTCAATTTCCATCCCTATAGCTGGGCTGAGTAGCCAGAAAAAAAAAATTTCAGCCCAAGCCAACAGCACTCCATGGTAGCCTTTGCACAGTCCTGGTATAAACAAAACATGTTCGGGTCTCCACTGCTAACCACAGTTCATCTTAAAATAAGCACACTGGTCACTACACAGGACATTGCCCTTCTTCACATGCCAATCTCAGCAACCTGCTTCCATACATTTGGTATGCTTTCCAAACCAATACCAGGTATGCAGCAATACACTATTTTGTTAGTCCAGGGAAAAAATGCATCTTGACCTTGAGCCTTCAAAATTCTTCCTTCCAGTCATCTCCTTTCAAAAGTTTGTATTCTTGGGCTGGAGAGATGGCTTAGCAGTTAAGGTGCATGCCTGAAAAGCCTAAGGACCCAGATTCAATTCTCCAGGTCTCATGTAAGCCAGAAGCATATGGTGTCGCATGCATCTGGAGTTTGTTTGCAGTGGCTAGAGGGCCTGGTGCACCCATTCTCTGTCTGTCTGTCTCTCTCTATCTCTCTCTTTCTAATAAATAAATAAAAATAGATCTTTAAAAAGTTTGCTTTCCTATTCATTCAGCCTTTCCAGGGTGGAATTCACTCACAGGTATTTTTTAAAATATTTTTTTATAAATATTAATTAATTTATTTATTTGAGAGAAAGAAAGATACAGGGAAAGAGAAAGATATATATATAGAGAGAGAGAGAGAATGGGCGTACCAGGGCCTTCAGCCACTGCAAATGAACTCCAGATGCATGTGCCACCTTGTGCATCTGGCTTATGTAGGTCCTGGGCAATCCAACAGAGGTCCTTTGGCTTTGCAGGCAAATGCCTTAACCATAAGACATCTCTCCAGCCCCACAGTTATCTTTTCCATGTAGAATACTTAGCCCACCCTTAATAGTGGTAATCTGTTTAACAATAGCAGCTTTTAGCAACCTAAAATCAGACTCTGTATGAGTAAATTGAAACTTGATTTTTTTCCAACTTTCAATTATATATCCACCAAGAATTCCAGTCCATTACTTTAAATTCAACTTTGATCAAACTCTTAGGGCTTGGCAGAAGAACACAGCCAGCGCTTATGTCAGGAGCCCAGTCTAACAAAGTCCCCTGTTGTCCTTCCTCCCCTTTGAAAGTTCATTAGCCAAGGCAATTCTCTGTACATTTAGCATTTTCAAACTCTTACCACAATAGCCCATAAAATCTGGCTTACTGCTCTGTATAGCTTCTCCAGTCCCAAGTACCAAGTCTATCAACATTCCTCCAGCACATGAGACCCAAAAGACTAAAATCCACATGGTCAAATTCATCTATATCACACCCCAACTCTCTGGAACTGAATTCTGTTGTAATCAGCTCAAGTGCTGGGATGAACTTCCAATGAGACCTGGTTTATGGGAAGAAGGTATTCATTTCAGCTTACAGATCCAGGGGGAAGTTCCATCGATGATGGAAGCTGGCTGTCTTTCATAAATCCAAGCAAGGAGAAAAAAAACAATATCCTGTAAACACTGAAAACAAGCAGGTAAGCATGAACCCCAGAACTCAAACTGTTCTCATACCTTTGGGCTCAGAGAGTCAAATTTCACAGTTTCTCTTTCATATGCAGATTCTAATTTCACATTCTAACTTTGCATTTGAGTTGGAGTACAAGTCAGTAGTAGAAGCCAGGAGGCTAAAAACAAACCATGAAAAAGGGAGGAAGGGGAGAGCTTAAGGGAAGAGGTTGCTAAATAGGTAAGTAGAGGTTTGGAATACTGAGGGTGGAATGGTCTAAGTGAGGTCAGGGGAGAGGGATGGAGGAGAGGGTGGGTGGGAGGAGGGTTAATTTTAAAGATGTTATGAATAAGACATATGGAAACCTACATCATTGTTAGCTAATATATATGTATGTACATATATATATATATATATATATATATATATATATATATATATTCCAAAAAGGTTTTGAGTTTGGGCAGAAGTACCCTGTGGGGGTGGATAACACTTGCCCCATAAGCCATAGATGGTTGCATAATGATCCAGTGTCAACGGTGGGATACCTCCTAGTGAGTTGTTGGTCAGTGAGGCTCCTGAGGCCCTCAAAATAAAAGTATGTTGCTAAGGCTCTTCGTTGCCTACCAGAAGTAGATGGTAAGACCCTATTGCTAAAGATACCACATGCTCCAACTGAAGGACCCTAAGAAATCAAGCTCCCAGGTCAGCCTGGCCTATAGTGAGACTACCTCCAAAAATAAATAAATAAATTATAAATGAATAAACTCAAGCTAGAATCCCAGCATTTGAGAGGTAGAGGTAGAATGATTGGCATGAATTCAAGGCCAGTCTTGGACTATAGAATGAGTTCTCAGTCACCTGGATAAAAGTAAGACCCTACCTGGATAAAATACAAAAAGTTAAAAAAAAAAAACTACTCACATTGGCTACAAATTTAGTTTGGAGATAGAGTGCTTGTTTTACCTGTGTGAGGCCCTGAGTTCAAGCCTCAATACTGAAAAAAAAAAAAAAAAAAAAAGAAAGAAAGAAAGAAAGAAAGAAAGAAGAAAAGAAAAGCAACAACCATAAAAACTTTACATTGTGTCCCATTAGTATTTATAAATGTTTATTTGTTTTTAATATTAAGGAAAAACTTGCCTGGGACTTCATGACAAATTTCACCTGGTATGAATCTGGCTATTGCAACACCTGTCCTTTCTCAAGCATCTGCTGGTACTAAGCAGACTTGAATATACTGTTTCTGCCTCAAAACTTTTTTTCCATTTTTTTCTCACACACAACACAAGGTCTTCTAGCAAACCATGGCAACTTATTCATCATGGTCAGTATTAAATATTGGACCCCTGAGTAAAATTCTAGAGGGACTAGGTTCCCATTTTCCCTTACCATCATCTGTAGAGCTTTATCTTTGCTCTCTCCTATCTTCCTGAAGGAATGAAGATGGCAGAGGAATGTATTTGGGTTGGGTAAGTGAAGCATTTTCTGAAGCTGACATGATGGCAAGAAATTTTATACAACTCTTAGAAATTCAGATGGAATTTGTAAAAATTCCTTGAGTCTCATGAAGATTAATGCTCTATTATGTTCTGTTAACCTGGGGCAGAAATTGGAGTTAAATTTGCAGGGAGACTTGGGCAGATTTATGGCTACCTTTTAGATGAATAACATCCATGGTATTTCAGAAGTGCAGTCTGTATATAGGCCCATCACAATGCACAAGAACTCACTGCAAAATGCGCTGCAACACAGTCTAACTCACCTGGGGCACAGGGAGATCCCTTCAATTATTTCTAAAACAGCTCATGGACCTGGAATTAAAGGCTTCACTTCACAGTGGATTCCATTCCGAACTTTGAATGTGTTCCCTGATGCAGGTTGCCTAGACCTTTGCATGGTTTTTGTAAGTTCTTTAGCTCCACTTTCCTAAATGAACTGATTCACCAACTCCAAACCAAGAACCAGAGAATGAAAATTTCCATTGCTTTTATTTGGATTTGTAATATGAACTATATTCCAAATATATTGTTCCCAATCCACAGGGCTACATCTTCTGAATATCTAATACAAAATCCAAGGAACATCCATCTGATCAAAACATATTTAAGAAATCAAAATTACTTACCCATTATATGCATTCTTGTCACGTCTCATGGATCTATTAGAAGCAGGTAAAATCGAAGCCATGCTTCCTAGTATGTAGATATCAGGAAAGAGAAATGTTGTGATTTGCCCGTTAAATTAGAGAGATAATCATATAGTACAACTCCAAAGTGGAATGACACCTTTCCCTAAACTTTATGTTTCCTTCTGAAACTATTGATGGATGTCTTCTCCCAGCAGTAATTCAGCAGAAATTTAAATTCTCCTGTCAACATAAAAACACCATCACTGACATCGCCCTTTATACCGCAGCACAGCTCTCAGAGCATCGCTCTCCGGGAGGACTGGCTCCCTTTGAAGGTGTGGCATCCTTTTCTTTGACCAGGTTGGCTAGCTTATTAACTGTTGACCTCAACACATCCCTGACATCTGACCTTAGTCCCCACATGGGTTTTGTGTGACAGACTTACTTGCTTTGAGAAAACTGTATATGAATACAAGTCCTCTTTGAAAACTCACTCCAACATCCCCAGATTATCTCAAAAAAAATGTGTCCAGTACACGTGAGAACTTTCAGTTCTCAAACATTTTATTTTCCCACCCCACGCCACCCCTTGCCAACTTGTTTTTGCTCTTTGAATCACAAGCAAGGAAAACGTCCAAAGTCAGGTCCGCAGATTGCCCCCTCTTCTGACCTGTGTCCCTCTGAGTTCACACACATCTGATAATTAAATGAAACTTTTTTCCCAGAGCCTCTTCAGTTAGTCAAATTCTGGGTTGCTCTAAAATCCACTATGCCATGTTCCTGGGTGTCAATCCAGAGTAGTGAATTATAAGAGTATTTTCAGAAAAGAAAATAAGTGTTATGAAATACATGAATTTATAATCATTGGTGGTGGTAAGGAGTCTGAAGCAGGAGGATTGTAAGTTTGAGGTCAGCCTGGGTGGAATAACAAGACTTTGTCTAAGGGAGGGAAGGAGAGAGAGAGAGAGAAAGAGGAAGAAGAGGAGAGAGGAGAGGGAACAAGATCTAAGAATTCACTACATTTGCTGATTCTTTTTATTTCCAGGTAAGGAAATCTAGAAGATTCTAGAAGAATTGCATCATGATCCTCTTTTCTCTGTGAGCTCCCTTGGCAATCAGCTGACATTCTGTGCTGGTAGGACTTTGGGAGCTTTGGTGTTATAGATTTCAAGCAAATTAAACCTTAAAACATTCAAAAGTGCTAGCTGGAAGTAGGCAAAAGTCATTTCACAAAATGCATGGATTCCTCTTTAATATGCACAACAGTTTGGGTGCAAATGCCTATGTCTTAAGTTATAAGTTGTTCTACTTCCTGCTGATAATCATTTTTGGAAAATTTAAATCCATTCTGGCCTCCTCAGGTCCATGGTAACCAGCCAACAACATTTTCAGAATGGGAAAGAAGTAGGAAATTCCATGTCGCAGAATAATCAAGGTTACTTCGATCCTGCGACTACCCAAGATATTGAAAGATCCTATCAAACTTAACTTGAAAAGCTAGCAACACGTGTGAAGCAAAATAAACCTGACCATGGGTGTTTCCTAGGAACTTGGGGCAGTAATCCCTGACTGCCAATTACAATTATACTTGTGTCTCTTTCCTAATGACACTAAGCTGGGCTACCTGCTGCTTTTTCCCAGTAGTCACTGGTGACTCTGAGACTCAAATGCCCACTGACTGCCACTGAGCCCGCCACACTTTCAGTTGGTATTCCATGCCACATCTCCCTATTTATCTCTCGTGTATAATGATGAAGACCACCAATTTCCATCTGGCGTGTACTACTGCCTCTGACAGGTGAAAGTGTTAGTAGATTTGATCAACGTTATTAATTAGTTCAGTGAATTAATTAGGCTAATTAGCATGTCTGTTTCCAGATTCTGTTAGCCAATGACCTTGGTCATTAATAGTGTCAGGTAAAGCCTGCTAAGATGCATGGACTCTGTATAACAACCCTCTGATGATTAGTGATGGTCATCATTCTGGTTAAGTTCAGAATCATCTTAGAGCCTGTGGAAGGAGAACACTAGTTAGTGCCTTCTGAGTAGTCTCAAATTTTTCCCTCTGTCTTCTGAAAACATGTTCCTGCTTTAGTGGCATGTTGTTTCATGACAGTTTCTTTTTTAGTTGACCATATCGTCAAAGGTCAGTCACCCTTACAGGAATGGGGGAAGGCTTTGTTTTTAAAAAGCATGCATGAATCAGGGAGTGCACCAAGCCAACTCAGGTCCAGCTCCTGGTGTTTTGCAAACACAGGCTGTGCTCCAGCAGAGCCCCGTGACTCTTCAGATCAGGGCCTGATTGTCGGGAGAGTACCTCAGCTGCACCAGAGTCGCGCTCCATGTCTGGCCGGCCTTGGGGCACTTCATTTCCACAGTCTTCCACCACAGTGCCAGTGTCTTCATCGTCCTGCTACCATGACAGTTCTGCCTCGGATGTGAAAGACCTGGTATGCAGCTGGGTAGCTTTAGATGTCTCCCCACTTCCTGATTTATGCCTAGTCCATACGACTTATAGATATGGACTTAGAACTCTCCCTGCCTCCTTAAGCAGTGCTCTTCCATTCTGGGGAGGAGCATAGCTAGAAGTCTGGAGCTCTCAGAACCTTCCTACAAGGCCATGGATACCTACCACGGGACAGGCATGTGCTGAATCCTGAGACCATCCTGGAGAGTGTGAGGCGTGAGAAGACATTTGTACTCTAGTGGGAAAAAGAGATGAAAGGGGAAGAATATGACTAGCACTATGAAAGCACAGGGGAGAGGCTACAAGGCCAGTCTGGCAAGGGAGACAGGATGTTTCTTAGAGACTATGATGCCTGGATTGCATCTTGCAGAAAGATGTAACCTTGAGAACTACTGCTGAGCACAAAGATGGGATGAATATTGGAGTCCTGTTCCTGGTCCAGGAAACTAGATGTAAAATGCAGAGGTGACAGAAGATGCATCACATTTAGGGAATGGTTGAAACTGACTCCTAGAAGCTGCATTTCCTAAAAAGCAGTGACTCCTCATTGGGCCCACAGTATAACTAAGGCTGAAAGCCTGGCATCTGTGCCTTCATTTTGTGTCTGTACCTTGGCTGAAGGTGCCAAGGTAAGTTATTGTCTTTAACTTTAACCTTTCCTCTTGAGTCATCATGAGTTCCAGGAAGAGCAAAACCTTGTAGAAGAAACTGCACCCCTCCCCTCCACACATACCAGATAAGATTGTTTAACCATGCACCCTAAGTGATGAACAAATTAACAACTTCTCAATCCCCTTGTAAGACTGGAGCTGAGATAATGATGGGCTAATAATGGGCAGATGGGGACTTCTTAGTTGTTCAAGCCCTCTTGCCCTCTATTAAACCCAAACCTCATGTCAGTACTCTGAAAACAGACTTGGGGTCAACATATCCCTTTAGTTTTCTTCTTCTAGATATGGCCACGTTGAATAAATATCTTCTCTCTCTCTCTCTTTCTCTCTCTCTCTATTATCTTTTCACCATTACCTGTCCCTTTAATAGGCATACTGGAGACAGGTGGCCCAGTATAGTTTGTGAGGGCTAGTGGAGTGCCCTCCCCGGCTTTGGCCTTAAAAACATCAATAAGCCACTTGTGTGGTCTCAAACCTATAATCCAGAACACAGGAGGCAGAGGCAAGAGGATCTCTACAAATCTGAGGTCAACCTGGTCTATGCAGAGAGTCCCAGGCCAACCAGGCCTTCACTGTGAGTCCATATCTCAAAAATAAAATAAAAACTGACATGATAACAACATAACATAGCACTATAACATAGTATACCATAACATAAATCCCCCCTCTGGTGAAATCTTGGTGGGCAGTGCCAGAAGAGAAGAGAAGATGCTTTTGGGCATCTGCCACTTGCAGCAAGCCAACCCTGGGTAGAGAGGAAAGACTGGGTGTCCCTGATGAAGCTGCTGGAACCACTTTGACTACAGGGATTTCTGTTCACTGTAGCTGTCATTGCTGAAGCAGAGAAATAAGAGTCTGAACTCTGCAGGACGCGAAGTCTGCCACTTGGGAAACCCTCCCCAAACAGTGCATCTCCCTTTCCCTCCTTTTTCCTTGTCAGTCTGGAGGGCCATTTGAGTTGTTTTCATTCTTTTTGAACTAATTTGAATTTCCACAATTTATCTGACAGGAAATCTGAATTCCTTGTTCTTCAAGGCTTTTCTGAGTAATTAAAATTCTGTTGAAACATTTATGTGGCTGCTGTTTGATGGGACTTACTTTGGGGAGCTTTTTCAAGCAAATTTGGAGTTCTACTGAACTATTTAGGTGTCTGTTGGTATGAAAAGAAAGCTTTATTTCTGTAATGTTGTGTTGGTAACTATCAGGGAAAGAATATAAGGTACATAGAGGAAATAAGGGTGTTGAGGAGATATCTATTGTCATTTGTATAGCCATGGAAAATATGAAGTCTGTACTATCTTGGTACACCCTGGGGTGACTGCTAGCTAACTAGTCTTAGGCAAACTTGTGGTTTATCTAAGAGTATACTCTAAATTCATGTAAGTGTTTTATGCATCATTTGCCTCTATTAGTCTATGTTTGTGATTGATTTCATGGAGGCTGAACAATTCCTGTAGTGATAGTCCACTTAGAGATTTATCTGGATGAAGGCCCCTTGGACAAATGCTCCCTCCATCCTATGCTGGGTAATATGAGGTGACTAGTGTCTTAATAGACATGTAGCACTCCCATAAGAACATACCCATTCCTTGGCTGAATGGAACTCTAACAGTTACCCTGGGAGGTGCGCATAAGGATAGGTCACACTACACATTGAGTACCCGACACTCTTTCATGTTGGGATTTTCTGAGACATGTAAAACAAGACTCTGTAAAGGAATTCCCATTAAACAGCACATATACCAACACAAAATGCAATCCTAGCGGTAGCACTTGCTACAGCCATCAGGGTGAGTAGTAATACTAAAACTCAGTCTGAACCTAGAATCTCTCAAAAGAACTGAGTAGAAAACTTGTGACCACTTCATTTTGCATTTTTAGAATTATTGCACACTAAAATTATTATTCTTTTTTAATTTTTAAATTTTATTTATTTATTTGACAGAGAAAGGGGGTAGAGAAAGAGAATGTGCACACCAGGGCCTCCAACCACTGCAGACAAACGCCCCCTTGTGCATCTGGCTAATGTGGGTGATGGCGAATTGAACCTGGGTTGGTTTTTCAGGCAAACACCTTAACCACTAAGCCATCCCTCCAGCCCTAAAGTTATTATTCTTGATATGCCTAATTTAAAGCATGCAATTTTTAGACTTACGGAGATTGTTGCCTATCTCCCTGTTCGTTTGTGTTTTCCTTTTTGCTGTACCTTGAAAAATCACTTATGCAAGGAGTTTATCTCAGTCAGGTCTAAGTAAAATACATACACACACATATGATATTAATTTAATTTAAATATTAATTTTAAGCTTCCTGTTAGAATGGTTAGGATCCAGCACTTTCAAGTGCTAATTCTGAAAATTGAAACCTATAAAAAAATAAATCTTAAGTGGTAACTAGGTTGACCATAATCCAAATGTTGTTTATAAGGTCTTTTAATGCTTTATATTTAAAGCAATTAAACTGATCTATGTTTAGCAAAGTTTATAAAAAAAAAGCTAACTTTAAAAGACAAGAATGTAATGTTTTATGCTTCCTGTTAATTTTATGAGGTATTTAACAGAATTGGGGCTCTTTTAAATTTTTGTTTAGTTTCAAATCTTTAAATGACCACTTTATAGCTCTTGTTACATAGGGCAGCCATATGTGAAATACACCTATGCACAAGGTTTATAGTCATTAATATTTTCCAAAAATATCATAAAAATTTTTCACAGTGTAAATATGTATGAGGGTGTTTCTAGATTTAGTGTCTGGACTAAAGCTAGAGCCTGCTAAGAAGGTTCTTTTTATCCCCTTAACGAGATAATGTACTCAACCCCCCCCCCCCCAGAAGCCCCTGCTTTGATGCAGGCACTTGCCCATCTTCACTGTGAAGCCTGCTCACCTTTCTGAGTTCTAACTCAAAAAGCAAAACTTTCTCCTTTCTCTCTTTTTATCTCTTCTTTGGATCTTGGCCAAACTCCTGACACTCTGAATTTTCTCACTGTTTGTCCAAGGGAAACCTCCACCTTACCTCATATAGCTACTTGCTGACTTTTCTTGCTGAACCTGGCAGCTTTCTGGACCCTAACACGGTATGATTTTTTTCTCTTCCTCTTACCCATTTGCCTCCTTTCAGTAGCTGCTGAAGTGCACAGTGTGGTGGTGTGAATATGAATGACTGTCACTGTGGTATTTTCATTCAGGTATCCCCTATAAACTTAGGTATTCTGAATGCTAGGTGATGGCAATTTGGGAATTAACACCTCCTGAAGACAGTATATTGTTGGGGCAGGCTAATGGATGTTATAGCCAGCCATCTTCCCCTTGCTAGTGTTTGGAACACTCTACTGCTATCCACCTTCTGTTCATGCCATCATTTTCCCCTGCCATCATGGAGCTTCCCCTCAACTCTAAGCCAAAATAAACATTTTTTTTTTTCCAACAAGCTGCTCTGGGTCAAGTAATTTCTGCCAGCAATGTGAACCTGACTGCAACCGTAAAATTCATACCAAGAGTGGGGTCATTGCTTCTAGAAACCTGACTGCATGGCTTTTGGCTTTTTGGAGCTGATTTTCAAGAGGAATGTAGAAGGATTTGAAATATTGGCCTAAGAGACACTTTGCAGTGCTATAAGTACAGCTTGATGGACCATTCTTGTCAGAGTTGAAAGACTTGAATGCAGTAAGAACTATAGACTGTGAAGTTTGGCTTATGAGGGGAGAAAGAACTTTGCCTGGACTGGGTTAGAAGCAGTTTGTGTGAGAGACTTGCTGTTATGCCTGTGTCCTGAGAACTTGTGCATGATTTCATTGCATAGAAATAGACTGATGTGAGCATAAGGGTATGGCACAGAAAAAATGAAATCTTTGGGCCCAAACTGCTGCCTGTTCAGCTGCAATTGTATGAGGGATTCCAACCACTGAGATTGGGCCAGCTGAGCTGCACTGGGAAAACAGAAAGAATGTAGTCTTTTGAACAAGACTGAATGCTGAAGGAATGTCCTGTTCTTCAAAGTCTGTTTTATTCCCCCCTGGATTAACAAATTGGCACCCTATCTGGTGTTATGGAGTATAATAAATGCAAGAAAGAGAGGGTCATTGAATTTGCAACATGGTTTTGTATTTTTGGCAATGGAAATGGGAAGTATGGAGCAGGCTTGTTGGATTACCTGTGTGTAGGCCCAGCGGAGTCATGGGGATAAACTATGGGTTGCAGCAGAAACCCACTGGAGATGCCAGGACTATGGGATAGCTTCCAAGGATAGCTGCCACTGGTTGAAGTTTTCTGCGAATGTGAATAGCTTAGCTGGAGGGGCAGAACTGGAACTCCAGAGACTTTTCAGAGGTTAAAATTATCTGACTTGGAGACTTGACACTGGTCAGTTATTGGACTTGGAGCTACAGAGTTTGATGTTTGCCCTGATGTTGATGTTTTAAACCTTATATTGTTTGAATATTTTTTTGCTATGCCCAATCTTTTTCAGTGTGAATGTTTATTCTGTGCCATTATTGGTTTTTTTGGGGGGGTGGTATTATGGTTCATTTAAAAGGTCTTGGACTACCGGAATGTTTGAATATCATTGGGATTGATTAAAAACTATTAGGACTTTTAAAACTGGATGAATGCATTGTATTTTACATCATGTATGGTGATCAGTTTATGGGGGCCTGGAGCAGAATGTAGTGGTTTGATTCAGATGTCCCTCAAAAACTAGGTATCCTGAATTTTAGGTTCCCAGCTGATGGTGATTTGGGAATTGATACCTCCTGGAGGCAGTGTATTTTTGGGGGTGGGCTTATGAGTGTTATAGCCAGCTTCCTCTTGCCAGTGTTTGGCATATTCTCCTGCTGCTATTGTCCATCTGATGTTGGTCAGGAAGTGATGTCCACCCTCTGCTCATGCCATAGTTTTTCCTGCCATCATGGATCTTCCTCTTGAGTCTGTAAGCCAAAATAAATGCTTTTATCCCATAAGCTTCTCTTGGTTGGGTGTTTTCTGCCAGTAATGTGAACCTGACTGCAACAGTCACCCATGGCCTTAGGCGGCTTTTTAAGCTTGTAACCTGGGTCTGTAGCCACTTATACGGAGGAGGTGTCATTGGAGGTGGATCCTGGGATCCAGCCCAAAGGTATGTTTTGGGGGAAGATCTGATTCTAGCCCAAAGGCGTGGAGAGCATTCTGAGTTCTGGTGTGGTCCCTACTTGCTGCTTTTATGTTTTGCTAGCTTGGTGGTAGTTTCTCTGGTGGTAGATTTATGAACAGGAGCCAGTTTCTTCTGCCATTGATGGAACTTCCCCCAGACCTGTAAGTTTAAAATAAATGTTTTCCTCCCATAAAGCTGTGTTTGGTTGGATGCTTGTCCCAGCATCGTGGAACTGTTTACTATGGAATTTGGTACCAGAGAAGTAGGATGTTGCTGCACCATGAATCTGATCATAAGTATTTTGGTCTTTCAGAACTTGTGTAGTGGAGGAATGTTGATAGAATTGGTACTTGGAACTGAAGATGTCTCCCAGACTGGTAAACCAAATTTTATGGGCTATCCTGGTAAGATTTTTAAAGTGCTAAGTGCAGAGATAATTGTGTTGGCTTATGAATGTTCAAAGGGAAGGAAAGACAGCAGAGAACTTTGTTGCAACTGGTATACTGGCATAAAGGGTGGCTGCCTTTTGCTGCCCATATCCAGAAAGTTTGAACAAGGTTGAATTTGAAAGTAATGAACTAATGTGCTTGACAGAAGGTACAAAACCAAAAGACATAAGATTTACAGTTGGAAAACTTCAAACAGGATTTAAAGTTACTGGCACAGAGACAGGTTTTAGGTTACTGAAGATGCTATTGCCAGATTAACTGCTTTATATTGAAACAATTAAAAGGATGCATAAGGTGAGGTCCAGCCAGGAAAGACTGAATGGTAGAAATGCAAACTCTTTTTAAAGATGACTGGAAGGAAGTATTTTGAAGGTTGAAGGTCAAAATTTATTTACTACTGTGATTAACAAATGTCTGTGTCACTGCACATGTAGTAAACATTTTGGATGCATAAAAAATACTTGGAAGTGGGTCATGAAGTGTACACAGTTCCAAAGCCACTGCTGAGATGCATGTGAAACTAGGAAATGTTCTTGTGTGGCTAGTGAAGCCATTGTCTGAAGTTAAATAGAAGCTTCTGCTGAGATGAGGCACGGGGAAACAGGATATACCTGTTTTAAAGACTCTGAAGGCCAGTGTATGGAGTTAAAGATGGACTGTGGTTTGGAATGGAGAACCAAAGGTGCACTGGATATACCAGGACTAAGCTAACACTACCATGAAACACTATTGGCTCAAGATGGACATTTTCCCTGCCTACTCAGGCCAGCTGGAGGGATGGAAATTGGAAATCCAGAGACTGCTGTCACTGGTTATGGATGTTGGACTTGAACTGAGGATGTTTGATATTTTCCTAATGGTTATTGATTTTGTATTGGTCCAGTTTCTCATTGCTATACCTTAGCTCAATGGAAATGTTCATTCTGTGCCATTATATGTTGGAAGTATGTAACTTTTTTTGATTTTACAGGACTCACAGTTAAGAGACAGCCTTGAATCTCAGGTAAGCCTTGGGATTTTGGAACAGTCTTAAAGTTGTAAAGTTTATGGGGACATTTGAAGTTGGACTAAATGCAATTTATTTTGTGGTATGGTGAGCATGTCTTTCATGGTCTTTTCCTCATGTCAAATAGTAAAGCTTTTTTAGTCTTTTGATCTTTCTCTAAGAATTCATTTTCCAGTATATTGCAGATACCACAAGTACTTTATGGGAGAAGAATGCTATATAAAGTGTACAATTATTTCCTTTACAGTGTAGATGGAATGTAGGTTAATGTTATTATACATCTATGCAAAGAAGAGGTAGCTTGTCTTCTATTGTCAATTTTATCTTTTTCACTATTCCCATCCTTCCAGGAGTTGGGACCAACACTGGTGACAGTAGACTTGCCATTCATTTTCTTTGAGATAAATGTATAAATCGGTACATCTTATTTTCTCCTGCCCAGTACTCCTATGTGAGGTTCCACTAACTGTATTAGGTGTATGGAGTAGGGCTTACTTGATTCCTTAGTAATTAAGAGAAAGAGTGTTTTTACTGCCATTTGACTCTATATAGAGGTTGCCTGTCATACATTATCCACTATTTTGTAAGGAATATAGAGCTACTTGGACATAGTACATGAGTTCTTAGATGCAGGTAGGCTATCTAGCCTTGGTGGAGTATGGTGCTCATCCTCTGTCCATGTTGAATGTGGCCTGACTTAGGTGTGGAACTTCTCCTTAAGACTTAAGACTTTCAGCCTCTCTTGGCTACATGGCTGGAAAAAGACTATGAAAAGTCATATTGTTACTGCTTGAATCTGAAATGTCATCAACAGGCTCAAGCTTGAATGATTGGTTCCTAGCTGGTGGCACAATTATGGGAGGTTCTTTAAGTTTGGGAAGATGGGGCCTAGCTGGCAGAAGTAAGTCACTAAGGGAGGGCCTTTGAAGGTCACTTGGCTTCAGATTCCTGACCTGATATATATACTGATATCTATATATATATATATTTATTAAGGTAGGGTCTCACTCTATACCAGGCTGACCTGGAACTAATTATGTAGTGATTATTATATCCATTATAATTTTTTTAATTCAACTTATTTTTTTAATTTTTTTTCATTTTTATTTATTTATTTGAGAATAACAGAGAGAGAAAGAGGGAGGGAGAGAGAGAGAGAGAGAGAATGGGTGCGCCAGGGCTTCCAGCCACTGTAAATGAACTCCAGACGCATGCGCCCCCTTGTGCAACTGGCTAACATGAGTCCTGGAGAATCGAGCCTCGAACCGGGATCCTTAGGCTTCACAGGCAAGTGCTTAACCACTAAGCCATCTCTCAAGCCCATTGTAATTTTTATAAGACATAGAGAATTGTATCCCTAGTAAAAACACCATACACTACAATGTTGGGAACTCTATGCAGCCCAAGTTACCCTTGGTGATCCTCCTTCCTCAGCCTCCGACATGATAGGATTACATATGCTGTGCACCACCACCAGTGGCTGCACTAGTCTTCTTTGAGGTGTTTTTCCCTCTTTAGTTCTATTAAAATACAGTGCTGTCTGTGGTAGATTCTCAATCAGGATCATGCAAAGGAATAGTAGTTGAAGCCTGTACCATGAACAAGTTACTCTGACATGGTCTAGTGGAAGCTGACTTGTATTGAAGCCATTGGGATGATTCCACATGTGCCCCAAAGTTTTGTACCAGACTGCAGCTTCCTATTTTCAGTCCAAGGGTGCTAAAGTATCATGGCCATGTTATAAAAATGTTTATGATTATGTATGAGATGAAGAAATATAAACCAAGGACAGATTTTCCAAGCCTCACAGAGCACTGACATCTGGAATCTTTATAACATACAAATTTCCTTTAGGAAAATAACTCTTCTTGATTTACAAAATTTTGATTTATTTTTCCAGAAATATGCTCCATAATATTTAAAACATGTATAGTTAAAGATTTTCATTTGGACAAATATATAGATTTAAATAATAAATGAAAGCACATGTCCAAATTGTGTGATCATTTGTTTATGAGAAAGAATGATTTTATTATGGTCAACCATTCTACAGAAGTTGTTTCTAGTTAAGAGACTCCACATGGAAGGTGTTATATATATCATCTGGGTCATGATTATAAAACAACTACTCTGTGATAAGTGAATGTTGTGTTTTGAACTAAAATGTCTTACACTCTCATGTGTTAGAAAACACTTGGTCTCTAGTTGGTGGCACTCTTTTGGGAGGCTATTGAACCTTTAAGAGGAGGGGCCTATCTGGTTGAAATAGGTCACTAGAAAGGAGTCTTTCAAGGTGATGGCCTGTGGTGGTTTGAATTAAGTGTCCCCCATAAACTCATGTGTTCTTATTACTTGGTCACCAGCTGATTGCAATTTGAGAATTAGAACCTCCTGGATGAGGTATGTTGTTGGGGGCAGGCTTATAGGTGTTATAAAGCTTCCCCTTGCCAGTATTTGGCTCACTGTCCTGCTGGTATTGCCCACCTTATATTTGCCTGGAGGTGATGTCCATTTTCTGCTCATGCCGCAAGTTCTCCTGCCATCATGGAGCTTCATCTTGAGTCTATAAGCCAAAATAAATCCTTTCCTCCCATCAGCTGCTTTTGGTCAGATGTTTTCTTCCAGAAACTCAAAAGTAACTGCAACAGCAAATTGGTACCAAAAGTAGGGTAATAAGTTGTGAGAAAACTGATGGTGTGGCTTTTGGCCTTTTGGAACCGATTTGTGGGAGGAAATATGGAAGGATATGAAACCTTGACCTAAGAAACAACTTACACTGCTGTAAGTACAGCTTGATAGAGTATTCTTGTCAAAATTTAAAAATATGAATGCAGTAAGAACTATGGACTTTGAGGTTTGGCTTATTATGGTGCAGTAGTTTAAATGTATGTCTCCCAATAATCTCAGTTGTTTTATTAAAACTTAGATTTCCAGCCCCTTGGCTGGGAAAGTTGTCGCTAGGGGATGATCCAGTCCTAAGGTGTGTTTGGGGTGGATCTGATTCCAGCCTAAAGGTGTAAGAGGGCAATCTGAGTTCAGCCTAGGTCCCACTTGCTGGCTACCAGTTCCCTGGTGTTTCGCTGTGTATTTGTGCTTGATTATGGGGCAGGCTGTTTGGTGGTATCTCTGCTTGGATCTGTGAAAGGGGACCAGCTTCTTCTGTCATTGATGAAACTTTTCTCTGATTTGTAAGCTGAAGTAAAATCCTTTCCTCCCATAAACTGTGTCTGTTTGGAAGTTCATCCAGCAATATGGAGCTGACTACAATAGACAGGAAGAAAGAACTTTGTTGAGTCTGGGCTAGAAGTAGTTTGTATGAGAAGCTAGCTGTATTTTTCCTATCTCCTGAGAACTTATACAGGGTTCCTCTGCATAAAAATGTACTGGTGTGAACAGATGGATATGGCACAGAAAGAAATGAAATCTTTGGGTCAAAATTGTCACCTATTCAGCTACAATTGTTTCAGAGATTACAACTATTGTGATTGGGCCAGCTGATCTGCATTGGGACAGCAGGAAGAGGACTCTTTGAGGGACCTGAATGCTGAAGGTATGTCTTGCTCTTCAAAGTTGATTTTATTTCTACCCTGTATTAACAAGTTGGCAGCCCCCCTGATACTATGGAGTATAAACAAATGCAGGAATGAGAGGGTCATTGAATTTGCAATGCAGTTTTGATTTTTGGAAATTGCCATGGGCAATGTGAGGTAGGGTTGTTGGAAGTCCCTGCATGAAAACCCGATGGAGCCACAAGAATGAATCATGGGTTTCAGTGGAGACCCAAGGGAGATGCCAGGACTATGGGAGAGCTGCCAAGGAGAGCTGCCAGCATGGGATGCATTGTTCCCCAGGCTGTTAGCAGCATGGTTGGAAGGGTAGAATTTGAACTCCAGAGACTCATCACTGGTTAGAATTATTAGTCTTAGTGACTTGTCACTGGTGAGAGTTGTTGAACTTGGAGTTAAAGAATTTGCTGTTTTCCGTCTATATCTTAAATATTGAATTAGTTCAATCTTTCTTTGTCCAATGCCATATTTTGCAGTGTGAGTATTTATTCTGTGCCATTATGGTTTTCTTTTTCTGGTATTATGGCTCAGTTATGAGACCTTAGCCTTTGGGGATGTTTGAACACCACTGATGCTGTAAAAATTATATGTACTTTAAAGAAATATTTATTTATTTACTTATTTATTTATTTAAGAGAGTGAGAGAGAGAGAGAGTGAGAGATAATTGGCATGCCAGGGCCTCTAGTCACTGCAAACGAACTCCATATGCATGTACCCCCTTGTGCATCTGGCTTACATGGGTCCTGGGGATTCAAACCAGGGTCCTTATGCTTTACAGGCAAACACCTTAACTACGAAGCCATCTCTCCAGCCCTGTAGGTACTTTTAAAGTTGAACTGAATGTATTACATTTTACATAATAGATAGTCATGAGTTCATGGGGGCCAGGGGCAGAATGTGGTGGTTTGAATTAGGTGTCCCCCATAAACTCATGCGTTCTGAATGCTTGATCAGCAGCTGATTGCAATTTGGGAATTCAAGCCTCCTGGAGGAGGTATACTGTGGTGGACAGGCTTACAGGTATTATAGCTAGCTTCCCCTGGCAGGGTTTGGCACACTCCCCTGCTGCTGGGGGGTGATGTCCAGCCTCTGCTCATGTCATGTTTTCCCCTGCCATTATGGAGCTTCCCCTCAAGTCTGTAATCCAAAATAAATAACTTTCTTCCCATCAGCTTAGTTAGGTGTTTACTGCCAGAAACACAAAGCTAACTACAACACAGCCTAACCTCTGGTTGCTGCATCACTCTATTTCCTGGTCTATAATGATGTGAACAGCTTCTACCACTCTTTCTCACTACTGTGAACCAAGTTGCTCCACCATGCCTACCCTGACATAACAAACTGAAACCAGGAGACAAGACAACTGTTTCTTCTCTTAAGTTGCTGTGTCAGTTGTTAAGGTCATAGTTTTTCAAGAGAAACTAATAGAGAACAATTGGTAGCAAAGAAATGGGGTTGTTATTGCTATCAAACTTGATCATGTGATTATTAGACCTTTGAAACAGAGAAGAATTTGGAAAAGACTAGAAATGCAGAGGGCAGAATCCCTAGAATATTTTAAGCAGAGATTAATGGACAATTTCTGGCGTTGAGAAAAACAAAATTCTGATAAAAATAAGGACAGTGAAATCCAAGCTCAAGAAGTTTGCATATGAATAAGGATTCTATTGGTAATTGGACTAGTGGACATTTGTATTACATTCTGGCAAGGAGTTTATATTTTGCCTGTGTCCTGAAAACTTGAGTGAGGCTGAATTTAAAAGTAATAAACTAATTAAGTCAGTAGAGGATATTTTAAGTGTACATAACTTTCAAGATGTGGCATAGTGATTTATGAATGCTTTGTCCAGGTTTATAGTGAAAACTGGAAGCAAAAAGTAGAACAGAAAAAAAAAAAATTAAGTGAAGTTGGGTCAGAAAAAGTGTACCAACACATTTAAATCAGAACAAAGAGGCCATAGTTGTTAAAGAGATTATTAGCACCAATAATGAGAAACCAACAATTTGCACTAGAACAATAGGAAACATAATCTAAGCACATTTTAGGAAGTAGCAAGACATCAGCCATCACAGGTTCCAACTAATTTGACAAATTTTCATTTAAAAAGTGAGCTCCATTGGGGCACCCTGTTGATAAAGGGATTCCTGGATCAGGCTTTTCCCAAGTTCAGACACTCAGGTACTGAGGGGCCAGGGGTGCAACTACTGTTCCAACTGTTAGAAGCACTTGGTACTGTCTGGGGTGGGGCAGCTGGTTTTGCCAATATGCAAGATACAAGTTACAGGGGTCATGGAGGCTTGCACCAAAATTTTTATGAAAAACTAATGAGGCCAGGCAGTGTGTGGCAGACTGAGAGGCTCTTGGGAGGCTGTTGGATGAAGCTGTGAGGCCTAAGTTCTAGTGGAGATTCCAGAATGTTAGCAGTGCCAGGAATGTGGAACGTCTACTGAGGACAGCTCCAGGAACCAAATGGAGTCGTTCCAAAAGCGAGGCCATGTGAACTACAAACAGCAAGGCCATAAAGGGCAGGGCTACTCAGGCCTAATGGAGTTCACATCATGCCACCACGTCCCTGGAATGACGGGCATGGAGCTACAGGACTTAACGTTTACCCTGCTGGGTTCCTTGTTGCTATCCTCCCAGTCCTCCCTTCAGAAATGGAAATGATTACTCTATGCCAGCGTAAGTTGGAAATATGTAAGTTTATTTATTATTTTCCAGGGACTCAGTTAAAAGTTTGCCTTGAGTCCCAGAAGAGAGTTTGAATTTTGACTTTTAAACAATGTTAGCAAGACTGGGGACTCTTGAAGCTGGGTTGAATGCATTTTTGTATTATAGAATGGCCATGAGCCTTTGAGAACCAGGGGAGTAATGTTATTATTGGAACCTAAAGTATACTCCATAGGCTCACTAGAAACAAAAAATGATATTTTACATCAATACCAGAAAAGAATATAATTTTAAAGTTTTCCTCTGTGTTCAAAATAACCACATTTGGTTTAGGATGGCAATCTGAAGGAGAAGGAAGAGTCATTGAAATAAAGAGGATTTTGGTAACACTGGTGCTAGTTCAGATTACTCTGGGCTGGACTTGAATAAGCAGTTTCTGTGCTGCATATCATTTAATCCTCACAACATCCACCATGAGATGAGCATTTTTAAAACAATTTTTAAAATTTATTTATTTATTTTAGAGGGAAAAAAAGACAGATACAGAAGGAGAGAGAACAGGCACACCAGGACCTCTAGCCAATGCAAATGAACTCCAGATGCATGTGCTACCTTGTGCATCTGGCTGGTGTGGTCAATGGGGAATCGAACCTGGGTCCTTAGGCTTTTCCCACAAGGGCCTTAACTGCTAAGCCATCTCTCCAGCCCAAGATGAGCATTTTTATTTCCTCAATTTTCAGATAAGGTGATGGGAGTTGAGAGAGGCTAAATGAGCCAGGATCCTACAACAAGAAGCCTGAGATTGGAGTTCCTACAGAACTACAAACTAGGGGAAGAAGATCTTTTCACCTAGACAATACAGGCCAGTGTTGGAGTCTGCCAGAGGACAAGTGTCCAAGGAGACTGGCATTCACAAGAGAAGGGATTTGAGGGCTGGAGGGATGGCTTAACAGCTAAGGCGTTTGCCTGCAAAGCCAAAGGACCCAGGTTCGATTCCCCAGGACCCACGTTAGCCAGATGCACAAGGGAGTGCACATACCTGGAGTTCATTTGCAGTGGCTGAAGGACCTGGCATGTTCATTCATTCCCCCCACCCCCTCTCTCCCTCATTCTCGGTCAAGTAACTGAAAATAATTTTTTTAAAAAATGAAAGTATTTAATCTGCATCTTCAAGAGAAGTAGGATGCCAGTTTAGCGAGTATTTCTGCAAAATTTGACCCTGAGGGTCTCAAAAGTTGTTTTACTTTTAGGAAATACCCCCATCCTACAGCTGACTTCAAAATCATCTCATTGCCAAATATTAACCTGACCTTGAAAACTTGCCCCCCCCTACTTTGTTTACCTCACCCCTGGCTCACCACTTCCCTATAATTTTACATCAAAAGCTGAGCCCAGTTCAACACACCGCCTGCAGCAAGTTCCGTTCTTCTAGCATGGTCCCTGACAAGTGAGACAAAGACACACAGCCAAAGGCTGCTACTGTGCCTACCTCGTGGGCTTACTGGCTGCCCTTCCCTTACCCTGCCGGTGACCTGGGCCTTGGAGGAAAGCCTGTGTTTGCTTTTGAACACTGGGTACAGGAACATGCCGTGCACTGGGAAAGCAGCCCCCCCCCCCCTTGGGGGAAGCAGTTCTGTAAATCTGCACAACCCACTCCTTGAGTAGAGTGGGCAAATTTGCTTAGAACTCGACAAAAGCCCTGCTGTCCTAACTGGCTCACAAATGAGTCACGTTATTGAGGTTGCTATCCAGGAGGGAACAGGCGGGAGAACACAGCCAACATCTTCTGGAGGGAGAATCCTAGGCCCTGCAAGTCATGCCATTGTAGAGCTGATTGATTTCAACTTGGGTTTAGCTGAGTGAAAGGGAACAGTGTGTTTTATGGCGCTCCCAACACTACAGTGAAATACATTGGCTAAACAATAACTCTTTGCTAAAGAGGTAGAAACCCCAGGTTATGCAATCATGGCTCCATCCTCTTTTCTGTTAATGCTTCACCTTAGTTATGTCATGACTTTTCAAAAGTGTCATTCTTCTGAACGCTTCACCTTGGCTTTGCCATTTATTTTCTGTTCTTTCAGTGATTGATTGCTGGTGGTCATGCCTCTGTGCTACTTACCATATTAAAATTTCTTTTGTAAAGTAGTTGAAACATGAATAATAAACATGAGCATATAATAGTGTCTGTGTAGTTGTCACACAAATGTCAAACATTGTTAACATGTTGCCATACCTGATGCAATTGATTTTTTATAAAAGAAAGATTTCATTAAAGTCCTACCTCCTTCCTTACCATAGATTATCTTTGCTTGCTCCTCAAAAGAAATATGTGAAAGAATTTCACTGTTCTGAAAGTGGAACATTGATAAGTATCTTTTGGGGGGCAGATTTTAAATGTTTACTTTTAAGTAGGTATGTATAATTTCACGAGCAGAATTAAGCTATTTACATATGAGCATATATACATTATATACAACATTCAATAATATACATAGTACTATGTAATGCACATTAGGTATAATATAAATGATAGTACAGGCTGAGTACCTTATCCATAATGCTGATGAACAGAAATTTTCAGTTTTTTTCACAATTTTGAATATTTACATGTAAATAGTGAGATTTCTTGGGTGTGGGGCCTAAGTCAAAACACAAAATTTAATTGTTTTATATACATGTAGCCTAAAGGTTATTTTATATAATTTCTCAAATAATTTTGTACAGGAGGGGCTGAAGAGATGGATCAGCAGTTAAAGGCACTTGTTTGCAAAGACTATCAGGCTGGGTTTGATTCGCCAGTACCCATGTAAGATAAAACCAGATGCACAAAGTGGCACACTCATCTAGATGTTATTTGCAGTGGCAAGAGGCCCTGGTGCACCCATACTCACTCACTCTGTCTGTCTCTCTCTGTCTCTCTCTGTCTCTCTCTTTCTCTGTTCAGAAGTAAATACAAATTAAAGAAAAATCTGTATATGAAACAAAATATGCATACATTGAACCATCATGAGTCAGATATGCAATTTATCATTTGTAGACTGTTAGGTCAATGCTCAAAATTTTTAGAGTTTGGAGCATTTCAGACTTTGTTTCCTTTTTTGTTTATTGTTTCTTGTGGTAGGGTCTTGCTCTAACCCAGGCTGACCTGGAATTCACTATGTGGTCACAGACTGACCTCAAACTCACAGTGATCCTCCTACCTTGGCCTCACAAGTGCTGGGATTAAAGCACCATGCCCAGCTCAGACTTCATATTCTTTTTTTATAAACTATTTTTATTGACCACTTCCATAATAATAAAAATTCAATAAAAAATCTTTCCTCATCCACTCATTCCCCTTCACAAATCCACTTTTCATCATATCCCCTCCCTTTCTCCATTAGTCTCTCTTTTATTTTGATGACATCATCTTTTCCTCCTATTATGAGAGTCTTGTGAAGGTAGTACAAGGCACTGTGACATCATGCATATTGAGGCAAATTTCTGTCTGAACAATTGCATTGTAAGAAGTCCTACCCTTCCTTTGGTTTTTACATTCTTTCCGCCACCTCTTCGCCATGGGTCCTGAGCCTTGGAAGGTGTGATAGAGATATTTCAGTGCTGAACACGCCTGATTTCTGTGTATTTATTTTGTATCCTGCTAAAAGTGTTTATCAGTCTTTAGGGTCCCTTATATATAGAATCACATCATCTGCAAATAATGATAATTTGATCTCTTTCCAATTTTATCCCTTTTATGAGTGTCTATAGCCAAGACTTCTAGTACTTTATTAAATAAAAGTGGAGACAGTGGACAGCCTTGCCTTGTTCCTGAATTTAGTGGAAAAGCTTCAAGATTTTCCCCATTTAGTATTATGTTGGCTGAAGGTTTGTCATAAATGTTAATATTCTTGTATTCTATTTGCCAATATTTTGTTAAGAATTTTTGCATCTATGTTCATGAGGGAGATTGGTCTGTAATTTTCTTTTTTTGTTCTGTCTTTGTCTGGTTTTAGTATCAGGGTGATGCTGGTTTTGTAGAAAGAGTTCAGTAGTATTCCTTCCTTCTCTATTTTATGGAAAAGTTTGAGAAGCATTTGTGTTAGTTGTTCAATGAAGGTCAGATAAAATGCACCAGGGAATCCATCTGGGCCTGGACTATCTTTACTTGGGAGATTTTCTATAACTGCTTAGGCCTCTGTACTTGTTATAGGTCTATTTAAATGGTTAATCTCATCTTCATTTAATTTTGTTAGGTCATATAAATCTAGGAAATCATCCATTTTTTCCAGGTTTTCAAGCTTAGTGGAATATAATGTTCTTAAAGTATGTCCTTATGTTGTTCTGGATTTCTTTGGTATCTATTGTAATGGTATCTTTTTCATCTCTAATTTTATTAATTTTGCTTCTCTTTCTTTTGGTGAGATTTGCTAAGGATTTATCAATCTTTTTTATCCTTTCAAGAAACCAACTCTTTGTTTCATTGATTCTTTGTATTGCTTTTTTTGGTTTTCGTTTCATTAATTTCTGCCCTAATCTTCATCATTTCCTCCCATCTACTGATTTTTGGTTTGTCTTGTTCTTCTTTCTCCAAGGCCTTAAGGTGAAATATTGAGTTTTTTACTTTTTTTTACCTTTCTAATTTACTAATATAGGCACTTAAAACTATAAATTTCCCACTTAGAACTACCTTCATTATGTCCCAAAGGTTTTTTGTATGTTGAGTTATTATTATCATTTGATTCTATGAATTTTTTATTTCCTTTTTTGATTTCTTCAATGGCACACTCATCATTCAGTAGTGTAATGTTTAGTATCCATGATTTTATGTATGTTTTTCTTGTTGCTGATTTGTAGTTTAATCCCATAGAAGATAAAGAATTATTTCAATTTTTCCCTATTTGTTAAGATTTTCTTTGTGTCCTAACATATGGTCTATTTTAGAAAATGTTCCATGTGCTCCTGAGAAGAATGTGTATTCTGCAGCATTTGGATGGAATGTTCTGTAGATATCTATTAGTTCCATTTGTTCTATGACATCATTTAATCCAGATGTGTCTCTCTTTATTTTTTTACTGGGATGACCTGTCAATTGATGAGAGTGGGATATTGAAGTCACCCACTACAACTGTGCTTTGTGTTATCTGTGACCTTAAGTCTAGCAGTGTTTGTTTGATGAAATTGGGAACACCCATGTTTGGTACATATATGTTTAGAATTGTAATGTCTTCCTGTTGAGTTGTTCCTTTATCAATATAAAGTGACCTTCTTTATCTTTCTTCACTAATGTTGGTTTTAAGTCTATCCTATCAGATATTAGGATAGCAACACCTGCTTGTTTCCTAGGTCCATTTGCTTGAAATATTATTTTCCAACCTTTCACCCTAAGATAGTGTCCATCTTTTATGAAGAGGTGAGTTTCTTGGAGGTAACAAACAGATGGATACAATCTGCAAGCCTATGTCTTGGTTGGGGCATTGAGTCCGCTGATATTAAGAGTTTTTATTGGAAGTTTAAGTTATTCTTATTCTCACCATTCTTCTTATTTTGCAGTTTTCCATTTACTCTCTTATATTAAGTATTATTTGCATATGGTGCTTTTTCCCCTCATGTGTATACTTTCCTTTCTCTTTTGCATGGGGAATCCCTTCAAGTATATTCTGTAGAGCTGACATAGAGTTCATTTATTCATTTAGCCTATAGTTGTTATGGAATGTCCTTATTTTTCCTTCAATTTGGATGGACAGCTTAGCTGGATAAAGTAATCTTGGTTGACAGTTGTTATCTTAAGAATTTAGAATACATCATTCCAAACCCTCTGGCTTTTAAGAAGTTTGTGTTGCATAATCTGCTTTTATCCTGATAGGCTTGCCTTTATAAGTGTCTTGATTTTTCTTTCTAACTGCTTTTAATATATTTTCTTTGGTTTGCATGTTTGGTAGTTTAATTATAACATGGTGAGGAGAGGTCCTTTCCAAATTTTGTCTGTTTGATGCTCTAAAAGGTTCCTGCATCTTCATTGGCATCTCTTCCCCAATTTGGGGGACATTTTCTTCTATGATCTTGTTGAAAACACCTATTATACCATTGGACTGAAATTCTTCTTCTACTACACCCTGAATTCTTATGTTTGATCTCTTCATAGTGTCCTGAATAATTCATATTCATACCTTCCTATTAGCTTGTCTTTATCTTTGTTATACTGTATTAAATCTGCCACTTGGTCTTCTAGTTTAGATATTCTGTTCTCTCCTACATCCACTCTATTGGTGAGAGTTTCCACAGAGTTTTTTTTATTTGACTTACTATGTTTTTCATTTCCAGTATTTCTGATTGGATTTTCTTCAGTATTTCTATCTTCTTATTCATGTCTTGTATTGTCCTCCTTATTTCATTAAGTTGGTTTCCTATTTTCTGCTTTAGGAATGTTTTTTCTTCTTTGATTTATTTGAAATAGTTATAATCATTCTTTTGAAATCGTTCTCAGGCATTTCATCTAATTCACTCTCACTGGAGGTCATTTCTGATGGATTAATCATTTTTGGCACAAGTATATTTTCTTGAATTTTTGTGTTTTTATATTATAATGTAGACATTTTTGCATCATGGGTTTGATGCTTGGGTTTTCTAATTATCTAATTATCTGCAGTATTCTTAGATATGTAAATCAGATGTTACATATCTTCAGGGTAGGTGCTTACGGTGCCAGGTGTGGCTCCTAGAGGACTCTCAGAGTAACAGCAGAAGTGACCCTAGGTATTGGGTTTGCCTGCTATGCAAGTATTCTAGTAGGCTAAGTGGAACAAAATACAGAAAAATTCTAAAATTCAACTGAACAATATACATGTTCAATCATAACAAGTACAGAATATTTACATGAGAGTGGGTATTAAGACAAACATATCATCTAGCAAAGTCAAAAGGGCATGTGTTGCCCCACACTCTTAATCCTATTAACTGGGAGGCTGAGATGTCTGATATATAACGGTTCCAGGTCAGTCTAGAGCTGAGTGAGACCCTGTCCCCACAAATAACAGAAGACAAAGGCACTATAAATCAGGAAGATACAAAGGACACCCCCAAAATATAGCTTATTTAAGGGTGGCAAATCAAATCACACAAAACACACAACCTGACCTGGCATAGAAGTTGCGATTAGCACTTCCATTATAGACCAGGCTTTATGGCAGGTACAGACCTGGTATAAGTAGGCCCTGTTACATTTTGGGATAGCTTTGGTCTCAGCTATACTGCATGCCTGTTTGAGTCCCTCTTTACTGCACTCTGGGCTTGGCTAGGCTGGCTGGGTTGGTGGGTCTGCTTTTCTGATTGCCTTGGCTGGGTGCTGTGTAGGTAATCTCCTTCCCCAGGTCTCCAGTGGTTGTCAACACTGGTGGTTGGGGGAGGGGAGGCTGTGGAGGGTGCCTGAAGTTGTACCAGAGGTACTTTGCTGGCACTCGGGTGGTCCTTGCTATCTTCTCCTTCAGGTTTCTTGACTTAGATGTCAAGTGAGGATGCTGGTGTGAGTGGAAAATCCCTTCCCCTGGCTTCTCCTGTGACTCAGACAGTCAGGTGGCCCATGGACCAGCACCACTGTAGGATCCAGTTCTGCCTGGTTCTGTGGTTGCTAGAAGATCTGGGTCTTTCCTGCTTCTTTGCTGAGGTTGATAATTCCTTATACACCTTCACTTTTCAGTAAGAGAAATTATTTTGCTGTTTTTCTGCTTATTTCCCCCATAAGCTGCTTTGTCATAGCTACCACACTGTCATCTAACCCAAAAGTCAACTTCATTTTTTTTAACATTTAACTATTTTTTTATTTATTACATAAAGAGGGAGAGAGAGAGAGAGAGAGAGAGAGAATGGGTACACTAGGGCCTTCAGCCACTGCAAACAAACTCCAGATGTGTGTGCCCCCTTGTGTGCCTGTGCAACATTGCGCACTTGCATCGCTACATCTGGATTATGGGGTCCTGGAGATTTGAACATGAATATTTAGGCTTCACAGGCAAATGCTTTAACTGCTAAGCCATCTTTGCAGCCTGACTTCATATATATATATATATGGTTTTTTTTTAATCTAAAACTGCTCTGTGTGTCTTCATCTATAACTTCCATTTAATGTTGTCCCTATATTTCCTATAAACTTCCCTATTTGTATATACATATGAATTTCTCTCATATATTTGGTCAAATAATTGCAAATCATCAGTCTGATTAAATAATGTGGCAGTTCCCTACATAATAATTTACCAACTTACATTTCTATCAACAGTGTATGGTATTCGATTTTCTCTATTCTTTTTATTTTTGTTTTTTTTTTTTTTGAGGTAGGGTCTCACTGTAGCTCAGGCTGACCTGGAATTCAATGTAGCCTCAGGGTGGCCTCAAACTCATGACAATCCTCCTACCTCTGCCTGTCTAGTGCTGGGGTTAAAGGTGTGTGCCACCATGCCTGGCCTTATTTTCTCTATTTGTGACAATAAACCCAGTGTGGTTAGCTGTATAATTATCTTGCCAATGTGTTTATTATGAAATGGTAGAGCTTTGCCTTATTTTACTTTTCCCTCACTACTAATGAGGTTAAAGTTTTTCATGAATATGTGGTAGTTATTCAGATGCCTTTGTCTATGACTTGCGTGTTCATATTCTTTGCCTATTTATCTTCTGGGCTTTTCATCTTTGTCCTGCTGATTTGTAGTTCTTTGTATATGCTACATACTAATCCCTTGGTGGCTATTTTGTCCTTTACTTCCAAAATTTTTAGGAGTGTGTCCAGCAAACAATATGTAAATTGATTTTCAAAATTCTGTCTTTTATCTGCATTTAATACATTCAGTGATAATGGATGCTAGGTGTGACGGCACATGCCTGCAATCCCAACACTTAGGAAGCTGAAGGATGAGAGTCACAAGTTCAAGGCCAGCCTGGGCTATAATAGGGATACCATCTCAAAAACAAAATAAATAAAACTAATGTGATTAGGTCTTTCTCTCTGATGCTTTTTCTCTCTTTTTGTGTATGTATTCTATAAAATTGCTAAGTTTGCTATAGATCCTAATTCTCTCTGTTCCTTTGGAAGTTGTGTCTTCTTTTTCCATTCCTTTAATAATTTCTGTCACATTTTAACTTAGTAAAATTTAACTTGTGCTGCCCAATCCCATGAGAAGTAGCTTGTTCTGACCTGTTTCACACTTTCCTCTATTAGTCATTATGGCTACTGTTTTGTTTACTGTTAGTAATAATTTAAATTATACATGCTTACCAATGTATTTGATTAGCATTGCTTCTCAGGTCTTCGTCTTTGTGGGTTATTTTTTTCTTCCTAAGGAACAGCATATTTCTTTACCATCTTCCACTGTCTGAAAATTGTCTTTATTTTGCTTTATTTTTGAGTTAGGTTTTACCATGTTATAGAATTCTAGGTTGACAGCTCTTTCCCTTATCACTCCTATTAGCCCATTGTTTTCTATGTGTTGGTACAAATGAAAGGTTTTTTAATTCCTTGTATTACAGTGGGAAGTCTGTCTTTTCTTCTTTGTACCTTTTAGGTTTTGTATTTATATTCTGAAATTTTTATAAAGTGTGTTTAGGTGTAACTATTTTTTATATCTTTACTTTTAAATTTTATTTTATTTATTCATTTGCAAGTAGAGAGACAGAGGGAGAATGAAAATGGGTGTTCCAGGGCCTCTAGCCACTGCAAACAAACAACAGATGTATGCACCACTTAATGCATCTGGCTTTACATTGGTACTGGGTAATTGGACCCAGGTTGTTCGGCTTTGTAGGCAAGTGCCCTAACCACTGAGTGATCTCTCCAACCCTGTATCTTTTTTAAAATAATTTTTTTCTTGATCTACTTATAACTAAGTTATGAGGAAGCATGTATGTTATTAATCCTAAAAAACTCTCACATGCTTCTTTGAAAAAAAATATAGACATATAACCTGGCACTGTTTAAATTAATGTTTGTTTTATGAGGCAAGCCCAACAGACTGGCCTTCTTATTTTTTTATGTGTGAGAATGGGAGCAAGTGTGTGTGTGTGTGTGTGTGTGTGTGTGTATGTATGTAAGAGAGAGAGAGAGAGAGAGAATTGGCTCACTGGGGCATCTAGCCACTATAATTAAACTCCAGATACATGCATGTGTACATGTGCACACTTGCATCTCCTTATGCATCTGGCTTACATGGAACCTGAGAGTCAAACATGGGTGCTTAGGCTTTGCAGGCATGTGCCTTAACTGCTAAGCCATCTCTCCAGCCCTAAATTAATGTTTTAAGCTAGCATATGAAGTTTAATTTGTCAGTTTTTTTTAGCAATCTGTACCCTGATTTCCATAGTAGTTTACCCACCAGCAGTGAGTATGGGTTTCTCTCTCCCCATATTCTTGCCAGTATTTGCTGTCATTAATTTTCTTGATACCAGTCATCTGACTGGGGTAATTTGGAATTGCAAAGCAGTTTTAATTTGCCTTTCCCTGTTGGCTAACGATATTGAACATATTAAGTATTTATTGACCATTTGCATTTCCTTTCTCAAGTACTGTCAACTGTCAGTAATCAGTTTATTAGCCCATTTATTGACTGGATGATTTGTTTCTCTTAATTAACTTTTGTAGTTATTTATATATCCTCAATGTTAATCCCCTACCTGTTGTATAGTTGGCAAGGAGTTTCCCATCGTGTAAGCAATCTCATTGCTCTACTGATGGTTTCCTTTGCTGTGAAGAAGCTTTTCAATGTCATTTGATTCTATTTGTCAACACTTAGGGCTACTTTCTGTGATACTGGAGCCCTGTTCAGAAAATTCTTGACTGTGTCTATGCCTTGAAGTATTTTTTACTATTTTTATCTAACAGATAAAGAGTTTCAGGAGTTACATTAAGATCTTTGGTCCTTTTTTTTTTTTTTTTCCAAGGTAGGGTCTCACTCTAGCTCAGGCTGACCTGGAATTCACTCTGCATTCTCAGGGTGGCCTCGAACTCACGGCGATTCTCCTACCTCTGCCTCCCGAGTGCTGGGATTAAAGACATGCGCCACCACGCCCGGCTTTGGTCTATTTTTAATTAGTTCTTACACAACATGAGAGATATGGATCTAGTTAATTCTTCTAAAAGTGAAAATCCAGTTTACCAAGTGCAAGTTGGTAAAGAAGTTGTCTTTTCTCATATACATATACATATATATAATATATATGAACATTTTTCTATTTTAAAAAATGTTTTATTTATTCATGTATTTGAGAGAGAGAGAAAGGAGGAAGAGGCAGATAGAGAGAGAGAGAGAAAGAGAAAGAGAGAGAGAGTGGGCACACCAGAGCCTCCAGCCACTGCAAACAAATTCCAGATGCATGCACCACCTTGTGCATCTGGCTTATGTGGGTATTGGGGAATTGAACCTGGGTCTTTAGGCTTTGCAAGGAAGTGCCCTAACTGCTAAGCAATCCCTACAGCCCTCTAATGTATAGTTTAGACATCTTTGTCAAAGGTTAGATGGCTGTGGCTGTGTGAATCTATTTCTGAGTCTTCTATTCCATGGGTCTACATGTCTGTTCTTGTGCCATTACCATGTTTCTTTTGTTACTTTAGCTCTATATTGAAATTTGAGATTAAAGATTGTGATACCCTCAGCATAACTCTTTCTGTTAATAATTACTTTAGGTATTCAGGGCCTTTTCTGATTCCATGTGAATTTTTGGATTGCTTTTTCTAGTACTGTGAAGAATGTCATTAAAATTTTGATGGGATTATACTGCTTTTATAAATGCTTTAAGTAGTAATGCATTTTCACAATACTAGTTCTGTCTAACCTTGAGTATGTAAAGTCTTTCCATCTTCTAGCATCTTCTTAATTTCCTAAATTTCTTAAAGTTTCCATTGTAAAGGTCTTTTGCCTCATTAATTGGGTTTATTCCTAGGTATTTTTTTTAAATTTATTGTTAATGGGACTTTTTCTCTGATTTCTTTTTTAGCAAGTTTGTTATTGGTATATTGGAAATCTACTGAGTTTTGTATGCTTATTTAGTATCCTGCTACTCTGCTGAAAGTGTTTAATGGTTCTAAGAGTTTTTTGATAAGTCTTTAAAGGTCTTTTAAGAATAGGATTGTGGTCTTCCCGCCAAGATGGCGACCACCTAGCTGCACTGCAAATCCCGGGGAAAGAAAGATGGATGTAGATCATAAGGAGAGAGCCACCCCATCATACCTCCAAAGGGCCCCGGCTGAAACTAAGAAAAATTGGAGAAACAAGCAAGGGTGCTGTTTTCCTGATGAAGCAGATACCAGCACAAGGGGGAAGGAGATCAACACAGAGAAATATCAACTCCTACCAAATCAGAGAGCCAGAGCCTCAGAGGCCCCCAACACCTCATCACTGAAGCAGACCAAAAATGAACCCAACATGGCTCAGGGAAATTTTGCGGAAGAAGGGGCAGAAAGATGTCAGAGCCACATGTTGGGTCATGATATGCAGAGACATTTATCTTACCCATAACTGTGGGCTAACTCAACAATGCATGACCCATGTACCTCAACAAGGAGGGGCCAAGGGGAGGGGGTAGGTCACAGATGAGCCTAATAATGGTACCAAACTGACTGTATTTGCTGAATATAAAACTAATTAATAAAGAAAAAAATAGGATTGTGGGGAGTTGGAGAGATGGCGTAGCAGTTAAGGCACTTGCCTGCAAAGCTTATCAACCCAAGTTTGATTCTCCAGTACCCATGTAAAGCACAAAGTGGTACATGTATCTGGAGTTTATTTGTAGCAGCAAAAGGCCTGGCATGCCCATTCATTCCCTCCTCCCTTTCTCCTTGAAAGTACATAAATAAAAATATAAAAGAATAGGATTGTGTTCTCTGAAAATAGGGATAATTTGACTCATCCCTTTATATTTGTGTGTGTGTGTGTGTGTGTGTTTTTCCTCTTGTCTTATTGCTGAGATAAATCTGCAAGGATTATATTGCATGAGAGTTGAGAGCATGGACAGCCTTGTGCCATTCCAGATTTTAGAGAAAACGCTGTCATTTAGCATAATGTGGACTATAGGTTTTCCTTTTTATGTTAAGGACTATTCCTTTTCTTTCTTTTTTTTTCATGGCTTTTATCATGAAGGGATGTTGAACTTTGTCAAAGACTTTTTAATCATTGATTGAAACTATCATGTGGCTTCTTTCTATAAATTTTATGTGCTGAATTATAAGTGTTCATTTGCATATGTTGAACCAAACAAAACATCAAGAAAAGAGGCAAAATTAACAAAGCCAAGTGCCCATGCTCTCCCACCTTGTGTTAGTCAGCATTCCATCACAGTGACAAAATAACCAAGAGAAGCAACTTAAAAGGAGGAACTGTTTAATTTGGCTCATGGTTTCAGAAGTTTCATCTATATTCCCTTGACTCCATTGCTTTGGGCTGTGGGATAGATAAATGGTGTGATGCCCGTGGTGGAACAAAGACATTCATTTAGCTCATGGAAAATGGGAAGGAAAGGGACAGAGGAAAGAGAGAAAGGAAAGGGCCCAGATATGCTTCAAGAGCACGCCCCACTGTTGCATATCTGTCAGTGTTTGCAGTACTTCCTAATAGTGCCACAAGCTTGGGACCAAGCTTTTAATGAGAATCTGGATCAAAATTATAGCACTTCGTTTTGTTTTATTTTTGAGGTAGAGTCTTGCTATGTAGTTGCTGTAGTGATTTTCATGTTGCTGGAACAAAGCACCTGACCAAAGCAGCTGATGGGCGGAAAGGGTTTATTTTGACTTTCAGTTTCAAGGGGGAAAATGCATGATGATTAGGGAAAGCATGGCATGAGCAGAGGCTTGACATCACTTCCGCCACACAGATGGAAAACACCAGCAAGAGAGTGAGCTAAGCTCTGGCAAGGGGCAGCTGACTGTAACAACCCTAAGCCCACCCCCAGAAATACACTTCCTCCAGCAAGGATCCACCTCCCAAATTGCCACCAGCTGAAGACCAAGCATTTAGAACACATGAGTTTACAGACAACATCTGATTCAAATCACCTCAGTAGTCATGGTTGGTCTAGAACTCCCTATGTAGACCAGGGTGGCCAATTACTGTTTCAAATATATCTGTTTTTAGGCTGGAGAGATGGCTTAGTGGTTAAGGCACTTGCCTGGGAAGCCTAAGGGCCCATGTTCCACTCTCCTGGTCCTACGTAAACCAGACACACAAAGGTGAGGCAAGCACAAGGTTACACATGCCCACTAGGTGGCACAAGTGTCTGGACTTTGATTTCAGTGGCCGAGGCCCTGGCACACCAATTCTCTCTCCCTGTCTCCCTCTCTCTCTGTCTCTAAAATTTTTTTAAAAGAAAAAAAAATACCTGTTCTTTTTATGTTGTATCCTATTTCTTCTACATATTTCTATTGCATTGTTTGTTTAATCGTTTTAAATATGGTTATTTTATACCATTTTCAGGTTGCTTAATTATCTCAAGTTCTTGGCTATGTTAATCTTCCTGCTTGTTATTTTACCCATTAGAGAACGCTTTCTCATTTTATCTGTAATTTTTGTATTTGAGCCCATATCTGTTTTGTCTATGTAAATCCAGTACACATTGGTTTGTAAAAGTGTCCTTAGACAACAGTTTTGTATTTGTTTCTGCCAAAGGCTTCATGTACATCTCCAGTCTAGGACCAGTTTTGAATAAATGTCTTATTCTGAGGATTTTGGTACTATGTAGGAAACATAAATTATAATTATACAACCAGACATGAAACTTTATTCCAGTCTTTTACTAGAGACTGTTTTTCTGCCCACAGTTATGGACAAATTTTCTTTGTGTTTCAAGACTGGCTACTGGGATTTTTAATCCTCTCCTTGAGAGGTACAGAATTTCCAAGAGTTGGTTTAATGTGGAGTTTTGGGACCCATCACACCACTTGTAGGGAAGAACCACACATGTTCTGCAAAGCCATATCACCCTGCACCTGCAATAGCATCAGATCATAAGCTTATAGTCTTGGTTATAAAATCTTGAGTTATACCTTTCAGTCCTTAAAACTCATCTCCCACATATTCTTCCTTTTTTTGTTGGGGCACTTGTCCATGTGGCTTGTATGCCATGTTTGCTGCCCATGGTTTCTTCAATGAACAAAAGTAATATGCAGGGGCTTGAGAGATTGCTCAGTGGTTAAAGATGCTTGCTTACCAAGCCTGATGGCCCAGGTTCAATTCCTCAGGACCTATATAAAACCAGATGCACAAAGTGACACATACATCTGGAATTTGTTTGCAGTGCCAGGTGCCATGACATGCCCATGCTCTCTCTCTCTCTCTCTCATGTATATGTATATATGACATTTTTCAATGACCTGATCCTCAGGGAAAATAAAATCATTGAGCATAAAGAATGTGGGGCTGGTGAGATGGCTTAGCAGTTAAGGCACTTGCCTGTGAAGCCTAAGAACTCAGGTTCAATTCCCTAGTACCCATGTAAGCCAGATGCACAAGATGGCACATGCATCTGGAGTTCATTTGCAGTGCTAGAGGCCTTGGCATGCCTATTCTCTTTCCCTCTCTCTGTCTGTATGTCTCTCTCTCTCTCAAGTAAATAAATAAATGTTTTTTTTTTTATAAGAATGTGGTCCTGGGCACTCAAGATAGTCTCTAAAATAGCCTTGATTTTTGTTAAGCAATAAGAGCAGACACCATCTTTGCTAGGCACTAGAGAATTGACATACGCAGTGTTTTGAATTTATGATCATGTTTTTCCAAAATCAACACTTCACACATTTCTTCTGCATTCTGATTTAATGTATAAGAATGAATCTATTCCTGTGTTTTCCTGGAAGCGCTTAAATCTCATGTTTGTAACTCATGTGAGGAGGACAACACTGCAAATCAACCTCTAGAGCAGGACGCAGGCACGGCACATTATCTTTTCGGACACATTTTATTTGAAGCTATTTTAAAACAAATGTCTTTAAATAAATTCTCTTGAAATGCTACAAGATGAATTGTTTTTCTAATGACTTAAGTTTGTAAGCCACTTTCCTCCCCTCTCCTCAGAGCCTGTTAGAGTGAACAAAAGGCCAGGGGCACAAAGATGCCCCATGCCAATTCTAATCCTCTACAACTTTGCCCTAATCCCGTCTTCAGCCCCACACTAAAAAGGATGCAATCTGCTGGACATGATGTGGAGGCTGGAATTTTTGGCAAATTTACGATTCTGTTCCAAGGAAGAAAAAGAAAAAAAAACACATTTCCATAGTTTAGCCAGTTCTGATTTAAGCTGAGCTGGCCAGGAAAAAAGAAGTATGGCTTTAATAAACTCCAAGACACAAAAATAGGCTGACAATATAGCCAGTGATGCATTGTTCTTGGGATCAATCAGTGTGTGGATAAATGGAAGTAATTGTCGGGCAGAGACCATCCTCTGGCTCTAGAAGCACTGGCAAGCAGCATGGACAGCTGTGTCAGGGAACAGGGCTGCTGTTTGGTTTCACAATGATGGACTAACAAATCACACCTGAAGAGGCAGAGTGGTGAGCTGAAATCACTCATTTTAAGCCAACTATCATTATACAAGTTCATCATCTTTCCATGCTTTCTTTTTTTTGCTTTTTTTGTTTTGTTTGCTTTTTTACTTGTAAAGAGAAAATAATAGTAATTGTCATGCAGGATGGTTGGGAAGCTACAAATGAGAAAATTTAAATACCTGATTTATAAGAGCAAAATAAAGGATGGCAGATATTACCTTGCAAATAAAGAAATGTGAAACGCTGTAAAGTTTATTGAACCCAACTATCTTAGTCAAACAAGAAGACTTCCCTGGGGAGGGGATTCTGATTAAAATGCATTATACACACAAATAAAATTGTCAAAAAAAAATTGAAGAAAGAAAGTATACACAAAGGAGGTTCCAGGATTTTCAAGGGACTAAGACCAGGGATGTTTGCAAGGCTGTGTGGATCTCAGATGTCAATCACAGGAGGCCATCACATAGGAGAGCCTGTATGTCTGTGAGAATGGGGTTTGGCAGTTGGGGAAGGGGCTCTGGTGATGTGCACTTCTGAACACAGCCAGCTTCCCGCTTATTCACAGTGACCGAGAAAGAACGATGGTTGCAGTGGTATGGTGCTCCACCCTTCAGACGACTGATTCGTTCAAACACATTCCACAACACTGGAAGCAGAAATAATGGCAGATCAGGAAAAATCCATTGGAAAAGGCTTTTGAAACTTAAAAAAATATTATATGACAGAAATGTGTAAGAAAAACTAATTAAGTGAAATAAATGGGTTTGTCATGATTTTTTTTTTCTTTCGGGACAGGGACTTGCTCTGAGTCCCATGCTGGTCTGATACTCACTATGTAGCTAAGACTGACCTCAAATTCAGGATCTTCCTGCCTCCATCCCCCAACTTCTGGGTTACAGATGTTCACCACCAAGCTCTGTTGCTTTGTTATGGTTTTATCTGCTTTTACTTATCTTGTTTTCCCTGCATCTGTCTAGTGAGAACAGAGTCTTCCTTTATGTGGCCCTGTTTTATCATACCAACCATATAATGTAGATATTTTCACTTTATAACATCAATTCACTTACACTCAGTCCCCTGAGTGGTCAATAGTTCCTTGTCTCTCTGATGTCGAATTCCCATCTTGCCCCAACACCTGTCCTACCTGCAAGGCTTTCTTAGACCAATCGTTATAAGTTGAGTATCTTATGAAATCATATAGAAATAGTTATTTAATACTTTTTTCTGAATAGCGCCAGTGTAGCAGGGAGGAAAGAATGTTGGCTTGGAGTTGGGTTACTAGAGATCTGGTACCAGCTCCATATTTAACTGTTGGATCAATACTGAGGAAACAATATGCCTTCGCATGTCCTTAGGTATATCACCCATCAAATACAGGTGGTCTATGATGAACTGACTCTAGCTGACAGACTTGAACACATATTACAGGCCTGTCTGATTTCCTGGTGGAGACATGGAAGGATGGTGCTCTGGCTGGACAGGATTGTTCTGTCTACATGATGTCAACATAAATGAGAGGGCTACTGAAAGCTCACGATGTTTATTTGAGTACATCTTGGGACAGTCATTTGAACAGAGAAGTTTCATATCAAGAGCTGTAAGAAGAGATTAGAGTAATTGGGAATTGGTTAGTAAGAAGTGAAGAGAACACCAAGTACAGAAATACTAGACTTATAACTGCTAAGATAGTACATCTGAGAAGGAGCTCCTTCCACCCCAAGCCTGAGATCCAGACTTGTTTGTTTGTTTGTTTTTCTAGGTAGGGTCTCACTCTGGCCCAGGCTGACCTGGAATTCACTATGTAGTCTCAGGGTAGCCTTGCACTCATGAGGATCCTCCTACCTCCCAAGTGCTGGAATTAAAGGTGTGTGCACCATGCCTGGCTAAGATGCAGGCTTCATGGGGCCTTTGAGAGGGGGCTAGGTCCCGAAGTGCAGATTAATGCTCTTGTTAAGGAAGTCAGCAGGGTACACCCTGGAAGTATGAGGGTTCACCAGAACCCAGTTACTCTGGCAAACTTATCTCAGACTTTCTGACATCAGGACTGAGAAATCAATTCCTGTTGAATATAAGTGACCCAGTGTACGGTGCTTTGTTATAGCAGTCTGGACCAACTGAGCCATTGTTGTAGGGTGTAGCTATGGCTCGCAAACTGGAAATGGAGTCACCAATGCCACACCAGTGGGATTTGCTGAATGTTCTCTATCTAACTTGTAAGGGAAAGCTGTTCAAAGAGAGATGTCTCAGTAGATAGATTTTGCTGTAAATGTTTCCAAAGGTTCTTGAGACCATGTGTACTGTAGAAGCCAGCACCAGCCACTAGAGAAGCTTTGTACACTGTGGGAACTGCATGCTTAGGAAGTCACCTATGCTACAGGAGTGGAGTGTGGGAGAAGTGGTGCATCTCCAATAGCTGAGTGGTGCAGAACTGGCTCATGATGCGGGAATCAGAAAGAAACTGGGCGGAGGACATAGCTCAGTGGAAGAGCACTTATTCAATATGTGTGAGGCCCTGGTGTAATGCACCGCATATAAAGAAAAAGGAAGAGGAGAGGTAAGAAGAGAAGGGAAAGACTCTTCTCCTGTAATGTCTCTCCAGCGCCCTCTTCTGACATAGATAAAGAATGGGAAAATTCAAACTGTTAAAGGGCCCAGCTTCATTTTCACAGAGAACATTTTTTAAAAGGGCAAAATTGGAGTTAAGGGGCAATGAATATGTTGTGTGGGAAGGATCTCAAAAGCAGTTTCCCCAAAGGAAAGAACTGATTCATAGATCGTCTTAGCAATCACCCATGCCAGAGGCAGCCATTTGTGTACGAATGGTTTAGGGGGTGCCATGCATGCCTAGTTTCCCACAGTCCTTAGTAACTCTTTATCCAGCCCCAGCTGGTAGGCTTCTCTCACAGATAGATGCCAGGCCTCTGGAAGCACCTGCGTTTGTGATCTGCAATGTCTTACAAATGATGAGAGGACAACTCAGAGAATTACACAACATGATTACACCAGCCACTTCTGCCCCTGACCCCATCTCTGTCCAAGTTAAACAAAATGTAGGTGGAAGTTCTAGTATCATCTTCAATGTTGAGTCTCTCAGAATTTGCTTTGCATTGGGCTATCTGTATGTCAGGGGCTCTGCATAGAATTCAGGAGCATACTGGAAGAAATGTGCCCAGGTAATTCTCCATGGCAAGAAAATAACTGGGAGCTTATCAAGACGTGCTTATCCTTAGGTTCACTACCCTGATATTAAGTGTGCCCTGAGGTAAAATCCCATTCACAATCACTTAAACACAACCAGCACCTCGCAATCTGTAATTACTCCTGCAAAAACAATTTAATTGATCCTTCTTTTCTCCCAATGCCTGCATTTTCAAAGCCATTACTTTCCATCTGATGAGATTGTGGAGATTTCTATCACTTCCCCAGAATAGGAAATCTATGCTGTTTTCATTAAGTAACTAAATGTTAGCCCATTTCTAATTCTTAAATAATTTCACACTCTTGGCAAGATGAGAAAGAAAACTTTATTTCAGTGTTTTCCAGGACTGCTGATGGTGATGAGAGTAACAATCTTTCGTGAGGTATATGATATGCATGTCTGTGTGTGTGTGTGTGTGTGTGTGTGTGTGTGTGTGTAATTTGATTTCAAACAAATCAACATTTGATTTGGCAGCCCTTTTATTTCCTAAAACGAAAGCCTAATTTAAGACACAATGCCGAAGATACTAATGTGGAAAAGAATCTGAAATCATCCCAAGTAATTTCAAATATAATTTCATAATTTTAAGCCTAATGATTTAAAAAATAAAGGATGCAAAAGTCAAAATGACAAAATAAAAGATACTCCTCCAAATTTGTAACTACTGAAAATTTAAATATTTGTTTCATTAATTAATCTGGTCCACAGAATTTGTAATCAAGTTTTCTTTTAAAACAAAAAGTATGAAAAGTTAGTCACAGGATTGAAGAGATGGCTTAGCAGTTAAGGCACTTTCCTACAAAGCCAAAGGATCCAGGTTTGATTCCCCAGGACCCATGTAAGCCAGGCACACAAGGTGATGCATGCATCTGGAATTCGTTTGCAGTGGCTAGAGGCCCTGACATGCCCATTCTTTCTTTCTCTGTGTTTTTCTCTCTGCCTCTTTTTTTCCCTCTCTCCTTCTCTGCCTCTTTCTCTCTCTCAAATAAATTTAAAAAAAATAATTTCTTTTAAAGTCAGCTACAGTGTCATTGGCCTGTAGTCCCAATTGCTTGAGAAACTGAAGCAGGAGGATAAGAAGGAGGATAAGCAGGAGTTCAAGGGCAGTGTGGGCAAAGAAGGAGATTGTCGCTTACAATCATCTTGAGCTTAAGGATCTCTCCTCTCTTTTCTCTTTTCTTTCTCTTCTCTTCTCTCTCTTGTCTCATCTCCTCCCCTCCTCTTCTCTTCCCCCCTTCTCTCCCTCTCAGTCTCATTAGGTAGCTCTGGCTGGCCTTGAACTCTTAATTGTCCTGCCTCAGCCTCCTGAGAGCTGACATTACAGACCTACTATACCTGATACTGAAGGAGTTTTGTTTTGTTTTATTAACATTTTATTGACAACCAGGGAGAAATCTCTATCACACTCTCCAAGGCTCAGGGACCATCTCTGAAGAGTTTTTAAACATTAAAGTTATGCTACAAGGTATATCCCTAATTTTCACATTCATTCAAAAAAAAAAAAATAGCTTGAAGCTGGGCGTGGTGGCGCACGCCTTTAATCCCAGCACTCGGGAGGCAGAGGTAGGAGGATTACCGTGAGTTCGAGGCCACCCTGAGACTCCATAGTGAATTCCAGGTCAGCCTTGGCTAGACTGAGACCCTACCTTGAAAAACCAAAAAGAAAAAAAAGAAAAAAATAATAACTTGAGTACCTATCTTCAGTTGGGTGTACTAGTAACAGAGCAGTGAATGGAGTAGAGGTGGTGAATGGAGCACGGGGTCCCTGCACTTATGTAGCCTGTACTAAGGATGGAGGGGGACAGGGCAATAGTTGATGATGTCATCACAGCATGTTTCTTGTGGGAGAAAAAGCAGAGGCAATGATGGGGTGTGGCTATAGCTGAGAAAATGATCTACGTAAGGTGATCAGGATAGCTATTCCAGGCTTACAGAGAAGATGGAAATTCACCAAGAAAGGGCTATGTGTATACTACAAACATTCACTCTTTGACTGCTAAAAGCAGATTCAAAGGCTTGATTGTGAAAAAGTATTTTCCAGCTTGGGTGAGGTTGGGAGAGAAAAACAGAAAATGGGGAGGAGTAGATTGGGTACTCTCTAGCAATAAATTGAATACTTGAAATATGTCTGGAACTCAACAAATGTGTGTTGAATCTGAGTATAGTCAGGCTTTTAACCAAACATAAATCGAGTTAATGTAACAGTTCTATCAAGAACAGTATTTTGGAATGCCAGTTTGATGGACCTCCCTTATACTTAAGCTGGTTTCTATCTCTGTATCTCATCCATCTGATAGTCCTCAGAAGGAAAAAAAGAATCAACGTTATCCAGGGAGGAGCAAGATAAAGCATTAGGGAAGTCTCAACTATACGAGAAAGGAGGGGATGCCTTCTCACCCATAACTAAGGGATCGTGGAGAAAGAAGTAGGCTAGCATTTGCTCTCTGCAATGTATCCCTGAGTCACACCTTGGGTCTGTAAACCTCTGATAGATATAAAACAGTCTGGATCACCAGGGACCATTATGGGTTTTTCTGATCTGCCTAAGGAAAGCTGCATACCCCTGCTTTACCGCCTTGTGTGTGGACACGTGTTCCAGAGGCAATAATGCAGAAGCCAAGGGAAGTAGTGAGAAATGCAGAGGTTGAACTCCTGGTTTCCCAAAGCTTGTTCAAAGCACATAGTACTTTGCCCACTAAAGCACATAGTACTGTAGCCACTAAACACACAGAGCTACTTAAAGTAACCAAAGTTAAATAAGCTTGTGTTTTGCTTCCTGAGTTGTACTAGCCAGTTTTCAAGTGCTCAGTAAGAACATGTCTGTGGCTCACTGTATCACACAGTACAGACAGCAAGCATCTCCTTTACAGAAAGTTCCTCTGGACAGAACTAGTGTAGAGCAGCAGCTGGCAAGCCTTTTCCTATAAAGAGCTTAATAGTAAACATTTTGGCTTTGTAGCACAATAAGTCTGTATGGAATGGCTTAATCTTGTTTCTGGGGAACTGGCTTAGTGGGTAAAGCACTTGCTGTACAACTATATGGGCCTGAGTTCGGATCCCCAAGACACACACAGATGCTGGGTGGATGTGGTAGTGATCTAAGTGTATGGCATACAGATAGGGGAGATTCCTGGACAAGCTGGCTAGCTTCACTAGTCAAATCAGTGAGCTCTGGGTTAAAATGAGAGACTGTTTCAGTAAACAAGGTAGAGAGTGATCAAAGAAGATGCCTGGCGACACACACACAAGCACACCTGTGTGCACATGTTCCCATACACATGCACCCCAACACACATACCATTTTTACACGCCAAAAGCAAAAAGAAACACCCATGTCTGCTGTTGCAGCTGAAATCAGCAATGATACATACGTGAGTTGAAAGGCATAGCCATGTTCTAATGGAACTTCTTTCCAACTCAGGCTTTGGGCCCAGGACTCACTGTCACACCCATCACTGAAGTGACAGGAGCCACTGATAGAATCAGGGAGCTGGTGGAGGCCTGGGTTAAGGACAGGCTACTTGATCTCTGCACCCAAAGGCAGGGTAACTCAGCACATGCAGCCAGGCCAGACTGGGAGACTTGGGAGATGTCACGCTGACTCAAAGCCATTTTGAAGATTAGCCAGGAGAGAGCAGAGACCCCAGCACTGAATGTAATCACTCATACCTATAATCCCAGGACTCGGGAGGCTGAGGCAAGTAGATTGCCATGAATTCCTGGCCAGCCTGTGCTACAGTGTAAGATCCTACAAGCAAACAAGCAATAAAAACAACCCCTGATAAGCCAACTGTAAAAGACTATTTAAATCGAAGTGATAATGATGTCTATTGGCAAATATAGGTGACCTCAACCCAGGCGTTCCCTGTACTCTGCTGGGAGGCTGTAGGTCAGAAGGAAGTTTATAAAGAAATAAGTCACAATTCCTTTGTTCCTCTAGGTAAGATGTAAATAAGGTAGTTGGAGCAGGGGATTTTGGCACTCTTTCTGGGAGCTCTGGTTCGGGCGAATTCATCTCTACTGCCCCAGCAACCCTGTGACTGATGCTGTGCGCTGAGGCACGGCACGAGGAGAACACGGGCCCTGGGAAACCTCTGCTCCAGCCACGTGGCTTCTGCTAAACCTCTGAAGCACTCCAGGACACGGGACTTCATCTGCAACACCAGAAGATGAATCAAATGACCCGAAGAGATCATAACTTCATAATTCATCTAAAAGACAACTGGGTGGAACACAGCCTACAATTATAATTAATATAGTGAACCCAGTCACGTGTCAGTGAATAAAGTATCGGCCTGATCAGAAGGTTTCCACGAGTTCACTAAAAAAATCCTGACATTTGATATTGGATACTTATAAGATTACCCTGTTAATCAAAATATATTAGTTAGCCAGGCTGCCTTAACAAAACACCTTAGACTGGTTGACTTTTATTTTTTACATATGGAATGCTTCATGAGTTTGTGTGTCATCTTTGTACAGAGGTCATGCTAATCTTGTCCATATTGTTCCAAGTCTAGTATGTGTGCTGCCGAAGCGAGCACAGACTGAGTGACTTTCAAAACAGACATTTTGTTTTCTGACAGCTCTGGAGGCTGAGAGTCCGAGATCTCAGTGTTAGTGTAGTTGGTGGGGTTTGGAGGGGGAATGGCCTCTGCAGATTCATGTGTTTAGATGCCTGATCCTCAGTTAGTGTCACTGTTTGGGAAGTTTGAGGAACAGATGACTCAGTGTTTAAGACACTTGCCTGCAAAGCTTAAGGACCCAGGTTTGATTCCCCCAGTACCCATGCAAGCCACATGCACAAGGTAGTGCATTCATCTGGAGTTTGGTTGCAGTGGCCAGAGACCCTGTGGCCTTTCTCTCTCTCTCTCTCAAATAAATAAATAAAATATTTTTTTTTAATTTACTTATCAGCATACAAAAAATTCCTGACTTTTTAAAAAATGTGTGTGTGTGTGTGTGTGTTTATGGGGAAATGCATGTGCATGTGTGTGAACGTATGGGGAGAACAGAAGACAACTTCAGGTGTCATTCTCAGGAACTTTTTCACATTTCCACAGTTGTGATAGAGTCTCCCACCTCCCCCAAGCTTTGACTTCATTCCATCTGCATTCATATGGTTTCTACCAAGTGCATCCTAATGTTAAGGAATCTGGAATCTGTCCCCAGAAAGCTGTTCTCAAAGCATCATGTGTCCCAGTTCAGTCTCATTTCCATCTTCTCTTCTCTCCACTCTACTCACAGGTACATATTGGATCTAGTCATCCATGCACTCATTCCGTCCGTAACAGGAAATGTGTCAGGTGCGAAGGGGGAAAGTGACCTTGACATCCACAGAAGGAGGTAGATGTTAGAAACATCATCACACAAATAAATACTAAATCTCCCTTTAAGCTTTTAAGCCAGGATTGCTGGCTGTGAGGACAATGGAATCTTTGCCATTTGTGAAGAGTTCAGCTAAAAAGGGCCAACCTGAGGGGCGGTACAGAGGGATCCTGGGATGCCGTTGGAGCCACTGGAGTGCCTGTTACCTAAACTCACTGCCTTCCTTTGACACAATACTTAATACCCATTAATAGCAGCAGATACCCATTTTAACTTAAAATCACAATATCATAATTTTCAGAAGTTCTCTAAAAGGGCAATTCCTAGTGCCAGGGATATCTGCTATTATGAACTTCAAGGAAAACAGCTCTGAGGGCCTACAACCTGAGGTGAGCTATGAAGAAGGTATGTTACGTGGATAATAAATGAAGATGAGCTGGGTAGAGAGAAGGGTCTGCACCAAGTCCAAACGCTGGGTTGGACATGCACATAGTACCAAATGCTTTCTGGGACGAGCAGAATGAGGGAGCCATGAGTTCACACAGATGCTAGAGATGCAGAGGCCAGACCTTATACAGCCTCGAAATCAAGCCAACAAGGGTTTGGTTTCTTGCTACAGCAATGGGAAATTTTTTTTCTTTTTCAATTAAGAGATTGAGGTTAGAACGGAGCAACAGCATCACCAGATGTTTATTTTTAAAATACTGCTGTGACTACAATGTGGAACATGAGCCAGCAGGCTAGTAGAAAGCTACTGGGGTGGTTCTGGGAAGAGTGATGGCTGTAGGATACAGTGTGATGATATTGGAGAAAATGGGAGGAGTACACAGACCTGAGAGATATAGGAGACAAAATGAATGGGCTTTGATGATAAGTAAGTCATGGGCTTAAGGAAAAAATTATCAGAGACAAAGTGTAGATGAGTGGATATGTTAGTCACTGGGAGCCCTGGGAAAAGGGCATCCAGCAGGACTCCTCGTCCTTTCTGTTGGTTTTGTGTTTGAGATACAATCTTGCTATGCAGACTAGTCTGGCTTCAGACATGCGGTAATCTTCCTGCCTCTGCCTCCCGGTTTATCAAAAGTTTATCACAAATACACTTCTACCTGGTTTACCCACATATTGGTGTCTCCACCATCACACTTTCTACTACTGACAATAAGAGTAAGTGAGGTAGACCTATATTTTCCCTTAGGTAGAGTCCTCATTCTCTGTTGGATCCTAGACTTGACGTTGCATTACAATTTCTTACTTGCTTTTTCTCTACGGGCCTCCCTTTTAGCAATTGTCCATCATCCCTCACCAGGGGTGGCTAAATAAAACAGAGCCTGCTAATTCAATCTGAATTTCAGACAAGCAATGAATAGTTTTAGCATAAGCATGTGTCATACAATATTTGGGATGTATATAGGTTGCCCTGTATTTTCACTTGCTAATTCTGAGTACCTTGCCTCCTGTCTGCATTCGTGTGGCTTGATGGATTCTCTACTTTGGAGTTACAGGGCATTTACTTGGAAGGCCTCATGCATTAAACAGGGGGACATTAGATCTATCATCTGCAGAGACGTGTGCCAGGTCAGCCATGCAATCTGCTACATTTTAGAATCTGCCCTTTACCTCCAGGAGCTAGAAATGATAGCCCCCTCCCTGGCAGAGGTGAGTGCTCAGTCTGTGAAGGGTATCAGAGTAGTCTTGGATTTGTTGAAGTGTGCTAGGTTGTTGGTATTTCTCCAAGTGAAATATGTTTATTCATTTTTCATATTCTTTCCAATATCTCAGTTTCAAAACAAAAATATATTCCTCAATGTGCCTTCAGCACAGTGCTGTCAGATTTTGTCTGCCTCTAACCACTTATTTTTTCATGGTTTGACTGAGTAATGTAAATGACCACTAAGGTAAATTTAATCATAAAGTTCACAAAATCTTCTCTTGATGTTTTAATTCTATAAGCAAAAATGAAAAACATTTTATACATATGTCACTAGAGTGCTCCTCAATGAATTTTGAAACATCTATTTATTTGTGCATGTGTGTTCATGCGTAGGGGTGAGCACAGTGTGGCCTCTAGCTCCGCAAACAAATGCCAAATGCTTGAGCCACGTTTTGCATTTAGCTTTATGAGGGTGGCCTAGGAATTTAACCTGGGCCCAACAGGCTTTGTAAACAAGCACCTTCAACTGTTTTGCCATCTTTCTAGGCCCTCCTCAATGAATTTTAATAATTAATTAATATAGTATATTATCTTCTTACAAGTTCCATCCTGTTTCATAGTCAATAGTCCCCTTTGATAGCAAATAAAAGCTTGTTTGGAGGCTGGAGAGATGGGTTAGGGGTTAAGGTGCTTATCTGCAGAGCCAAAGGACCAAGGTTCAATTCCCCAGGACTTACACAAGCCAGATGCACAAGGGGTCACATGCATCTGGAGTTCCTTTGCAGTGGCTGGTGGCCCTGGAATGCCCATTCTCTCTCTCTACCTGCCTATTTCTGTACTCTCTCTCTCTCTCTTTCTCTCCCTGCCTATTTCTATATATCTCTCTCAAATAAATAAATATATATATATATTCTTTAAAAAGCTTGTTTGTAAGAATTCTTTCAATAATAGATTTTTTGTCCCCTTTGTTCAGTCAGTGAATGCCTTTTCTAAGGTCTTTTTTTAGAGATAGGAATTTGATGGTTGGAGTTAGTATGGGCTTTTACCTCTTACCTAAAAAGTAGTTGTCAAAATGGCTCAGCAGTTAAAGACACTTGTCTGCAAAGCCTTCCAGCCTCAGTTCATTACCCAGCCAGACCCCAAAAGTGAAGCATGTGTCTGCAGAAAGTAACAAGAGACCCTATACACACACACGCGTGCACGCACGCGCGCACGCGCAAATAAATAAATTTGTTAATGCATAAAGGAGGATGTATTCTTTGTCCAGAAGATGGTCTTGGTCAGAACATGTGCTTATGACATGTGCCTTAATCCATAAAGGTTTTTGTTTTTTTTCTTGTGAATCCCCTTAATCAAACATTGTGCTAAATTTCTGCATCAGGAGCTAAGCATAAAGTCCTTCTCACTCTACAGTTGCCTATTATTTTTAGTATTTCAGGGAAAAGAACAAAAGGAAATAAAACTAAAGAAATCAAAGAGATTGACTATTAGAAATAAAAAAAAATGAATCACCACAGTGAAGGGAAAAGCTTAGAGTCAAGGAAATTTTTATTTGAAATTGCAATGAGTCCTGTTGTTTCAAATAAATAAAATTACATACAAATCATTTTGTTTAAGTCTTGTCCATGTGAAAATTGTCAGCAGAATTTAAGCCTTTAAACAAATATTGAATTTGAATTCTGATGTGTGATCATAAGAAAATAATGTAAAACATTTGCAAAATTCTTCTTCCCAGGTAACAGGCCTTGTGCATTTCAGAATTGCAAATGAACACTGACTGACTTTTCTACTGTAAACCTAGGTCTTTATAATGGTCTTCCATCCCAAATACATGAGTCAATTAAACTACCTGGCACCCCTACTGCCACAGAGAATATTAGCCTGATTGCCACAGGCTGTTCTCCTAGAATATAATTTCTATGTGCCTGTTGTTCACAATAGACAAAAAGACTAATGTATTACTCCTTAAAAGGAAAAGAGCCTGAAAATTCATTCTCTTCTGCTAATAAATGCTGGGCCACAAACAGATGAAGAGGTTTGTGAAGGTAAATGAGGAAAGAACACATTAAAAAAACAAATAAGCAAACAACAACAACAACAAAAAAGTAATCTCTGGCTTGCAACATACCTGAAAACATCTTGGAACTTAATCAGTGGGATTAAAGAAAGAAAAGAGACCATGGCAATAGTGGGAAAGTTTTTACTCCTTAAGTGCCATGGCTTTAAAAATGTCATGGGAAAATGTACAAACCCCCAGGTCTCTTTCCATCTGTCCCAGAGCCTACCATCAGAGAAGAATGACTTTGAAAGAAACTACCCATCTCCCATACTGTGCTTTCACACTCTATGTCTGTCTCTAGAGCAGTCAGATATGGATCTATAGTCTACAATTATGTGAAGCTCCTTAATAAAATGATCTGGTAAGACCCAAAGGGGATCAAAAAATGTAACAAACTGTTATGGGGAGTGGGCAAGCTCAGTGTCAGGGGCCATAGTAGAGAGACCTGAGTTTTCAGGGCCCGTGGCAATAGCTTGGTGACTGCTGGGAAGCAAATGGTGCTATAGATAAGGACAAGATGACCAAGGACACCTTTATCCTCTCCTTGCTCAGTTGGGGAAGTGGCAGAGGCCGTGTTATAGTCAGTGCCTCGTTGCTGGGACCAACATTCAACCATACACAGTTTATGGGAGGAAGGGATTTATTTCAAACTTATAGATCCAGGGCAGGTTGCATCAATAGCAGAAGAAGTTGACTCCCTTTCACAGATCCAAGCAGAGAAAAACCACCAACGGCCAGAACTCAAACTACTCTCCACACTCCTTGGGTCTGGCATCAGATCTGCCCTCAAACACACCTTAGAGCTGGACCCCAGGATCTGCCCCCAGCGATGCCTCCTCTAACCAGACTGGTAGAGGCTTAAGCAGGAAGATTAACCTTAATCAAAAATAACTGAGGTAGGGCTGGAGGGATGGCTTAGCGGTTAAGGTGTTTGCCTGCAAAGCCAAAGGACCCAGGTTCGATTCCCCAGGACCCATGTTAGTCAGATGCACAAGGGGGCATACACATCTGGAGTTCGTTTGCAGTGGCTGGAGGCCCTGGCACGCCCATTCTCTCTCTCTCTCTCTCCTTCTTTCTCTGTCAAATAAATAAATAAATAAAATATTTAAAAAAATAACTGAGGCTGTGGGGGACATACATTCACATTCAAATCACTACAGGCAATGCCTTCTTAACTTCTCCGGGGGAGAAATTAACAAATGTCTACTCACCACAGATAGGGCACCCACAACAGAACAAGTAATGATTTAACCCAAATCTACTTTGGTGAACCAATGAGTATAATTGGAGTCACTTACAGGATCATGGGTAAAGCAGTTATTACCTATAGGATCATGGGTAGTGTACAGTTGCTACACCACCAAAGAAAATGTTTCCCTTACTACCAGCAACCATCAGCCACTCGTATATGTTCAGAGAGGGGCAAGGCTACATGCATCTGTTGAGCTGCCTCCTGGGCCCCTCTCTCGCCTCCATGACAGAGCATTAACGAGCTCAATTTTGTGCCATCATGTGGGTAATCACACCTGCTGAGAGCTCAAGAGGGCCATGGCCATGTCATGCCTGGAGGACAGTGTTCCTCAATGAGTGGAGACTAGATGAGTGTTCACCCTATCTCCAAACACCCTACTGTGTGGCTTCGGACTTCCTTTTTTTCCAAGCCACATAAACAGTAGGTCTCAAAGAATGAAGAACATGGTTAAACATGGAAGGAAACACCTTGAAAAGCGGGTGGTTTGCAAACCATGAAGCCAATATTCTTTAAACACTGCACTCAGTGAAGAGCCTATGCTCTATGGAAGGCGGGGGCTGGGAGGGGTGTTGAGAAGTGGGAGCTCTCAGTTTCCTTTCTTTTCATCAAAAGTTCAGTTCTTGCCACAACCATGTGGACCCCACTCAGCAAATGGAAACTACCCTTTAACATTCATTGCTCCCAAAGCCTACCCAGTTGGCAGCCTTCCTGTGGCCCAGGCAACCCCTCTGGCCCACGCATCACCTCCAGCCACACAGTGCTGTCCATGGGAAGAATTCCTGCAAACCTTGGCCCTGCCTTTGCCATGGCCAGTACTGCTCTGTGTCCTGTAGGGATTGGAGCTGGGGGCGGTGCCCACAGCCACCCTCTTCATCCCCCTGTAACTGGCCATCTGGATATGGGTCTCAATGGCCCCAGCCCTTCATCTGCCCCAACTCAATTCTCTACTCTGTTTCTCCTACATGTCTTCTCTCCCCTTAAGTTGTTCTGGGAGAAAAACTTCTAGAAATAAGCAAAAATGCCATCAGGACAGAGGTAGGAAGAACCTGCTAGAATTCAGAACATCTGCTGAAGAAGACGTGGGCCTGAGGAGAGCCGGCCAGGCCTGCCTGGGCCACTCCGTGTTGTATGGACGGCAGCTTGCAGCTGTGCCTCACCCTCAGTTACTCCATTTTACAAAGCAAGAGTGGGAGCAGTTACCCTTCCATCCCTCCCTCCACACTAATTCCCTTCTACCTTCCCACCAAATAAACCCTCTTTTGTGTGAGTGTGTGAGTGTGTGTGTGTCATGTGTATGTATGTCTAGACACACACATACAGTTCACTTTATTTTTCCACATGAAAGAAAACACACAAGGTTTCGTCTTCTTAGTCTATTATTCTCTCCTTGTCTCCCTCCCTGCCTTTAGACCTCCTTCTTCCTTCTCACAGGCCCCCTTCTAGTTTCATATTATATATAAATATAATTATGCATATGTCCATTTAAGCCTACATTCTGCATGTGAAAGAAAATGTGATATTTGTCTGAAGCTGGCTCATTTCACTTAACATGATGATCTTCAGTTCTATTCATTTTCTTACAAAAGATGTTTCACTTAGTGCTGAACACATCACTGTCATCTGCGTCTCTCCTGTGGCCACTGCTATCTGAAAAGAGAAGCTTCTCCAACCAAAAGTGAGAGTAGAATTAATATATGGTCATATGCCAGGCTGGCTGGCTTGTGGGCTTCCAAGGATTCTCCTGTCTCAGCCTCCCATCTCACCATAAGTGTGCTAGGGTTACCGATGCCCACGACCACATCTCCAGCTTTGCATGGATGAAGGAGATCAAACACAAGTATTCACACTTGAGTGTCAAGACCTTTACCCATTGAGTCATCCCCCACCCCAATATTTTATTTTAATTGTTTAGCCTATATGTTGGCATGCATGCATATGTGCATGTCAATGTGGGGGTGAGGGACAGACACATATGTGTGCATGTGAATGTGGAGACCAGAGGTTGATGTCAAGTGTCTTCTACAGTTGCTCTCCACATTATGTTTTGAGATACTAAACCTAGAGCTCACAAATTTGGGTAGACTAACAAGAGCCCAGGGAAGCCTCCTATTTCTGCCTCCCCAGTGCTGCAATTACAGGCATATGCCACCATCCCTGGCTTTTTAAAAATATATCATTTATTTATTTATGTACTTACTTATTTAGGTTCAAGGAGAGAGGGGGGAATGGGAGAGGGAGTGAGAGAGAATGGGTTCACCAGGGTCTCCAGCCCCTGCAAATGAACTCCAGAAACATGTGTCACTTTGTGCGTCTGGCTTATGTGGGTCCTGGGGAATGGAACCTGAGTCCTTTAGTTTTTCAGGCAAGTGACTTAAATGCTAAGCCATCTCCCCAGGCCCCTAGTTTTATTTTTAAGCTATAGTGAATGGTATTTTTCCCCTAATTTCTTTTTCAGCAGTTTCATAATTGGTATTTAAGAAGGTATTTATTGATTTTTGTGAATTGATTTTTTTATACTACTACCTTTGTTGGAAGTGTTTATCAGATTTAAGAAATTTCTGGTGGTCTTTAGTGTCTTTCAGGTATGGAATCATGTCATCTACAAGTAGGGATAATTGTATTTCTTTGTTTTCTGTGGATTCATTTATTTCTTGCTCTACCTAAGACTGAAAGAGCTATATTGAACAATACTGAGAAAATCAGCACCCCTGACCTGTACCTTATTTTAGAGGAAATGCTTTTATCTTTTCTCTATTTAGTAGAATGTTGCCTACAGGTTTTATGTTGAGGTATATTCCTTCTATTTTTAGATTTTTTTCTCAGAAGTTTTATCATGAAGGGATTCTAACTTTGTCAAAGCCCTTTTCTGCATGCATAGAGATGACCATATTATCTCTGTCCTTAACTCTATTTATGCAAGCAACAGTTTTGACCTGGCTTACTCCATTCTGAGTGCCAAGGCACAGTGACTCTACATCTTGTTGATACAAGTAAACAACCACCACCTGCCAGCAATGCCAAGAGGTACAAAGTGATTATTTATGTGAATAAATAATTAGTTCTGTAAAATTATCAAATCTTATTAAACATGCCAGATAAAACCCACTCACCTGGGACTGTATGACAGGAAACATCCCAAGACCAAGATGTGGCAGGCATGCTGACCCATCACCCATGGGCCTGTTCTGATGGTTTGTGTTGATTGTCAACTTAAAGAGACCTAGAGTTGCCTCTCAGAGATTAGGATGGTTTCTTCCCATGCCTATTGGGAACTATCTTGATTAGGGTAATTGAGTTGGAAAGACCCACTTTAACTGTGGGCAGTGCCATTTGTGGTAGTTTGAATGTGGTAGTATGGCCCCATAGACTCAGGCTTGAATTTTGAGTCTCCAGTGACATGGCCCTACTGGGAAAGGGGTGTCAGTGGTCTTGGAGTCCCACCCTAAGGTGCGTTTGGGGGTGAATATGAATTCCAGGCCAAAGGTGTGGAGAGAGCGGCTTGAGCTCTGGTGGTTCATGCTGGTGTTGGTACTCATGTGCTGCAGCGACTTCCTCCACCACTGATGGTGTTCCACTGGATTTTTAAAGCCTGGAATAAACCCCCTCCTCCCAAAAGCTGTCTCTGATTGGACATTTGTCCCAATAATGAGGAGCTGACTGCAACACCAGGGGTCCTGGACTGAAAAGAGAGAGACAGAGAGAGCTGGCTGAGCTCCAGAGCTCCAGTGTTCATTGCTCTCTGCTTCCTCAGTGTGGCTCTGCATCAAGTCTTGCTATCAAACTGATTGCCAGGTACTGTATCCTGGCAATGAGAAAGTAATAAATACACTTGTCATGAGCTTCATACAAGAAAACTGTCCCAACCAAGGACCTCCATCGCTGCTCCTGGACTCCATCTCAAGCCCGGTTTCTCCTGTCTGTGACATACAGCCTACTTCAGACTGCCACTAGACATGCATTTGACCACCTGCTTCCTGAGCAGCTCTGTGCCTATGGCTTGTAAAAGGTCTCCCCTCCACAGGCTATTCCTGTCACCCGTGTCAGCTCTCTGACTACCTCCATCTTCATTCAGTCCAGCCAACTGAAGCCTGGAGCCTCTTCAACCTTTTCTTAGCCATTTGTAAAACACATGCAAACACATACACACACACATACACACACACACACAGAGAGAGAGAGAGAGAGAGAGAGAGAGAGAAAACATATATTACTGTGTGAAACATAATGTATGATCTATAAGCTAATGTTGGAATGGAAGGATCTGTGATTATTGATGGCCACAAGGACTAAGTGAAGTCAGAAGTACTTAGTGAATTCAGGACAATGAATTTGGCATAGCTTGTGAATTTATTATTCAATAAATTGTGACACAGTGAAAATACACAGATATGTCTATGTTTCTGACATAGTTCACTCATGACAGCGTATGGGATGTTATGAGGTAGAATAAAAGATGATGGGGTATTTCCTCCCCACAGATGTAATTCAAACTACATTCAGTTACAATCTGGCTCTACCCTGAGCTATTTGTCTAATATTACAGCTAGTACTGAGGTGTGCTTTTTCACACTGACACTAAGGTATAGCACTGAATTAAGGGAGAAAAGAGAGGAGTACCTTCTGACAGACCCCAAAGAGCCCTGGGCCGCCCTGAGCCACAGCATTAGGAAGGAGCTGCAGTAGTTGCTGGCCGCTGGTCACCATCAACACTGAGCAGCAAGGCCAAGATGCAGCAGCTATTCTCAGCACTGTGGACACAGAGCTGGGGCCATGCTGGGGACAATGGTGCAGGGATGGGCTGCTCCTCCCCACTCCAAGACTTCCTGTTTGCTGGTCACAGCCTCTGCCTACACAGCAGGCCCACCTCAACAAAGGCTTGGCAGACACTAAAGTTAAGTAGACCTAAGGCACCAGTATGGGCTCAATAGGAATGACACCAAGGAGATAATCTGCATGCTAATCTGCCAAGCAGCAGACTGCCCCTGGGAAGTATCCTGGAGGACCAGGAGCTGGAGCAGTCTAATGTTGAGGAGAAAGCAGATGACAGCAGATGTTACTGGCCCTGGAGGAATGCCAGCTCAAGATAGTAAACACATTCTCCAGCAGAATTGCCAAAGTGACCATTAGAAGAACAGAAGGAAGGATCAGAGAGCCCTCCATAGGCTCAGCCCTGCAACACCAGCTCTGCTGTAGGCAAAGATTTTCATTTTACTACAGAGATCTGTGGGTTTCAACCACTGTGCCAACCCTTCTACAGCTACAGGTAGAGGGGAGGGATGATGCTGGCATCTAAGGTGCTGGAAAACAAGGTACACCAGTGAGACAGTGAATAGACCACTGTTCCACAGGGGCCCACAGTAGCAAAGAACTTAAGAGAGGATTGTAATTAAAAAAAAAAAAAAAACAAGATGAGGCCTGGCAAGATTGCTGAGTGGTTAAGGTACTTACCTGCAAAGCCAAAGGGCTTTCCCAGTACCCACATAAAGCCAGATGTGCAAGGTGGAGCACATATCTGGAGTTTATTTGCAGTGGCTAGGGGCCCTGGCATGCCCACATTCATTTTTTCTCTCTCTCTCATAAATTAATAAATAAAATATTTTTAGAGATAAATCATATAAACCCAAAGTCAGCAGCACTTCCGTGTTAGCTGTTTTTACTGATGCCAATACTCTGAAAACTTAAACTGCCACTTGGCAAAGAATCAAAAGCAGCAACTCCACCAGCTGAGAATTCCCCTGCTCCAGGGACTGAGAAGGGGGTGGTGGTGGCGGTAAGTGTCTTTCCAGTTGACTCATAGGAAAATATAGATCATCTGGAAGGGGCTTTGCTGTTGGCTCTTAAGTGAACTTGACACACTGGTTCTGTGGCCAGGTGGAGCATGTTTATGAGGTAGGGAATATGAAACAGTTGCTTTGAATGGAATCAAACTTGGATTTGCTTCCATGAGCTAAACAGCAACATGGACTATTAACCAAAGCTCTCCAGGGCTCATGTAAAAGACCAATAATTAATGTTTATAATTACTACCCACACACATCACAAAATGCTGAACTGAATCTTCAAATAAGAACAGTGGTGCTGAGTGAGGGGAGACATCAAAGTAGAAGGGGAGGGGTAGTTAGGAAGAGAAAAGCTTTCTGCAGGGTGGGAGAGGAAAAGAGGGGAAAGAGTATGATCAAAGTAACGTTATATTTATGTATGAAATTGCCAAAATAAATAAATTTAATAAAAGTAAAGGACAAAAAAAGCTGTTTTAGTTGCTGTGTTTTAACATATTTTAGTTCCTTGAAAAAACATAATCTACTTATATAATAACAACTTTCTGTTAATTGTAGTATCTGAGTAGTTACATAAATAAAAGGACAATCTATAATATGTAATGACAACATTTTTATCTTTAAATTTATTTTTTTTAATTTTTTAAACTTTTTATTGACAACTTCCATAATTATAGACAATAAACCATGATAATTCCCTCCCCTCCACCACTTTCCCCTTCATATATCCACTGTCCATAATATCCTCTCCCTCTCTCAATTCGCCTCACGTTTATTTTGATGTTATCATCTTTTCCTCCTATTATGAGGGTCTTGTGAAGGTGGTACTAGGCACTGCGAGATCATGGATATTGAGGCCAATTTCTGTCTGAACAGCTGCATTGTAAGGAGTCCTACCCTTTCCTACGGCTCCTACATTCTTTCCACCACCTCTTCTGCAATGGACTCTGAGCCGTGGAAGGTGTGATAGAGATGTTCCACTGCTGGGCACTCCTCTGTCACATCTTCTCAGCACTATGATGCCTTTTGGGTCATCCCAGTGGTCACCACCATCTGAAAAGAGAAGTATCTCTAACGAAAAGTGAGAGTAGCATTAACATATGGATATGCACATTAAGAAAAGTGCTTACAGGGCAGTTTGGCCAGACAAGAGCAGGCATTACACTCCTAGGGCTTATGATTTTCTCTGCCATAGGCTTTTGACTAGGTTTTCAGTACCAGGCATGTATTCCTTCCAATGGAATGGGTCTCCAGTCCCATTAGAGAGCAGTTGTTTTTCCCCATAACAGACAGGCCACTATTGCACCCATTCAGTCATTTGGCCTAGCTGGCCAAACTTAAGGCTTGCAGTGTCCACTGTTTTCACTGCTGATGATACTTCTCTCTCCCATTGGGCTGCAGGCAGCATAGCTTTTTGCAGCTTTCTATCAGCTGGTCTACACAGAGGAGGTTTTCAACTCAGCTCCAGCTTGATTTCTCAGTGACCTTGCAGCCCAATCATGTGGAGTCTTCAGCAATAGGGTCTTACTATCTATTTCTGATGGGAAACCAAAACCCTTGGCAAGAGCCTGTAATGTTTCAGGAGCATCAGGGATCTCCCTAGCCAACAACTCATTGGAAGTTATCTCACACCTGGCACTGAAATTTTTCTAGTAACAGTTTATGGCCTCTGGGTGTGCCCTGTAATAGCAACATTTTATTAACTGCAATATCTCATAGTTATAGAAATAAAATTATGATTAAGAAAAACTTGACTTGGGGCTGGAGAGGTGGCTTAGTGGTTAAGGCTTTTGCCTGCAAAGCCAAAGGACCCTGGTTTGACTCCCCAGGACCCATGTAAGCCAGATGCACAAGGGGGCACATGCATCTGGAGTTCATTTGCAATGACTGGAGGCCCTGGCATGCCCATTCTCTCTCTCTCTCTCTCTCTCTCTCTCTCTCATAAAGAAATAAAAAATATTTTTTTAAAAAAAGAAAAACTTGGGGCTGGAGGGATGGCTTAGCAGGTAAGGCATTTTCCTGCAAAGCCAAAGGACCAAGGTTAGATTCCCCAGGACCCACATTGGCCAGATGCACAAGGGGCACACTGGAGTTCGTTTGCAGTGGCTGGCTCTCTCTCTCCCTCTCCCTCTTTCTCTGTCAAATAAATAAATAAAAAAAATATTTTTAAAAAAGAAAAAATAAACTCAGTTTAAAAAAAAAAACTTGGGCTGGAGAGATGGCTTGGCGGCTAAGCGCTTGCCTGTGAAGCCTAAGGACCCCGGTTCAAGGCTCGATTCCCTAGGACCCACGTTAGCCAGATGTACAAGGGGGTGCACACATCTGGAGTTCGTTTGCAGTGGCTGGAGGCCCTGACGCGCCCATTTTCTCTCTCTCTCTGCCTCTTTCTCTGTCTGTCACTCTCAAATAAATAAAAATAACCAAAAAATAAAAATTAAAAAAAAAAAAACTTGACTCACCTCTGAGTTCCCATATGGGAAGAGCAGATAAAACTCAGAAGTCCCAAGCTTATCTCTGGTGGAGAGAAATCAGAATTTGTGAGTCTGCTGTAGTGGTTCATAGGGAAGGACCATGTCAAAATGGAACATTTTTATATCTTTACAAGGCACTTTGCAGTTTTAACCTGGTCATGATTTCAAATGTATTCTAGTAAAGAATTGAGTGTTCTATTCATTTACCCACTTCAGGCTGTTTTCTAAAAATGTTGTCTTCTTATTCCTTCATACAAAAGTCAGCTCTCAACCTACACAACCCAGAGAAAACAAGTCCAAAAAAAAAAAAAAAAAAAAAAAAACTGAGGCAAACAGCTTCTCAGACTCCTCTGACTAGGGAGCAGTCAGACACACATCAGTGTGAAGTGTAGGTAAAGTTTTGGAGAACAATTGGAAACTTGGCTGGGAAGTCATGCTCGCATCACATTCCACTGAGGTTACTGGAGAGTGGAAACCGAGAAAGTACTCATGCTCAGTGAGGTGATGAAACTAAACTCCCATTGTACTGTGTGGAGAAAAGGGAGACTCTTCGTTTGACTTAGGGTTACTTATATCTTCATGATCCCCATCCACTACATAACAAAACAAACAACAGAAAACACTTTAGTTCTGCTCTTAGTTTGAAGCAATAAATTTGACATCCTTTTGGGTATAATTACTTTATTTTTTTAAGTACTTTTCCCCTTCTCTATTTCAACATGGTATGTGGAATTGCAAAGTATATGGAAAGTATGTGACTGTGGTTTTGAGGGGGAAAGGTCTAAAGATGAAGCAACGTCATTTGTTTCTTCTGGACTCCACAGCCATGTCGTTGAGACCGGGGTTGCAGCTGGCGCTGCTGACACAGCTGCAATTGGCAGCTGGTGTCACTTGGTCAGGCCTCTTGGAGCTTGGGCAGTGGCTGGGAGCTCCCCTTGGCTCTTGCAGCCTTGCACCATTTGATTGTAAAGATCTCTCTGGGGGTGTGTGGCGTTCATTTGCCTCAGTAACAAAAACCTGATGCTGCCTCAACTTTAGGTTTCCTCCTAAATCTGCATCCGTGAGGAACCCAAAACCAGCCAGAAAACCTACAGCTTCAGGACGTCTGTTTCTTCTACACAAGCACTAGTAGGCTTGCTTTGCTTGCCGCATAAGACAAGGTGGGAGGTGACTGACTTCTAGAATCTCAGCTATGAAGTACAAAAAAACAATCATCATTCTTCCTAAGGATCCCTAATTACCTGGATCTTTCAAAAGCTTCCCCCTGCCCTTGAAGTTTAACCTTGGGTGACAGGGGAAATAAGAGATAGTGTCTTCTCATATTGTTGCCTATCTCCACAGTCCTGGCTAACAGGGGTGGGTTTTCTCTTTCCGCCTGCAACATATCATCTTCCCACCATCACGAGCTGCACCTCAGATGGAAATCTAACACATCCAAGTCAGTTCCACAAATTTAAAATGATTTTTTAAAATCCTCTCCCTCTCTCAAGCCTGCTTTATTCAAGTCTGTTATTTTCTCATGGAACACGGGATTTCGGAACTTAACCTTGGAGATGAAAGTGGCAAAGAATAGGATTTGAGAGGGAAAAGCAGACAGTTTAATACATGAAAACTATCCTCATGCTACCATAGGGAATCGAAAGGGGCAGGGCTGGCTGGGACAGCCCAGCAGCGCGCACACGTGCTGCAGAGTGGACTCTGTGATTGGTGGGGCATCCCATGAAACACACAGCCCTCCTACACAGCCAGGGGGCACAGGACAGTGTGCAGTCATTATCTCTCCAACACCTCCATTTGGTAGTTTGTTTGGCTTTTCCTAAGTTCCCAGGCTTGTGTAACAATCTTTAATTACTTGATTTCACTTCAGTGTGATTCTGCTCCTTAAAGCCAAAATACCTGAATGAACATAAGCATTAAGACTCCTGTTCCATGGTATGTACATTGTGCACATGTGCCTACCTAAACCCTATCTCCTGTTTCCTGTCAACATATTTCTAACCCAGCCTAGCCCTACCACAGTTCCCCCATGCCTTTGGTCTTCCTGAAGCCCTGTCCTCAGTGCATCCTCCCCTGCTGAGAGACACACTCTGCACTTCCTCCAGTTCCCCAGCCCATCAAGCTGGAGTTGCACTTTCCCAGCTTTTCTCACCAGATCTCTACTCCAGGCGGGGGCATCCAAAATGGCCTGCCAAGTGTGACTTCTGTCTGCACCCATCTCGTGGTCTGCCTTTCCTGAGATGAGTTTTTTTTTTTTTTTTTTTTTCCTGGCCATCTACTGCTAATCTAAATCCATCCATTTTTCCAACTTCTTGAGTTCCACTTATTTTCTTCAGGATTGAGGAATATTCCAGCTTTGAATAACAGTGTTAGTAGCTGGTATTTATTGAGAACTTCTCAGTGGCCAAGTGTTTTCCTGGGACAGGCCATTTGATCTTCACTCCATCCCTGGGAGGTGGGCTTTGTGAAGTACACACTGGACATGAGCAACCTGAGCTTCAGGTGACTAAGGAACTCTCCCAGCCTCACAGCTGGTAAATACACAGAGCCAGAAGTCATGCCAAGAAGCAAACCTTCATGATAAAATGCAACCCAGAACTGCTCCTTCTAGAGCCAGGGGTCTCCATCTTATCTCCCTACTTAGATAGTAAGTTCCAACTCTAGAAGAGCAAGATTATGATCTCTGTGCTCTGTGCGAGCTCTGAGCTAAGCAAGCAACCTCAGAAAGGCCACTTGCATGTTACCAGCTATATAGCGACATGGACCTTATGTTCAAGTTTGCTCAGATGCTGCAGAAGTGGTGTCTACATATCTCCCCTTTTCCTCCCAGGATTGCTGTGTGGCCCCTTGGATGGCGAAGGAGTTGCCAGCCTAAGGCAGGAGACATCTGGATGCCCTTGGAGAGATTGGACTTCTCTCTTATCCTGCCCATCTGCCCTGTTTGACTTTTGATGTCCCAGGACTCTGCCACTTCCCAATGTCCTTTGGCAACACCAGGATTGCACAACATCCCTAATCCACATTGCAGGCACTGTGGCACCAAAGGATTCATAACAAGACTGTAGCCTGCCATTCTCTAGAAGCTGGGCCTTTTGGCAATGTTGATAAGGAAAACCCTAAAACCTCTCACTGAATAGTCCTTATCCCTGTGAATCATTTAGAGAGAAACCAGCTGTCCTAGAGAGAGCAGAGAAATGTGTAGTTTGGAAATAGATGTTAAACATTAGAGCTTATGCCTTCAAAGAGGATTTCCCTAGGGGCGGGGATCTCTCTGCCCATGCCTAAATGAGAAGCTACAAGCATTTAGCACTGCCTTAAGATGTGGTGAAATGAAGCTTTGAGACTGTCAACATTTGGCTTTTCTTTCTGTGGAGGATGTGTGGGAGCTTCACAGTCGTGGGCCTGGTAGGAAAAGGTTCCACAGGCTGCTTTGTGGTGAGAGGACTTAGGTGGAAATCGCTCATTTCCTTCAAAGGCCTCCTCCCTACAAACAGTAAGGCACCTCCCTTCCTCTCTCCCAGCACAGCTGACACTCCAGTGATGCTGCCTCCTCTCTCAATCTCTCTCTCTCTCTCTCTCTCTCTCTCTCTCTCTCTCTCTCTTTCCCCTCCCACTCACTTTGAAAGGCCCAAGTATGTCTTAATGGTCTCCTGCCTCTCATTTTTCTTCCAGTTCAAGCTTCCTGCCATTCCAAGGTCTAGCTGCAGAACCTGGGAGCAACTTGGTTTCTGTTGACATGACACAAGTCATTTAAGGATGCTAGAAAGCCCTGCTATTTGTCTGCATTTCTGCCCACAGCTGCTGGCTCAGAAAATCTAACAAAACACCATGAAATCCTGTTTGATCTCAGCCCTTATTCATTGCTAATCCCACAGGACGGAGATGTGGAATTGTTTCAAAATGGAGAAAAGGTGGTGCTAGTGATTCTTGACACTCCCTGTTCCAGACATGTCAGGGCATGTTGTGGGTTATGGGAAGTGTTCAGTAAAGAAAGGTTGTTTTTTCTTATTGTGCTGATGTCTTTAATCTAATCATCAGCACGTCCTGCCTATCGGGGTTGAAAGAACTGCTCAGGTCTGTATCAGTCAGCACTGCAAGGAAGGGAAAGGGCTCTCCACATATAACAGTTGATTCTTTCTGGAATATGGGAGCCTATTGCTATGTGTGGCCCATCTGAGCCCACTTGGAAGCAATGCTGGACCTGGCCTGTTGTCTCCTGAGAGAGATGAGAGGCAACCTCACCCTCCTCTAAGAAAACGTGACTCCTGGAAATTCAGATTTATGAACATAAGATTAAACTAGGCATTAGGTAGGTTTCTCACCTTACTTGAGAAAAAGCAAAAGACGCCTTAAAATAGTGTCTCCCATCCAAAGGCATTGGAAATATGAGCTAAGCATTAAGAATTTGGCTCCAAATCAATTTCTAGAGGATGATATCATGCCTAGCCTCAGTGGAAGGAGGGGGAGGGGACTCATTATCTACACCTACACAGTTCAGAGATGATTCCGTGGGGAAGCAATGATTCTCAGGAAAGAGAAAGATCCACTAATTAACTGACCACTTACATAATTAGATCCCATTCAATCATAACTTCTCACATATCGGCTTCAAGCTTTTTGCTGAATACCCCCCCCATGAGGCCACTAATACAATGCAAATGAAATGCAACAAAGCAAAATTGCATACCCTGCAACAGATGCAGACTTTCTTCTGAATAGAAGGACATAATTTGAGCTTCAAAATCAGTGATTTAAATATCAGAGAACTAAAAGAGGCCCATGGGAAAATGAGTAATAATATTTTTGCCAAAAGTTACTCTGAATGTCTATAACAAAGGTCAAATATGAAGGGGTTTTAAAAAATTCCTCTGTGAGGTTGAGCTAAAAAAAAAAAAAACAACTTTTTTTGATTCATTTGATTCTGATTCTAAACATTAGAAAATAGTTGTAAGATTCTAGTAAATACCAGATAAATACCAACTTGTTTTTATGCTTCTCATTCTTTCTGTATGCGTGTGTGCTTGTTCGTGTGTGTGCTGGTAGGTGCGTGTATATGTGTGCACCTGCCGTGTGGAGGCCAGAGGACAATACAGGTGTCATCTGAGGATGCTGTCCACCTCCTTTGAGACAGGGTCTCTCATTGGCCTGAAGATTGCCAATTAGGCTAGACTGCCTGGCCAGTGAGTCCTAGAGATCTTCCTACCTCTGACCACCAGCTCTGGGATTACAAGTGAATGCCACTACCATTTTTACTTGGATACTGGGCATCAAACTCAGATACACATACTTGTAAAGTAAGCACTTTACCAACTGAGCTATCTCCCTAGCCCTATACTTACTAGTTTTAATAACAAAGTCCTATCAATATATTTTAAAATACCATTTATTGTCAAATATTTGCTGCTGGTTCTCTTTTTGTTCTGTTTATCTTGAAGATGGGATTTTGCTATGTAAGCCCAAGTTCGCCTCAAACTCATTACATAGCCCAGGCTGACCTCAGGGGAACAATCCTGCTACCTCAGCCTCCCAAAGGCTGTGACTACAGGCACACACCACGACAGCTGCTTTAAAGTTTTGCTTCTTGTTTTTCGTGATTTCTCTTTTAACATTTTGCTGGCAATTATCCTTCAATAGTGAGAATCATTTATGATTCTTTATCATGTCATCTGTATCATATCATTTAATACTCACAGCCACCCTGTAAGGTTGAGCAGTGGTGAGTAGCAACAGCTAACAGATAAAAAAAACTGAGACCCTGGAAGGTGATTCAAACCACACTGTCAAGTTAGTGAGCAGTAGCTTCAATAGCACAGGCAATAAAGCGATTCTTATTTTATATGAAATTACATCCCTAGGAAACATAGCGACTAATCCTTGGCCCTATATCTAATTATATTAACTTTAGTTCAATCTAGACTTTGTGACCCATGCACCATGGCTTTTTCCTTCCCTATAGACCAGAATTCTTTACAGATAAAAATAACAAAGCATGGACTGGAGGGAGGGCTTAGAGGTTAAGGTGTTTTCCTGCAAAGCCAAAGGACCCAGGTTCAATTCCCCAGGATCCACGTTAGCTAGATGCACAAGGGGGCACATATGTCTGGAGTTTGTTTGCAGTGGCTGGAAGCCCTGGCGCTCCTATTCATTCTCTCTCTCTCCCCCCTCTCTCTGTCAAATAAATAAATAAATAAATATAAATAAAATATTTTAAAAAATAACAAAGCATGATATAACCTATTTTATGAGCACTACAAATGTCTAATGTAGTTTCTAGCATCTGCAAGAAGCAGGGTTCTTCCTCTCAGGAGGAAGGAAGGGGGTCACTGTTAATGAGGGTGTGCATTTAACTCCTTCTAGATGGGGGAATCAGCACTTCACCCTCATATACAGCAGGCTCCACATGCTCTTCTTCGTCAGTGACCCACTTGTCAAAAGTTCCTCGGTGATTAAACTCTAGAATACAAACTTAGGTAGGATAAAAAATAACGCTCAGATATAGGAAAGTTAAATGTATCCAGCACATTGAACCCAGGGCACCAAGGCATATGTGGTATCTATTTTTATCAGTGGATTTCTATATCTGGCTTCTTTTTTTCTCCCACCTGTCTTTGTAATGCTAGATGTATGTTCAAAAAAATTTAGATATTTATCCATAAATTGGTATTTTACTACTGATAAGTTGATACAAACAATGTAACTAGGGCCATTATAATGTTAAGTGAGTTTTGAACAAATAGAGTTAGAAATCCAATTATCTTTCCGTTGAAAGCTTTTGTGTTGAGCCATTGTTAAATAAAGACAGTAAGCCAGTGGGAGAGTCAGAACAGTTATTTCTCCTGCCTGTAAAAAGACATTAGAAAATTTCACCCTGCACATACATTAATCCGCTCATAATGGCCTCCCCGCTGTAGTCAGCCCTCAAAGACCATTTTTAACTCCTGCCATACTTTTGGCTACCAGAAGCTTCATTTTTGGAAGAGGAGCCAAAAGCTAGGAATATATGACTTGGGCAAAAAAAATAAAAGATGAAGCACAGAGCCTTATATATAGAACTGACTTCCAGAAGCACTTCTTTCTTGGGACCTCAGTCTGGTTCCCAAGAATCCTCAGAGTTTACCAGAGACGAGAGAAAACAGAAATTGCCTGTGGTGGTTGCAATTCCACCAGCCTTTGATTGGCATCAGACCAATGTTTCTCAATGTCCTGTAGGTGCATGGACCACATGGAGAACTGGATAACAAGCCATATTCTAATCCATACACTGGAGAACTGGGATTCTGTATTTCCTAAAACAGAGCAGGCAATGCCCATGCTGTCAGTGCCTGAACTTTGAGCAGCAAGTCTCAATTAACATAAGCCTTAGCTGGTACACCAAGTTCTTCTGCTTGATTTTCAACCACAGCCATTAAAATTCCAGTCAGGAAGGAGTTTAGACATTACCTCTGTTTGTTGTCTAGTATTAGCTGTGTAACTGTGGGAAAGTTCTTTCCTGGACCTTGTTTTTCATAAAAGTCTGAGTATGAAGACTAAACGAAATAATGCTTACCACAGTGCCAGAGATTCAGCATTTACTTCATAAATCCTAAAACCATCTGGCTTCTCCACTTTTCATTTATAGATAAAAAAAGTCACTGTGAGGAGAAGACTTCTCCTCAATGTGACACAGGTTTGTGCCAGGCAGAGATGAGAGGAACATGACCTTCTGATGCCTAGTGGAGAGCCCCTAGCATCTGTGGGCCATTTGCTTATTAGAGCCCATTGCTAATTGGGAAAGCTGACCCCAGCATTCACCCAGCTCCCTTCCCCACCCTGACCTCAGAAACCCACACAGCACCAGTGGCTTAAACCACACACTCAAATATTTTTGTTACAGCCAGTCCTGACAGCTCAACGCTCCTCCTATTAATTATGAAGATTACCCAGTTAATTGATTTAATTGGGAACAGAGACTATCTGAGTGCAATCAGCCAAAATGGATTAGATCTCCTAAGGGCAGCGAGAGATCCCACTGCTCTCAAGGGGAAAATAACAGCTGCCCTGATGGAACCTCAGGCATGGCCTTAGTATGGCACCAATCTTGTAACCTAGTCCCCAAGGATAAAAGTGAATCTTGTTCACGTGTTGGAGAGACGCTGTTCTTTTCTTCTTGCCATCTTTTACAGAAACCCTCAATAGAGATTTTTTTTTTAAGGCCCGCACTTGACAGTGATGCCTCCTGGGAGGTCAGAAAACAGAGAACATAAAAACTTCTCTCCCGATGTGCTTTGCAAATAGCATTAGCCACAGGCTGTTCCAGCTCAAGGGTGAACAGTGGTGCACACTCCTTCCTTTCTCTGCAGTAAAAAGAATGAAATGACTTCTTTCTACAGCAGTGCTCAGAGATGAATAACTGAACCGGAAAAAAAAATATTAGCTGTCTACTGTTGCTGCACAACACAAAATTTATATCATCCCAGCATCTGCCCAGGGAATGCTTACAAAAACAGTAGCAACTGCAGGCTAAGTATGCCTATATCCTCATTGTTCGTGCAATTAAAATGGGGCTATCACGCTAGCTCATTAAAATTACCTAGGTTGTAGCCAGTCCGGTGCTGAGAGTAAGTTACTGATGAGTGATGAGTCCTAAATGAGACATAAACATCATCCCCTCCAGGGTCCAGGGAGCATCATGGGATTTGGGACAAGAACAATGTAAGAGCCGGAGGGTGGGGGGAGCGCCATGGTACTCCAGCATCTGGGCATGATAAGGCCACTGCATTCCTGAATGCCCACAAGGTGTGGCAACCTGCAGGAGACCAGTATATGATGGAGCCAGTCATCACTCTATTATAGTGAGGGGAAGGGCTTGGGAGGTCACATCACTCCCTACTGAGACATTACCTTCCAAGGCATTGTAAGAGACAAGAAGACAATGGAATTCAGGAGACCAAGAGAGACACAGGAAGGTAGTGGGAGGGGAGTCCATATGATCAAAATGTAATACAGAAGTATGAAAATGTCAAAAAGTAGATTTAAAAATCATATGTGAAATTAGCTACATTAGCATCTACTTATGTTAAAGGCACAATCCTTCTTAGCAAGATAGTCTCACATCTCTTAAACACAGGTGGAATAGTGCTTCTGTTGCTGCATGTATTAGAACCATTTTGACAATGTGATAGGTAGAAACCCCAGGAAAGAGAAGCTGCCTGAGCAAAATGCAGAAAACTGCTGTCACTGATACATTTATGAAATTGCATGACCTGAACATCTCCAAATTTGGGAACTTGAAACTAGATGGGCTTGAGATGGGTGATGGGAAACAAAGCTTCTTCCGTCTAGTGGCTGTTGGCATTCTAATCCAAGCGGGAATGGAAAAGAAGCAAAGCAAGAACATGTCCATCCACTGGGGATGCAGTCCTGGATGCCTTCATGTCTTTCCAAGGCCCTGTGAGCTTGTCACCATAAATCAGAAACATCTGAGATCTTTTTTTTTTATTTTTTATTTTTTGTTGTTTTTACTTATTTGAGAGTGACAGACAGAGAGAAAGAGGCGGATAGAGAGAGAAAGAATGGGCGTGCCAGGGCCTCCAGCCACTGCAAACGAACTCCAGACACGTGCGCCCCCTTGTGCATCTGGCTAACGTGGGTCCTGGGGAATCGAGCCTCGAACCGGGGTCCTTAGGCTTCACAGGCAAGCACTTAACCACTAAGCCGTCTCTTCAGCCCTTAGATTTTTAACATACTTTTTCAGCATTCTTTATGAGAAGGGTTCAGATATCTTCTCATCCCATGCTATAGATTCAACTGCACTCTCCCTGATCTTCCAAAATCTAAAGTGTCAAAGTCTTAAACCCTAGCACCTCAGAATGCGATCTTATTCTGAGATAGGGCTTGTTGCATGGGTAATTAGTAGCTAATATGAGGTCATACTGAAGGAGGGTGTACTATTAGTCCAATAAGAATGCTATCTTTATAAAAATAAAAATAAAAAGGTGGCCATGTGAACACACACACACACATGCACACACACTGCCATATAAAAACAGAGACAGAGACTGAAACGATGAAGCTGTGAGTCAAGGAGTCACAGATCCTGAGCATCACAGATGCTGAAGTGTAGGCGCAAAATCAACTCTCCATCAGTGTCCAAGAAGGAGTGTATCCCTGCTCGCATCAAGATTTGGACTTCTCACCCTCAGAACGGTAAGATGCTACTCTCGGTTGTACTATCCAGTTTAGGGTACTTTATTACAGTACCCCTAGGAAGCCAATATTATTTCCTAATAGTCCTTTATGTCAGAAAACAGGTCAGAGCCTGGTTAGCCCTCTGATATGAGAATAAATATGAGATGCAAGGAAACGAATGAGCTGGGGAATTGGAAGTGTTCCCAGCTCCGTGCAGACTTCAGACAGTCAATGTTTTGCTGCAGAACATACGGGAGACCTTGGAGTCTCCTTGACTATCTACTGGTACCTGTCAGTGTAAAGCAAACTGCATTTGGAAACGTGAAATTTTGACTGTAACCCCTTCAACTGTTGTTCACCATTCTTTGGTTCATTCAATGAATATTTATCTTCTGCTCAGAGACAGGAAAGTGAACCTAAAAATAACTGCTCTTAAATTTCTTTGCTTTCCATGAACATTTATATTCACAACATCAGGGTCACAATCTATAGTTGATTGATTTTGAACTTGTGTGTTTCTCTGAGCCTTACTTACACCTGCTTATGAATGTACAAAAACAGACCAATTTTTGCTCAGTGTCTTTAAGTAAAATCATACCTTGGCAATAGTTTGTGCTAGAATCTAGCTTTTATACTGCATAGCACCCAGTAGGCCAACACTAATGACTGACAATGAGTGCTGCTGCTAAGAATTATACACTGAGGTCAACTACACGGTTACACTTGGACTCAGCAAGACTGTGTGTTGGGATTCATTAATGATATCTCTGTTGTGCACATGGGGTATAGCAGTGGTAAATGCATTGAGTATTTGCCAACTCTGTTCTTCAGGCTCAAATAGAAAGACTCTACACTAATACCTAGAAAACTGCAAAACCTAAACTGTAACTTGGGCAATAACATCTATGACTTTGTGAGTCTCAAGGATGGCTTCCAAAACTCAGCAACCATGTTTTAGTCTTCTCATGATAATGCCTCTAAATTCATAAAGTAATGAAGAAAGGCTGAGATTTGGGGTTTATTTTTTCAACAATTCCTTCTACTTTCCATGCTTGCGAGTCTGGTTTCTCTAGGGTCTAAGTCCAAGTTAATCACATATCAGAGCAGCAACAGCACCTCCAAGCATTTGGTAATGTTTGCCTAACTGTGTAACTCAATCCTCGTTCCTTGGAACTCATTAGTGTAGGCCTGAGGCAATGTCAACTCTCTAGACAACCCCTATCCCATAGTTTATACTGATAATAGTTTTATCATAGGAAAACTAATCTTAACACCTGTAAATTTGAACAACTTCTTTCAATATAAAATAACATCTCTGGACCAGCCAATCTCTGTCCTGGAAAATTACACATTAGTTCTTATACACTGTTAAAAGGGTTGGAAGATTGGGTAATGTCCATCAATGGACCAATTATACTCATTTGACTATAAGACACCCATAGTACCCACACAGTATTTTCCAGCTAGTCTATAATTGGCTAGCATGTGGAAGCAGGGGTTTGTGCCTGAGGAATAACTCATCACCAACCTTTGAAATGAATGAAGAGAACCAGCAGAATAGGGAAGACTGGCTAGTTGGGGTGGCACACACCTTTAATTCCAGCACTTTGGAGGTAGAGGTAAGGGGATTGCCATGAGTTCAAGGCCAGCCTGGAGCTACGGAGTGAGTTCCATGTCAGTTTGGGCTAGAGTGAGACCCTACTTCAAAAAAAAAAAAAAAAAGGAAACAAAACAAAAGAATAGGGAAGACTTAGGGTGCTGATCAACAACTGAAGAACTGAATAGAGCCCATGTCAGATCCCGACCCCCTAAATTCAGAGGTCCTCTTATTTTTTTTTTTTTTTTTTGAGGTAGGGTCTCACTCTAGCCCAGGCTGACCTGGAATTCACTATGGAGTCTCAGGGTGGCCTCGAACTCACAGTGATCCTCCTACCTCTGCCTCCCAAGTGCTGGCATTAAAGGCATGCGCCACCACGCCCAGCTCAGAGGTCCTCTTATTTTATTGGATATCTGTGTATCTTCTAGCACTGCCTCTGAAAACACCAGTATTTTAATAAATTCTGATCAAGGAAGTATCACAAGGTGAAGAGTCCTTCCCCATGCCTCTGCTTCCAGATCCCCACCTGAGATCAGGCCAGAAGAGGGGCCTTGATGTGAGCTAGGACTTCCATATGAACAATGTTATTTGGTGGAGGACCTTAGGCTGGACCGACAGTGAGTGTGGAGCTTACCACAGTGACCTCTGTCAGGCCTCCTTCAAGTTGAAGGAGAATCCTAAGGCTGCTTTAAACAAGCCATTCCTCGGGGAAGGAAGGATGGTGCTCTGTGGCAGAGGGAGAGACATAATGAACTGCTGCCTGGTATCTTCCAGACTCATCAACAGCCAAGCATTTTTCAGGCTGAGTTTGTAAGACAGGATTTGTTCAAATGACACATCTGTTCTTTTGCAGGGAGGAAGTGGACTTCTATTACCTACTTAGGTACTCCACCACTCATGACCCTCTGTCAGTTCAGGCTCCTGTGAGGCTGCTCAGTGTTCAGCTGCTCTGGAAAAGGGCACGCAGAATCATTCACCCTGGCTCCCTCGAGCCTTGGACCATGCTGACCCCTGCTGGACAGGGTCCTTCTCTCCTGAAATCATCTGGGCTGCAGTCTAGCCTCTTCATATAAGGTGGATGGAACTGGAATACTGGCGTCTGTGCTGGGACAGGTATAGAGTCCCATGCCTGTCAGACAGGCCTCCTCCACACAGAGAACAGACTTGCATCCACTTGCCAAGTTTCAAGCAAAGGCCCCAAGACATATACATACACACATACACATATAGGAGCACCCAGCAAAGCAGCTGGGCTAGAAGACTGGAACTGGTGATCATGGTCAAACTCCAATGCTGCTATGTTGCTGATGTTGTTGCTGCTGCTGTTTTTCCTCCAGAAGATACTGAATAGATGCCTGGCCTTGAAAAGCATCTACTTCAAAGCCTGAAGTCTTATCCTGGCCTCTGGGTCCCCACAGCCCATAGATGCTACATGACATGGTTTGTGTTGGCCCAGGGCATATCATGAAGGGAGGAACAGTGGCCCTGGTCACTCTCTACTTTCTAATTTAAAACACGGCTGCCTTTGGCTGTTTTGGCAACTGCTCATGCTTTTAGGGCAGTACACTGCTGTTAGCAGATAGGTATGAGCCAATAGGTTAATGGACTGCATCATGGTGAAATTGCATTTTTAAAGAGAACCTCAGGGTAAGGTTTATGCTAAAGCCCAGTCAATTCATCCTAATGGTAGTGTTTTAATCCTGAAAATAGGCAAATGGGGAAGCCACTTAGGAAAGAGGTTTCTAGGGCCTCTTAAATTATGAAATACAGGGCAGCTGTCTGCAGACAGATTTTGTGTGAAGCAATTTGGTTATGGCTGCCATCTTAACCAAGAAATGGCCCTGCTGCACAGCCCTCTTCCAGCTTCCTCAGAAGCTATTCCTCAGCTTGCCCTGTGTGAACCACTCATCCATCTGGAGTCACACAGCAGCCCTGCCTCTCATCCCAAAATCCATCTCTCCCAAGGACCCAAGCTAACTCACAAGGAGGAAGAAGAAAAGAGTGTGTGAGCTTCTTTAAGTGTGTTGAGACTGGAGCAGACCTGCCACCATTGTGCCATGGTGCTGAGGGAAGACAGTCTGGATAGACCGAGCTGCACCCCTCCCCACAGGACACAGCCTGCCCAGGCCAGCCTCAGAAGCCAACCGCCTTCATTTCAGGTAAGAAATACCAACCTCAAAACCTCTACCACCACCTCTGGGCCCCCTTCCCATCTCTAAAGTGCTTCAGGCCAGAATTTAAGGAAAGCTCTGAAATTTGGGTTCTAATCACTGGGTGTTGCCTGCACTTGCCTGCTGTAAATGACCTCTGGCCTCCTGGGGGTAATTACATAGTGGGCTTTGAGGGCTGGAAGATGGGTGGGCTGATACTGGCAAAGACCAAAAAGAATGTACTATTTCCCTTAAAAACCTGTTAGGGCTGGAGCCTGCAGTGATGAAAGAGGTCAGGAAAATGCTCTGATCTTGCTGCTCCCCACCTAATGTGTGGTCTCTCAAAGGCCCAGTACAAAGAACCCTGTGCTTCCAATCAAATATAAAGGGAATGTTATTTAGTGACTCAAGAACTAGAGAGACTTTACTCCAATAACCTAGAATTCAAGAATTTCCAGAATCCCATCCTTTTTATGGTGTCATCTCTTCTCTCTACAAGCAGACAGCCTCTCCTCACGTACCCTCCAGCCCTTCCTAGGACTGCTAGTTGTTCTAGCACAATCTTTGTTCACGGTGGTCCCATAGTCCCAGCTGCTCAGGAATAACTGCTAAATTTGTATCAACTTTCTTTGTCTCCTTTCAAAACCCCTGTTCTGGGCTAGAGAGATGGCTTAGCAGTTAAGGCATTTGCCTGCAAAGCCAAAGGACCCAGGTTCAATTCCCCAGGACCCACATAGGCCTGAGGTACAAGGGGGCACATGTGTCTGGAGTTTGTTTGCACAGAGGCTGGAGGCCATGATGTGCCTATTCTCCACCCCCCCACCCTGCTGATTTCTCTCTCTCTCTTTCTCAAATAAATAAATAAAAATAAAAATATTTTTTAAAATCCAGTTCTATGAATTACTCCCTATAAAAATGTAAAATTAGCAGTGATTAAAAATTTTCAGAGCCAGGCGTGGTGGCACACACCTTTAATCCCAGCACTTAGGAGGCAGAGGTAGGAGGATCGCCATGAGTTCGAGGCCACCCTGAGACTCCATAGTGAATTCCAGGTCAGCCTGGGCTAGAGTGAGACCCTACCTAGAAAAAAAATTTTTTTCAGAGTACTTGTCTAGTGTAAGAAGATGTTACATGAGCTACTGGGGGTAAATGACTAACATCTGTCTACACAACTCGTGGTCTAAGCTACTCAACAGCAATCAACCTGACGTGAGCTCACACAAGTGCAATAGTGGCACACAGCCTTGGGGGGTAACCAACTGCTCTTGATTTGGCTAACAGATCCTCTCAGTGGAACAGAACCCATACCTGGAATGGAGAAACAAGTCAGAACCATATCCAAAAACGAGCCTGCTCTCCAAAATCAAGCTCCCACCAATAGTGGGCTACAAGAGGGCCTACACCTATTAAATTATTTCTAAAACAATAATGGTTATCTATGTATCCTGCACTGACCTAACTCTCCATTGGAGAATTTGCTTCTCTTTTTCAGATGGACACAGAACCTGAGGAGACAATCAGCCCATTTCACCCCACCAGGGCACCAGCTGAAGCCATAGAGTTAGTGGGGAAATGAGCAAGAGATGCTTTCTCGGTGGAGCTGGTACCAGCACAAGGGTGAAGGAGACAGACACAGAGAACACTCACCTCCTACCAAATCAGATATCCAGAGACACAGAGGCTCCCAAGACCTCTCATCACTGAAATAGACAAAATGAACCCAACATGGCTCAGGGAAATTCATGGAAGAAGGGGTGGAAAGATTATTAGAGCCATAAATTGGGTCATTATGCACAGAGACATTGCTTCTCCCCCATAACTGAAGGCCATACCCACAATGCAAAACCAACAATCTGCGGCGGGGGGGGGGAGGGGGAGAACGACAGGGAGAAGGTTAACAATGGTACCGTCATGGCTGATACACACTTTATACATAACTAATAAAAAATAAAAATTAAATTAAAATTTTTAAGTCCAAAAAAAATTTCAGAGTACTAAACCTTCCCCAAACAATATTTTGTAGGGGTGCTATTGTTTCTTTTATGTTTGTCTGTTTGTTGTTGTCTTGAGTCAGGATCTCATGTAACCCAGGCTGATCTTCAACTTGTTATGTGGCCATGGATGATCTTGAACGCCTAATCCTCCTGCCTCCCCTTGTAAGGGCTAGATTACAAGTGTGTACCACCACCACCACCCAAGGCTTTGTGGTTTTGTGGGTTATTTTTTCCAAGAAATTTGGAATGACCCAAAATTTGATGAAATTCATGAGAACTTAAATACTGTTTGTATTTCTACCAATACCTATTTTTACATCTCTGCCTCTTTCCTTCCTGAGAAACAAATTTGAGTAAAAAGCCTTGCCCTATATATAAGGATGCTCTGATTGATACCTATATTCTGAAGGAAGTACCATCTGAAAGCAATTCCTTTTCTTCTTAAGGGTATCACAGTTTGGACAGTAAGTTATCTGGTCCCTAATTTATAGCTTTAATTCTGTGACGTTCTCAAAGGCATTCATGTCTGCGACTTCACAAGTTTCCATTAAGACAACTATCTGTGTGGCAGCCAGAGGGAACTGGAAGGCCCAGGAGCTGGAGATCAAAGAGTGTAGCTCAGCATGTAACGTGATATTAACTGTCTTAGACTCTGGAAATTAGACAAGTCAACACAGCATCTGTTTCAAAGGAAACATGACATTTTACGAAATCATTATGAGTTTTTAATAAAATCTAAATATGAGAAACTTGATTAGTTGAGTTTTATCTGAGAGCAGTGTTTTTAGTTTTATTACTCATTTAAATTAACATCACTAAATATTTGGAGGAAAATTGTTATTACATTGTTTATGGTTGCAGCTATTTAGACTACCATGGTGTCTCCTTTAAGGCAGAATGCATTTCTGATATTTGAATATAAGATTTCTTTTTTATTTGTAATTTTTTTATTTATTTGGGAGAGAAAGAAAGGCGGGGGGGGGGGTTAGAGAGAGAGAATGTGTGCACCAAGGTCTCCAGCCACTGTAAACGAACTCCAGATGCATGTGCCCCCTCATGGGGCCCCTCGTGGGTCCTGAGGAATCAAACTGGGGTCCTTTAGCTTTGCAGGCAAATGCCTTAACCACTAAGCCATCTCTCCAGCCCTGAATATAAGATTTCTGACCCACAAGGAAAGTTTTGTTCTGAAGAGTGGGGTGTGGGGAGAAAGCGGATATATGATGCGAGCTCACCCTTTACCAGGCAAGGTAAAGCACATAAAATCAGAAGTTTCTTTCTTCTCCTCTTCTTTCCCTTCTTTTTCTTATTTTACTTGCTGTGTGTATGAGTGAAAGAGAGACTCATGCAATCCAGGCTGGCTATGAACTCATGATATAGCCAAGACCGGCTTGAACACCTGATCTCCTGCCTTCATTTCCCCAGGGCTGGGATCACAGGAGTTCATCACAATGCCCAGCTCAGAAGGGTGCTTCTTAAGCCCTGGTCTTTCTCCATTTCTCTTTTCCTAGCACTGAAAGTTGACCTTATGATTGTAAGCCAGTTGGCCCAGGTCAGTGAGACCCATGCCCCCAAAATAAAGCATTTATCACACCCAGTGTGAAATACAATTGTAATTTAGAGGGTCATTAAACAAACTGCCTGCCTTCATGTGACCTGCTGCACTTTCTGTGGAAGACGGTCCAGCATCTGCGCGGCCATTGGCACAGTTTGAGCAGTCCCTGTGTCTAGCTGTGCAGCCCACGTCCCTGGAGCTGTGAATGATGCAGTAGTAACCGGCCTTTCCCAGGGGCCTACCTCACCAGGTAGGCGTGTCCTCCGACTACCTAGCAGCACAGAGAAGGTTCTCATGGGTTAAGGTCCTAGAGATGCGCCTGCTTTTGGGGAGCCCCAGCCCTGCTCTCTGCCTGCACTGTCACCTGACTTTCCCCAGTGAGCTAGACGGCTCGGAGACGCGCAGAGGAAGGCTGTCCTTCCCAGGACCGGACATGCTGCCCGGGCTGCCTGCTGTCCTCCTTCTCTTGCTGTTCTACTTTCAGAGCTGAAGGAAGGCATCTTGCAGAAAGATGGCAGCCTGCATGCCAAGGATGGTGGCCCAGGAGCATCCAAGCCCCGGATGCCACTCGGTGACAGTGACAATGAGGGAACAGCAGGGAAGAGCATAACGCCAGGAAGCGCTGCACACTGTCCACATTTCTGAGACACAAGGTACCCTCAGTTCTCAGCCACGCTTCCTGCCAGGAGGCCTTGCCACCACCACCCACCCCCCACGTTTCCTGACAAGCAGCATTATGGTAAAAACAAGAAGGCAATACAGAGGACGGCTTCTGCTTCCTGCCCACCCTCCGCACCTTTCCTGTGTCCGTGGTGCTTTTGTCTCCTTCGATGGTGCCCTCTTGTCTGCCAGTTTTCCTTACAGAAAAAGCTGAGCTGGGAGGCAAGTATGTGAAGCCAACTTTCCCACGTGCCCTGGGAAAATGAGGAAGGCGGGGGCTTTATCTCTCCAGCTCCCCGTCCACTAGCTTTCCTAGACACGCTGTTTCCGCACTGAATGAGCCGGGGACCTTCTCGGCGCGCGGTCCACGGCGTGCCCGGGTGAAGACCGCCCGGCGCATAGCCCGTGGCGCAGCAGGCGTTCTCCGTGGCCTGAAATCACGGCCGGCTTTCACGGTTGTCCCTGTGGAACAGTGCCCTTGGCTTCACCACACATCTCAACTGTGTTAGTCAGACTTTTTTTTTTTTAAATTTTTTTTTGTTCATTTTTATTTATTTATTTGAGAGTGACAGAGAGAGAGAGAGAGGCAGATAGGGAGAGAGTATGGGCGCGCCAGGGCTTCCAGCCACTGCAGACGAACTCCAGATGCGTGCGCCCCCTTGTGCATCTGGCTAACATGGGTCCTGGGGAACGGAGCCTCGAACCGGGGTCCTTAGGCTTCACAGGCAAGCGCTTAACCGCTAAGCCATCTCTCCAGCCCTTAGTCAGACTTTTTACACGGACAAATTCCTGGCAGGAACCAGTTTAAAGAAAGATTTATTTTACCTCGCTGTTTGAAAGACAGGGAGGACATGGCGGAGCAAAGCAGCTCACCTGGTGACAGCCAGGAAGCAAAGAGAGATATGTGTGCTTTGATGGACTCTCTCCTTCTTCCCTTTCTTTCCATCCGAGTCCTCAGCCTGGGGTCTGGAGCAGCTCACATTCACCATGAGTATGACCCCTCACTTAATCCCCTCTGCAGATATCCTCACCGACACAGCCTGAGGTGTGCTTTACTGATCTCATAAATTTTTTCCCATCCAATCAAACTATGACCTGGTCAACTTCCCCACCTCCCAGAGGTATGAGCCTGAGACGCAGCATGTGAGGATGTCCTGTGGTGTCCCTCGTCCTGCTTGAAGCCCAGTGCCCTTACCTGTTGCTGCCACTCCCCACCATCAGGACAATGTCTACAAGGCACACGGATTTGGGGGACCAAAAGCTTGTTCTGCACCAGCCAAGTAAGAGCTGAGCTGTCCTTTCTGCTCCACAGCTGCCCTGCTGTTGTTATGTTTATCCAGAGCTCTTGTTCGTTCTCTCTCTCTCTCTCTCTCTCTCTCTCTCTCTCTCTCTCTCTCCTTAATTTTCTAGTCCTTACTACTGACCTAATAAAAAAAAAGAAATCTTACCAGATGTTGCTGCTGTATTTTTTAACTTCCAAATTGCACCTGCTGGTTCCCCAAAAGTCAAGTTTTTGGAATGCTTTTAAGATACTTTCTTTGAGTGACATTTTTCATTTTGCTATGACTATAAACTTTTCTCAGATTTTTATCTTTATTCCCCCCTGATCTAATGTGGAAATCTCACGAAATTCATCTATCATGTCAGCATTTGATGGATGTGTAAGTTTGAAGTCTCTCCTGTTAAATCATTTCTTCTTGAATACTTTTTAAATTAATACACACTTTAAAAACGAAAGACATTTACATTCAAAAGCTAAACTGATGTTAGCAACACAGCTCTTCAAATTGATGCACAAGGTTGCCACCTTGTGGTCACTAAGGAAACTGCCATCCTGGCCTTCCCCCCCACCCCCACCCCCGCCCAATCCCATGGGACTTGGGGACTTTTTTTGCTCATTAAATTAAATGAATTCCAGATTCCAGTGTTATCTTTTCTTTTCCCGTGCAGTTAACATTCCCCACAGGTCAATTTTGGTAGCGTTTCTGGCAGTTGAAATGAAAGAGCCCTCTTCTGAGTGGCTTCAGTGGCAACCCCTCAATAGCACAGTTAATTGTTTTACGCAAACCCTACATGCCATTACTCCCATATTTTTTTAAAAAAGGTATCAAAGGAATGTCTATATCTTTATTCCTGGGGAAGATATTAAAATTACATCTAAGACCTGAGAACTAGAAAGCATGGGAGGGGCCCTGGGGTATGCATGGTTAACAAGTTTTTCAGGTAACCCATTGAGCTCACTAGAGTTCTCACAATGCTGCATTTTCTTCTCCAAGGTTTAGAGTCCTAACACATTAAGTAGGGGACCATGAGCAGTCTCTCCTAGACCTGCAGGAGAAGGGGAACAGAGCTGAAGAAGCCATTCTCAAAGATCACTACCAACCCAAATATTTGCTGTTTTAACAAAAGGCATGCATAAGGACCACAGTGACCTGCTGCCTTTGGCCAAGCCCTCTAAATAATAAATTGTCATCCTTTACTAAGAGAGTGACAACTGTGTGGGTCACCTTTTGTCCTACACAGACAAAAACAAAAGGCAATCTGAACTAGAATAGTGGGCTTTCTCAAGGCTACTGCCACCCCCACCCATGCCCTGTCCACCCAAACCCAGAAGCTACCATCCTGCAGTCCTGGGTTGACTAAAAAATTGTCTTCTTTCTTTTAGTATGTAGTCTTGGAATTTTAGGGCATGTTAGATTTGTGTAAGCACCTTCAAGATTGGGAACCATCACTCCTTCATGCTAGTTCTCTGATAAAATTATACTGGTGTATATGCACATTGAAATCCATGGGGATATGTACAAAATGAATGATGCATTTCATTCCTATGATATTAAGACAAAAAGTCTTTGTTAGAGAATGGTGTTTGCTTCCCCTTTGAATGATACAATTTGTTGAGAAATTACATCCAACTTAGGCTCCATATCTTGTGTTAAGATGAAGGTTAATCTGTTTGTCATATACAGAAATAAATTTCTTTTATATGTGTACAGTCAACTATTTTCACAGTATTAAGCTTAAAAAAAAAAAAAAGAAACAGTGGGCTGGAGAGATGACTTAGGGGTTACAGCGTTTGCCTGCAAAGCAAAAGGACCTTGGTTCAATTCTCCAGTACCCATGTAAGCCAGATGCACAAGGTGGCACATGTGTCTGGAGTTTGTTTGCAGTGGTTGGAGGCCCTGTCATGTCCATTCTCTCTCTCTCTCTCTTAAATAAACAAATAAATAATGTTTTAAAAAAGGAAATAGTGCTGGGTGTGGTGGTACACGCCTTTAATCCCAGCACTGGGGTGGCAGAGGTAGGAGGATTGCCATGAGTTTGAGGCCACCCTAAGACTACATAGTGAATTCCAGGTCAGCCTGGACTAAAAGAGACCCTACCTCGAAAAACAAATTAAAAAAAAAAAAAAGGAAATAGTGACTGCGGTAGTTTGAATAGGTGGGCCCCAATATATTCAGTGTTTTATTACTTTGTAGTTTGCATCTGCAGCCACCTGGCTGGAGGAGGTGTCATTGGGCAGATCTTTTGGTGTGGTGGTAGGTTTCAGATTTCAATCTAAAGATATGCAAAGTTTGCCACCTAACTAGAGTTCCTGAATTGTGCTGTGCTGTGTGGCTTTTGGCTTTTAGGCTTGTGCTTCTCTCTCTCTGTGTGTTTGGTCCTGTGGAAGCAGGCCAGATTCTTCTGACATTATGGAACTTCCCCGGGATCTGTAAGCTTCAATAAATGCCTTCCTCCATAACTGTACCTGGTCTGGAAGCTCATCTCAGTGAACCTGAGGCTGTCTGCTACAGTGATTTTTGTGCTTCACTGAGAAATGCTCACAAATTGAAAGTACTTCTAGGGCTTGGAAGATGGCTCAGTGGTTAAAGGCACTTGCTTGCAAGCCTGCCTGCCTTGGTTCAATTTTCCCAGCCACCCACAAAAAGCCAGGAGATCCTGAAGCTCATGGTTCAGATAGTCTGAAGTTCTTTTAGTCTGGCAGATCATTTGCAGGGGCAAAAAAACTCCTGTTTCAAAAGCCAAGGCTGAGCATAGGCACCTTGAAATTGTCCTCTGATCTCCACACACATGCCATGTATACACACACACACACAAATAAAAATAAATTTTACAAAGCACTTGCATATCTTAGATTGGATTTTAGTCTTGAATTGAGTTCCCCATCTAGGGAAATGGCCCTATGTCATAAGTCCAGGTCAACTTGCAGACCTGTATGACCCGAAATAGCTAGGTACTGTATGCACTCATCATTGCTTCAGCATACATATACACATGGGTTTACATTCCTCCATCTAAATCATTAACATTCATTTTGGAATCCTGTTTCAACATGGTGGCAGAAAAAGTGCCCATTTGGGATAAAACTCAGTTACTTTTGGAGTCAAAATATCAGTAAGTTTGAGGAAAGGCCAATCACTATTCTTCTCTGTCCCCACCTCCATGCAGGACAAACAGATATAGCAGGAAGGCTTACTCAATAGCATCAATATGTGGTTCTACTACTCAAAAGGTAGTTTGGGGTCACCTTTGCCATGAAAATGGAGAACAGGTTTGAAATAAAGTTAGGGCGCACTCTATAAAAGTTTTACAACTCACTTAACATCATAGCAGTGTCATATATCTCAAGGTAAAGATTTCAGCTGTGGTTATTTAGCAGCATCTTAGAAGGCAGAAATGCTGTCTCAACTAATGGCAGGCTGTATATTTCATTACTACCTTTATGGTTTTATAAATACCCCAAGAATCAAATTTATTTAAAATATCACACTGTGCAACCAGTACATTATCACACAAAACACACCAGGAGCATGGTCGTTACTCTTGTTAGTTGTGATACAGTTATGGACCCTTTGCCACAAGGCCTTGCTCTATTAATACATTGAAGAGCAAAGTAGATGGTCCTGTACTGAACAGCTACAAAGTCTGTTCTCTCATCCTCTTCAGAAACAAACACTGCAGGGGATTAGACTGTGTCTGAACCACCACCCATCTGACCCAGCATGTGGGAGGAGGGGAGCAGGACTGTCTCAGATGTTTGCTTATTGAGAAATCCTCCACTGGCTAAAGGATTCCCATGTTCAAATTCCATGAGGAAAGGGGATGGACAAGGCTAATCAAGACCTGGAACCACAACATTCATTTTCTGAACTCAGTCTTTGAAAATAAAATGGCAGGGCTGAAAGCATGGCTTAGAGGTTAAGGTGCTTGCCTGCAAAGCCAAAGGACCCAGGTTCAATTTCCCAGGACCCACGTTAGCCAGATGCACAAGAAGGCACATGCATGTGGAGTTTGTTTGCAGTGGCTGGAGGCCCTGGCGCACCTATCCTCTCTCTCTCTCTCTGTCTGTCTCTCTCTCTCTGTCTGTCTCTCTCTCTCTGTCTCTCTCTCTTTCTATCTCTCTCTCTCTCTCTTTCTCTCTGTCAAATAAATAAATAAATAAAAAGAAAATAAAATGGCAGAAGCATGCCAGTGACATAGACCTACATAGGCTTGTCTCATTCACAAGAATAGTTTTGCTAAGATAAATTACCTGTAAATATCTGCACAAGATGAAGTGTTGATTCCTGCAAAAATGCAATCAGAACTCTAAAAGTAGAGATTGACTCAAAAGTCTTTTCCTCAACTGAGATCAAGAAAACAGCTATCTTTTTATCCTTTTTTTTTTTAAGACAATGTGTTGGTAAAGATGAAAACAACTAGAACCCCTGTGAACTGCTAGTGAGTTTGTAAAATGGTAAGAACTACTGTGAGAAGAGGTACAGTGATTCCCCAAACAAATCACAAATAGATTGATTATACAATCCAGTAACCCTAATCCTGGGTATTCATTGAAAAATGCTGAAATCAAAGTCTCAAAGAGATTGGCATCATCATATTCCTAGAGAACTGTTCACAATAGCCAAGAGAGGGAAGAAGTCCGAATACTTACAGATGAAAGGATAAACCCGTTGTGGTAAGTATAACAATGGAGGAGTTGGAGAATGGCTCAGCAGTTAAGGCACTTGCCTATAAAGCATAATGACCTGGGTTCAAGTCCTCACTACCTACATGAAGCCAGATGCAGAAGGTGATGCATGCATCTGGAGTTCATTTGCAGTTTCAGGAGGCTCTGGTGCACCCATTCTCTCTATCTGCCTTTCTCTTATAAATAAAAATAAAAGATGGAATATTATTCAGCTTTGGAAGAGAAGGAAATCCTGTCATACACTGCAATAGAGACAAACCATGACAGTGCTAGGTTAAGTGATATAAGCCAGGCATAAAAAGACAAATATTGTGTGGTCCCACTCACAGGAGTTCTCTTAAGTAGTTAAATTCAGAGAAACAGATTGTAGAATGGTGGCTGGCAAGGGCTGGAGGAGCACACAATGGAGAACCATCCGATGGGTGGAGAGCTTTATTTTTACAAAACAAAAACATATGGAGATCTGTTTCACAACAACATGAATATACTCAACACTGCAAAACTCTGCACAAAAACATGGTTAAGATGGTACATTTTATGTTGTGTTTTTCTTTAATCAAATCTCTTAAAAATCTGTTAGATTTTAATGACTCTAGTGAAAAGGAATCAAATCATGCTCAGAAGATTCCTAAAGGACATGAATGCAGATCCAATATCTATTCTCTTCCCAGGCTGTTTTCTATCCCCTCCAAATCAACATAGACAATGTGTTGACATAGAACCTAAGAATTCTTTTGGAGCCAAATGTGGTGGCACATGTCTTTTATCCCAGCATTCAGGAAGCTGAAGTAGGAGGACTGCCATGAGTTCAAGGCCAGCCTAGGCTACACAGTAAGCTACAGGTGAGCCTGGGCTAGAGTGAAACTCTGCTTTTTAAAAAAACTGTTTTTTTTTTTTTTTTTTCTTTTGGAGTGGAAGAATCATTGATAAAAGGACTTTGTGGTTTAAGGCTCACACAAAGCCAAATCTTCCTAGAAGCTTCCTGATTTGGGAACTGGCAGGAGGCAAGTATGAAAAAGGTTTGGGGAGCTGCTCTGTGTTCTTGATGGGGGATTAGAACTGGTACTAATCTGTGACACATTGAGGGTGCACGTCCTCCATTTCATTGCCTAGTTTTATGCTGGGCAGCAGTAATTTGCTAACCACAGTCTACATGACATGTAGCTGTGCAGGAAGTGGATCATTATTATCAAAAACACATGTCTCATCTGACATTATGGGGTGTAAGGTCCAGATTAACTGTGCATAACCCCATCATATACCAGCATGCCAATATGGTTCACATTTAAAACAGAATGTCCTCTGAAGATCCTACAGGACAAAAGCTTACTTCCTTCTCAATAGAATAAATTGTCTCCCCAAGATGGGTATACCACAACACAAAAAAGTTAACAAAAATAAGAAAACTAAGAGATCTCCATCAAGATTTCCTAGTGCCAAAATGGAAGCCCCCAATGAAATCATAGAGGAAACCAACAGAAATTTAATCCCAAAATGAAAACACAGCAACCAATGACACCCTGACCAAAAGAATTGCTGAACTGGAAGCAAACCATCAAAAAACCAACAATCATATCAATGAAATTGATCAGAATCATCTCTTAGAGCATTCAGCTTCTGTCAGTAGGCTTAACTTGATTGAAGAAAACATTAGAACCCTCAAAAGAGATATGAATGAATTGAAGGTGAGTCAAGAAATGGAAGTTCTCAATAACTGATTGAATAAGCTTAATGAAGACTTCATTAAATGTAATAATGAATTACAAAAGCATCAAGAAAATCAGAACATTAACTGAAATCGTACCTCAAAAAAGGGATGGACATGATGCAAAATAACACAACCAAAAACAAAAATCAAATAGAGCTTATAAAAACTCCTCTAGAACCCCTCACTAACAGAGTTATTCATATGGAAGACAGAAACTCTGACCTGGAAGACAAGACAGAAGAAAATGATTGGGAGTCCAAAAACTTGACTAATTTCAAAAAATCAAGTAAACAGAATGTGAGGGAATAGTGGGATACCCTAAAATGACCAAACATCTGGATCATAGTTATATCAAAGGAGAGGAAATCCAGACCAGAGGCATAGAGAACATATTCAACAAAATTATTGAAGAAAAAATTCCCAATCTCACAAAAGAGAGGTCCATCCAAATACAAGAAGCCCACAGAATATAAGACAGGACCTAAGAAGAAACTCTCCAAGGCACATCATAGTTAAAATCTTAACAATGAAAACAAAAAAATGCTAAAAGCAGCAAGAGAGAAAAAACTCACTACATACAAAGGCAATTCCATCAGAATTACCTCAGATTTCTCAATGGAAACCCTGAAAGCCAGAAGGGTCTTGTTGCAGTCAGGTTCACATTACTGGTAAAAATCACCCAAACAAGGGACCTCGTAGTTAAAAAAAAAAAAAAGGTTTATTTTGGCTTACGGGCTCAAGAGGAAGCTCCACATTGCAGGGGGGAACGATTGCATGAGCAGAGAGTGGACATAACCCCCTGGCCAACATCAGGGGAACAACAGGAACAAGAGAGTGTGCTAAACACTGGCAAGGGAAAACTGGACATAATTCCTATAAGCCCACCCCCAACAATACATTGCCTCCAAGAGGCATTAATTGCCAAATCTCCACCAGCTAGGAAGCTAGAATTCAGAACACCTAAGTTTGTGGGGGACACCTGAATCAAACCACCACAGGCCTGGAATGGAACACTTCAAAGTCTAAAAAACTATGGCTTCCAAACCAAGCTACTCTACAAAAGTATCCCTCATAATAGATGATGAAAGGAAAATTTTCCATGGACAATGTAAACTCTATCATTATATGAACACAAAGCCAAACCTAAAGAGAATACTTCAGGGACTACTCCACACAGAAGAGACAGATAAATAATCTCAAAAGCCAAAAATAAGATCACAATAACCAAAACCAGACCAGGCTCAAACAAATAAAAAACACAATGAAGCACCAAACTCCATAAAGCACCTCATCATGGGAGGTATTAATTCAGACCTCACTGTAATAACCTTAAATATTAATGGTCTTAACTCACCCATCAAAAGCCAAAAGTTATCAGGGTATATTAAAAAAATGGACCTTCTTATCTGCTGTCTTCAAGAAACCCACCTCACCACTAAAGATAGATACCTCCTCAGGGTGAAAGGATTGAAAATGATACTCCAAGCAAATGGAAATAAAAAACAAGCATTGTTGCTATATAATACCTAATAAAATAGACTTCAAACCAAAAGTAATCAAAAACAACAAAGAAGCCCACTTCTTACTTATATGATCCAATATGAGAATATCACAATCATAAATCTATATGCACCAAACACAGGTACACCACAGTTTATCAAACAAAACCTACTTGACAAGAAAACAGAAATACACACCAACACCATCATAGTCAAAGACATCAATACTCCACTATCATCAATAGACAAATCATCCAAGCAGAAATTCAACAGGGAAATAATAGAGCTCAATACCACCATATATCATCTAGACCTAACAGACATCTACAGAACTTTCTACCTCAGCTCTACAGAATACACATTCTTCTCAGCAGCCCATGGAACCTTCTCCAAAAGAGACCATATATTAGGCCATAAAACATGCCTCCATAAATTCAGGAAAATTGAAGTAACTTCCTGCATCATATGAAATCACATACTTTAAAGCTAGAAATCAACAAGAGACACATCAAGAACTCCACCAGCTACTGGATACTAAACAACACACTTTTAAGCAATGAATGGGTTGTGGAAGAAATCACAAAAGAAATTGTAAAATTCCTAGTACTGAATGATAATGAAAACACAACCTACCAAAACTTACGGGACACAAGGAAGGCAGTCCTAAGGGGAAACTTCATAGTGCTAAATACTTTCATAACAAAGACAGAGAGCTCTCAAATTAATAACCTGACTGTCCACCTAAAGGCACTAGCAAAACAAGAAGAATCCAACCCTAAGAGCTCCAGATGGAAAGAAATAATCAAGGTCAGAGCAGAAATTAATGAACTGGAAACTAAGAAAACGATTTAAAACATCCATGAAATGAAGAGTTGGTTCTTTGAAGAAATAAACAAGATTGATAAACCCCTGGCCAATTTGATCAAGCAAAAAAAAGAAGTCTCAAATTAACAAAATCATAAATGAAAAAGGAACAGTCACCATAGATATCAATGAAATTAGAAGAATCATCAGAGCATACTTCCAAAACCTCTACTCCACAAAATTGGATAATCTGGAAGTGGATGAATTCCTAGACACATGAAGTAGGCTCCATCCCAGGGATGCAAGAATGGTTCAACATACCAAAATTGGTCAATGTAATACATCACATAAATAAACCTAACCATAAGAACCACATGATCATCTCAATTGATGCATAGAAGGCCTTTGACAAAATACACTACCACTTCATAATCAAAATACTGGAAAGAATAGGCATGGAGGGTTTATATCTCAACACAAAAAAGGCTATACATAAAGCACCTAAAGCCCAAATAATACTTAATGGGGAAAAACTCGAGACTGGATTCAAGACAGGGGTGCCCACTCTCACCATTGCTCTTCAACATAGTATTAGAAGTACTAGCCCAAGCAATGAGACAGGAGAAAGAAATAAAATGGATTCAAATTGGAAAGAAAGAAGTCAAGTTATCCCTATTTGCAGATGACATGATCCTATACATAACTGACCCAAAAGTCTGCATCCCAGAACTTCTAAAGGTGATTAATTCCTTCAGTAAAGTGGCAGGATACAAAAGCAATGCACAAAATTTGGTAGAATCTTTATATGCAAAAGACAAAAATACAGAGAAAAAAATCAGTGAGGCTGTCCAATTTTCTTTTTTTTTTTTTTTTTTTTTTTTTTTGGTTTTTTGAGGTAGGGTCTCACTCTAGCCCAGGCTGACCTGGAATTCACTATGGAGTCTCAGGGTGGCCTCGAACTCATGGCGATCCTCCTACCTCTGCCTCCCGAGTGCTGGGATTAAAGGCGTGCGCCACCACGCCCGGCTTTTTCCAATTTTCAATAGCAACAAAAAAATTAAATACCTTTGGATAACACTAACCAAGGATGTGAAAGACCTATATAAATGAAAACATTTTTAAAAACTCAATAAAGAAACCAAGGACTTGAGATGATGGAAAGACCTCCCATGCTCCTGGACAGGTAGAATTAATATTGTGAGAATGGCAATTCTACCAAAAACAATATACAGATTTAATGTAATACCAATAAAAATACCAGCATCAGCCCAGTGTGGTGGCACACACCTTTAATCCCAGCACTCGGGAGGCAGAGGTAGGAGGATCACCATGAGTTCGAGGCTACCCTGAGACTCCATAGTTAATTCCAGGTCAGCCTGGACCAGAGTGAGACCCTACCTTGAAAAACAAAAAACAAACAAACAAACAAACAAACAAAAAAAACAGCATCATTATTCACAGAGATATAAAAAATGATCTCAAAATTCATATAGAATGGCAGCAGGCTTCAAATATCCAAACATATCCTCAAAAAAAAAAAAAAAAAAAACCAAAACACCTCTGGGGTATACTTGGTCTAAAGCTATATTACAAAGCTACAGTGAACAAAAACAGCATGGTACTGGCATAAGAACAGAAACACAGACCAATGGAACAAAATTGAAGACTCAGACCTTAAGTCAAGTAACTACAGCTACTTGGTCTTTGACAAAGGTACCAATAATGTAAACTCCAGACATGACAGCATCTTCAACAAATGGTGTTGGACAAATTGCATGACCATATGTAAAAATCAAGACAAAATGGCTTACAGACCTCAATATAAGACCTGAAACTCTTCTCCTACTGGAAGAAAAATTAGGAGGCACTCTCCACAATATAAGAAGGGGGAAAAACCTTCCTGAACAAAACCCCAGTAGCCCAGGAAATTAAACAATCACTTAACCAATGAGATCTCATGAAGCTAAAAAGCTTTTGCACAAACAAACACACCATAAGCAGAGCCAGTAGATTACCCACTGAAGGGGAGAAAATCTTCACCAGCTACGACACTTACAGAAGCCTAATATCTAGAATCTACAAAGAGGAAAGAATGTAAGAGCCAAAGGAAGAATACCGCTCCTTAAAATGCAACTGTCCAGACAGAAATTGGCCTTGATATCCATGACCTCACATTACCTAGCAATACCTATACAAGACCCTCATAATAGGAGAAAAAGATGATGATATCAAAGTAAAAGAGATACTAATGGAGAGAGCACGGGGATATTATGGAGAGCATAGTTGTGAAGGAGAAAGTGGTGGAGGGGAGAGAAATATCATGGTTTATTGTCTGTAAGTATAGAACTTGTTAATAAAAAATAAAAATTTAAAAGAATCAAAAAACCCACTTCAAAAGTGGAGCAGAGAACTGAACAGGGAGTTCTCAGAGGAAGAATTACAAGTGGCTAACATACACTTAAGAAAATGTTCAAAATTCCTAACCGTTAGGGAAATGCAAATTAAAACAACGACGAGATTCCATCTTCCTCCAGTAAGGATGGCAATTATTAAAAAAATCTAACAACAAATGTTGGCAAGGATGTGGAGAAAGAGGAACCCTCATCCGCTGTTGGTGGGAATGTAAACTTGAACAACCACTGTGGAAATCAATTTGGAGATTCCTGAAAAGGATGAACATAGACCTACCAACAGACCCAGTTATTCCCTTACTGGGCATTTATGCTAAATGCTCCATGCATCAATACAGAGACATTTGCTCAGCCATGTTTATAGCTGTTCAATTCATTATAGCTAAGAACTGGAATCAATCCAGATGCCCATCATTGGATAAATGGATAACAAAATTGTGGTACATTTACACAATGGAATTCTACTCAGCAGTAAGAAAAAAATATATACAGTGAAATTTGTAGAAAACTGGACAGACTTGGAACAAATCATACTCAGCTAACTCACACAATCACAGAAAGATGAATGCTGCATGGTGTCATTTATCTGCAGTTCCTAACCTGGACCTGTTCGAGTTGCTGTCATAACTGATAGGCAACAGGAGGCCCAGACAATAGGGATGAGGGTTTGGGGTGAGGGGAAGAGGAGGGGGAAGGAAAACAAACACAAAATTAAACCCAAAATGAGCAGATACCATAGAAACCTTTATCCTTGGAGATAGCCTAAAAGATATAACCCTCAAAAGGAATAAGGGGGGAGCACCTGGAAAGTAGGGCTCTGGTGAAGGTGAGATGAAGCCTAAGCTTAAAAGAAATTGGTTTTTTTGTCTCTGACCTGTAACTCCCAGTACCAGAGATTGGTTGCTACCCACATTGAGCTGTTGACCGGAGAGACCTACAAGGTCCCCAAATCAAAACAGCTTTCTGTCAAAGCACTAGATTACCTGCCTGAGGCAAAAGCTAAGACCCTATTGCTGAAGACACCAAATGCTGCTGACAGAGAGCAAGACAGACCAGGCTGGAATTTATAAGAATGCCAGTCCCCAGACAGCCTGTCTAGTGCTGGGAAAGTGCTACATGAGCTATTGGGGGGAAATGGCCAACAACAGTCTGAGCAACCAGAGATCTAAGCTACTCAGAAGCAAACACCCTGACAGGATGTACACATCAGTACAATAGTGGCACACAGCCTCAGTGGGTAACCAATAACTTTCTGATTGGCTAAGAGATCTGCTCAGTATAAAGGAACCCATATCTGGAATTGGGTACCAGATCAGAATCCTATGGGGACAAAGATTATGTTCTCCGATGTCAAGCTCTCACTAGTCTTTGGCTAAGAGGGGTTACATACATCAAATTCTCCCTAAATTAATAATGCTTATCCCATTTGAACTATGCTGGCTTTACTTTCCATTAGAGAATCGCACGTCAGCCAAGCCACAGCTGAATCTACGGAAGAATTGGGGAACAAGAGTGCTCCTTCAGGGCTCTTCCTGATAATCAGCTCCAGAGTGTAGGAGACAGACCCCGAGGATACTCAACACCTCCCAAAGCAGAGATCCAGAGGCTCATAAATGTTCATCACTGAAGTAGAATTAAAACTCACCCACCATTGCTCAGGGAATTTGGCAAATGAGGGAGCAGAAAGATTGTAAGAGCCACAGGTTGAGACATCGTGCCCAGAGGCATCCCTCTCCCCTCACCGCCCCCCCCCACAAAGAATAACTGATTACTCCTCCCACACCACATAAACTACAACCCCATGGGGAATACTTGCAACCTGAGGAGCATCCCCCAGTGGAATGGGGGCAGGGACAAGGGAAACAAGGGTACCAACACATAATGTAGCCATATGAAGCATCTTGTGAATAATAATAATAATAATAATAATAATAAACATTTAAAAATAACACATGAAAAAAACCCTAAATAAATTCACCATCATCATAATGAAAAAAGTGGAAGTGACTGGAGCTCATCATGTTAAACAAAATAAACCAGACTCAGAAAGACAAAATGCTGCATGTTCTCTCTCACATCTATAGACTTTCAATTTAAATTTAAATATGTATGTGCATGTGTGCATGTGGGTGGGCAGATATCATGAAAGTAGAAAAGGGACCATGGGAATTAGGAACAGATCTTAAGGTAGAGGGAGGGAAATAAAAATAATAATGGTGTAAATATGATACCAAGCAAAAAGGGGGACTTACGATGAGAAAGGAAGGGGATCATCAACAGAGAGCAAAGGAAGATGGATGAGGGCAGTGGGGGAGTGGAGATGAATGAGAACAAAATATAATGATATGTATGTATGAAAATGACACAATAAAGCCCATTACTTTGTGTGCTAACTTAAAAATAAATTTTAAATGGTTTAGTTGATTGTAATTTTTTTTTTTTTTTTTTGAGGCAGGGTTTCACTCTGGCCCAGGCTGACCTGGAATTAACTATGCAGTCTCAGGGTGGCCTCGAACTCATGGTGATCCTCCTACCTCTGCCTCCCGAGTGCTGGGATTAAAGGCGTGCGCCACCACGCCCGGCCTGATTGTAAAATTTTTATGTATTCATTTATTTGACAATTTTTAGTGACAAAGTATAACTGGAAGAGAAAGAACAAAACCTGAAAATTGGTATTTTAGCACACTCAGAATTACTCCCAGTGCTGTAATTTTAGCCTAGAAAACAGATTCCTTTAGCGAATGTGCTAGGCATCACAGCACGTTGGAAGTGTGGATAAAGCAGGTCCGTGCTCCTTTTATTCCAGGTTGGTGTATGAAATTGAAATGGAAAATTCCCTGAAGCATGTACGTCATTGGCCAAATGTTGAGGTTATGGAAGGCAGCACCAGAGAACAGTAATTGTGTGTTTGATATTTAGACTAGAGTTCTGTAATTAAAAAATTATAAAAGCCGGCCGTGGTGGCGTTCGTGCCTTTAATTCCAGCACTTGGGAGGCAGAGGTAGGAGGCTCGCCGAGAGTTCGAGGCCACCCTGAGATTGCATAGTTAATTCCAGGTCAAGTCTGGACCACAGTGAGACCCTACCTCGAAAAACAAACAAACAAACAAACAAAAAATTATAATAGCCGAGCGTGGCGGTGCACGCCTTTAATCCCATCACTTTGGGAAGCAGAGGTAGGGCGATTGCTGTGAGTTCGAGGCCATCCTGAGACTATATGGTGAATTCCAGGTCAGCCTGAGCTAAAGTAAGGCCCTACCTCGAAAAGCAAACAAAACAAAACAAAACAAAACAACAAATATATATATATATATATATATATATATATATATATATATATATATATATGGTATCATTTTTTAAAAGCTGAAACAAAAACTTCTTGAGTTAGGAGTGTCATAAAAACCTGATAGAATCCCACTGTAAAATTATTTAAAATGATGATTCCTGATTTAAAAAAAAAAAAAGAGTAGTTTTGCAGAAAATAGCCAATACACTCCATCACCACCGCTATCGTTCCCACCTACTGTGCTTGTTCATTTGTGGAGGAAAAAGAGAACTCCTTTTATTTACCACCAACAACAAAAAATCCATTGGGAGTGGGTACTGGACACCAGAGCAGAAAGGAAGTTGGTGTCTGGTCAGTTTGTCAGACTATTCATTCCTTCATTAAAGAAATCTCCTCCCGCTCCTGAGGGACGGGTGTTCCGCGCGGACCTTGCATCCACGCCCACGGCGATTCGGTCTGGAAGCAGAAAAGCTCAGCCAATCAACTTAGCTCACCCCTTTGGTCCTTGCAATTGGTCAATGTGTGATCATGTGGGCTGAAGCAAACCAATCAGTATTCTTCCCTGGCTTTTTGCAAAACCCTGCTGAGGTAATCATAGAAACTGCAAAGCGCTGATGAGAAACAGGAAAAGAAAAAAAAAAAAAAAGAGCAAAAGCAAGAGCGCAAGCCTCGTTTCCAGGTCCTCAAACCACCACTGCTTCAGTCCTCGCCTGCCCTCCTGAAGCCCGTGCCCATTGTGCGGCTGCCCCGGGCAGGCAGAGCTCCCCGGGCCGGGCTGGGCACTGCCCCCGCCTGTGCTTCGTGGCCAGAGAGAACGCAGCAGGGGTGCTTCACCGGGACGCTGAGGACCTGGTGCCGTCCTCCTCCACCTCGGGCCCGGGCCTGTCGCTTCCAGCGCGCCCGGGATTTCAGTCGTCATGCGTTCTCCTCACCAGCCTGTGGTCCTTCACGGTAAATTGAGGCATGCCTATCCTTTGTCCCGACTTCATTTCGTTCAGCCTACAGGAACAACGAAGGGAAAGAGAGTTGCATTTGAGCTCATGACTGAAAATGCCAGGGATCCCTCCCGGAAAACTTGACAACCACAAGATGGGGCTGTTTTGCAAGGAAAGCCGGTTAACATCGGCTGCAGCGGCCGAACAGCCAGGGCGGAAAATCAACGTCATTTCTCCCTGGGGGGGGGGGGGGGATAAAAAGGAAAGGGAAAGGGAATATTTTAAGAACATATATGTTTCAAACTTTTCATAAAATCAAAGCACTGTTTATAGCAGATTCAGAAACTACTCTAAAAATTCAGCCATTCAGTGATCCAGTCGACCTTGGTGGCGCACGCCTTTAATCCCAGCACTCTGGAGGCATTGCTAAGAGGATCTCTGTGAGTTCGAGGCCAGACTGAGACTATATAGTGGATTCCAGGTCAGCCTGGGCTCGAGTGAGACCTTACCTCAAAAAAAAAAAAAAAATTCACCAATTCGTCATACATAACTATGACATGAGATACTTTCCCCTCAGAGACTCTGCTCACATAAAATTTGCTAGCTTGTCTTCTCCCTGATATTTTTTTTGCATCCTTTCAGTGTAATGCCATGATATTAAACCTGAAGTGCATTTATTTATGTATTTACTTACAAACCTCTATATTCTCTATTCCAGTTCAAAAACAAATGGATAGCATTCAGTATTTCCTATCAGTGTGGTCTTAAATTCTGGCCTCTTCTCAATCTAAATTCAGTTCGTTTTTAAAATGTGGGTACAGGATATTAAACTCAGGTCTTCGAGCTTGCAAAGCAAGCACTTTATCCACTGAAATATCTTTCCAGCCCCTAAATCAGATCACTTTGACCTCACTATATTTTTCTTCATATGTATTGTTAAAAGATTCTGGCCACACATGATTGATAGATTAACATTAGGCCACTAGGAGAATGAACCCAGAATATGACTTTACCTTCTCACTGTTGGGGCCAGGTGGCCATCAGTCACCCAGTGAGGTGATGAACCTTCTGAGAAGTTCACAGAACAGGGAGTCTGTACCTGTGAAGCAGAGGAACGACAGAGAGCCAAAGAGCTGGCATCCCTGCTCCGCCCAGCCGCCCTACCCTGCGGTCTGCACTCTAACTCAAATCCTTGAGTGTCCTACTGAGAAATGGAAGACCTAAACACAGAGCTGCAGAAAGTACTCTCATATTTCATCTGCATGCACACTCCCAGAAAAACCACATGCAGAAAATGTGCACATTGGATCTTGACTACCCCTCAACTGTGAAGTCACTGTGCTTGGCTTGGTTGTTCTGGACATTAGATATCTATGTAAGGATTTTTTTTTTCCAGAAATTCCTTGTACAAAATATAAAAAGTGAAAACCTGGATTAATGACAACACTTAAGCAAATTTGCTATTATTGTGTGTGGTGGTTTGATTCAGGTGTCCCCCATAAACTTAGGTGTTCTGAATGCGAGGTTTCCAGCTGATGGAGATTTGGGAATTATATTCTGGAGGCAGTATATTATTGGGGGTGGGCTTACCAGTAATATAGCCAGTTTCCTCATGCCAGTGTTTGGCACACTCTCCTGTTGTTATTGTCCACCTGATGTTGGCCAGGAGGTGATGTCCACTCTCTGCTCATGCCATAGTTTTCCCTGCCACCATGGAGTTTCCCCTCGAGTCCGTAAGCCAAAATAAACCACAAGCTGCTCTTGGTTGGGTGATTTCTACAGGCAGTGCAAACCTAACTGCAACATTGTGTGTATCTGGTACTTTATGATAATTAGAAAGAATCTGAGGACGAGGAGTAACATCCTGTGTTCAAGTAATACCAAATGTACATGCTTTAGAACTTTCGACAATGAACCAATAATATTTCTGAGAAAATCTACCCAGAGGGCCAAGAGAATGTATCTTCTAAAGTTGTAGTAATTAAATCCAAAATTGAAGGATATTGTCCTATAATTTCTTACATGTTCGTTCGAATATTTAATATTTTCAGTATCAAAGAATTTCAGAGGAACTTCGTATGTATTTTGTATATATGTTAAGGATCACTCTTAAACTATGATAAAAAGCTATTTTAAAGAAAAAAAGACATATACTAAGGTAACTTTCTAAGGAACAGCTGCCTCCAATTAAACAACAACTGCTTTCTAAAGGACTCTTGGGAGTTCAATGTTCCTTCAGTGGACTGCAAAATCTGACTGGGGGGGGTGGGGTGGGGGATGGACTTCATTAGCGATAAAGAATTGTTGAAAGGATAGTTGAAATGGCATTTAATACCTGCAAAGATAGAAACAACCGGTAGTTTAAAGTTTCACCATAAAGATTGGTAAATAACACTGATTACAGGTCTTATTCTAACAGAAAATAATGAACATGTAATGAAAGGAGAAGAATGACCCAAATTGCTCTTAATCTCAGAGCTGTGCCTATTGACGGGCCTGGAAGTAACAGTGCTAATCGCATAGAGGGAAAGCCAGAAGCTTTAGAAAGTTATTAGCCTCGAGGGAGCAGGATACCCATTTCATTGCAAGAATACAATATTTTATTGAGTAAAGCCTTCAACTACTGTGCATTTAAGAAAAATTCTAGGGTTAGCCCAAGTCAAATAAGACTTCCCTCTCCAACCTTTTTTGGTAACTTGTAAAAGCCATTGATATACTCCATCAGACCTATTGTGAACGCTTGCAGTCAGCCTGGTACACAGAGAAACAAGCAGAATTCAGCTTACTGAAGTATAATTACTGCCCTCACACCAGCTAGCTTCTAATAAGCTTAAGAAGTAATGGCTTTCTCAAAATGGTGAATTTACACTTTAGACATTCCCAAGACACTGACAAAGTTTTATGAACAGATTTGTAAGGAAGAATTACCTAAAAGAAGTCATCGGAAGCATCATAATTTTTCATAGAAATGTCCCAGCTGACCCTGAATTCGAAATATCTTTACTTCTCATTAACTTCTCTTGAGGACCAAATATCCAATCACAAGTTAAATTTACACGGCTTTTAATTAATTAATTTTTGAAGGCTTAAGTGTATGCTGAGTTTCTGAGCCTGAAACTTGATAACTCCCATTTTAATTTAAACAGTAATGCAAAGCATCTTTCTAATGAAAACAGAGGCACGTGGTCTTGAGATGCGTGTACACACCAGTAAACGAACCGGCGCAAAGATGCGCCAGGCGGGGGCAGCGGAGAGCGCTCTCCGTGGCCGCTGAGGACCTCGAACCCACGAGGTTGCCAGCGAACTCGCGGCACCTGAGAACCGAGCAAGTTCCACCTGTCTTAGGGAAGTCAGCTGAATGGAGAGATGACAACCGAAGCACAATCCAGAAGAAACAAGGAAAGGAGACGAGAAAAAAATGAACGCGGTGGTAAAAGAAGTCACAAAAGCCGGGCTTGTGACACCACCAAATAGTCCCCTCGAGCAGAGGACTTGGTTGCTCGCAAGGGGCAGACGAGCACCGGGAGATCAGCACCTCCCACTTATCGCCAGGTTGTGAGACGCTGCACGGCAAGCGCTGCGCACATCGCTTCCCTGGTCACGGTCACACGAAGGCCTGAGCAAACAATGAGCTGCTGTCAGTGCTTCCGGCTGCTGCCGCCAGACAGGCTGGCGAGGGGAGGCTGCGGGCCGGCCTCCCTCCCAGAGGAGAGCAGACGGACATGGACGGATGAACGGGGCAGGACCGAGGGAACCACGAGGTGAGCAATCTCCTCGCTGCACTGGAGATGACGTTCGTCCTCTCACTCGGTCTCCCGGGAACGCCCCTCTCCCTGTCTGAATGATGCCCTGTCGCGTTTTCAGTCTTCCGTAGAAAGTCGGCTGGAAAGCAACCTTCGTGTCACAAGCGTAGTACGGGGCCAGTGGCAAGGCATCCTCGGGGGCGCAGAGTAGGGCGCCCCCTGGAGGCTCTGAGCTTGTTTAGCAGAACCACTGATTCTGGAGTTACTGTTTTTGTACCTTTTGTTTGTAAAAAAGGTGAGGTGTCTCTCTCTTACCCTTCAAGAAAATGATGACGTTGCCGTATGCATGAGCACAGGGGCTGCATCCTGAGAGGGGCTAGTCTTCTACTTCATATGGGAAATGCAAACTTTTAATTCTGTTATGCGCTTGTAAATTCAAGGGGGAAAAAATGGGGGCCACAAACTTGTGAGCTGAAGTAACCCGCCTACATACACACAGTTACTATGCATTGAAAAAACTCAGACTTCCTCGCAGAGAAACCTAGCAACATAAAGATCTGTCTTAAAATATAAACAAAGCCTGCCCGGGGTGGTGGTGCATGCACTTGGGAGTCAGAGGTAGGAGGATCACAGTGAGGTCGGGGCCACCCTGAGACTACATAGTGAGTTCTAGGTCAGCCTGGGCTACAGCAAGAGACTACCTTGAAAAACAAACAAAAAAATAATAGACACACACACTGCCAAGTGATTCTCCTATGTAAGACCTTTTCTCAAGGACCCAGTATTGTCAGAATAAAGACTGAAGTAGAAGTACTAGCCAGGTGTGGTGCCTCGCGGTGGCAATCCCAGAATTATGGGAGTTTGAGACAAGAAGATTGCCAGCCTGGGCTATGTAGTGAAATACTGTGTCAATCCTCTGCCCCTGCCCTCAAAAAAAAAAAAAAAAAAAAGAAAGAAAAGAAAAGAAAAAAGAAAAAGATTACACAGTCTAAAGGCCAAGTGTGGACTGTGGCAAGCTCGGTGAGGCTCATGTGGTCCCCCCAGAAGAGCTATCTGGAAAATCCCGTTCTAGGACAGCACTGAGAGACCCGTCAAGATGTGAACTGCAAGAGTAGGTGACAAGATAAATAAGCCAGGCATAGCATACATTGGAGAAAGAGAAAGAATGACAGGAATTCACTCTGAGGAAACCCAATAGGAGAACGGTTTTCCTATACTGCCAGGAGGAACAAAAAGTAAGGCCAAAAATAAGAGATGTAACACCTTGATAAGGTGTCAGGATGCACCAAGGGCACCACCAACCTAGGGAAGGAAACAGCTCACTGTAAATTAAAGGAACCCCATTTATCTTGCACCTAAACACAAGCACTGAAAATTTTACGACTTACAAAGAACAGCGGCTTCTCTTGTGTGTGTGTGGGGGGGGGTATGGTGCATTCCTGCACGTGTGCGGAAGCATGTGCCCCATGCACACACGGCAGCAGCCAGGGGAGGACATCAGGTGTCTCTCCTCTGCTCTCTTCTGCTTTATTTCCTTGAAATGCAGCCTCTTACTAAACCTGGAAGTTGACCAGCAATCGCCAGTCATCCTCCTATCTCTCAGGCCCTTATGCTTCTGTGGGAAGGGTTCCTAACCACCGAGCCATCTCTCCAGCCCCTATTCGACCTCTGCACCCCCTCTACAGCATTCGGGATACAGGCATGTGTGACCATGCCCGGCTTTTTATGTGGGTGCTGGGAATTGAACTCAGGTTAACATGCTTGCATCGCAAGCACACTGACTCCTTGGACCATCTCTCAGTCCCAGAGTGGCTTCCTTTGATCAAGTACCTGCTAAAGGGATAGTTTTTGATAATCATCTCACATTTTTATTACAATAACCTTATATAATAATTATCCTATTCTCTATTTCTGATATATGGAAAACAAGACTCAAGGGTTACTAAGAGTCAAATGACTAATAATACATAAACTTTTAATACCACATCACCTTTCTTTGCAGAAAAAAAGGATAGATAACATGTAGTTTGTCATTAAGTCATACAGCATATAAAATAGCGTGTTTGTCTATTATTTGTCCAGCCACCACGAAGACGAGAGGGTTCTTCATGTGGAGGGGGGCTTTTGTTCATGACTGCCTCCATAGCCTATCACGTAGTCTCTGGTGACAGCAGAGATTGGTTTTTCATGAATAGAAAAAATAGAGGCTTACAGCCACTTTCATTACTCAGTATTTTGATTGGTGTGGATACATATCCTCAAGTCCAAAGATTTGGTACTGGATATATTTTCTATTCTAGCTTCCAAAGTGCTGCTATTAAAATATAACTATGCCTTATTCAACCAGAGGTTTCCATTAGCAACAGGAATTAATTAAATTATGAGTCATCAGCACATGACATACTAATGCAGATTATCTCCCTATGATCATTTTTTCTTGTTACAAAAGTAATATAGTAAAAGACACATCCTGGACTTATTAATTTTAAACAGCAAAGTATGTACTGTTACAAAAAGAATTCTGAGATATATTTTTGGTAAAAACAAGATGCAGAGCAAAGCTCATGCTCTTTCCTCCTCCCCAGGAGATAATAATTACCATTCCATAGAGCTTATTATGTGCACAAACTATACTATACCTGTCACATGCATTATCTTATTTCATTCTTTTAAAAACACCATGTTGTTAATACTATACCCTCATTTAAATAATTCTATTACCCTCTTACATTTTTTCAAAACAATCTGGAACTTAGAGAAACATTACAGTATGCAAAATGTAGACTTATGCAAATGCATGTGAATAAGACCATACTTATGCAACCATATTTATATGTCTATCTGAATGTTGAAAGCCATGAAGCAGCATCAATATCTACAGTATCATGACTATGCCACTGAGTTTGTTGTCATTTTCATGTCTATTTTCCTCATCAATAATGACACTGAACTCAAATTCCTGGAAAGCAACCACACCTAGATCAAACATTAAAGCTTCAGTGATTGTGGAGAATGGGAATGTGGTAGGTTCAAAGCCAAAACTATCTTGGGCTATCTTAACCCCTTTCATAGCCATCTATTTCCTTTCCCCTGTGTGTGACCTAATATCCTGTGGTATAGATGAACAGACTCCTACCTTCTACCAACCCAGAAGTTTAGAATGTCACTCCATGACATCTGAGGCCTGTGGTGGAGATTTTCCTGCTTTGCTATAACTTGCATATGGTGTTTCTACCAACGTATTTGGAAACTGTTTTGATTTATGAGCTTCTCAATTCTTACTATGAAACCTTCATGCATTATTAACATGGCAAAATGTGGTATTTGAGGCAACCTGAATCTGTATTCCTGGGCCATGCTCACTCATATTTGGGAATAAACTATTCCCTTTGAGGTCTTCAGGGATGGTCTTAAGAAAGTAGTTCCTGGCTGGGCCTGGGGACACAGGCTTTTATTCCCAGTTACTCTGGAGGCTGAGACAGGAGCATCATGAGTTCAAGGCATGACTGGTTTCCGAAGAGTCCATGACTGGCCTGAACCACTTAGTGAGACCCCGTCTAGAAATAAAAAGTAAAAGTAAGGCTCAGTAATGGAGTGCTTGCCTGGCATGCTCAAGACCCTAGGATCAATTCCTAGTACCATGAATGAAAGAGAGAGAGGAAGGGAAGAGAAGATAAGATAAGGGACGAGAAGGAAAGAAGGAAGGAAGGAAAGAAAGAAGGAAAAAGGAAAGGAAGGGAAAGAGAAGGGATGGAAAAGGGAAGGAGGGAAGGGAAAGAAAGAAGGAAGGAGGGAGGGAAGGAAGGAAGGAAGGAAGTAACAAGTTCCCACAGCTTGAGAATTTGAATCTGCATCCAACTCCGTGGCCTGGCATTTTGGTTGCTCTTTCGTAAAAGGACCAGCCCTTATCAAAAGTGTGCTGGCCACGCAGCCTGTCATTTTCCTGAGGATGAAAGATAAGAAAAAACAAGCTGACTCCCAAGCAGCAGAGTCACTCCTGATGTCACAGAAGCGCTGCCAGCTAATAACTGGCTGCTCCCTAACTGTCGGGAAATGCAAACAGCTCAACATTAAAATGCTTCTATTTTTTTCCATCCTCACAATAACAACCCAGAGTGCTCATCTCCAAAAGACAAAAGCCGGGAAGATAAACAAAGATTCTGGAAAGCCAGGGCTCTTGCGCTGTTGCTTCCCTTTTGCAATCATAGGTAAGAGATCCAAAGTACTCACACCTCCATCCTCCTAACCTTGAGGTGCCTGCAATGAGTTCCAGAGTGAGTTCCAGGGCACTCTCCGCAGCTCAGTAAGCCTTGTGCTTTCTCTCTACCTCACCTGTCTGGGCTAAGTGGCTTCCACAGTGTTTCAGAAAGCAAAATGCAGGATTCACAAGGAAGAGCACAACTGGCATAGGCCCGCCTTGTCCTCTCAAGGCATCAGTCACCTGCTGTTGGACCTCTAGCTCATCTGCCGCAGCCATGCTGGACCGACACCTGCGCTTTCTCTCCTCTGGCAGGATTGCCTGGATTCCCACATTGAAAGTCTTTCTCTCACATTCCTCATTTTCCATTTTCTAAAGTCTTTGCTCCTTTCCTTGTCTTTGATTTGATCCGTTTATTTTCCCAGAAACCACTTCTTATTTCATCATCTCCCTCTTTTATTATTATTCATTTTCACCATCCTCCGCCATGCCCTTGGCTTTTTTTCCTAAACAGTTTTAAACATGAGATAAATTTTGTGTCTATAGAACATACTGAAAGGAAAACCCTCATGGGCAGCCCATGCTTCCGCCTCTTTTTTTTTTTCTACATGAGGTAACAACAACTCTCCTTTCTTAGTGTAATTTTCTCCACTTAATCAGAAGTAAAGCTGTCCCCTTCAAAAACTGGCCATATTATTGGGAACTGGAGAGATGACTCAGTGATTAAAGGCAACTGCTTGCAAAGCTTGAAGGCTTAGGTTTGATTACCTGCTATCCACCTAAAGCCAGATGCACAAAGTGGCACACACAGCTGGAGTTTGTTTGCAATAGCAGGAGGCCCTGGCATGCCCATTCTCTCTCCCCTTCCCTCTCTCAAATAAATAAATGTTTTTTTTTTTTAAACCCTGGCCATACAATGATTAAAAAAGCAAACAACAATAAATGTTGGTGAGGATGCGGGGAAACAGGAACCCTCATCCACTGCTGGTGTGCAACCTTGTACAACCACTACAGAAATCAATATGGAGACTCTTGAAATAGATGAAAATTGAGCTATCAAACGACCCAGTCATTCCTCTACTGGGCATCTACCCTAAAGGCTCCACTCTTTACTGCAGAGATATTTGCTCAACCATGTTTATATCTGCTCACTTTACAATAGCTAAAAACTGGAATCAACCCAGATGTCCATTGTTTGACGAATGGATAATGGAGATGTACATACACACAATGGAATTCTACTCAGGAGTTAGGAAAAATGACATAATGAAATTTGTAGTCAAGTGGATGGACTTGGAACAGAACTCACACAAGCACAGAAAGACAAACACCACATGTATTCCCTCATCTGCAGTTCCTAAACTGGAACAGCTTGAGTTGCCGACAACTCGAGGGACAGACAAGAGGGATGGGAGGGTTTGGGGTGGGGAATGGGAGGGAGCAGGTAGATATACACAAAACCAAACCCAAAATGAACTGGTATCATAGAAACCTTCCTCTTGGATAGGGGACTAAAAGATATAACCCTCAATAGAAGCATGGAGGGATTGTCTGGTAAGAAGGGCCCTGGAGAGGGTGGGATGAAGCCTAAATTATTTTGCTCTGGCTTGCAACTCCTAGTACCAGAAATTGGTTAAAATCCACATTAAGCTATTGATGAGAGAGACCTATGAGGTCCCCAAAACAAGACAGGCTTCTGTCAGAGCACTTGATTATCCACCTGAGGTAAAAGGTAAGACCCTATTGCTGAAGGCACTGCATGTTACTGACACAGAACATTAAGAGATCCAGCTGAATCAGACAGGAAGCCAGTTACCAAATGGTTAGATATATAGTGCTGCAAAACATTATATGAGCTGCTGGAGTAAAATGGCCAACAATGTTGTAAGCAAGTGGGATACACTGATATATGAAAACAACCCACCTGACAAGATGAACACACCTGTGCAATAGTGGTACACAGCCTAAGTGGGCAACCAATGGCTCTTTCACTATTATATCTGCTCAGTGGAAAGGAACCAATAACTAGATCTAGGAACCAAGTCAGAACCCTATGGAGACCAAGATAATGGACTCCAATGAGAAGCTCCCACTCGCCTTCATCTAAAAGTAAGGCTACACCCATCAAAATCTCTCTAAATTAACAATGCTTATCCCCTTTAACCTAGGCTGATCTCGCTCTCCATTGGAGAATCTGTTTTTTTGTTTGTTTGTTCTTCAGAACACAGTAAGAACTGTGGACAACCATAATCTACCAACAAGACAAGAATAGATACCTTACTCCATGACAGGAGAGGAACCACCCCTCAACCAGCAGCCAGGGCCCAGGTGAAACCACAGGAGAACCAGCGAGATGAGCAAGGGAGCTGCTTCCACAGCAAGCCTCATAACCCGGCCCAGGGTGGTGCAGACAGACACTGAGGATACTCAAAATGCACCAAAGCAGAAATCATGAAGCTGCTGAGAGTTCAACTCTAAAGTAGAATTAAAGCACTTCCACCAAGGCGCAGGGGAAGTTTGCAGAAGATGGGATAGAAGAACGTAAGAGCTACAGGGTGGGAATATCCAGACATAGCCCTCTCCACATTGACAGACTGCTGCTCTCATAACTCATAACTTACAACTACATGGTGAATTCCAGCAATTCCACTAAGGACAGCCCTCAGTGGAGTGGGGACAGCGAGGGGGGAAATAATGGTACCGACATATGATGTGTCCATACAAAGTTTCTACTTAATAAAAAAAAAAAAAAACTGAGCAGGGCATGGTGGCACACACCTTTAATCCTAGCACTTGAGAGGCAGAGGTAGGAGTATTGCTGTGAGCTCGAGGCCACCCTGAGACTACATAGTGAATTCCAGGTCAGCCTGGACTAGAGTGAGACCCTACCTCAAAAACACAAAAATAAAATAAACTGGCCATATTTAGAACCCATTCAATGGATAGGATTAAGAACACACCCTCCTGTGATAAGATTGCAAATCTAAGGCATGCACAACCAGTATTTTTCTGTCTTAAATCCCAGACTGGGGCAACAAACTTTGTCCTCACTCCAGGTTAGAAAGTTCAGAGTCCCTCCTTCAAGAGCAGGGAAGTCCTGAACAGATCCAGTTGTGTGAGTCACAGTGGGGACCACTTGTTCCTCTCTGGGACAAGCATCTAAACAAAGTCCAGGACCTGGGACATGCTGTTTTCCATCTGTTCTTCTTATCCATTCCAGTCTTTCTCTAACCCAGTAACCTAGTGCAATGCAGTGCAGTGCAGCTAGCTCCTGCGCTTTGCTGGCCTCCCCTTGGGCTCCCCCAGGGAAATACTGGCAATCAGGAAGAACATAGGGCAGTGAGGCCAGGCATTCACTCACTGGGTCCCTCTCTCTGCAATCCCCACAGGTGACTAAATATCCTAGCTACTGCCATGTAGGTAGCTTTCTCTTTCCAGCTCTAGTTACCATTCTCTCTTTTGGCCCATCAAACTATAACAGCACCCTTCTACCAGCTCAGGGTACTGCACTGGCCTTATGATTCCCCTATAACCTGCCAACACCTTCATAAATAATCCCTCTGTTAAATTTTCCTCAAATTATCCAGTTCAAGCATCAGTTTCCTGCTATTAATCAGATGCTTATGTAAGATTGCTGCTTAAGCAAGAATAGAAACAGGGATATTTGGGAAATTGCAATGGGAAATTGTCAGGAAACTAGTTAACATCAGACTGAGCCCCACAGGTTGGAATGGTAGCAACTCTTGGCACAGAGAGACAAAGGAGAACTTCCTTGTTAAGGACTAGGCATGTAGAAGAGTGAGCCAGCTTACTAACAGCGAGAGACACTAGATTAAGATGACTGATGATATCAGGACATTCATTATGCCTTTAACATGGTCTAGGCACCTAATGAAAACATTATCATGTTTAGGTTACTTCGTCTACTTTATAGATGAAGAAGCTGAGTGAATTATCATTGCTATTTTCTCTGCCCAGCATTCCTCCAACATCTTCCAGTAATAAAACTGTTCTCTCCTGAAATTCATTTGACATGTTTAAGGAATGCTGACCTTGACCTTGCCTGTCAGAACTCTTCTCCCATCCATGATGTTTGGTCCAGTGTTGGATATATCACTCAAACAGGCAATAAGTTCTTCTTGAGTTCTTTTTAAAATTATTTTTATTTACTTGCAAAGAAGCAGAGAGAGGGAATGGGCACACCAGGCCTTCCTGCCACTGCAAATGAACTCCAAATGTATGTGCCATTTTGTTTATCTGGCTTTAGGTGGGTTCTGGGGCATCAAACCTGGGCTGGCAGGCTTTGCACAATCAAGAGCCTTTAACTACTGAGCCATCTCCCTAGTCCTTGAGTTTTGATATATGGATCTAGGGAAACATTTAGAAGGATGATGACCTAAGTCCTGAGATCTCCTTTCCCTATGCTTGGAGGAAGCCATCTGCAGTAAGAAATCATATTGCATCAAAAAGAGAACCAGAGGAACCAGGAAGATGTTCAATTCCCCAGAACTCATATAAATCCAGATACAAAGGGTACATGCAGCTGGAGTATGTCTGTAGTGACAAGAGGCCCTAGTGCATACCTACACACACACACACACACACACACACACACACACACACATGGGCATGCACGCTCACACATTTTTAAAAAAAAAGAGTTTTAAAATTTATAAAAAGGTAACCAACAACAAGAGATAGGTAGGAAACAAGGGAGAGTATAAGACATGACTTCACTTCTTCCAAAATGTATCATCTCTCAAATCAGTTCTATACCAAGGTTAGCCAATAAATACTCTTTTAAAAACTTACTATGAGTTAAGTTGGGTTTCTGTCCATTGTAATTTTAAATATCCTAGAAACAGATTGAGGCTTGCTGACAGAGATTCTTTAGCTGAGCATTAATCTGCATATACATGTGAGATAGCTACCCAAAATTTGGGGAAAGAATCATATTAATTCGGTCTTCAGCTCTATCACCTGACATTGCACTCCTAAAATCCCTGGGCTCTTCAAGGCAATAAGCAGTGCAGTCTAATGGCTGGCAGCCCTCAGCAGCTTCAAAATAGGGGCTGGCCACAGGAAAGACCACAGCAGGATGACGTTGGGACTTTTAGCTATCCCCACCCCCAACCTCTGCAGAGAGGAGGAGAGCTGAAGTTTAACTAGATTGTCAATGCCAATGATTTAATCAACATGTCCATGAAATGAAATATCCAAAATCATCCCCAAAGATAGGGTTTGGGTAAGCAAGCCCATAGAGATTTCTGGAAGGTGGGGCACCCCAAGGTGCCATGCTCCTCCTGCATACTTCAGCTTCTGCATTTCCTCACATGCATGCTGTGTAATGTCATCTGTTATAAACTGGTAAGTGTGTGCCCCTGGGTTTTAGGAGCTGCTCTAGCAAATTAATTGCCTCCCAAGAAGGGCCTGGGAATCCTGAGCTAGAGCTGTTCAGACGCACGGGTGAAACAAGCTGTGGGAGCTGACACTATTTTCAGGAGGATCTTGTCAGAACTGGATTGACTTGGAGTGTATCCAGCTAATGCCCACCGCAGAACTGCTTCCGTGCATATGTGGGAGAGAAAAGCCCTGCTTCGGGTGCTGTCAGTGATATGTACTGTGAGGCTATCGGAGAAAATAAGCTTACTGTGGGAGAGAAAACCCCGCATCTGATGTTGTAAGTGATAGGTATTATGAGGATAGAGGAGAAAATAAGGTTATGTTTTTCACTCAAATACTCAAAAGAAGTGTGTGGAACATCTTCAGAGTTCACAGAGATCCATAAGCCATTGGGAGTCCCACAAACCAAAATGGAATAATCTCATAATTCATGGAGTACCAGGAATAATTCTCAGAAATTTATTATATGATTATATTATAAAAATATTACAGGAAAAAAATAACATTCATTCTAGACTTTGCTGCTAGGCTGCAAAGTATTACTTGAGAGCAAGCTTTCAAATAATCTAAATGTTTCCAAGGAAATCAACTATGCCCTAGAACAAAGCATATATATCTATATGTATGTATATATAGATATATGTATATGTATATATAATAATGTGCAGCATCGAAAACTGTACCATTCACGATTGTTGACAATGAAAAATCATTAGGCATGCAAAGAAGTAGGAAAACATGGCCTATAACAATTTAGAATAAACAACTAAAACTGACCTAGAATGATACAGATAAGAGAACTGGTAGGATGGTCATTAACACATGCATTCAGGAAAGTATAAGGAGCTATAAGAACATTAGGCACTGACACATAATGATATAAAAATATGCCATTCAAACTTATGAAGTTGAAAAAATGTAGTATTATGTGTGAGATTTATATATATATAATGGGACTGGAGAGATGGCTTAGCAGTCAAGGCACTTGCCTGCAAAGCCTAAGGACCTAGCTTCAATTTCCCAGTACCCACGTAATCCAGATTCACAAAGTGGTGCATGCTTCTGGAGTTCATTTGCAGGAGCTGGAGGCCCTGGTGTGCCCCTTCTCTCTGTCTGTCACTCTTCTCTGTCTCTCTCTCTCTCTCTCTCTCTCTGCTTACAAATAAATACATATGAAAAAATTAAGATTAAGAGTAGATTAGATACTGCAGAAGAAAATATTAGTGAATTATTTGAGGCAGGCAAACACAGCAATAGCTTAGCAACCTGGGACCCCATTTGGCTTGAACTAAACACATGTCCCTTTCCTAACAAAGTTATTAGCAATCCAAGACTCCCACCTGTATTGAGCTAAACACACACCCTTCTCCATGTAAAGCAACTAGTCACTCCACCCTAATAGCCAGGAATGATTTCTTAGCAACTCCCCACCCTGCTTTGTGATTACTGTGTCCTCACAGCCTATACCTGTGTGTGATGGGTGCATACATCAGTAAAATCAGATGAGAGGCATGTGTTGTGGGCAAAGGTTTACATAACCCAAACCTGTCAATCAAAACAGAAATCCACCCATATCCCACCCCTAGCAAACAACTCCTTCTCTTCCTGAACCCTCAAAAGGAAGCCTGAGCAATAACCTACGGCTCTCTGGCAACTTTGTTCAGGCAGCCCCATGCTCCCTGGCTGAGTACCCTGTGTCACCGCCTGAAGTAAAGCATGCTGCTGCTTGTGGATCTGAGAGCGCTTGTTCACGTCTTTGAATAGGAAGCCAAGATTCTGGAAACACCTGGTCCAGACACGACCACTGATAATATGGTCAATAGAAACTATTCAGAATGAAACATGAGAGGAGTATGACTGCGGGAAAAAGTCAACAGTGAATTAGGGTGACACAGGCAGGTAGGGAATGGGTCTAAGAGACAACACAGGAGAACAGGAATACAGACAGTTGAGAATGCTAATAGTCTATTTATACTTGACTGCGGGGCAGAAAACCATAAAAGCAGAAGCTAGGAGAGAACAATTTTAAAAAAAGTTAAAAGACCAGCAGTTTCAGATGTCTTAGGGTGGGAGCAAGTGAGGCTAGCTGAGCCTCATCCTTCATTATCATATCATGGCAGGATACAGAGGAAGGAGGGTTAAACCCCATAAAAGCCTTCCTGGAGCCACTCAGAGACATTCCCAGCTCTGGGGCCCTTCCTTCCCTCCCCTTCCCTTCCCTTCCCTCCCCTCTCTTTCCCCTCCCTTCTCCTTCCCTTCCCCTCCCTTCCCTTCCCTTCCCTTCCCTTCCCTTCCCTTCCCTTCCCTTCCCTTCCTTCCCTTCCCTTCCCTTCCCTTCCCTTCCCTTCCCTTCCCTTCCCTTCCCTTCCCTTCCTTGGGAGCTTTTGGCTTGCAGTAAACCTAAAGTTTGCTACTTCTGCTTTCATTATACTTCTGAGTCTGTCTTCATTTTTTGGAACTCCCAAATAGTTGCTAATTTCAAGAAAGGACCTGTAGACCCCAAGACCATGGAGGGAAGGCAACCTTCCAGGTAACATTAGCAAGAGCTCGGACATTGCATCCAGAATCTCTAGAGAGCAATTCCTTAAGGATGGACTCAATTAAATCTAGCAATGTTACGTCCTCTTTGGACAAGATCCTTACAATGCACACACACACAGTTTCTCCAGGTTTCTTTTGCTATATAGTATTAGAAAGATGCTGGAATTCTTCTGAGATTTGTTATTTTCTACCAGGACATAGTTTTTGCTTAGCCATCAAGGGCACATGACGATTTGACCCTATCCAAGGGTGGTGCATTCAGGTTTGCATTGCTGGCAGAAATCACCCTACCAAGAGCAGCTTTTGGACAAAAAGGGTTTTTTTTTTTTTTTTTTTTTTTTTTGGCTTACAGTCTTGAGGGGAAGCTCCATAATGGCAGAGGGAAATGATGGCATGAGCAGAGGGTGGATATAACCCCCTGGCCAACAGAAGGTAGATCATGGCAACAGGAGAGAGTGCCCCACATGGGCAATGGGAAACTGACTATAATACCCATAAGCCTGCCCCCAACAATACACTGACTCCAGGAGGCATTAATTCCCAAATCTCCATCAGCTGGGAAGCTAGCATTAAGAACACCTAAGGTTATGGGGGGCACCTGAATCAAACCACCACATTCTGCTCCCTGGCCTCTATAAACTGATAACCATACATGATATAAAATACAATGCATTCATCCAACTTTAAAAGTCCCCATAATTTTGATCAATCCCAATGATATTCAAACATTCCCATAATATAAGATCTTCTAACTGAGCCATAATACCAAAAATTCAAAAAAAAAAATCCCATAATGGCACAGAATAAACACACTTCAAAAGATGGCACTGAGTGAGCATAGCAAAGGAATATTCAACCAATACAAGATTTAAACACAACGGAGCAAACATCAAACTCTATAGCCTTAAGTCCAACAACTCTAGTCAATGACAAATCTCCAAGTCCAATAATTCTAACCACTGACAAGTCTCTGGAGTTCCAATTGTACCCTTCCAGCTAGGCTACTCACAGTCCTGGAAAACTTCATCTGGGGCAGGCATCTTTCCTTAGCAGCCATCTCATAGTCCTGGCATCTCCACTGGGTCTCCACTGCAACCCACAGTCCAACCACACAGCTCCATCTGGTCTCCATGCAGGGATCCAGCAAGCCTGCTTCACACTGCCCATGGCAGTTTCCATAATTCAAGACCGTGTTGAAAATTCAATGACTCTCTCTTTCCTATATATCTTATACTCCACAAAGTCAAGTAGGGTGCCTATTTGTTAATCCGGGGGGGTGGGGGTGGGGAGTAAAGCAGACTTTGAAGAACAGGACACTGCTTGAGCACTCAAACCCCTTCAAAAGAATCTACATTCTTCCTGTTGCCCCAGCGCAGGTCAGCTGGCCCAGTCTCAAAGGTTGTATAATTGCAGCTGAACAGGCAGAAGATTCAACCCAAAGATTGCATGTCTGTGCCATGTCCCTCTGTGCATACCAATCCAATTCTACACAATACAACCCTGCACAAATTCTCAGGACACAGGCATTACAGCAAGCCTCTCACACAAACTGCTTCTATCTCAGTCCAGGCACAGCTCTTTCTCACCCTCATAAACCAAACTTCACAATCTTTAGTTCTTACTGCATTCAGGTCTTTCAGCTCTGACCAGAATAGTCCATCAAGCTGTACTTGCAGTGCTGCAAGGCATCTCTTAGGTCAAGGTTTCAAATCCTTCCATGTTCTTCTTGAAAATCAGCTCCAAATGGCCAAAGCCATGCAGTCAGGTGTCTAGCAGCAATCCCACTCCTCTGGTGCCAACTTTACTGTTTCAGTCAGGTCACATTGCTGGCAGGAATCACCCAACCAAGAGCAGCTTTTGGAAAATAAGGGTTCATTTTTGGCTTACAGACTCAAGGGGAAGCTCCATGATGGCAGGGAAAACAATAGCATGAGCAGAGGGTGGACATCACACCCTGGCCAACATAAGGTGGACAATAGCAACAGGAGAGTGTGCCCAACACTGGCAAGGGGACACTGGCTAAAATACCCATAAACCCACCCCCAATAATATACTGCCTCCAAGAAGTGTTAATTCTCAAATCTCCATGAGCTGGGAACCTAGCATTCAGTACACCTAAGTTTATGGGGAACACCTGAATCAAACAACCACAAGGGGTCAAGGGGTTAAAGGGATTGATTGTAGTGAGTCTTAAAGATAACAGATACCTATTTTGAAGGTATTTTCCCTAAATGAGAATAGTAATGAATGCAATGTACAAAAATTACACATCATGTCACATAATCCCATTGTTCAGAAATGGTTGTGCTATTTCAAAGCCCACATGACTTACCTAAGACTCAGACATATGTCAATGGGGAAACAACAGACTGCAAGGTTAGAATTCTGTCTTGCTATGTATGCTTTGGATTAGAGACCATAATATAGGGGCAACTTCCCCATACCCAAAACATATGGATTAGGGAGTGATGGAGGGGAGATAAGGAGATTCTCACTTTAAAAGTGAATTCAGGGCCGGAGAGATGGCTCAGCCACTAAGTAGGTTACGAAAGCTTCCTGAATAAGCAAAAGGGCCTTAACAGGCCTAAGACTCAGAATTCAAATATCCAGAACCCACATAAATAGCTAGGCATGGTCATGTACGCCTTTAACTCCAGTTGTACAGGGTAGTAAAGACTCAAGAACACAAGCTCTCTGGAATAATTTTTAAAAAGTAACTATGGGGCTGGAGAAATTGCTTAGTGGTTAAGGCATTTGCCTGCAAAGCCAAATGACCTTAGTTCAATTCCCCAGGACCCATGTAAGCCAAATGAACAAGGTGGTGCATGCATCTGGAGTTTGTTTCCAGGGGCTGGTGGCCCTTGATGGCCCATTTTCTTCCTCTCTTTATCTGCTTCTTTCTCTCTTGCTCTCTCAAATAAATAAAACAAAATAATAATAATAAAAAAGACACTATGGCTCCAAACAAGACTAGATGGAAAAGTGATAGCCATTGTTACGCTATTGCCACCCCACCACAAGCAAGTGTATGGTGTGCCACACCATACATACGCCACCCCTCTCTCTCTTTCTCACACACACACACACACACACAGAGACACACACACAAATAAAAAAGTAAATTGAAATTTTTACCTCTACAAAAAAATGAGAATTTTCTAACAATTTAAAAATAGCTATTTTCAGTCCCTGGTCTCATTTTTTTCACCACTTCTACTAGGCAAAGGGGCTCTAAAGACTATTGAAATCCAGTTTTAGCTACCTAAAAATGTAGGACCATTTACACATGTTCTGTGGTATATTATAAAATGATAATCATAAAACAAAAGAAATAAGCAAAGATTACCCAAATAAGCAGCAGAATAAACAGTACAGATGGACAGTTACATACACGTACACACACACACACAACACATACCATTTGATGGCCCAAATATGTTTTCTAATATGTTGTGTAGTTCATCCTCTGATTTGAACTAATAACGAGGAAAGCAGTTCCCTGATGTTATGGGCAGACAAGTTATACTTTGAATTTAGGGCACTATTCTAAAGAATGTTATGAGCAAACAATAGGAAACATTTTCTACATGTGGCCCTTCCTTAAGTAAAAAGTTAAAGGTCAACTTAATGTTACTCTCATGATCCTTCTACAACTGACTAAACAATGTCCATTGAGATGGAAGCAATTAATGATAAGAATTACAGTTACTTTATTAGCATGACTGAATAAACATCTTTTTAGGATCCAGTTATTATCCCAAAGCATGTCATATTGCCCTAAAATTACCTATTCACTATCTGGGCAGAGGCAATCTCTGTATAACAATTCCTATTATAATTCTCACAGATAGACTTTGAGCAATAGGCTTCCTGGAAAACAAATCTAGAAGTTGGAAAAGTATCTGAGCTTCTATGAGTCATATATGAGTTTACCCAATAGGGCTGGCCTTCAGGGTAGTTCTCCTTTGCTAAATTCTAGAAAGCTCCAGATTAAATACTTAGTCATAGAAAATCCTCACAGAATATAACTCCAGCATTGAAAATAGCTACCAATAGTTTAGAGTGCACTGGAAGAATTTCCTTAGGTCCTAACTTTTTGTGCATGTGTGTGCGCGTGCACATGCTCCATAGCCTGCATGTGGAGGTCAGAGGAGGATTTCAGCCATCAGTCCTCAGCTTCTACCTTGTTGGAGGCAGGGTCTCTCATTGACACAGTATAACTGGCCTATGAGCTTCCAGGGATTCCTCTGTCTGGGCATCCTTTTACACCATAGGTGAGTTGGGATTACAGACATTCACACATAAAGCATCTGGCTTTGTATGAGTTCTGAGTATCTGAATTCAGTTACTCACACTTGCATAGCAAGTGCTTTACCCACTGAGCCATGTCCCCATCCCCTTAGTCTTATGTACAAGTCATTTTTAGGGACTCAAAATTAGGCAGCAATATACAACAACATGACTTAATTTGACTATGGGTACATTGATTTGATATAGCATGTTCTAGACAATATGAGACATTAAATTAAGAATATCATTTAGAAAGAAAGAAACAGGGCAAGCAACTTCTAGAACAAAATGCAATAATAAATTAATATCACTTAAACAAGAAAAGTAGAGCTCACCCCATGGGAATAACTGGCATCCCAAATGAGGAGGCTCCCTTTGGGGTGAGGCAGGGATGAGGGTAAGGATAGTACCAACAAGTGCTGTTTACATACTGAGTATGTCCATAACTAGTAAAAAAAAAAAATAAGAATAAAGAGGAAAAAAAGAAAAATAGAGGTCAGAAAAAGAATAGGACCCAGGGGTGGAGAGATGGCTTGGCAGTTAAGGTGCTTGCCTTGAAGCCTAAGGACCCATGTTCAATTCTCCAGGTCCCATGAAAGCCAGATGCACAAGGTGGTGTATGTGTCTGGAGTACATTTGCAGTGGCTAGAGGCCCTGATGTGCCCATTCTCTCTCTCATAAATGAATAAAACAAAAATTTAAAAATAGTACCTAGCTTTGAAATGATATATGTTTGAGTCAGAGATAGGAGGGCCACAAGTTTGAAGCTAGGTTGGGCTACATAGATGGTTAGCCCATACAGTGCTGAAAAGTGATACATGAGCTGCTAGGGGAAAGTGACCAACAATGTTGTGAGAAAGCAGGGAACACTACTGTACAAAAGCTACCAACCTGACAAGCTGTACACACCTGTGAAATGGTGGCACTAGCCTTGGTGGCTAACCAGTGGCTTTCTGATTGGCTAAGAGATCTGCTCAGTTGCAAGGAACTCATAGCTAGAACTGGAAACCAAGTCAGACTCCTATGGAGACCAAGGCTATGATCTCCAACAATAAGCTCCCATTGGGTTTTGGCCAAAAGAGGGCCTCTATCCATTAAAATCTCTCTAAATTAACAATGCTATCCCCTTTAACCTATGCTGATCTCACCCTCTGTTGAAGAAGCTATTTTTCCTTTTCAGAAGGCAGTGAGAACTGAGGACAACCAAAATCTATCAACAAGACATGAAAAGATAGCTGACTTCCTGGCAGAAGATGAACTACCCCTCACACATCAGCCAGGGCCCAGGTGAAAGTGCAGAGGAATTGACAAAATCAGCAAGAGTGCTGCTTCCATGATGAACCTGACAATCTACTCCAGGGTAAAGGAGACAGACACTGAGGATACTCAAAATGCACCAAAGTAGAAACCCAGAAGCTCCAGAGAGCTGAACACTACCGTAGACTTAAAACACACTCACCATGTCTCAGGGAATTTTCTGGAAGAGGGGAAGAAAAATTGTAAGAGCCACAGGGTGGGAAGAAATATCCAGAGGCACTGCCCTCACACAATGACTGCTCCTCTCACATCTCACAACCCACAACCCCAGGGGAAATACCAGCAACCCCATTGAAGAGGACCCTCAATGGAGTGAGGGCAAGGAGGAGGAAAATGATTGTACCAACACATGATGTGTCCATACAGAGTCAGTCTCTCTCTCTCTCTCTCTCTCTTGCTTTCTCTAAAAAATAAAATTAAAAAAATAAAGAGAGAGAGAGAAAAAAAAAGAGAAGAGCAGAGCAGAGAAGAGAAGAGGAGAGGAGAAGAGAAATAAAAATATCTTTAGGCAAAGCAGTGATAATCTAAGATAACGCCAAAGCTATGGCAAATGCAGAAACTCTCTTCACATGAGAGAAATTGTAGTGTCCCTAAGTCATGTGTGTATGGAATTTGGAATGGAGGCAGAGTATTTCCACCTTTCCAGGGCTCATAGCCATGTCTGGTTTTGGTGAGCAGCTAGAAAGAGAAAACAATATATTTAAATCTAAACGTTTTGTCCAATGGCAATTCTACCAAAAGCAATATACAGATTTAACACAATACCAATAAAAATACCAGCATCATTCTTCACTGAGACTGAAAAAATGATCTCAAAATTCATATGGAATGGGAGAAGGCCTCGGATATCCAAACATATCCTCAGCAAAAGAAACACCTCTTGTGGTATCACCATACCTGATCTAAAGCTATACAAAGCCATAGTGACAAAAACAGCATGGTACTGGAATAAAAACAGAAACATAGATAAATGGAACAGAATTGAAGACCCAGACTTTAGGGCAAGCAACTACAGCCAGTTGATCTTTGACAAAGGTGCCAATAATGTAGGCTGGAGAAAAGACAGCATCTTCAACAAATGGTGTTGGACAAATTAGATGACCATATGTAGAAAAATGAAATTAGACCCACTCATTTCACCATACACAAAAATCAAGTCTAAATGGATTAAAGACCTCAATATATGATATAAAACACCTCAACTACTGGAAGAAAAAATAGGAAGCATGCTCCACGATATAGGACTGGGAAAAGACTTCCTGAACAAAACTCCAGGAGCCAAGAGTTAAAGAAGCACTCAACCGAGGGAATCTCATGAAGATAAAAAGCTTTTGCACAGACAATCATACCATAAGCAAAGCCAATAGATTACCCACTGAATGGGAGGAAATATTTGCCATCTATAACACTGACAGAAGACTAATATCTGGAATCTACTAAGAACTCAAAAAAACTAAACAATAAAAAAATCAAACAACCCACTCCATAAGTGGGACAGAAAACTAAATTGGGAGTTCTCAGAGGAAGAATTACAAATGGCTAACACACACTTAAGAAAATATTCAACATCCCTAACCATTAAGGAAATGTGAATTAAAACAACCATGAGATTCCACCTTACTATAGTAAGAATAACAAACATTAAAAAAATCAAATGAAAACAAATGTTGATGAGGCTGTGGAGAAATAGGAACCCTCATTCACTCTTGGTGGAAATGTTAGCTGGTACAACCACTATGGAAATCAATTTGGAGACTACTTAAAAGGATGAATATAGAGTTACCAGCAGACCCTGTTATTCCCTTACTGGGAATTTACCCTAAAAGCTCCACATCTCAGTTCAGAAATATTTGCTCAACCATGTTTATAACTGCTCAATTCATAATAGCTAAAAACTGGAATCAACCCAGGTGCCCATCATTGGATAAATGGATGTGGTATATCTACACAATGCAATTCTACTCAGCAGTAAGAAAAAAATGGCACATGGACATTTGTAGAAAAAATGGTTGAAGATGGAAGAGATCATTTTAAGTGAACTCACACAATCACAGAAACACAATCGTCACATGATCTCACTCATCTGCAGTTCCTAACCTGGATCAGCCCAAGTTCCTGACATAAGTGAATTACATCTTGAGGCTTGGACAAGAGGGAAGTCAGGACTTGGGGGAAGGAAAAGGGGGTGACACAAAATCTGAACCCAAATTGAACTGGTACCATAGAATCTTATACCCTCGAAATCAGACTAAAAGGTGGAACCTTCAAGCAAACCTTAGAGGGAGCACCTGAATCAAAAGGACCTGGGGAGTGTGAGATGAAACATAACCTCAAATATCTCTGTTTCTCTTTCTTCTCTGGATTTTGCTTATTTCTTTTCCATTGGCACTGGCCTGTAATCCCCTGTACCAGGATGTGGTCTACATCCACGATGAGCTGTTGATCAGAGAGACCTACTAGACCTCCCAAAACAAACAAGACAGACTTCTGCCAGAGCACTTGATTACCCACCAGAGGTTAATGGTAAGACCCTACTGCTGAAGACACCAATCTCTGTCAGTACGGACCATGGAGAGACCTGATTGGACTCCAGAGGAGAGCTAGTCCTCAGATAATTAGCCCATCTAGTGCTGGATGGTGCTACATGAGCTACCAGGGGAATGTGGCCATTATCTGTCCAAGCAACTCAAAGTCTAAGCAACTCAGAAGCAAACAACCTGATGTGGTGCTCACACAAGTGCAACAGTGGCACACAGCCATGGTGGGTAACCAACTGCTCTTGATTTGGCTAACAGATCTGCTCAGTGGAAAGGTAACATATCTGGAATGGGGAAACAAATCAGAATCATATCCAGATAATGATTCTGCTTTCCATTGTCAAGCTCCCACTAACCTTATACTATAAAAATGTCTAAACTCTTATAGTTCTCTCTAAATTAATAATGGTGATCCCATTTAACTGGCATTGACTTGACTCTCCATTGGATAATCTGCTTCTCTTTTTCAGATGGGAACTGGACTTGAGGAGATAAATGACCAAGCACACTCCACCTCAGCCCCAGCTGAAACCACAGAGGAATTGGGGGAATGAGCAAAAATGCTGTGCTCTCAGTTAAGCTGATATCAGCACAAGGGTGATGGAGAAAAAAAGTGAGGACACTCAACACCTACCAAACCAGACATCTAGATGCTCCTTAGTGCCCGTCACTGAAGTAGACTTAAAATGTTCCCAGCATGGCTCAGGGAATCTTGCAGAAAAGGAACCAGAAAGATTGTTAGAGCCACAAGTTGGACATTTTGCACAGACATTGCCTCTCCCCCATAACTGACTGGGCCCCATAATACATGACCCCCAATACCCATGGGGTTGACCTGCATGCCCAATGAGGAAGCCCTCTTCAGAAAAGGGCAGGGAGGAGGGAAAGGATGGTACCAACATGTGATGCATACATACAAGATATGTCCATATCTAATAATAAAAATATAAAAATATAGATTTTAAAAATGTCCCAAAAAACTACTGAACTTTTTTTTAAAAAAAGTATTATTGCCCAGTATTTTAAAAACAGGGAAAACATCAGAATAGAAAAGAACATATTCATCATCCCACTCTCTTCTATTTTGTAACTATTATTTAATTTTTTTTTTTTTTGAGGCACTGGGGCAATGGCTCGGTCAGTACCTGCTGTGCAAGCTTGAGGACCTGAGTTTGGGTCTCCGGGAAAATCCACACAGCCCTGGGGAGGCAGAGAGGAGGATTCTAGGGCTTGCTTGCTGGCTAATCTAGCCAAAGTGGTGAGCTCTAGGTTTAGACAGGGACCCTCTTTTAAAAAATAAGATGTGCTCATTCTCTCTCCCCCCTCTTTCCCTCTTTCAAATAAATAAATAAAAATAAAGCACTTTTATTGTTTAAAAAAGGGGGAGGCTTGAGAGATATCTTAGCAGTTAAGGCACTTGCCTGCAAAGCCAAAGGACCTCGGTTTGATTCCCCAGAACCCATGTAAGCTAGATGCATAATGTGGCACATGCATCTGGAGTTTGTTTGCAGTGACTGGAAGCCCTGGTGTGTCCATTCTCTCTCTCTCTCTCTCTCTCTCTCTCCTTTCCCTCTCTCAAATAAATAAATAACAACAAATTATTAAAAAAAATAAGATGCAGCGGTAAACAAAAATGAAGTTATGAAATTTGCAGAAAAGTGGATGGATCTGGAAAGAATTATACTAAGTGAGGTAACCCAGGCCCAGAAAGCCAAGCGCCACATGTTCTCCCTCATATGTGGATCTTAGCTACAGATGATTGGGCTTCTGTGCGAGAAGGAAAAAACTCAGTAGCAGAGGCCAGTAAGTTAAAAAGGAGATAGAAAGGGAAGAGAAAGAAAGGAGGAGGGCTTTTATTAGGTTGTTATTGTATATATGTAAGTAGAAAGATTGAGATGGGGAGGGGATATGATGGAGAATGGAATTTCAAAGGGGAAAGTGGGGGGGGGAGGGTACTACCATGGGATATTTTTTATAATCATGGAAAATAGTAATAAAAATTGAGAAAAAAAACTGTAAAAAAAAATAAGATGGAGGGCTGGTGAGTTTCCTTAGTGGTTAAGACACTTGCTTGCAAAGCCTAAGAACCCAGGTTTAATCCCCCAGTACTCACATGAACCAGATGTACAAGGAGGCACATGCATCAAGAGTACACTTGCAGTGGCTAGAGGTCCTGGCATTTCCATTTTTATATATCCACCTCTTTCTCTCACTTCCAAATACATACATACATACATCTGTATATTTAGGCAAGCCCAATAGACTGGCCTTCCTTAATGCAAGAGAGAGAGAGAGAGAATTAGCGTGCCAGGGCCTTCAGCCACTGCAGTCAAACTCCAGACATGTGTGCCTCCTTATGTACATGTCCGATCTTGCACTTGTGTCAGGCTTACATGGGACCTGGAGGGTTGAACCTGGGTCCTTAGGCTTGGCAGGCAAGCACCTTAACTGCTAAGCCCTAAATAAATATTTAAAGAAAATAATATGGAGAATGATTGCAGAAGACACCTCTAGCCTGCACATGTACCTACCACATATGAACATACATGCACACATGCACTCATACCACATACACACACACATACACATGCAAAGAAAAAAATTTGAGACAGGACCTCACCATGTAGGTCACGCTGGCCTCCAACTAGCAATCCTTTTTCCTCTGCCTCCCAAGTGCTTGGATTACAGGCTTGTACCACCATGCTCAACCATTTCAGTTTTTTTTTTTTTTTTTTTGATTTTTGAGGTAGGGTCTCACTCTAGCCCAGGCTGACCTGGAGTTCACTACATAGTCTCAGGGTGGCCTCGAACTCATGGCGATCCTCCTACCTCTGCCTCCAGAGTGCTGGGATTAAAGGCGTGCACCACCATGCCCAGCTCATTTCAGTATTTTTCAACACTTTCTTAAAGACATATTCATAGTGTTCAACTGCCTCAAAAACTGTAATGAATTTGTGGTTAAGTAAGGTGACTAACAATCAGGTCCATGTGCAGAGCTGCTCACACAGCATGTTGTAAATTGCCCTTTTCCATTGTCTACAGCAGCTGCTTGCCTTCCAGTGGACCTGTAGCTGCAAAATGTTGGAAAACTGCACCAATATATGTTCCATTATTTCATACATACTTGTGCCAATTGGTGGATATTGAAATATGGAAGATGTCAACTAGATAATCCTAAATTCATCGGTGCATGGTCTTGGAATATGACCAGACACATGTGCTTAGATGTGAATGTATTCACACTCCCCGCCCCCATTAGCCCTCAGGCCCCATCCTCACCAGTTCTCAGCTGGGATCCGATTTGCAGCCTGAGGCCAACATGGCAGCACTGGAGAAATCCCTGGCAACCAGAGAAACACTGAGAAAAGATTGTCTGATGACAGAGGTTTGGCTCCAAAGTATGGAGATTTATATGCATGAATACAGAAACACATACATCATCGGCCACGTATTAGTATTCTACCTAGAGAACACAACTTCCCACAGCTCTCTGACTAAAAGACAGTTTTTATTTGTGTAGATTTGGTGATTTGGTGAAAAAGGTGACTGGAATAATGGAAAGGAAATATGTCTTGGTTACATATGGTTAATATGGTTAATATGACCTGGCTACATAATTTAAGGGACATGATGCAAAATGGTACTGTGTTCTCTTAGTTTAAAATTACTGAAAAGTTCAAAGGTAGGGTGGTAGCATATGCAATTCTAGCACTTGGGAGGTCAAAACAAGGTCAGGAGTTCAAGGTCTTTCTCAGCTACTTAGCAATTCAGTACTAGCCTAGGCTATGTGAGATGATGTCTCAAAAATGCCAGGTGTGGTGGCACATGCCTTCAATCCCAGCACTCAGAAGGCAGAGGTAGAAGGATCACTGTGAGTGGAGGCCACCCTGAGACTATAATAGTGAATTCCAGGTCAGTCTGGGCAAGAGAGAGACAAGCTACAACTTGGGTAAGTTACTTAAAGTTTGAAAGCATCATTTCTGTTGTGTATGAATAGAGAGCAGTCAGATATGGTGGTGTACACCTGTAATCCAAGCTGAGGCAGGGCGATTGCTCAGAGTTCAAAGCCAGTCTGTGTTACAAAGTGAGGTCAAGAGAAGTCAGTGATTGTTTCAGTTAGCTTCTCATTGCTGGCAGAAAGTACACAACCAAAAGCCATTTATGGAAAGTTTAGCATACAGACTCGGGGGGAAGTTCCATGATGGCAGAGGAAAATGTGGCATGAACAGAGGCTGGACATCACCTCTCTGGCCAACATTAGGTGGACAATAGCTGCAGAAGAATGTGCCAAACACTGGCAAGAGGAAGCTGGCTATAACACCCATAAGCCCACCCCCAACCTCCAGTTGGGAGGCTCCAGTTGCCAAACTACCAACATCTGGGGATCTAGCATTCTGAACACATAAGTTTGTGGGGGAAACCTGAATAAAATGATGATACATAGTAAAACCCTGTCTCTGAATAAATAGACAGTAATGTGGTAATGATATGAATATAGCATCTTCAAAACATTGTGCAGGTTAAGGAGAGAGAGTGAGATGGTTAATGTTGATTGTCAACTTGGCTGCATCTAGAATCACCTAGGAGACAAATTTCTAGGCATGTCTCTGAAGGAATTTCTAGACTAGGTTAACTGAGGTGGTTCCATTGAATAGGCTGAGGTCCCCAATGGAATAAAAAGGAGAAAGCTGGGCTAGAGAGATAGTGTAGTGATTAAGGCACTTGCTTGAGAAGCCTAAGGACCCAGGTTCAAATCCCCAGTACCCACATAAGCCAGATGCACAAGGTGGCGCATGTATCTGGAGTTCATTTGCAGTGGCTGGAGGCTCTGGTGTACCCATTCTCCGACCCCCCTCCCTCCATCTGCCTCTCTCTCTCTCTTTCTCTCAAATAAATAAATAATTTTTTAAATGAAAAAAAGGAGAAAGCTGACCAAGCCCCAGCACTCATCTCTCTGCGCTTCCTAATGCAATCACTTGCCTCAAGCCCCTGCTGTCATGCCTTCCATATCCTGATGGACTGTACCTTCAAATTGTGAGCCAGAATAAACCCTTCCTTCCTGCCTTGAATTGCTTTTGTCAGCTATTTTGTCACAGCACCCAGGAAGGAAACTGGTGCAGTATTATACTAGATGCCTATCCTAGTGCCTGGCTCCTGCCCTCTGTGTCTTCTGTATCTTGTATACTACAGATACAGTTCAGATCCTACTCAGCCTTGAAGGTCTCTCACTCAGCTATTTTTTTTGTCAACCTTTCTCTACAAAACAAAATTGGTGCACATTATAACATATGAGGACCTTCGACATTCACATATTATCTGCTTCTCCAGACTTGCCACTGCCCTCTCTCCCACCACGGTCCAAAGCATGATTTTCCTTAAGGACCAGTGCTTATAATAGGCACAAATGACATGTAATAAGTGCTTCTTTGAGCAAGGCACCACGCTAAATAGTCTGTCAGAAAGAATACTCATTCTCCACTTCTGATGTTTGGGCCCATGAGAGGGAGGGAGCCGTATAACTGCACACTATTGGATACCATCATCTCCTCACTTCACCTCCCTGGGGAGGAGCAATTTGTCTCCTTGTTGCAGGCTATTTTTTGTGACAAGTCTCCTCACAGGAAGCTCAGGAAGTTTCTGCTCACCACTTATCTTAGGTCTGCTGTATGCATGCCTGATGGGATTATCTAGTGTTCAGGACTACCTGTTATTGGGTAGTAAGCCCACATTTCTGGTAATCAGCTTCGAAGGCCAAAGCTCTCCAATGTCCACTTCATTAATGATAATAGCTTTCTCTCTGTCTTACCCTTGTCTTCTTTCTTTCTTTCTTTCTTTTTTTTTTTAGGTTTTTTTTTTTTTTTGAGAGAGAGAAAATTGGTGCCCCAGGGCCTTAGCCACGGCAATCGAACTCCAGACACTTGTGCCACCTAGTGGTCATGTGCATCCTTGCATTTGCCTCACCTTTGTGCATCTGGTTTATGTGGGATCTGGAGAGTCGAACCTGGGTCCTTAGACTTTGCAGAGAAGCACCTTAACGGCTAAGCCATCTCTCCAGCCCTTATTTCTTAATTAGTTCAAAACTTGATGGAGCCAGGCATAGTGGCACATGCCTTTAGTCCCAGTACTGGAAGGCAAAGATAGGAGGATTGCCTTGAGTTCAAGGCTACCCTGAGACTACACAATGAGTTCTAGGTTAGCCTGGGCTAGAGCAAGACCCTTCCTTGAAAAACAAAACAATAACAACAAAAATACTTGGATGGGAAGAATGAGTGTTATTAATTGAGGGCACCCAAATATCCACACACAGTCAGTACTCATTAATTCCTTTAAACTTCACAAGCACCATGGGAGAAGCATTCCTATCATCAAGTAACTACAGTAAGGAAAGTGAGGATTTGCAGTCAAGAAAGTAGCACAGTCAAAATCCAAACAGGTTTCTGTGATGCCAAGATTATGCCCTTCAAGTTTCCCATTTTGTTTTTGCATAGAAGTTTAATAATAAATGGATAAGAACATTCAGAATTTGGGTTGATGTTGAAAAGAAAGTTAGCACAGTATTATATCCAGTAGATTCTATTTGGCAGAAAAGTAAGCCAGGCTAAACTTAAATTCAACACATGCTGAATTTTATTTTAAGGATAACAAGCTGCAACCACAATAAAAAACTGTATTACAGCTAACCCTGGGAGCCACGTGACTCCACAGATCTCACGCTACACTGTGCAAAGTGCATTTCATTATCTACAAGGTCTGAAACACACAGGGAGAGGTTTGTTGCTAGAGACTTCTCACAACCACAAATGTGGCAAGGTTTTTGGTTCCATTTGGGTTTGGTTTTTATTTTTCTTGAGATGGTATGTTGTTCTACAGCCCCAGCTGGACTGGAGCTCACCTTGTAGCCCAGGCTGACCTCAAACTTGAATCAATCCTGCCTCCATATCCCTAGTCTTAGGGTTACAAACATCAGCCACCATGCCCAGTTAAAACTTTGCATTTGTAAGATTTTTAAAAAATCTTCTTTCAGAGCATGTGCCAGACACCTCTTTGACAGTGAATCCATTCTGGTCTGAACATCTGAATATTTTCAGTGTTCTGTGATCTCTTCTAAACTCCATCTGTGGGCCAGTTTGAACTCTATACCCATTTGATGAGAATTTTGACATTTGTGGTAGAAAGCTGCCTACTATGGGCCACCTGAAGACTGAGTTCTACCTCTGCCTGTTACTTCACAAGGGTACGTGAATGAGTCATCAGAAAGTCACTAACAGTGGCCAGATGTATCTTAGGGTTAAGTATCCCAGTACTTGGGAGGCCAAGGCAGGAGGATCATAAGTTTAAGGCCAGCCCTATTTGCATATTGTTTGCTCAGAAAAAAAAATGCAAATTTTTATAGCCACAACACACATAGTTCTCTATATAATCCTCAGTGTAATCAGTATTGCCTTTCATAAAAATGCCTACTAAAACTTGGTTCAAGTGCCCCCCATTTTCTGGTCACCAGAATGACAGTATGATAGAAGTTCCTCTTTTTATTTTATGAGTTTTTAAAAATATATTTATTTGCCGGGCGTGGTGGTGCACGCCTTTAATCCCAGCACTCGGGAGGCAGAGGTAGGAGGATCGCCATAGGTTCGAGGCCACCCTGAGAATACAGAGTGAGGTCAGCCTAGACTAGAGTGAAACCCTACCTCAAAAAAACCAAATATATCATATATGTGTGTGTGTGTGTGTGTGTGTGTGTATATATGTTTATTTTCAAGGAGCGAGAGAATGGGAACACCAGGGCCTCTAGCCACTGCAAATGAACTCCAGATGCATGTACCACTTAGTGCATCTGGTTTGTGTGGGCACTGGGGAATCAATCTTGGATCTTTCGGCTTTGTAGGCAAGCACTTTAACCACTAGGCTATCTCTCCAGCTCCAGAAGTTCCTCTTCTTTTTTTAATTTTTAAAAAAAAATTATTTTGAGAGACAGAGAGAGAAATAAGCAGGTAGAGAGCAAGAGAGAGAGGGATACAGAATGGGCATGCCAGGGCCTTTGGCTGGCCAGGGCCTTTGGCTGCTGCAAATGAACTCCAGACGCACATGGCCCCTTGTGTATCTGGCTTATGTGGGTCTTGAGGAATCGAACCTCGGTCCTTTGGCTTTGTAAGCAAGCACCTTAACTGCTAAGCCATCCCTCTAGCCCTAGAAGTTCCTCTTTATCATGTCCAGATCCCTTCATACTTTGCCCAAGATCCATCTGTCATATAGTCTAAATTTGACTCAGTGTACTATGCTTCCATCAAGAAAACAATGTGCACAGAACACTCCCCAGCACATAACGACTACTTGTGGTGTAGACTTGTCTATAGTCTCATCTACATTGCCTGACTTGTTTCACTGCTGGATAGGCACTCTAACCAGCTAAGAGCCTAATTGTTTTAGTGCAGTGCCCGGTGCTTCTGATTGTTTTCCTTGAACGTTCTAGCCCAAATTCCAATCAGAACCCCCCAAAAACTGAAGATGAATAAATATAACATGTACTTCTTATCATCGAAAAACACCTTTTCTTTCTTAAATATTTTTTAAAACTTTTATTTACTTGCAAGCAGAGAGAGACAGAGAGAAAGAGAGACAGAGAGAGAATGTTCCCGCCAGGGCCCCTATCTGCTGCAAACAAACTCCAAATGCATGTGTCACTTTGTGCATCTGGCTTTACGTGGGCACTGGGGAATAGAACCCAGGTCATTAGGCCTTGCAGGCAAGTGCCTTAACCACTGAACCTTCTCTGCAGCCCCAAATGACCTTTCCTAACAATCACCTGTGAAGCACTTGAAGCAATGCCTCTCCGCAACTGTTGGCTCCCTTATAGAACCACTGAATGAAAAAGGAAAGCAGGTGCATACTAGCAGGGAAAAGGCAGTTGATGAAGCAATGGTGACATCACTGTCTATTGGAGGAATTGTTTTTCTCTAAGAGGGCAAACGGGTGGCAACCCAAAAGAAGGTCTAAGAAACAGCTGTAAAGTCTAAACATGTGGTTTAGTCCACAGTGGGGTATTCTATCTAGTGCAATAAAAGGTTTCCCTTTCTCATAATCTAGTGACATAGGAGTGTTTTGCCTATTTAAAAAAAATACAAAGAGGGCTGGAGAGATAGCCTAGCAGTTAAGGCGTTTGCCTGCAAAGCCAAAAGATCCCGGTTGGATTCTCCAGGACCCACATAAGCCAGATGCACAAGAGGATGCATGCATCTGGAGTTTGTTTACAGCAAATAGATGTTCTGGTGTGCCCATTCCCTCTCTCTCTTTCTCTGTCTCTCTCTCTTTCAAATAAATAAAATATATTTTTAAAAAATACAAAGAACTTGAAACTCAAAGAGATTAAATGACTTCTTCAAGATCATGTCAAGCATAATGGAATCAGCTTTGAAATATAATTTTGAACCCAAATTCCTCTTGGTAAGCTGATGGTAAAAAAGATTTCGGTTTCCAAATTTTTCAGAACACATGATCTAGAGACTCCAAAAGCATGGCACCATCTGGCTCAAGGTTGAGAATTCCACAGCAAACTCTCCAGGCCTGTTATCCTGTCCAGTGACCTGCTACCTTCACTCACCACCCCCTACCCTCTGCTTAAGCAGGCAGTTCTAAGTAGTTGGTGGTGGGTACTGTGGCAATAGACACTTGAGTTTCAGCTTCCAATGCCCCTTTAAGTAAGGTACTTTCAAGAATACTTGTGATAAATTACCCAACCACAGATATAACTAGGGTGTTTTGTTTTGGAAAATCTAGTTTAAAAAAAATGCTGAGGCTGGAGATATAGCTTAGCAGTTAAGGCTCTTGCCTACAAAGCCTAAGAACCCAGGTTTGACTGTCCAGAACCCACGTAAGCCAGATACACAAGGTGATGCAGGTGCACAAGGTCACACATGTGCACAGGGTGGCGCACACGTCTGGAGTTCAATTGCAATAGCTGGAGGTCCTGGCATGCCAGTTCTCTCTCTCTCTCTCTCCCTCTCTCATTGAAAAAAAAAACAAAAACTACTGAGCTGGGCATGGTGGCACACACCTTTAATCCCAACACTTGGGAGGCAGAGGTAGGAGGATCACTGTGAGTTCGAGGCCACTGTAAGACTACACAATGAATTCCAGGTCAGCTTGGGCTAGAGTGAAACCTTACCTCGAAAACCCCCCAAAAAAGAAATAAAAAAAAATCCTTGAGGAATGAAAGCAAAGCAGGGCCAGATGTGAAGAGACAAAGGGAAGCTGACTACCAAAAGCCAAACCAGATCAATCCAAACCCCAGCTTAAATTAGCCAAGAGCCCTGGAAAGGAGGGACAGTCATGGGAGGAGATTACAGCAGGAACTGAGCGTGTCCTGAGAAGGCGCAGTATTTAAAGAGCTTCTGTTTTTCATTTCGTCACTGACTGTAGTGGCTAATTGCCAGGAATAATCCGTCTTTCATTTCTTCATTTCTTCAATCAACAAACACTGCTACCTGGAGAGGACACAATGAACTAAAATGAGGAAATTGGCACAAGTGAATTTCATGCAAACCTAGGTTATCCACATATGACAAGGACGTAGCTGTCCCAGTAAGGTTACAGGATTCTGTTAATAATCTTTCAGTTTTGTTATGTATTGAATTTTGCTCACTGAAGGATAAATTAAGTTAAATAAGTGGCTACACTATTGCTTGGAAAAAAATACTTCATGATTATCCAAAGGAAGAGCTGTCAGTCATTCTTGTGTCTTAAGATAACAGCATGCCTCCTCTACAGGATAGCTGGAGTTTATATCCAGTGGAAGGTCAGGGAGTATCAGCAAAGAGCTTTCACACACCCTACAAGTGTCTTGCCAGACTCCTTGGGGCCCTATAGGAATGTCTTCATCTTGCTGCTCACGGAAAGCACCAAGGGAACAGATGCGATCCAGTTTGCGGCAGGAGAGCAGCCTGTGGATTCCGCCTACTCCCTCCAGTCCATCTGGGAGGTGGGTGAGGCCGGGAGCCCACAGAGGGAGGGGATCTCCTGGGAATCCCTCAGGGTACCATGGTTATTGGTGCTCTATTTTCAGTAGATGGCACTGTGGAGATAAGGAAAGGAGAGCCTCCATGGGAAATCTAATTGTTTCTAGAGAAAGCACACTCCATGTGAGAATGCATGGTAGGTTTTTTTTTCTTTTACTCAGTAACATGATAACACAAATTCTATTCAGTATTCAAGTTAGCACTCCCCTTAGAGCTCAAGGAACTTTATGATTTATTATGCTGGCTCTGACTCAAGGCTGTGGTAGAGCCCAGGGCCATCCTATGAGGGATGGAGTCAGGATAAGAATAAATTACCCTGAATGTTCACCTACATTTTCACCAGCACACACACACATCAGCACCTGTGCTCCATCTGTGCCCTGGGTCCCCACCTGAAGCAAGGGAGCTCTGTCCCTGTCCCAGAAACAGGAATCTCTGGTACCCAAAAGTCCTCAGATTCCACAGGCAAGGTCACCAGAACAGTTTCCCGTACACTGGCGGCCCTGTGTAGTAGACACTGCCAGCGTCCCCTTGTCCCTTTACCTTCTAAATGACACCCTGTTATTTCTTCCCTTTTCTGAGTAGTTCCAGAAAAAAATAAATGGCAGCTCCAGAAGACAAACCAATTTTATTTTAGACCAATTGTAATCTTGTAAGCACATTGAGAAAGTTCAATTGTGCTTCTCAGAAAATGATCTGTAAGCAGAGAATGAAGGAGAAAGTAAATGTAAACGAAGCACTGTGCTTTGCACATCATAAAATACTTACTGTTTTCTGTAATCTTGAAAATTCATAAACTATATATCTTCATTTTATAGGTCAGAGAAATTAAAGCACAGAAAGCTTAAATAACCTACCTGAAAATGCCCATTGTCTAGGCATATAGCAACAGTCTAACTTGAGAAGTCTGCTCCAGGCTTCTGGGAAAAGGACATGAATCCATTTCTGTCACATGACTCGCCTCCTGAAATTGCAGCAGTCATCTTGACACAACTGTGGGAGTGAGCCTAAGAGAACAAGAGAAAAGTCTGAGGAAGGCAATACAATGACAGAAAGGATGCAAGACCTGAGTGATGCTGTTGAACTGGTGAGTCAATCAACCCTTGAACTTCAGTACTGGTTTCAGCCACTTTGAAATAAGCCTTCTGTTACTTGTGTCCAAACATTGCCTAACTAGCCACGGGTGAGTAGAAAAGTTATTGGTGCCTTGGCCAGAAGGCAGCCATCCGTAGGATGACTGCCCAGAAGCCCCAACTATCATGACACCTACAGTGGGTCATGTCTAATGAAACCAAGAAGTTTATTCCCAGGGCTGTGAGAATAAGATTACATTTTTCTCCCATCTTCTCAGGAACCTCACTGTATCAATTAACCCATCTCCTGTTTCTTTGACATTTTCTGCTTGTGCTAGCATCAGCTTAAATACTAAAGTTTTTCATATTAGAAACTAGTTAAACATCCTTTATTAAAAACAAATTACTAGGATTTGGATGTGGTTTCCTTGTTTATGTGTGCGGGGTGGTACTGTTGGGAGATGGTGGAAACTTTGGGTCTGGTGGGAAATCCTTAGGTCAACTGCAAGGTGGGAGGGGTCCTTAAGTTTGAGCTTAGAGGAGCTGGAGGAGACTTGACAGGAGCAAGAGGAGCTAGAGGCCATGGTTGACCCAACAAGGTTTGCCGGTTGCTGAATAATGATGTGTCCAAGATGTTACTGTATCCCACAACCTTCCACAGACCTTCAGAGCAGATAATGTAAATATGCATACATACTTATATACATACACCCATAAATTCATCCATATATACATGGCCCCTCTGTTTACTACCTTTCAAACACCACACAAAATATCCCTTAAGGCCAACATTAACTCCAAGCCATACAAAAAAGATAATGATAAGAAATAGATTCTAGGGCTGGAGAGATGGCTTATCAGTTAAGGTGTTTGCCTACAAAGCCAAAGGACCCAGGTTTGATTCCCCGGGACCCACGTAAGCCAGATGCACAAGGTGGTGCATGCAACTGGAGTTTGTTTACAGTAGCCAGATGCCCTGGTGTGTCCATTCTCTCTCTCTCCCTTCCTCCCTCCCTCATCCCCCCAGCTCTCTCACACACACATAAATAAATAAGAAATAAAAGAAAGAAATAGAATTCCAGCACAGCTAACCTGAATCTGTATAAAACTCTCACAGTATTTCAGGTTTGATTCAAGAACAAAGACAGAAAGGTATAGCAGTGAGTTTCTGGGACACATGTAAGTGGGAAATTAATAGACATAAAAGAGGCCGGGCATGGTGGCACATGTCTTTAATCCCAGCACTTGGGAGGCAGAGGTAGGAGAAGCGCTGTGAGTTCCAGGCCAGCCTGAGACTACATAAAGAATTCCAGGTCAGCATGGGCTATAGTGAGACCCTACCTCAAATAAACAAACAAATAAACAAACAAAAAGGCATAAAAGATAAGTTAATTATATGTAAAAAAAACACTAGATTTTACATAACTTATAACACCAGGTAGATTCAAGAATAAACATGAGGGCTGGGATGATGGCTCAGTGGCTAACAACACTGGATTACAAAAACTTATGGCCTGGGTTCAATTCCCCTGTACCCACATAACACCACGCACACAAAGTGGTACATGTGTCTGGCGTTCCTTTGCAGGGGCAAGAGCCCTGGTGCATCCATGCTCTCTTCTCTCTCTTTCTTCCCTTCTCTCTCTTCCCCATCTCTCTCTCTTTCCCACCCCCCTCTCTCCCTCTTTCTCAAATACACAAATATTTTTTTAAAAAAAAAGAATTAACAGGCTGGACAGATTGCCTAGTGGTTAAGGCACTTGCCTGCAAAGCGAAGGAACTAGGTTCGATTTCCCAAAACCCACATAAGCCACATGCACAAGCTGGCGCGTGCATCTGAAGTTCATTTGCAGTGGCTGGAGGCCTTGGCGCACCCATTTTCACCATCTCTCTCCCTCTTTGCCTCTTTCTGTCTCTCTCAAATAAATAAAAATAAAATAAATTTTAAGAAAATTTAAAAATAAAAAAGAATAAACATAAAAGTTACAACCATGAACCAACAAACTAAAAACAGAGAGCATTTCTGTGAATTAGGAAGGATTATTTATATAAATCTTCAGAAAGCACTAACTATGGCCAAAGGGGAGAAAAGGTAGATTAATTCGTTATGTCTAAATCGAGCTTTGTATTGAACAAAGGATACTTTGGAAAGTTGAGCACATACATGACCAAAGATTATGGTCTAGCACTGAGAAAGAACAATTGTGAATTAAAATGGAATCGCAGCAAGCTAAGTGGAAACATGGGCAGTGAGTGTCACCACAGCATGTCTACTGTGGCCAGGGTGTAAGTGCTACTATGGAGGAAGGGAGCCAGAAAGAGCAGGGACAAGAGAGGGGAATGGGGGTGGAAGGAGGTGAAGCCAATGGTGTAACTCATTATTTTGTATATGAACTAAAATTTTGTTTTGCTTTGTATTCAAGGTAGGGTTTCGCTCTAGCCCAGGCTGACCTGAAATTCACTGTATAGTCTCAGTGTGGTCTTGAACTCAACTCACAGTGATCCTTCTACCTCAGTCTCCCACGTGCTGGGATTAATGACATGCTCCACTAAGCCCAGCTTTAAAAAAATTTTTTTAATTCAAAAATTAAACACTAATTCTCAAAACTTAACATGGTAAAACTATAAATTTATCACAAAACAATTGAAACCCACAGGCAGGAATGAGAGGAGCAACAGGAGAAAAGAGCAAGAAAGAGGAACCATTTGTTTATTCATGCATAGACTCAGAGCCTCCTGCATTATTCGGCAGGGTTACTAGCCCTCCCATTATGACTGTCATGCTTAAACTGTCCCCTGATTTGACCACTGAGCCCTCCATAAGCTGCCTTCTGTTTCCTTTTGGCAGATCTTCAACATTCTTTGAGCATAATGACCAGATACTCTTACATGGGTCTCTCATGTTGCTGCCCATCTTGCAAGCAGAAACACTAACCACGGTTTTGTTTTGGGTTATCTTTTCCGGAACCTTTCCACACAAAGAGCTTTGGGAGGTCAAGATAGTAAGTCCCTCCAGGGCAGAGGGCAGGCAAGTTGCTCATTGCCCACTATAAAAGCTCAGCTTCTCTAAGCTCAAGGTTTGCCACACTTGGCACCTTTACATTTTGATTTATAATTGCTCTTTATTCACACCAAAAGTCTCTGTGATACCAGCTCTCTTTGTATGTAACCTCCACCTCTGAGAGGGGGTTGGGCAGCAGGGAGACTGACACACACAGGAAGGCGCTGCAGCTTGCTGTGCATGACTAACAAGCTTCAGATGTGTCCCAGGAGCTCGTGCCTGCCGAGAACATACAGAAAACCGTAACAGGCCAACTCTGCTAGTCTGCCAACAGAGTAAATGCTCTGCCTCTTCACAAGTCTTAACACACACTTGATTTCTACAGCACAACGTATTGTGATGATTTTGTACTTTTATTGCATCAGCCCTAGAACCCACCATTTCTTCAATAAGCCTTTGGTCCTTTGAATGGAAAATGAGATTGAAAAGCCATTTATGATGGGCAAGGTGGCTCATGCCTGTCAGCCCAGCACTTGGGAAGCTAAGGCAGGAGAACTGCCACAAATTTAAGGCCTGCTTTGGCCACAGAGGACGACCTTATCTCAAGGAGGAGGGAGCAGGAAGAAGAGGTCATTTGAAAGCCAAATCTGAGTATTAGACATGAACCTTTCTACTAAAATATCACTATTTTCAGTCTCTCTCAGTAGTATAGCTGGAGAGAGAGAAAGAGAGAGAGAGAGAGGAGTACAGAGAGGGAACATGTAGTTTTGTCTATTTTTTATTTCTATGTATTAAGAATCAAGAGTTTACACCAAGAGGCTCCTGAGAGGTGTGAAGTGAGAGGCTGGTGGATCCAGTCACCACAGGCCCACTCCCGTAGTTCTACTGCAGTAAAGTGGGCTTCCTGCTGTGACACAGAGCTACTTAAAATGTTTCCCAAAGATGAAACAGGCCATAAGTCCTTGGGTAGTAATAGTAGGTAAGGCCTTGCAAACCCTCTCCAGAATGTGTTCATTCTTACCGGAACAAGCAATACGGGATTCAATGTCCTTAACTTACCACTAAATTGTTTCCTTGAGGATAGTACAATATCAAGTACTCAACATTGTGCCTGATGATGGCAAGCTGGATAGTCAATCACAGCAACAACTAATACAGCCCTGCTAGGCAGGAAGCCATGTTACTGGGCCCATACAGTGCACCCATCTCTCCCACCACGGCCATCCATTCATCTATCCAGAGCTGCGTTAGCTGGTGGCTGATGCTGGAGGAGCCTTCTCACTCCACAATTTAAGGTCCTCACTACTGTTCACACACTGTGTCTTGCCCCAAGGTCCATTACCACGTCATATCTTTTCCTGCCACTAATGTCTCTAACTCCAGGGGCAACTTCAGGGTCATATGGTGTAAGCTGTGAGCTGCTTGCCCTGTAACTTGCATGAAAATATTTCTGCATGGTTGGGGTTCTGGGCTGCACATTCATCTGTGATACAAAGATTTTGCTCATTTCATGCCCATTCTTATATGTTCAGCCAACTCCTCATTTCACTTTTTGGGTCTTGTTCTCCCTTGGGCCTTTGTCCATGACAGTGGATTTATTCTAATACCAAACCACTTAAGCTTTTATACAATGTAGATATCACAAAGTGCCTTTTAGGAGGATTACCACTCCCTACTTTCAGAGTAGGCTTTCAAAGCCACCTTCAGTAGAGCGGCTTCTACTTTGAAATTCCCTCACGCTAAGTTGTTTTCTGAACCAAGCTTGGAGGTTTTGCTCTTCTACCAGCCGGTTACCAGAGAGTCCCACGGCGATCATAGTGACATAAAAGAGGTGCTGGTTCACGGTGGTGAAAGTCATGGGGCTCACGACTACATGTTTATCATGTCTGTGGGTTTTTATTTCTCTAGTACTTTTCATGTTTCGAGTGCATGCTTTTCTTTTCTGGTAATAAACTGCTACAGGCCTCAAACAACTGTGACTTCAGGGCTCTGTGTGAACCTAGCTCATAACAGCAGCTATGAAGGCACAGTTGCTTGGTGTCTTGTGGTCAAGCATCTGATTCCCACCACTGCCCAACAGTATGCTGAGTTTGGTTTTCGTTTGTTTGCTTTTTTGAATATGTAAGTCTCCTTGCTGCAGAGCCTTAGGGGCTCACACTGTTACTTGCCCATGGCGTCTTGTCATGTGTTCTACTCACATCACACCTCTTCCTGCCATGGATGCCTGACAGTGCAAGACTGCGGGGTTTCATGGCCCCAGCAGTAGGGTTGCTCCCACTGTAGTAGAGCCCACTGGCTGCGGAACTCTCCTGGACTGGGGCCTTGCCAATCAACCCCGGCAACCTTCCTTACCACCTGGTGCGTGGGCTAGGGAAACACTCCCTCTTGTGGCCAGGATTTATGGCAGCTTATCAGGCATGGGGCTTCCTTGGTGTAGGAGATACTAGTCATAATGGTTTGCATTTTACATTACATGCCCACGTTGATACAGGACCCCTAAAATAGCAATGGTTCTTAGAGTGACTGTTTCATCTGCTATGGCACATGGGTGCCTTAGTAAGTTATCTAGCGAACTAGCCACTGCTTACTCCTTAACCCTAATTAACAGAATATGGTGGTGTGATTGATCATTGGGAAGTTTGGTGGCATGTCCAAATGGTCTAGAACTCTTTGGATTAGGGCAGTACAGGGAGCGGGAGAATTAACACAGCTTTAGGAAAAAACTAAGTGTATATTGTAACTTATCCCAAGTAAATGCAAACTCTCCCTGACCTTATATTCTGGTCAGAATGTGCATGCTTTTGCTAAATCAGTGTCCATGTACCATGTATTTGAAACCATATGAAATTTCTCCAGTAAAGGTATTAATTATTTCTAGCACCATGGCTACAGGTCAGGCCCTAACTACCCCTATTTCTCTGCCTCGTGTTAAGATAATTATGTGATCATGTACACACGACTGCTGGGAGTTCCATGGCATTACTCACCTGCTACTGATTTAGAGTCCTAACACCCTGACTGCTCTCACTGAGACCACTTCTGGAATGGCCTGTCCTCCTTGACTTAAAGGAGAACTACCTGTAAACCTCTCAGTGCCCCTCCAACCAGTGCATTGATTATGACCTTATTAATGAGGCATCCAATCTTCTCGTGGTTCCCATGGGACATCATCATAAGGGGAGTCTCCCACCATTCCACGGAGACCCACTTCAGTAAACCTACTTCTCAGGGACTTCAAATGCTTTTTTCTACTCTCTTTTGTAGAAATCCTGGCACCTCCACTTCATTTAGTTTAGGATACCACTAGGATCCATGCTAGTTGTACATTAATAACATCCTTTCAGGTGCCGGAGAGGATAGTTAATCTTATACCTTGTGAGAGAGTCCTAATTCAATAGCTCTGTTTACTCTTTTTCTAGCCTGCTTGTTGGAGCTCCCACAGAACATGGCCCATCACTGTCCCTCACTCCCATAGGACATCTGAGTTAGTCTTGCATTCCTTTGGGTGGAGCTTCTTTCCTTCCTTGTCAGAGGTCCACATGACCCCAGCTGTGTTGTGTTAGAGCTCAGCCTTCATTGCAGGTCTAGTGACTATGGCCCAGGTTGACCTGGAACTCACTCTGTAGTCCTAGGCTGGCCTTGAACTGACAGTGATCCTCCTACCTCTGCCTCTTGAGTGCTTGGATGAAAGGCATGTACCACCACATCTGGCTTCTCTCTCTCTCTCTCTCTCTCTCTCTCTCTCTCTCTCTCTCTCTTCCTTCCTTCCTTCCTTTCTTTCCTTCTTTCTTTTTTCTTCCTTTCTGTCTCATTATATAGTCCAGGCTGGCCTCAAGATTCAAAATGTACCTTGCCTATCTTCTATATTGAAATTTTTCAGCTGGACATGGTGTTACACACATGTAATCCCAACAGTAGGAAGGCTAAGGATTGCAAGTTCAAGGATAGTATGGGAGATAGTTGTGTGTGTGTGTGTGTGTGTGTATGTGTATATATATATATATATATATATATATATATATATATATGTATGTATATATTCACTGTCTAATTCTTACCTTCACTAAAGAGAGGGGTAAGCAATGGGCAACTCCAGGTAGCTAACTTTTCAGTAATAAACAGGAATGTATTTGCAATGTCAAATTGTAGTGTAATGATTCTAGGCAACAAACAGTAAGCATTTATTAAATTCCCAAGAATGTGCTAATTATCTTACATTGATTGTCTTTTTTTTTTTTCTGGTTTTTCAAGGTAGGGTCTCACTCTAGCCCAGGCTGACCTGGAATTCACTATGGAGTCTCAGGGTGGCCTCGAACTCATGGCGATCCTCCTACCTCTGCCTCCTGAGTGCTGGGATTAAAGGCGTGCACCACCACGCCCACCTGGATTGTCATATTTAATTCTCAATGCAAGCTTCTGAGGCAGGTTCACTCATCAGAACTCCTGGGTTGTATCCTACACAAACAAACAAAGGATTTACCCGAAGGAATCTGTGCTGACTGACAAACCAGAAGAGCGATGCAAGCACAGCTGGGAAGACAGAGACAAGGGCAGAGCTGCGAGGAGCACAGCCACAGCTCTGGGTGCTTTCTCAATCCATAGCACTCTTTGGCCAGCTCTATCTAAACAGGCTTCAACCTCTGTGGGGTTTCCCTCATGATGTTGATTCCAAGGAACAGTCACTATCACTGATTTTATCTCAGACAGATGCCTACCCTAGCCAGAGGAGCAGTTTCAGTTACTTCAAGAGAGAGAGAGAGGAAAGAGACAGAGAAAGAGAGAAAAGGGCTAGAGAGATAGCTTAGTGGTTCAGGTGCTTGCCTGCAAAGCCAAAGGACCCAGGTTCAGTTCCCCAGGCCCCACATAAGCCAGATGCACAAGGTGGTGCATCTGGAGTTCGTTTGCAGAGGCTGGAGGCCCTGGTGTGCCCATTCTCTCTCTCTTTCTCCTTCTCTCTCAAATAATTTTTTTAAAAAAAGAGGAGACAAATGGAGCAGACAAAAATAAAAATTGCTTCATAAATTATGTTACCCTCATTTACAGATGGAAGAATTAGACTTCAAAGCATTTACCACCTAGCAAGTTGTGAAAACTCAATTTAAATGCTTCTGTCCATCCCAGAGTTTATATTCGTAACCACTGTTCTCAGCCCATCGTAACCATTGTCTCAGCCCATCAACCACAGAAGAGAGTAAGAAACAGTTGTAGCATGAGTTAGCAGGAAGAGCTAAGGAGTTTTAAAGAATTGTGAGACCCAGAACTTCATTTGTATAGTGAGTGGCTCTCTATCTCTCTCTCTCTCTCTCTCTCTCTCCCTGTCTCTCTCTCTCTCTCTCTCTCTCTCACACACACACACACACACACATTCTTATTTGTTCTGATCAGAACTGGGTGTTAAGCAGAGGGCAGTGTTGGACATGACAGACATGTTAAGCATGTTTGAGTAGGAACTCAAGTAACTTAAACCAGTCTTCAACTGACTCAAGAGAATGGGCAGACTAAGGAGGTGGGCTCCCACAAAACCAGATGCAACAGTCTCAGAACTTCTCTTGGTTTTCATCTTCAGGTTCTGTCCTCTGTGTTAGCTTCCTTCTCATGAGGCCCCCTCTCTGTGTGACAAGACTGGCCACCAGAAGCAACAGGCATGCATTGTATTAACCAGCAACTACAAAGAATAGAGAGTCTCTTTTCTCCATCACTTTTGATAGTTATTTAAAAGGATTCTGAATGGCTCTTTGTGGGTCACATGCCAAATCACAAGCTAAACAAATCACTGTTTCTAGGGGCAGAGCTTATATATTCTGCTTATATCCACTGGTTCCTGTGTCCAGTGGGGCTATGTGATTGACAGACATACCAAGATCACACAGAATGTGCTTAAAAACTGTTCCTGAAAAAGAGGAAAAGGATGACAGGCAGGAAGAAACTCAACTTGAATACACATCACAGGTTTCTGTTTCCATGATTTAGTGCATTAGCCTCTGGAAGAATTTTCTCTCTCAGTCATTGTCATCAGTCCCAGAAGTGCAAGTTGATCATCCCTCTAGAAAAGAAAGTAAAAAGGCATACAGAGGAAAAAAAAAAAAAAACACTTTCTACAAACAAGCCTAGAAGAAAATCTTAGGCGCTCATCTGTCAGGGTTTCAAAGAGTCATCTCCCGTCAGCCTGCAACACCAGCACCTCAGAGCCTGGTGGATAAGGCAAACTTTTGGCCCTAGTGAATCAGAATCTTGCTATGTAATTCCAACATGGTCTATACTAGAGTCCATAACATCAGAGCAATCTCAGAAGAACGGTGATGCAAACTAAGACTATAACGTGGCAGAAGTAAGTCTTCAGGTCTACAAATTGGAATAATGCCGTTGTCCTCACTGCATTCTTCTGAGGCCTGAAAAACATCCCAGATGCAAAATACATGGCCAAGAATTGCTAGCTAGGTTTGCTGCCCCACTTTTCTCTCAGTCTGCTCTGCAGAATTAGATGGAGAAGTAGAATTTAGGAAGAGACAGATTTGGGCTTCATGTGAACGAGATCTCTACAGTATTAATCCCTCAGCATTCCAGTGAGTTATGAATTCCCTACAGCTGGGTGAATGTTGGTGTTCCCCAAGACTCATATATGAAGGCTCCAACCCCCAATGTGACAGTTTGTAGAGAGAGGAACTTTACTGGGGTCATTAAGGTGACATGAGGACACACAGGTGTAGCTCTGACGGTTAGTGTCCTTAAAGGACAAGGCACCAGAGTGCTAGAGTGCTGTGTGAAGACACAGGAGAAAATCAACCATGTACATGGCTGGAGAACCCTCACCAGGAACTAACCCACAGAAACTTTGATCTTAGACCTCTCCTTCTCCAGAGCTGTAATAAAGCACACATCCCCTCTCCCCAGGATTAAGTAATGACAGCAGCAGACTAAGTCACTGAAACCAAAGCTGACAGCCACCTCTCATTCACACAAATGGACATTCTGCATAAGGAGAGAGAAAACTCTACTAAACCAGGGTATCCCAAACTTAGAATCAGCTGATAACATGTGTAAAACTCCTGATGACCAAGCTCTCCTTCTTGACCAATTAAATCAGGGTGTCTGGATATGTGCTTTAAGATGTATACCAGGTAATTTTAGTGTGCAGCCAAGGCAAGGTTAAGAATCACTCTCTTATTATACTAAGTGAGGTAACCCAGGCCCAGAAAGCCAAGCGCCACATGTTCTCCCTCATATGTGGATCTTAGCTAGAGATGATTGGGCTTCTGTGTGAGAAGGAAAAAACTCAGTAGCAGAGGCCAGTAAGTTAAAAAAGGAGATAGAAAGGGAAGAGAAAGAAAGGGAGGAGGGCTTTTATTAGGTTGGTATTGTATATATGTAAGTAGAAAGATTGAGATGGGGAGGGGATATGATGGAGAATGGAATTTCAAAGGGGAAAGGGGGGAGGGTAATACCATGGGATTTTTTTTGTTATCATGGAAAATATTAATAAAAATGGAGAAAAAAAAAAGAATCACTCTCTTAAAAGATCTGAGACCCTTTTCTGACTCCATTATTAATAATTGATTGAGCCTGGAATCTGGTGACATAAGAAGGAAGTGTGCTGGTTAATCTTGGTTGCCAACTTGACTAGACTGAGAGACACATAGCAAGCAATGTGGTGAAGCAGACCTCTGGGTGGTGTGTCCATGAGAGATGATTGGCATATGAGTCTGAAAACTTGAGTGGGGAAGATCTGCCCTGTGTGGGGAGGGAAGCTCACCATTCAATAACCTGGTGGCCTGAATGAAACAAAAAGTGGGAACAAGGGCCAGATCAAACACGACGGACACACCCACACCCACAAGTGTGTACACAGCCATGCGTACAAGCTGGACTCTTCCTCAGCAGCTGTGTGTTTTGCTGTCATTGTCTCCTAGGTGCATAAACGTCTAGATTGTTCAGCCTTTAAACATGGACTCAAAGCAGTGACTCTCTAGGGATCCAGGCCTTCAGCTTTATATCAGTCCCCCTGGTTCTGAGGCTTCCAGCTTCATGGACTGAGCAGCAACTGGCTTTCCTAATTCTGCTACCTACTGATGGCCACTGTGGTACTATTCAGCTACAGGGCATGAAAGACAGCTAATGAAGCCTCTCTTATAATTATGTATGTTTTATTGTTTCTGCTCCATCGAACACAGAAAGTGTATGTCATGAATCAAGCTCCTCTTGCAACTATGAATGAAGGAAGTTACAGAAATATGGAGTTAAGTCACTAAGCAAGTTCATTGTGTAGCCATAGTACATATTTCGATGTGTGACCTTTGAAATCCTCGAATAACCTGAGAACTATGTTTACTTGTATTGCAGACACCTGTTGTTTTGGCTAGGCTAGTGCTATGGATTGAATTTTATCTCCTCAAAATTCACATCTGAAAATCTAACCTTTAAACAGATGGTACTTAGAGAGGAGGCTTTTGGGAGATAATTAGGTTTAGAGAGGGTTATCAGGGGTAGGGGACCTCTTGATGGGAATAATGTCTTTCTAACAATAAAGAGAGTCCAGAGCTCAGCCTTGACACAGCAGAATGATAGCTGTCTGCAGGCCAGAAGAGAGCTCCAAATCTGTGAGAATAACTCCTTTGTTTAAGCCCTGCAGACTGTGGTTTGTGGTGGCAGCACAAGCCAACCAAAACAGCCAGCAAACTTTCCTCTTGCTTTGGAAGCAGCTCTTCTTCTGGGAGACTACCAGTTGCAGTCAGGTTCACATAGCTGGTAGAAATCACCTGACCAAGAGCAGCTTGTGGGAAAAAAGGGTTTATTTTGGCTTATAGACTCCAGGGGAAGCTCCATGATGGCAGGGAAAATGATGGTGATGATGGTGGACATCAACCCCTTGCCAACATAAGGTAAACCATAGCAACAGGAGAGTGTGCCAAACACTGGCAAGAGGAAACTGACTATAACACCCATAAGCCTGCCCCCAACAATACACTGCCTCCAGGAGATGTTAATTCCCAAATCTCCATCAGCTAGGAACCTAGCATTCAGAACACCTATGTTTATGGGAGACACTTTAATCAAACCATCACTTTCCACCCCTGCCTCCCATAAACTGATAATAATCCATATTGTAAAATGCAATTCATTCAGTCCAACTTTAAAAGTCCCTATAGTTTTATCAGTCCTAATGATGTTCAAACATTCCATAATCTAAGGTCTTTTAACTGAGCCATAATATGAAAAAAAGAAAAGAAAAGAAACATAATGGAACAGAATAAACATTCACACTGCAAAAGATGGCACTGGGCATAGCAAAGAAATATTCAACCAATACAAGATTTAAAACAACTAGGGCAAACATCAAATTCTGCAGCTCCAAGTCCAAACAACTTTAGCCAGTGACAAATCTCCAAATCTGATAATTCTAACCAGCAACATGTCTCTGCAGTTCCAATTCTGCCCCTCCAGCTAGGCTACTCACAGTCCTGGAAAACTTCATCCATGACCAGCAACTCTCCTTAGCAGCCATCTTGTGGTCCTGGCATCTCCACTGGGTGTACACTGTAACCCACGGTCCATCCTCACAGCCCCATTGGGTCCCCATACAGGCAATTCAGCAACCCTGCTTTACACTGCCCATGGCCATTTCCAAAACACAAGACCATGTTGCAAATTCAATGATCCACTTTCCTGCATTTCTTATGCTCCACAATACCAGGTAGGGTGCCAGTTTGTTAATACAGGGGGGAATAAAGCAGACTTTGAAGAATAGACACTCTTTGAGCATTCAGGCCTCTTCAAGAGTCTACATTCTTCCTGTTGCCCCTGTACAGGTCAGCTGGCCAATCTCAAAGGTTGTAATCTCATATAATTGCAGTTTAACGGGCAGAAGTTTCAGCCCAAAGACTTCATTTCTGTGCCATATCCCTGTGTTCACATCAGTCCATTTCTACACAATGCAACCCCTCACAACTTCTCAGGACACAGGTATTACAGCAAGCGTCTCACATAAACTGCTTCTAGCCCAGTCCAGGCAAAGCTCTTTCTCACTCTTATAAGCCAAACCTCACACTCCTTAGTTATTACTGTATTCAGGTCTTTCAGCTCTGACCAAAATAGTCCATCAAGCTGTACTTACAGCACTGCAAGGTGTCCCTTAGGCCAAGATTTCAAATCCTTCCACATTCTTCTTGAAAATCAACTCCAAAAAGCCAAAGCCACACAGTTAGGAATCTATCAGCAAATGATACCACTCCTTGGTACCAACTTTACTGTGGCAGTCAGGTTCATATTGCTGGTAGAAATCACCTAACCAAGAGCAGCTTTTTGGAAAAAAAAAAAAAAAGATTTATTTTGGCTTACAGACTCAAGGGGAAGCTCCATGATGGCAGGGGAAAATGATGGCATGATCAGAGGGTGAACATCACCCCCTGGCCAACAGAAGGTAGACAATAGCAACAGGAGAGTGTGCCAAACACTGGCATGGGGAAACTAGCTATAACACCCATAAGTCTGCCCCCAACAATACACCACCTCCAGGAAGCATTAATCCCCCAATCTCCATCTGCTGGGAACCTAGCATTCATAACACCTAAGCTTAGGGTGGTCACCTGAATCAAACCACCACACTACCCCTTGCCAATTATAGGTAGTCTTAATAGGACTGCCAATCATGTCCCCCTACATCACCTGCACGGAGACAAGTAGACTCTAGAGAGGACTCCAGGAGGATTATTTCCATGTATGACCAAACAGAAGGTATGAACAATTTTTGACTAAGATCCTTCAGCTTCCTGTTTCTTCCCAAGACCTAGCTTTAGCATTTCCTTTAATTCTGTGAGTTTGATCATATCCTTCCAATAAGTTCCTTGCCTACCCAGATAAATCAGAGCTTCTTTTAGCTCCTTGCTGAACTGGTTCAGAAATTGGTATGTGGAACTGGGCACTATAAGCAACAAGCCTCTGCTGGGGAAAGAGCAGAATTGTATAAGTTCAAGGTCGCAAGGATGCCACAATTTGGTTGAGAAGGCTAAAGCCAATTATCTCTTGAATCATCCCTCCTTTTACAGTGAATTTTCCTTTTTGCTTAACCCAGTTCAGGTTAATGTAAGCTACTTGTGCAAATACAAGACCATACAGTGGTAAGGTGTGCTTTTCCTGTGGTTATGGTTACCGGTTGGCTGATGGGCTAGATAGACTTTTATTGGGTCTGTGCCTGGGAGCCTGGGAGCACTGCTTTAACCCATTATTGTAGCCTTAATGGACAAGAATACCTGGCTCCAAGCCAATCCTTTTTTTTTAACAGCCTGCAAGCCAACAAAATAAAAATTGGACGTTAAAGTGCAGAGAAAAGCGTCCAATCAAATCCATTCTCTTTCTAAGACTCTTGTACTAGAAACAGTCTTTGCAAAGCCAAAGAGAGTACAGAAGGCGAACATAATGATAATGATGATTACCCTTTATTAAGCCCTTGCTATGTGCCAGACATTGGGCTATTGTGTCATTTAATCCTAGAAAAACAATAGTATTGTGTTTGATTTTGTTTCTAAGGTTGAACTGGAGAAGCCTAGAACTGAAGTGATTCAATCAGTTATTCTTTTCAGTTACTGGCATGATATAATCATCTGTCTAGACATGACCCCTATTTTTTCTAATCTTCTTTATCCCTTATACCTAGTGTGTCTACTGTGTCCTTCCAATCTATTTTCTTAGGCTTCCAGACATGTAATATAATATCTGCTTTTTTTAAAAAAAAATCCATTTCACTTATTTATTTGAGAGAGACATCAAGAGAGAGACAGAGAAATTATGGGCATGCCAGGTCCTCCTGCCACTGCAAATGAACTCTAGACACATGCAACACTTTGTGCATCTGGTTTTACATGGGTACTTGGGAATCAATTTGGTACAGTCAGGCTTTTCAAGCAAGCCTTTTAACCACTGAGCCATCTCTCCAACCCCTAATGTCTGCTTTTAAGACATATATAAACAGATTACACTTCAGGTCTCAGTATGCAAGTTACTTTTTAAAAAAGTTTAAATTTATTTATTTATTTACTTGCAAGATTAAGGAAACAGAAATAAAAGAAACACACAGAGAGAGAGAGAACAGGCATGCCAGGGCCTCTAGTTACTGCAAACGAATTCCAGATGCATGTGCCACTTTGTGCATCTGGGGCTTTGCATGGGTACTGGAAAATCAAACCCAGTTTGTTAGGCTCTACAGGCAAGTACTTTAATTGATGCACCATCTCTCCAGCCCAATTTTTTTTTTTAATTTAGACAGATCTTCTAAGATCCATCTACATCTGTTTAAACTGTTCCTGTCCATACTATTATATAAATTATTATACCTTACTTGTTTTCTTCTGATAGATATCTACACTGTTTATAATTTTTCCTATTGCAAAAGTATTTCAGTGAATGATCATGTATAGTCTTGCACAACATTGTGCAAGAGTCTCTCTAAGATTTATCTAGAGTTGTTGGGTCTTGAGCAGCACGTATTTTGAGTTTGACTAAATTCTGGCAAACTACTTTTCAAAGTAGCTTTACTAATTTATCCTTTTACTGAAAGTATATGAGTTCTTAAAATAGATACTTCATCTCCATTCTGCAAATGAGTAAACTAAGGAAATATACAAATGTCCAAAGTTAAATACCAAATCTATCTTCTTGAACCATGAGTATCTGACTTCAAGAGCCCACAATATACAATGTCACTCTACACAATGTCACTGTACAGTAAAAATAATTAACAACTGGAAATAAATACATCAGCTGCAAGTGAGCCATCTACCAGTAACAGTACAGGCGTTCACCATCTCACTGAATGTCAAAGAGCAGGACGAGTGACCAAGGCCGGAAGCTCAACTGTGTCATCTGCGACAAGTTGAACACCTCTGCTTTCCACCCGTTGTCCAAGTCAAAGACCGACAAAGTATCTAGACATTTCCACCCTCTTCCCATATAATAGTTTTCAAATATATCTACCTTTCTTGGCTTCCACTCAACCGACCTAGGACTCTGTCATGACGTGTTTGTGTTAGCTCTACCAGTGGGAGTGTGTGGAAATGCAGAACCTCAGGCCCTCCCCAAGACCCAACCCGATCAGAATCTTAGCAGAATCCCCAGCCAATTCATTGAAATTGGAAGACTTTTCATCTTAACTTGGCAAAGCTTCTTTATTAACTGATCTTCCTACATCCTTCTGATGCAGGTGTTTGGGGTTCAGGAGGGGTCTCCCAAAATTTAAGAACCCCACATTTTGGATTCTGTCCTACCTTTAACAAAGAATTGACAAAGATGAACTCGAGAAGGTTAATTATGAATTATTATTATATATTATATAATTAGTAATCAATTAATAATTAATGTGTTATAATAATTATAATTATTTAGGGTGAAATTATAAATTGTGGGGTTTATTTAAGGGAGAAATTACAAATTGTGGGGTTTAGGAAACACACTGTTATGTGAAAACCCTGCATAATTTATACGGTTCATTTAAGAGAAATTGAGGTTATTTGGGAAAAAACTGGAGTAGAGTCGCAAGCATGTGGACTTAAGAGAAACTGAGGTTTTTAAAAAGAGATTAGCATAAAGCTGCTGGCATGTGGAAAATAGAATCTAGGAGCTTGTGTAGGGAAATGGGAGAATCCACATGGCATCTGCCATGTATATTTAGAGAAGTTAAGAGGGCAAATGGTGAGGCTCAAGGAAAAAAATACGAGAGGGCAGATATCAAAGCAGAAACCAAGAGGTTCAGAAGAAATGAGTACTAAAGAAAGTTATACTCATGTTTACCCTAAGTTTAGAAAAATTATGCAGGTAGCAAGCCTAGAGCTGGTGAGAGCACCCATGTGGTAGATCTGGAGTGTAAGAAAAATACACACATGGCAGATTCAGAAACCAGAGGAAAATCATGCATGTAATCAAAGAGAGAAGTTACCCCAAACCATGAAGGAAAGATAAACAGAAAAGCCATCTGTGGTGGTTTGATTCAGGTGTCCCCCATAAACTTAGGTGTTCTGAATGCTAGGTTCCCAGCTGATAGAGATTTGGGAATTAATGCCTCCTGGAGGCAGTGTATTGTTGGGGGCGGGCTTATGGGTGTTATAGCCAATTTCCCCATGCCAGTGTTTGGCACACTCTCCTGTTGCTATTGTCCACCTTATGTTGGCCAGGGAGTGATGTCCACCCTCTGCTCATGCCATCATTTTCCCCTGCCATTATGGAGCTTCCCCCTCGAGGCTGTAAGCCAAAATAAACCTCTTTTTCTTAGAAGCTGCTCTTGGTTGGGTGATTTCTACCAGCAATGCGAACCTGACTGCAACAGTAAAGTGGTACCAAGGAGTGGGATTGCTGCTAGACTGTGTGGCTTTGGCCTTTTGGAGCTGATTTTCAAGAGGAATGTGGTAGGATTTGAAACCTTGGCCTAAGAGATGCCTTGCAGTGCTGTAAGTACAGCTTGATGGACTATTCTGGTCTGAACTGCAAGACCTGAATGTAGTAAGAACTATGGACTGTGATTGGCCTATGAGGGTGAGAAAGAGCTTTGCTTGGACTAGGCTAGCAGTTTGTGTGAGAAGCTTGCTCTTACACCCATGTCCTGAGAAGTTGTGCAGGGCTGCTTTGCATAGAAATGAACTGGTGTGAGCAAAGGGATATGGCATAGAAAGAAAAATCTTTGGGTGAACTTCTGCCCATTCAGCTGCAATTGAGAGATTACAACCTTTGAGATTAGGCCAGCTGACCTGCACTGGGGCAACAGGAAGAATGTAGACTCTTTCGAAGGGGCCTGAGTGCTCAAAGAGTCCTGTTCTTCAAAGTCTGCTTTATTCCCCCCTGGATTAACAAATTGGCACCCTACATGGTGTTGTGGAGTATAAGAAATGCAAGAAAGAGAGGGTCATTGAGTTTGCAACACGGTCTTATGTTTTAGAAATGGTCATGGGCAATGTGAAGCAGGTTTGCTAGACGCCTGCACGGACACCCCATAGAGCTGTGAGGATGGACCGTGGCTTGCATTTGAGACTCAGTGGAGCTGCCGGCCCCAATGAAGTTTTCCAGGGCTGTGAGAAGCCTAGCTGGAGGGGTGGAATTGGAATGCCAGAGACTTGTTGCTGGTTAGAATTATCGGTCTTGGAGATTTGTCACTGACTAGAGTTGTTGGACTTGAAGCTACAGAGTTTGATGTTTGCCCTGGCTGTTTTAAATCTTGTATTGGTTGAATATTTCTTATGCCCAATGCCATCTTTTGCAGTGTGAATGTTTATTCTGTGCCATTATGGGTTTTTTGAGGTTATTTTTTGGTATTATGGCTCAGTTAAAAGATCTTAGACTATGTGGGATGTATGAACATCATTGGAATTGATAAAAACTATGGGACTTTTAAAGTTAGATGAATGCATTGAATTTTACATCATGTATGGTTATCAGTTTATGGGGGCCAGGGACAGAATGTGGTGGTTTGATTCAGGTGTCCCCCATAAACTTAGGTGTTCTGAATGCTAGGTTCCCAGCAGATGGAGATTTGGGAATTAATGCCTCCTGGAGGTAGTGTATTGTTGGGGGAGGACTTATGGGTGTTATAGCCAGTTTCCCCGTGCCAGTGTTTGGCACACTCTCCTGTTGCTATTGTCCACCTTATGTTGGCCAGGGAGTGATGTCCAACCTCTGCTCTTGCCATCGTTTTCCCCTGCCATCGTGCAGCTTCCCCTCAAGCCTGTAAGGCAAAATAAATCTCTTTTTGCTCAGAAGCTGCTCTTGGTGGGGTGATTTCTACCAGCAATGAGAACCGGATTACAACACCATCCAAACCAAGAAACAGTTTTATACTCTTTTCTCCCACCCAGACATGCTGAGTGAGGGGGATGCCAGACTCACGTGTATCCTTGTGACCACAAGGAACAGAATTTAGGCAGGCAGAGTAGAGAAACAAAACAAAACAAAACAAAACAAAAAAAAAAAAAAACAGTTGAGGGCTGGAGAGATGGCTTAGCAGTTAAGGCATTTACCTGCAAAGCCAAAGGACTCAGGTTCAATTCCCCAGTAACCACATAAGCCAGATGCACCGGGTGGTACTTCTGTCTGGAGTTCGTTTGCAGTGGCTAGAGGACCTGGCACGCCCATTTGCTCTCTTTGCCCCCCCCCCCACTTGCAAATAAATAAATTAAATTAAATTTTAAAAAAAGCAAAGAGCTGAGCTAAGCTGAGTTGAAATGAGCAGGGCAAAGCCCAAGACAGGAAGAACACAGTAGCCTTTATAGGCAAGAGGAAGACACTATAGGTTGGTAGATGAGGGCAGATTCCTGGGCCAGCCCATCAGGCCATCTATCTAGGTCGCTGCTAGATTGGGCAGCGGCGGGGCGGGGGTGGGGGGCAGCGCTGTAGATAGGTCTCCATCAGACCAGTTCATTTTGAGGTGGCTTGTGGGGTGGCATCTCATGGTTCTTCTTGAGCCTCAATCCCTAACTGAAACTGCCTTAAAAAGCTAGCTTTCTCCTAACCTCCTTCAATCCCTTGCTCTCTAACTCTTCACTGCAAATCTCTGAAGTCATTTTGAGAACTAAGTTCCCCATTGCTTTGGAGATGAAAGGAAAAGTCTACAGAATGCCAAAACCCACACGAGCTCCTCTCCTAGTCTCTAGCTCCATTCTGTCCCACCCAGGTGACTCCAGACACAGTAGGTTCCTTCTACTCCTGGACCAAGTCCGATTTTCCCAAATCAGGGCGTTTTGGCTTGCTCCTCCCTTCCCTACCCATCCTCAGCATGCTCTCAACAATAGCTAACACCAAAAGAACAAAAAAACAACAGAAAAGCTTGCCCTCTTCACAACCAGTCACCTGGGAAGCCTTCTTACACACCATGCTTCTTCTTTAAGCATATGTCACAACTGCATTTAAATACTGGCATGCATGTTTCTTGTTCGACATCATTCTCCCCCATTGAATTGACCATGGGCTCTAGCTGTTACCTCCTCCCAGCACCCTAGCACAGTGCTGGATACAACATGGGGCCTTAATTATTATCTGTTTATTTTGTTGACTTTTGTGATGATAAAAACATGGACCCAGGGAGTTGTCCTCACTCAGGGTGGCTGTGCTTTCCAAGTTCAAATGGAATCTGAAAATCACTGTAGATCTCCAAGGAAGTATAATTTGACCACCAGCAAGCTATTCTGGGGATGAAAATGTCCAATGCTGACAGCTGTAAGGCCGCACATGCTGCTAGAACAGAGGCAGACCGCCCTAGGGTGATGGTAAACATTTCATTCAGGGGCCAGTACCCTCCTCCTCAATACACAACCAAGCTGACCTTTAGAAGGACTTTTATATAGTGGGAGGTCTCTTTTAACCTCCACTGAATAAGACTATGAAGTGCTGTTTGCTTTTTGCCCTTTGTTCTCTGGGCTAGAAAAGTCTGGAGGCGGTGGAGTGAGGCTTGGTAATACAATTGCCTTCCCTTTCAAATGCTAAAGAGGGTTTTGCTCCTGGTTTAGAATAATCAGAGAGTTGTGGAAGTCTGGAAGTGATCCATTCCCTTTCTTTTTGGCATTTCATTTCCTACAGGCCAAGAGTAACTTTACAAGAAAAATCAGAGCCCAGAAAACCTCATCAACATTGCCCTCCAAGCATCTTGATGAGGTGAGCAATGTAGCTAAATTTAGGGAGACCTCCAGGTGAAATTCTGGATTTATGAAGTCCCACAGTCCTGAAGCTTGCCAGAAGCCCAGGCGTTCTTGGAATTCACTACACCAGAGGCAGAGCTGAAGCCTAGATTGAGTTGCTCAGGATGGCATGTAAACAAACTACAACTCCTATATAGGCATAGACTTGGGTTTGGGTCAGTGGAGGGTGATGTTTATATAATTTGGAGGGCTACCTAATATAAGAAAGAAAAAAATATGAATAAAGTGAGGGACTAAGCTTTGCAAAGACTGAGAGCACAAATTGATGCAGGACTTTGATGTTCAGGAGGTATACCCCAGAATTTATGAACCCCAAGTTTTGGGTCCTGTTCTACTGTTAAGGAAGAATTGATAAAAATTGTAAGGTCAGGAGTGACCAAGACCACAGAGACCACTCTGAAGCAAAGATGGAAGCTTTTATTCAGGAAAAACATGAGCTGTCAGGACTGACTCTCAAGAGCAGAGTACAGCCAACTGGAAATTCCAGATCATGCGCTATGTAGCTGCTTCAGTTGGGGGAAGGTGAGGAAGGGAAAAGTTTAATAAAAAGGTTTCTTTAGGGGAGATCTAAGATAGCCAGGGTGTGACACCAGAACAGTGACCACAAGATAAAGGGGGCAGGAACCCTAGACCTGAGGTATTGTTAGGCAAGTAGGGGATAATGGCTGGCTGGTTTCTTGAGGAATGCGGATGACCCACTTCCTTGTGTCTGTCACCGTCCTGCTGTCTTTGGTGACTCCATTTTGTCCTGATCTAACATTCCAGCCTTTTGTTAATGATAAGAGACAAAGCTTAATTTTTTTAATGCTAATAATAAGGGCAATGAGTTCTTATGGGAGAGGCTGGATAATGCACTTGATGGGTCTCCCTTCAGGGCAGGTGATGAAGAGACAGTTTCCTGGTGGCTAGAGGTAGCAGAGTGGTGAGATAGACAGCGCCAGTGTAGAATGTTGTTACAACTTGGTCCTGAATGAAACAGATTTCTCTCATACCATCCCTGTATTGAGCTGGCTTTGGGGCAGTTGCTGGCAGACAACTGTTATAGAAAAGCTGAGGGAGATGGCCTCTGTGCACCCCATGAGAAGACAAAAGGAAGAACAAGGGCTCTTGTTACTCTGGTCAGCAGCTATGACATCAAAACACCAGGAATAAAGGGAAGATGAGCATTCAGAGGTGAGGGATAGAGGGCTTGGTGCAAGAGAGAGGAGGCAAAGGGGCATTTTGGGATCAGGGGAAGAGTAGGAATACAAGAGAGTTTAAGTTCAAGAGTGCCCATTGGGGTGGCAGTGTACTTATCCTGGATGAGATAGGGTAAGGGTTAAAGAGGAGGGGGGCAAGAAATAGCTGTGATTCTGTCTAAGGCAAGTGAGAGGAGCTGGGGTCAGGGTAGGTGAAGTTAATCAGGGACAGACAGAGGCAGAAGGCATGAGTTGATGTTAGAGTCTACTATTGTAAGTCAGCGTCAGACAGGGAACCTATTAGTCTGAGTCATTGTTTATATTGTAGTTATATTTTTCTTAGTGGGTGATTAAGACCATGTGGGCTGCCAGAATTAACTGCATATTTTGGAGGTCATTAATGGTGCTATACGAGAGACTTTTAGGGACCTGCAAGGAGTTCTGACTCTCAGCATTGTCGTCTGCTAGGGTAAATCAAGGATGTGCTGACCAAGTGGCTCTCCCTCTTGGGAAGCTTGCAGGACTGATTTTCCTCTGATGTGATTCTCCTCTTGCAGATACACATCTCTGGGTCTTCATATCCTCTCTGATCAAGAAGACAGGTAACTTACCAGAAGCTAGAAGTTCAAGTGTCCCATCATCTCCTGTGGCCATTTGACCCAGGAGAAACCCTGATGAAGCTGAGCTGAAAACCTCCTCCATGTACACCAGCTGACAGGAAGCTGGAAAAGGCCATGCTGCATGCAGTTCAATGGGAGAGAAAGAAATCACCAGTGAAGATACCCAAGAGTGGTAACTGCAAGCCTTATATTTGGCCAGTCAGGCCAAATGAGCCAACAGGTACAACAGTGGCACATCTGTTATGGGAGAAACAAACAGCCCTCTAATTTGACTGGAGGCCCACTCCATGTGAGGGAATATATCCCTGATACTGAAAACCTACAACAGGGGTAGTCATGAGCCCTAGGAGTGTAACATCTGCTGCTGTCTGGCTCAAAGTGTATACTATGCTCACCAAACTGCCCAGTAAGCACTTCTCTTAATGTTCATACCTATATGTTAATGCTACTCTCACTTTTGGATAGAGAATCTTCTTTTCAGATGGCAGTGACCTTGGGATGACTCAGGAGGCACCAAGGTGCTGAGAAGAAGCAACAGTGCTCAGCACTGCAATATCTCTATCACACCTTCCAAGGCTTAGGGTCCATTGCAGAAGAGATGGTGGAAAGAATGTAAGAGGCAAAAGAAGGGTAGGACTCCTTACTTTGTGCTCCTCCAGACACAAAATGCCCTGGATATCCATGACCTCACAGTGCCTGATACTACCTAGACAAGACCATCATAATAGGAAGAAAAGATCATGCCATCACAATAAAACAGAGACTGATTGAGAGGGGGAGGGGATATGATGAAGAGTGGAGTTTCAAAGGGGAAAGTGAGGGGAGGGAGGGAATTACCATGGTATATTGTTTATAATTATGGAAGTTGTCAATAAAAAATTATTTAAAAAATGAAAATAAAAATAAATAAAATTAATAAAAAAGAATGACACAATACTTTAAAATCATTCTGAGTAATATTTAAGTTTAGTTGTCAGGTGACAGTGTAAGCTATATCTGGGACATAGAATGCATACACATTCTATCTTTTAAGTATCCATCAGTTATAAGTATAGGCAGAACATTTTAGTAGCCCTGAAAACAATATTTTATCAATTATTATATCAATAACTTTAAGGCAATTGATTTAATCTAGAAATTGTATGCCAGGAAAAAGACAAGACAGTATAAAAACTTAGCATCTGTGTTTGTAAACAACTTTGGCTAGTCTGTATATCAAGGCAAGTACCAATTACCCCACAAACTGGAAGTAGAACAGCAATTTAAGATTATTTTTAGAGCAGGAAACCTGTTTTAAGTATTAATATCTCTATAAGCAATGAACTTAAGATACCAGAAATGAGACAATTAATTAAGTGAAACCTTGACTGAGACTGATTATACATAGCTCAAGAATAAAATAAAACTTGGTCATTGTTGAGTTAAGCAAGCCTGATCTTAACATACATTAGAGACAATATGACAGACAAAGTAATTTAAATAAGTATCTTTTACCACTGAACAATTTTAAGGCTTAATTAAAGAAATATTTATGACTGTTACATGAAGCTTAGACAAACTATATTAACATTGTTTGTATACCATGGATTTTTCTAAGGCATGGGGAGCTTTTTCAGTTTCTCTAAGAACAAAATCACAATGTCATTTTTTATAAGACTTAGATTATAGCCTTAGTGATAATCATCTAGCAAAACCAGCATGAACAAGACAAGAACCATCTTAAAGTTACAGAGTTTTAGCCAGGCATGATGGCGCATGCTTATTGACAGCCAAACATCATGGACTTTGTATAAACCAAGTAACAATATCCTGATATCTGGAAAAGTCTGATATTAACAAAAAGTAGAGTTTACATATTTAAGGCACATGAGGTTACAGAGTAAACTATGAACAAATGATCTGCTGACAGAATTTAAAACAAAGAAGAAATCTATATTATGTAGCAACATTTTTGGCTTAAATATGAAGACATGAAAAGTTTTATAATTTTTAAAGTTTATCAGAAGTGGGATACCTTTATATAATATACACATATATATTTTTTTAATGAGGAGATTTAGCACTTTTATTTATTTTTATTTTTTTATTTTTTTATTATTATTATTTTTTTTTGGTTTTTCGATTTTTCGAGGTAGGGTCTCACTCTAGCCCAGGCTGACCTGGAATTCACTATGGAGTCTCAGGGTGGCCTTGAACTCACGGCGATCCTCCTACCTCTGCCTCCCGAGTGCTGGGATTAAAGGAGTGCGCCACCACGCCCGGCTAAGATTTAGCACTTTTAAAAGCTAAATAAGATATCCATCCAATCTATAAGTCAGTTTCTGAAATTACTTTAGCTATATTTAACATACCCAAAGAATAGAGGAACTGGATTAAATTGCCATGATCTAATGAAAAAAGAAGACAAGTCTCATGGAAAAGAGAGGAAATGGGCATGCCAGGGCCACTTGTCAATGCAAACAATTTCCAAATGTATGCTCCACTATGTGCATCTGGCTTTGTAAATAAGAACCTTTAACTGCTGAGCCAAAAGGAAATATTTTTAATCTCTTAACATACACAAAATTTTATGGCACAATCTTTAACTATTAAAACCTTAACCAACTCTATAATTCTGTCTGTGGTACTTTGGTAAACTTGTTCAGTAATGATGTAAGTTAAAACTGAAGTATTAAGACTGGTTGTTGGAGGAATTGAGGAATTACATCTTAAATCACAACATAACTTTGCTTAGAATTTCCTTTTACTGTTCACCATGAAGTAAATAGTTTTCAAGTGAGTGACAGATAAATACTGTTTAATGTTTCAAATGTGGTCTGTTTACCTCATAAAATAGGGGAAAAGAGTAAATAATAGCTCTGTGAGATTTTTTTGAGGCAGGGTTTTAGATATAATAACCTTAGGAGAGAATTAAATATTAAGTCAATTTTAACCTTAAGATGTAGGTCAAAGGTTGACAAATACAGGAACCTAGTTAACTTGGTTGGGAATTCTAAATTCAGTCTTTCATGACCATTATTATGACCAGATTAACATCAATGAGTTAAAGTTAAGTTTACAACCTGAATACCATAGCAGCCTGCTACCAGCCAGGACCATACTTTCTTTGTTAGTCTGATGTAAGCCCCAGGCTAATAGCCATTTTATATCTCAAGAAGTCTGTAATCTGATTAAGTACTTTGTCTTTAACCTTCTGTTTAAGTTTACCCATATCTTCATCTGCATACTTTACTGATACCTTCATCTACATACTTTTACTTTACAATCCATGTAACCACTCCATAACAATCTTTTTCAATAAAAAATTTAACATCCGACATATAAAGTTTTCTCTCCAGTTTATCTTCTTTAGTCAGTTCATCTCATAACTACCAAGAAAAGCTTTTATTGTCCTTACCGTAATACTTTTAATATGACCATGTTTTTTCCTCAAAAGGCCTTTTGAAATAACTTTTTAAAGAAAGAGTAGATCAAATTTGACTTATGCTAGTTACCCAGAAAAAACATATAGATTTTAGAACTTTGTTTCTTACAATTTTCCTGAAACACATTATTTTAAAAATATGAAAGCATATTTGAACATCATTAAAACGTTTAGAATTTTTTTTACAAACTCAGTATAGGGTACTTCAAAATTTCACCATAAATTTTGAGGCTATTGTTTGTTAGTAGTTTCATAGAAGCATAGAAAGATAAAGTAAATGTAAAAACAGTTACAAATTTCTTATAAGAAGTCCCCATCTGTTCCCAGTGATCTGGCATTCATTCATCATCATGCTGGGGCCAGGATCCTGAGATTCCCAGTTCTTGCAGCCCCCTGGCTCTGCAAGGCAGGGAAGCTAAGAAAGAGGGTTTTTTTTTTTTTTTTTCTTCTTTTTCTTTCTAAATTCCAGGGAGAGTTTTGGACTTCCCTCAGGGCTACAAGGCAGCTTTCTGATCCTGCCATTTTACAACTCTTTATGAATAAGAGAATCTTGCTTTTCTTTTTGCTTATGATCTTAATTACTTTTAGTGTCCCTTCTGCAGGACACTCAACAGTAAAAATTGGCTATCCCATCCAGTACAGTGGGCTTGGTGGAGAACATCCCTCACAATGAAACTACACTGCCCAGAACAGAAATCATTCTGCAGCCCTAGGGCTGTGAGCCCCATACATACTCACACTCACATTCATTTCAAGCACACTTTTCGTATGGACTCTAGACAACCATTTCCCCTTCACATATTAATTCATTCATTAATTTATTCAGAAGTTATGCATTCCCATTTTAAATTCCTATTCTATTTACAACTCCGGAGACTGAAATCAAACCTTGTCGGCTGGAGAGATGACTTAGCAGTTAAGCTAAGCGCTTGCCTGTGAAGCCTAAGGACCCACGTTAGCCAGATGCACAAGGGGGCGCATGCGTCTGGAGTTCGTTTGCAGTGGCTGGAGGCCCTGGCACGCCCATTCTCTCTCTCTCTCTCTCTCTCCCTCTGCCTCTGCCTCTGCCTCTTCCTCTCTCTGTCACTCTCAAATAAACAAAATTAATTAATTAATTAATAAAATAAAACAAAATAAAAAAAACCTTGTTACCAGGCAGGGTGTCAGGAGAGGCTGAGGGAGCTGGAGGAGCTGTTGGGGAGAGACAGCTGGAAGACCTGGTGAGAAGAGCAGGTAAAGCAGAGAGAAGGCTGTGCATGCAGAGTGAAAAATAGGGTATTTTGGATCATTTGCCTGCACATTGTCAGAAGTTTTTTTAAATCAGTGAGAATTTGGAAATCAAAAGTATCATTCTCAGGCCATTTGGACCCATTATCCAGCTTATGGATGTGGCCAAGCAGAGTTGCAGAGAAAGATAAGATGTTGAAGCTTTAAGTTCTTAAGGAGACAGGGAAAGAGCAAAACAAGGGTGAGAGAAAAATAAACCAGAGCTTAAGCTGGGTTTACACAGAACACCAATATGACCCCCTGGCCTGTTAGGGTGAACGGGCCTGCACCTCCCATGTGGGCAGAGGCCATACAGGTTGCAACTGTTGGCTTTTTAGCCTGTTAGTGGGCAAAGAGGGCAACTGGGCTCCTGATGGCAAAAGTGGCTGACAGTGGAAGATGAGAGCTCAGAAGGAAGTGAGAGGAGGGAGAAAAAGGGAGAATCCCGAGATGGTAACCAAACCAAAAGGAGCCCCTTAGGGTATGGTAGACCAGAGAGCGAGAGACCCAAGGGGTCAAGAGTGCATTGAGACCTGGGGCTGGGGCCCAAAAGCAGCCCAGGGGTGTAGCTTGGTGTGCGGGCACAGCTTCCATGAGGAGGGATGAAACCCGAGAGCAAGCCAGCCCAAGAGGGTCACTTACTGAGAAGGAGGGAGGAGATAAAGACGGGGAAAGAGTGAGGCTGAATTGGAGTAGTGGATGTGAAAAGCTGGTACCAGGCAGAGATGGGCCAAAGCCTTCAGAGGGTCAAATGGCAGCTTGGTGGTCTGGCCAGGGAAAAGGAGTTCTGGCCGCCCAAGAGGGCAACCACAAGCCTTCCTACCCAAGTCATGAGCACCAGATGTAAGGTTCGGGAGTGACCAAGACCACTCTGAGGCAAAGATGGACGCTTTTATTCGGGAAAAACACGAGCTGCCAGGACTGACTCTCACAAGCGGAGCACAGCTGACTTGAAATTCCAGATACTGCACTATATAGAGTTCTGCAGTTGGGGGAAGGTGAGGAAGGGAAAAATTTTTTAAAAAGGTTTCTTTAGGGGAGATCTAAGATAGCCAGGGTGTGACACCAGAACAGTGACCACAAGATAGGCCGGAAACCTACGCCTGGGGCACTGTTAGGCAAGGAGGGGATAATGGCTGGGTGGTTTCTTGAGGAATGCGGATGACCCACTTCCTTGTGTCTGTCACCATCCTGCTGTCTTTGGTGACTCCATTTTGTCCTGACATAACAAAAATAAACTCAAGAAGGATAAATTATGAATTACTTTTAGTGAGAAATAACAATTTGTAGTGTTTATGTAAGGGAAATTGGAATCTAGGAAGAAGGCTGGAGCGGAGTCATAGGCATGTGAGAAGAGGAAACATGCACTCATGTAGAAAACACAGCATAGCCTGTGAGAGCCATTTAAGATAAACTGAGGTTTTTAGGGAATAAACACATGGAAGAGAGAATTTAGGAGCTTGTATAAGATTTTGCAGGAATACCCATAGCATCCGCCCTGAGTTTCCCCATGGAATAAAGTTAAAAGGGCAAATGGTCGTGACTTAAGGAAGAATAGCAGAGAGAAAATATTCAGATAAGAAATGACTAGTGGCAGGCGTCATGGTGCACACCTTTAATCCCAGCACTCGGGAGGCAGAGGTGGGAGGATCGTGATGAGTTCAAGGCCACCTTGAGACTACATAGTGAATTCCAGGTCAGCCTGAGCTAGAGTGAGACCCTACCTTGGAAAAAAAGAAAAGAAAAAGAAAGAAAGAAAGAAATGAGTAGTAAAGAGTGTTATTCCCATGGTTATCCCAGAGTTTAGAGTATTTCCACAGGTAGAGTTAGTGAAAGCACCCACGTGGTAGGTCGAGTGTAAGGAAAATATGCACATGGTAGATTCAGAGACCAGAGGAAGATCATACATGTCATCAAAGTGGGAAAGTATTCCAAGCTCTAAAACAGAGGGCAGCAAAAAAAATTAGATTAAGAAATAATGATATGCTTTCCCACCTTCACACAGCCAGTAGAGACCAGACTCAAGTGTGTCAGAGCAGAGATGAGAGGAATCCAGAGACACACACATGAGGGTTGTGCCAAAAGAGAGGGAGGAACAGGAAGGCCACAGCCTTTCTAGCACCAGATTCATGGAAGCAACGGGAAGACCTGATTGGTGTATAGATTTGGAGGGCAGACACCAGAGCCAGCCCACCTGGGCTGTTATATTTAGATAGTGTGCTAGACTGTGGGCAGCAGGGGGCGCTGTGGATTAGTCTCAATCAGACACGAGTTCCAATCCTACCAAGAATTTCATTTTTGTGCCAGGGCAAGGTGGCAAGTAGGGTGGACCTCAATTTCTAACTGAAACTGCCTTAATAAAAAGCTAGCTTTCTCTTTTCCTTCTTCTACATTGTATGATAGCCCACAGGCTCCTAGCCAAGGGGACTGGAAAATCAGTGCACTAGTGACACTCTCTAAAGGCTAAATTGTGCAATCAGCAAAATGTGACCCCGATTCCTCCTCCATGGAGATAGCATAAAGTCAAATGCTTGAGGCAATGGTGGAGGCAGAAGTAATGGGTAGGAGGAGGCCACAGCAATAATGTGAAGATCTCTTCTTGGAGTTTCCAACTCTACTTGGGTTAACTTCCATTTAGCAGCTCCATTAACTGTTTTGAACTTGTTGCATCAGAATGCTTGTTATTACTGTAAACTTAAAGCACAGTTCCACTTCTTCTGGAGGCTGAAGCAGGAGGATCAATTAGACCCATGAGTTCAAGGTCAGCCTGAGCAACATTAAAAATCTATCAGGAGCCAGGTGTGGTGGTGCACACCTTTAATCTCAGCACTTGGGAGGCAGATGTAGGAGGATCACCATGAGTTCGAGGCCACCCTGAGACTCCATAGTGAATTCCCGGTCAGCCTGGACCAGAGTGAAAAAAATCAGGAAAAGAGAGTGGGAGGAAGAAGGAAGGAAGGAAGAAACAAGTTAGCTCTCTATGTGGCAGCTCAAGTTAACATTTTAAGACAAACCTCTTTAGTAAATTTAAGTTGTACTTCTTTGTTTTATTCATTTTGTTTTGTATTTTTCCAGACAAGATTCCCCAAAGCCTGTGTATGTTCTATAGAACATGCCACCTTTCAACCTGGAGTAGATACAATCAATTAAATTCTATTGGGCAGTTGCCTAGTGTCTAGAGTTAGTTTCTGGTGCCTAGAGTCAGTACAAAGTTGCTTTTGATTCTCCTTGTTTGATTTGTTTAATTTGATTTGATGTTTACTTTTCTACCACTGCAAAAGACAATGCAAAGATGAGTCTGGTATGCACTCGCATGTGTGTGGCTGTGTGTGTGTGTGTGTGTGTGTACAGACTAAGGATCATACTATTTACTAAGACTAATGTTTACCCTCCCTTACTAGCTTCACATTTATAATCTTAAAAGCATCGGAGCTTACAATAAATCAAAATCAGCTGGTAAACTCGAGAGAGTTAAGAAAGAAGAGAAAGACGATGTAGCAAGCAGCACAACCACCCTGGACTTCATTGGGCAACCTCTGACTTTCAGAATGCTGAGCTCAACTCCCAGCCTGCTGCTTATCAATTTTTAACTTGTAGCTGTCTTCATTTGAACTTTCTAAATCTCCACTTTGCTCACCTATAAACCCAGGATGTTTATAGGGCTCTTCTGAGTTTCACTATCAGCATTGAATAAGAAACACCTCTCTCAGTGCTGAGAACAGTCTGTGGGGACCATAAAAGTCTTTCCCTGCACAGGAGCAGGTCATGATGAGGAGCCGAGCCCCTTCTGCATAGTGCAGTGAGCTTCCAGCACGTCTCTGCAGGCTCATGGGGCTTTAAATGACCTGCCCACGATGGGGAAGCAGGTCAGGCAGGAGTCTACTTTCACTGAGTCTCCACTAACTGTTTCTGAACAAGCCAAAGATCCAAGGATTTGTAAGAATAAATGTCTGTTTCTAGGTAATAGAATGTGCGGGAAAATATGTGTCATGAACTAAATGTAATCGTACTCTCTACAACATGATCTAACTTAGATATCACCTCCAAATTTCTCTTCATTAGTATATTGTCCCATAGTGCATGCACCCATGCCAGTATATTTATTTATTTATTTATTGTGATGGACTCTAAACCCAAGATACCTGCAAGGTAAGTCCCCTATCATTAAGGTACATTCCCCAGCCCACTAGCATTACTTTCTGTGAGTTGAATTATATAATGATATGAGTGGGACGTTGTCACTGCAGATTCCATTATTATCACTTCAAGATGTGCTCCAGATATTCGACAGGTGAATTTTAGGAAGGCCGCCCTGTTCCAAGATAAAGAAAACCATGAGGCAGTTGTACGGCGATATTAATCGCATCTAACCCAAGTTAACACCATGCAGGGGCTGTGGCCTGCTTTTGGAACTGTCCCTACATGAAATACAGCGAAAGCAGTGCAAGAAATTAAGTGCATTATTAGGTATGAAGTAGTTCAGACTGGTTTCACCTTCAACACACACAGCCATGAGACTCAGACAGGGGACACAGGTAATGCCAATGTGCTTATTCTGAACGTGGCTGTGAGAATCCAGCACAGAATCCGGCACCTGCATTGGAGTATGTGTGGATGCGCTGTACAATACAACCTTTACTAATGGCACTGATAATTAATTGCCATAGCTTGCTATTTTTAGGGAATGCAGGAAATAGACGACTGTAAGTTGGGCAAGTCACTTATAGAAAAAAAAATATTTATATACTTACCTGATTGTATATGTATGCTAAAAAGACTGACTACACCCTATTCTTTGAGGTAGGGTCTTTCTGGGCTGGAGAGATGGTTCCATGGTGGAGATGCTGGCCCGAGACAGGGTCTTCTGCTGAACACAGAACTCACTGATTCAGTTAGACTAGCTGACCAATGAGCCTCAGGGACTCCCTATCCCTGCCTCCCGAGTGCTGGGATTACAGGCACACACCACCATGCCTGGCATTTCCCGCGGATTCTGGGGATCCAAACTGAGATCCTTACGTGGGTGCTGGGGTTCAAAATCAGATCCTGATGCCTGTGCAGCAAGTGTGTTTTCCACTGCGCCTTCTTCCCAGGCCCCGGGAGTGGGATGTTCACATTTATTTCCACATTTATGAGCTGTTCTTCATTATTTTTATAAATATTTATATTTTAAATAATATTCTGTTTGAGGTAAGCCAAACAGACTGGCCTATTTACTTAATGCAAGAGAGAGAGAGAATTGGCACACCAGGGCCTCCTGCCACTGTAACCGAACTCCAGACGTGTGTGCCAGCTTGTGTGCATATGCAACCTCGTGCACTTACGTCACCTTTTGCATCTGGGTTACGTGGGACCTGGACAGTTGAACATGGGCCCTTAGACTTCTCAAGCAAGTGACTTAACCGCTAAGCCATCTCTTCAGCCATATTTTAAATAATCTTATTTCAATAAGTTCTTGTCAAAAGCACAAAGAATCAAAAGTTGTAGCTTTTCAACACGTCCTATTTTAGCCCTAGAACCCAGCCCTGATATGTGGTCTTCACATATGAAGCACCAGTCCCAGTAGACCCACCTCTTGCAAAATTCTATGGTCTGAGCCGGGCATGGTAGTGCGCATCTGTAATCCCAGCACTCGGGGAGCTAAAGGAGGATTACTGTAAATTCAAGGCTGGCCTGGGCTTAGCGTGAGACCCTGTCTCAGAAATGAAAACAAGGGGCTGGGCAGATGGTTCAGCGGGTAAAGGCACTTGCTGCCCAGGCATCAGGATCTGATTTTGGACTCCAGAACCCAGGTAAAAAGCCAGGTGAGACTGTGTATGCCCGTAACCCAGTGCTATGACGGGCATACAGGAGGGTCACTGGAGCTTGCTAGTCAGCCAGTATGACTATAAAACAAGTCCCAGGTCCAGTGAGAGACCTTGTCATTAGGAAATGGGCAGAAAAGTGATGAAGGAGGGCACCTGGTGTTCTCCTCTGGCCTCCATACATGTGTGCATGGGACACGCACATCTGCACACATGTACAAACATCACATGTACTACACATACATCAAAAGCCAAACAAACACAAAACAAAACAAAACAATCTTCTGGCCTGAGCTCAAAAAATAGCTCAGTGGTAGAGTACTTGCTTAGCATATATGAAACACTAACAAAACAATTCTCTGCTGGTGGCATACACCTTTAATCCCAGCAGTCAGGAGGCAGAGATAGGAAGATCGCAGTGTGTTCACAGCCAGCCTGAGACTACATAGTGAGTTCTAGGTCAGCCTGGGCTAGATCAAGACCCTACCTTGAAAACACAAAACAAAAGTCCTCTGGTCTGAGTTCAAGGTGTAGCTCAAAGAGGGAGAGTGCATGTTTACCAAATGTGAAACCCTAACTTCAATTCTCAGCACCATATGTTTTCTAATTTTTTTACTTTATTATTTTTTTAATTTTATGAACTAGCCAGGCATGGTGACACTTGTTCTCAAGATGCTGAAGTAGGAGTTCAAAGCCAGCCTGGACTACAAAGTGAAATACTACCTCAAAAAATTTTTTCTATGAATTTTTCTATGGTTTTATATTGCTTTTTCCTTATAAAACTTTAGATACCCTCATATAAGAATGAATACCTGTGTTAATGGGAAAATAACTAATTTCACGCCACTAAATATCAAGACTTGTCAACAAAAGGGACTTAATTTGAAGAGTCAACAGGTTTCTCAGGTCAGAATTGTTAACAGCCGGGCGTGATGGTGCACGCCTTTAATCCCAACACTAGGGAGGCAGAAGGATCACCATGTGTTCGAGGCCACCCTGAGACTACATAGTGAATTCCAGGTCAGCCTGGGCTAGAGGGAGACTCTATCTCGAAGCTCCTCACCCCCCTCCAAAAAAAGTGTTAACACCTCAGGGCTAGAAAGATGGCTTACTGATAAAAGGTGAATGCTCCCAAAGCCTGCTGGCCTGGGTTCAATTCCCAATTCAAAAATAAGTTACCATTAGGAAAAAAAAAATTTAATGTCATTTTTACCTGGGTGTTTAGTCTCTTCCAAATTTTTTTGCTGTGAGATTTCTCCTTTCCGTCCTGACATCGATAACACAGTGCCACTCCACCTTCAGACCTAGTCTCTCTACTTTACTCTACTGGGCTTTTCCTTTGGGCTCTCTGTTCCTCTAGTCCTCATAACCTGGAATTCACTATGTAGTCTCAGGGTGGCCTCGAACTCATGGCAATCCTCCTACTTCTGCCTTCCGAGTGCTGGGATTAAAGGCATGCGCCACCATGCCCGGCTTTCTCTTTTTTTCGTATATTTTGAATAACTTAGTTTATTAAGAACAGTTTCAGATTCACAGAAAAGCTGTGAAGATAGCTCAGAAGTCTTACGCTCCTCCCACCCGGTTTCTCCTATTATTAGAAGCTTGCATGGATATGCTATGTTTGTTATAATTATTGAACCAACACATTAACTAAAGTTCACACTTGCTTACAGGGCCCTAGTCTTTACCTACCTGCTGTTTCTATCCAGGACCATACATTATAATTGGTCACATCTGTGCCTCCTTGCAATGATGACAGTTCCTCAAGTTCTTCCTTGAGTTTGGTCATCTCCACAAAGACTTTGCAGAATGGCCCTCAGTTGGGATTTATTTGCTGTCTCTGTAATTATTGCACTGGAGCTATGAGGAGAAGCCCACAGTAAATAAAAGTGCTGCCAACATGATGGACTTATGCTGATGTTGACCTTGGTCATCTGGCTGAGTAATTAATATCTGTTGGGTTTCTTCCACTATAACTTTAAAAAAAATGTTATTGGGAATTTTAATATATGAACATACTGTAATTTTGTTGTGTTCCCATCATGTTATTTTCTTTTGTCCCCCCTCACCTGCTCCCATTCCACGGAGTACCCTCCTCTTTCATCGTAATTCATCCTCTGTGTTGTTGTATACTTCCTTTTGTCTTTTTCTGTCCTCTATTTTAGGTCAGAAATGTTTATAAGCTCAGAACAGTGCAGGTCTTCTATGAGCACTGGTAATCACTGTGGGGTCGCGAAGGTACCAGTGTCAGAAGGACAGCATCTGTAAATCTTTTCAGTGAGCAACTGGCTCAGTTTTGATCATTGCTAATATCTCAACCACAGAGCCAAATTAATCTTCTTTTGTTTTGTTTTGTTCTATTTATTTTTAGAGAAAGTGAGAGAATTGGTGGGCCAGGGCCCCAGCCACTGCAGTCGAACTCCAGATGCTTGCGCCACCTAGTGACCATGTGTGACCTTGCACTTGCATCACCTTTGTGCATCTGGCTTACCTAGGATCTGGAGAGTCCAACATGGGTTCTTAGGCTTCGCATGCAAGCACCTTAACCAGTAAGCCATCTCTCCAGCCATTGTTCTGTTTTTGAAAACCATAATTCTTCCTAGCTAGTCAGGGCTAGGTGTAGTGGTTTATATGTGTGGCCCCACAGACTCAGGCTTGAATCTTGAGTCTCCAGTGGGCAGAGCCCCACTGAGGAAGAGACATGTCACTGGGGCCAGGTCTTGGAGTCCATCCCTAAGATGTGTAGAGAGCATCTGGTGTTCTGACTGTGTATGGTGCTGATTTTTGTTGATGTATTTCTCCTTGGATGCATGGAAATGAGCCAGCTTATTCCACCATTGATTGTGTTCCCCTGGATTTTGTAACCCTGGAATAAATCCCTTTCTTCCTATCAGCTGCTTTTGGTCGGGTGTTTGTCTAGCAACTACAGAGAAGCATGTCATTGTGTTGAAACTTTTCCCTTCTCAGCACCCCTCAGGCATGTGCTTACATAGCTTTTGCATCCTCTCCTTCTTGCCCAGTCTGCTTCTCCCACTGGCTCAGGCTCTTGCTTTTCACAAGAGAAATGCAAGTGAAAGAGAGACAAGCAAGGAGTCAAGAGACAGCCGTGCATGATGGTGCACACCTTTAATCCCAGTACTCAGGAGGCAGAGGTAGGAGGATCACTGTGAGTTCAAGGCCACCCTGAGACTACAGAGTGAATTCCAAGTCAGCTTGGGCTAGAGTAAGTCAAGAGTCACTCAGAGAGGAACTAGCATATGAGTTACCCAACACTTAAAATATGTTCTCTGAAGTGGGAAATATTCTCCCATACTGTGGAGCAACACCCAAGATGCAGGTGTGCCTGACATGGTGAAAGAAAGGCCAAGTGCTGGTGGGCCTTGATGTTGAGTGTGTGAGGAAATTCTCTGGGGCTGGGAGAGGGCTCTGTGGGCAAGGTGTTTCCAGACAAGTATGAGAACTTGAATTTGGAAACTGAGCCACTCCCTCCACCTTCTCTACCCCCACTCACCCCTGTACAAACAAGCTGGAAGCTGTGGCTGGTTTAGGTAATCCCAAAAAACATGTGGTGAGATGGGTGATACAGACCAGAGATTTCCCAGAAGCTCACAGACCAGCCACTCTGGCAAATAGAGCAGTGAACCTCTACCTGCATGCTGTGGCATGCATGCCCACACTCATACAGACACACACAAAATAATTTAAAAGAAAGAAAGAAAGAAAGAAGGTCTCAGTGGCTAGGTTGCAAAGGTTTGTTAATCCCGGGATGATTTTCACTTCTGTTCTCTAAGCAGAGGAAGACAGAGCTGAGGCAGAAGACAATCCGTCACATGATGGACTGAGAGGACAAATCTAGGAATTATGCGTTGTAACAAGAGGAGTGTCCTGCTTAGAATGCATAGTGTTGGTGACTAGTCTCTGGGAGGGCAGGAGACTGGAGCACAAAGATAGTGAATTCTGGTGGCCTGCATGTTGGGTAGTAAGATGAACCTTGAGGAGAAGTGAAATCTTTCTGTCTCTGATTGACAGCAGAGTTGGATCTGAGGCATGTAGCGGGTTGTGTCAGTGGGATATACAGGTGGAGAGGTCCAAAACACACTATTACCTCTGTGAGGAGGCTCACCTGACAACTCTATTCCTAGCTCCCTGTGGGATTTGTGGCTTCTATTTATTAAGCAATTAAGCATCACAAAGACAGCCTACTTGTCATAGTTCCTTCACTATATTCCACCTTCACCTTCGCATGTCCCACGTTGGAAAATGATATTTTTGTTGTTGTTTTTGAGGTAGGGTCTCACTCTATCCCAGGCTGAATTGGAACTTGCTCTGTATTCCCAGGCTGGCCTCAAGCTCACAGCAATCCTCCTATCTTTGCCTCCTGAGTGCTGGGATTAAAGGCATGCATCATAACACAGGCTTGGCTAATAATATTTTTATTTCCCTTGTCTGGGATCTGTGAACTGTTTTCAACTCCTCCCCGGTCCCCTTTCCTTTTGTTTTTCAAGATAGGGTCTCACTCTGTAGCTCAGGCTAACCTGGAATTCAGTATGTTTTCTCAGGGTGACCTCGAATTCATGGCAATCCTCCTTCCTCTGCCTCCGAAGTTCTGGGATTAAAGGTGTGCGCCACTACACAGGCTTCCTTCCCCTCTTTTGGTAATCCTTTTCATTCAAGTATCAAATGTTGTTGATGTTTTCTTTATAGCCTAACTTCTGCCTCTTCTGCTACTGCCTCATTCTGGCCTATAGCAGTTGCCTTCTCCTTGCTGAGACAAAATGCCCAACCAGAAACAGCTCAGGAGAAGAAAGGGCTTATTTCAGCTTACAGTTTATAGGGCAAGTTTCATCATGGCAGGCCTGAGCAGGAAGCCAGGGCCACATCCCCACATCAGTGGGAAAGAAGTGCCTTGAGTGAGCTAGTTCTTACCCAGTAGAGTTGGACTAATAAACCTCAAGTCCCGCCACAATGGCACACCTTCTCCAGCAGGCTCCACCTCCCAAAGGCTCCACAACTTCAAATTGTCACCAGATGGGGACCAAATATTCAAAACCCATGAGCCTATAAAGGACATTTCATTAAAACTACCACAGACCTCCTCCCTCAGTTAATCCTTTCTGGAAACACCCCCACAGGTCCACCAAAGAGACATGTCACTTATTTGATTCCTAAGCTGACCAACTTGACAATAGAACTTAAACTTCGTATGGCCCTTATGTTTTCTTTTTAAATTTTTTTTAATTGGCAATGTTCATACATGTACATCATGTATTTTATTTTATTTATTTTATTTTTTATTTTTTTCTTTTTTCTTTATTAGCCAGTTCTGTATTCAGCAAATACAGTCAGTTTGGTACCATTATTAGGCTCATCCGTGACCTAGCCCCTCCCCTCGACCCCTCCTTGTTGAGGTATACGGGTCATGCATTGTGAATCATGTATTTTAATTGTAACCCACCTTCCTTTGTTCCTCTTCCATCATCTACATGCCAGTGAAACCCTTCTTCTTTCCAGCTGGTCCCTTCTCTATTTTGATGCCTTTCTTTTTTTCCTGTTGTCTTCCATCATCTATGATGATATGTTGATGAGACCAATATTATATAGATAGTTTCAGGTAATGACAGTCCCTGTGAGGTCATAAACTCAAGAGCTACTTCATGTCAGGAGGACAACATTCTAAACCACTCCTCTCCATTCTTGACTTACAATCTTTCCAACCCCTCCTCTGTAAGGTTCCCTGAGTCTTGGAGGGCATGACAGAAATATTTCATTTAGTGCAGAACACTGACCATTTGCTTCTTCTTACCATTTTGATAAGCTTTGAGTCCCACCTCACCCTCCTATCAGTAGTTACCACTACTTGCAAAAAGAAGCTTCTCTGACCAAAGGTGAGAGTCAAATAATCTATGGGCACACATATTTAGAGGGTAATTTTATGGACACAACATATCCATTTAGGCAAGCATAGCCATAGCTCCCCACAGTCCCCAGGGCCTATGACCTACCCTCATCAGCTTTTGACTAGGCTTTCAATTCCAGGCATGAATTCCCTACTGAGAAAAGAGCCTTAAATCCAATCAGAGAGCAGCCAGTTACAACCATAACAGTCATGCTATTATTGCACCAGTGAATATATCTTGTGTTGTCTTCAGCAACAAGGTCTTACCATCTAGCTCTGGTGTTCTTTATGATATTTACAGGTCAGTAGTAACCATCCTCCAGGACATTTGTTTGTAGTCTTCCTCTGTAGCAGACAGCTTCAGGTTCGCTGAGATGAACTTCCAGACCAGGCACAGTTATGGAGGAAGGGATTTATTGAAGCTTACAGATCCAGGGGGTGTTCCATAATGGCAGAAAAAGCTGGCCTGTTTTCACAGGACCAAACACGGAGAGAGAAGCACAAGCCTAAAAGCCAAAAGCCACATAGCACAGCACATTTCAGGAACTCCAGCTAGGCACACTTTGCGTATCTTTAGATTGAAATCTCAAACCCACCACCACACCTTAAGATCCACCCAGTGATACTGCCCCTAGTCGGCTGGCTGCAGATGCAAACTACAAACTAATAAGACAGTGAATATATTGGGAGCCATCTATTCAAACTACCACATCCCCTGGGAGCCCATTCTGTCTACCCCAGTAAAGGTTCCCTTCTCCAAACCCTAACTGATCTTTTGTACTCTCTGTATTACTAATTCTCATTGACTTGCTGTCATCAATTTTCTCATCAACAAGAGAGAGTTTAAGTTCCTTCCAATGGCCAGACTGACCTACTGAGCAACTTGGGTGCTGATTCTTCTCTCTGCACCTTCATTCAATGTTTGAAATCTTATCACAGTCTATGCAAGGTGAAAGATAATTTTACAGAAATACTTTAAAATGTGAGGAGGTGTGTGAAGTCCTGACCTAGTCCAATATGGGGACAATCACTGATCACACCTAACCTAGTGGACTCCAGGCACAGGCTGAAAATCCCAAGATAGAAGCAAAGGAAAGAAAAAGAGAAAGAAAGAGATAAAAGTGAGGCTCATAGGAGTTATCCATAAATAGCCCAAACTGACTGCGTTCAGTCCTACTTTAAATAATTAGTTTTATAAACTAATAAGCGGCCATCTAACCTCAAGGGCACAAACCACTGCCCTTGTTGTCCTCGTGCATCCAGCACAGAGCTCAGCACATAAATGGTGCTCAGTAAATCGTTCTTGAATGGATTGTTGGCAATGCATTGATTCTTTTTCTGCCTTTTGTTTTTTCTTCTCTTTTTAGATTTATTTTTATTTGTTTATTTGAGAAAGAGAGATACAGAAATAGGCAGGTAGAGAGAGAGAGAGAGAGAGAGAGAATGCGTGTCCCAGGGCCTCCAGCCACTGCAAATGAACTCCAGATGCATGTGCCCCCTTGTGCATCTGGCTTACATGGGTCCTGGGGAGTTGAACCTGGGTCCTTTGGCTTTGCAGGCAAGCGCCTTAACTGTATTCCATCTCTCCAGCCCTTTCTTCTTCTTTTAAACAAGATCTCACACTATATAACCTGGGCTATTTGAGAATTCACTCTGTTACTATTAGGCATCTAAGGCTGGCCTCACATTCTGGCAATCTCCCTGCCTCAGCCTGTCAAGTATTAGGATTGTAAGTAGGATTATATGTGGCTTGGGCATAAAATGTCCCCCATAGTCTAAATACTAAACAATTCTCCAACTGATGGTGCTGTTTAGGAAAGTTGTGAACCTTTAGGAAGTAGAAGCTTGCTAGAGGAAGTGTGCCACCAGAGGGCAGGCCCTGTGGTGCTACAGTCCGGCCCCATGGCTCTCACTCTCTTTCCACCTTGCTGATGTGACAATGTGATACCAGCTTACTGCTCCTGCCATGCTCATCTCCTCCTACCCCGCACTATAATGAAACTTCCCCGCCAATCCGTAAACTGAAAATAAACCCTTTCCTTCCTTAAGCTGCTTCTGGTTTGGTATTTTGTCCCAGAGAGGAAAAAATAACTAATACAGGGTGTGAGTCACCACACCCAGCTTCCTCTCTTTCTTAAATTGAGGAATGTCTTTCTCCTCCCCCACCCATCACTTTATTCTTTTCCTCCTCAAAGACTTTTGCTTTCCGTGTGCCTTTCCCAAGATGTCCATAATAATATTCGAGAAGGGAGTGTTGCTCAGGAGCAGAGAATTTGACTGCAGAATAATATTGAAGGAAACACACACACACACACACACACACACGCACAAAGGGCTTTAAAAATCCCACACTATGTAATGGGAACATTGATTCACTCCAACATATCCTATTTGTCAGTACATTTCCAAAATCTTACTTGACTTTTTGTCTCCTTTCCAGCTATGAACTCCCTGGCAGCACTCACTGGTGGTCACTGACCTGGCTACGCCTGTGTGATTACACATTTGCCCTCATGAGCAGCCATTGCTCTGTGCTAGTTGCTAATGAAGTTCATTCTTTCTGCCTCCACCTCTTCTCCATCTTGCCAGACCATTTGGAATTCTAATCCTGTCCTGGATGCTCGCCTTCCGAGCTGACGATGGGTGTCATCTGCTAACAGCATGCTATCATCTGTCAGCTCTAGGAGCTTATTTTCTGTTCTATCCATGTAAAAAAAAAATCATTGATGAAATATTAAAGAATCCACCCTAGAATGGAGTCTCACAGGACAGTTTCTAATATCCCTGGGGTTGACATAAGTGTCATTAATAAAGAATTTATAAAACTACCCACCACAGAGCCACTTCTCTCCAGTGTGTTGATGGAACACAGTGTAGGGGATATAATCAGCAGTCATTCTAGGGCCAAATGGCAATGGAAGAGTTTAGAGACAAAACCAATGTTCTGACTGCCCAGTTTTCTGATGGGCACTTTACATATGTTACTATAACAGACCCCTTCTACATCTTTATAAGGTAGGATGGAACTGAACAGTTAGATATGGGTCTTGAGGTTTGACCATCTGATGTGGGCCTTTTAAGCCATCACTTTCTTCTTCTTCTTTTTTTTTCCCACTGACGTAGGGTCTCATTCTAGCCCAGGCTGACCTGGAATCCACTATATAGTCTCAGGCAATCCTAACCTCCTCTGCCTGCCAAGTGCTGGGATCAAAGGCATGTGCCACCACACCCAGATAAGCCAACACTGTCTAACCCTATGAACTTGTTGAGATATTGAACATCTCTGTCTTAGCATTATAATAGAATTCCCTTCAGAGGGGTGTTCTCAGGTTCCACTGAATGTCAAGCACTCACGTGGTGGCTGGCACACACTGACACTACACTAGGCTTTGCCTATTATTGTTAGTTCACGTCAAAGCTGAGGATGTTAAGGCTGGTATGTCATAACACCAAAACCTAAGACCTGGTAATGTCTTTACTTTATTGTGCAGTCTTTGTGTGTGATGTGTGTGTGAGAGAGAGAAAGAGAGAGAGAGGTCGTAGGGATTGAACCAAGGCTTCAAACCCATTAATCATGTGTTCTATCACTCAGCTGCATAACCTGCACCTATTGAACAGGCTTTTACATTTATAATCCACATATGTCCATATAATTTCAGATGAAAATGACACTGCACATCAGAAATACATTAGATTGCATGTAAATCTCATCATTTAAGCCAGTACGACTTTGTTGGGAGGTGTTTATATTTTACAAGAGAAAACCATTAACCTGAGTTTAAAATAAAATCATAGACTCTCAGGACCAAAAATCCCTCAGGGATCATCTAGTTAAAACTACTGAATAATGAAGAGCTCTTTTAGATGTTTCTTTTTAAATAAACTTCATTTTTACTAATTAAGTGCTAAATGCTTGAAGTAGAAAACATAGAAAACCCCATGATGTGCAGAGGAGTCAAATTCTCCACATTTGAAGCATCAGTGTTAATAACTATGTTTTAGTATATGTGTTATCTTAGTATTTATTATCTTTCCATGGAAACCTTTTTCTATTCCATGCTATTTCAGTAGCCTGCTTTTCCATGGATTGACAGTAGGTCATCAGCATTTCCCTTGTGCCATTGTTGCATCGATTTTTAATATCTGTAAATCTTGTCAGAAAAAGGGAAAGCACCATAACTGACGAATCCCCTCTTATTGGACATTTAGGTTGATCCTATCTTTCCCACTATTATAAATAAAACTGTCATGAAAAGCTTGTATTATGCAGTTGCATAATTCTCTCATTATGCACAAACCCTTCTCATCCTTAACAGATGGCCGGCCAGCCTCTGTTTGATCACTTCCAGTAACAGGGAGCTCACTTCTTTGCCAGGCATCTCATTCCATTTATGGACAACTCTAATTGTTCGAAAGTTCTTTATTTTTAACCAAAATCTGTTCCTCTTAACTTACACTCATTGATTCTAGTTTTGTGATCTGGAATTACCCAAAGTAATCTTTCCTTTTTGCACTTGGCAGCCCATCAAATACTTGAAGAAGACCATAATGATACTCCCTAAATACTCTCTTCCTGGAGATAAATACCCATGCTTATGAGTCTTAAGATTTAAATTTTTTTTTTAAAGGATGAGGAATTGGTAATGGTGGGGGGTTCCTCGGGCAAGATGTATATTTTATCACGGATTATATTTCTCTTTTTACTTTGGCCTCCTGGAAGCTCAGTGCCTAACATGTGGTTCCATTAATAGAATAACAGAGCCTTATCAACTGTTATGTATTGACACCACCTTTTTCTCTAGATCTAATCATTCTATTTTGTCTAGTTTTTCCTGGTTATAAGTTTTCTTTAAAAAAAATTGGGGGAAGGGGGGTGTTTCAAGGTAGGGTCTCGCTCTATCTCAGGCTGACCTGGAATTCACTGTGTAGCCTCAGGATGACCTCCAACTTACGGTAATACTCCTACCTACCTCAGCATCCGGAATGCTGGGATAAAAGGTGTGCACCATCCAGCTTTTTTTTTTTTTTTTTAAAAAAAAAATTACCTCTAAAATTATCTCTCTTAGAAGTTTTCACAAGTGACCCATAGTATAATATAGTATATTCAAGTCAACTAATTTTCTCTATTTCCTTTAGCCACACTACAAAATCTTTTGACAGATTTGGCTCCCAAAGCTATCAGAGCCATATGCATTCCCTGACCCTGTTCTTTGACGGGGAAGCTAAATGAAATGGGAGGGTAGAAAACTTCCTAGCTGGGTGGCAGCAGACTGAGGCAGGAGAATGTCTAACGGCCCCATAGCTAAACCTCGCGTCTAAAGCAGAACAGACCTCATCTTTGTTCTCTAGAATAAGGAGCAGTTTTCTCCAAAGCTTCAGCATCTCCTCTTCTGCTGCCCTTGAGCGCACACACCTCCAGGAGCAGCGACAGCAGAGGGTGGGAGACGGGTCATCCCCACCCCTACGGCGCGGTGCCTGACGGGAGGCGGGAGAGGAGAGACTCGAACCTGGGGCCGAAGCGAGCACCGACCCCTGAGCAGCGCACAGATCCGGTATCTGCAGAGCCTGGCGCGGCCGCGGGGCGCCTCTCCCCGCCGTCCAGGCGGAGCTGGAGCAGGTGCAGGAGAGGAAGCCGGGCGGCGGGCCAGCCTCAGGTGGCGAGGTCACCGAGTCCCACCCGGCGGGCCCTGGCGTGTCCTGCCCGCAGCCACAGGTGGGAGCCCCGGGCCGCCTGCACCTGAGCCGCGCCAGGCCCGAGCCGGCTCTTGGCAGGCAGGCCCTGGCCACCGCGCTCGCCGCGCTGAGGCCGCCTTATAAATAGCTGCGAGCGGCACGGAGCCACCCCCGCTTGGAAGGGCGAGAGCAGGGTCTGCCCGGCGACAGAGAGCTGTAATGCCGAAGGAGGGCGAGGCCCGGCGGAGGGGGCCTCCCGAGCTCCCAGAAACCAGCCCTTTCCTCGGCTCATCTCTGGAATAGGGGCCTGGAGAGGCTTTTGAGCGGCTCTTGCTGTCTCCAAAGCTCGCGGGTGGTGGGCACTTCTTCGGGTGACAACACTAGCAAGAGGCCTGAGGTAGAAATTTCAATGTAATTAGTGGATAAAGGAGCATAAAGGTCAGGAAGAAGGGCCTACTTTGGCCTGGGAATGCAGGGTGGGTGTGATGCTGGCTCTGGGGCCCCAGGAAGCGGTCAGAGATGACAGAATCTTTCCAGGTATGTCTTTTTCCAGAACAAGTCTCATTTCAAACAATTTCTTTTCTTTATTTTTATTTTTTAAAATGTGACAGAGACAGAGAGAGAGAGGGAAGGAGGGAGAGGGAGGGAGAGGGAGAGAGAGCGAGCAGCAGACAGAAAAAGAGAGAATGGGCGTGCTAGGGCCTCTAGACACTGCAAAGGAGCTTCAGACACTTGTGCCAAGAGCAGGCTCGGGCCCCTTGTGCATCTGGATTATGTGGGTACTGAGGAATCAAACCTGGATCCTTAGGCTTCGCAGGCAAGTGCCTTAACCGCTAAGCCATCTCTTCAGACCCCTCCTCCCTTTTTTGGAGGTAGGGTTTCACTCTAGCTCAGGCTAACCTGGAGTTCACTATGTAGTCTCAGGGGAGCCTTCAACTCATGGCCTTGAAGTCACAGTGATCCTCCTGCTTCCCAAGTGCTGGGATTAAAGGCATGTGCCACCACGTCTGGCTATAGAGTTTACTGTTTTCTTTTTTTTCATCGAATGAACTGTATCATAGTCCCACAGAACTAGGGAAGAATTAAATCTCAATTTATTACTAGGGTGCCCTTCTCCTCCTATTCTTCCTCCTCACATCTAGGAGGTACATATGTGTGGGAGAAAGTAAAGCAAGATGTCTGAATTAGGCCAAATTAAAGCTAATTCTCCTCAAAGGCAAACATGTCCAACTTCAAATCACATTGTCTCAAGATAGGAAGTGTATTCTTCCTCAGAGTACAGTGTGGAGCATGCGGCCACAAGACAATCTCAGCAGTTCCCCCTGCAGACCCAGGCTCCTTTCAGCATGGGGTTCTGCCTCATCTGGAATTTTGCTTGACAGGCTGGGGCTGAAAAGGTGTTGCATGTGTACATAGATCCTGTGGACCTCTGGTGATTTGAATGTGTTTTGAATTCTTGGTCCCCAGCTGGTGGGGAAGGTTGTGCAACCTTCGGGAGGAGGAGCCTTGCTAGAGAAGATGTATATGGGCTGGTGAGCCTTGAGGTTTATTAGTCCAGCCCACTGGATGTTCAGATCTGGTTTCAGACTACTTCCTTCCTGCTGGTAAGACAAGATGTGACACCCAGAATGCCTGCCCTGCTATGCTTTCCTTGCCATGACGAAACTCCCCCTTGGTACAGTAAGCCAAAATAAATCCTTGCCTCCCATAAGGTGCTTCTGGTCAGGTGTTTGTCAGCAATGAGAAGGTCCTAACTGCCTCGGCCTCTTGAATGGTCAGGCCCCCTAGTGGTCCACATGGATTCATCCATACTGAATCAGGCTCAGCCATTTCTATGTACATTCAAGGGCCTGAGAGAAGAATAGAATTTAACTACCCTAGGAGAGAGAAATAGCTAGTATAAAATGTAGCAGTTTGCCAAAAGTGCCTACCTTTAAGCCACATTTTCTTCTGTTATTCTCTCTGTTGGCAGTATACAGTCAGCAGAAGCCTGGAGTCAAGGAGCCTGAAAGCCAGGCCCTCGGCTGTCTTGCTCCTTCTCCTGGAGAAAGGCATTGTGGGTCATCAAACCTTAGCCCTTCTCTTTCTGGAAAAATCTCTCCCTTGCTAAAGCCATCTTCTCTCTTCTTCTTGGACAGACAGACACACACACACACACAAATCACTGCTAGCCAGGTGTGGTGGTGCAGGCCTTTAATCCCAGCACCCGGGAGGCAGAGGTAGGAGGATTGCTATGAGTTCGAGGCCACCCTGAGAATACAGAGTTAATTCTGGGTCAGCCTGGGCTAAAGTGAGACCCTACCTCGAAAAAGCAAACAACAACAACAAAAAATCAGTGCTAACAAGCTTACCTGCCACCTCAACCCAGTGATCTCACAGTGCTTCAGCTCCAGCCAGGCAATGGGCTAGGCACTTAGAAACATACAATAAAAATGTGAAAAAATAAAAATGTTCACACCAAAAAAAGCATGGACTTTTGTAGCATGGTGGTCTAATAACTACAAAAGTCCATGAGACCCCTAGCAATCATGAGACATTTGAGTCAAGATTGTCCTCCATAAATTATCAAATTTAAGAATAACATGGGCTAGAGAGATGGTTTAGCAGTTAAGGTGCTTGTCTGCAAAACCTAAGCACCCAGGTTCAATTCCCCAGGACCCATACAAGCCAGATGCGAAAGGTGGCACAAGCTTCTGGAGTTCACTGGCAGTGGCTGGAGGCACTGGCATGCCCATTCTCTTTCTCTCTACCTCTGTCTCTCTCAAATAATTTAAAAAAAAAACCTTAAAAATAAAATAAAAAGAGCATAATAACCATCAGACATTGTGGCGAACATCTTTAATCCCAGCACTCGGGAGACTGAGGTAGGAGGATTGCTGTGAGTTCAAGGCAGCCTGAGACTCCATAGTGAATTCCAGGTCAGCCTTGGCTACAGCAACATCCTACCTCGAAAACCTAAAAATAATAATAATAGCCTCTTCATATTATGATGGATTTATTCAAATAAGTCATACTTTTGAGCTGAAAGAGTCAAGCTCATTTCCTTCCCTCTTTTCCTTGGACTATTAAATTGGCATATGAGGGGAATATCATAGACCTGCTTCATCTGGAACATATTGAAGGTCTCAATAATAACATATTTTGATGGAGTTGAAGCTGTGGAACAATCAAACTTGAGTGTTGATTAAGATGGTGCTCTGGGAACTGTCAATTACTGGCAAATTGCTCTTCACTGTCTAAGTTCTGATATAATGGATAAATAAACACAGGTGTCAGCAGGATAGAGAAACTCCCACCTCTGCTTTTGGTAAAACTGGTGGGAGACTTTGGCTTGTCATGTGCCCACCATCCAGCCCAAAATATTTGCTAATATTCTAAAATGCCTTGGTTAGGTTCTGTCTCTGATCATAGACATGGTGGGACCACATCACACTGTGCCTCCACTTCAGAGGTAGCTCCATGCTGCGTAGAGGAGAATGCCTGGGTCTCTCACAAAGGTACTTTCAGAGAAAAATACAGGGAAGGTTTGTTCGGGCATTTTCAGATTCTTTATCAAATGTTACCACAAACACTGTTGATGGATGGAGTGTAGTAAAAGTGGCAGAGGTAGGAGGATCACCGTGAGTTTGAGGTCACCTTGAGACTACATAGTGAATTCCAGGTCAGCCTGGGCTAGAGTGAGACCCTACCTCAAAAAAAAAAAAAAAAAAGTTTGGGGCTGGAGAGATGGCTTAGTGGTTAAGCACTTGCCTGTATTGCCTGTGAAGCCTAAGGACCCTGGTTCAAGGCTCAATTCCCCAGGACCCACGTTAGCCAGATGCACAAGGGGGCGCACGCATTTGGAGTTCGTTTGCAGTGGCTGGAAGCCCTGGCCCACCCATTCTCTCTCTCTCTCTCTTCCTGCCTCTTTCTCTCTCTGTCTGTAGCTCTCAAATAAATAAATGAAATGAAATGAAATAAAATAAAATAAAATAAAGGGCAATAAAAAGCTTCCCAAGTTGTTTAAAAAAAATTTTTTTAAGTGGCTGAAGGTATAATTCTGATGTTTTTGGAAGGGCAGAAGTTATTTTGTGTTCAAGTTTGAAGTGCACAGAGGCAAATACAGTAAATACTTCCACCATATAAGGAAGTAGCCCAGAGCCCTGTCTTCTTGCTGACCTAACATTTTGCCTTTCGATGTGTCCATAGGAAGATGCTGAAGGATTATATATTTCTTTTGAAGTTGATACCAAAGTGAGAAAAGTAACTGACAAAGCGAATGATAGCACTAAAATTTAAAGTTATTTCAATTGACCTGTGCTTAGTGGTGCACAGCTGTAACTCCAGCACTGAGGAGGAGAGGTCGGGGCATCAGGAGTTCCAGAGGTCATCCTTTACTACACAGTGAGCTTGACACCAGCCTGGGCCACACGAGAGCCTGTGTTAAAAAATAAAAACTGGGACTGGAGAGATGGCTTAGCAGTTAAGGCAGTTGCCTGCAAAGGCAGAGGACCCAGGTTCAATTCCCAGGACCCATGTAAGCCACATGCACAAGGTGACATATGGGTCTGGAGTTTGTTTGCAGTAGCTGGAAGTCCTGGCATGCCCATTTTCTCTCTCTCTCTCTCTCTCTCTCTCGTTAACAAATAAGTAAATAAAAGTTAAATAAATAGGGCTGAAAGATTGTTAGAGCCGTAAGTTGGGACATTATGCACAGAGACATTGCCTTTCCCCCATAACTGACTGCTGCCCCCATAATGCATGATCCATAATCCCCAATGAAGAGGGCCTCTTCAGAAAAGTGGCAGGGATGAGGAAAAGGATGGTATCAACATGTGTTGTTTACATTCTAAGTATGTCCATATCTAATTTAAAAAATTAAATAAATAAATGAATAAAAATGGGCTAGAGAGATGACTCAGCAGATAAGGAACTTGTCTGCAAAGCCCAGGGACCCAGGTTCATTTCCCAAGTACCCATGTAAGCCAGATGCACAAGGTGGCACATGTATCTGGAGTTTGTTTGCAGTGGCTAGAGGCTCTGGCATGCCCATTATTTGTCTCTATCTATCTGGTAGCTCTCCTTTATAATTCCAGCACTCAGGAGGCTGGAGGCTGAAGCAAGCAGATAGCCATAAGTTCTAGGCCCGCCTAGTCTACACAGTGAGTTCAGGACAGCCTGGACTACATAGTGAGATGGTGGTCTCAAAAAAATTTTAAAACAATTTTTTTAATACACAGGAGGCATGGTGGCACACACCTTTAATACCAGCACTTAGGAGACTGAAGTAGGAGAATCACTCTGAGTTGAGGCCAATCTGGGCTACAGAGTACATTCCAGGTCAGTCTGGGCTAGAGTGAGATCTGCTTTGAAAAACAAACTAACAAGGCTGGGTTAATCCCAGCACTCTCAGAGGCAGAGGTAGGAGTATTGCTGTGAGTTCAAGGCAAGCCTGAGACAGCATACCTACTAGTGCAATAGTGGCATGATGGCAATCGGGGTAACCAACTGTTCTTTTAATTGGATCTCAGGTGCATTCTATGGGAAGGAATCCATGCTTAGTACTGAAAACCTAGTCAAAAGTCTATGACTGAGAAGGTCATACACCCTAGGTGGGGATGAAGCTACTACTATTATTTCACTAAATGGATATAATATTCTCATCAAATTGCCCCCTAAAATTTATACTATGTTTATCACCATAGATTAGTGCTCCTTTCACCATTGGCCAGAGAAGTTTCATTTTGCAAAAGGTAGTGCATACTGAAGAGACTAAAAACTAGTTGAAGGACAGAATAAGTGACAGAGTGCTCAGCAGTACATGAGACAACTCTAGCATGCCCTCCAAGGCTCAGGGAATGTTGTGCAAGAGGGGGAGGGTGCAAAGAACATAAAAGGCAGAGGGTGAGAAGGTGTACCTTGGGACACTACCCTCCAGACATGAAGTGACTGTCATATTCATGACCTCATGTCAGCTGTTGTTACCTCCACAAGACCTGTACAATACTAAGCTTATCAGCATGACCTCATGGGTGAGGGAGGGGGAGACTTCAAAATAGAAGAGGGACTGCTTAGAAAGAAGGAGTTCAGTGGAATTGGGTGGGGGAGAGGGACAAAAAAATGACTGAAAGGAGATTATGATTAAATTACAGTGAAAATTCTCAATCCAAAGGAAAAACTAGAAACCAAAAAAGTTGCTTAAAATGAGTTCAACTAAAGGCAACCTTAGACTGGAATTTCCTACATACAAGTGAACTTCAGTAAACATCACCACCATTTAATGTAAAAAATTACAAAGAGAAACACCATTTATCACACAACTGCTCAGATATAAGGCAGGGCAAAAACAGCCTTGGGATAGATGCAGGGCACTGATTGACAGAACGCTAAATTCTGCACCCAGTCATCTGCTAGGGGATTGGTGTTAGCATAACTGGCTTGAGCTGAGGATCCAGTTGGTTTCCTGAGACATTCGGAGAATTTCTGTGCATGACATGCGGTTCTGTTTGAAGGGAAGAAAGCAGTGGGGATGGAGGGTAAGTAGGCAACTCCAGGAGAAGGAAGGCCCTCTTGTGTGAGGGTGTGAGGGAAGAGATGCTGAACAGCCTTCCTTCTACTGTTGTCAGTGGGGGTTGCTTCCTTTACACAGCAGTGGCTAGAAGTTTGCACAGTGGTGTAGACCCAGTTGTCTTGCTTCTCCACAAGTGACTGCATGACATGTATTCTGTCAGGTAGATGACAATAAGAAGGCTCATTGTGATCAAGTCCAAATTCTCTTCTTCAGTGTCCATTTACTAGAAATAAATCTGATCTTTGAATCTCCCTCTGCTGGATTCCTGTGTGTACTTCTTACTAATTCGCAACCCGTAAGGACAAGATTATCACTCCAAGAATCCTCCATAAGTGTACCTTTGGGAACAAAGCAGAATCTGGAGAATTTTGAGAACTCTTAACACAGAGGTAATACAGAATTTAATATTGACACACTGGGCTGTCATCAGATATCTAGATATATCAGATATTCAGGAAGTTTGGAGGCATGCATTTCATAGGCATAGATGCAGGTAAGGCTGCTGCATGAGTCATGGCAACCCCGTCCTTGGAAATATTCATAAGCAGACTGGAAAACTGTCTCTCAAGTATGCTTTAAAGTGGAATTCTGGCTGAACATGGTGGCTCAGGTCTGTAGTCTCAGCTTCTGGTGAGGCTAATGCAATAGGATTACCTGAGCCCAGAAGTTTGAGTCCAGCCTGAACATAATGGGATCCCATCTCAAGAACAACAAGAGGGCTGGAGAGACTGCTTAGCAGGTAAGGCATTTGCCTAAGGACTCAGGTTTGATTCTCCAGTACCCACTTAAGCCAGATGCACAAGGTGGCTCATGTATCTGGAGTTCGTTTGCAGAGGCTGGAGGCCTTAGTGCACCCATTTTATCTTTCTCTCTCTCTCTTCTTCTTTTGCTATCTCTCAAACAAATAAAATACTAAAAAAGAAAAAAAATAAGAATGCAGCTTATTTGAGAAGCTGAACAGTTATTTCCAACTTTTACATTTCCATAAGCCTGCTTTTAAGTCGTGTGTGTGTGTGTGTGTGTGTGTGTGTGTCGGTGAACATGCCAGCACCTGGAAGGTTGAGGCAGGAGGATCATGAGTTCAGGCTAGCTTGGACTACGTAGACTGTCAAAAAGAATATTGAGGTCTTTGATCCATCTGGACTTGAGTGTAGTACACGGTGAGATGTGTGGATCAAGTTTCAATTTCCTGCATATGGTTATCCAGTTTGTCTAGCACCATTTGTTGAAGACGCTGTCTTTTTTTCCAGCCTATATTGTTAGGACCTCTGTCAAATATCAAGTAGCTGTAGTTGCTTGACCCAAAGTCTGGGTCCTCAAGTCTATTCCATTGGTCTATACTCCTGTTTTTATGCCTGTACCATGCTGTTTTTATTACTATGGCTTTGTAATATAGCTTTAGATGAGGTATGGTGTGTGTGGGCTAACTCCACAATGTATGACCCATACACCTCAACAAGGAGGGGCCAGGGGGAGGGGGTAGTACATGGATGAGCCTAACAATGGTACCAACTTGACTGTATTCACTGAGTACAAAACTAATTAATTAAAAATAATAATAAATTTAAAAAATAGGAATTACAAAATAAAAAAATAAAGAAAAAAAGAATAGTAATAATACCCACCATCAACACCAACAAAACCTCATGGCTGTTTAGATAGGTGTGCTATATGTATATTTGTTTTTGTGTTACTAAGGATTGAACCTCATGCATGCTGGCAAATGCTCTGCCACTGAGCTATACTTCTAGCCTTCTTTTTACTTATTTACCTATTTCTTTATTTACTTAAGAGAGAGGCAGAGAGAAAGAGGGAGACAAAAGAGATAGAGAGGTATACCAGAGCTTCTTGCCACTGCAAGCAAACTCCAGATGCATGCACCATATTGTGCTTCTGGCTTTTTTGTGTGTACTGGGGAATTGAACCCCAGGCTGTCAAGCTTTGGAAGCAAATGCCTTTAACCACTGAGCCATCTCTCATGCCTTTTTTTTTTTAACTGTTTGAAACAGGGTCTCACTAAATTGCCAAGACTGGCCTAGAACTCACTCTGTAGCCCAATCGGTCCTTGAATTTGTGATCCTCCTGTCTCAGCCTCCAAGTAGCTAGAATCACTCAGCCTGGCTTGCATAGACAGTTGTACTATAGTTTTCAAAGTGTGGTCTCTGGAGCAGTATTAGTACCAGCTGGGAGCTTGTTAGTTGTGCAGATAATCAAGTCCTACACTAACCCTCCTGTGGTGGATTTGAGTTCTAACTTCCTAAAAGATGAGTCAAAGCTCTAATCCCTAGTACCTTCAAGGTAACCTTATTTGGAAGTGTTTGAAAATGGTGTCCTTATAGATATAGTGAAGCTAAGGTGAGAAGTAGGGTAGAGTAGATTGAAGCCTTACTCCAAAAATGACTAGTGGAAGAACCAACAAGAGACACAAGGAGAGAACTGAGTATTTTATTTGAGAGAGCAAGAAAGAGGCAGATAGAGAAAATGGGCTTCCAGCCATTGTAAACGAACTCCAGACACATGCACCACATTGTGCATCTGGCTTACATGGGTCTTGGGGAATTGAACCGGGGTCCTGAGGCTTTTCAGGCAAGTGCCTTAACCACTAAGCTATCTCTCCAGGCCAAGAATCACTGATTTCTATTCAGACCAATGAACCTCACAGTAATATGCACACCCATGAGCTGGCAATAGTCACCTCATAATAATGGAAATGCCCTGCTGTGGTTTGAACATAAAATGTCCCTTACAGGCCTGTGTGTTTGAACACTTGGTCCTCTGCTTGATGGTGCTGTTTGGGAGGTTGTGGAACCTTTAAGAGGTGGAGCTTTGCTGGAGGAAGTAGTAGGTCGCTGGGGCCAGGCCTTGAGATTTCACAGCCCAGCCTCACTTCCTGTTTATCCTCCGCTTCCTGACTGTGGATGGACTATGAACAGCTGGCCTTCCACACCTTATGCCATGTTTTCCTGACATAATGAAATGTATGTATGTCCTGCAAAAGTAAGCTGAAATGAAACCTTTTCCTCCTTAAGTTGCTCCTAGTCAGCTTATCTCTTCACAGCAACAAGAAAGGAGTCTGGCCAGGAGAGATGGCACATGCCTTAACTCCAGCACTCAGGAGGCAGAAGCAGGAGGATCACTGTGAGTTTGAGGCTAGCCTGGAATACAGAGCGAGTTCCAGGTCAGTCTGGGCTAGAGTGAGATTCCACCTCAAAAAAAAAAAAAAAAAAAAAAAAAAAAAAAAAAAGAAGGGGGAGGAGGAAGGAGGAAGAGGGAGGAACAGGAAGAAGAGGGAGAGGGAGAGGAAGAGGATAAGAAGAAAGTAAAGAAAGAAGCAAGCGAAGCTATGTGCTCTGTATCTATACCACCTAGTTAGAAAGTCATTGACTACAAGTAGCCATTGACATTTGAGATGTGGCTTGTGTGACTGATAAATGACTTTTAAGTTATTTAATTTGAATTAATTTAAAAATAATAAATAGCTACATGTACAGAGCAGCTCATCACTTCTCTGGTTCTAGTTTTAAACGTGGTGCTTTATAAAGCTTGCAGGGCTTTCAACTTTGGCTTATTTGAGTATTTCATAATCTCGAAGTCAAGCCTGGTGGCATACCCTGTCCAAGACTGTGCGTGCCTGATAGGACATCAGGAACTTCTGGAGATCATAAAATAAATAGATTATAAGATCATTGCCCTTAAGGAACTTCCTGTTTATTAACCAGCTTTCTTTGTGTTTCTTCCAGTTTCTGCCAAGCCTGAAAGTGTTAGTTCAATGTTAAAGGGGGAGAAATTAAGCAATAATTAGGAGAGATGATGCTTGGCAGGGGCTTTTTTATCTCAAGGCTACCAGATTTTGTTCATGAAATTTGAGAACATGAGTGATTTGCATATGTTGCATAAATTTGCATCTTGTATTCAAGAGACCTGACTCCAAGTCTATGAAGAACAATTTAATTAATTAGTGGAACCTACTATAGTTGCATTCAGAGCAGAATTCAGGGCTTCACACACATGAAATAGCTAGCTATTGACCACAATTCGGGAGACTCCAGACCAGGAGACACACACACACACACACACACACACACACACACACACAGAGCTGAAGGTCACAGCTGAAGGGGAAGGACATGTACCAGGAGCTTGATTATCATCAGACTCCTGTCTTCTATGCATCTCCAGCCTTTATGCATTCGATGTTTTATTTTCCACAAAGCATGTAATTGCGCTTTTCTGCTTTTTGCTAGTATGTGTTTCCTGGTCCCCTACCACACCCCACTTCTTGCCTTGTTTCTCTGCACAACAGAAATCTGCATGGGTGTTATCAGATAGTTTGAAAGAGGAAAGATGAGTAAGGGAGAGGCTATCTAAAGAAGAGAAAGATCTCCCTCCATCTCTCCCCTACTAAGCACCTACTTAAAGTCTATGCTATCTTCTTTGCAGGGCCCTGGGGACAGACACAACATTAAATAACACATGTCCTTGTCTGGAAGGAGCTCAGTGCTATAGCAGAGGACCCGAGCATGATGGGTATGAAGGGAAATGATCATGTCTGAGGAAACCAATGGAGTGAGGAGGGGGTCTCATACTTATAAGGAACAGCACAAAGAAGGGGAGGACTATAGATGGGGTGATGTGTGCCAAGAAGTGAACAGCATGTGCAGAAAGAATGTGGTGTGGCCAGTATCCGTCAAGTACCACCCAGTGTGAAGGGGAGGTGGGAGGGCAGGCAGAAAGAAGCACAAAATGCAGGCCAGTGGATAGGTGCTGTAGCGACTTGCCTGAAGAGAAGTCCTGAGAACAAACAGGGTATTTTAGACTATTGTATTAGTTGTGGTGGTTCATTGAATGGATGTCCCCTCCAATAGACTCAGGTAGACTCAGGAGATTTTTGGTTTGTTTGTTTATTTGAGAGCAACAGACAGAGAGAGAAAGAGGCAGATAGATAGAGAGAGAAGGGGTATACCAGGGCCTCCAGCCACTGCAAACGAACTCCAGATGCATGTACCCCCTTGTGTATCTGGCTTATGTGGTCCTGGGGAATCGAGTCTTGAACCGAGGTCCTTAGGTTTCACAGGCAAACGCTTAGCCACTAAGCCATCTCTCCAGCCCTAGACTCAGGAGTTTTATTCAAGCTTGTAACTTGGTGTCACTATGGGCGGATCCTAGGGTCCAGCCCTATGATGTGTTTGGGTGTGGATCTAGAATGCCAGCCTAAGGTCTGCAGAGTGCTTGAGCTCTGCCTGGGGTTCCTGGAATATGCTTGCCTGTGGTGTTTCTCTCTGCTTGGACCTGTGAAAGGGGGTCAGCTTTTTCTGCCATTATGGAGCTTCCACTGGATCCGTAAGCTTCGATAAATCCTGTTCCTCCTGTGCCCGGTTTGGAGGTTCATCCCAGCAATATGAAGCTGACCATGACAGTTGTCTTTCTTGTTGTTGAAACGGAATAACTGAAGAAAAGCAACTGCAGGAGGTGGGGGGTCTTGGGCTTCCACTTTGAGGGGGGACAGTCCATCATGACAGCAGGATCTGGTCACATCCAGTCCACGCCTACAAAGCAGATAGAGATGAATACTTCGCTTGCGCTCTCCTGTTTATTCAACCCAGGGACCCAGCCCATGGACTGATGCTACCCACAGTTAGGATAGCTCTTCACACTTCAACTAACCTAGTCTAGAAAATCTGTCACAGATATGCCCAGAGATTTGTTTCCATGGTGATTCTAAATCATGTCAAGTTGACAAAAAAGAATTAACCATCACTACCACCTCACCTAGGAGTGAAAACATGGCAGAAACCCCAGTAGGACAGATGATCTTTCTTTCTTTTTAAATATTTTATTTATTTATTTATTTGAGAGAAATAGAGAATGGGCACAGTAGGGCCTCCAGCAACTGCAAACAAACTCCATAGCAATGCACCACCTTGTGCATCTGGCTTATGTGGGTACTGGGGAATTGAACCTAGGTCCTTAGGCTTTGCAGGCAAGTGCCTTACCACTAAGCTGTCTCCAACCCAGACATATAATCTTCCTTCCAGGAGCAAAGCCATCACGTCCCAGCTTCTCCTGACCCATGTCAGCCATGGCTGTACCCCTGGCATTTCCTTCTCCTGTCCCTCCCTATGAGAACATGGGCTTTCTTCTGACCCAAGTTGACTAGACACCTGTACTACATATGCTGTTTGCTGCCAGTAACCAAAAGTAATGCCTACCTGCAGGGCAGTCCAGAGAGCTGAGATGAGGTTAATTGCCCAGAAGATTCCCTACAGATGCTCTCTGCTCTCCCCTGTGCTGGTATTTATTCTGCCTTTGGGAACCCTAAAAAGCAAATGGGCGTCTGCATGCATCCCTAGGAATGCTGTTAAATTCATCTGGAAAGCTCAGTGGCCAAATCTGGCATCAGGAATCCACCCTCTTACTGCAGAGCTGTGAGTCACACAAGGGTGGAGATCAGGTCTAGCCACACTGTCTTACCTGAGTAACTCTGGAGTGTATGGGAGAACTGACTTCCATGTTGCATTGATTTACTGAATACTACTAACATGTACCAAGTATACAATAATTAATACTCAGGCTCCCATTCCCTCATTTAAGAAATGAAGCATTTCAAGCTGGGTATGCTGTATCTCTTTGCTTTGGAGGCTGAAGGAGGACTGTAAGTTCAAGTTCAGCCTCAGATACATGGTAAGACCCTGCCTTTGTTGTTGTTGCTGTACCATCATTATTTTGTTAAATCTGCACATGCGTGAAGGCATGCACCAGGCCTCTTGTGGCTGCTTTTTTGCAACCAGCTTACTCGGATGGCTTAGGAATTGAATCCAGGCCAAGAAGGTTCACAAGCGAGCACCTTTAATTGCTGAACATCTTCCAAGTGCTGGGAGAGCAGGCACATGCCACCATGTCCAGCAAGATTCTGCCTTCACAAAACAAATAAAAAGAAAGGGGAAAAAAGCAGAGAGGAAGAGAAGGAGGGAGACAGAGAGAGAAGAAGAAATGGAAACAAAGTATTTCAAATTCATTTGAAGCTGTTATGTTTCCCTTCCTAGTCATATATTCCTTCCTTTCCCTCAAGAGGTGGTCAGTGTCTGGAGTGTGGGGTTTCTTACATCAAAAACTTGGCTCTAGGGCTGGAGAGGTGGCTTGGCAGTTAAAGCTCTTGCCTGCAAAGCCAAAGGGCTCAGGTTCAATTCCCTAGGACCTACGTAAGCCAGATGTACAAGGTAGCATATGCATCTGGAGTTCCTTTGCAGGACTAGAAGCCCTGGTGAGCCCATTCTCTCTCTCTCTAATAAATTAAATAAATAAAAACAACTATGCTTTGTCTATGTACTGCAATATGTTATATTGTCTTAAGTATTTTCATTAAAATGCCATCCAGTGATGTGCTATAAACAGTTAACAACTAATTTTTTCAATTTTTAAACCATCTGCTGGTTTCTATGGTACAAATACTCCTTCCATAGCCACTGCCCAGCTCCCACAGAAGTCAGTGACCACAACTTGGGAAGAGATAAACCTATAGATGTGCACCAGCTTGAGCAGCACACTGATTTGTTGTGCTCTATGCACTCCATTCATTTCTTTTTTTTTTTTTAGCCAATATGATTATCTCTGAGATTTACTCATTGTTGAGACATACATTTCTGGTTTTTTTTCACTTCCGTGGCTACATAGGACTGACTGTATGAATGTACTAACATTTTTTCCTCATCCTTTTAATGGATATTTAGATACTCCCAACTTTTCTAATTTTAAAAATAATGTGTAGTTGGACATGGTGGCGCATATCTTTAATCCCAGCACTTGGGAGGATCACTGTGAGTTCGAGGCCACCAGCCTGAGCTAGAGTGAAATCCTACCTCTAAAAACCAAATAATAATAATGATTATAATAATTAGAAAAATAATAATGAAGGTGCTGGGACGATAGTAGTTAAAGATCTTTGCTTGCAAATTCTGCCAGCCTGGGTTCAATTCCCAAGCCAACCATATAAGCCAGACAAAAAATACCAGCCAACCTGTGATGTTCATTGCAGTGATAAGATGCCCTGGCACATCCATACCCACCCACCCCTACGCCCACCCCCCACATGTGAAAATAAATAAATATTAAAATAATAATAAGGGCTGGAGATATGACTTAGTGGTTAAAGCACTTGCCTGCAAAACCAAAGGACCCATGTTCGATTCCCCAGGACCCACATAAGCCAGATGCACAAGGTAGTGTATGTGTCTGGAGTTCATTTATAGTGGCTGGAAGCCCTGGCAAACCCATTCTCTCTCTCACTCTCTCCCCCCCTCTCAAATAAATAAATAAAAATAAAAATATTTTAAAATAACAATAATGTGAGCTGGAGCTGTACTCAGTGGAGAGTGTTTTCTTAGCATGCACAAAGCCCTGAGTTTGATTGCCAGCACAAAAGACCCAAGCATGATAGTGTATGACTACAGTCCCAGAACTTGGGAGGTGGAGACAGAAGGATAAGAAGTACACGACTGGGCTGGAGAAGTGGTTTAGCCACTCAAGGCACTTGCCTATGAAGCATAATGACCCAGGTGTGGTTTCTCAGTACCTGTGTAAGCCAGATGTACAAGGTGGCACATGGATCTGGAGCTCATTTGCAGTGGCTGGAGGCCCTGGCACACCCATTCTCATTTTTCTCCCTCTGTCTGTCTGCCTCTCTCTCCAATAAATAAATAAAATGTTTTTTTTTTTTAAAAAATAAGTTCAAGGTCATCCTCAGCTACTTTTTGAGTTTATGGCAAACCTGGGCTACATAAAACCCTGTCTCAAAAAAAATATGCTACAGAAATCACTTTTTTTTAAAAAAATGTTTTCATTGCCGGGTGTGGTGGCACACACCTTTAATCCCAGTACTCAGGAGGCAGAGGTAGGAGGATCACCATGAGTTCAAGGCCACCCTGAAAATACAGAGTGAGTTCCAGGTCAGCCTGAGCTGGTGAGACCCTACCTCAAAAAAACAAAACAAAACAAAACAAAACAATCAAACATATATATTTGAAAGTGGGGGGAGAGACAGAGATAAGAAAGAGAGAGAGACAGAGATGAGAGAGACAGATAAGAAAGAGAGAGATAGAGATGAGAGAGACAGAGACGAGAGAGAGATGCAGAGACAGATGCAAAGAGAGAGAGAGATTCAGAGAGAATGGGACTGCCAGAGCCTCCTGCCACTGCAAATGAACTCCAAATGCATCTGGCTTCATGTGGGTTGCTGGGGACTCAAACCAGGGTTGTTAGATTTTTCAGTCAAGTACCTTAACTGCTGAGCCATCTCCCCAGACCAGCATTTTTTAATGTATTTCATAGTGCATACATTCAAAAGACTTTCCAAAATTAAAGTGGGACTGCTAGATCCTGGATCTTCATGTTTCAAAAGGACAACATCCCTGTGGTTTTCTTGTAGGTAGTTGTGATGACCTGCATGCTCACCACTTGCATGTGAGTCTCTCCATTACCATCACTTCTCCTACTCCTCCTATTGACAGATAAGATGACTGAGTTGTGTCCTCCTCAAATCCATGTGCTAAGCCTCAACAGCCAATGTGATTATATTTCGAGGTAATAAATGAGGTCACAAGGTAAAGCTTAATGTAATAAAATCAATGTTCTAAGAAGAGAAGAGACCCCAGCATGCTTCCTTAATATTTATGAAGGAGAGGTCACGTGCGGACATACTGAGAAGGCCACATCTAACATGATGGGCACCCTCACTAGAAACCGAATTTTCCAGTGTGCTGCCTCCAGAACTGTAACAAAATAGATACCCCTTATTTAAGCTAGCTATTCTATGGGCATGTGTTATGATGGCCCAAGCAGACTAATACAACAGGTATTACAGTGTTGCCATTAAATATGGCTTTTCTTTATTTTATTTTTAGAAACGTCATTTCCTTCTAATCAAGCCTCAGCTCCTACCTACATTGAAGAAACGCCCACACTGTTCTCTCCTTTAACAATCCACTGACTTAACTTTTCCCACTTGACTCCTGTCTTAGTTGCTAATTTTCTCAACTTCCTTAAACTCACCTACCTGCAGCATTCTCACCTCTGGACCATCATTAAAGGAGCTCCACATGTTCAGAAAACTCTTTTCTTCTTCCCTGGGAGTATCAGAATCCTGCTTATTTGAAAAAATATGTAACTCAAATCCCACTCTCTAAGACTTCGGATTCCTAGTTCAGATCTTTAGTAGGCACAAAAGGAAAATTTCATTTCAGAAGTGACAGAAGAGCTTGCCTTGGGATTCCTCTGATCCAAACAGTGCCTTTAGCATGCCCATCTCCTGAAGGTTGCATTACCTGCAATAGACTTCCTTGCTCTTCTATAGACATTCTTCCTCTAACTCGAAGGGGTGGCTACAGAGCCACAGACAACTCCATTCTGAGAACATCCACTAATGTACATACTCCACAAGAGAGACCTTCTCTCAATTGCTCCACATTTACAGGAATCCAATGCAGAACTTTCAATGAATTGATTTGGATCAGTACCCTTCCCTTGTTCAATCATACCAACTGGAAGAATGGGATACTATGACAGGCAAGCTCAAAGTACTTTGGACTAGCAAACCCCACCCCAACACCACACAACACTGAAGACTAAGTCCCTTTGCTGTGATCTGAAGGTTTAAGTCTCCCCACCATTCCTACTCTGAAGCCTTATCCCAATGTGATGGTGTCAAGACACGGGAACTTTGGGAGATGACTAAATCCCTAAGGCTTTGTGCTCAAAAATGAGATTAGCATTTAGCCTTCTTACAAAAGGAGGAGGTAGCTCATTTGCCCCCTCCACCATGTGAGGATCCAACTAGAGGGTACCATGTATGAAGCAGACAAAAAGCTCTAACCAGACATCAGATCTGATGGTATGTTGACCTTGGACTTGCTAATCCCTTATGCTGGAAGACATATCTATCTGTAGTTTACAAAGTATGCAGTCTAAGGGATGTTGCTAAGGCAGCCCAAACAAACTAAAATGCCCCCAAAGAAGGGTACAAATCGACACAGATATAGACATAGCATCACATGCATTATGAACACAGATATACCCCTTGTTTCTGGCTCTCACAGCAACTTCACCTCAGAACAACTGCCATGTCTATCTAGAACATCTCTCACTTTGTTTTCAAGGATCATGCATTCAGTGCTATTTTTCTTAATGTTAAGGATTCTGTCTCCATTGACCATTTATCTATCATTGTCCTTATTGGAGAACTGAGCATATATTGGGAATCTAATAATGGCTTACTGAGTCTCAGGACTTGTAGTCTGCTATCTGTAATTGAAGGCAATCTTTTAAAACCATTTTCTATTGATTTGACTGTAACTTTAACTCAGATTACAATTTTGAAAACATGATGAGATTCTAGAGATAATAACAGTTCACTGTGTTCATAGTACTTTGCAATTTAGAAAATGCTTTCACATTTTATGATTTCTAGAAGTAGATTGAAGGCAAGTATGGTCCCCATTGTATAGATAAGGAAATAAAGACTCAGTGTGCTTCATGGTCTTAGCCAAAATAGGCTGGCTGGAAAGTGGCACAAATTAGCTCCAGCCTTTAGGGCTTTGGGAGCAACTTCTATTCTGGGTCTAGAGAGGAGCCGAGTTCGAAGGGACATGTGGTGAGGAGCCTTTCTGGAAACAGAGCCCTGAGGAGCTGCCCCTCTCTGCCATGGGGGAGTTCTATGAATGGATTGGCCTATGGAATCTCTACCTACACTTGGGCTCTGGTTGTGTGGGGCATGTATTTGAAGCCTGGAACGAATGCATCTTTGTGGCCCTGAATGTTACTAAGGAGAGATTCAGCCCACATTTAAATGCCAGATGACAGAAGCAAGTGGCCAAGCAGTGCGGGCATTTTTGCCAAGTTGGAATGGGAGCGAGTGTAACTAAGCCAAGGGGACTAGAGGTGGCAAACAATTCATGTCTGGTTGGAATCAAGCACTGTGTTGGTGATAACACTTCCAGAACAAGCAAGGGTGACCGGAAGCCCTGTTCCAAGGAGCCCTGTAAAGGAATGAGCTGCACACGCTCCTGCTATTCTACAGGGATTTACCGACAGGGCCTTTCTTTCCTTCAACCTCGCACATACCGTAAGATGACAGTGTCATCTCCAGGCCTCCTCTGCCTGCTGCGAGCCTAGCAGAAGCCTGTAGAGGCAGAACTTCATGGCCCAGACGTCTTGTTTCTGTTGCATTTGCCAGAGCTTTGCTCCAGAGGAGGTTTGCATTGTGTTATAATCACATGGTTTGCAAAATGATAGTTAAGAGACTGTTAGCATTTCCACCCCAAACCTCATATTTTCAGCTGCTCACAGTGACTCAAATATAAGAATTCTCTTTAGGCTGAAATTTGGCACACAGGGTCTCAGGCCCAGCTGGGGAGCAATTTCAACCTTTTTTTGGGGACCGGATTTCAATAACATCCATTTGGCTGTTTTTTGAATAACAGCAGAAGTACAACAGAAGAGAAGTTAGCGTTTTTATAGCAAAACGTTGTTATTATGTGCCTGCAGAGTTGGTATGGGGTGGAAGGGGACCCACCCTATCAACTCCCAATCAACCTTATCAGGTGATTGGCCTTTGCATGGACTAAGCATGTTTACAATTTTCTTCAATATACATTAAAAAAAAAAAAACCCAATCTCCAGTTTGTTGTTCACAACAGAGGAGAGATTTTTGTTTAATAACATATTGTGTTTTTGAAAAGCAAAGTTGACTCAGGAACAATGACACATAGCAGTGGATATTGAATGTCTACTACACCCACTCCTCACTGCAACTGGGGCAGTGGCAAATTGTAGGATGCAACTGAGTTCCCAAATGTAATGGGAAAAAATAGCAAGGGAGTAGGGAGACAGGAAGAGAGGGAGGGAGGGTGGGCATACCCACTGCTGCAAAGATGAGGAACCGCTCTGATGATTGAAGATTAGGGAGCCGAGATCTGGTCCTTTCTTCTAAAAGGAGAAAGATGTCAGAATTCAGTTCCTTTTCTCTACCTCCCTACTCACTAACTATGAATCAAGGACAAGTGATAGATTCAAAACTGGCAAATAGATGTTTAAAAAACCTTATTCTTAAATAAAATATTTCAAGAGTGAAAAAAGAGTAGAAAGGCTCTGTATAGCAATGTATACCAGTAATCCCAGCACTCAGAAGGCTGTGAAAGGAAGATCATGAGGGCTGGGGATATGGCTCAGTAATTAAAGGAGCTTGATTGCAAAATTTGCTAGCCTGAGTTCAATTCCCTAGTGCCCTTGTAACTCCAGATACACAAAGTGGTGCATGAGAGACAAAAAGCCCTAGCAGAACCACATTCTCTCTCTCCTCCTCAAATAAATAAATAAAACTATTTTTTAAATGTCAAAACAACAACAATAAAAGGCATGGAGATAATAAAACACTCATGTGTTCACCACTCATAATATGAAGCAAAACATTACAAATACCATTAAAGTCCTCTTTATGTATTTATTAGCTTTCTTGATAATTTGTCTCTTCATGTGAAGATTTATTATTGTTCTCTTTACATGGGATGTTGTATTTACAATTTGTGTTTCATGGAAGTAATTACCTATGATTTTTTTCCTCTTTTTCCTACATTATTAAAGTTTATCAGAATTATGTTTCAATTTACACCTTTTCTTTCCAGAAGTTCCTAGGTACCATCACTGAAAAGTAATCCCCATGCCAAGGCTGGAAACGTGAGATTCAAGAGCACATTTCCTGCCTGAACTCAGATGAAGACAATTGCCCACAACCTCTGCCAAAGTGACATTCTAGTATGCCTTCGGAACTGTCTGGCTATTGCACTATAGAGGTTGATACCAAGAGTATCTATTATCTAGCCTTCATTTGATGTGCTTTCATCCACACCAAATGGCCTCTCTGGCTATTGCTGAGGAGACCATCAGCCCACCCTTTCTATATTCATCAGTCCCCTTTGCAAATCAAACACATGATTTATAGTCACATTCATTCTGTGTGAGCTACCTCCAGTCTGTCCTGGATTCCTTGCTGTGACTTTGGGGAGAGTTTCTAACTAGACTATACATGACGTGGTGTGGTGGTTTAAATGTAAATGTCTCCATATCTTCATGTGTTTATGCTGAAGCCTATAAGTTATTGCCAGCTGGTGGAGCCTTTGGGAGGCAGAGCCCTGCTAGAGAAGGTATGTCACTGGGGATGGGCCTTGGGTTTTTATAGTCCAGACCCACTCGTCAGTGCTAGCTTGCTTACTTTCTCTTCTTCCTCCCTGCTGATATGGGAAGATGTGATGCCTGGCTATCTGCTCCTGCTAAGCTTTTCCCACCAGCCATGATAGAACTTGCCCCTCAAATCTTTAACTTTGAAATATAAACCTTTCTTCCCAAAGCCGATTCTGGTCAAGTGTTTCGTCCTAGCAATGAGAAGGTAAGTGCTATAGGTGGTTTTTACCATCTCCATCAATCCTAAGATTTGGAGCTATGCCTGATCTGAGAAGACTCAGGGCAAATGTTTTGTATTTTTTTCTCTAAAAGCCATCCTCACATCCCCCTGACTTAAAAGTCCCTGAATTTTTTCAGACCCATGTGCTTTGGCAAGTCCAGACCTCTCTCCAAGAGCCAGGAGTACTTCTAGGTTCAGAACCTGGGTGTAGTGGCTCATATGCGTAATCATAAACACTCAGAAGCTGAAACAGGAGGATTGTTGTGAGTTCTAGGCCTACCTGGGCTACATAGTGAGTCTGAATTTAAAATTTCTTTATTTAAGCCAGGCATAGTGGCACATACCCAATAATCCCAACAATTAGGGAGGCAGAAGCAGGAGGATCAGAAGTTCAAGGTCATCCTCAGCTACATAGTGAATTTGAGTCCTGATTTCATAAGACCTGTCTCAGAACAAAAAAATCCTTTACTTAGTACTTGTGTGGCCTAGGTAAATTCATGATCTCAAGAGAGATAGCTAGCTAACATTCTGGCATTGGCAGAGTTCAGAAGCAATTTATATATCAAAACATTTATGATCTTTTTGTTTGGTTTTATTTTAGAAGCAGGGTCTCCTCTACCCCAGGCTAACTTGGAACTCACTCTGTAGCCCAGGATGGCCTCAAATTCACAGTGATTCTCCTACTTCAGTATCCTGACTTCTGGGCTTATAGTCGTGTGCCACCATGCCCAGCTAAGGACCTTTTAATGTTGTCAAGTCACTGAATTAACTGCCACAGAATATGAGCACCCTTGAGGCAGGGGTTACTGTCTTCAGTATTCACTCAAACATCTCCAGCATCTAGCATAGCACATGGAACATGGTAAGTGCTGTCTATACTGGTTGGGTTAAGCTGACCTGAATCTTGGGCTCACCAAATTGTAGGGAGTACTTTTGTTATATGAGAAAATAAATATCCTATTACAGCTCAAAGCAACTTGGAAGGCAAATACTGTTTGTCGAGACAGTACTATGCTTTTCTTGAACCATTCCTTACACCAAAACAAGTAGGGTTATGATAGGAGTTAACATAGTATGACCCTGTGGTTACAGTTAATTCCTTCAGAGGTGGGTCCTTGACGTAAACCAAGCCAAACTCATTTCTTTCTCAGGAATTTGGAATTGGGTTTAAGGTTAGAGCTCAGTCTTGCTGCTTTTTGAAAGGAAGAAAATGTGAACTGGTGGCTTGTTGGCAGTCACACTGGGCGCCCTTACAAGTGGTGCCCACAACAGGTTAGTGAGTCAGACAAAAGACAGCGCTGGTGGGATTTTCAGTGTGTGAGAACCTCTTGCATTCCAGTTCTTGGGGACTGGGAACCATGAAGTTTCTGATAACAAAGCCTCCTTTCTCCTTATACTGTTTTGTGTTGGGCTCCTGATAATTGCAGAGGAAAGGTCCTAAGAGGCTTTCAACTTGTTTGTTTTGAGTATAGCTATATATTCTAGGCAAGCCGCACCTTACCTACTATAACAATTATATGTGTCCATAAAAAGTAAACACTTTAAATACAGCAAACACAGTGAGGGAGGGATCGATATAACCCGAAAAACACAACCATATAAGTTGGATACTTACAGGAGGAGTAGATTGCATGTGGCTGGTTCTCTCGGATCTACCTGTAAGTCACTGCCGATAACAGTTTCAACCCAGTCCTCTTCCAGCCATTCATTACATAGTCCTTGCTTCCCAATGAGCTTCAAATGACTTCACAGTTTTGCTGTTATTTTTCTTTCAGGCTTCAGTGTACAGTTCTAAGAACTAGCTGTCTCTGTCAACCTGAAACTGTGGCTGGGTTCCAGGTATGTAATTTTTTTAGTAGGACACAGGCACTGCCTGGGTTAAGGTCATTTGTTCAGCTGCCTGCACATCTGTAGGTCCTGGTGCACCCTTCCATGATGGTCTTCTTTGCATTGCATGTTGTAAAGGCCTGGCGACCGCATCTGCTTGAATTTTGTCTGCAAGGCTCGGTACATAGAGCAGTGTGTGGCTTGGAACACAGAAAACATGGCTGTCAGCAAATTGGACTCCCAAAGAATCCTGATGAATGGTGACGTTGGGAGAGGTCTGCACAGGGAAAAGGGACTGGCTCCATATCTACCTGCTAGCAAAGATGCTTACGTTAAGTGTTCCCACACTGAACTGCCTTACAGTGCTTTCAGCAGAGACCTGCTCCGAGGGGAAGTTTCTTCTAAGTGCTCATTACTTAGCTGAGTTAGCTGTGTACAGTAGGTTTTGTGTTGTTATTTGATGATTGTTCATCACGCACTGGTACTCTAACATGCAATCTTTGTTCTCTCTTTGTGTCTACCTCAACATGCACTTGAGGCTGCTCTCTACTTGGCCAACATCTTCAAGGTTACAAAGGTTACTTCTTGCCTCTGCTGTGTGGGAGCCTAAGAGTGAGTCACAGGGTGAATAATGCCTCTGTAATACTACCAGATTGTGTTTGTCCCCACTTCAAAGCTCTTCACTTGACAGAATAGTATTTCTTCATCCCGCCCACCCAAACAGCAGTCTGGATGGCTGAGAAGCAGCAGTTGCCAGAAAAACACCATTCTTTCCATGGGGCGTGCTGGGCCTCCCCCATACCCTCCCACCTACAAATGCTAGCAAGACCTTGGGGACAGCTATAAGGATGAATGCTAGAGAACACAGTTTGCACTGAACCGACTGGTGTATTCATAACTGTGGTGGTTACTCAATAACCATGGTGGTTACCAATACACTTACAACACTCGTTCTGAGCCCATCAACATTTTGACATGGAGGACAAAGGAATAAGACAACAGGACAGAGGAAGGACTACCTTGAAAGAGGAGGGTCCTCAGGTCACTGGATTGGGGATAAAGAGACAATAAAGGACAAGGGGATGGGAACATGATCAAATTACTGCATACTCATATATTAAAGTTCTCAATAAAAAAGAGAGAGAACACAGTTGGTCATTTTCTTCACCCTTCCTTCTTCTTCCTTTCTACCCTCTCTTCTCCTCCTCTCCTCTCTTCTCCTTCTCTCTTTTCCTCTCTTTTTGTATTACCTAGGATTATAATTACTCCTTTACTGATTAGTCTTTACTTACTCCTTGTCCCTTAGCCTTTCATTTTATTTTGTTTCCACTTACAAGAGTTTACCATTTTTGAGTTTGCTGAGAAAGAGCAAGGAAGAGAGAAGGAAAAAGAGAGTGAGAGAGAATTTAGACACAAGATTTTTTTTCTCATTTCTACCACGTCCTCATGGGTCCTCTCCTGAGGACTTTGTATTTAAGCTCACATGACCTTGGTTTATCTGGAGCACAGTGGCCATGATGGAAGGGATAATAGAAGAACTCCCATTATTAAGCACTCAACCACAGGGCCAGATGCTTTATACACATATTTCAACTCCACACAACTCAAGTAAGCTTCAGGCACTTGCTTTGGAAACAAAGTTTTGTTATAGGACTGAAACTTGGCATGTAAGCCAGGCTGGCCCCAAGCCAATAATTTTCCTGCCTCAGTCTACCCAGTGCTAAGATTACAGCTGTGTGCCACCAGGGCAGGTAGACTCCATATCTTTTACACATGAGTAAAGTAAAACTGAAAGATTGTAAATAACTTACCCAAATGTTGGCAAAAATGAGGAAAATAACCATATATGATACCAAGGTCATGCTTTTAGTTGTTAATGGTGCTGGTAGGGGTAGGCTACACGAGTTAAAGTACTGGTATTAACCAGTTTACATTATTCAGTTTTATCACGCTGTGTTTTTCCTGAGGCCAACTTATAAAATAAATTGAAAGAGTATACTTTTCTCTGTCCATTCCTATGTCACATTAGCTAGAAGCACTGTCCGGTTGTTGCCAACAGTGTTTACAATTATCTTTCTACATTTTAGCAGTCTGCCAGTCCTCACTGATGCCCTACATGTGCTAATCAAGTGTTCTCCAGGTCTAAAGTAAGGAGGGAATTTACTACCGAAGCCCATTTTGAGGAGGAAAGGAATGCTAATACCATGCTGGCCATACTGGGATGCATGGCCACCTGCTTAGGACAAACTCCAACGAAGCTAATGTCCCCTATGGACATGGAGACTGAACAGTCCAGTCTTATCTAAACGCTAAGAGAACTGAGGTGGTGGGGAAGAGAAACTTCATCTACTGCACTCCAACCTGCCTGTGTCTCACAAGAATTGCTGCACTGGGGACCTGGCTTTTCCTTGGGAAAGAAGAAAGTTAATAGGAAATCACTCCCCAGCCTCAAGTGCCTTTCCTTAAGAAAGTGACACTTGGGGCTAGGGAGATGGCTCAGCCAGTTAAAGTTAAAGGCACTTGCTTTCAAAGCCTGCTGGCCTGGGTTCAATTCCCCAGACACCCACATAAAGACAGATAGACATTTGATTGCAGCATCAAGACATCCTAGCATGTGCACGCACACACACACACACACACACACACACACACACACACATGTATGTATGTATAAATTCAAAAAAGAGAGTTGGGCATGGTGGTGCAAGCCTTTAATCCCAGCATTTGGGAGGCAGCGGTAGGAAGACCACTGTCAATTTGAGGCCACCCTAAGACCACATAGTGAATTTCAGGTCAGCCTGGGCTAGAGTGAGACCCTAACTCCAAAAAAGTAAATAAATAAATTCAAGCCAGGAGTGGTGGTGTACGCCTTTAATCCCATCATTCAGAAGGCAGAGGTAGGAGGATCACTGTGAGTTCAAGACCACCCTGAGACTACATAAGTGAATTCCAGGTCAGCCTAGGCTAGGCTAGAGTGAGACCCTACCTCAAAAAAAAAATTTTTTTTTTCAAAAAAGAAAGTGATACTTGCACTTCAGTGTGCTTAAAAATAACCCGTCAAGCTGGGTGTTGGGATGCATGCCTAAAATCACAGCACTTCTGAAACTGAGGCAGGAGGAGCACAAGTTTGAAGCTAGCATGGGCCACATAGTTAGCCTTTGACCACTCTACCCACACCCAACCCACACACATTAAAAATAAAAAAGAGGGAAAGAGAGAAATGAATGAGTAACTAATCATTTTATTTTAACTGTGGGTCCCATGGAGGTTTGAATGTGAAGTTCACCCCGTAGTCTCACGTGTTTTAAATGCTGGGTCCCAATTTGAGAGGTAGAGCCTTGCTGGCAGAGGTTTGTCACCACGGGAAGCTCTTGAAGTTTACTAGTCCAGCCTTACTGGGTGTTCATAGCTCAGCTTATTCTCTCTCTCCTGTCTCCATGTGAATATGTGACCATGTGAGCCAGCTTCCTGCTCATACTGTTTTTTCCCAGCCATAATGAAGCTTGCCCTTGATGGTAAGCTGAATAAACTCTTTCCTTCCACCAGTTGCTTGTGGTCAGATGTTTTGTCCCAGCAACAAGAATGCAACTACAATAGGTCTCAACCCTCTACTTAGGCATGCTGAAAATATACTATGAGGCAGGCCAGAGAAACTATTTTAACCTGCCTTTTCATCTATTCACCATAAATGACAGATGGTTGAGGACCTGATTTAAAGGCCAAACAATGTATGCATGTACTGTGATATAACATAGTTCCCTATAAGTATGAATGTAATTATTTTGACTTATCCATTAAAATTAAATAAACTAGGGGCTGGAGAGATGGCTCAGCCATTTTAAGGTGCTTGCCTGCAATGCCTAGCAACTGCGGGTTCAATTCCCCAGTACTCACATAAAGCCAGATGCACAAGGTGGCACGTGCATCTGGAGTTCATTTGCAGCCGCTGGAGGCCCTGGAGCCCCCACTCTGTCTGTCTCTCTATCTCTGAGCTTGCAAGTAAACAAAATAAAATAAAGTATTTTTAAAATTAATTAAAACATACCAAATGCACAAAAGGTTTCTATGTAGGTGAACTGATGAACTCTCAAGAAAAGACTGATGCAAAGTCTCTGCATACTCATTGCCATGACAGGTTCAATTTCAGAGGAGTTCCTGCAGGAGTCAATTGCACAACTGTTTACAACATTATGATTTCTTCACAGAAGCCATCTGCACGTCCTGAATCACTATTTGAATCAAATAATCTAAACATATTCTTTTTTTTTTTTTTTCTGGCAGAGTTAAGCCAGAGCCACAGCCTCACACAAGCAAGCTATATCCCCAGCCCCTTGACCTATGTTAACCTTATAATTACTTTTAGCTAAATCCTCAGGGATTTTTACCCACATGTACACATTATATGTATATGCACATATGTATATACATGGCTAAGACTATATGTATTCTTAGAGTCTTATTGTATTAAGAGAACATTTTTGTCACTTGTGGTGGCACAAACCTTTAGCCCCAGCACTCAGGAGGCAGAGGTAGGAGGATCTCCGTGAGTTCCAGGCCACCCTGAGACTACATAGTGAATTCCAGGTCAGCCTGGGCTAGAGTGAGACCCTACTTTGGAAAAATTTTTTTTTTTCTATGCTTTCTAAGAATCACAGTAATAACAGTTTCCCTATGTTGAGCAATACACTGATGTCAGTCATGCACATACAGCACCTCAAACACCCAAGCCCTGTAAGGTCATCATGTGACCTCTGCGTTATCCGTGATGGAGCCAGGCTCAGAGAGGCTGGGGGACGCGCCTGAAGCCTCACAGCTAGTGATTGGCAGAGCAGCAGCGTGAAAGCAGGTCAGCTGCCCCACTCTGGCTGGGAATATTTAAGCACACTGTGAATACTGAGAAACACTTTGGGGGGAGGGAGGGCACATCATGCACGTGAGCCAGTGACCTTCCCAGGGCAACAATTCCTAGACAGAGAGAAGACCTGAAGGGTGGCTCTGAGGCGTGCTGAGGCATCTCTTTGATCTAGGAAGGCTGGATGGAGCCAATTACCCGTTCGCGGTTGGGTTAGTTCGGGGTGTAGCTCCGGGGTTTCCAGGCTAGCCTTTGGGTTCGGATCTCTTTTGTTGGCTCCGCGGCCCCGCTCCTTTATTCAGATCTGAAGGCAGCACAAGCGCAGCGAATGTTCGCTAATTGCGCTCCTTCCCCGCAGCACAGTACGCCTGCTCCTCCCGGCTCTGCGCTGCTTCCATACGCAGCTCGGGTGGGGAAGGGCTGGTGGCAGCTGCAAGTTGGTGTGTGACACATTGAGTAGTCATATTTCTCTTCTCTGTGGCCCTCCAAAGCCCTTTCCAACATAACTTTTCCCCATCTGTTCTCGTTTGCACTGCATAATAGGGGACAGGTTTTGGAACTTAGGATTCAAAAAAAAAATTTTTTTTAAGAGAAAATAAAAAATGAGATGGAATTTGAGTAGAAAGAAACTCACTGACTTCCAACCCCCTTCCTCAATTGCTGGGATCATTACCAGAGTATTAAATCGATCAAATTTTTAGTCTAGTTGATTTGCTTTAGCTGGGAAATGTAAGTGTATTTTAAACCCCCTTTAAACTGTCTGCATAGCAGTAAGACAAGTACACCCGAGTCATTATAGCTTTGGCCTCATCCAGAACCTAACTTCCTTTCCCCACTATTGTTCTGAGTCTCTAATAAGTTATACTGGTGATCTCGTGCCCCAGGATCCTCTCCATAATACGGATGTGATGTTTAGAATATTTAGAAACACCATCTTCAGAAGTACCATAACCCCACTCTGTGTATGTACCAAGTGATTGTGACAAGGATACAAACATCTTCACATTTCCACCATAATAAATTTCATCTAATATACATGAGGGAAAGAAAAACTGCCAATAGCACAGTATACTCCCAGTGCCACAGATATTTTTTGCTTAGGATGAAGCTACAGTAGGCATTTAGCTTAAAAAGTGAACACATTTAAGGAAGAATATTCAGTAAATAATAAACATGAATATGGCAAAACAAAAAAAAAGTACAAGGAAGTCTGCTTAGAAAGCAATTAGATTAGATGAGCTGGGGATGCATCTCAAATGGTAGAATGCTTTCCTTACATGCAGGAAGCCCTGGGTTCTATTCGTAACACCACAGAAAACCGGGTGTGGTGACACACACACACACACACACCTGTGACCCGTAATCCCATCACTTGGGAGGCAAGAGGATCAAGAGTTCAAGGTTATCCTTGGCTACTTGGTGAATTATGAGATGAGTCTGGGCTGCATGAGATTCTGTCCCACATCCACAAAAACACAATTAGAGCCAAGCGTTTTTTTCTTTCTTCCTTACATCTTTAGGAAACCTTTATTGTATCAACCTTAAACCCAGAGTACGATTCATCACAGTCCTTAGGTCATGGCCTATTATCACCATTGACCATCTGATGAAACGTTGTGGGTTTCCATGGAAAAATGCATATCCCTATATTCAAACAAATGTCTATAGAATTTCCACTTCCCCAGAATCATTTAGCTTTAATCTACAGACTGCTGAAAGATCAGAGAACTTGTATTCAAGGTCGTGTCCTCTTGTATCTCTGCTTTCTTGGGTTCACAGATCAGCAATTGAGCCCTTTAACCACATTTTCTACATTTCTACAAGAAACATCTTCCCCCACTGCAGACTCAGAGAAAAAGCACCCAGCTTGCTGACTGTGAAGGTGTAGACTGTACTGACAAAATTCACTCCCCAAAGAAATATTGCAAAAATATTTATAGTCCAAGACCTATTGTTGGGCTTGCCCAGCTCAACTCTTCATCCCTGTGATCTGTGCCTCCCCACTCCAATCCTGTTGTACCTGTGGACGATATCATTCGTCATAAGCCTGCTGCTGATTGGTCTAAACAATGACCCTTGCCCCACACAGAGCCATGGCATCCTTCTGTTTCCCACATCAGAGCTTCCCGGTGAAGTACATGGTGTGAGACTCAAGAGTGGGTTCTAGCTTGTTAATTCTGTGAAGCGCTCAGTGAACACAGGGACTAAAAGTGCCTGTGATGGTACTGATTCCCTCAGCAAAGTCTTTGGAGCCGGATAGGGTTTTTGTAATCTTTCCTATATCTCCCTGTCATATTTACTCTCAAATTTTTTCCTCCAAATCCCACTATTTATGAGAGAAAGGTGGTAATAGTCAGAAGGATGCTAGATTGTTTTTTTACCTTTGGTCACTCAGAATACTTAATAAATTAATTTTGTTGTTGTTGTTGTTGGCTCTCAGAACATGGTCTCATGTAGCCAAAGCTGGCCTTAAACTCAATATGTAGCCAAGGGTAACCTTGAACTACTAATCTTTCTATCTCTACCTCCCAAGTGTTGAAATTGTAGGCCAGTGCCCCAGGCCAGAAGAGTAATGACAAACAAGTGGTATTTACTGAAGACATTCCAGCGCGGCACCATCCCTCAGATGCACGCCCACATCTTATATCCTCACGCCCTTCACGAGGCACGTAGTCGTATTTACTCTACTGTCCAGGTGAGTAAACGCTATGGTCACAACGTTCCGACACAAGTATGTAATCCCAAGGCTATCTCACTCCAGGTCTAGCCAGATTGTATTTCTCTTGTAAATATTTGGTTTATTTTACTTATTTTGTTGTTTGTTTTTGTTTTGGGACAGGCCTCAAACCTGTTATCTTCCTGCCTCAGCTTCCCAAGTTCTGGGATTACAGAAATGGGACACCCAGAGTGGTACATTTAAATTTATTTTTATTTTTATTACTTTTTTATTTATTTGAGAGAGAGAGAAAGAGAGAGAGAGAGAGAGAGAAAGGCAGAGAGAGAAAGAGAGAATGGGCATGCCAGGATCTCCAGCCATTGCAACCAAACTCTAGAAGCATACACCACCTTGTGCATCTGGCTTATGTGGGTCCTGGGGAATTGAACTTGGGTCCTTGAGTTTTGCAGTTAAGTGCCCTCATCACTAAGCCGTTTCTCCAGCCCTATTTTAGTTTGAATAACTAATTTATCAGTCTTCAGCTCTATTTAAAACATTAGAGCATGTTTCCTGTCCTTTTCTTCTTGCTGTTCCCGTGCTTCCACCCCATTTTGGGGACTTTTTTTTGTTCAGTTACTTTAGTCATTATAGATGTATATACTTCATTTTGTTTATTTATGTATTTTTCTATTTATTTATTTTAATATTTTATTTTTTTATTTATTTGAGAGACAGAGAAAAAGGGAAAGGAAGAGAGAGAATGAGCATGCCAGGGCATCCAGACACTGGAGACAAACTCCAGACACACGCACCACCTTGTGCATCTAGCTTACATGGGTCCTGGGAAATCAAACCTGTGTCCTTTGGCTTTGCAGGCAAGCACCTTAAATACTAAGCTATCTCTCCAGCTCTATTTTTATTTTCTAGTAAAATGGTAGCATAGAATTTTCTTGTCTGATCTACTTTGAATATTGCTGGAAAGTGCTACTTGAGCAGCTGGTAAAAAGTGACCACCAACATTGTGAACAAGCTGGTGATCCTGCTACATGAAATCAACCAGCTGGATAAGCTGTCCACACCTGTGCAATAGTGGCACCCAGTCTAGGCAGGTAACCAGTGGTTCTCTGATGGGCTAAGAGAATTGCTCAATGGGAAAGAACTCATAGCAGGTACTGGGAACCAAGTCAAAACCCAATGGGGACAAGGCTCATGGACTCCAGTGAGAAGCTCTCACTACTCTTTGGCCAAAAGAGATGCTAGAGGCTGCACCCATCAAAATCTCTCTTAATTAACTATGCTTATCCACTTTAACCTATGTTGATCTCATCTCACTGGAGAATCTGTTTTTCATTTACAGAAGGCAGTGAAGACCAGGGACAACCCAAATCTATCAACATGACAAGAAAAAAATAGCTTAGCCACCACTTGCACATCAGCCAGGTCCAGGTGAAACCACAGAAGAACTGGTGAGTTAAACATGAGTGCTGCTCTCAAGGCAAGCCTGACAACCTCCACCAGGGTGATGGCAATAGACACTGAGGATACTCAAGACATACCAAATCAGAAATTCTGAAGTTGCTAGAGCTTAACATTAAAGCAGACTTAGAACACACCCACTAAGGCTCAGGGAACATTGAAGAAGAGGGGTAGAAAGATTATAAGAGCCATAGGACGGGCAGGAGTATCCAGAGGCACTGCCCCCCCCCTGCCCCCGCATACATACACAATGACTGACTGCTGCTCTCACAATTCATAACCCATAACCCCATGGTAAATACCAGTAACCCCACTGAGGAGTGTCCTCAATGCGATGGGGACAGGGAGGAGGGAAATGGTACCACACATGGTTTGTCCATACAAAGTTTCTATTTAATTTTTTAAAAGAATTTTCTTGCCTGAGCAGAGGTTTTTTTTTGTTTTACACTTACCAATATATTGAGGAGCTCATTAAGAAATTCCTATTACTGTTTTCAAATGCTTCATTGTGTTCCACTGGAAGGCTGAATTATAATTTACTGATCTGTCACATTGCCAGACATTTTTATATATATATATATATAGTGCTGTAACAAAACCCTTGTACAGATATCATTTTACAATTAGGTAGGAATACGGGTAGTAAATATCCATAGAATGGAAATGAAAGGTTAAAGTGTACCTATGTTTATACTTTTGCCAGAAAATGTACAGACCTTGTATTAACTTCCACATTGACCATGATGTATGAGTATTTTACTCCCACATTTAAAAGATTTATCTTCTTGGGATGGGGAGATGGTTTAGTGGTTAAAGCCCTTGCCTGCAAAGCCAAAGAACCTAGGTTCAATTCCCCAGGACCCATGTAAGCCAGATGCACAAGGTGGCACATGCATCTCGAGTTTGTTTGCAGTGGCTAGAGGCCCTGATGAGCCCCTTCTCTCTCTCTCTCTCTCTCTCTCTCTCTCTCTCAAATAAAAAAAATAAATATTTTAAAAAAAGATTTATCTTCTCAAAAGTGTCTCAAAATGCTTTATTGGAAAGAAACACAGGGCTGGAGAAATGGCTTAGCAGTTAAGGCACTTGCCTATAAAACAAAAGGACCCAGGTTCAATTCCCCAGGACCCACGTAAGCCAGATGCCCAAGGTGGTACCTATGTTTGGAGTTCATTTGCAACAGCTGAAGGCCCTGGCACACCCATTGTTTTCCTCTCTCTCTCTCTCTCTCTCTTTCTCTTTCTCAAATAAATAAAGTAAAATATTTTTTAAAAGAAAAAAAAAAACAGGCTAGAGAGATTGCTCAGGCTTGGAAAGCTTAATGGCCCAGGTTTGATTCCCTAGTACCCACAGATGCAGAAAATGGCACATGTATATGGAGTTTGTTTGCAATGGCAGGAGGCCCTGATGTGCCCATTATCTCTTTCTCCAATAAATAAATAAATAAATAAATAAATAAATAAATAAATAATACTTTTTAAAAAGAAAGACAGAAACACAGTGGCTGTGGATGTGGCTCACAGATGGAGCACTGGTCTAGCATGCCCAAGGCCCTGGGTTTCATCCCAAACATCATGCACACCACAGACACACACACACACACAGAGAGAGAGAGAGAGAGAGAGAGAGAGACAGAGAGACAGAGAGAGTGTTAGCTTCTGTTCTTTGCATCCCTGCCCTTAGGCACTTGTATAGATCTTTTTGGCTCTTCCTGTTGTGTCTTTTCCCCTACTTTGCTTAGAGCTCCCCCTACCTTTCAAAGGAAGCTGGGACAAAACCCATTTAAGGTCTTGCAGGCCTTAGAACAAGTCAGTCCTGCTTAGATGCTCAACCAGCAGGTGATTGCTCTCCAAGCCTTTGTATGGGTTTCTAATAACATCGTCCTGCTCCGTTCCAGCACCCCACTGTCAGACATCCCACTAAAGTTTCCTGCCTCTGTCTTCTTACAAGTTCCCACCAATTACATCTTTACCCTCTCCCTCTCGTTCTACACATTCTTTGGGAAGCTAATGACTGTGGAAATCTACAACAGCCCCTCCTCTGGAAGTGGTAGAAGTCTCTTGGAATAACAGAGAGAAGTTTAACAGAGATCTTGCATTCATGAGCATTTCAGGCTTATCAAAGGGCCCCTCAAAACACAGTAAACTGCATAAAAAATCAAGATACATTTGTATGGATACTACCCTTCATAAACTATCTCTAAAGAAGGATGGGAATCATCCATCACCCTCCTGCTACAAATTCATGTACTCTCTCTTCTTCTAAGTCGTTTGTGATGACAATTATTTTGCCATGAAGTGCCTTCAGCAGTTTCCTCTGTGTAGGAATAAAGCTTTGTCTTCCCAGGAACTTAAGATCAGTTCAGAAACTTTCCAATGTGGTTTTAAAGGCTTCTGTGAGTCAACTGTTAGTGAATCACACAAAAGGGGCCTTTATTAATAAGCAGATTCTGTTCATTGCGGAGAAATGAAAGCCTCAGAATAATTCGCCAAATGTTTAAAGAGAAAACAGAAAACAATGTGGTAAACACATCGGGGCTTGATGAGCTGTCGAGGTAATTGGTTGTTTCTGCGCACCTGGATCCAAAGACAATATTTAATGTGTAATCTGTTTCATTTGCTTGGGGAAGTAAGTGTAACTCTACCCTCTAGATCACATCTGCATTAAAATGAGGGAGGCAGAGGCTCATTTCAGTGAGGGGAAATTTATGCACATGAGTTGTCTTTTACATGGAGACAGCAATTATACCCCTAGAAATGCAGTCTGTGGGAGAAAATGACATATTCAAGGCTGAGGAACAAAAGCCTAATGCTAAGGGGACATTAACAAGGTTGGGAACCCCCTCCTAACAATTAACATGATCATTTACAAAATCTGCTAGCTATAAAATTATTTTTAAAACATGTTTTCCAAAACAATGTGTTTTTTTCTTTCTTTCTAAAAAAAAATCATTAGCAACCATACAGAAGCCATTAACTACTTCACAATAACAAATATTTTTAAATCTCTTCAGGCATATCTGATGATTGAAATAAAAACTAAGATGTGGCAGGTGACCCTTGGTTTAACACCTTTATGAGGACAACAGGGAAGTGTGTCCAAGAATTAATTATTCATATTCAGGTCAAAAAGTTGTATTTGAAAACACCAGTGGTTAGTCAGATTTGCAGGGAAAGAAGGGAAGGAGGAAGGTGGACGTAGGGAGGGATGAAGAAAGACAAGCAGGAAAGGAAAGGAAAGGAAAGGAACAGAAAAGAAACTAGATCATATGCAACTATTATGTAGAATTTTTTTTTTCTTTCGAGGTAGGGTCTCACTCTAGCCCAGGGTGACCTAGAATTCACTATGGAGTCTCAGGCTGGCCTCAAACTCACAGCAATCCTCCTACCTCTGCCTCCCGGAGTGCTGGGATTAAAGGTGTGTGCCACCACACCCGGAAGAACTTTTTGTTTTAAAGGACTTGTTGGTTGACTTTATTCAAATCAAAAGGGTCTTTTCCAAAGCCTTTGATCTAATGGTAGAGAACATGGTGTTCTCTAGCCTCACAGGTATCCTGGCCCTCCATCTTCCTGAGCTCAAAGCAGGCCTTGCCTCACATGCTTTCAGGTGCTGGGTTTTCTTTGTTTGTTTGTTTTTGTTTTTGTGTTTTCAATGTGGGGCTTAACTCTAGCCCAGGCTGACCTGGAATTCACTATGGAGTCTCAGGATGGCCGTGAACTCATAGTGATCCTCCTACCTCTGCCTCCCGAATGCTGGGATTAAAGGTGTGTGCCACCACGCCTGGCCAGGTGCTTGTTTTTTTGTTTGTTTTTTTGTTTGTTTGTTTTGTTTTTTTCAGGTGCTGGTTTTTATCACTGACAGAATATGCCTTGACTGTGATAGGACACAATGAGTCGGGACAACCTATCAGTTCCTTTTGAAGTTTTCAAGTTTGTAGTACTTGAAGTTTGTAGTGTGTGCATGTGTGTGTGTGCATGATTTTTGTTTGCTTGATTACTTTGCTTCAAATTTTGAGTGCAAGCACTGATACATTTATGGCTCTGTTATGAAGATTATTTATTTTGGTTTTGAGAAAGCTTGGGTTTTTCAATTAATTTTGACATATCTTTAGAAAGTCATACAGACCTGGGCATGTTTAAACATGCCCTTAATCCCAGAGGCAGAGGTAAGAGGATTGCTGTGAGTTTGAGGCCTGCCTGGGACTACAGAGTGAGTTCCAGGTCAGTTTGGGCTAGAGTGAGACCCTACTTTGACAGCCCCCCCCAACACACACACAAAAGAAAGTCATACAGAGTTACGTTAATGGGCCAGGCAGCAAGAAAAAAAGCTGGAGGATGTAGCTCAGTAGTAGATCACTTTCCCAGCATACGGGCCTTGGGTTAGGAATGTAATAGTCCTGGGTTCTATGCCCAGCATCCTTTGAAAAGAAGAAGATGAAAAAGAGAAAAAAAAAAGACAGAAAGAGATTGGGAGAATAAACCCTAACCAATTACATGGAAGTACTAGAAATTATAAATATAAATAAACATAGAAGAAGAATTTCAAATGCTTTTAGTTAGGCATTGTGCATATCTAAGATACTATTACTTAGGAGGCTAAGGCAGAAGGATCTTGAGTTAAAGGCCAGCCTGTACAAAACAGTAAGACCTTGTCACAAAAGATTAAATAAATAAGTAAATAAATAAATAAAACCAAAACAAGTTTATAATATATTCTGAACCACCAGAAGTCTAAAATGTATAAAATGGTGGTGATGCAAGACTAGAGTCCTGGGAGTGATTAGATCTCCATAGAGTTGCAGTGGTCCCAAGACCTGTTAACCTCAACTTCAGGTCTTTGTCTAGGTTATCAAAGAACTGAAAACATACATACAGAGGAGGTTAACTTATGAATTATAAGATTTATTTTAGGGAACTAAGACAGAAAGGAAGGCACAAGCCAAAAGAAGTTCTCCCCCTTGCAGGGGAAGAAGCCTCCAGAAAAGGGGTTCACACACATATGGAAAGCAAAGCAGGAAAGTGCCCTAAGTGAAGCAGGATGTGCTAGGCAAAAAAAATATATATATATCTCTGGGCAGGAGAGATGGCTTAGCAATTAAGTCACTTGCCTGCAAAGCCTAGGGAGCCGTGTTTGATTTCCTAATGCCCACACAAGCCAGACACACAAGGTGGTGCATGCATCTGGAGTTAGTTTGAGGTGGCTAGAGGCTCTGGTGTGCTCATTCTCTCCATCTGCCTCTTCCTGCCTCTCTCTCTTAAATAAATAAATAAATAAATAAATAAATATTTTTAATTTTATTTTTATTCATTTATTTATATGAGAGAGACAGAGGCAATTAGAGATAGAGGGAATGGGTGCAGCCTCTAGCCATTGCAAACAAACTCCAGACACATGCACCACTTTGTGCATCTTGCTTATATGGGTCCTGGGGACTTGAGCCTGGGTCCTTTGGCTTTGTAGGCAAGCGCCTTAACTGCTAAGCAGTCTCTTCAGCCCATAAATAGTGGAATTCTCCCCCTTCTCAGCCTGGCAAGAAAAGGGGAGGGGAGACCAAGAAGATCACCTTAACATAGGAAGAGAGAGAGAGATAAAGGGAGCTGAGGGTCACAGGAGATAAGAATATATGAAATGGGCCAAGAGGCTTACATAATTGCTTCAGGCCCATTTCTATGCAGTAAACATCCAATGAGAATAAGCTGAATCATCAGACTCTGGTGTGTAAAGGAGGACCTTATTGATTAATGAGGTCAAGAGCTGATTCAGGTAGGGACAGCTCACAGGTGTTAAGTCCAGGAAAAGTTGAGAAGAGGCACTGCCTCTGAGGAGTTGTTGCTATCAGCCATCTTGGGTGACACACAGGTTCTATTCTTGGCAGAAAAGGCAAGGTGGCAACCATGCTTTTGTAGGACAGTCCCTAGCTAACAAAGGGCATTTATGGAAAGGAAGTGAGGAGTTGAGATTGGAAAATCTGAGGTCTGTTCTGGATGAACTGTCTCTTATAGTAGAATCCACCAAGCTCTTTAAACCTTCTTTTTTTAACCAGTTAAAATATTGAATAATGACTAAGTATATCTGTAATTAATAAAAATATTTTTTTAAATATTGAATAATGGCTTCATGTTTAAGCCAATGACCCTGTCACCAACATTAATAGTAACAAAACTGGGCAAGGAGAGAGGAAGTATAATGGAGTGCTATGGTTCCAGGAAAGTTCTCGAACCCCAAACCCTAGGTTTGTTTCTAATTTTAATCAAAGAATTGAATAAAAAAGAAGACTGAGAAGAAAAATTATTAAATTATTATATTTTTTGAGGGAAGTACAGAGCCAAGGAAAGGCACCCACATGGCTCGAGATCCCACATGGAGGACCTGGCAAAACCATGGAAAGAAAAGAGAGAAAAGAAAGTTCTAGGAGCTCCTGCCATGTGGGGAGCTGGAGGGAATAAAGGAGCCTATGTGGAGAGTAAGGGCCAGGCTCATGAGGCTCAACCAGGCAGGGCCTAGGACCAGCTGAGGAAAAAAACTCATCCACAGCTAGAAGTTCCCAAGTGGTCAGAGAGCCTGCCATCCCCTTGCAAAGATATTTATAACTTTATAATTATGCGCTGTCTTCTGGCTCAGGTGAACCAGGGGGACAGCTGGTTGGTTAGGGCTAGGGGCTGTCTCAGGAAGATGTTAGCCCTGACACCAAGTTCCAGGGGCTGAATTTGATCAACCACAAATTTTAAATCCTATGAAAGACCACCCTCCCAGGAGAGGTTCAGGTTGGTTGTGGAAAAAATAGGTCTAGGGAACTAGGCAAGAGATAAGAAATTAAATCATTTTTTTATTTCTAGCAAGTGCAAACTTTCCTGCCCTTTTTACCTTCAGGGCTCCAGTCATCCTAACTGTAACCCCCTCTTAGAAGGACTAAATGATCTCAGCATTGAAAATGTGGAAAGGCACCAACCAGCCAAAGGTCAGGAGTGACAATTGTCTGGATCTAAATTTATAAAACACCTTTCTGACAGAGTTTGAGATGAGGATTCAATGACACTAAGGAATAATTTATTTTGTTAGGTGTGATAATGGCATTATAGTTGTGTAAGAAAACATATTTTTAGAGATATGCTTACTGAAAAATGTACTGATGTGATGACATGATGGTTGAACTTTCTACCAAAGTACTTAGAAAACAAAACAGAAGCTGCAAGAGTTCAAGAGTGGCCTCCAGCCCTCACCCTTATCTCCCTCCAGCCATGTTCAGCCTAAGTCTGAGAGGAGTGCATGCCAACTTCCCCCAAATTCTACTTTCTCTCCAGTATAGTCACCCCCCTCCCCCTCCCCCGACCTCTGTCTCTGTCTCTTGCTTTTGTTTTGGATGCCACCATTTCTCCTGCCATTAAAAAAGTCTTGGGTCCAAGCCGGGCATGGTGGCACACGCCTTTAATCCCAGCACTTGGGAGGCAGAGGTAGGAGGATCGCTGTAAGTTCAAGGCCACCCTGAGACTACACAGTGAATTCCAGGTCAGCCTGAGCTAGAGTGAGACTTTACCTCGAAAAACCAAAAAAAAAAAAAAAAAAAAAAAAAGTCTTGGGCCCAAGAAACAGTTTGTCTCTAGTCCTACTACCTCAAACCCTGAACCTGACATAAACGGTGCCCTGACTCAGACAGAGGAACTACCAGGACTAGTACTAGTCGTCTTGTTGGGCTCCCTCCACTTTGCCATGGCTTCTCCTAGTGCCACACTGGCCAGCAGGTAAATCAGATCTTCAGGAGCCTGCCTTCTGTGCAAACACTCAGCCTCAAGCCAGGTGATATATACCCACATTGGACAGAGGTTCAGGACCTCATCTGCTCTAAAACCAGTTGAGACTTTTACCATGCTTGGTCTTGGCTCAGCTTTTTTTTTTTTTTTTTTTTTTTTTTATGAGAGCGAATGAGAGCAAGAGAGTGAAAGAGAGAATTGTCATGCCAGGGCCTCCAACCACTGTAATTGAACTCTAGATGAGTGCACCACCTTGTGCCCATGTGTGACCTTGCACACTTATGTTATCTTGTGCACCTGGCTTTCGTGGGATCTGGAGAGTCCAACATGGGTCCTTAGGATTTGCAAGCAAGTGCCTTAACCACTAAGCCATCTCTCCAGCCCTCAGCTTCTTTTTGTGTGTAAATCACATGCATAGGAGATCTACAGGGTTAGCTGGGCGAGGGTGTATTTATTTTTTCCCCACCTGAGATACTATTTAGAGCCTACCTCTCCACCAGGCATCTTGCCCTCCTGGTACTAACAGCTCCAGACTTAGGTTCCCACAAGGAGTCATTCCTCAAAATCTTGATTTTCTTTAGCACATAAATTCACACAGTACGATGGCAAATGGCAATATCTGTCTTTCTGGTTGCTGGTCTCGCTTGGGAATCCTTCTGTTGTGAGATTTTCCTTGAGTTCTTAAGACCCTGAGAGAATGCTGGCTGCAAACACAGGAGGAGGGCAAATTATGCAAATTTTATTTTAGCAAAGAGAGTAGAGAGAAAGCTCCCCAGTTGGGAGGGCAGCAGCCACTGATTCACCAGGTGAATTTGAGGTGGGTAGACATCTCCTGGGCCATGCTAGCCTTGTGATACATTTCCATAGGCCAGGCTGCTGCTCAGTCTTCTCAGGGACAAGGGGAAATTGGACCACTTTTAAATTTCATGCGTTTTGGCCCCACCCCACCTCTTTGGGTTTCCTTCCCACTCCCTGGGAGCTTTCTTACCAGACATCCTGCCCTTGCTTCACACTCTCCACCACCATTATTCATTTAAAACATCATTCTAAGGATTCAAAACCAACTAAAAGTTATCCCGTCTCCCCTTCTCCCTTTAATCCAATTGTGTTCTTTGAGTCTTTGTTACACAATTTATGTCATTTTTTTTTCTCATCTGGCCAGATGTTGTCTCATCTTTATGTTAATCATTTGTCTTTAAGTATCTTTATGTCCAAAAACAACTACTTCATGCTGACTACAACCATTAGCAGATGTTTCAAGGATGAGAAAAAATGCCAAACTTTAGTCCTACCTTTTAAGTTGGCTTAAATTTAATTAATAAAAAAAATCAGCTCCGAAAGACCAAAAGCCATGTGGTCAGGTTTTTAGCCACAACAACCCCACATCTCTGATACTAATTTTCTGTTGGTGAGAGGAAAGGGTTTACTGCAACTGACAGTCCTGAGGGATAGCTTCATGATGGCAGAAAAAAGATGGTAGAGTCGAAGGTGGACATCACAGTCTTGCCACAACAGGTGGAAAATAGCAGCAAGAGCTTTGACAATGCACTGAAGACCAAGCAGTCAGAACCCCTGATGGGGGACATCTGATCCAAACCACCTCAGTTAACTTCTTAAATTATTTCAAGTTTAAATAATTTTGAATTGTCCAAGATATTTCAAATGCTCGATATATTTTTTTCCGGGTAGGGTCTCACTGTAGCCCAGGCTGACCTGAAATTCATGATGTAGTCTCAGGGTGATCTTGAACTCACAATGGCCCTCCTACCTCTGCCTCCCGAGTGCTGGGATTAAAGGCATGCACCACCATGCCCAGCTCACTTGACATTCTTGAAGGGTGAAGATGAAGCCATACGTGGTGGCGCACTCCTTTACTCTCAGCACTTGGGAGGCAAGTTCAAGGCCACCCTGAGACTACATCATGAATTCCAGGTCAGCCTGGGCTCAAGCAAGACACTACCTCAGAAAAAAACAAAAACCCAAAAGCCCCCTCCCCAAAATGAGGCTAATATTAATTTTAATTAAATTGTCAATAAAAATAATATTAATTTCTTATACTTCTTACCTTACCTCAGCCAAGTCTTCTATTTAAAAAAGATTCAAGGGCTGAAGAGATGGCTTAGCAGGTAAGACACATACTTGTGAAGCCGAAGGATCTAGGTTGGACTACCTAGAACCCATGTAAGCCAGATGTACAAGGTGACGATGCATACAAGGTCATGCATGTGCACAAGATGGCACATGCATCTAGAGTTTGATTGAAGTGGCTAGAGGCTCCGCTGTGCCAGTTTTCTCTCTTTTGCTTGCTCTCTCTCTCATAAAAAAAATAAAATTAAAAAGCCGGGCGTGGTGGCGCAAAAAACTCAATTAACTCTTCTTATCCAAATAAGAATGCTTGCTTCCCTTACATCTACAGATAATATTCCTTATTTCCTCATCTATCACCTATGCTAGTTACTATTCTCAACCTTAGATATAATACTTCTATTATATGTCACATGTAAATGTCATGTCAGGCACAGAAAAAAATTATATGTATAAGACTTAGATCATAATGGCTGTTAATTACCTCTTTCTTCTGAAGAACTGCCTTCCTGCCTATTTAGTTTCATTTATAACAGACCCTAGGAATAAGCCTCCTAGAAACATGGGACATGGACAATATTTGCCAAATGCACAAAATGTGATGTTTGGCAAAAAGGGAGCCAAAAGTTAAGGGTCACAGAAGAAGCCACACTTGTATTATGAGAACAATGACTAATCCCAGTAATGATGGACAGTTAAATGTTACAGATCCAGAGACAAAATTGTCTTCTGCTTTCTTAGTCTTAAAAAAAAATAGCTAACCAGGGCTGGAGAAATGGCTCAGTGGTTAAGGTGCTTGCCTGCAAAGCCTAATGACCTGAGTTCAATTCCCCAGTACCCACAAAAACCCAGATGCTCTAAGTGGTGCATGCATTTGAAATTCATTTGTAGTGGCTAGAGGCCCTAGCACACCACTCAGGAGGCTGAGATGGGAGGATTGCTATGAGTTTAAGGCTAGCCTGATACTAAATAGTGAATTCCAGGTCAGCCTAGGCTAGAGTGAGACCCTACCTCAAAAAAAAGGGGGGGGGGAGCCAGGGATAGTGACACATGCCTTTGATCCCCGCACTTGGGAAGCAGAGGTAGGAGGATCGTCATGAGTTCAAGGTCACCCTGAGACTGAATTCCAGGTGAGCCTGGGCTAGAGTGAGACCCTGTCTCAAAAAGCCAATATATATATGGCTGGAGAGATGGCTTATCAGTTAAGGCACTTGCTTGTGAAGTCTGAGGACTCATGTTCAACTCTGCAGATCCCACATAAGCCAGACATACAAGGTGACACAAGCACAAGGTCAAATATGCTCATGAGGTGGAGCATGCATCTGGAGTTCAATTGCAGTGGCTAGAGGTCCTGGTGAGCCAATTCTTTCTTCCCCTCCCCTCTCTTTCTCATAAAAAAATTAAAAAAAATAACCAACTGATTATCTTTCCCCCTGTACATGACTTTATACCTCTGTGACTAGCTGAGATACCCCTTGTTCTGGGTTATGGTTATTCTCAACATATTCTTTCATTTATTTACTTATTTATTATTATTATTATTATTATTATTATTGGTGTTTTAGAAGCAGCATCTTACTCTAGCCCAGGCTGACATGGAAGTCACTCTGTAGTCCGAGGCTGGTCTCCAACTCACAGCAATCCTCCCACCTCAGCCTCCCAAACATGTTCTGTTTTAAGCTTGACTGATGCTTATTTTCTTTGAGGTAAAAGTCATTCTTTTGTATGCCAGGGCTCACATTTATTGAGCCATTGCTATTTTCCAATATCATGAGAATGAATACTTCTAGGACAATGCAAGTTTGTCTTTAACTCACTTAACTTACACAGTTCATTTCAGCAGGTCCAATTCCAAATGACCCTGGGTTCAATTTCCCACTATCCATGTAAAGCCAGATGCACAAAGTGATACATGAGTCTGGAGTTAGTTTGTAGTGACTAGAGACTCTGGTACACCCATTCTTTATCTGTCTGTCTCTTTCTCTCTCTCTCTCTGTTTGCAAATAAAATAAATTATATATTTTTTAATTCCCTGTTTGTGGAGGCTTGAATCAGATGTCCCCCATAAACTCATGTGCTTTGAATGCTTGGCCCTCAGCTTGTGGCAGTTTGGGAGATGAACCCATGCTGGAGGAGGTGTCTTGCTGATGGCAGGTTTAAGGATGTGTATTAGTCAGTGTTCTCTAGAGGAACAAAACTGCTAGAATAAATTATTTTAAAAGGGGATTTATTGGATCAGCTTACAGAAATCCAATAGCAGTTGCAGGCCAAGAATCACCGAACCTGGTAGCTGCTCAGTCCACGTGGCCAGATGCCTCAGCAGTCCCGACCTGGCACTGCAGATGGTGCTGGAAAAGCTGGAGGCTTCCTGAGGAGCCGCTGGGTTTTGATCCATGCGGGTCTTTAGTTGATGCTGGTCTTTAGACTGCACTGGTCTTCAATCCACTCTGGAAGGTAGCGAGCAGCTCCAGCAGCCAAGTGGAAGGAAGGCAGGAAGGAAGGAAGGGGCTCTTTTTACCCAGAGCTTCCTTATATCAAGTCCCCATCTGAGCAGGGCTGCCCACTCTGGGGAAAGGGCTCACTCTGGGGGAAAGACTTCCTCCTTTAGTAGATCCTTCCTAGAAGCAACCTCTAAGACTCACCCGAAAGGGATTTCTGTGGATTACTAAACAGATCAAGTTGACAACACCTTAACTATCACAAGTCCACCCCTTGTCAACTTGGCATCAAATCATGTGTCCTTACATCATACTTAGTTTCCAAACAAAAACAGTAACAAGCTCATAATCTGCCTAACATGGCATAACTATCCCACGTACAACCAGAACCGCAAAATCTTCCTCCCAACACAAAGCTTAGTCTGTAATATAATGGGTCTAATATAAATTCAACAGTTAGCTAATGATATAATCGTAATATTGGTGTAGATACATACAAATACTCTGTTATCCAGGTAGGACAGAAACATTCCAATCACAGTCCTCGTTTCTGTAACTGGTCACGTGGCCTTAGCTGGTGTTTGTAACTGCCTTCTTCTACTACCCATTGAAGGATACCCATGTATTTCCTCCACCTTCAGCAAGCACCTCAGCAGGTCTTGGTTCTTTACCTGGAGGGGTAACCCATAGCTTCATTCCTGAAGGATCTGGGCCATTTATCACACTACTTCTATTGGGTTGTTGCAGTCATCCATTGACTTTGATAACAGGACATGGTAACACTAACAGACGCCCTAAAGGATCTCCTGCACTCCAGGCAAACTCTTCCTTACCTCCACTGTGGAGGAGCAGTCCAATATCTCTAGCCAAGCACATCAGTCCATTACAAATTTAATCTTGATCAAACTCTCTGGGCCTGGGCAGCAGGACACAGCCAGCCCTTATGCCAATAGCCCAGTTCCAACAAAGTCCTCTGCCAGTAGCCCAGTTCCAACAAAGTCCTCTGCAGTCTTTCCTTCCCCTTAGAAAGCTCATAAGCCAAGCTTCGAAGTTCAATGCTGTCTGCACTTAGCATTCTCAGACTCTCATCAGAATAGTCCATAAAACTTGGCTTACCACTCCAGAAGACATCTTCAGTTGCAAGCATCAAGTCCATGCCTATTCCTCCAAAACAAAGGTTCCAAAAGATCAACATCCACATAGTCAGGTTCATCTCAGCCCACTCCTCAGTACCAAGTTCTGTAGCAGACAGCTTCAGATTCACTGAGATGAACTTCCAGATCAGGCACAGTTATGGAGGAAGGGATATTTATTGAAGCCTACAGATCCAGGGGAAGTTCCATAAATGGCAGAAGAAGTTGGCCTGCCTTTACAGGACCAAGCAGAGAGAGAAGTACAAGCCTAAATGTCAAAAGCCACAGCATACTTCAGGAACTCCAGATAGGCACACTTTGCATATCTTTAGATTGAAATCTGAAACCTACCACCACACCTTAAGATCCACACAGTGACACTGCCTCCAGCCAGGTGGCCGCACATGCAAACTACAAACAATAAAGAACTGAATATATTGGGGGCCATCTATTCAAACCACCACAGGATGTTATAGCCAGCTCTTCTCTGCTAGAGCTGGGCTCACTCTCTTACTATTCTCTGCTAGCTGCTGTTGCAAGGAGTGATGTCCAGCCACTGCTATACCATTCTTGTTTTGCCATCATGAAGCATCCCTCCAGACTATAAGACAAAATGAATCCTATCCTTCAAACAACAACTTTTGACCAGGTGTTTTGTCCCAACAATGTGAAGGTAACTACTTACATATATATAATAACATCCTCTTAAGTCTCTCCTCTCCTCCCTCCCTTTCTATTCTCTTTATGTTCCCTTCCTAGCTTACTGGCCTCTGCTATTGAGTTTTATTCCAACTCACATAGAAGTCCAGTCATTTGTAGCTAGGATCCACATATGAGAGAGCATGCAACGTTTGGCTTTCTGAGCCTAGGTTACCTCAGTAAGTATAGTCCCTTAAAGATCCATCCATTTTCCTGAAAATTTCATAATTTCATTTTTCTTTACCACTGAGTAGAACTCCATTGTATAAATGTACCACATCTTCATTATCTACTCATCAGTTGATGGATATCTAGGCTAGCTCCATTTCCTAGTTATTGTGAATAGAGTGGCAATAAACATGGTTGAGCAAGTATCTCTAAGGGAGTGAGATGAGTCCTTAGGATATATGCCTAGAAGTAGTATAGCTGGGTCATATGGTAAATTTATTTAGCTGTCTCAGGAACCTCCACACTCATTTCCATACTGGCTATACCAGATTACATTCCTACCAACAGTGTAGAAGAGTTCATCTTTTTCCACATCCTCTCCAGCATTTATTGTCATTTGTTTTCATGATGGTAGCCATTCTGACAGGAGTGAGATGGAATCTCAAAGTAGTTTTAATTTGCATTTCCCAGATGGCTAAGGATGCAGAACATTTTTTTAGATGTTTATAGGCCATTTGTATTTCTGTTTTTTTTTTTTTTTTTTTAGAACTCTCCATTTAGTTCCATAGCCCATTTTTAATTGGGTTGTTTGATTTCTTATTATTTAGTTTTTTGAGTTCTTTATATATCCTGGATATTTATCCTCTGTCAGATGTATAGCTGGCAAAGATTTTCTCCCATTCTGTAGGTTGTTTCTTTGCTCTATTCACAGTGTCCTTTGCTATGCAAAAGCTTTGTAATTTCATGAGGTCCTAGTGGTTGATCAGTGGTTTTATGTCCTGAGCAACTGGGGTTATATTCAGAAAGTCTTTGCCTATATCAATATGTTGAAGGGTTTCCCTGACTTTTTCCTCTAGCAGTTTCAGTTTCAGGTCTGATATTAAGGTTGTTGATCCATTTAGACTTAATTCTGTTTTTAAAATATTTTATTTATTTATTTGAGAGAGAAAGAGGAAGAAAGAGAGAGAGAGAGAGAATGGGCACGCCAGGGCTTCCAGCCACTGCAAACAAACTCCAGATGCTTGCGCCCCCTTATGCATCTGGCTAATATGGGTCCTGGGGAATAGAACCTGGGTCCTTTGGCTTTGCAGGCAAGCGCCTTAGCCGCTAAGCCAGCCCCCCAGCCCATGGACTTAATTCTTGTGCATGGAGAAAGATAAGGATCTATTTTCGTCCTTCTAGTGATACATATCCAGTTTTCCTAGCACCATTTGTTGAAGAGGCTGTCTTTTCTCTAGTGAGTATTTTTGGCATTTTTGTCAAAGAGCAGGTGGCTGTAGCTAGCTGGACTTACACCTGGGTCCTCTATTCTGTTCCATTGATCTATGTGTCTGTTTTTGTGCCAGTACCGTGCTGTTTTGTTATTATAGCTCTGTAATATAGGTTAAAATCAGGTATGGTGATACCACCAGCCTTATTTTTATTGCTCAAAATTGTTTTAGATATTTGGGGGGTTTTGTGCTTACAAATAAATTTTAGGATTTTTTTTTTCAGTCTGTGAAAAATGCCATTGGAATTTTTTTTGTTTATTTTTATTTATTTATTTGAGAGTGACAGAAAGAGAGAAGGAGGCAGAGAGAGAGAGACAGAGAGAGAATGGGCGCACCAGGGCTTCCAGCCACTGCAAACGAACTCCAGATGCATGCACCCCCTAATGTGGGTCCTGGGGAATCAAGCCTCAAACCGGGGTCCTTAGGCTTCACAGGCAAGCGCTTAACCGCTAAGCCATCTCTCCAGCCTGCCATTGGAATTTTGATAGGGATTGCATTAAATGTGTAGATTGCTTTTGGTAAAATTACCATTTTCACAATATTGATTCTTCAATCCAAGAACATGGGATGTCTTTCCATTTCCTAGTGTCTTCTGCAATTTCTTGACTGAGTGTTTTAAAGTTCTCATTGTAGAGATCCTTCACTTCCAGGGCTAGGTTATTCCAAGGTGCTTTATTTTTGTTGATGCAATTGTGAATGGGAGTGATTCTCTGATTTCATCCTCAGCATGTTTGTTGGTAGGATATAGGAATGCTACTGATTTTTGTGTGTTTATTTTGTATCCTGTTACATTGCTATAAGTGTTTATTAGCTCTAACAGTTTGCTGGTAGAGTCTTTAGGGTCCTTTAGGAATAGAATCATATCACCTGCAAATAATGATAATTTGAACTCTCCCTTCCCAATTTGTATCCCTGTTATGTCTCTTGACTTATTGCTATGGTGAATACTTCCCATACTATATTAAATAAAAGTGGAGACAGTAGACACCCTTGTCTTGTTCCTGATTTAGTGGAAAAGCTTCAAGTTTTTCTCCATTTAGTATTATGTTGGTTTAAGTTTGTCATAAATAGCCTTTATTATGTTGAGATATGTTCCTTCTATTCCCAGTTTCTGTAGGACTTTAATCATGAAGGGATGTTGGATTGTGAAGGTAACTAGAACACCTTTGTTAAATTTTCAATAACCATTTTGATTCCTTTCTTAAAAAAATACATTATTTATTTATTTGTGTGTGAGATAGAAAGGGGAGGGAGAGCAAGCATGGGTACACAAGAGTCTCTAGCCACTGCAAACAAACTCCAGATGTGCATCTGTCTTTACATAGGTACTGGGGAATAGAACCCAGGCTGCCAAACATTGCAAGCAAGTGCCTTTAGCCACTGAGCCATCTCTCCAGTCTGCCATTTTTTAAAATATTTTATTAATTTTTATTTATTTATTTGAGAGCGACAGACAGAGAGAGAGAGAGAGAGAGAGAATGGGCGCGCCAGGGCCTCCAGCCACTGCAAATGAACTCCAGACGCGTGCGCCCCCTTGTGCATCTGGCTAACGTGGGTCCTGGGGAATTGAGCCTTGAACCGGGGTCCTTAGGCTTCACAGGCAAGTGCTTAACTGCTAAGCCATTTCTCCAGCCCTCCAGTCTGCCATTTTAATTCTTATATCCATAGGCCCTTCTCTGTCTCATAATGTGGTTCATCCAGCCCCTGTACACCCACCCCCACCATGCCATATGAACTTCCTCATCTTCTTGATGCAGGAGTACAGACATTGGCCTCTGACTCAGATACCCTGAGATGGGAAGGCCTCCTAACCCCACCATGCCCCAGTCTAGCACAAAGCAGAGACATGATCATGTTGCCCCATGATTCCATGAGGCTTCATGAGCTCTGTTTTGTTTCTGATTTTTTCTTTTTCTTTATTATTATTATTTTTATTTTTTTTGTGAGACAGGGTCTCACTCCATAGCCCACGCTGTCCAGAAATCACTATGTAGGTCAGGTTAGCCTTGAACTCATGGCAATCTGCCTGCCTCATCTTCCCTAATGGTAGGATTATAGCTGTGAGCTGATTTCTTTTTTAATGTAAACAGAACAGCTATAAATGTAAGAGTTCTAGAGAGGTGTCTCTTCCCCTTACCCTTCTCCTCTTCCTCCCACCAGACATGCTTAATAAGGTCTGGGATTTTGGAATTACCTACTGTTGCAGTAATTGAGTACTTAGACTGAGCAGAGGGAATTCCACCTTTTCCCAGCCCCCACCTCAGTCCTAACACAAAAGGCCCCTTCCTCAGTGTGGCTGGTTTTCCTCTTCCTCTCTCCATAACTTTTAAGACCCCCTCTCCTTACCCAGTGTTCTGGAATATCTCCCCCCCCCCATTTTCTCCTGACATTAAATAAAAGTCCTGGGCCCCAAAAAATCAATTTGTCACCAGTCTCCTCTATGTTGAACTCTGAATCTGACAAGAGTGTGGAAGAGTTTGGCCAGACTTTGATCATTGCTCAGTGTGTGATGGATATTTATTTTTGCTGCAAGTGGAATGAGACAGGGCTACACACTGTTACCCTCAGCAGCTTGAGAAGTAACCTTAAGACTTTTTTGGCCCTCAACTCAAGCAAAGCCAGAATTCACAGATTTGACATTGAAAAGAATTTTAGAAAGACCCAGTATGAAGTTGGAGATTTTATTAAAGATATTAAAGACACTCAAATGGAGGAATAAAAGGATAACCAAGAGCTTGGGTATGGGCTTCTGTAAGAGAGAGTTACAGAAAATTAGACATACCCAAGTTTGGTTATGGGTTTCTCAAGAAAGAGTAGCAGTTCAATGTCTTAGTGAAGCAGGATTTTGGGTCTAGGAAAGGATTAAATTCCCTAAAGATGCAGGAGATCCCAGGTCTCACGTGTTGGGTTCTTATCTGCATTAGCAAAGAATCGAAAAAGCAGACTCCAAAAAAGGGTAAATTATGAGGTTTATTTTGGGGAAAAGTAGGATCAAGAGAAGACTAGCTGAAAGACTCAAGCCAGAAGAGAATTCTCACCATTGTCTGGCTGGAAAGAGAGAGGAGAGAATCTCCTTCACAGAAAAAAATTTCCTGGGGAAAAGCCTCCAGAGAGGCACAGACACACATGAAAAACAAGACATGAGCGCCCAAGCCAAAAGATCCCCTTCACCTGCACACTCACATAGTGGGTTAGAAAGAGCTGAGGGATAGGAGAGTAAAGCTCTCAGAGCTTAAAGAGAGATCACACATGTAGTGACACAGGAAAACATCCAGAAGCAAAGTGCATGTAGGAAGCAAGCAGGAAAATACCCAGGCAACAGCTTGGCTAGGAAGGGGGAAAGACAGGCTTACACCCTTGTGTTCAGATGGAACCATAGGATAGGAGGCCAAGGCGAAGACGAGAGCCATTACACAACTGGCTAGGTTCCTTCATAAGGGTCAAATATCTAATTAGGATGACCTTCATCAGCAGACTCAGGTGTACAAAACAGAGAGACCAACCTGATTGGTTGGTAGACTTAAGAGGCTGAGGAAGAAGCCAGAAGTACTATTGCTGAGGAACTAGCTGAAGCCATCTTGGATGAGATTGGATCAGACACAGGTTCTAGTCCCTGCCAGGGCAGGCAAGGTGGCATGTCCATGTTCTCCTTGGGCCTTTGTCCCCAGCTAACTGCCTATAGCAAGTTATTTTTCTCCTGTTCCTCCTTCATTAACATTAGCCATATATATCTTTCTATTTTTTTTCTTCTGCTGAGATAGTGTCTCTCTCTACCCCAGGCTGGCCTAGAACTGACTTGGACTTATTGTGATCCTCCTACATCTAACTCTCAAGTGCTGCAGTTAAAGGCATGTGCCACCTCATCCACATCCAGCCCATGCATGCCATTTTGCTAGCTTTAAGTCACATCTCAATGTAATGCTTAGGGATTTTCCTTCTCAAGAGCCTCCCAGCTGGCAAGCCTTTCTGCTTCATTTCTACTCTCTCTCATTGTTTGTTTGAATCAATATCCCCATAGACTCATGTTTTCTGAATGCTTGGTCCCCAACTAGTAACAATTTGGGAAGTGAAAGCTTGCTGGAGGTAGACTTAGCAGTGTTATAGCCAGCTCCCCCTTGCCAGAGTTTGACTCATTCGCCTGCAGCTGTTTTCCTTCTGTAGTGGCAGAGGTGCTGTCCAGCCTCTGCTCATGCCATGCTTTCCCCTGCCATCTTGAAGCTTCGCCTCAACACTGTAAGCCCAAAATAAAAGCTTTCCTCTCATCAGATGCTTTTGGTCAGGTGCTTTGTCCTAGCAATGAGAAGGTAAGTACAATACTCACTTGTATTTTCTCTTAACATAAATCTGCTGGTTATTGTGGTGCACGCCTTTAACCCCAGCACTCCAGAGGCAGAGGTAGGAGGATTGCTGTGAGTTTCAGGCCACCCTGAGACTGCATAGTGAATCCAGATCAGCCTGAGCTAGAGAGCAATCCTACCTTGAAAAACCAAATATAAGTATGTAAATAAATAAATAGGGCTGGAGAGATGGCTTAGCAGTCAAGGCACTTGTCTGCAAAGCTTAAGGACCCAGGTTCGATTCCCCAAAACCCACATAAGCCAGATGCACATTGTGGGGCGTATGTCTGGAGTTTTCAGTGCCTGGAGGTCCTGGAATGTCCACTTTCTCTCTTTGTCTCAAACAAATAGATAAATGGAGAAAAAAAAATTTTTAAGTCTTTCATAACCTTAAAAAAGCCACATTGCTCAAAAACTATTTTTCGTTTTCTTTTCCTATTTTTGATAAGTGATTTTATCCTTTTGATAAGTGAGGGTGGCTCTGGAGATGCCTTGGATGGAATTATAATCTGAACAGGTAAAATTGGGATCCACTGGTGTTACACAAGGGTTTTAGAACAAGTCCTTTTATTATAAAAGGTTTTTTGGTGAGATTACTAGAAAATTGTAGTTACAGTTGGAAAGGGAGAAAGGCCTTAAGCAGATTTCACTTGTTCTAGAATTACTGTCTCACCAGCGGTAGAGATTTGAAACAGATTCCCAGTTGAGGGGCCCCTTTCCCTTCTCACTGCCTCATAATTTCCCATCTTTCTATGTTGTTTTTTTTTTTTTTTTTGTTATACTATTGTTTCTCTTTTTGTCTACATTTGGAATGCTTTATTAAACAGAACCCCAACTATTACAGGTTTCTTAAGACAAGGAAAGTAAAAAAGTAGAGGCTATATTGAATTAGTACTAAGTTTTTCTGTTATTTTATTCTAAATACCTAATAATGATGACTGTTAAAGCAATTTTTGTTTTATTTTCAAAACAAAAAGGTAATATTAAGGTTATTTTGACTCTCTGTGGAAAGACATCATCTTCTTCCTCCTTAAAATGGCTTTTGAGAGGAATCTCCATAACTCAGGTTGGCCTAAAACCAGATATGACCTTGAACTCCTCATACTCCTTCCTCTGCCTGCCAGTGCTGGGATCCAAGGTATGCACCACTACACTTGGCTCTGTGGGAAAACGTTTGGTGAACCCTTGTTACCAAATCTAATCATAAACTTTTCCCAGCAGTGGGGCCATGGTCGCCAATGGAAAACTCATCTCACTTCGTGAGAAGGTGTGCATGGCAGTCTCTGTACTGTTAGCTCCATTAAGAAATTGCCTTTCTTGGGCTGGAGAGATGGCTTAGAGGTTAAGCGCTTGCCTGTGAAGCCTAAGGACCCCGGTTCGAGGCTCGATTCCCCAGGACCCACGTTAGCCAGATGCACAAGGGGGCGCATGCATCTGGAGTTCGTTTGTAGTGGCTGGAGGCCCTGGCGCGCCCATTCTCTCTCTCTCTCTGCCTCTTTCTCTCTCTGTCTGTCGCTCTCAAATAAATAAATAAAAATGAACAACAAAGAAATTGCCTTTCTTCTTTCCCTTTTCTCCACAGCAGGACTAATTGCTGCCACCGCTTTCCTTTGCTTTGTAGTGTTTCTGTTCCATTCCTAGGCGAATTTCCACTCCCAGAGGGATTCAGGGCCTTCCACATTTCGCATCTTGCCAGGGGCTTCTTCAGTGAATCAGTCACATCTTTAACTGTTAAAGAGTGGGACATTCATTTTCTTCTTCCCAACTGAGCTCTCTGTGTTACAAACTGGAGGATCTGGCATCTTCTGTACTCTGGTAGTGCACTAGGAGGAACCAAGTCATTGGCAAGCTACAGCCTGTTCCTTGGTTTAAAAACTTAGATCTGTCAGAAAGAACAGGGAAATGAAAGTAGTGGATGGATGTCGCCTTGTATAGGGGTGGCTGGGTTTGGTTGGACACTGCTTATCTAGCCACTGAGGAAAATCAAAGCTTATTTAGTGCAAGTTTTATATTATTAGTAACACACAGTATACATCTTAAGGAACTTTGTAAACTGCCTTCTCCCTAATTCCTAGCAATAAAGAGTACCATTAAAAAGTCCTCCAAGGAGGGCTGGAGATGTGGCTTAGCAGTTAAGGTGCATGCCTGTGAAGCCTAAAGACTCAGGTTCGATTCCCCAGTACCCACGTAAGCCAGATGCGTAAGGTGGTGCATGCGTCTGGAGTTGATTTGCAGTGGCTAGAGGACCTGGTGGACCCATTCTCCCTCCCTCCCTCTCTCACTCTCTCTCTCTCCTTCTCTCTGTCTCTAATAAATAAATAAATAAAAATCCTTAAAAGAAAAATCCCTCCAAGGAAAGATGACCACTCTTCTGTAAGGATATACAAAATAGTAAGGGCAAATTCAAAAGTTGCTTAGAATTAGATTAGAATTTCTACCCGGTTTGTCCTTAGAAGGAAGGAAAACAAATAATACCCTTAGCAACAAAACTAAGCTGGACATGATAGTGCACACCTTTAGTCCCAGTACTTGGGACACTAAGGTAGGAGAATTATGAGTTGAAGGCCAGCCTGGGACTACATAGTGGTGAATTCCAGGTCTACCTGGGCTAGAAAGAGATCATAGCACAAAAATAAAATAAAATAAAATAAAATAAAATAAAATAAAATAAAATAAAATAAAATGGGCTAAAAAGATGGCTTAGTGGCTAAGGTACTTGCCTGTAAAGCCTAAGGACCCAGGTTTGATTCCCCAGTACCCACATAAGCCAGATGCACAAGGTGCTGCCTCTGTCTGGAGTTTGTTTGCAATGGCTACAGGCCCTGGTGTGTCTGTTTTATCTCTTCCTCCTTCTCTCTCTTTCTCCCTTCCTCTCTCAAATAAATAAATATTAAAAATAAATAAAAATAATACCAATATTCCAACAGAACAATAAACAAAGGGCACGAATTAAAGGCAAGTTGGAAAGATATAAAACAACACCTTTATGAGCAAGGTCCAATATCATTAATAGTCAAATAAATTCAAACTAAAACACTGGGGTAGTAGGTTTCAGGCTTCAAGCATGATAGCTGAGTGTTTTACCACAGTGCTATACACCCAATTCAGAACAGGCAACTTAAAATTTCCAATTGGCAGGACTGGAGAGATGGTTCAGCAGTTAAGGCACCTGCTGACAAAGCCTAATGACCCAGTTTCAATTCCCCAGTACCCCAGTAAAGCCAGATTCACAAAGTGGTTCATGCATCTGGGCATGGCGCTGCATGCCTTTCATCCCAGCACTCAGAAGGCAGAGGTAGGAGGATCACCATGGAGTTCGAGGCCACCCTGAGACTACATAGTGAATTCCAGGTCAGCCTGGACTACAGTGAGACCCTGCCTTGAAAAACCAAAACAAACAAACAACAACAAAACAAAGTAACTCATGCATCTGGAGTTCTTTTGCAGAAGCTAGAGGTCCCAGCTTACCCATTCTCACTCTCTCTCTGCTTGGAAATAAATAAATAAAAGTATTAAAAATATTTTAAAATTCCAGTTGGCAAGGATGATAGAAAGTGTACTGCAAAGATAATTAAGTATGGTAAAAGCTGTGTGTGGTAGCCCAGGCTTGTAATCCTAGCACTTGGGAGGCAGAGGTCTGGTCTACAGAGTGAGGTTTAAGCCAGGGCTTAAATCAGCAATTACAAAGATAATCTCAATTCCATCTCTCAGGAAGCTGTCCTAAAGAAATAATGAGATGTTATCAAAAGTTGTGGTTTAGCTGGGCGTGGTGGCACATGCCTTTAATCCCAGCACAGGAGGCAGAGATAGGAGGATTGCCGACGAGTTCAAGGACACCCTGAGATTGCAGAGTGAATTCCATATCAGCCTGGGCTAGAGCAAGACTCTACCTTGAAAATAAAAATAAAAAAGTTGTGGTTTATCCATAGATCTTAGGCCCACTCTCAGAGAATACCTGCTGACCTAGGTAATGCTCCTAACACAACTGAGAAGGGTAAAAGAAACTATGGGTCTTTTTTTTGTTTTGTTTTGCTTGGTGTTTTGGGTGGCCTCGAACTCATGCAATCCTCCTACCTCTGCCTTCTGAGTGCTGGGATTAAAGGTGTCTGCTACCATGCCTGGTTTACTATGGAAATTTTAAGAAATACAAAGCAAGGGTTTGGAAAGATGATGGTTAAGGACGCTTGTTTGCAAAGCCTGATGGCCCAGGTTCAATTCTATGTAAAGCCAGATACACAAAGTGGCACATGCATCTGGAGATCGTTTGCAGTGGTAGTAGGCCCTGATGTGCCATACTCACTCTCTTTCTTTCTGCCTCTTTCTCTTTCTCTCTCCCCCTCAAATCAATCAATATTTAAATAAATAATAAAAAGAAATACAAAGCAAGAGTAAAAATTATAAATATGATGATTGCCAATGAGTACAAGGTTTCTTTTGTGATGAATTTTTTTTGTTTGTTTTTTTAAGGTAAGGTCTCGCTGTAGCCCAGGCTGACCTGTAATTTGCTATGTCGTCTCAGGATAGCCTCAAACTCATGGCAATCTACCTACCTCTGCCTCTCGATGCTGGGATTAAAGGTGTGTGCCACCATGCTTGGCTTGATTTTTTTAAAAAAAATTTATTTGGAGGTATTGTTGCATAATTCTATAAACAAAAACTTTAAACTGTATCCTTTAAATGGATGAATTGTATGTTATGTAAATTATAGCTCAAAAAATTGCTATTAAAATATAAGGCCTGAAGTATATACTGTTCAGTTGTAAAGTGCACACTCAAATTCAATCTCTAGTGCACACACACACACACCATATACATGTATAAAAGCCATGTGCATTGACATAATCTCAAAATTGTCACTGTCACCATCTTAGCGCATAGTTTTCTAAATTCATTTTTTGTATAGCATTCATGCTTGTTTAAAAAATAAAAATTGGGTCACAGCATGCATACCACTTAAAATGCATGTTTAATTACAACATGTATAATTTCATAATCAAAAGTAAAATTGGACTGAAGGGTGGCTAGGGGAACCAAGTTCTAGTTCCGGCCTTGCCTTAAATAGCTGTGAGACCTTGAAACATTGCACGCAATTCAGGCACTAACTTTCAAGTGTAAAAGGCAGGGCTGAGGACTAAAATCTTCCCTTGTTTCCCAGTCTAGAGTTCTATGTCTCCTACTGGGGCAACACAGTAAAAATAATCTTGGGTGTAACTTTTTAAAAAATTAATTAATTAATTTATTTGCAAGCAGAGAGAGGCATAGAGAGAAAAGAGACAGAGAAAATGGGCACACCAGGGCCTCCAGCTGCTGCAAATGAACTCCAGATGCATGCACCTCTTTGTGCAACTGGCTTTACATGGGTACTGGGAAATCAGTCCCAGGTCATCAGGCTTTGCAGGCAAGCACCTTAACCGTGGAGCCATTTCTCCAGCCTGGGTGTAACATTTTTATTGTAGTAGCAAAGACTATCAATAAGGGGACTGGTGATCTTCAAGACACATGACATTGATTGAAAGCAAAGAACATTTCTGAAAGGATATATGGAAATTGGCAATAAGAGGGAAGCAGATATTTGGAAAACTCCTACTGGAGCTTACTTTTCACTAAACAATCGATCCTTTTGTTTGATGGTTTGTTTTTTTCAGGTAGGGTCTCACTCTAGCCCAGGCTGACCTGGAATTCACTATGTAGTCTCAGGCTGGCCTGGAACTCACAGTGATCCTCCTACCTCTGCCTCCCCAGTGCTGGGATTAAAGGCATGTGCCACTACACTCAGCTATCCTTTTAAACACATGCATACGTAGGTACGTACATGCATATATACATACATCAATGGAAGCAAATGGTTTAATTTGGCTTACAGTTTTGAGGCGAAGTTTCATCATAGTGAGGAAAGCATGGCAGAGCAGACACCCAGGTCACAACTTCATTCATCAGCAGCAGGGAGGAAGGGGTCTGAGTGAGCTAGCCCAATGGGCTGGACTGACAGACCTCAAGGTCTGCCTCTTGTAACACATCTCCTCCAGCAAGGCCACCTCTCCAAGGCTTCACAACTCTACCAAACTGCTACCAGCTGGGGACCAAGTATTCAAAACACACGTGGCTATGGGGGATATTTCCCATTCAGACCATAACAACAATTTTCTCTTTTTTATGTTTTCTCAGGTTTTTCCTTTTGTCTTTGCTTGAATATTAAAACTCATTCATTGTTATTTTCCTTCTTTTCTAATACACACAGTTAAGAAATCAAATCCCCTCTGTAGACTACCTATACTTCTTTCTGTGACTTCTAACAGATTGTGTTTACATATTTTCTATCACTTATGTGTTCATTTATTTTGGTGTTAGGGGTTGAACGCAGGGCTTTGGCTTGCTGATAATGTACCCTGTAAGAGCAGTATACACACAGCCCCTTGTGTCATCTTTTTGACCAACAAATATCAGGAAAAGTCTCTTGGTAACAAAGCACTGTGGATGTATTGGGTGTAGTGATCAACTGCCTACTACAATCATGTTCCTCACTTCCTTTCTTTAACCCTTTTGATCACTTCCCTTCCCATGACTGGTGAACCTCACATTATTTGACCAGGATACCTCAGTCCTCCTTTTATAACCTTTTCCACACACCTTCATTCCATTCAGGTCGAACAGGCTTTCTGTGTGTTCCTAGACATTGTAAGCTCTTCATCCCCATAAAGGTCAAATACATCTTCAGCAATATCAGATAATTAGCATCATAGGAATTCTAACTAAGGTCTGGATCTCAGAACTGAGAGAGCTCCAAGATGCAGCCTAGCCCTGGCTTTATTCCACAGAAGAAAGTAGGCTCTGACATCTGAAGTTATTTGTGCAAGGGCACATGGCTAATTCTCCACTACATGTAATTAACCTTAGCAGTTGCTCTCTGGAGTTTCATTCAAAAAAAAGTAGGTTAATAAAAAGGAAGCTTTAGCATTTTAGATACTCGTAGAATTGGGGCCACATCAGAACTTTGAAAATTAATTTGAGTTCTTATCTATGACAATGTCTTCACATTACCAATGCTCGGAGGGACCAATCAGGTAAAAGAATATTTCCTAAAAATGAAAAGCTACTGTGCTACAGGGCTCTACCACAGTGAAATCTGAAATGCATTTGTTGAGGAAAAAATTGATTTGATCTACCTAAAGGCATTCACATATGGGACTAGCTTTTGAAATCCGTATCTAGACAATGTGGCTAAATTAACATTAGTTAAGTAACTTAGAAATGTAAGGAACTTCAGAATCAAGACCTCAAAAAGGCCTGAGGGTTTCTAGCCCTCAAGGCTACCAGGAAATGGGTTAGGAAGGGCCTGAAATCCAGGCAAGGAATGCAGATCAAGGCTCTAAGTCCTTTGGGAAATTTCCTTTTGGAAATAAAAGGACCTACCAGCATACCACAAAAATGCCAAATTTGAATTCCATTCTCAACACCGCACCTCCCACTTCACAAATATAAATCCATATGCATTCCTCACCAGTTAGATTTTGTTCCATGGCTGTCAGATCCTTCGAAAATATGTGCATTTCTATTTTTATAATGTTTATTCTTTCTGCTTATAAAAGTAATTTTATAGAATGGCTGGAACACAGAGATGTATAAACATAAGGGGAGTGCACTTATGATATGTGTGGAAGGCTGTCTCTCTAGTGTGCAAATTGCTTGTTGATATAAAAATCTGTTTTTATAAGGGGTGAAGACTTCAAACGGGGTCTCATTCTGTAGCCCAGGTTAGCCTGGAACTGTGTATCCAGACTGGCCTCAAACTTTTGGCGGTCCTCCTGTCTCAGCTTCTTGAGTGCTGAGATTACAGGTGTGTGTGAACCACAGCTGTTATTATTTAAAGGAAACAGAACACGAAAGTCATCTGTAATTCATGATAAGCACTGAACTTCCTGTGAGATTTTCTTCTAACTTGTTTTTCCCTTTGGGTCTGTGTGAGGGTAAGGATGTAAAGAGCTGCAGTGTCATCTTGGGGTTGTATTTTCTGAACATATGCTTTACTGTTGGCATGTCCAAGGTTAGAGGATGATGGGTACCTTTTACAAAGATCTCCTTGTGATTGATGTTTTTCTTAGCATAAATACTTGAGATTTTTTTAAAAAAACTTATTCATTTATTTGCAAGCACAGAGAGACGGATAAAGGAAAAGAAAAGAAGGGGAGAGGAGAGAAGAGAAGGAATAGAATGAGCATGCCAGGGCTTCTAGCTGCAGCAAACTCCAGATATATGTGCCACCTTGTGCATCTGGCTGTATGTGGGTTCTAGGGATTAAACCTGGGTCATTAGGCTTTGCAGGCAAGTTCCTTAACCGCTGAGCCATCTCCCAGACCCAATACGTGATATTTGATCACACAGTCCATCATCCCATGAGGCTTCCCTTGTACCTTCCAAACTAGCACTCTGGGGCTGCTACCTGTTATGGTGATTGAGCATACCTCTGGGATAAGAGGGGAGAAGGTCACCTCCCTCCTCTCCACACCTCTGCACATCACCAAGGCTCCTCCCCATAAACACCTTCTCCCTGGACCCCATTCCCTCTCTTTCAGCTCTACTGCTCCACTGTACAGGTGTATGCAACCTCCCCTTGTCTCCTCTCTTCCTATCCCTTCTTTCTCTCTGGTGCACACACCCCTTTTATCTTCCCTTCTTTCTCTATTCCCTCTCTCCCTGGCCCCTTCTCCATTTCCCACATTACAATAAACTCTTGGATCCCAGAAACTATCCATCTTAGTCCTCCATTGTGAACCTCAAACTTAACAGCTGAAAGTATGAAAGAGTACAGATATTTTTAAGACATTTGATACAGATCACCTCATTATCTTCCAGACATTGGGTGTCCAGTTTAGGTTCTTCACAGCAATTGTAGCTTTTAAGTGACTAACAGAAATATGTTCAATTATTGATAGTGTGAAATAAGTGCATGAAATATTTTATCTCAGTTATATTTGAATTACTTTTTCCTCAGTCTTTAGAAGGTAAACACTTCTTTTTTTGCTTTTTGTTGTTGTTGTTGTTCTTTTTGAGGTAGGGTCTTGCTGTAGCCCAGGATGACCTGGAATTCACTATGTATTCTCACGGTGGGCTCAAATTCACATTGATCCTTTTACCTCTGCCTCCCAAGTGCTGAGATTAAAGGTGTGTGCCACTCTGCCTGGCTCGAGGGTAAACATTTCTAATTCTCATATATAATAATTTCAATTTGCCCAAAATGTGATTTTTAATGAGGGTCCTCCTGGTTGATTTTAAGACTTTCTTCTATATTAAAGATTTTAACGCTGAGTATATATTGTAAATATTTTCATTCCCTCTGCTCCCATTATTTTATTGTTCCCTGAAAATTTCTGGAAAATTTTTATAGTCAAATCAATTGTTTAGGAAGCCTTTTCCCCATCTGAAGTATGTATTTATCTACACTTGCTTTCAATTAATTTATGAAGAAGAAATGAACTCATAGCTAAGTGGTGTACACCTATTGTTCCAGTGACTGGGAAAGAGGTTGAGATGGTGAGTCCTTTGCATTCAGGTCTAGACCAGTGGGGACAATAATACAGCAAGACCCCATCTCAGAAAAAAAAAAAACAAAAAAAAACAAAAAAAAACTATCCCTTTGGAAATATTTTTAGGAATGGTGTGAGAAAGGCACTAAGTTTTCCCAGAGTGCTTCAACATGGCCTAACGAATAATCTTTTCCTGCATGATTTTGCAAGACTTCTTTTTATCACATAGTTGGTCCAAGGTTGCCACACTGGTCTGCATGTAACCTCCTGTGCCAGGAGCAACTGGGTCAGCTTCTCATTTCATTGGTGGGCAGCTGGAAGACTTCCTGTGTGGCACCCAGAGGTACCTGAATATGGTGGATGACCAATTAACTCCTGTTGAAACACATAATTAACAAGTCATTGATACACCTGGAAAGTCTAACTCCAAAATAACGTCTCTTTTGACTATTTTCACTGTTCATTTACCTTGAGGGAAAAAAATAGGTACCAAATCTGATATGATTTTGTTTTCTTGAGGCCAGGTGTCACTATAGGCCAGGCTAACCCAGAACTCACTCTGTAGCTCAGGCTGGCCTAGAGCTCATGACAATCCTACCTTAGCTTCCCCACTACTGGGATTATATGCTTGAGACGAAATGCCTGGCTCCTGACATGATGTTTTTTAAAAGTATTTTTGTTATCTTTTTTAAAATGTATTTTTTTATTTATTTGAAAGCAGAGAAATGAGAGAGAGAATAAGAGACAGAGCAAGAGAGAGAGAGAGACAGACAGAGAGAGAGAGACTTATGTGGGTACTAGGGAACTGAACTCAGGTCATTAGGCTTTGGCAAGCAAGGCATTAACCTCTGAACTATCTCTCCAGCACCTCCTTTTTTCAGATTTAAAAAAATATTTTAGAGAGGGGGGAGAGAGAGAGAGAGGAAGAGATTGGGCACGACAGGGTCTCTAGTCACTGCAAACAGGGACACATGCCCCACCCTGTACATCTGGCTTTACTTGGGTTCTGGGGAATCAAACTTGGGTCCTTTGACTTTGCAGGAAAGTGGCTTAAGTATTGAGCCATCTCTCCAGTCCCTGACATGATTTTCTCTAAACAAGCACTTTCTCTTTTTCTTTTATTTGTGTGTGCACCATGTGGAGATCAGAGAACAAAGCTGAGGTGTCTGTGTTCCAGCTTCTTTTGAGACAGGGTCTCTTGTGGATGCAACAAGCTGTCAGACTGCCACACTGCAAATGTCAGACTAGCTGGCTTGTGAGCATCCAGACTGTCCTGGCTCTCACTCCCATCCTTGTAGGTGTGATGCGATCACAGATCCGTGTACCACTTTGCGTCCAGCTTTCCGTGGGTGTTGGGGAATTGAACCCCTGCTGGCAGGTTTTGCAAGCAAGTACCTTTAACCACTGAGTCATACCCCCAGCCCTCCAACGTGATTTTTGGTGATCTTTTTAGCTTCTGATCTTCTCTTCCACTTCCTACTATTTTGATCTAGCCATGTTCATCTTTAGAATAGAATATTGATTTTTATGGTTCTTAGGATCAGGACTAAATTTAAGGTCTTTTAATTCATCATTCTCCAAAAATAGTTATGCATCTAGGTCAGTTTTTTTCTCACATTTAATTATGGCATATACACCTTTAAAAGGGAAAAATGCCTATGGATCTACTTTTATTAAAATATCATTGAAAGCTGGGCACCATGGCTCACACCTTTAATCTCAGTTCTTGAGAGGCTGAAGTAGGAGGATGGCTGCACTGGCATACAAGGCCATGCTGGGGATCAAACTCAGACCCCCATGCTTGGGCAGCGAGTGCTCTCATTTACCGAGAATGTATGTAGTCCCTCATATGACATTCTTTTAAAAACAATGGAATTTCAGCAAGAGCACAAATCATGGATTCTGAAAACGTGGGAGATGCATATCCTCATTCTAGCATAAAACAACAGAATCTGGAAACCCATTTTACCCTAAATCACACAGAACTTTCAAATTACACCTTTTTTCTAGGCTGTGTGAATGCCTGCCCAGACTTCAATGTCCAACTTAACCATGAACATTTATCTAAATATAATCTGCATATGCTTGTGACCATTGCACATCTATGAAACCCAAACTAAGCATGAACAAAATAAAACTAATGCTTCACATAACCATAATGATGAGACAAGTGATACTGTTTTTCTGAACAACAAAAAATGTCTGCTTACATTGCACCCATAGTACCATTGCTGACTAGGAAGAGGTTGTTTTTCTCTTCTTTCTCCTCCTTCTCTCTTTTTTTTTTATTTTTTGCCTAGAAGTGTTCTATGTATCTCTACTGAGTGAACAGACCATCAGTGTGTTTGTTCATTGCTCCAACTATTCACCTTTATTTTTTTTCAAGTATCTTTGGATTTTCAACCACCGTCTCTCATGCATTCCACCAATATTCATGGGAAGAACTTGTTTCTGAAAGTTCAAAGTACATTTTGGCTTGGAAGGTCTTAAGAAAACATGTCCCTTTATCCCATTATAAAATGAAAACTTGGGCTGGAGAGATGGCTCAGCGGTTAAGGCACTTGCTACCAAAGCCTAACAATCCGGGTTCAATTCCCCAGTACCCGTGTAAAGCCAGATGCACAAAGTAGCATATACATCTGGAGTTTGTTTGCAGTGACAGGAGGCCCTGGCATGCCTATACATTCATTCACTCATATTCTCCTCTTTAAATGAAACAATACATAAAATAAAAACTCAAGATGAAGACTGCTCAATATAGATACTTAAATACTTGAAACGAAATAATTTTACAACATTACAGTTTGTGTCTTGCTTATGATCTCAAGTGTAGTGAGGATGTGGTTACTGTTTGTAATCTGAGTTCTTAATTATAAAATCAAAATTGTTTATAACATTTTGTGAAATAAATTCCCCACATTTTATAGGAAAATATTATACAAGACTTTTAGGTTGCCCAAGACCCTATTTCCTAATAGTTTTTCAAAGCTGCTGCCTTTCAGACATAAATATGTTGAGGTATCAAGGAGTCGGATATGCAGAAAACAGGAGATGCCAATTCACAGTGCAGCAGGCAGTTAACGAATGAAGGAGCCTGGCTCCCTGAAACATGACTGAGCTCAGGCAACCTTGCTCTAATGGAAGATGTATTTCCTCCAAGTTACGTTAGTGGTGTTAAACCAATGGGCCGGATTTTGGAGTAATTTTCAACAGCGTGATTTTGTACCCTTGGAAGCATTTGGTTGTCAAAACTGTGGGTGAGAAGTGTCCTATTGCTGTCTAGTGGGTACAGGTCCAGGGTGCTGCCATTTTTTATGTGCAGGATGGCAAATCAATGACACAGCCTAAAATGCCAAAAGTGTCCAGGATGAGAAATTCTGGACTAAGGTGTTCAAACCCAAGTGCTACATCCTATGCATAGGGCTTGTGTGGAGACTTGTATCTTAGGGTGCATTGTTGTGACACACACAAACATGTTACAGTACAAGGTCACAAGTACAACCAGAATCTTTCCATACAGCCTCTTGGAACATCATAGGAGGGTATTTGGTGGGTTTTGCACTGAGCCAGCCATGGCGTAAGATCACTACCTAAGGGACAGATGACAGAAACAGGGCAAGATTCACCAGCTGGTTCAGTCAACTTTTCTTAGCAAGCCTTTATTGAGCAGTCACATGTACCACTCTGCTAGGATGGCCACACATGACAAACAACCGGATCTGGTCCCTGCCCTCATGGAGCTTACACCCTGGAGATCTCAGAGGTTGCCAACAAGAGGTCAGGTTATAAAATGAGGACTCGAAATGCACATGATCTAGGAACAAATGTCCACAGCAGCTTGAAAAGGGTAGCTGCATTTGAGCTGCCCAACCCCCTCAAGACAGCCTTTATCCCCACCTTAGGTTAACAGTGTATCCAAGGTCAAAACAGTGAGTTGACTGGGCTGACACTTCAGCTAAGTGACACCCAGGCCTTTGAAATATTGTTCTATATAGCGGGGATACACACTGGTGCATGGAATTCCCACTCCTGGTTGCCACCAATATGTAGGCAACAAAGTCCTTCTCCTAATGAAAAAAAAAAAAAAAGTAAAAAACAAAAACCAGCATCATCAAAAGAAGCAAGCTACTTTCCCCATCTTCTTACTTAGGTAACACACAGGTGATTTTCTAGGTGCTCCTTGTGTATACACCTGTGTTACTAGTTAAGACTGTAAATTCCCAATCTGCAAGAAGCAGATCTTCCATTTCCTCTGCAACCTTTTGCAGTACTGCAGACAGTCACCCAATAAATGTCCTCTGCATGAACGGACCTGTAGAGATAAAAAATACTTTATGGTATTCTCATTTATTGGTGTCACGCTTTTATTTTGCTTTGTGATAGGACCTGTACATTATAAGCTTCTAGAGGGCAAAGAAAATGGCTTGGTGCTTCTTCACACTCAGCAGGCACCATACAAAATTTGATCTTTGCATGCTTTTTTGAAGCTCACCGGTTATTGTGTGTGTGTGTGTGTGTGTGTGTGTGTATCTGTGTGTGTATTCAAGGGCCGAAGCTGTCAGCTTTGCGGCGGGGGAATGTTCCTTCTTTCCCACCATAAGCTCCCAAGGCGCCTAGGACAGGGCGAGATGATTGCAGAAGACCCCTTCTTTTTATTACTAAGGAAGCCAACTGCGAAAACGGCAAACGCTTGCATAACCCCAGCCCCTGCGTGGAAATGAGCAGAGTGGAAGGGGATTCGAAGACAGGGCACGGGTGAGAACCCACTCTCCGTCTGCCAAGTCTGGCATTCCCGGGCCGCCGGCCCCGCGCCCCCGGGGAGCTGTCCAGACGGCCCCGCCCGCGCCTACCTGGCCGCTCACCCGCGCCGCCTCTCCGCCCCCAGGGCCGCGGGAGCCCGGCCCGGGCCGCCTCCTCCTCCGCCGATGCCGGCGCGGCGCTCGCGGCCTCCCGCGCCCCGGCCGTACAGGCAGCGGCAGGGGGCCCCCGGGGGCGACGCGGAAAGGCTCGGCGCGCTCGCCCCCCGGCCGGGCGCCTGCAGGGGGCGCGGGGACCGCCCCGCCCCGCCGCCGTCCCTCGCTCCCTCCCGGCTCCCTGGATCGGCGCCGGGAGGAAATGATGTGTTGCTGCCTGGTTAATCACAGCTCCAGACACTCATTGGCCGAGCGCTCCGCAGCCACTTCCTCCTCCTCCTCCTCCCGCTCCGGCTCCTGCTCTTTGCAGCCGCCGTCACCGCCGCAGCCTCCTCCTCCTCCTCCTCGGCGCTGAGGAAGGGGGGGAACTTTGCTACGCCGGGATCGTCGTCCCCGGGGCCGCCTCCCACGGCGCCCGCCCCGGCCCGCAGCCGTCCTCCCGGGCACAGAGCCTCCCTCCGCGCCTCGGGAAGTTTACTCCGCCCGTCCTCCTCCCCTTCCTCCTCCTCCTCCTCCTCGGGCTCCGCACACCCCGCCTCCCTCCCCCGGCTGCTCCCCCCCCCCCCCCCGGCCCGGTGGCTGCCACCGCCGCCAGCCTGCTCGTCGGCCAGCCGCGCCGGTCCTCCCGCCCCGGCCGCCGCACCGCCCCGCAGCCGCCGCTCCGAGCCCCGCAGAGTTCCGGGCTGCCTCGCCGGCTGCACCGCCCCGCCCCGCCCCGCGCCGCGCCGCGCCGCGCAGACCTGCAGAGCCCCGGCTGCCCGGCGCTGCCTGCTCCGCCTCCCCCGGCTCGGCGACCCCCGCCCGGCCGCCCGCGGGACCAGAGGTGAGGACCGGTCGTGGGCCGCGCCGCGGGGGACCGCAGGGTCGCGGGGCGGTGGGGGGAGGGGGCCGAGCGGCGGCAGAGGCCGGGATGGGGGTGGGAGGGTGGGCGTCTGCGGTGCCTCCCCCTCGCTTTCATGCTCCCCCCCCCCCCCAAGAGCTGCATGCCCTCGCGGCGGGGGAAGCAGCCGAGCAACCAAACTGTCTTGCTTTGGGCCTCAGTTGTTGGTGGGATCTGGTGGAGGGCAGAGGCATGGAGCGGGGGTCTGGGTCTCGGGTTTGCGCTTTCTTTCTGTCTGTCTGTCTGTCTGTCTGTCTGTCTGTCTGTCTCTCTCTCTCTGTGTGTGTGTGTGTGTGTGTGTATGTGTCTGCCTGTCTGTCTGTCTCTGTCTGCACACTCCTGAGGGTGTGCGCCTCGGACTTGGAAATCGATCTGTCTGTCCGGCCACCGCGCTCACCTTCCTAGATGAGCTTGAGCTTGGTGGAGAGAGTAAAGAGATGGGCGAATTCCCCCACCCTCAAAATATCCATCCCTTCCAAGAGGAATTTTCTGCTGGAGGAGACAGCCAATAAACTCTGCTCAACTCCCTCTCTCCCTCCCTCCGTCCTTCCTAGCTGCAGTTTCAAAAAGCTTCAAAGCCAGGAATGTGGGATTCATCTTCCGATCCCCAGAAGGCAAATGTGGTTACAGATGTTGCACGGTACTTTGCCAAGTTTAAAACCCTTCCACACTGTAACCGAAACAGCGAGGTTAGAACCTTGGGCGCACTGGGGAGACATGGGGGCCTCTGGTGTCGCTAGATGCAGGGACTTCCGTATGGTTCTAGAAAGGATCTGCTCTGTCCAGTTTGTGCCAGATATGTCTCCCACCCTTCCCCACCTCCACCCCCTCCCGGAGTTTTGAGCGCTCCTGGCTGGCAGAGGACTGTGGAGGAAGCTACTTGGGAAAGAACATTCCATTTAGTAGGAGAAGAAAAGTATTAGTTTTAAAAAGTTGTCATTAATTTGGTGTTTGGAGAAAGGTGGAAGGTAATATAGTTGGTTTCTTCTTTTTATTAGGTTTTGCTATGAGGTGTGTGTGATAGATGCTAGATAATGGCAAAAGTCTCTGGTCCCATACATGTTATATCTATAAACGTGTGTGTGTGTCTATATATATATATAATGTATATGTATATGTTTACACACACACACACACACACAGTCTTTTTTTTTTTTTTTTTTTTGAGACACACAACTCAGTGATTTTAAAGAATCCTGTCCCAGAGATGCAGATTGCTCTTAACAGCCCAAGGGAAGGCGGTGGCAAAAAATAGACACCACCTCCTTTTTTCCCCAAAAAAATTCTTCCTGGAAAGGTGGTGTTAAGAAACTTCAGAGATGGGCTGATCCCCGTGGCGGGCCTTAAATGGAAACACTATAGTATGTCCTGGCACTTGTCTCTGGAGGTGGGTTGCTGGCCAGGGGCCCAGGCTTGGGCAGCCAGCAGACACTAGACTTGTGCTGACCTCAGACACCAGCCTTGCCATGTGGCTATACAGCGTGCAGACTGCTTAAATCTGACATGCAGGACTCGCCCATCTCTGGCGGGGTCACTGGGGTCAGGAGGTTATTTTAAGTCTGGAAGAATGTGGATTACCGGCTTCTAAGAGCAAATCCCTTATTTTGTGATTTGGTCGCTTTTGTTTTCCATCCTGGAATTAACACATGGAAGTCTTCTAAAGCTGAAATGTATGCCTTAAGTTGATGGAATTTTGTGGTGGGTAATAGCATCTCTTACTGTTGCTTGGGCACATACACAAAAGGTGAACCGTGTTGGTGGAGCTAAGCTTTGGGTGGAGGACGGAGATCTGGGACTCGGTGAGCATACATCGGCTTCGTGCTCTTCTTTTCTAAGTGTGTTGCTGAGTTCTACTCGAAATTGAGAGTGGTTTTAAGTAAAACTTGATTTGGATAATAGTCTTACAACATTTGCACCTTGGCCTAGAGTGATCACTTGAATCTGAATAAATTTCTTCTAATTGCTAAGTAATTTAAAAGAATATTAGGGTTGCCGAGTTAAGATGCCATATTCAAGAATGCAATGAGTTTCTGGAGTGAGGAACTTAATTTGATTAACAGCATTGTAGTGATTTTTTTTTCCCCTAAGTGGTGATTTACCAGCTTTCCCCTGCCCCCCCCCCCACTTTGCCAACCGTGCAAGGGCTTAGGGTGACTGATTTGGTGAATAGATGTTCTGCCTCTTGTCTAACCCAAGACTGGACCTGCCCTGTTCTGTGAAGATCATCATAGGCTTCCAGGTGATTCTTAGGGCCGAATGAATAGTCCACATTCTGGAGGAGGGAGTGCAAGACAGAAATGGATTTGAAAAATGATCTTGCTCTTCAAGGTCACAAAGTGAAGAAGGAATCAATGTAGGACTGGAACTCTCTCAGCTAGGACTTGTACAGTTTGTTGGATCCTTGTATGGTGATTTATTTTTATGTGAAAAGATGTCACATTCAACTCACTAGGAAATATGGAGATATGCCTTCAATGATGTTCAAACCCTTCGATACATCCATACGAAATTTGTGCCAGGATAACTTGGGCATGCTGAGTATGTGCCACATACTGTGCTCAGAAATGTAACATGTACTTTTCATAACACATGCCCTTTTCCCAAAAGAAATTGAGAAGTTTAGAGTGTGGATTGTGGATCTGAATAGGGGTCTTTGGAGCTCTAGAACCCATGTCCTGGCTACTGTAGTGAGTGATTGCCAAACTTCATTCATTCATATTTACAGTCTTCATGATTTTACCATAGCAGACAGAAAGAGAGAGAATGGACAGGGCCTTTAGCCGCTGCAAATGAACTCCAGAAGCATGAATCACTGTGCATCTGGCTAACGTGGGTTCTGGGGAATTGAACTTGGGTCCTTTGGCTTTGCCAGCAAGTGCCTTAACTGCTAACCCATCCTTCCAGCCCAGTATTTTTCTTGAAAGCATCAGTTAATCATTTGTTTTAAAAACAACATCACGACATCGTCTTTTTTGAACAAATAATGATTTGCTGCTGTATTTGGAAAGCTAACTCACTGGTCAGGAATGGGAGGCGGCGATCTCAAAGATGCATTCAGACATATACTGAGCCCTCAAATTCATGATTACCTAGTATGTGTGTGCTGCAGGGAGAAGAATGGAGGGAGTGGGCAGATGAGAAAATACCGGTGATGTTCTGATTGTTGGATTGGGTGATGGGTTTATGGGTGCTGATTTTATTTTTACTCTTTATAACCTACATACATGGTACATGCCTTTTTTCCCTGAAAAATGATAAAATTAAACACATAATCTTTAACATAATGATCACTTGGGGAATACTTCACTGCACTATGCTAGCTGTAGCCATGGCTTGGTGTCCTGCATGAAGGAGATACCCCAGAACTGTTGGCTGGTTGGTAAGGCCTCCAGATAATAATTGTAAAGCTAACTGATTATTTGTTATACTTGAGTAAGTTGAGGTATGTCCTTTCCTCTATTTTCTCCTCCTCAAACTCTCATTCCCAAATTGTGAGTAAAGGATGGTGTGGATAGTGCTGAGATATCTCTTGGGGCATCTCCTGGGAGGCACAGGTTGGGCTGCAGTTGGCACTTTACAATGTCACCTTGCTTTGTATGTCTAATACTTGGGATGGGTCATGGAATGCTGTCATGAAATGTTACAGAACGGTGGTAAAGCGACTGTTCAGAGCTGAGTGGTATGTAAGTTAGTGCGGTGCCTGGATAAAGTGTTAACAACATTAAGCTGGAGAGGCTGGGAAATGAATCCATCTGAAATTTTAATTGGAATCCACAGCCTCCTATTTTATTTTCCCAGGCAAATATTGGGCACTGTGGTTTTATTCCTGGAAATGAGGATTTGGAATTGGGTTTCCTGGTACAAAATACCCTCTTTGATCTTTGAGACTCCAAACTTTGTGTTTCTTTCTGTGGCCAATTCCAGCTCTCAGGAGATCCAAATGAAAGATTCACCTCTTCTTTCTAGACCCTTGGCCATAGACTCCTTATGCTTGCGGTACTAGTTTAAGAATTAGAAGAGTCAAAATGGGCAAAGGTTCTCTTGTCAAGAGCCGCATCCAGTTACTATGGCTGATACATCCTGGCCTTCCATTCAGAATGAAGGAAATTATGCCTGTCAAAATTAACTAATAAGAGACCTATCAGGGAAAAAAGTGAGCAAGCAAGCAAATGACTGCGAGAGACAGACAGAGAGAAAGAGAAAGAGAGAGAGGGAGGGAGATAAAGAAAGAAAGAAAGGCCGGGAATATAGTGCAGTGGTTCAAATCCCAGTAACTAAAAAGAAAGAGAAAGCTAGTAAAAGAAATCAAGAAAGTAAGCTCATTGGTTTCTTTTTCAAATAGAGCACCCCCATCCCCCAAACACACAAACTGAAGACTGCACCTTTGGGCAGCTCTGGAAATCTGAACTTGTTTGTAAGTCTAAAGGCTCTCGGTGATTCTGAGAGCTTTGTTTTTCAAAGCTACCAGTACTTGGTTGTTTGATTTTGGGGTTTTCTGTCTCTGACCAAAACCAACATTCCCCTTTGCCCATTGGGGTTGCTTCATTGTTGACTCTGGGTGTTTAGCCTTTATTTCTGTGACTGGGAAAGTAACTTCATCAGATTTCACTCTTTTAGAGTCTGTGGAGGTTCAGGTAGTAGGTGAAGGTTATTTAGGAGAGATGGGTTGAGGTGAGAGACCACAGCATTGGTGTCCTGGTGGATTCCGGTCTAGTGTTGATGATTGCCTCCCATTGCTGTCCTTCGCTGCACTGGCCTTCTTTCCTCTTCTGGAAAAGCCAGGTCCTTCAGAGCTGAGAAATCTCTTTGGAAGCAAGAATGCTTCCTGCATTTTTGCCCTCTGACAGTCTTCAAGCATTTTATCATCCTCACCCCTCATTCTGGGCCTTGATTAGTCTCTTTAAGGGCAAATATTGCAAGTTCGTAATTCCCTGCAATTCATTCCCCTTGACCAACTTCAACCCTTTCAACTCATCCTCCTGCTTCTTAAGTGTGGGGACTGTGCCTTACTGATCTTCTGTGTATCTCTTGCATCTGACACAATGCCTGGCCCAGACCACACAGGCAATAGATTTTTGTTTTTTAGTTGCTGAGAGAATGAATAGATGACTGCATGTTAGAGGAGGTAAGGGCCCCTGTCCTTTAGGAAGTGGGGAAATCTCAGAAAAGATAATAAGCATGTTATCCTGTACTTAAGTATGAGTGGGAAACAGATGAGAGACATACTTGGTAGAAGGAACTGTGTTTGGTGTATACCCTCCTTTTTTTTTTTTTTTTCCCTGTGCTAGTGATTGAACCCAAGGCCTTCCTTACTATCAGCCTGTGCTCTGCTACTGATACCCTGTTTTTGTTCTTGACTGTAACTTTTGTACTTAGTGGATTCAACAAATACTCTAGTTTTTTCAATGTACATTTCTTTTTTACTTTTTTTTTTTTAAGGTAGGATTTCACTCTAGCCCAGGCTGACCTGGAACTCACTCTGTAGTCCCAGGCTGGTCTCAAACTCAGAGATCCTCCTACCTGTGCCTCTTGAGTGCAGGGATTAAAGGTGTGCACCACCATGCCTAGCTCCTTTTTTTTTTTTTTTTTTTCTTGAGGTAGAGTCTCACTGTAGCCCAGGCTGACCTGGAATTCACTATGTACTCTCAGGGTGGCCTTGAACTCATGGCGATCCTCCTGCCTCTGCCTCCCGAGTGCTGGGATTAAAGGAGTGTGCCACAATGCCCCCCCCTTTTGTATTTAAAAGAGACACTTCTATTGTGGCCAAGAATATTTGAACCATTTTCTTATATACCTAAGAGCAAGGAATTCTGTGTTAATATGGACCCAAACACTTGGTGAATTATGTTCTTTACTTTGATTTTCTTTTGTGTTCTACAACCATACCACCCTAGTGTGCCTGATCTTTTCTGATTTTCTTTTGTGGTGTATGTTCTTTCCTAAACAGTTGACAATGAAAACACAGAATGTTAGGTAATGCTTGTGCCAGAGGTGAAAGAATGTGATGGCCTCTTTAGAAAATGGATGGAATCCAAAGTAAATTCCTCCTTCACTGGGTTTTAAGGGCTGCTTTGAGTGGGTATGACCACGACGAACTGTTTGATTTGATTTGAACACTGGTTGGCTGTGTGGTGTGGTCATCTCTGAAAGCCAAGATGCCATTTAGAGTTACCATGTACGGTGGTGGCTGTTGAAAAAAAAAAGATTGTCTAGGGTTTGTTTCTGTTTAGCTGATGATGGAAGAATTTTTTTAAAGTATTATATTTATTTATTTATTTGGGACAGAGATAGAGAAAGAGGCAGATAGAGAGAAAGAATGGGTGGGCCAGGGCCTCTGGCCACTGCAAATGAACTCCACATGCATACGCCACCTTGTGCATCTAGCTTCACCTTGTGCATCTAGCTTACATACGTCCTAGGGAATTGAACCTGGGTCCTTTAGCTTTGCAGGCAAGCACCTTAACCACTAGGTCATCTCTCCAGCCCTGAGATGATATTTTAAATAAAAGTTCTACGTCTTCTAGTGATGCTGTTTTTCTGTATGAAAATATACTTGCTTATAGTTCTTAAGTTATTGCATATAAGTAAACATTAAGAAAATATACTTGCTGAGCATGGTGGCACACACCTTTGATCCCAGCACTAGGGAGGTAGACGTAGGTGGATCATTGTGAGTTTAAGGCCACCCTGAGACTACGTAGTAAATTCCAGGTCAGCCTGAGGTAGAGTGAGACCCTACGTCAAACAAAACAAAACAACAACAAAAAAACAACAAAAAAACAAGCAAACAAAAAAAAAAGAAAATATATATGACCATTGCCCTTAAATTAATGCATATAAGCAAACACTGAGAGTGCTGATGCACTTGGATGTGTCTCTCTTTTTTTTTTTAAAAAAAACATATTATTATTTATTTATTTGAGAGAGAGACGGGGGCGGGGGGGGAAAGAGGCAGATAGAGAGAAAGAGAGAACGGTTGTGCTAGGGCCTCCAACCACTGCAAATGAACCCCAGACGCATGCGCCCCTTTGTACATTTTGCTTATGTGGGTCCTGGGGAATTGAACCAGGGTCCTTAGGCTCTGCAGGCAAGTGCCTTAACTGCTGAGCCATTTCCTCAGCCTAAGAATGTGTCTCTTTATATGAGACAGAATTATATGTAGGATTAGTCAGTTGGGCAAAAAAGATAGATGGTTATCTAGAGCAGCCCTTACCTTCCTTTTCAGAGAGAAAATGGTGAGGGACAAATAGGCCAAACAATATTTTCCATATATATATTTTTTAACTTGAAGAGCCTGAACTGTTGTGAGCAACAGGTGGCTGGAATAAATATGAGTGACCCAGTGAAAAATGGGAAACCTCATTCTGCAGCGATAACATTCTAGAAATGTAACTTTGCTCTGGTGTTTTTTTTTTTTTAATGGATTTTTGACTCTTAACAATACATTTTTCATTGTGATCTAGTACACCCATGTATATTAGAAATAACGCTGAGTTACAAGTTTCACCAGACAATATTGTAATGCTTTCTCATTTCTATTCAATTTTTATTAAAAAATTCTGATCTCTATCCACTAAATTGATTTCAAAACTTGCTAATGGGTCCTAATCAGCAGTTAGAAAAAAAACTGTTCTGTTCTAGGTATTGTGGAAATTAGCCTTAATTTGTTTATTGAATAGTTGCTAATGTGAGTGAGAATGTTTTGTTTCTTTGTGCATGAATTTTAGTTATCTACAGAAAGCTCCCACCTTTAGTCCCTTTTTCCTACCAGTTTCTTTTCTGAGTTTAAAAGAGTCGTTGCCTGGCTGGAGGGATGGCTTAGTGGTTAATATGTTTGTCTGCAAAGCCAAAGGACCCAGGTTCGATTCCCCAGGACCCACCTTAGCCAGATGTACAAGGAGGCGCATGCGTCTGGAGTTTCTTTGCAGTGGCTAGAGGCCCTGGCATGCATGCTGTCTCTCTCTCTTCCCCCTCCCTCTTTCTCTCTGTTAAATAAATAAATAAGTGAGTAAATAAAATATTTAAAATAATGAGTCTTTGCTGGCTGGAGACATGGCTTAGCAGTTGAGTCACTTGTCTGTGAAGCCTAAGGACCCAGGTTCAATTCCCCAGTACCCACATAAGACAGATGCACAAGGTGGCACATGCTTCTGGAATTTGTTTGCAGTGTTGGGAGGCCCTGGCATACTCATTCTCTCTCTCTCTCTCTGCCTCTTTCTCTTTATCTTTCTCTTTCTCTTTCTCTTTCTCTAAAAATAATTAAAAACAAAGTCTGCTTGTTCTCTGATTCAAGTGATAAACGAGTGCTTTTGACTAACTCTGGATGAACATCTTTGTCAAAGGTGGGGGTGGATAATTTCAACGGGTGGTAGGGATCATTAGCTGTCTGTGTATATGGATGACATTTAACTAGGATGGTGGATTTCACTATTTGAGGAATACAGGAATACATGCACACACCTACAGGTGGGAATGGGGTTCTGAAGGCCACTCCATGTTGTTGACAAGTGAAATACGAAAGGTGGAGGGCTTGCTCTGCACGGGAAGACATAGAGTTCAGGTCCAGCTGTTGTCACTCACCTTCTCCTTTTGCCTCTTGGACTTTCATTTATTGAACGTTTGTCAGGGGTTCTTGTACATGGGTTGGGAAGCTCAGTAACACCACTTTGATGTTGAGGTAGCCGTGAGAAGCATTACACATCGCCATACATGGTAGGAGGCAGAGTACCTTGATAGAAGGTCCACAGGGGCAGATCGGCTCAGCGCCGCTGAGGAAGTAGCTGCTTGGCTAGCCTTGGCAAGAGGTGCCATTTTGACGTTTGCACTGTGACAGGTATCTGGGCGTGGGGTGTGCATAGCTGTGGGACAGCCCACATTCTGAACGTGGGATGGGGCCAGTAAATAGGAAGGAAGTTTTGTTTGTGAAGGAGCCAGGTTGTAGAACACAGATTTTAATCACTGGAATCAGACTCCACAGCGACATGCAGCATCTCTGGAGGGACGGTGGGTTGTCTCAGTGCCTCTGATATGACTTGACTGTGTGCAGTGTGTTGTGGTGAGATCCAGAGAAAGAGGCAAGTGGGGGAGCTGGGTAGCTGTGTTAGGGTTCCTGGGACGCAGGCTGGAAGCTAAGGTAATGCATGGAGAGCAGGCTCTGAGTCCGTCCTTACCTGTCATCAGCCCATAATGTCATGCCCATGCCCATGCCCATGGCCACTAAAGTACCTACTGTTGCTGTCTCTGCTTTACAGAGGGAGAACCTGAAACACATGGGGTGGCCTAACCTGTCTAAGGTCACACATCTGAACTTTAACCCTGGCTGTAAGTTCCCAGGTCACCATGTGGGAAATTGGTAGCTCTGAGCTGAGTACCCCTCAGAGCTCTGTTCTGTTGGATATTGTTTGAAAAGCATTCGAACAAAATGGTTGCCACAGTTTAAAAATGAGGAGATATCCCATTAGAAAGAGAAACTCTACATTTCCAGCTGTTGCTGCAATGCTGAGAATACTGGCGGCACCAGGACCCTGTTCCTCGGACCCTGCCGGAGCTGCCTGTGACTGTGTGTGTGAGGGGACATGTGTGCTGTGCCTGCCAAAGTCCCAGCTCTCCCTTTTCTCCTACACACTGGAGCTTGGCTTTAGTTATTTTTTATTCTTGTACTGTTCCTTGTTTGTTTTTGACCCCTCCCTCCTCCTTCCTTGTGTATGCTGACTGCACTGCCCCTAAAGTTGTGTGAGTTTGAGACCCGTGCTCTGTTGACAGTGGATAATCTAGCTGTGACAGTGAGATGTCCAGAAGCTAGGAGAGAAAATAAGACTAGATGGAGCAGGTTTTGGTTTTGCGGAGTCACCAGAGAGCTTGTTGACTATGTTCTGTGTGATAAGAAGGTGGGTAGAATATGGGCAAACATATGACTTTTAGACTTGCTTGACTGGAGGATGGTATTGAGCCTAAAAGGAAATGCAGTGTTAGCAAGAGGAGCTGACCTGGAGTGCAGTGGCGTGCTGGGATGGAGGTTCTAGTGGAATCCCACCATGGGACAGGCTTTGCGGGAGTTCTGTGAGAGGTTGGGGCTATGGTACCAGAACTCTGGAGGGGGGGATTTGCGGCTCAGTTTTTATTAACATTGGATCTGTATTGGTGCTTGGTGAGAAAGTGGGTGTAGGGGAGATCCCTTTCGGAAATGGGAAGAAGTGGGCCAAGGTGTGCTTGACAAAATGAACCAGGGGCCAAACTGCTCAAAGTTTTTTTTTTTTTAAATTGACTTTTGGGAGTTAGGTTCCTTGCCTCACAGATAAATTAGATGTTTTTTCCCAATGAAGGAGTAAAATCAGTTTACAACTTTTGGAAATGGGAACTGATACATACCTCATAGAATAGAATGGAGTTGGGCAGTCTCTATGACACTTACATACATGTGTAAACTCAACAGAGTCTTAAAAGTGACTTCTGTTTTTAATTTTAAAGTGTTTATATATTTATTTTTATATCACAGATGATGGAAAAAAATGGTTACTGGAGTCCTAAGAAGGGGGTAGTGGCTCTGCTGGAGATTTATTTTGGCTTTTAGCTGGCTATGAATGGAATGTTCTTTGATAAATTCAGATGAAATCCCCCTCTTGGCATGTTTGCTCCAGATTCCCCCCAAACTATTGTTTCTTAATTAGCCAGGTCCACCTCAGCTCCCTGCCTTTCTCTCATGTGGTCCTCTTTTGATCTCTCAAGGTCTTATTGTTCTAGGACTTTCTATTGACAGGTGGGGTGCCTCTTTCTCAGATGTGGATGGTATGCATGGAAACCTTCCAGGAGAGCAATTCTTCTGTTGACTCATTTTGGGAACTCACAACTCTGACTGCAGCCATCTGTCTTTGTTGTAAGCTGATGTGGTCAAGCCTTCACCCAGAGTCATCTTTTTGGTGGGGCTTGCTTTCTTGTCTGTCACGGGGAGTGGGGGGGGGGGGGTGTAGATCAGTGCTTCTGAAGGCTTCTCTTTTTGCTTGTTCTCTTCTCAGTCTTTCTCTTTTTTGGTGTTTCCAGTAAATGAAGCTTGGCCATTTCTCCCCCCCCCCCCATAAGTATGAGTCTGAATAACTCTGGGCTTTGGAAGCCTTGCTAACCACAGCTTTACTCTGATTGTTTTAAAGCACCACATCTGCTAGTGCTTTATGGTAAAAGCAGAGCTTCTATGGTATTTTTTTTTTTAATATGGTGAGTGGTAAGTAGGCATTTAGTGAACAAGAAACTTGTATAGTCAGCTTTTTATTATTGATCAATAATAGAGACAATGCATTTTAGACTTAAGAAAAAAGTTTTATTTTTATAATAGCTTTTAAAAAAGCAATAGACTTGTGATAGTCAGTCTTTAAGAAACAGCAAAATTTTATTTATGACTTTGGAGCAGACCAGAGCAGACAGTGTTAGATCACTTCATAATACAAAGAAGGTAAAGTAGGATGTATTTTGGAAGCATTTAATCAGTTTATTTTTTCTTTGTGGTTCTGGAGATCGAACCGAGGGTCTTGTGCATGCGTACTGTCACTGAGCTATATGTCAAGCCACCACACCTAGCCCTGGATCACACTTTAAAAGTTTCCTTCACACATAAGCTGATGTAGTTATCTTCTCCTTGCAGGGACAAAACTCCTCACCAAAAGCAGCTAATGGGAGGAAAGTTTTTTTGTTTTGGCTTACAGTCTGGAGTGGAAGCTTCATGCTGGCAGGGGAAAGCATGGCATGAGCAGAGGCTGGACATCACCTCTGCCTCAGCAGGTGGGAAAAAGCAGCAAGAGACTGAGCTGACTTAACACTGCAAGCTAGGGCCTCAAGATGCACCCCCAGCAGCACAACTCCTCCAGCAAGACTCCACTGCTGGGGTTATGGTGACATTTGATGAAAATTACCACACAGGTTTTGCTGGTTATTCCCTCTGGTTAGATTCTTAGTTCTTTTCTGTGTTTTGCCCCATATATACCGTCAGTATACTTGTGGAGAACATGTCTAGAAGAACCAGTCCTTTGTTTATTTAGCACAACATGTGTGTATCTTATCCATAGTAGATATAAAGATATGCTTTAAATAAATGCATGACCATAAGAGTACACAAAATAGCATTAAGTAGGGAAAGAAAGATACTAAGAACATAGCATCATTCCATTCACATACATTATCACCAATGCCATAAACATAAGTGTTGTGTTTTTTTTCATGTTTGTGCTTACATATGGATGTAATAGGGGAAAGACTAATAGTCAAATAAAATACAAACAGCAACCATCTCTGTGCTGTGGGTCATGCATAATTTTGAAGAGACACTCTAAATACAAGTGAGTGAAGTAAGTATTGGAACATTATGTCACCTCCATAATGTATCGAACGCTTCAGCATTAAAGGTGGTCACCTTACCAAAATGATGTATTACAATCCCATGGCCTTTTCTCCTCTTGAGTACAATGTACTGCAGCTCTGTAGTGTGACAGCTTTTATATCTACTTCAGGATTAAATTATGATCTGAGAGTTGCACTTTTGGGAAACTGGTTTTAATTCCACATCAGTTAAAGTTAAAGGGTAGTGAAAGTACGTTAGATCTGGTACAAGTGTCTAATTATAATTATTGACACATTTTCAAATGCTCTCTTAAGTGTGATACATTGCCCATGATTTTGACAGCTGTGCCTGCATTAAACCTGCCGCAGTACTCTTCACAAAGGTTTGTTTAAACTTACAATTGTCAGAAGGCTTCTCAGTAAAGTAGATGAGCGTAGACTTAGAGGTGAAATGGTGGTTCATATCCAACTGTGCCTGTTGATTTTAGTCTGTTAGATGTTAATCAGAAGAACATCTGGGTTTACTTTGCAAGAAACCTAGAAATTTCATTTTATTTTTTGTATAGTTAAAAAAGTGACACTATTCTTTTATGATTTAACTCTGCAGTGCTAACGTAGATTCTGTGAAGTTTTCCTGCTGAGAGTCTCTAGCCACATAACTAGTTGTTACATGACACTCTTTGAATGATGTCTCAGTTTTTTAAATTTTGGATTTCTTTTCTTTTCTTTTTTTCTTTTTTTCTTTTTCTTTTTTTTTTTTTTGAGGTAGGGTCTCACTCTAGCTCAGGCTGACCTGGAATACACTATGTAGTCTCAGGGTGGCCTGGAACTCAGGGTGATCCTCCCACCTCTGCCTCCTGAGTGCTGGGATTAAAGGTATGTGAGCCATCATGCCTGACAAATGAGGTCTCCTATTTATTTATTTATTTATTTATTTATCTTTGTGATAGGGTCTTATGTAGTACATGTTGGCCTCCAACTTGCTGGGTAGTCCCATATAACACAGGAGAATGGATGACCATTAACTGCTGATCATCCCACCTCTACCTACCAAGTGCTGGGATTACAGGCACATGCCATGCCTGGAGATTGTTTTTGCTTTTGAGATAGGGTCTTATGATGTAGTCCAGACTGGCTGTCCTCCTGCCTCAGCCTCCAAAGTGCTAGAATTATAAGCAGGAGCCACCAAGCCAACCCAGTCTTTTCCTTTTCTTTTCTTGCCTGTTTCTGTGCTCCCCTTTTCTTCCCTTTCTCCCCTTCCTGCTGGGAGTGGAACCCAGAGCTTTGTACCTGCTAAGTAGATGCTGTACCACTGAGCTATATTCCCAGCCCCAGCCTTATGGCCTATGTTTCCTTGAAAACATGCTCATGTATTGTTTATCTCCTTTTCACGTATTATCTCCTTCCACGAGTACCTACTGTATGCCAGCTAATGAGTGGATTGACCCAAAGGCTTTTGTGGAACTCAGCGTGGCTGAGGCAGAAAAAGAAATAGCCAAGGTGTAGCAGAGAAGCACCGGAATGGAGCTCTAGCCGTGAAGTAAAGTTGGGATGTGCATTTCTGCTGAAGAGGGCTTCAGGCCTGGGTCATCCTCCCTGGGCAATGGTATAGCAGGTTATCAGGTAGCAAAAGGGCCATTCATAAAGGCAGAGGCTAACAGGAGGACGGGGCATCCTTTGTGATTAAGTGTGAGAACCTATCCTGCCTCTCAGTGTGTGCTACTTGGGGCGGAGGTGGTGGTGCTGTCATTAGAAATGCAGTGTTAGCAGCCAGGTGTGGTGATGTATACCTCTAATCCCAGCACTCAGGAGGCAGAGGTAGGAGGATCGCCGTGAGTTCAAGGTCACCCTGAGACTATATAGTGAATTCCAGGTCAGCCTGAACCAGAGTGAGACCCTACCTCAAAAAAATAAAAAAAAAATGCAGTGTTAGGCTAACTTCGAATCCTACTGGACTGGAACCAACATTGTGGTGGTATCAGAGGGGACTTGAATGATTCTAGAAGTCTGAGAAACATTGACAAAGTGTAGCCAGGGTTAAAAGGTGAGAGAGCTGGGGAAAGACAGACTACCTGCTGAGGAATATTGACTTTTGTTTACTTTTTACTTGTGTATGTGTGTATATGTGTGTGTGTGTGTGTGTGTGTGTGTGTGTGTGTGTGTGTGTGGAGGCCAGAGGACAACTTTGGTGTCCTTTCTTAGCAACATGGTGCATCTTCTTTCTTTCTTTATTTGACAGAGAGAAAGAGGAGATAGAAAGTTAGAAGTGTCAGGGCCTCTAGCCACTGCAGACAAACTCTAGATGCTTGTGCCATTGGGTGTATCTAGGTTTACATGGGTACTGGGTTATTGAACCTGGGTCCTTAGGGTTTGTAGGCAAACAACTTAACTGTTCAGCCATACCTTTTTTTTAAAAAATTTTTTTTTTGTTTATTTTTATTTATTTATTTGAGAGTGACAGAGAGAAAGAGGCAGATGGAGAGAGCGAGAGAGAGAGAGAGAGAATGGGCACGCCAGGGCCTCCAGCCACTGCAAACGAACTCCAGACGCGTGTGCCCTCTTGGGCATCTGGCTAACGTGGGTCCTGGAGAATTGAGCCTTGAACCAGGGTCCTGAGGCTTCACAGGCAAGCGCTTAACCACTAAGCCATCTCTCCAGCCCATACCTTCTTTTTTTGAGACGAGATTTCTCATTGGCTTGAAGTTTGCCAAATAGGCTAGACTGATTGGCCAGCAGATCCCAGAGATCTGCCTGTCTTTGTCTTCCCAGTGCTGTGATGATGAGCATTGCCTCACCCAGCTTTTTTGTGGGTTTGGTTCTGAGGATCAAATCAGGTCCTTGTGCTTACATGGCAAGCGCTTTACTTACTGAGCCATCTCTGTAGCCACTGGTTTTATTTTATTTTATTTTTTAAAGCACAGATTTGATAATGCATGCATAACATCAGATACATATTTTCTAAATACTTGTCTAGAAGTACTCCTAGGACAGTCTTTTCTATGAAGGTTTCTTGAACCTCAATCATAGAAAGGGTATTCTACAAACAAAGTCCTTCTCAGGTAGTATGAGATACACTGAAAGTCCTAAAATGTCAGCAGTGAGCAAAATCATTAACTTAATCACTTCTACTTGGATATCCCTGGGGTCTTCCAGATTTATTTGCAGAGGAACCCAGTGCAGCTGTTAGCACCCCAGGCTTAGCAGGCTGCATTCTGCTGAGCACATTCTGGGAAATGCCAATGCTGCCTCCCAAACTTCAGACACTGTTTCAGCCATGTAGGGTGGCCAGCTGTCTGGGTTTGCCTTGGACTTGGGGATGTCCCAGGATGTTGGACTTTCATATTGAAGTCCTAAGGGAAAAAAAAGTTGGCACCGTATCAGTTTGTTTATCCATGCCTTTATTATTTTTAAATATTTTATGTATTTATTTTGAGGGAGAGAGAGAATGGGTGTGTTAGGGCCTCTAACCTCTGTAAAGAACTCCAGATGTGTGTGCCACCCTGTGCATCTGGCTTATGTGAGTACTGGGCAATCGAATCTGGGTCTTTAGGCTTCCCAGGCAAATGCCTTAACCACTAAGCCATCTCTCCAGCCCTTTTATTATTATTTTTTAATTTTGTTTTTACAGAAGACTGTTTCCAGGCTGTTCTAGTGGAGTGGTCCTTAACCTTGTTTGCATTGCTGGACCCCACCCTAACTTGTGATTAAGTTAGTCTGGGATGTGGAGTGAAATGTTTCAAAGGTCCCTCCAGGTTACTCTATTGTATATGTAAGTTGGTTCAAAGGAATTAAACCTGTGGAAGTGCAGTCTGAGTGTGGTTCTTATTGGTTTATTTTAATACGTAATGGAAAAACATTACCCATCAAAAAGAGCTGAAACAGTGCTTAGCATGTCAGGGGATGAACAGTCATCCCGTTCCATGCCATGGGAAAACTCAGGGGGAGAGACCAGCTTGGCGAGCGGTGAGGAGCCTGCTTGTGACAGGAGTGATGTAAGAGGAAGGTGAGGATTTTAAGACCAGTTGGGAGGCTGAGCTGAAGAGATGTGGTGGCTGATCTGATTGTGTAGGCCGACCGTGGGGAATACTGGAAAGTGACAGGCTTAATTTGATAACTTGGGTTGGAGGGGCATTGGGACACTTGGTAGAGCTCTCAGTGGTTATTGCCAGGCTGGAGACAGAGGAGAGCTTGTCCTGACCCAGGCTTCAGGGGAGTTCAAGTGCAGATCAGATCCCACTGGGACAAGGAGCAGAGGGTAGTTCTGGTCTGGGGCCTGGCCTGAGTGTGTGGTGACAGCCTGGAGGTGGCTGTTGCACTGAGGGCTAGTGCTCAAGAGGACAGTTAGTGTTGGTCATTGAGGAGTTTGTGAGTGATGTTTCGGTAATCATGCCATGATGGACTAAGTCAGATTATAGTGGGCTAAGGAAGAGATAGCTAGGCCAAGGACTTTTCTAGAACTTACAATGAAGGAAAGAGCCTGGGGTGGTATGGGGTCTTAAGGATCATATTTTACTATTTTTTAGACATTTACCATGAATATTTCTTAAAACCGAAATCATATAGAAGTTGCTTGATTTGCTATGAAGTCGTCACCTGTTTACTCATGGAGATATTTCCACTAGGAGGAAAGATAACAAGGAATAGTCAAATATATTCAGAGGAGCTGCTGAGCCCTCAAGGGCTTCATAAAGCTTCTTTACTCTCTGATGTAGTCAACTCATCTTCCTCCTTCCTACCTGAAACTGCCCTGTTATTTATTCTCTGGATAAAACAATCTCAAAGTCTAAATTTATATGCTTATCTTTAAAGATCCTTTAAAAAATGTTTTATTTATTTGTTTGCAAGCAGAGAGAAAGAGATAGAGATAGAGAATGGCATGCCAGGGCCTCCAGTTGCCACAAACTCACTCCAGATGATTGCACCACTTTGTGCATCTGGACTTATGTGGGTACTGGGGTATTGAACCTGTGTTGCTTTGCATGTAAGCTCCTTAGCCGCTGAATCTCTCTCCAGCCCCAAGATCCTTTTTGTGTTGCTGATAAGTCAGCATATGATTAAGAGTTCAACCTTTGTCCTGATGTCACTTATGATGTTACTCATGTTCTAGGAGGAAAGCAGGACAGAGTAGTATTCCACTTTTCAGGAAAGAATGCAAGAATGCTCTGTAGTTTGAATATAGTAAGGGCTTGTTGGTGGTTAATGATTTCAGGATGGGTGCAGTTTGGAATTCTAACATGTTTGTTTATTTGTAAAGAGAGAGAGAAAGAAAGAGAAGAGAGAGGGATTGGTGGGGAGAGGCAAGGCCTCTTGCCATTGCAAATGAATTCCAGATTCATGCACCACTTTGTATCTGGCTTTACATGAGTACTGGAGAATTGAACCCAGATCCTCAGGCTTTACAAACAATTATCTTTAACTGCTGAGCAATCCATCCAGCCCAGAATCCTGACTTTTGGTCCAGCATTTTTTTTTCCATCATGTTGTTGGGGAAGATGTCTTAATTTTTTCAATTAATTCTTAAATCCCTGAGGGTAGAGAAAAGTGTTCATTGCTGAATTATTAATTTACTCATTCATTCACCGAGACCTTGGGTGATATAGGTGTTGGGTAGGAGGGCGATTTCCCACTCATAAGATGCTTTCCATTGCCTTTCAGTGACAGAGTTCCAGCAATATACCAGCAGGATTGATGGAACATATGGTTCTGAACTTGAGTCCCATAATTGGATCATTATTTATTTATTTTTAATGTAATTATTTTATTTATTTGAGAGAGAGAAAGAGGGAGAGAGAGAGAGAGAGAGGGAGAGGGAGAGGGAGAGAGAGAGAGAGAAACAGAGAGAATGGGTGCACCAGGGCCTTTAGCTGCTACAAATGAACTCCAGACACATTCACCACCTTGTGTACCTGGCTTATGTGGGTCCTGGGGTATTGAACCTGGGTCCTTTGGCTTTCTAGGCAGGCACCTTAACTGCTAAGCCATCTGTCCAGCCCTATTTATTTTTTCAATAAAACATTTTTATTTATTTATTTGCAAGCAGACAGAGATAGAAGAGAGATAGATAGAATGGGTGCACCACAGCCTCCAGCCACTGCAAACGAACTCCAGATGCATGTGCCACTTTGTGCATCTGGCTTTATGTGGGAACTGGGGAATTGAACTCGGATGGTTAGACTTTGCATGATAGTGTTTTAACCACTTAGCCATCTCTCCAGCCCTTGATCAGCCCAGTACTGTTGTTTTACATATTTTATAAATATTTAAAACATATCAACTTTTGTTACCCTGTTTCAGCATTCTTTATTCAGGTGGCCTTAGATTTACAATGGGGTATGTCTCAGTGGACTCATCATAAGTTGAAAATGTCTTAAGTCAGAAATGCATTTAATACACCAAGACTAGTGGATATCGTAGTGTAGCCACACAGCGTATCACAGAGATTCAGCTGCTTGCCCTCCTGAGCGTGTGTCTGGCAGAGGGAGAGAGTATCTTACCATATATAGTGCCTGGGAAAAGAGAAAGTGTAAATTTCTCAGGAGGAGACTACTGAATGCATATTACTTTTATATAATTGTAAAGTAAAAAGAGCCATAAGTTGAACCATTTTAAACTAGCATTTTGTGTGTTTAAGTACCATAAATTAGCTATCCTAGTAGAAGCGCAAACCTCAGTGGAGGGGCCTTCTCTGTATGCGCCCTTCGGACGAGCTATGTGAAGGGACAAGGAGATGAACCAGCCCCTCAGACAGCTCTCAGTCCAAGAAAGCCGACCCTGTTCAGTAACCACTTGCAGGACACATTGGAAATGAGGGAAGCCTTATTTTGTGTTACACATTCTTATCACAATGAAATACTTTCAAGTATTTTTTTTTTAATGATCTTTCCCACAAGTCATTAAGGAGTCAGTGTTAAGATTTGGAGAAGGAGGCCGGGCGTGGTGGCGCACGCCTTTAATCCCAGCACTCGGGAGGCAGAGATAGGAGGATCGCCGTGAGTTCGAGGCCACCCTGAGACTCCATAGTGAATTCCAGGTCAGCCTGGGCTAGAGTGAGACCCTACCTCGAAAAACCAAAAAAAAAAAAAAAAAAAAAAAAAACAAAACAAAAAAAAAAACAGATTTGGAGAAGGAGGATGGGTGTGGTGGTGCACGCCTTTAATCCCAGTACTTGGGAGGCAGAGATATGATCACTGAGAGCTTGAGGTCACCCTGAGACTACATAGTTAATTCCAGGTCAGCTTGGACCAGAGTAAGACCCTACCTCAAAAAAAACCCAAAAAACAAAAAAAAATAAAAATAAAAAAATAAAAAAATAAAAGGAAAGGGTAAGTTTTTTTAGGACAAGAGAGGTGTTTTTTTTTTTTTTTTGGGTTATTTTGAGGTAGGGTCTCACTCTAGGTCAGACTAACCTGTTGTCTCAGGGTGGCCTTGAACTCATGGTGATCCTCCTACCTCTGCCTCCTGAGTGCTGGGATTAAAAGCATGTGCTACCACACCCAGCTAAGAGATGTTTTGAATGACAGTTTTTTTAAAAAAATTTTTTTAATGAGCATTGTACAGCTGAATGCAGAAGTTACTCAGGAAGCTGAAAATATGTGGAAGAACTTTTGCACATCAGTGGGATGTGAGGATGAGATAGAAGCAACTCAGTACAATGTCTTAAAAGGGATAATATTACAGGCTTTTTCTAGCCTTAGTTATAGTCAAAGGCTAAAGTACACACACACACACACACACACACACATCTTTCCTGTCTCTACTAAGGGTGAGTAGGATATAATCTTTTTTTATAGAGTGATGCTCAAGAATCTATACTTTAGTCTACATTGAAGATTTTTATTTTTTGAAGCATCTTGGGTTGAGGAAAGTACAAAAATTTACTCCTTTTACTTGTGTTTATATTAAAATTTAAGGCTGTTTCATTATGAATGATGGAACGTGTTAGTCATAAAAGAGATTTAGGTGGATGAGTTAATGTTTGGTCATCAAAAGATGAACCATGAGGAGCGTTTTTCTTCTGGGATGAGAAAAGGGCAAAATATGAGTCACACAGAATATTAAGTCATTTCCCCCCACTTGATTCAGTACCCTCCTGCTGAAGGACCATCCACTCTGCAAGTATAACTCAGATGGTTATGCCTGCTGCCATTTGTAGTGGACTTCATGGTGTAGGGCTACCTGCCCTAGGGTCTCACACTGTCAGTCAAGCTGGCTTGGAACTCACTATGTAGCCCAGGCTGGCTTTGAACTTGCAGCTGTCCTTCTGCCTCAGTCCCTCCCCCTGTAGTGCTGGGATTACAGGAATGAGCCACCATGCCCGTTTGTTATGTTGGCACTTCTAATGAGCAGGGTACACATGAGTTGTTCATACAGGGAACACGCTTTAGTCAATTTAAAACCTAAAAGTGTTATCTGGTTTTGACCAGGGCAGCTTTCTTCTTCATGAGCAGCCTGTTAGTTGGTTGGAAACTGTTAAAAACTAAACTAGCTCACAACATTGTGGGGTGCAAAGTTTGTTTTATGAATAATGACACTTTTCAAAGGTGCACTTTGGATTTGCCAGATCTGTGGCAAAGAGTCATTGTCCTCCTGCCATGACAGCTCTTGGCCCCTCTATCAGTGAATTCCATGCTGTGTTCTAGTTTAGTGGAGACTGAAACATTCATCAGATATTTGTGTAAATCAAGGGAGACAGTTAGAAATATGTCTATGAGAGATAAGTGTGAAATGTTAGGAATATAAAATGCCTTAATCTTTTCTCCTTTATGTCGTATTAGGGTTTGATTCATGCTTTTTATTTATCATTAATTTTTTTTGAATAATAATTATGTGTGTGTCAGGCTCTGTGCTGGTGACACAGGTCCAAAGGTGCTGTTTCTGGCCCCAGGAGAAATCACTCATAGTAGGTGGCTGCATTACATTTTGGCCAGTGCAGTAAGTGTACAGCCCACTCGTCAGAGGTCATGCAGCAGTGAACCACAGTCCGCTTTTTGGGAAGGATGTAGGTAAGGTTCTGGGAGGTACTATATGCGCATAGAGAATGAGTGGCAAGCATGCCTGGAGATGTAAAGAAGGGTGTTCTGATGTGAAGAACATCCTACACGAAGGCCAAGGGAATAGGAAGAGCATGGTGCGTGTTGGGAACTAATGGTAGCTTAGTTCAAACCCAGTTTAGGATGTGCAGGAGTGATGTGGTGCTCTGCCGGTACTGTAGACAGCTCCACATTGCTGGAATGAACATCCAAACCAGACACAGTTTTGGAAAAGAAGAGATTTATGTCAAGCTTACAGATCCAGGGGAAGTTCCATCATTGATGGAAGAAGCTGCTTCCATACTTCTATAAAAGAAAGAGAGAAACCTTCACCAGCCAGCAAACACCAAAAGCAACAAGCACAAACAGGCAGCAAGCAGCAGGGCACCAGAGCCCCGACTGCTCTGCATACCTTTGGGCTGGAAATCAGATCTGCCTCAAATACACCTTAGGGCTGGACCCCAGGATCTGCCCCCAGTGACACCTCCTCCAATCTTGGGCTGGAGACCCCCAAGTTACAAGCTTTAATAAATCAACTTGAGACTATGGTGAATATACATTCAAACTATCACAGCCTTTCATAAAGGCAGTGGGAAGATACATCACCAAGCCTACTTACTGTTTGCTAAAACTTCAGACCAATATTTGTATGTTATCTAATGGAGAGTTTTCAGACAGGAAAGAGATATGACTAGATTTGGATTTCAGAATAATCACTAGGAGCAATTTTGAGGATGACCTGTATCTGCTCTAGGCGCTGTGGGATGTCCCTGTCACCCCAGCGCTCAGGAAGGGGCCTGAGAGTTGTAGGTCAGCCTCGGATACATGGAAAGATGCTGCCTTAGAAATAAGTTCCCTCACTGATTACCTTGGTCACTGGAAGTGGTCTGATAGTCAGTGTTCTCCAAGTACTAGGTGAGACGTGTAAATTCAGAGTGGAGTCTTTGTTGCAGGCAGCTAGATGGAAGCCCTTGATAGCTTTATCATAACAATTAAAACATAAATTGCTACAAAAATAAAATTTTGTATCTGTCCATGTAGCTGTTATCCTCTCCTTGCTGGGAAACAAAATACCTCATCAGAAGCAACTTATGGGAGGAAGGGTTTCTTGGAAGCTTATGGCTTTGAGGGGAAGATTCACCGTGGCTGAGGAAACAGCTGGTCATCACAGTTGCACCGAAGCAGGGAGACAAGTGACCCATGTAGTCTCAGGGTGGCCTCAAACTCAGAGCAGTCCTCCCACCTCTACCTCCCAAGTGAGAGACAATGGGCATGCCAGGGCCTCTAGCCACTGCAAATGAATGAGCTTCAGATGCATGCACCGCCTTGTACATCCAGCTTTACATGGGTACTGGGGAATCTAACCTGGGCCATTAGGCTTTGCACGAAAGCACCTGAACCGGGACTCCAGCCTTCCAACCCTTGCCTTGGTTTTTGACTTTAGCTTCTAGAACTGTGAGGAAATAAACGTCTTTTGTTCAAGTTATCCACACTATGGTGTCTTGTGATGGTTCCCTGGGCTGACCAGTGCAACCTACTACAGTTGCCCACCCTTATCCATAGGGATGTGGTCTAAGGACTCTGGATAACTGAAAGCAAATAACATCAAACCTTGCATTATACCACACCTTAATTAATTAATTAATTAATTAACTTTATAGGCACATTTTTTTTTTTTTTTGAGGTAGGGTCTCCCTCTAGCCCAAGCTGATCTGGAATTCACTATATAGGCTCAGGGTGGCCTTGAACTCATGGCGATCCTCCGACTTCTGCCTCCCAAGTGCTGGGATTAAAGGCGTGCACCACCACACCCGGCTCTAAGCACAATGTTTTTATGATGTGTGTTGCTGCTAGTCAAGGCACATTTTCTCTTCATGCCTTCCTTCTGCTCATGCACTGAATGTCAATGAAACATGTAGGCACAGTGGCCATAACTTTACTCTTTGAGGTGCGACAGCAAAGCTAGCACGGATTTCTTTTTCCTTCATCACAGTTTTGTGATGGACGACTTGCTCTGAGCACAGATCTAGCAATCTCAGCATACATGCTTTTTTTCCTTAGCAAGTTGAGAGTTTTCACCTTTTCACTTAAAGGAAGCACTTCACGGCTTCTCTTTGGCACATCCGAATTGGTGGCATCACTTCTCATGAGCTTTGGGGCCATTATTAAGTAAAATGGGGCTACTTGAACACAAGCACCACAGTACAGAGAGCTGATCGGATAATAGACACGGCAGGAAGGCATAATACAGCATCACAGTACTTTGTATTGCATGCAACTGAAAGCTTTTGAAGCTTTTTTTTTCCTGTATGTCATCGATGTGGGGTGTGTGTGTGTGTGTGTGTGTGTGCGTGCGTGTGCGTGTGCACGCAGCACCTGTGCGCTTGCCTGTTCCTAGTGGGCTTGCTTGTGGTGGCTGGAGGATGATGTCGGGTGTCCTCCATCACTCATCCCACAGTTTTCCCTGCCACAGATTTTCTTACTGATTCTGGAGCTTGTCATTTGCAAGCCTGAGTGATTCTCTGGTGTCTGCTCCTCACAGGATGGGAGTTACTGATGTGTGTGGCCATGCCAGATTGTATACATGGGTTCTGGAGAATCGAACTTCTGCAGTCTCAGGTCCCCTCAGACCCTCGTGACAAGGAAGCACACTGAACCGCTGAGCCATTCTTCCAGCCCTCAGCTATTTTTGAGCTGTCAGTTTTTGCTTCTGTGCTTACTGTATGTTGTTCAAACTGCTGCCTTTGGGAGGGTCACGTTGTCCTACTCGCTGACTACCCACAAAAACCTGAGGTGTGTCTCATGCATGCTCTTGCTAGGCCCCTTTCCCTCTGCTTGTCACTTATGCCCTTGTCTTTTATTCTCTTTACTGGATGCAGGACCTTATGTTTAACTGGGTGGTTTTTCAGTTTGGCCCTACGTATAACATTGGGCTTTTTTTTGTTTGTTTGTTTTAATTATTCCCAGCATTTAAGGGAAGATACGAATTCTGACCAGTATACTTTACATGTATTTCTTTTTGCTTGTATTAACCAAAAATGACTGCCAGGTGAGGACTCTTATTGAGAAAGGAAAACTGTCAATCTTTCTATCAGTGTTCCCAGGGATTACCACTGTCTAAGGATTTATAATCCGATCCCAGATCTTTCCTGGGGCTGTGGTTTGGTGTCTGCAAATTCCCTAGGCTTTCTTCCCTCATTGCCATTCTTCTGAAGCACCTAGATCAGATCACATTTCTTTCTTTTGTTTTTCTTTTCTTCTTTCTTTTAAAAAATATTTTAATTTTTATTTATTTGAGAGAGAAAGAGCAAGGGTGGGAGGAGAAAGAGAAAGAGAGAGTGAGAGAGAGAGTGAGAGAGAGAGAGAGAATGGGCACATCAGGGCCACCAGTGCTGGCAAACGAACTGCGGACACATGCACCACCTTGTGTACCTGGCTTATGTGGGTCCTGGGGTATTGAACCTGGGTCCTTTGGCTTTCTAGGCAGGCACCTTAACTGCTAAGCCATCTGTCCAGCCCTATTTATTTTTTCAATAAAACATTTTTATTTATTTATTTGCAAGCAGACAGAGATAGAAGAGAGATAGATAGAATGGGTGCACCACAGCCTCCAGCCACTGCAAACGAACTCCAGATGCATGTGCCACTTTGTGCATCTGGCTTTATGTGGGAACTGGGGAATTGAACTCGGATGGTTAGACTTTGCATGATAGTGTTTTAACCACTTAGCCATCTCTCCAGCCCTTGATCAGCCCAGTACTGTTGTTTTACATATTTTATAAATATTTAAAACATATCAACTTTTGTTACCCTGTTTCAGCATTCTTTATTCAGGTGGCCTTAGATTTACAATGGGGTATGTCTCAGTGGACTCATCATAAGTTGAAAATGTCTTAAGTCAGAAATGCATTTAATACACCAAGACTAGTGGATATCGTAGTGTAGCCACACAGCGTATCACAGAGATTCAGCTGCTTGCCCTCCTGAGCGTGTGTCTGGCAGAGGGAGAGAGTATCTTACCATATATAGTGCCTGGGAAAAGAGAAAGTGTAAATTTCTCAGGAGGAGACTACTGAATGCATATTACTTTTATATAATTGTAAAGTAAAAAGAGCCATAAGTTGAACCATTTTAAACTAGCATTTTGTGTGTTTAAGTACCATAAATTAGCTATCCTAGTAGAAGCGCAAACCTCAGTGGAGGGGCCTTCTCTGTATGCGCCCTTCGGACGAGCTATGTGAAGGGACAAGGAGATGAACCAGCCCCTCAGACAGCTCTCAGTCCAAGAAAGCCGACCCTGTTCAGTAACCACTTGCAGGACACATTGGAAATGAGGGAAGCCTTATTTTGTGTTACACATTCTTATCACAATGAAATACTTTCAAGTATTTTTTTTTTTAATGATCTTTCCCACAAGTCATTAAGGAGTCAGTGTTAAGATTTGGAGAAGGAGGCCGGGCGTGGTGGCGCACGCCTTTAATCCCAGCACTCGGGAGGCAGAGATAGGAGGATCGCCGTGAGTTCGAGGCCACCCTGAGACTCCATAGTGAATTCCAGGTCAGCCTGGGCTAGAGTGAGACCCTACCTCGAAAAACCAAAAAAAAAAAAAAAAAAAAAAAAAAAAAAAACAGATTTGGAGAAGGAGGATGGGTGTGGTGGTGCACGCCTTTAATCCCAGTACTTGGGAGGCAGAGATATGATCACTGAGAGCTTGAGGTCACCCTGAGACTACATAGTTAATTCCAGGTCAGCTTGGACCAGAGTAAGACCCTACCTCAAAAAAACCCAAAAAACAAAAAAAAATAAAAATAAAAAAATAAAAAAAATAAAAGGAAAGGGTAAGTTTTTTTAGGACAAGAGAGGTGTTTTTTTTTTTTTTTTTTTGGGTTATTTTGAGGTAGGGTCTCACTCTAGGTCAGACTAACCTGTTGTCTCAGGGTGGCCTTGAACTCATGGTGATCCTCCTACCTCTGCCTCCTGAGTGCTGGGATTAAAAGCATGTGCTACCACACCCAGCTAAGAGATGTTTTGAATGACAGTTTTTTAAAAAAATTTTTTTAATGAGCATTGTACAGCTGAATGCAGAAGTTACTCAGGAAGCTGAAAATATGTGGAAGAACTTTTGCACATCAGTGGGATGTGAGGATGAGATAGAAGCAACTCAGTACAATGTCTTAAAAGGGATAATATTACAGGTTTTTTCTAGCCTTAGTTATAGTCAAAGGCTAAAGTACACACACACACACACACACACACACACACACACACACACACACACATCTTTCCTGTCTCTACTAAGGGTGAGTAGGATATAATCTTTTTTTATAGAGTGATGCTCAAGAATCTATACTTTAGTCTACATTGAAGATTTTTATTTTTTGAAGCATCTTGGGTTGAGGAAAGTACAAAAATTTACTCCTTTTACTTGTGTTTATATTAAAATTTAAGGCTGTTTCATTATGAATGATGGAACGTGTTAGTCATAAAAGAGATTTAGGTGGATGAGTTAATGTTTGGTCATCAAAAGATGAACCATGAGGAGCGTTTTTCTTCTCGGATGAGAAAAGGGCAAAATATGAGTCACACAGAATATTAAGTCATTTCCCCCCACTTGATTCAGTACCCTCCTGCTGAAGGACCATCCACTCTGCAAGTATAACTCAGATGGTTATGCCTGCTGCCATTTGTAGTGGACTTCATGGTGTAGGGCTACCTGCCCTAGGGTCTCACACTGTCAGTCAAGCTGGCTTGGAACTCACTATGTAGCCCAGGCTGGCTTTGAACTTGCAGCTGTCCTTCTGCCTCAGTCCCTCCCCCTGTAGTGCTGGGATTACAGGAATGAGCCACCATGCCCGTTTGTTATGTTGGCACTTCTAATGAGCAGGGTACACATGAGTTGTTCATACAGGGAACACGCTTTAGTCAATTTAAAACCTAAAAGTGTTATCTGGTTTTGACCAGGGCAGCTTTCTTCTTCATGAGCAGCCTGTTAGTTGGTTGGAAACTGTTAAAAACTAAACTAGCTCACAACATTGTGGGGTGCAAAGTTTGTTTTATGAATAATGACACTTTTCAAAGGTGCACTTTGGATTTGCCAGATCTGTGGCAAAGAGTCATTGTCCTCCTGCCATGACAGCTCTTGGCCCCTCTATCAGTGAATTCCATGCTGTGTTCTAGTTTAGTGGAGATTGAAACATTCATCAGATATTTGTATAAATCAAGGGAGACAGTTAGAAATATGTCTATGAGAGATGAGTGTGAAATGTTAGGAATATAAAATGCCTTAATCTTTTCTCCTTTATGTCGTATTAGGGTTTGATTCATGCTTTTTATTTATCATTAATTTTTTTTGAATAATAATTATGTGTGTCAGGCTCTGTGCTGGTGACACAGGTCCAAAGGTGCTGTTTCTGGCCCCAGGAGAAATCACTCATAGTAGGTGGCTGCATTACATTTTGGCCAGTGCAGTAAGTGTACAGCCCACTCGTCAGAGGTCATGCAGCAGTGAACCACAGTCCGCTTTTTGGGAAGGATGTAGGTAAGGTTCTGGGAGGTACTATATGCGCATAGAGAATGAGTGGCAAGCATGCCTGGAGATGTAAAGAAGGGTGTTCTGATGTGAAGAACATCCTACACGAAGGCCAAGGGAATAGGAAGAGCATGGTGCGTGTTGGGAACTAATGGTAGCTTAGTTCAAACCCAGTTTAGGATGTGCAGGAGTGATGTGGTGCTCTGCCGGTACTGTAGACAGCTCCACATTGCTGGAATGAACATCCAAACCAGACACAGTTTTGGAAAAGAAGAGATTTATGTCAAGCTTACAGATCCAGGGGAAGTTCCATCATTGATGGAAGAAGCTGCTTCCATACTTCTATAAAAGAAAGAGAGAAACCTTCACCAGCCAGCAAACACCAAAAGCAACAAGCACAAACAGGCAGCAAGCAGCAGGGCACCAGAGCCCCGACTGCTCTGCATACCTTTGGGCTGGAAATCAGATCTGCCTCAAATACACCTTAGGGCTGGACCCCAGGATCTGCCCCCAGTGACACCTCCTCCAATCTTGGGTTGGAGACCCCCAAGTTACAAGCTTTAATAAATCAACTTGAGACTATGGTGAATATACATTCAAACTATCACAGCCTTTCATAAAGGCAGTGGGAAGATACATCACCAAGCCTACTTACTGTTTGCTAAAACTTCAGACCAATATTTGTATGTTATCTAATGGAGAGTTTTCAGACAGGAAAGAGATATGACTAGATTTGGATTTCAGAATAATCACTAGGAGCAATTTTGAGGATGACCTGTATCTGCTCTAGGCGCTGTGGGATGTCCCTGTCACCCCAGCGCTCAGGAAGGGGCCTGAGAGTTGTAGGTCAGCCTCGGATACATGGAAAGATGCTGCCTTAGAAATAAGTTCCCTCACTGATTACCTTGGTCACTGGAAGTGGTCTGATAGTCAGTGTTCTCCAAGTACTAGGTGAGACGTGTAAATTCAGAGTGGAGTCTTTGTTGCAGGCAGCTAGATGGAAGCCCTTGATAGCTTTATCATAACAATTAAAACATAAATTGCTACAAAAATAAAATTTTGTATCTGTCCATGTAGCTGTTATCCTCTCCTTGCTGGGAAACAAAATACCTCATCAGAAGCAACTTATGGGAGGAAGGGTTTCTTGGAAGCTTATGGCTTTGAGGGGAAGATTCACCATGGCTGAGGAAACAGCTGGTCATCACAGTTGCACCGAAGCAGGGAGACAAGTGACCCATGTAGTCTCAGGGTGGCCTCAAACTCAGAGCAGTCCTCCCACCTCTACCTCCCAAGTGAGAGACAATGGGCATGCCAGGGCCTCTAGCCACTGCAAATGAATGAGCTTCAGATGCATGCACCGCCTTGTACATCCAGCTTTACATGGGTACTGGGGAATCTAACCTGGGCCATTAGGCTTTGCACGAAAGCACCTGAACCGGGACTCCAGCCTTCCAACCCTTGCCTTGGTTTTTGACTTTAGCTTCTAGAACTGTGAGGAAATAAACGTCTTTTGTTCAAGTTATCCACACTATGGTGTTTTGTGATGGTTCCCTGGGCTGACCAGTGCAACCTACTACAGTTGCCCACCCTTATCCATAGGGATGTGGTCTAAGGACTCTGGATAACTGAAAGCAAATAACATCAAACCTTGCATTATACCACACCTTAATTAATTAATTAATTAATTAACTTTATAGGCACATTTTTTTTTTTTTTTGAGGTAGGGTCTCCCTCTAGCCCAAGCTGATCTGGAATTCACTATATAGGCTCAGGGTGGCCTTGAACTCATGGCGATCCTCCGACTTCTGCCTCCCAAGTGCTGGGATTAAAGGCGTGCACCACCACACCCGGCTCTAAGCACAGTGTTTTTATGATGTGTGTTGCTGCTAGTCAAGGCACATTTTCTCTTCATGCCTTCCTTCTGCTCATGCACTGAATGTCAATGAAACATGTAGGCACAGTGGCCATAACTTTACTCTTTGAGGTGCGACAGCAAAGCTAGCACGGATTTCTTTTTCCTTCATCACAGTTTTGTGATGGACGACTTGCTCTGAGCACAGATCTAGCAATCTCAGCATACATGCTTTTTTTCCTTAGCAAGTTGAGAGTTTTCACCTTTTCACTTAAAGGAAGCACTTCACGGCTTCTCTTTGGCACATCCGAATTGGTGGCATCACTTCTCATGAGCTTTGGGGCCATTATTAAGTAAAATGGGGCTACTTGAACACAAGCACCACAGTACAGAGAGCTGATCGGATAATAGACACGGCAGGAAGGCATAATACAGCATCACAGTACTTTGTATTGCATGCAACTGAAAGCTTTTGAAGCTTTTTTTTTCCTGTATGTCATCGATGTGGGGTGTGTGTGTGTGTGTGTGTGTGTGTGTGTGTGCGTGCGTGTGCGTGTGCACGCAGCACCTGTGCGCTTGCCTGTTCCCAGTGGGCTTGCTTGTGGTGGCTGGAGGATGATGTCGGGTGTCCTCCATCACTCATCCCACAGTTTTCCCTGCCACAGATTTTCTTACTGATTCTGGAGCTTGTCATTTGCAAGCCTGAGTGATTCTCTGGTGTCTGCTCCTCACAGGATGGGAGTTACTGATGTGTGTGGCCATGCCAGATTGTATACATGGGTTCTGGAGAATCGAACTTCTGCAGTCTCAGGTCCCCTCAGACCCTCGTGACAAGGAAGCACACTGAACCGCTGAGCCATTCTTCCAGCCCTCAGCTATTTTTGAGCTGTCAGTTTTTGCTTCTGTGCTTACTGTATGTTGTTCAAACTGCTGCCTTTGGGAGGGTCACGTTGTCCTACTCGCTGACTACCCACAAAAACCTGAGGTGTGTCTCATGCATGCTCTTGCTAGGCCCCTTTCCCTCTGCTTGTCACTTATGCCCTTGTCTTTTATTCTCTTTACTGGATGCAGGACCTTATGTTTAACTGGGTGGTTTTTCAGTTTGGCCCTACGTATAACATTGGGCTTTTTTTTGTTTGTTTGTTTTAATTATTCCCAGCATTTAAGGGAAGATACGAATTCTGACCAGTATACTTTACATGTATTTCTTTTTGCTTGTATTAACCAAAAATGACTGCCAGGTGAGGACTCTTATTGAGAAAGGAAAACTGTCAATCTTTCTATCAGTGTTCCCAGGGATTACCACTGTCTAAGGATTTATAATCCGATCCCAGATCTTTCCTGGGGCTGTGGTTTGGTGTCTGCAAATTCCCTAGGCTTTCTTCCCTCATTGCCATTCTTCTGAAGCACCTAGATCAGATCACATTTCTTTCTTTTGTTTTTCTTTTCTTCTTTCTTTTAAAAAATATTTTAATTTTTATTTATTTGAGAGAGAAAGAGCAAGGGTGGGAGGAGAAAGAGAAAGAGAGAGTGAGAGAGAGAGTGAGAGAGAGAGAGAGAATGGGCACATCAGGGCCACCAGTGCTGGCAAACGAACTGCGGACACATGCGCCACCTTGTGCATCTGACTTACATGAGACTTGGGGAATCGAACCTGGGTCCTTTGGCTTTGCAGGCAAGTGCCTTAACCATTAAACTATCTCTCCAGCCCTTCTTTTCTTTTTTTGAGGGATGGTTTCACTGTAGTTCAGGCTGTCTTGGAACTCATTCTGTAGTCCATGCTGGCCTGCAATTCATGGTGATCCTCATACATCAGCCTCCCTAGTGCTGGGATCAAAGACATGTCATCATGTGGGCTTCCAGTGTTTATTTGTTGATTTCTATTTCTCCAGATTTTGAAAAAATTTTAAATTGTTTTCCCTCTCTTTGTAAAGTTCCATCCTTGAAGATTCTCTGTTCATTGTTCAGTCAGGTGCTTAGTAGCTGCAGTCAACATTGCAGAGACATTACTGTCTTTGATGTATCTACTCACTTCAAGTTGAAAGTCAGTGCAGGAAAAGCTGATCTCTGGAGTAGAAGGTTAAGGTTGACTATTCTGGGACAAAGGAGCAAAGTGGCCATGACTTAAGCAGTTAGACTTGTGCATGACTCTTGCCAGGTTACACGGGTATGTTTGTGGGCCTGTCTTCTGCTTATAGTCATTTTTGCATATAAAGTAAATATGAATAATTTATCTATATTTTGTATAAAATCCTGAGAGTAATGTGCCAAGAGATACTGAGTTTTGAAAGCAAATTAAGTCCTTGAGTTAACAGTTCTGATATGTGGGTCCATGTTGTGCTACTAACCTTGCTAGGTTATTTGAACACTATACAATAACGTTTACATGCACTACCTAGTGCTTGGGTGTTTGTGACTACTATATAGTTAAATATATCTTTCTTTTTTTTTAAAAGATTTATTTTTATTTTTTATTTATTAGAGACATAGGGAGAGGGAGAGAGAGAGAGAGAGTGAGAATGGACGCATCAGGGCTTCCAGCCACTGCAAACAAACTCCAGATGCAGGCGCCACCATGTGCATCTGGCTTAAGTGGGCCCTGGAGAATTGAACCTGGATCCTTAGGCTTCACAGGCATGCACCTTAACCGCTAAGCCATCTTTCCAGCCCTAAGGTGAATATTTCTTATTTACTAAATAATTTTAAAAGATAATCAAAATAGTGAATAAAGAATTTTTGGAATATTTTATTATTTATTTGAGAGAAGAGAAAGATAGGAAGAAGAAGGAGGAGGTGGTGCAGATACAGAGAATGGGCATGCCAGGGCCTCCAGCCACTGCAAATGAACTCCAGATCCATGTGCCACCTTGTGCATCTGGCTTATGTGGGTACTGGGGAATTGAACGTGGGTCCATAGATTTCTCAGGCAAGCTACTTAATCACTCCAGCACAGTTTTGAAGTATTTTCAAAATAATTTGTGATTTCAGTAATTTCCATAAACTGTGATTTAAAAAAATTCAAGTTCTGAAGATTAATATCTGTGAAATTTGGAAACTGTTCCGTAGTGCTTCTTGTTCTGAGAACGAATTGCTCCTCACCTGTACTGTGATAGCTACAGAAATTGAGACCCAAGTGTTTTAGAGGACATTATGGCCATTTGGCATGGCTGCAACTGAACATGTGATCAGTGGGTTTAACTCACTGAATGTGGGTGTTTTCAGTGTTTGGTCCTTTAGGGATCTTAAGTAGACTTGGATAACTGCAGGTCTTGGTGTGAGATTGATTGCTTTAGACTGTGCATGGACTGTAGGAAAAGGCTGATTAGAATGGGATACACCGATGGTAGGGCCAGTGAGAATTGCTGTAGGATTGGATGTCAGATTATTCTCGATTATGTGTTCCCCTTCTATGGTTTATTGGTAACATGGGTCTGGTTATGATAACCACACTCGGGATTGCATTATCTATGATAGATATTTCTTGAACTTGTTGGAAACCCTTCTTCTACGTTGTTGTCAATGTAATCTTCCTAGTCTGATTTTACAAGTCCCTTGAGTGACCATCTGCTGGCTACTAATGTGCACAGAAGAAATTTCAGACTGCTTAAGTTGACTTTTAAGATGGTGGCATTTCCTTCCAAATGCCTCTCCAGGGTCATCTTCCATCACATTCTCTTAGACTCAGCCCATAGCCCAACTAGATTGCTACTGTCTCAGTCACCCCATTTTTGTACAATAAACCACCCAAACATAGTGGCATGAAGTGACAGCCGTTTTATTACCCTCACAGTTGAGTGAGTCAGGGGTTTGGGATATGCACAGCAGGGGCAGCTTTTCTGTGCCCTGTGATGTCTGGGTCTCAGCTGGGAAAATGTGGAGGTTGGGCTCTGGCTTCCTCCGAAGGCTCATTCTTTCCATTCTCTCACGCCTGGCGGTTGACGCTGTCTGTGGGGAGCTCTGCTGGGGCTGTCAGCCGAAACAGCCACGCGGGGCCCCTGCACATGGGCTGTTGGGAGCTTCCTCAGAGCGTGGCGGCTGAGTGCCAAGAGCAAGTGTCTCAAGAGACAGGAAATGGAAGCTGCTAGTTTCCCAGGACCTGGTCCTAGAAGCTGTTACTGTGTTACTTCCACCATGATCTATTTGCCAAGCTGTCCTACAACCTGCGTGCAATCTCACCTCTCTTGATCAGTGGAGAGCTGGAGAATTGTGGGGCCACGTTTTAAGCTTCCGATGCCTCTCTCTGTAGGGCAGTGGCAGTCTTCCCACCACTGCGCCCATTGTCTGCTCCCCAGGCCCAGTGCCATCTCTTTCCCCACGCAGCCTGGCGTATCCCTCTGGTGTGTCCCATAGCGTCACTCTTTAATTCACCGGAGTTCCTTTTCAGTGGTTTATAAAGTTTCTGAAGGTAAGGACCAGCTCTTGTTTACCTTTGCATGCTTCACAGCAGACAAGAGTCCTTGAGTTGAACACCGACTATTCACTGTCAAATTTGAGACCCGGATGGGATGGGATGTAGCATTGGTTAGTAATGAACAAATTAAAAGCTGTCCATGGAATACGTATTTTTTCTGGTGTATTTTAAAGCTTTTAAAAAAAAATACTGCTTTCTCTCATGAAGCAAAATGACTGAACCCTCCTATTGTTGTCAAATTAAAGGAGAGTTTTTTAGACATCTGTTTTCTTCCCAGGTCTATCTTTAACCTTAGTGTTTTGATAAACTGTCGGTCTTACTCCATTACTGGGTCAGTTTAGCAAATTATATCCAAGACTGGAAATAAAAGGAGATAGGAGGTTTGAATGACAATTTGTGAGCGGGAGAGATGGCATAGCGATTAAGGTGCTTGCCTGTGAAGCCCAGGTTGGATTCCCCAGTGCCCGTGGAAGCCAGATGCACAAGGTGGGGCATGCTTGTGGAGTTATTTTGCAGTGGCTAGAGCACCCATTTTCTCTCTCTCCATCTGCCCCTTTCTTTCTCTCTCTCAAATAAATATATACATAAATAAAGTATTTATGAAATTTGTTTTTTTGAAGGATAAGAATTATTTCATGAATTTTTCAGTTTTATACCTATATAATGTGCCACGAGGTGAACTGTAAAATACATTTTCTTTTTAAAATTCGAGTCCGATTATCAGAGGTACTCTTTTCTGTAACCTTCTTGTAAACTTGGATCTTATGATTCTTTTCTTCTTTTCCTCTAAGGTCATTCTTGCCCAAGTCCTTTCCTAGAGGCTTTTTATCTGCAGGTCCCTTCTGAGGACGTATATGCATGTTTTTTATGATCAACAGTTTTTCTTTTGCTTTACCTCCCCACCCTTTAAATAATTTTCTTTTTTCCAATTTCATATATACATGCATATATTTTGATATTCTTCATCCATTTCCCTCTTTTATCCACCTCCCACTCCTGTTAAACCCCTTCTTACCAGCTAGTCTCCTGACTATTTTCATTCCTTTTTTTTTTTAATGCCTTGAATTTAATTAGGGTCTATTAATTAGTGAGCTTGGGTGGGTCATTATTTACTACAGCTTGGGCAACTTACCAACCAGTGGCTACTCCACTAAACAGCAAGACTGACCCTCTCTCAGCAACTAGTGACTCCTCTAGGAGAGCTGTGGGCCTCCTGAACCCCTCACTCACCTGAGATGGAACATTGATTGGCTCAGTCTTCTGCAGGAAAGCACAGCTGCTGAGTTCACGAGTGTAACACAGCCGTGTTCTGCTCCGAGAACAGCGTCCACAGCACTCCCTCCTTTGGGTGCTTACATTCTTCTGCCCCCTCTCCCACGATCGATCTTCTCCGAGTCTTGAAGGCTGTGATAGAGATGTCCTGGTGATGGCTATGCATACAGTAGTCATTTATTCTTACCACTTTGGTCAGATATGTGTGTCTGCATTCACCTCTGCTTACTGCAGTTTAATTTCTCTCTCTCTCTCTCTCTCTCTCTTTTTTTTACAACTAAGCATGTGTCTTCAGCGGTGGGGACTTACCATCTAGGTTTGGTGGGCAACGGAGAGCATTGTATTAATTTAGGGGCCTTCATGACATTTTTCTGGCCAGCAGCTCATAAGGAGGCATCTCACCCCCGGCACTGGGATTTTCTTTCATAACCTGTGACTTTTGGGAGCAGCTTAATCTACCCATGAAGGCTGCCTTCTTTCAAACTCTGTACTCTTTAAGTTACATTTTAATTAGGTTATAAAGTAGTAGGCTGTCTTATTTTTTCCCCCTCAGCTTCCTGCCAGGTGTGGTGGAATTTGCCTGTAATCCCAGCTCTTGAGAAGTTGGAGGCAGGAAGATTAGGAGTTCCAGGCCACCAGCCCCACCCCCAAAAAGTTTGTACCCCTCTTCTTTGAAGACTTTAAACCCATTCTCCTGCTCTCAAGCTAGATGAACTCAGTTTATTTTCTTTTTCTGTTCTTTAATTTTTTTTTATTATTGTGTCTGTGCATGTGTATGTATGTGATTGCTTGTGAAGGTATGTGAATGCTTGTAAATGTGGAGGCCAGGGAATAACCTTAAATGCCATTCTCAGAAATGCTATCTATTCCTTTGGCCTGGAGCTCACCAGTTAGGCTAGACTGGCTGGCCAGTGAACTCCAGTGATCTGCCAGGATTATAGGCAAGTGCCACTATACCTGGCATTTTACCTGGGTGCTGGAGATCACACTCAGGCCCTCATATGTAGCATCCCTACAGCAAAGTGCACAATTCCTGAGTACACAGCTCAATGAATTTTTGCAGCTGCATTTGCCCATATAAGCATGTATTTCTGTTTTCATCTCCTAAGCGATGTGTATTCTTAAGGATAAGAGTTTCTTCTTCAATTCTCTCTTGAATAAGGTGGCTGTGTGAGTAAGTGTTTGGGCTCTCTCTGAGGGCACTGTATGGCACATTTGGCATGGTATTCCCTTCCTTTCTTGCAGTTTTTCTTCCTGCAACTTCAGTTACTGCTGGTCAGCCTTAGCCCAAATATAATACATGGAAAACTCTAGAAATAAACAAGCCATACATTTTCAGTCATGGTTGTTTTGAGTAGTGTGATGTGATCTTGTGTTGTAATGTTCTATCCCGCTGGGAATGAATTATCCCTACATAGGGTATTGATCCCGTGTATGCCACCTGCCCATTAGTCATTTAGTAACCATCATAGTTATCAGAGCCTCTGTGGTGGTGTCTCAGAAACCCTTATTCCATTTAATACTGGCCCCAAAGAGCAAGAGTAATTGTCCTGATACTTTAATATAGTATCTTCGTGTTATTTGTTATTGCTGTTAATCTCTTACTGTGCCTAATTGACAAATTAAACTTCTCATAGGTCTGTATGTGGACGAGGTGAAAGAAAGTTTTTGTAGGCGTTGGCATGATCTGGGAGTTTCAGGCAGCCACTGGGAATCTGGGATTTTTCCCCTCAGAGAAGGGTGGATGGCTGTAGTGATATTAGTTTTGAAAGTCACCCAGGTCTGAAGCACCTGAGTTCGGAAGTGTGAAGAGAAAGATGGCATGTTGACTGAGAGCTCTGAAACAACTCAGGGGGCTTACCTGGGCTGAGCTCACGGGTGAAATGAGAAGAAATCATTTCAGGAAGAAGTGAGGGAAGAAAAGATTACTTGAATTTCAGTGAACATAAGACTTTGTTATTACTGCTATGTTAAATCATGCCTTAATTTTTTTTTTTTTTTTTTTGATCTTGAAACACAAATTTGTTCTCATTTTGGAGACTTTCAGGGAGAATCCACTTCCTTGAGCTTGTGGTCCCTCCCTCTACCTGTAAAGCTCTCTGCTTCAATCTCTGCCTTCTCGACACATCACCTTTTCCTCTCTGAGGTTCAATTTCCCTGTCACCTTCTTAAGGGAGCTTGTGGTTATATTTAGTGCCGACCAGGGTAATCTAGGATAATCAGCTCATCTCTAAATCCTCATCTAATCACATTTGCAAAGTCTCTTTGTCTTAGAAGGCAACATTCACGGGTCCTGGAGATTAGAACACTTGGTTTTTGTTTTTTAAGGGTCTTTCTTCACAGAGGCAAGGTCTGTCAGATATTTGATGCTAGTTCATTCTGCTTTTTCTAGTGTCAAGTTGATCTTCCTACAACAGCATGCTGTGGATGCATTTTCTTGCTGAAGCATGATGCTTGGTGAATCCCCATCATCTAACAAAATGAACAGTGTCTAGGCTGACATTCAGGTTCCATTTAATCCCAAGTATGAATCGAGCTCTGTTTCCTTCTTTGCTGGGTGCAGCTTCTGTCCTTCCTCAGTGTTTCTTCGTGGGCTAGCTTGACTCTTCTCTTGCTGTTTCTTCCTCCTTCTGGAGAGCCCTGGTCCTCTCTCCTTCCCTTGCAGCAGTTTCCTCTCTGTCTCCTGTTGGTTTCCTATGACTGCAGTAAGAAATCTACACACAATTGAGGACTTAGGATGAAGACTGTCCCTGTTGTGAAGGCCTGAAGTGCCAAGCGAAGTTGCCAGCAGGGCTGGGATCTTCATGTCTGCATGGGAGACTCCTTCCTTGCCGCTTCCTGTTTCTGCCGCCTCCAGTTCTTCCTGGTTTGTCACTGCTTATTTCCAGCTTCTGCCTCACTCTTCACAAGACTGTCTTTTCTCCCTGTTTCTTTCCAGGCATCTTTTGTGAAGGATACTTGTCATTGGACTGAAGACCCACCCAGATAATCCAGGATGATCTCAGCTTGAGCTCCGTAATCTAATTACTGTAATTAATTTGTAAAGACCCTTTCCCAAATAAGCTCTATTAGTGCTTTTGTGGCTGTGACAGATATCTAAAAGAAACAATTTGAAGGAAGAAAGATTTATTTTTTATTTAAAAACAACTATTGACAGTTTTTATTCATGTGCAGAATATATTTTGATCATATTCCTCCTCCCTACTACCTGTTTTGTCCCCTTTCCTCCATTGATGAACCCCTTCTTTCCAAATAGTCCCTCCTTTGTTTTGATGGCTCTTCTTTCTTTTTGTCATCCTCTTCTATCATCCATGGTGGCATGTTGAGTGGGCCAATATCGGGCAGGTCTTGTGCAGGTGGAAAAGATTTCTTTTGATGCATAGTTCATGATCAGCAGGCCCCACTTCCTAGTGTCTACCACTTCCCAATAACAGCATCAAATTGTGACTCCATCTGTGGATCAATCCACTAAATTGAAGCCCTTGTGATCCAGTTACCTTTCAAAGATCAGAGCCATCAGCTTGGGGATAAGCCTTCAGTGCGTGAGCTTTTAGGGGTACACTTCTTACACGAACCATAACAAGTTCACATTAACGGGTTCTAGGATAAGACTATGGACATACTTTTTAGGTGACACTACTGAACCCTTCTGTCACCTTTGCCAGCAGTCACAGCTTATTCCTTCAATCTTGTGGTATTGCTGGTATTCTTACACAACTCACTCTTGCATCTTGCATCTTGGACCAGATGAGAATCTCTGGGCTTCTATGTTCAAATGCTTCAGGCTGTGTAACATATGCAACAGAAACCTATTGTTTGCATATTTAAGACTTACTTCAAGATCTAGAGACTTAAGCCAGCAGGGTAAAATCAACAGGAAGGTAGCTATTACTACAGCACGTGCCTGCAACCTTACATGTGTGTGAGTGTGGACGTGTGTGCCATGGTGCATGTGTGGAGGTCAATGATCAACTCTTCCACCTCATTTCAAGGCAGGGCCTCTTGTTTTCATTGGTTCCCACTAGGATTATCAGGTTAGTTGGTCTGTGAGTTTCTGGGAAATTATCCTGTCTTTGCCCCCCCCATCCCACCAGCAGCATGCTGAGATTACAGAAGCTCGCCATGGCTTTTGGCTTTTGACATGTGGGGTATTCATGCTTGCACAGTAAGTACTTTATCCATTGAGCTATCTCCCTATTGCTCCCAAATATTTTTATTTTATTTTAATCTTAACAATTCATTTGTGGGAATTCATTCTTAACACTCATAAAAAAGCTGGCCATGGTGGCAAGTACCTGAGATCCCAGCTCAAGGGAAGTGGAGACAGGGAAGTGTCTGTGTAGCTTGCTACTGGCTAGTGTAGCTGAATTGGTGAATTCCAGGTTCAGTCAGAGACCCTGTCTCAAATAATGTGAGCTTTTGGTTAGACAAACTTTTGTTCAGATGGCAGTGACCATTGAGGTAACTCAGAAGCCACCATAATAATAAAGTAAGTGACAGGGCAATGTTTAGCATTGAGACATCTCTATGATACCGTCTAAGGCTTAGGGTACATTGTGGAAGAGGTAGTGGAAAGAACGTAAGAGCTTACAATGGAATGCAATCTTCCAGACACAAAATGCTCTTGATATTCATGACCTCACAGTGCCTAACACTACCTACACAAAATCTTCATAATGGGAGGGAAAAAAATGACGACATCAAAATAGAGACGAGACTGGAAAGAAGGGATTCAATAGCGCGTGGATTTGAGAAGGAAACAATGGGAGTGGTAGGAAGGAAATTATGTTTTATTGTCTAAACTCAGGAAAGTTGTCAATAAAAAGTTAAAATAAGGTGGTGGCAGCTGGAGAGATGGCTTAGTGGTTAAGGCATTTGTGTAAAAGTCAAAAGACCCTGGCTCTATTCCCCAGGACCCATGTAAGCCAGATGCACAAGGGAGTGCATGCATCTGGAGTTTGTTTGCAGTAGCTGGAGGCCCTGACATGCTCATTCTCTCTCTCTCTAATAAATAAATTGATTAATTAAAATAAGGTGGGGAAGCCAGGCACTGTGGAGCATGCCTTTAATCCCAGCACTCAGGAGGCATAAGTAGGAGGATCACCATGAGTTCGAGGCCACTCTGAGACTGCATAGTGAATTCCAGGTCAGCCTGGACTAGAGTGAGACCCTACCTCGAAAAACCAAAAAATGAAAAATAAAAATAAAAATAAAAAATAAGGTGGGGAGTGATTGAGGAAGACAGCTGATGGTGACAATGACCCTTAGCCCCCACATACATGTGCATACATGTACATGTGTTGTATACACATGCATATAGATATACCATACACACACATACACATGCAGATAGTTGCATTTCTGCAAAACATGTTTAAACCTTTTTTCTCTTCCACTGTTTCCTAATCAATACAGTTTAATGACTACACACACAGCATTTTAATTGTTTTAGATATTCTAAGTCATCTAAGCATGATTCAAATATACAGGAAAATGTGAGTAGGTTGTATGTAAATGTTGTACTATTTTATATGCAGGACTTGATTATTGCAGATTCCATAGTGAATTCTAGAACTAATCCCGTGTGGTTGCTGAAGTATTTTTTGAAAAATATTGGGTAATTTTTCTCCCTGCATCTGTGTCAATCTGTCTGTTTGTCTTTCTGTTTCTCCTTTCCCTTCCTTTTTTCTTTGCTATTAATGTCTAGTCCTCTTCTTTCTGGCAGGAGCAGTGAACTGCTCTGTGTACCTCTGGAACCTTAAGTGGGTGGTTGGGAGGAAGCAGAGGTGATTCAGTAGCTGAGCACGGAAAGCCGGGCAACCTGGCTGGGGCAGTGCCTTCTAGATCTGCTGGGTGAAGTTTTGCAATCTGCTGGCACAGCCATGACTGTTACTTGGAAATTTGTCTCAGTCACTTGGAAGTCTTTTTTCTTTCCCTTCTTTTCTTTTAATGTGTGTGTATGGTTTATGTGTATGAGTGCATACCTGTGTATGCACGTGGTGTGCAGAAGTGCATTCCCGTGTGTGTGCGTGTGCGTGTGTGTGTGTGTGTGTACGCACATGCATGCTAGAGGAGGATTTAGATGTCTTCCATCACTCTTCTGCTTTATTTCCTTGAGACAGGATCTCTCACTAAACCCGGGGCTCGCTGTTATTTTTTTGGCTAGACTGGCTGACCAGTGAGCGCCAGCAATCACCCTCAGTGTTGGGTTACAGTTGGCAGTGGCCGTGCCTTGCTGTTTACATGGCTGTTGGGGATCCAACTCAGGTCCTCATGCGTGTGCAGCAAGCAGTCTTATCCAGTGAGCCACCCCGCCCCCCACATGGATTTTTGCCTTGGCCTCCAGAGTGCTGGGATGACAGCACTCTGTCTAACAAACCCAGAAGATGCTTGTAGGCCTTCTTGGCCCGTGTCTGTGCAGTGGAGGGCTGGGCGGAGGGGAGGAGGGCACCTGTGAGATGGCCTGGCTTCCCAGTGTTCCCTGCCAGACAGGCTCTACTCTGCCTCCGCGTAAGCACAGCTGCTCTTCAGAGCCCGCTCATGAACACAGGTCTTTGGCTGTTTTCCTAATTATTCTCTGCTTTATTTGGTTTAGTTTCAAGGTTATCTGATAGCATCCTGTTTCTTTTTCCTTTTGTCCCAGTCATACGTTGAATGGATGCTCACAGTCCAGCCCTGTGAAGGTTTATGTGGTGCTCTTGATGGTTTTTGAACAAAACATTTGAAGGTGACTAACTTTAGCCTAACTGGTATTTTCCAGCTGGTGATCATTTTCATTTAGAGTTTTACTTTAACCCATGATCCAGTAACTGCTAATGTCCCTGTAATGCACCCATTACTTGCAGTGACAGCATTCCATTGCAGTAGACATGCCCATAAGGTACATACTAACCCTGTCATGGCCTCGTGCCTCGGAAAGCATACAGAGACCATAACATAGTACGTACGAATTGCCCGTGGTGTCAGGCAGTTGTGCTGAATCCTGCTCTACCATCTCTTAGGTTGTGACACAGGGGAAGTTATTTAACCTCTGTGAACTTGAAACTTTCTTCACCTCTGAAAAGGAGAGAATAAGTGCAATTGCATCATCGCCTGTGTTGGGATGATAAAGTGTGATAATTTGCAGACAAACATCTCCCCACAGTATCTGGGAAGAATTCAAAATATCATGTCTACTAGTATTTATGTTGCAGGGAAACCAATTTAGGAATGCTTCCAAGTCACCTACAGTAAACTTTTAACTTGGTAGGTAATGCTGTATTGGGTATGTGGTATTTGTTAAGTTAGTTTGCAGAAAGCAAACAATACACATAACTGCATGAGTGAGCTTCCTTGCTCATCTGACTCGTGTGTCATGCTGTCTTTGAAGCTCCACTTGCCTTTAGTTCAAGGCTTCTACCTGTAAACTTAGTGGCATGATAGGGTTTAGTTTAGTCAGCGTCGTTATTACTTTGCTGTGATGCTGGGTGATGGGGTGGCAAATGCTCCACCCTGAACCAGATCCCTGCCCTAAATTAATATTTATTCATAGTCACTCAAGAAATGGCTGTAATTGTTAATGTCACAGATACATTCTGTATCCTGTGGCTTCTACAATAGAGATGTGAATAATGATGTTCTCTTTTATACTAGAAAACCTTGAATTCACATAGTGCCTGTCCAGTTTTGACGTAAAAGAAAAAAACGTTAGGAGGCGAACCTTAGAATAGACTCCAGTGTGTGAATTAACATTTTGATTAAAATGGTTTTTCTTAGCTTCCAGTCTGTGTATTATATTATTTCTGCTTTCTCCCCCCCCCCCCGCCCCAGGCGTATGTGGAGGAAAATACAGATAAAACATCATTATCTAACTTTGAGTATTGATGTGGCTGGATGATAAGGACATGGCTAGAGTGGGCTGGCTTGTGACTCCAGGGATGTCTGGTGTAGGGCATGTCTTCCTACATGGAAAGGGTATTCTCAGGTTTGGGATCTCTCAGCAAGAGTAACGTGGTGAGATGGATGGACATTTCATGCCTAGTAAACCCCACGAGAGCAGGAGATTGGTAACATTTGCTGTCATGCCTTTGGTGCCTAGAACTGCCTGCCACAGATGCTCGGTTCATCTTGGGGCGGGCATGCATGAATATGGATAGGAAAGACAGTGAACCCAACCAGGACACCCTCTGTTCTCTGTAGAGTTTATTTCTAGCGTGGCCTTTGCTAAGGGTCAGGAAGTTGGTTGAAGAGATCTGTCCACATTTTGGAGCACCAGATGAATGCCAGCACTTTGCCAGGTGCTAGTGATGAGATGGTAAAAAGATATTCTCCAGTGCTACAGTTCTAGACTGTGGGAAGTTTCCCTCCCTCCCTCTTTGCCTCCCTTCCTTCTTTTCTTCCTCCATTTCTTTTTCTTTTCTTTCTTCAGTGTGTGTCAGAGGGAATATTCCCCAAGAATGTCTTCCGCTACAGCTGAGTGAACTCTGAATCTCTATGATCTTAAAGGAGAAGGGTTGAGAGTTGGTCTTTTTTAAATTTTTAAAATATTTTATTTATTTGACAGAGAAAGAGGGAGACAGAGATAGAGATAGATAGATAGAGAGAGAGAGAGAGAGAGAGAGAATGGGCGTGCCAGAGTGTCCAGCCACTGCAAATGAACCCCAGATGTGTGTGCCCCCTTGTGCATCTGGCTAATGTGGGTCCTGGGGAATCGAACCTGGGTCCTTTTGGCTTTGCAGGCAAACACCTTAACTGCTAAGCCATCCCTCCAGCCCAGAGTTGGTCTTTTTATTCCTTCTCTCCCCTTCCTGTGGCACTGTGAGTCTCTGGGTACAGTTTATTCTCAGTCCCAAAGTGTGATATTTATTAGAACATTTTCAATTGTAGCATCTCTTGGAGAATAAGAAGAGGGTGAGGTACAAGGCTGGCCAGGTCACTGAATAAGCTTATATGCACATTTCATAATTTTTGCCATGCTTGGTTAGTTCTGAATTTCTTGGGGTAAAGGCCTGCCTGCAGTTCTGTTACCAACAGGGGAAGGGATTTGTGGCTCTGCTGGGACTGCAGCCAGAAGGATATTTATAGTCTGCCCTGAGTGGCTGGGAGCCCACCCTGGTTCTGGATACGCCTCCTGTCTGAAAGTTCCTCCTGTTCTTGACCTGGACCCTGCCCTTGTTGGCTAGACAGACAGTAGTTAATGATAAAGTGGACGATTGCAGGACATGGCGCGTGATGGCCTTGGTGGCTTACAGCCTGCAGGTACTTGTGTTTTGACTGACCTGAGTGTAAAGCAGAGAGCAGGTGTCCCCTTTCCTGCTCTGCTCCCGACCTCCTGCCTAGATTCAGGGTGGGTGGACCTAAAGTAACCCCGAAGCTGCTTTTCTTGAGATAGAGTCTCACTTTGTAACCTAGGGTCGCCTCAAACTCACAATAGTTCTTCCTCTTCAGCCTCCTTAACTGTTGAGATTATAGGTGTGAGTTGACCCCACCATCAAGTGCCATCCCCCCCCTCCCTTCCTCCCTCCCTCCCTTTTTATTTTTTGAGGGGAAGGTGTCACTCTAGCCCAGGCTGACTATGTAGTCTCATAGTGGCCTCGAACTCACATCGATCCAAATACCTCTGCCTCCCGAGTGCTGGGATTAAAGGCGTGTACCTCCACACCCAGCCCAGCTCACTTTCTTTATGGCACTGGTGCCATGTCAAGATTGATAACATCAAAGGACAATGCAGATCATGAATTTGCTCATTTCTCTCTGCCGTACAAAACAGGCCCAGGTCTGGGGAAACTTCACATTTCAGTTTGCACTCTATGGTAAAAGACAAGCCTGTGTGGTTTTCCGGCAAGGACGTTGCATTTGGGTGCTTTTAGAGTAGACTGAGGGTTTCTATGTTTTGTTTACCTTGTTAAGTGATGGACAGTCCAACCTGTGCTAGCTTTGGGAAGATGACATTGAATAGCTGCCTTTCTGCAGAGTCCAGTGTAGAGTAAGTGTCAGATCTGGGTCTGAGACCTTGGTATGTTTTCCCCAAATTCTTCTGTGAGCTTCAGTCTCTGGCAGCTATGACTTTCTCACACACTCTAGCAAAATGAGTATAAGATCTCAGAGATCACTCTGATTGGATCATTCTAGGTCACATCCCACCCCAAAATCTAACTCACTGTGCTGTTTGGTCAAGTCCATCAGCATGGTGTCACATGTATCGCAGACCAGATTCAGAGGTTGTTTATTGGAAGGCTAGGTGGACAGCTGGGGAGGAAAGTGGTACAGAATGGCTTCATAGAGCAAGCATTGAGGCCTTTACCATGAGGGAGTAATAGGGCCGTTCATGGCAGGCTGTCTGGTTACAGTAGGTCTCAGTGGACTTCATCCGGGGGGCTTACTGTGTACCATCCCATGGCGGATTGTTGCAGGATGGCTGTTCCCCATACATGTTTTGTTTGTCTCTGAAAACACGTGTTTCATTTCTCTCTGGCCATTTAGATTCATTTTGGGTGACTGTCTTGTCAGCCTGGGCCTCAGGAGAGGGGAGGACGGGCTGTGTTTTGGCAGCACTTCAAGCCTGAAGCAGCATCCTGCAGCCAGCCCCATAAGCTGTATAATTTGTCCATGGAGGCCTATGCATTATAGAAATGAAAATTCCTTCTCTGACAGCATTCGCTGCTTAGCACGCAGCAATTTGGCTGTCAGAAACAGCTGGCCCTGCAGGGTGGGACAATAGAAAGGCGAGACCAGAGAGAGGCCAGTGCTTACTCAAGTCTCCCACTGTGAGAAGATCACGTTACTGAGACTGTCATTAACGACAGGCTGCCAGGGGCTCTGAGGCGCAGCTTCCAGGGAGCACCAGCCTGTGGCTTAGACACTTGGTGATTGTCCTCATTTTTTTTAGCTGAATGGAACAACAACCACAACAAAAATTAAAAATAAACTGCTAACATTTGCTGACACTCACGTTCAGTTCTCATGTGTCTTCTGCGGGTTGAGGAACATTTCTGGGGAAGGTACATCCTTCCAACCTTCATGGGGTCGTTACTGGCGCATTCGAGAAACTTTTAAAAATGAGTGGAGAAGGGGTGTGGGACAAGGTCAGTGCTGAAGAGACTAACCCTGGCGATCCATGAGCCATGTTTAGTCGTGCACGAGAGACAAGGGTGTGCATCCCCAGTTGCAGCAAGGGCGAGGAAAGGGGCCAGAAGCTGTGTGGCTCGCAGTGTGGCTGGCTCTGTGCTTTCCTGGACTGATTCCATGACTCACGGAGCATGATCTAAGTAAAAAGCCCTCTTCAGCTCAGAGGAGACAGCTGTCTGTTGCAGGAGGACATATTTTCTGGGGCTCATGGCGCCAGGTTTTTCTATTAGTTTGTTCAGTAGCGATGCACTCACCATGAATCTAGTTTGTTCTGTAGTGATGCACTCACCATGAATCTTTGTATTTCCCATTTTGAGAAAAAAAACTTAAAAAAAAATATTTTTTTGTGTGTGTGTGTGTGTTTGTGTTTGTATGTGCATGTCTTGCTGCTGCAAATAAACTCCAGACATACATACCACTTTTTCATCTGGCATTATGAGAGTACTGGGGAATCAGACCTGGATCAGCAGGCTGTGCAAGCAAGTACATTTAACTGCCAAGCCATTTCTGCAGCCTCAGAAACAAGTCTTTAAGAATAAATTTCTAAATACTATTCTGTTTTTAATTTAAAAAAAATTTATTTGCAAGCAGAGAGAGAGAGAGAGACAAAGAGATAGACACACATACACAGAGTGAGCAAGGAAGAGAGAGAATATGAATGAATGACTCTGGGCATGCCATGGGCACACCAGGGCCACTGGCTGCTGCAAATGAACTCCAGACACATGTGCACTTTTTGTATCTGCCTTTATGTGAGTACTGGGGAATCAAACCCCAGTCCTTAAGCTTTGCAGGCAAGTGCCTTAACCACTGGACCATCTCTAAATGTCATTTTTTAAAAGATTTTATTTTTATTTATTTATTAGAGACACAGAGAGGGTGATAGAGAGAAAGAGAATGGACACACCAGGGACTCTAGCCACTGCAAATGAACTCCAGATGCATGTGCCACCTTGTGCATCTGGCTATTGTGGGACCTGGATAATCAAACCTGGGACGTTTGGCTTCACAGGCAAGCGCCTTAACCATTAAGCCATCTCTCCAGCTCCCTTAAATATCATTTTTGACTGGGCTTCCTAGCAAGGAATTTTTTTTTTTTTCCAGGTAAGGTTTCACTCTAGCCCAGGCTGACCTAGAATTCACTACGTAGTCTCAGGGTGGCCTTGAACTCTCGGCAATCCTCCTACCTCTGCCTCCCGAGTGCTGGGATTAAAGGCATGTGCCACCATGCCTGGCTTGGAAAATTTTTTTAAGGCAAAGAAACATATTTTTATTTTTTATTTTTGTGAGAGAGACAGAGAGAGGGAGAAGGAGGCAGAGAAGGAGAGAGAGAGAGAGAATGGGTATGCCAGGGTCTTTCAACCTCTGTGAACAAACTCCAGACGTGTGAGCCCCCTTGTGGACATGTGTGATATTGCATGCTTGTGTCACGTGTGTGTGTGTGTGTGTGTGGGGGGGGGGGGGGGCTGGCTACATGGGGCCTGGAAATTGGAGCAAACGTTCTTAGCCTTCGCAGGCAAGTGCCTTAACTGCTAAGCCATTTCTCCAGCCCCGGGGAAAAATAAATTTTCTTTCTTTTTTTTTTTTTTTTTGAGAAATGTTACCTCTCATAGTAGCAAGGGGTTTTGCCACAGTTTAAAGTGACATGATGACTTTCCTTTCTGAAGCCAACAGCATTTTAGAGGTACTGCCTTGGGCAGGGGTAGACAAGACAAATTTGTTGGAATTTGGAAGTTGTTTTGTAGCTGTAATTATACTTTTTCTGCTTTTCCTTCTATGTCTGTTTCCTTTTTACATGATACAGGCAGGAGTTTCCCGGATGTTGTTTGGATTAGAGTGTGTGGGGAGAGAGAGAGAGAAAAAAAAAAAAGCTTTCTTAATGATAATAACAGAGTCAGACTGGCTGGTTCTGTACTGACAGGAAAAAGGAGAGATAAAAACTCCATTAATGGTGTGTGCACTGCCTAAGTAGCCAATAAAACAATGCTGTCCTCCCTGGAAGCCAGTCCCAGACTGGCAGATCTTAGTGCCAACTGCAGGAGACAACAGCTGCCGGGGGCGGGGGGGTGTGTGTGGAAGTGTTCCCAGTCAGTGGCTGTGTTCCCTTATTGGTTGGGGGGCAGTTCATTTGTTCTCTTTCCCTCTTCTTCCTCCTCCTCATCTTCTTCCCTCTTTCTCCTCTATTCCTCCTCCTTTTGCCCATTTTCCATGATGAGCCCCTCTTATTGCTCACTGTTCCAGAAACTGAACCACATCTGATTAAAACTTAATGGTTACTCACAGAATGAAGTTGGCTGACAGTTTCCAAACTTATTTGTCTGGGTTAGTTTAAATTTGTAATTATCGAAATGTTAATTTATACAAAATGTATTCAAAAGCTAAGTTCCCTAAAGCTTGATCAAAGAGTCCCTTTCACAGGAAACACTGTATTTCTTTTCTCCCCCAGTGTCTCTGACTATCTTGTTCAGAATGAATAGTAAAACAAACAATTATCTCATTCTAGAAAACATGGAGAACAGCAAATTCTGGCTTCATCAGCGCTCACTCTGTGTTCCTCCTCAGTCCCTTTTTTTGTCACTGAAGCCCTCCTTAGATGCTGGGCCAAGTTGAGCTCTGTGTAGAGACCACATTACTTTGGGAAAATGCAGTCTCATGGTCTCAAAAGCCCTTAGGTGTCCAAAAGAGGGAAGGAAAGATACAATGTTTGAGCTGAGCAGATACATTCCTGTCAACTTTGAGAGAGAGAGAGAGAGGTGACCCCATACCTAGTTTTGTCTTTTACCTGTCTGTTACCTATAACTTTAAGACCCAAGTTATTTTGTTCCAAAAATGGTGCTGGGATCAAACCCATTCTACCCCTGAGTGATGCCTATACCCTCATCACTTTGACTTATATTCATAGTATACAAAGGGGCGAGGATAGATAGCTGAGTATTTATTTCTGTTACCTTCTGGACTCCGGTCTTATATGGATTAGGAATTGGTAGCTGTAGCCTCATTTTACAGGTGGAGGAAATATAAAGCTCCTCTTTGTGGCTTCAGCTGGAAGGAAGCCTGTGCCAAGACCCTGTAGGCTGAGATTTATTGCGCATAGTTGCAGTGGACATCCCGAAGAAGAGAGACAGAGAGAGAGATGTTCCCTGTCTCAGGCACTCTGCCTGGGGTTGGGGACTTAGGATCAAAGCCCTTTTGCTATCAGAGGGTGACGATTGTTTGCTGATGGGCAGAACCAGGCGAGAGAAAGACAAAGTGGGTACCCAAGCGCCTTGGGGGAGATGAATCTTAAGAAAAATACCTGCTCATAGGCTCACCTGGGTGTGAAGCACTTCCTGTTTAGTTCTTGAAATGGCAGGCTGGAAGACCTCGGAGCAGATGCGCTGGGGAGAGATTCAAGAATGTTTTTAGGAGCAACCTGCACTTCCTTCTCCCAGACTGCTTATGGACACCGAGTTGTCTCAAGGTTCCCGGCCACTGACTTTTCCTTGGCAGGTCAAACCAAGTGGCTGTAATATCCCAAGCATGGTTTTGTCACTTGTGACTAAAGATGACAATTCCCAGTCTGTGAACAAACTGTCTTCTTTTAGACAAAACCTTTATGGTAGGCGTCTTTTGAAAAGCATATGGTATAGTTTTGATTTAGATGGCAGAGTAGAGAGACAGTTCCGAGGCAATATGGCCCTTTGGTGATGAGTATTAGGTATTGAGTGGCCTTTAACATGTCATGCCGCTATTCTGTGCATCCTGTCCTCCTCTAAATGTCAGGCCGTCACTGTGTCAACTTCATATGTTTAAAGGACGTGGGTGAGTTCCAGGTGTGACAGTTTGGTTTACCAGTTTAACACTTCATAGTAGTTTAAAAGGCTCCAGAATGTTCTTTTGCAGATGCAGCTATGCATCCATGTTGATGTAGAAGACTGAGGCATATTAAAGGACTGGCTGGCTGGGTGGTGGTGACTCCCTTTCAGTTTTCTGTTTGCTAGCAGATGCTGGGAATGTGACTGGGAATCCACACACTGGTTATTCATTTGAAGATTTCCCTTTGTTCTGCTGCCACATGCCGTTGGTTGTGGGGGTCCTTGTTCTTGCCGTTCTTGTCCTTGTCAGCCCCACTGTGGGGCAGAGCTGAATTGCAGTCCAGTGTGAATATTGCCAACTGATTTATTATTCATTATCGAGGTAAGAAGTTTTGACATACGTTAGAGCTGATTCAGCGCCAGACTCTCCAGTGCCTTCTGTCGTGTCTTTCAGAGTGGGAAGAGAAGGGAAGTTAGCAGACACAAGTCAAAGTACCAACTTTTTAGTTGGTAGAAGGTAAAAAAAAAAAAAAAAATCTATTAAGTGAAAGAAGAAAGTCAAGGGCTATGGTTATGAGATCATCAACAGTAGTAACAACTTGTCTGTAATGGTGCTTGCATGAGGCTCCGTTCTGAGTGCTTTATGCATATTAGCTCCTTCAAAGCTTATAACTCTGTGAGGTAGGTGCAATTTTTAATCTAAATTTTACAGGTTAAGGAACAGAGGCACGTTTAGCGCCTCCGGCCTCATGGGTAGCGAATGTCAGGAATTCTAACTCAGACTGTCTGCCTCTGTATAGGTTTTAACCACAGTGTAGGGGAAGAGAAAGAACTGTGACTGAGGACCTGTGGAGGAACATGCGAAGTGTTGGCAATTTCCTAAAAAAAAAAAAAAAAAAGTCCCTCCCCTGCAATAAAACTAATTAGGATTCTCACTAATAGTTTCAGTCAAAATTTTATTATTTGTAGATTATTTTAACCACTTGAGGCCGTTTAACAAAATACTAGAGCCTAAGCAGTTTATAAAGCACAAGAAATTTATTTCTTGAACTTTTTAGGGCTGGGGAATCTAAGAATAGGCAAACTCAGTGTCTGACGGGACATCTTGCTGTGTCTTATGTGGTGGAAGACAGGCACTCGGCAGCTCTATGGGGCCTTATTTAGCCACAAGGGCACTAAACCATGAAATTCCATGTTCATGATCTACTTGTCTTTTAGAGGCTCACTTCCTAATCTAATCACACTGGTGATTAGATTTTAGCATGTGAATTTTAGGGGGCCACAAGTTCAATACCATGGTTTGAAGAACATATGTATTCATAAATATATAAGAGTTATATAATTATATCTGTATCCATTAATTTATAGTGTTTCTGAGGAACGGCAGTAAATGGGAGGGTGAGATACTAGATTCTTTTCCATTCCTCTTAAAAATTTTATTCATCTTTTTACTTTGTATGTGTGTCTGTCTGTGTGTATGGGATCCCCATGTATGGGCATGCCAGGGTCTCTTGCCTCTACAAACAAATGCCAAATGTATGCACCACTAGGTTGTGACTGGCTTCATTTGGATGTTGGAGCATTCAACCCTGGCTAGCAGGGTTTGCAAGCAAGTGCCTTTAACCACTGAGCAATCTTTCCAGTCCCTCTTTTACCACTTTTGTAGTTCAGTGAATAATAAACCCCACAGTTGGGAAGCCACTCATCTAGCTAGAGAGAGAACACTTACTCATATGCAGGAGCTTTTCCAGTCTAAGCATGCCACTACTTCTGTGGAGTCTTCCCATTTATTTGCTTTTTTTTTCTTAACAAAATACAAAACAGACAAACAAAAAGATCTTAAAATATTGGATTTGTCTTTGCCAAAAGCACTAGGAATTAACTATATGCCAGAAGTTGAAATGATTTTATTTTATTTGTTTTTGGTGTATGTGATAGGAAAGTCCACCCAAGTTATGTTTAAAGTAAAATAATTTCTAGACATGCTTGTGACCTAGTCATGTGTCCAAAACAGATAACAATAGAAAGATGCTTCATGGTTGTGGCAAGCCAGTCTAAACCTGGTGGCAAGTTCTAAGAGGCTCAGTGGAAGCTGTGGGTGTGCTGCCTTAACAATAAGCCTGGCTGCTCGGCAGTTCGTGCAGAACCAGCAGCAGTGCTGCACAGGCCAACTCAGAAACTATAAAACTAGTCAGAGCCCGTCCCCACGCTCAGCGCTTCCAGAGCTGAAGCTATCAGAAGCTAGGCCTTTCCTTCCGGTCATTTTAAAACTTGCAGATTATCACTTCCCTCTGGGATTTCCAAAGTGGGAAAGAAAAGTCCAGGAGACTGGTGCTTATGAAGTGGACCAGGTTTAGCATCTAAAATCTGGAGACTTTTCCTCAGAATTGTTGGCATTGTGAATGCTAATTATTGGTGATTGCTAATATATATTTTTAAAATATTTATTTTTCAGAGAGAGAGAGAGAGAGAGAGAGAGAGAGAGAGAGAGAGCGTGAATATGGGTGCACCAGGCCTGTTGCTGCTGCAGATGAACTCCAGATACATGCACCATCTTGTGCATCTGGCTTATGTGGGTACTTGGGAATTGAACCTGGGTCCTTAGGCTTTGCAGGCAAGTGACTTAACCACTAAGCCATCTCTTCAGTCAAGTTGCTAATATTTTTATTTCCTTTTTATATTCACTGTCCATTCCTGCCCTATCTTCTAATTGCAACATTTCTGAGGGTGTTAACTGTCTTTCGTGTTTCTCACCAACACTCTTGCTTTGAGTCACCTGCAGAACTACCCACCACCTGTGTGTGTACAGCCTCGGATGGGGACCAGTGGACTCCATCTGTCCTTTGTTCCCTAGTGTTCTCGGTAATCCTTGCCTGCCCTCCTCCTTCACATATGTTGTAAGCATCTAGTGTGCCAGGATCCAGGAAGCCAACTTGTGTGGCCTGAGTCCTAGTTTGGATGGCCTCTGGAGTTTTCAGTGAAAGCATTTAACTCCTCTGTCTGGGGAAGATGGGGCTTATGGACTCCCTTTATGACATCTCTTGAAATTAAAAAAATATTTTTATTCATTTACAAGGGTGGGAGAGATATGGGCGTACCAGGGCCTTTGGCTGCTGCACAAACTCCAGGTGAATGCATCATGTTGTGTGTGGGTACTGAAGAGTCAAACCTGGGCTGGCAGGCTTTGTAAGCATCTTTAACTGCTGAGCCATCTCCTCAGCCCCATCTCTTGAATTTTTAAAATAATTTTATTTTGTGGTGTTTGGGATCAAACCTAGGGTCTTACATATGCTAGACATGTATTCTTCCACTGAGGTACACCCCTATCCCTATGACTTTTTTTTTTTAGGTAAAATCTCATTCTAGCCCAGGCTGACCTGGAATTCACCTATGTAGTCTCAGGATAGCCTCAAACTCACAGTGATTGTACTACCTCTCACTGCCAAGTGCTGGGATTAAAGGCGTGTGCCACCATGCCTGGCCCTGACTTCTTTTTAGACTCACATGTAGCATGAAGTTTATGTATACACATATACCTGCATTTACTCATATGCCTTATAAATATATAACACAGTCAAGTACACACACATGTATACCTATGTGCATGTGTATATACATACATACATGTTTTTTTGTAAGTATTGCTTAGGGCAAATAAAGCACATTTTTAATAAAAATGGTGTTCAAATTTCTGTGAAGCTGGGAATGGTGGTACATGCCTAATTTAGTACTTGGGAGGCTAAGGAAAGAGGATTGTGAGTTCCAGGCCAGCCTGGGCCACATGACAAGTTCAAAGCCAGACTAGGCTGTATAGTGAGATCCATGAATTAGTTCTAGAGCTAGGAATATGGCACTTGCTTGGCATGCAAAAGATCCTGGGTTCAATCCCCATCACTGAAAGAAACAAAACAAAACACTGAATTCATATTAGACGTTCTGTCACATTTTAGAATTTGGGTTATTCATGGTAAATGTAAGTTGCATTGTCAGGTAAAGTGTTTCTTAAGAGTTACAATATTACAAATGGCAGCAAAGCTAATGTTTCAACTTGTGCTGATGTAAATGAATCACAGGTATGGAATCTTGAGGCTTGTGATGAATAGCCTGAGACACAACCAACTGTAGGCATGTTTCATTTTATAGAATCCATCTATAAAAGATGAATCTCCATGCTAAGCTATGTTTTAATTAATAGTAACACAAATCAGAAGGCTATAATTCTGTTAGTGGACTGAATACTTAATGACATGAGGAGATTAAAGTATGGAAAATGTCTGTGCTTTGTGGTTGCTTATATTAAATTACTTGAGTTAAGGAATCCAGGGATTCAAGTATCAAAGGTGATGCAGTTTTGATAATAGCATGTAATTCTGGAAAGGGCCCACATTTACCTTTACCCCCATTCCGGTCTCACCAGAACGCCGCAGAGGATTCCTGAGGGGCTCCCCCCCCATTTCAGGTAGATTGGCTTCAGACCCGACTCTTCACTGTCTTATTGATTGATTGATTGATTGATTGATTGATTGATTGTCTTCTATTGTAGTCAGGTTCACATTGCTGGTAGAAATCAACCAACCAAGTGCAGCTTGTGGGAAAAAGAGGTTTATTTTGGCTTACAGGCTTGAGGGGGAAGCTCCATGATGGCAGGGAAAATGACAACATGAGCAGAGGGTGGACATCACCCCCTGGCCAACATCAGTTGGACAATAGCAACAGGAGAGTGTGCCAGACACTAGCAGGGGGAAGTTGACTATAACACCCATAAGCCTGCCCCCAACAATATACTGCCTTTAAGAGGCATTAATTCCCAAATCTCCATCAGCTGGGAACCTAGCATTGTGAACACCTGGGGGGACACCTGAATCAAACCACCACATTCCTTTTCCCTGGTTGTTTTAAATCGTGTATTGCTTGAGTACTTCAGTTATTTATTTTTTAATTTATTTGCATGGGGGAGGGGAGAGGAGAGAGAGATAGAGAGAGAAATAATCTGTGCACCAGGGCCTCTAGCCATTGAAAATGAACTCCAGATGAATTTACCACTTTGTGCATCTGGCTTTACATGGGTACTGGGGAATTGAACCTGGGTCATTAGGCATTGTAGGCAAACGCCATTACCAGTAAGCTATTTCTCCAGCCCTGACCTTGAGCTTATGTATTTGAGAGAGAGTGAAATGGAAAGGGAGAGAATAGGCGTGCCAAGATCTCCAGACACTGCAAACAAACACCAGATGCATGTGCCACCTTGTGCATCTGGCTTGTGTGGGTCCTGGAGAATTGAACCTGGGTCCTTTGGCTTTGCAGGTAAGTGTCTTAACCACTAAGCCATCCCCCCAACCCTGACCTTGAGCTTTTGACCCTCTGCTTCTACTTTCTAAGTGCTGGGATTACAGGCATGTACCACTATGCCCAGTGTATGTGGTACTGGGGATTGAACCCAGGGCTTTGTGCATGCTAATCAAGCACTCTACCAACTTAGCCCTATCCATAGCTCCTGTTTGTTTTGTTGTTTTAGTGCGTGTATGCATGCACAACACACCTGAAGGCCAGAGGACAACCTCGGGTGTCATTCCTCAGGAATGCTATCCACCCTTTTTTTCTTTTTTCAGTCACTGACAGACTTTATTTTTTTGGGGGGGGCTCCCACATGAGAACTCACTCTCAAATAAAAAAGTTACATAGAAAAGGGATTTTGAAACCTTTGTACAATATCTATATCCTGGGTAGTTGAGGAGGAAGGGGGACTATTGCTGAGTGGGCCAGGAGGAGTGGTGGAGGATGGACCTTGCCCTCTGAATGCTAACAACCATCATGAACAAGTGGGTGGGAGTGAGCCTTTGGAGAGGGACTAGGGAGCCACAGGTCAGGGAGAGATGGTGGTTGCCACATGAGGACCTGGGGGCATCTGCAGCCTCAGTTAAGGAAGGGATGGCAGTATTTGGCTCTACAGTTGCAGGGCAGTGTGTTTCTGACCCTCCATGGAAACTTGTAGTAGCCCACCTTTTTGAGACAAGGGCATTGGCTAGGAGCTTGCTAATTAGGTGAGAATGGCAGTGAGCCCTGGGGATCCCCATCTCCTTCTTGCCAGTACTAGGATTGCATTGCATCTTTACATTGGTTCTGGGGCCCAAACTCAGGTCCTCATGTTTGTGTGGCAAGCACTTTACCAACTCAACTAACTACCCATCACCTATTTATCTTTGCATTGTTCAATTGGGGTTCCCATGGAGGGCTTTTGTGTGGCACTGGTGGGGAGAGGTCAGGAATGACATGAGATGAACTTGGTTCCTGGTAGACTCTCAGTGCTGATTGGTTCCATGGCAGAGGCTAGGACCTGATGGAAGGAGGACAGTCCGCAGGGTTGGGATGCTTACTGAGGTAGAATAACAAGTTTCTGGACACTGCAAGTATTCTTACATACTTACTATACATCTTAGGCACCCACTATATTTATACTTTCCTTTTGTGTTTTCTTACTCAAATACCCTCCAACTGATAAGCAAATTAAATTAAAAGCAATCCTGTGAATGAAGAACTGAATTGCTAAATTACATGAACAATATTTTTACTATTTTCTTTAATGAGTGGGTTGGATGCCATCCTTAGTACAGGAAAATTTTGGAAAACCACATTTAATTAAAGAGTATCCCTTTTTAGCATGATTCTCGAAGAATCCTGCTAGTAATAGTGAAAGGAATATCTAAACAGAGAATCTTTGAGCTACAGGGAAATGTAGTGATTTGGGATCTGCAGTTTATAGTTAGGGAAAATGGATATCAGAAAGGGTAAGTGACTTCCACAACCACACAGCAGAGGCTGGGGAACATTAGTTCTTAAGTTCAGACCTTGGTGAATTCCCTCATAATCTCACAGAGATCGAAGGATGGTGTTTGAAGAATGCTGGGCTCAGGACCACTCATCAGTGGTAGACCAGTTACCTACTTCTTGACTTGTTTTGCATGTACTTGGTGTACATAGGGTTAACAAGTGGTTGGTAATGATTTGCCTTAGAAAGGCTACTACCCACTTTATAAAACCAAGACAAAAGAAGAGAGCCAGCACATTTTATTATCTCAACACTTCGGAGGCTAGAGGAAGAAGAGTTTGAGGCCAACTTACGCAGTCATAGCAAGGCCCTATCTCAAAAATGAAACAGAAATGGTAACCAAGAGGCTGTATTTCCCTTTATTTTTGAAGCAGATCCATATTATAGCCCAGGCTGGCCTGGAATTTACTGTAGAGCCTGGGCTGTCATCTTTCCTCAGTCTCTCAAGTGCTGGAATTTACAGGCATGAGCCACCACACCTAGCTTTTCAGGTTGTGTTTCTCATCAAGAAGATAGCTGATTACTTCTTGAGGTAGCTCATTAAAAGACTGGAATTGCTTGTGAAGTACATGGCTTGTTTGAAACAGATATAGAGAGGTAGTAAACACACACACACACAATAAAACAAACAAACCAAAAACCAAAACACCCTAACAAGAAATCGGGGCTATACAAATCTTTGTTCACATTTTATTTTTATTTATTGATTGATTGATTTTTCTTTGAGGTAGCCCAGGCTGACCTTGAATTCACTATGTTGTTTCAGGGTGGCCTTGAACTCATGGCGATCCTCCTACCTCTGCCTCCAAGTGCTGGGATTAAAGTCATGTGCCACCATGTCCGGAGACATTTTATTTATTTTTTTAAAGTTTATTGGATTTCTTTCCCTCCCCCCCTCCCCTCAGTTCTTCTCCCTTCCTCCTTCCTTCCCCCTCCCTCCCCTCCCTCTCTCTCTCTCTCTTCTCCTTTCCTTAGCACAGTGTCAGGTTGGCTTGGGAATGACTGTATGCCTGTGGGCATATAATAATTTCAGCCAAACAATTGGGAAAACAATGTGGATTAGCTTTTACTTAGTTTATTCTTGTTGAAGCTTAATTAGGGAGAACGATCTGTTTGAGGATCTTATTTAGGTTGGTAACTGACATAAATGTTAATGAAAGGGTTTGATACCAATTTACACATTTAACATTACTGCTTTTGGCTTTTCTATACGTTGGACTTCATCCATTCCATGTATTTAAATCAGGTGTGAGGTTACACCAGGCAGTTGAGATGCAGCAAGGTGCTACACACACTCTCTACCTTCAAGGGTCCTCCTGGATGCTTTGCCAAGAGACGTGTGTCGTGAGGTGAACAGGCACAAGCGCTCTGGAAGAAAACCGCTCCAGAGGAAAGCCTAGGAGAATCACAATGCCAGGCAGCCCATTAGGAAACAAGAAAAGCAGGTCCTGACCTAGTGGGTGGCATCTCTGCGAACTCTTGTAAAGGTGCTTTGAGATCAGGAGCTGATGAAAGCCTGGATGGTAGCATGTGTGAAGGCAGTCATCAAGAATTACCTGTGAGTCAACAGTTCAAACATGAACTCATACACAGGGAGGGGGTGGGATGCACTGCCAGGAAAGCAGTCTGGGAAGGTGCTATAATTACTGTTCAAGTCTGATTCTGTTCACAGGGTACTGGGCTGAGAGGATGGAAGAAATGACAGGCTCCTGTGGCTTACCTCTGTTTGTCCTTAATCCCTCTCCATATAGGGTTTTCTACTTTCTCACTCTACCTCTGTGAGATACAGATACAGCTGGGATCCAGTGACTTGGGATTATACTTGGTGGTGGTGGGGGGTGGGTATTGATGTCCAGGACCTCACTTCTCACCCAGGGATCAAGCTGACTGCATGGATCATCTACAGACTCCTTAATGGGGGTGAGGGATAAGGGGATTAAAAATAAATCACACCTGGTTTGAAGGATAGATGAGGAAACATGGGGGAATGGGCGATAGATCCATTGGATTTCTCTGTTAAGCTATCCATGGCTCTAAATCTCCTACAGAAAGCTTGCTGTGGAATTGGTCATGTCTGGCAGAAGTATGGTGTCTGGCTACTCAAATTGATTGACAAGACACCATTGGGCACAAAAATAAGGAGACTGTGGGATCAGGAAGGAAAAGACAGAGAAAGGAGTGAGTTATGTGGGCTATCTAGAGTGGTATGTGTGTGTCTTTCTGTCTTAGATGGAGCCTTCCTTGAGGTCTCATCCTCTGCCTAGTGAGGAGATGACAGGAGTGGAGGGGGGTTGTCTGTAGTCTTTCTATTTTGGGGGTCTTAAGAATTCCTTTGAGCACCTACTAGGGGAGGAATGGGTATGGGACTTGTCGATGGTCTGTCATGACCCCTCTTTTCAGGTCTTTGTGTGGAACCCTTTATCATTTTATTTTTATTTTTATTTATTTATTTATTTGAGAGTGACAGACAGAGAGAAAGAGGCAGATAGATAGAGAGAATGGGCGCACTAGGGCCTCCAGCCACTGCAAACGAACTCCAGACGCGTGCGCCCCCTTGTGCATCTGGCTAACGTGGGTCCTAGGGAATCAAGCCTCGAACCAGGGTCCTTAGGCTTCACAGGCAAGCGCTTAACCCACTAAGCCATCTCTCTAGCCCCCTTTATAATTCTTAAAAATAGCAATCTTTTGAGTCAGAATGGTCAGATCTCAGCTATTTCATATGATTCAGATTTGTCTTCACTATGTTCTGTTCTTATCCTTAAATATGGAGTTTATGGTAATTTATTATAATAAACTTCACTGTATAGTATGCCTTGCCCTTCCAACGTGACTGCTCCACAGGGAATCACAGTGTCCATTTTGCCTGGCTGGGGGTTTCTGCTTCAGGATCCATTGGCTCAAGCCACACGAATAGAGTTTGGCACAGCTGGGATTCAACCTAGGACCATGGTGCAGGCCTGGAACTCTCATGGTCTACTCTAGCCTGCTGCCTTTGTTCCCTGAAGTTTTATCCTTGATCTTCTTACTTCATATTTCTGGCACAAATAAATGTCTTTGGCTGGACAAATGAAAGGGATTTGACGGACCGCCAAACCACTTCAGTGGAGGGTTCTGAGGTTACAGTGTAGAAGCAGGTTATCTTCACAAGTGCAGTCTGGTACTTAATTGCACTCAGTAATTAAGTAATCTACCATGGGTCCTCTTCTCTTAGACAAATGATATTAAATTCTAGAGGAGAAAGGTGCTCTGATATTCATGGAATGTGCCACCATCATTGTATCTTCTCTTTGGCTGGTGCTTTAGAGTAGAAAGCAGGCCTCCACCTTTTCCTTAAAACATCCTGAAGATTTTAGTTTTTGTCATGTTCTGCCATGTCTCCCCAGCACCTTTTTCCTTCATCCTTTAAAAGTCTAGTGTTTGATTCCTACTTGGCATCTTGATCCACACTTGGAGAGAGACTAGTGTTTCTGTAGTAGAATCCTCTCCTATGATTTCTTGGACTAGGTACTGTATGTTTTCAATCCCAAGAAAAATTAGTTATCAGAGAAGTGGAAAAAATATAGTAACCTTTTGAGAACTACAATGGTTAACTTAAAGACGTTGATATGTAGAAGGAACCTGCTGATTTCAGCTAGTGGGCAGGATTAGGAAAAGACCCGTGGAGTTGAAAAAGGAGACATTTCTCAGTCGTGGTAGCATAGAGGTGCACAGGAGCATTGGTCACAGTTGCTTGTAGCTGTTGCTATGTTGTAATGTGTGTTTGTGGCCCAGTCTGCTAGTATTGGTGAGTCATCCTTGCAAGTTAAATTAAGTTTACATGCACAGCATACTGTATATAAGTCTTATGCATGGTGTTCCAAGAATTAAGTTTCAGAAGCAAAATACATCTGTAACTTGGCAGTTACCGTGTGTGATTATGCATAGTACTGTTAACTTTGCTTGTAGATTGAAATGTAGGTCATTGAATGGGTCAGCAAACATTCTAAGGGCTAGATAGTAAATATTTTAGGCTTTGTAAGTCATTGGTCTCTTTCACAGTGATCAACCCTGTAATTACAGTGTGAAAGCCACTGCAGCCTATATGTGAAATGAACAAATGTGTTTTTTTCCAGTGCAACTTTTGTGTAGAAAATCAGACTAGACTATGGGTTGCACTTTGTCCAGTATTGGAATACTATTCAGTAATGTTTGCTGGCATCTTTTTTATTTTAGTATTTGCTATAACTAACAATTCTTCTCAAATACCACCAAGTACTCTGTTTTATTTAACACTATCTTTTGATATCCAGAAAGAAAGAAACAAGATTCTTTTTTTTTTGGGGGGGGGGTTAAGGCAAGGTCTTGCCCTAGCCCAGGCTGACCTGTAATTCACATTGTAGTCTCAGGGTGGCCTTGAAGTCATGGTGATTCTCCTACCCCTGCCTCCTCAGTGCTGGGAATAAAGGCATATTCCACCATACTTGGCTGAAACTTTATATTTTTAAAGTCTATTTTATTTTATTTTTTCAAGGTAGCCCAGGCTGATCTGGAACTCACTCTCTAATCCCAGGCTGGCCTAGAACTCATGAAAATACTCCTACCTCAGCCTTCCAAGGGTTGGAATTAAAGGTGTGTGCCACCATGCCTAGCTTTATATTTTAGTTTTTGAGACTGTCTCCAATTTCTGGGCTCAAGCTTTTGCCTCAGCTTCCCAAGTAGCTGCCACCATACCTGACTTATTTGGAAAAATTTTAAAATATTTACTTATTTGTTTTGTTTGTTTATTTAAGAGAAAGAGAGAGAGAATGAGAATGTGTGCACCCGGGCCTCTAGCCACTGCAGACATACTCCAGACTCATGCACCGTCTTGTGCACCTGGTTTATGTCAGTCCTGGGGTATTGAACCTGGGTCCTTTGGCTTTGCAGTCAAGTGCCTTAACCACGAAGCCATCCTTTCAGCCTGGAAATATTTTAACAGTGACAGATTTTTCAGAATGCTAAGAGTAATTCTTGGAAATGCTCATTTCTCATCCCCAAATCCAAAGATTAATATTTGTTGGAAACCCCCAGAGTCAGGGAGTTGCTGTCTCTTCCATACTTACGGACTGAATCAGCACTGGTGGTCCCAACTTAATGTTGCCTGCCTTCTTTATAGTGTTCCTTAAGGCTGTGACTTATTCCTCCCCCCCCCCCCCACAGCACTCAAGAACCTTGGGAGGGCTGGAGAGATGGCTTAGCGTTTAAGCACTTGCCTGTGAAGCCTAAGGACCCCTGGTTCGAGGCTCAATTCCCCAGGACCCACGTTAGCCAGATGCACAAGGGGGCGCACACATCTGGAGATCGTTTACAGAGGGTGGAAGCTCTGGCGCACCCATTCTCTCTCTCTCTCTCTCTGCCTCCTTCTGTCTGTCGCTCTCAAATAAATAAATAAACAAACAAACAAATTAAAAAAAACAAGAACCGTGGGAACTGGGTGATGTTCTCGTATCTTCCTACCTTTCCTCCAGAAGTAATTCTGTTAGTGATTAATAGGTCAGACTTGCCCTACCCTCATAGTTAGGTATCTGGAGTATCTGGAGTAGTTTATTCTTGATTCAAGAATACTCAACATTTATATGTGTGAATGTATTAACATTACCAACTACTTTTTTCTTTTTGCGATACTGGACTTCAAATCAAACCCAGAGCCTCGTGGATACGCAGTGAGCATTGTATCACTGAGCTACAGCCCCAGCCCTCATGTTATCTTAGAACTGGAGTAACAAGATATTTCTAGCATTGAGCTAATGATTTATGCTATTGTTTGGCATTCATATGTTTGATACTTCTCTTACAATGATTCTTTACTAAATCAGGAGAGGGGGGACTAAGAATAATCTCTTCTAAGCAATCAACTTGATACTCACAGGCAAGAGACAATTTAACTTGGTGGTTATTCAGAGCATAGATTTTAAGAAAAATCTTTTATTTATTTGAGAGAGAGTGACAGAAAGTAGGGGGGTAGGGAGAGAATGGGCGTGCCAGGGCCTGTAGTCACTGCAAACAAACTCCAGATGCATATGCCACCCTATGAATCTGGCTTTTGTGGGTACTGGGAAATCAAACTTGGGTCTTTAGGCTTTGCAGGCTAGCACCTTAACCACTAATCCATCTCTCCAGCCCCAGGGCACAGATTTTTAGAGTCAGAAAGATTCAAACTAATGTCTGGTTTTACCTTTTACTAAAAAATATGACCTTGGAAACTTCTGCTTGTCTGAATATTTATTTATATATTTAAGAGCAAGGGGGAAAGAAGACAAGAGACAGACAGAATGGGTGTGCTAGGGCCTGTAACCACTGTGAACAAACTCCAGAAGCATTCATCACCTTGTACATCTGGCTTATGTGGGGCCATAGGCTTTGCCAGCAAACGCCTTAACCGCTAAGCTATCTCTCTCTCCAGTCCCCCACCCCCTTTAATGTATAAGGTGGGGACTGTACTTTGTCTCAGTTTTATTATTGTTTGGATTAGGTCAGACAATGCAAATAATGTGGTCGGAGCTGAATGATTCTCAGTGACTGTCAAAGGTGAAGGCTGTTTAGCCTGTTTCATGGAAAAGGAAATCGAAATTCACAGAGGTTAAATGATGTGTGAAGGTCACATGTCGTAGGCTGGAAAAGTCAGCTGGGCTGCTGGCTAAGTCCATGATCTTGCTATCTACCTTCTATCACTTCTTGGAGTAATTTTGGTTAATTCTTACTCCATAGCATGGTGCACCATGGTTTATTTGCATGGTGGTGCTGGGTGGATAGGATGTGAAAGTATGGGATGGCTTTTCATATGGGAAAGATTTGTAATATTTTGAAGCTACAATAATTAGAAGCTAAGGATATAGCGTAACTACAAAGTTGAGAAGACTTGTCCTAATTTTGTCTTTCCTGTTGCTTAGCTACTCTGTTAACTCCTAAGAACTTCTTTGATTTTAAGTACTTTTTATGCTTGCAGTTACTCAGTTATCATCATATTGTAAGTTTCTAAGAAGGTATGCATGTTCTCCTGAATCGGGTTGAAGACATGCAGGTGACTGTACTAAGGCCTTAAAATCAGCAAGTTGGACTGGATTTCTTTTTCCTTTCTCGTGGCCACTCTTCCCTCCTTCACGGGAATGTGTCTTTGACCTGTATGGGTCAGATTTTTCACACAGCTCGATTAGCTGCCAATAGTTAGAACTCCATAGACAGAGAAGTGTGTGGCCCCATTTTTGGAGCAATTTATGTCAATGAAGTCTAGTGCCAAGTTGCTGGAGTTTGTTATTTTGGTGCTTAACTTATAGCATTGATGTTAATTTGTACCTAAGGCTTTTTTTTTTTTTTTGGTTTTTCAAGGTAGGGTCTCACTCTAGTCCAGGCTGACCTGGAATTCACTATGGAGTATCAGGGTGGCCTCGAACTCATGGCAGTCCTCCTACCTCTGCCTCCCAAGTGCTGGGATTAAAGGCGTGTGCCACCACGCCTGGCCATTTGTTTTTATTATTTAAATCTCTCTAGGTTTTGAGAGATTTCCTTTCATTGCTGCCCACTTGGCTTATGGACATCAAGTTTATCTGTGGGGATACAAGTTCTAAGTAGGATACTTGAAAAGTTTAATTTTTAGGATTTGTTCAACACTTAAAAACTCCTATTTTCCAGCCCTTTCTTTCTTATAGTATACTTCAGTTTTGGCTCTAATCTACAGGCTATGCAAAAGACTAATGCATTTTTAAACAAATGTTAAATTACACTTACTGTTCAAGTATTTTTAATTATATATATATACGTACACATATATATATGTATGTGTGTATGTGTATATGTATACATATATGTGTGTGTGTGTATATATACATACATATACATATATGCATATGTATATATACATATATATACATATACATATGTATATATACATATATACATATACATACATATATACATATGTATATATACATATACATACATATATACATATACATATATATACATATATACACACACATATATATATGTACATATTTATTGGTTTTTCGAGGTAGGGTCTCATTCTGGCCCAGGCTGACCTGTAATTCACTATGTAGTCATTGGGTTGTATTGAACTCATAGTGATCCTTCTACCTCTGCCTCCCAAGTGCTGGATTAAAGGAGTGCACCACTGTGCTTATCTCAGATTTGATTTTTTTAAATAAATGTTTTGTTTATTTTTATTTATTTGAGAGTGACAGACAGAGAAAGATGCAGATAGAGAGGGAGAGAATGAGTGTGCCAGGGCCTCCAGCCACTGCAAACGAACTCCAGATGCATGCGCCACCTTGTGCATCTGGCTTACATGGGTCCTGGGGAATTGAGCCTCGAACTGGGGTCCTTAGGCTTCACAGGCAAGCACTTAACCACTAAGCCATCTCTCCAGCCCCTCAGATTTGATTTTTATCCTGTAGCTTTTGAGCACCAAGTGTACACTAGGTGCTGTGAAGGAGAGATGGAACAGAAGAATAGCATGAGATCTGCACCTATATATTTATATCTGTGTGTGCGCTCATGTGTGGCTTTATGTGGGCAGCTGGGGAATTGAGCCTGGGCTGGCAAGCTTTGCAAGCAAGTCCCTTAAAGACTTCTGAGCCTTCTTCCCAGCCCCCTGTACCTGTTTTTAAGTTGGGCTTGAGACAAACCCAATTGATATTATAGAATTGGGAACCAGACTGAGTCATATATAGTATAAATACCTGAGAATTACAGTGCGAAAGATATGGAAAATGTAAGAATCTTCAGAGAAGACTGATTCAAGGCAGGGGAGTGTGAACAGTGTGTTGAAGGATGGGAAAGTAGAGTGAGGTGACAGAGTAAGAATGTAGTCCTTTGAAAGGCGAGGGACAGAAAGTTCAGAGTGAAGCACTTGGTAGCAAACAAAACAGTGAAACCCATACACCTCAGTGCTGATTTCTCTAAAAGTATTTATTTATTTGAGAGAGAGGTAGATAGAGAGTGAAGGAGTGAGAGAGACACAGAGAGGGAGAGAGAGAGAGAGTGTCATTCTCTCCGCCACTGCAGATGAACTCCAGACACATGTGCCACCTTGTGCAGCTGGCTGTACGTGGATACTGGGGAATTGAATCTGGGCCCTGAGACTTCACAAGCAAGCATATTAAGTGGTAAGCCATCTCTCCAGCCCTTGGAGCTGATTTTTAAACAGAGAGTTGGAAAAAGAACTAGACCAGCAACATGCATGTAGTTCCTTGCTTTCTAAAGCTCTCCTTAACAACAGTACCCATGTCTTGGAGATACTATGAACAGTAGCTGGGCAGCTTCACACTGGTCAGTCCTGTGTTAATCCTTGGCAGAGGGTAAAGTAACCTTTATGTGACCCCACCAAGTTTCTCTGGCATCAGTCGCTCAGAAAATACGAGCATTTCAACAGCTTCTATATAAACTCCAGGCTTGTGGGTGCCACTCAGGAGAGCTGTTTTGAGGTGCCCCTGTAGGACAGATTTTTCCTCTTCAACTTTGCTTAGTACTGCTGAAAATGGCAAATTTCTGGTTGACCTCACCACAGGGAGATCTTTTTGATGCTTTCTTATTTTTAGTGTGCCTTTTATGTGTCTAGATTTTCTTTTCAAGTAACTTGGGACCCTCAATTGAAACTGAAGCGAGAATTGGTTCGATAGTATCTTGTAAAACTTTTCTCTTGAATTCCAAAGTAGATGGGAAGATTTTCTTTTCCACATAATTATTTAGGAATGCTGTATTGTGGGTTTGTTTTCTGCCTGATTTATTTACTTGAGTTTTCTTGGCAAAGTGCTCTTTGAGCTGAAAAAAAAAAGGAGCTGGGGTTCCAAAAGGAATGTGGGGTCCAATGCTTTGTGTTCCTAGTGATTTGAATGGGAAAGTTTGCGCCTAATAAAAATTTCCTCTTCCTTTGGCAAATGTTGATGTTTTTCCAGTCTTCCTCAAGGAAAAGGGAGTTTGGGTGGTGTTTTGTTTTTTTGTTAGTTATCTGGAGCACCCCTTGCCTTCCGCTCTGTGCTGTGTCCCCACCATTGTTTTATGCTCTTTGAACTACATTATCTGCCACGGAGAATGGTGTGCATGAAAAGGACCGAACCCAGCTGTGGCTCAGTGGTTTTGCTAGTGTAGTAATGTCTTTAGGAGGGACCAGAGGGGGTGGAAGGGGAGGAAGACTTCATCTTTCATACTGTTCAGAACCCCCCACCCCCAACAAACATATATAACTAATATTCATAATCTTTTTTTCATGATGGTTTGGAGTACATGGTTGGTATGTGGGTTATAAAGGAATTTGACTGAAACTTATTCACGTCGTACTGGGTTTGTGCCACTTACAAAAATATTTAAGGACTCATGGAGAACGATGACCTCAGCATACTCCATATTAGCGTTTTCAAATTTTCCATCCTTGTAAATCGGCTTTCAGTTCATGGTCCCAGTGGAAAAGCTTATCAAGTGTGCACTTCCTTTAACCAGCACAGCCACAACTGTAGACTTCACTGAAGCTGGGTTTCTTTCTTCTTTCCTTCCGTAGCCCTGAGCTAGCGCTTGTAACCATTGCACTGCTGTGGGAAGAGTTCTGGACAACTAACTCTAGAAGGCTCCAGGAGCACCTGTCCCACTGCTCAAGTCTCCAGCTGAACGGAGCCGGTGAAGCCCTGCAGGAGGGCACTGGGGCATACTGCTTGAAGGAACTTGGATGGATGTGACCCAGAGCTGGCTGTAAAGTAGCTGAGTCTGCCTTCCCCAGGAGCTCTCGAAGCATCTTGCCAGAGCAGACAGTACAACTGCTTCAACAAATTGCCTCTTTTAATGCTGTCTGGCACAGATCAGATCTACAGGGTAAGTCCCTTGCCACAAGAGATGACTTTTGTTTTTGTATGTGAATCTAATGGAAGACAGTTGGGAGTAGCCTAGCACTGCTTAATTCTTGTGTTTCCTGGATGGTAGACTTTTTGTGGGTTGCATCTGCATGGCTATTCTTTAAATACTACTATAATTTCCCTACATAGAAAATGCTTCTGCCATGCCTTTTCCCCTTTGGGCCACATCATTTGTTTTTTTTTTTTTTTCCTTCTTTCCTTTTCCACAGATGAACCTATTTATTTAGAGGCATGTTTTGTATACAAAACGTGCATATATTAATTTTGTTTTAAAGCTGATGAAACATAATTACCCATTTCACTTTATAACTCGTTTCTCCCCCTCCACTTGCTCCATTGTGGACATTTTCCTTCTAAGTAGAACCTAATTTCAGTGTAAATAATGCTTGTTGTGTGTTCTTTGTATGACTGGAACATAGTGATAACCAGCCTTCCATGAGGGGTGAGCCTGTAATTTAAAGGGGGCGGGAGGAGAGGATAACTTTCACATTGGGGAACAGAACAAGACCACGACTGTTGACACTGGGAGTTTGTGCTTCCTAAGGCTGTAACGCACTACTGGGCAGTTGCTGAGGTATGAATTCTGTCCTATTTACGTTTTCTGGAGACAGTGTTAATTTATAAGCAAAATTGTAAGTCTTGGATACCATTCTTTGAGCCTTTTGAGATATGTTTATGCCCATGTGTTGCTATCAGGTTTGCATTGCTGACAGAAATCCCCTGACCAAGAGCAGCCTGTGGGTGGGGAGGAAAGGTTTATTTTGGCTTATAGACTAGAGGGGAAGCTCCATGATGGCAGGGGAAAACAATGGCATGAGCAGAGGGTGGATGTCACCCCCTGGCCAACATAAGGTGGACAATAGCAACAGGAGATTGTACAAAACTCTGGCAAGGGGAAACTGGCTATAACACCCATAAGCCCACCCCCAACAATACACTGCCTCCAGGAGGTGTTAATTCCCAAATCTCCATCAGCTTGGAACCTAGCATTAAGATTACCTAGGTTTATGGGGGACACCTGAATCAAACCACCACACCATGTAAGGTGTTGTGTGACTGAATTCATTTTTAAAACTATTTTTTAAAATTTATTTGCAAATGAACTCCAGACACATGTGCCACGGTGTATCTGGCTTTACATGGGTACTGGGGAATTGAACCCCCTGAGCATTAGGCTTTGTGGACAAGTGCCTTAACTGCTGAGCCATCTGTCCAGCCTTGATTGAATTAGTTTTAAGAGGTAATGAATAACAAGGGTGTCATTAAGAGACTGAACTTTATATTGTATATTTTATTTGTGGGAGGAGAGGAAGAGATGATGACTGTAGGCTTAATTATGAAATGGATATATATATATATATATATATATATATATATATATATATATATATATATATATATATATATATATATATATATATATATATATATATATATATATATATATATATATATATATATATATATATATATATATATATATATATATATATATATATATATATATATATATATATATATATATATATATATATATATATATATATATATATATATATATATATATATATATATATATATATATATATATATATATATATATATATATATATATATATATATATATATATATATATATATATATATATATATATATATATATATATATATATATATATATATATATATATATATATATATATATATATATATATATATATATATATATATATATATATATATATATATATATATATATATATATATATATATATATATATATATATATATATATATATATATATATATATATATATATATATATATATATATATATATATATATATATATATATATATATATATATATATATATATATATATATATATATATATATATATATATATATATATATATATATATATATATATATATATATATATATATATATATATATATATATATATATATATATATATATATATATATATATATATATATATATATATATATATATATATATATATATATATATATATATATATATATATATATATATATATATATATATATATATATATATATATATATATATATATATATATATATATATATATATATATATATATATATATATATATATATATATATATATATATATATATATATATATATATATATATATATATATATATATATATATATATATATATATATATATATATATATATATATATATATATATATATATATATATATATATATATATATATATATATATATATATATATATATATATATATATATATATATATATATATATATATATATATATATATATATATACCTTTGTCTTTGCCGATCACAGTATCATTGCTAGACTGTTTTTCCCTTGATCAAATTGATAGGTAGAAAGTGTCAAATTGGTGTAGCTTTAAGTTCCATATTTTGGATTTTTATAGATTAAAAGCCATTAATGTATCTGGTTCTGTTCCCTCTATGCCTGTGTCTGTCTATTTTTTTAAATTAGTTTCCCATTGGGCTGTTGATTTTTATAATCAAAATATTGACTTCAAAACATGGATTTTCATATAGCCTCCTTGTTTTCTTTTTTAAAATCTATTTATTTATTTATTTATTTATAAGGCAGAAAAAGCCTGACAGAGAGAGTATGGGCATACCAGGGCTTCATACTGCAAATGAACTGTAGATGTATGTGTCACTTTGTGCATCTGTCTTTAGGTGGGTACTGGGGAATCAAACCCGAGGCCATCAGGCCTTGCTGACAAGTGCCTTTAACCACTGAGCCATGTCTTCAGCTCACCTCCTTGTTTTCTTGTGGTTTGTGCTAGTTGTATTTTGGTTTGGTCTTTGGTGTAATATGTATATATGTATGTATATTTGTATATATACATAATACTATGTGTATATATATATATATATATATATATTGCTGTTCTGGCTATTAAAGAATTTTTAAGGTTAAATTTACCTATTTATTCATTCAGTGAGTATTTATTGAATGTCTTTTACATGTTTGGAACTTATTCTAGATACCCCGTTACACAGAAGTGGTGAAAGCAGACCCCAACTGTTGCTCTGTGAAACGTGGATTCTGGTGGTGGAGATGTTTGATAAAACATGAGCTAACAGACTTATAGAAATAAATATAGACTCAACCTTTTTGTCATTTCAGACTTTGTGGCACAGTTAATGACTCTTTTCCCAGTTATAGATTTAAAAACCATCTCCTGGTTCCTGCTGGTGTGGTACAGTTCTTTTTTTAGATTTGTCTTTGATCCATCTGGAATGTTAGGTATAATCTAACTTAATTTTTCCCTAGGTGCTCTATTAATTAGTTCAAGGCTGAGTTGCTGTAACCAAGGAATTGAAATGTGCTACGGTTCAGAGAACACGGAAGTTTAGTTTCTCCTCACTTAGCAGTTCCAAGTGTGAAGTAAGCAGGTGAATAGGACAGCGCATCCACACCAGGCATTCTAAGACTTGGATTTCTTCTGTTCCTTTGTTCCAGTAGTCATGATTGCAGTCTGCGTGGTCTGCTCTGGGTTCCCACATTGGGAAGAGCAAAAGAGAAAGTCGAGAGCGAGTGACCAGAGCTTGCAGATGTCTCTGGGGAGAACTTAGTCATGTGGGTACAGCTTACTACAGGGGAGGTTGGGAGAGGATGACTCTCTGGTCACTTGGTACCAAAGAAGAAGAGAAAAAGGAATTTTAGTGGAAAATTAGCAACTTCTACACATAGTGACCTCATGGTACCAATACTGTCCTGATGCCCTCCTGCTAGCAGCTGTCCCTATCTGGCCCACTGTTATTGTTAGAATTGAGATTATTGGCTTGAATCACCCCCCCCCCCTTAGTTTTCATTTGGTGACTTTAAAGAATATTTTATTCATTTATTTGTAAGCAGAGAGATTGAGTGAGTGAGTGAGTTTTTAGATAGATAGAGAGTGCATGTACATATGTTTGCTCCAGGGCCTCCAGCCACTGCAAAAGAAGTCCAGATATATGCGCCACTTTGTGCATCTGGCTTTATGTGGGTACTGGGGAATTGAACCTGGGTTGTTAAGATTTTACAGACAAGCACCTTAACTGCTGAGCCATCTCTCTCCAGCCCTTCTTTGGTGACTTTTATACTATGAATCCCTACATGTATTTTGGTCTGTTTCTGGGATTACATTTAGCTTCATTAATCTGTCTGCCTGTGCATATATCAGAATCATACCATTTTAACTCTTGAAGATAAAATGGCTTTATTTTCTTTTTCTAGTAGGGATAGTCTCCTGGTCTTAAGTCTTACTGTATAAGATTTCAATATTATTTCATGAGGTTTAATATGTTTTTTGAATATAAAATTTAAGGTAGTCATATCTAGTCTCCATTTCCTTCTTCCAGGACAGAAGAAAATCTGTTAATATTATTATTGGGATTTGATAGGTACAAACTTTGCTAGAGAGTGTACGTGCCTTCAAAGTGTTAGTTTTCTTTCTTGGTCACAGTGTTGCATTGCTCCTTTGAGAAACACTGATCTTAATTGAAACTTAATTGAAGTAGGTGGAAGGAAGGACCAACTTATATGATGTGTTGATTTTATTTTAATATATAATTTCTGTTTATAGCTAGGAAACTGATACTCATTTTTCTCTTATATATAATTTCTGTTTATAGCTAGGAAACTGATACTCATTTTTCTCTTCTATTCAAAATAAATTTAGATGGGGCTGGAGAGATGGCTCAGTGGTTAAAGGCATTTGCTTGCAAAGCCTGCTGGCCTGGGTTGGGTTTCCTAGTACTCACGTAAAGCCAGAAGCGCAAAGTGGCGCACACATCTGGAGCTCATTTGCAACAGCAAGAGGTCCCTGATGTTTTGTACTGACTCTCCCTGCCTCTTTCTCTTAAATAAACAAACAAAAATATTTAAAGATAACTTTAGAACTTGAAAAATCGATTTCCTCAGTTTGCAGGGCAGGAATAGGTGACATGTAAGAAATTTAACACATAAACTTGTGTGGAACACACAAACCCGGACACAATTGACCTAAACCATACATGCTGCACAGTACTTGTTACTTCTGTGTGTCAGCTCTTGTCTTTGACCTAGGCTTTTTATTTGTTACTGCAGAATTCAAGATTTACTATGGAAGCATATAGAGCTTAGTTAATTATTATAAGGTAAATATTTTTTGTGACCTCTAGACAGGTCAAAAATAGCACATTAGGTAGTATGCACACTATGTGAGGAGTGTGCACGTGTATGTTGTGATTGCTTTCTTTGTGGTTATAACACCAGGAGTTCATACCTGGCAGCATAGTTCACTTTTGCTCCCCCTTTAAGCAAAGTTTTATGTATTTATCTTCGTGCGTGCATGCGTGTGTGTGTGTGTGTGTGTGTGTGTGTGTGTGTGTGTGTGTAAGGGCATGCCAGGCCTCCCACCACTGTAAGTGAATACCAGAAGCTTGAATCTGGCTTTTTTTTTTTAAATTTTTTTTTTGTTTTTATTTTTATTTATTTGAGAGTGACAGAGAGAGAGAAAGAGGCAGATAGAAAGAGAGAGACTGGGCGCGCCAGGGCTTCTAGCTACTGCAAACGAACTCCAGACACGTGCGCCCCCTTGTGCATCTGGCTAACGTGGGTCCTGGGGAATAGAGCCTTGAACCAGGGTCCTTAGGCTTCACAGGCAAGCGCTTAACCGCAAAGCCATCTCTCTAGCCCGAATCTGGCTTTTATATCAGCTGATTGGGAATTAAACCTGGGCTTTGGGTAGGCTTTTCAAGAAAGCAGCTTTAACCACTGAGCAATCTTTGCAGGCTCCTGCCTCTCTTTTTACATGCCTTATAAGTTTCCAAAGCTTTAGTTTTCTCCTATAGCCCATTCTTTTCATCTCAGTTTATCTATTGAAGAACCTGGACGTTAGACTTCTAGTTTCTTATTGACTGGAACTGAGTGTTTGTGCCCTCAAGGTTCAGTTCAGATTGCTTTACTGGGAAATAGTATTAATTAATTAACTTATGACAGAGACAGAAAGCGGGGAGAGACAGAGAACGAATATGGGTGTGCCAGGGCTTCCTGCTATTGCAAATGAACTCCAGGTGCATGGACCATTTTGTGTATCTGGCTTTACATGGCCACTAGGGAATTGAACCTGGGTCAGTGCTTTCAAACTGCTGAGCCATTTCCAACCTGGAAATAGTATCTTAATAGCACAATCTGAGAATCAGAAATGCTTACCATCACCATTATTTGGAATTCCCCCCTTTTGTGGACAAGACCTGGAATTACTTCATACTCATATTTTCATTTTAAATTCAGTTTTAAATGTTTTTGATTAACCTTTTCTGTGCTACACCTCTATCTCTTTTATTCCATACAGGCAGTTCTGATTATTAAAAACCGCAGGATATGTGAGAATTAGAATAAGCCATTGTTACTTGTTTCGTCAGTGTTGTGTGCGCCCTGTTGCCTGTGCTAACACAGTGTCACTACTTATGAGTGAGTCTTAGAAACCAGAAAGATGTTTGCTTTTATGTTGTCTCTGTTCTTCGTGGTTTTTTTTTTTTTTTTTTACTTTTCACTGTTCATTTTTTGGCCTGGGAGGAAGTTTTTTTAATAGTTGAAAATTTACCAGAACTAAACACAGGTTTGATTTTAGATGACATTTGGAGGATGAAATATGTAACCTTCCTTAGGTTAGATGCTGGGTTTGTATATATATGTAGAAAGTGGTCTTAGCCTATTAGAGAACTTGTGGGAGAAATGATATGATACTTGGGATTCTCATTAAAACACCTCAGGAAGAAATGGAAAAATAAGTTTGCATGTATTAAAACTAGAGTAGGCTGTTGCTTATTTTTAAAACTAGAAGGTAAAAAAGTGATTTTTTTTTTTTGGTTTTTCAAGGTAGATTCTCACTCTAGCCCAGGCTGACCTAGATTTCACTATGGAGTCTCAGGGTGGCCTTGAACTCATGGAGATCCTCCTACCTCTGCCTCCCGAGTGCTAGGATTAAAGGTGTGCACCTCCACACCTGGCTAAAAAGTGATTTTTTAAAATACTTTTCTATTTCTGTTTGATTTTTAAATATAATATTTTTAAAGATTAATTTTATTAATTATGAAAAGACAAGAACATGTGGGAGAAAAGGTAGTGAGGAAGGAATGGGCGGGGGAACTAAAAAGAATAGTTGATTGCATTCTCCAACTGATGGCTTAAACTGGCAGCCTACCATGGACCCTGAATCTAAGAAAATGGACACTGTTGTGAGCAAGAGGAAGAGAAGACTGAGGTGTGGGGCCCTGAGTAAACCAAGCTTTATGGAAAAATGGCAAAATAATACCCCTTTAAAACAACCCAATGAAGAACAGAGCGTTAAAGAAAAGACATCAGACAGAGGAGCTTATGAACCTCTGCTAGGTATGACCCAAGGAAGAAGGGAATTTTCAACACCTCCATCCCACAGAGTGCACAGCATTACCTGGGATGCTACTTCTGGTGGAGGGCGGTGGGCAACTTCTAGGTCTCAGAATGGTATGTGAAGTAGCTCCTTATGGAGAGAAAACTAACATAAGGGAAGAGGTACAGCCATAGTGAGTGTGACACTGAGGCAGAGCTCTGGAGGGAAGATGGGGGGTGGAGCTTGCGGAGGCAGCCAGTCTAGAAGGTTCTTGTAGAATATGCCCTACAAAAGAATGCAGAGGGGAGACTTGAGGCTGACACAGCTGTTAATCGTTGGAGTTCTTGGTGCTTATTTATGACAGAACAAGGGAAGTTGTCTCTAAGTGGGGGGAATGTGAATTGTCCTCAGTATGGGACGTTGGAGGCCTGTGATGTGCTTAGTTCCTCTTGTTGCCAGAAGGATCACTTTGGGGGGAATGGGGGGGGGAGGGGATTTTGCTGATTCATGGAAAGTTTGGAAATCATCAAAATGGATTAGATCTTATGTTAATTTGTACTGTTTTCTTTTCTTTGTTCATTTTTGAGGCAGCATCTCATTTTAGTCCAGGTTGAGGGAACTCACACTGTAGTCCAGGTTGGCCTCAAATTCATGGTGATCCTCCAACCTCAGCCTTCTGGGATTAAAGGCATACATCACCACATCTGGGTACTTTGCTATCATTTTGAGTGATCCTTTAGCAGAGGACTGGCACCCAAGTCTTCTCAGGGCCTTTGTTTCCCACGTTCTTGTTGGGCCTCTTGGCCGGACCCCCAGGAAGTATGAAGGGGTGGTGTCTGGATCCCTGGGAGGAGCCTCCCTACAGTTTTCTTTGTCTCCATTTCCTTCCCTCTGCTAACATTTTCAATATGGAACCTCCACAAGGGGTTTTCTGGTATGGAGTATTATTGATCCATACATAGGCTTCTTGACTTACAATGTGGTCGTGTCCCAAATCACAATTTAAAATGAATTCGAAACACCTAATCTAGAACATCCGTCCTAGCTGTGCAATAGTCCTATGTGGAGTATGAAGTGTTTGCCTTTGTAATCATTTGGGGAAGAGAGCTGCTCATCAGAGAGAGGACTGTGCCCCAGGGTGCTACCCCAAGAAGAGCTCACCATTCCTACTGAGTGTAGATCGCATTTTCACCATTGTCAGATAGAAATCTTCCATCAGGGATTATCTGTACTTGGGTCTCCTGGAGGGATTCACACACATCCATGAGCTCACATCAGTGTTGGTCAGGACCACGATGTCACCCTGTCACTCCTCTTTCCTCTTACCCTGGGTCTTTATTTTTCATAACAAATGGGGTTCATCTTTTTCTCCCCTGTAGGTTTTCTACTTCTATGTACTTAGGGACATCATCTGTTCTTAAAAGATTATTTCTTTTTCCTCATTTAATACAGTGCATTTAACTTTGCTTTTAACATTGCCTGGTTGGGTCATCATTGCCATAGTGGCCAGCAAAATGGAAACAGATTAAAAAAAAAATCTTAAAATTCATTTAGACGCACATAAAAGCTTGAATATCCCAAACAACTTTTTTTAGAGAGACAGAGGGAGATAGAGACAGAGATAGACAGACAGACACATACACACACAGAGAGAGAGAGAGAGAGAGAGAGAGAGAGAGAGGGAGGATTGGCACACCAGGGCCTCAGCCACTGCAGTTGAACTACAGATGCCTGCATGACCTAGTGGGAATGTGCAACCTTACACTTGCCTCATCTTTGTGCGTCTGGCTAATGTGGGATCTGGAGAGTCAAATATGGGTCCTTAGGCTTTGCAGGCAAGCACCTTAACCACTAAGCCATCTCTCCAGTCCCCAAAACAATTTTGAGCAACAAAAATAAAGCTGATGGTATCGTTATATCTGATTTTAAGCTATATTACAGAATCATAGTAACAAAAACAGTATGTTACTGGCACAAAAACAGACACATAGATCAGTGGAACAGAATAGAGGACCCAGATGTAAGTCTGGGCAAGTACAGCCACCTGCTCTTTGATAAAAATGCCAAAAATACTCACTGGAGAAAAGACAGCCTCTTTAGCAAATGGTATTAGGAAAACTGGTATCTGTGTGTAGAAGGATGAAAATAGACTCTTATTTCTCTCCATGCACAAGAATTAAGTCCAAGTGGATCAAAGGCCTTAATATCAGATCTGAAACTCTGAAACTGCTAGAAGAAAAATTAGGGGAAACACTTCAACATCTTGGCATAGGCAACGACTTCTTAAATATAACCCCAGTTGCTCAGGAAATAAACCCACTATAAACCACTGGGATCTCATGAAATTACAAAGCTTTCGTACAGCAAAGGACACTGTGAATAGAACAAAGATTCAACCTACAGAACGGGGAAAATCTTTGTCAGCTCTACATCTGACAGAGGATTAATATCCAGGATATACAAAGAACTCCAAAAACTAAGTAAGAAATCAAACAACCCAATTAAAAAATGGACTATGGAACTAAATAGAGAGTTTTCACCAGAAGAAATACAGATAGCCTATAGACTTCTAATAAAATGATCTGGATTCCATCTCACTCCTGTCAGAATGGCTATTTTCAAGAAATAAATGACAATAAATGCTGGTAAGGATGTGAGCAAAGAGGAACCCTTCTACACTGTTGGTGGGAATATAATCTGGTCCAGCCATTGTGGACATCAGTGTGGAGGTTCCTGGGACAGCTAAAAATAGATTTACCATATGACCCTGCTATAACACTCCTAGGCATATATTCTAAGGACTTTTCACACTACCTTAGAGATACTTGCACATCCATGTTTATTGCTGCTCTATTCACAATAGCTAAGAAATTGAACCAGCCCAGATGTCTCTCAACTGATGAGTGGATAAAGAAGATGTGGTACATTATACAATGGAGTTCTACTCAGTGGTTAAAAAAAAACAATGAAATTATGAAATTTGCAGGGAAACGGATGGACCTGGAAAGGTTTATATTTAGTGAGGTAACCCAGGCCCAGAAAGCCAAGTGTCACATGTTTTCTCTCATATGTGGATCCTAGCTACAAATGTTTGGACTTGTATGTGAGTTGGAATAAAACTCAATAGCAGAGGTCAGTAAGCTAGAAAGGGGCTATAAGCGAGGGAGGAGCGGGGAGGACTTAAGAGGATGGCATTGTGTATCTGTAAGTAGAAGGACAGATTATTGGGGGTTGAAAGGCCTAAGTGAGGCCAGGGGAAGAGATTGAGTAAAGGAAAGGTGGGGGAAGGGTTAATCAAAATCTAAGAGGGTATGAATAAGTCATATGGAAATCTGCCTTTTTGGACAGTAGCACACCCAGAAGCTATATAGATTGTTACTAGAAAAATTTCAGTGTCAGGAATGGGATACCTCCCAGTGAGTTGTTAGGCAGGGAGGTCCCTGATGCTCCCCAAACATTACAGGCCATTGCCAAGGCTCTTAGTTTCTCACAAGGATAGATGGTAAGGTCCTATTGCTGAAGACTCCACATGCTTGGGCTGCAAGGTTACTGAGAAATCTTGCTGGAGCTGAGCTGAAAACCTCCTTTGTATAGACCAGTTAACAGAAAGCTGGAAAAAGCTATGCTATATGCAGTTCCATGGGACAAAGAGAAGTCATCAGTGGAGATAACCAGCAGAAGATACTGCAAGCCTTAACTTTGGCCAGCCAGGCCAATTGAGCCAACAGGTGCAATAGTGGCATGTTGGTTACTGGGGAAACCAACTGCTGTCTAAGTGGACTGGAGGCACACTCCATGGGAGGAAATACATGCCTGATACTGAAAGTCATGAGCCTTAGGGGTGTAACACCTGCTGGTGTCTGGTTAAATACATATACTATGCTTACCAAACTGCCCCGTAAGCACTTCTCTTAATGTTCATACCCATATATTAATGCTACTCTCACTTTTGGTTAGAGAAGCTTCTCTTTTCACATGGTGGTGACCTCTGGGATGACCCGAAGGCACCATAGTGCTGAGAGGAAGTGACAGAGGAGTTCTAAGCATTGAAACATCTCTATCACACCTTCCAAGGCTCAGGATCCATTGTGCAAGAGGTGGCGGAAAGAATGTAAGAGCCAAAGGAAGGGTAGGACTGCTTAGAAAGCATTTTTCCAGACACCAAATATCTTGTTACATTCATGATCTTGCAGTGTCTGGCACTACCTACACAAGATCATTATATTATAATAAGAGGATAAGATGATATCAAAATAAAAGAGAGACTGACAGAGAGGGGAGGGGATATGAAGGAAAGTGGAGTTGTGAAGGGGAAAGTCGGGGGCAGGGAATTATCATGGTTTATTGTCTACAATTATAGAAGTTGGCAATAATAAAAATATTAAAAATTATTTATTTTTAAGTAATTATTTCTATTTGAGATAGGGAGAGGGAGAATGGGTGCACCAGGTCCTCTAGTTGCTGCAAACAAACTTCAGATGCATGCAGTATCTTGTGCGTCTGGTCATATGTGTCCTGGGGACTTGGTCCTGGTTTCTTTGGCTCCTAAGGCAAGCTCCTTAACTGTTAAGCTATTTCTCCAGCCTTATTTATTTATTTATTTATTTATTTATTTATTTATTTTCTTATGTGAATGTGTCTCTACGGCCTCCAGACACATGCACCACCGTGTGCATCTGACTTTGTGCGAGTACTGGAGAATCAGATCAAGGCTGGTAGGCTTTGCAAGCAAGTGCCTTTGACCTCTGAGCTGTCTTCCCAGTCCTGCATCCAGTTTCTCGTCTCTATTCCATCCAGTATCTATTTGGCACCTCCTCCCCCACAATCTACTCAGCTCCTCCTCGTTTTCTGTTGTGGTTACTTGGACTCTAACCGGTTCAACTTGTACGCTGACCCTGGTCCATGACTCCTTTGCACTCTCATGATTGTATTTATACTTTTGATGGATATATTTAAATGAACAGCTGTGCGTTTGTTGAGTCATACCACAATTATCTGATTCTGCTGTAGCTGCCTGAATAGCAAAAGCATATTTCAAGTGAAATTGTGAGAGAATTCCATTAATCACATTCTCCAAGGGGAGGGCAGAGGAAAAAGACCCCTATGAAGAGTCTTTGTAAATATTAATTAGTGATTCCATTGTTTAGAGCAGGTTGATCTAGTTGCTATTTAGTGTGTCACTTGGAGAAACTGTACAAAGGTGTAAATAACTGTAAAAGGCTTAATGATATCAGCTTTGCAGGCAAAATTCACTGAAATAATTGATGTACTGACAGTTCCCTGCCAATGATGGTCTCTTTAAATAGATAAAGGAGTCCTAAAAGAGTTCCTTTTCTGTAATGATCTATCTGGGTTCTTGACTCATTGGCTGAGTACTTTGTTTTAAGCCTCCTGAACAGATAGCATCAAATACAGAACATGTTACTTCTTTCTTTCCCTTTTTCTCAAATGTACTAATTGCTAACTGTAACCTCTGATTGAGTCTTTGGTTTCTACCAGCCAGATCTATTTTCCTCTTGACACTTCCTTGGGGTTCTTTCTGAAAGTTATTTATAGGCATGGAAACCTGGCTTTGCAAATCACATCAATAACTATTAGAAGACATGGGAGGGGGAATAATATGTCAATTTCTAACATGTAGAAGATGTACTTTCAAGTTACCGAAGCTGTCCCAGAGGTCACTGGCGATGGCTGTGAGCATATCAGCTGGTGTCTGCAATGAGACATCCAAGCAGGCATTTCCAAATGGGCCATTGTCCACCATGGAGCTGCCTCTGCACCCACTGTCTGCCAGCGCCTTTCTGTCAGGCTCTACCCAGGAAAGCTGGAATCCAAGTTAGAAATGATACCTCTCAATTTACCCCCAATACCTAGTTGCTACTCTGTTAAATGGAGGTCATAGAGCCCCTCCCCCAGTCACTTCCTTGCTAGGCTTAAACTTCACCTCCGCTCACCCAAACATGCACTGAGTATTAAAGCTATTGTTTTAGTTGATTTTGAGTGCCTGGTAGGTAGGTGCCTTTCTTGGGGATGGCACTGTGCAGACTTGAGCGCTCGTGCCGCTTATGTGTTGGTATGTGGAAAGGGGTGGCAGTGAAAGAAAAGCAGCAAATACATGGCCTGTTTTGCTCAGAGTGAAGTCCTCAGAGGAAGACGCAGCAGGAGCCCATGAAGCGTGGGGGTGGGATGGTCTGACACAGGAATGGTCTTGGAGTATGAGGAGATAGCGAGGGTGAGAGAGACTGTAGAATAGAAAAAGAATGTAAAAAGGGTTTTCTTCCTGAGGGAGGGAGGGAGGAATGGAGGGAAGGGCTCGAGAAGGTAGAGAGAGAGAGAGAGGGAGAACAGAGAGAGGAAGGATATGAAAGTGATGGCTCACCCCATCCTGATACCCATTCCACCACAGTCAAGGCCAGCTTCACTGCATAGTGAGTACCAAGCCAGCTCGGGTCATCTGAAAAGACCAATAAAGAAAAGAGCAAACCTTAGAACTGAGTCAGTTCGCAATACCTTTTGTCTAGTCTGTGCCATTTAGAAATGAGACCAAGGGCAGGGAGAGCCTGTAACTGAGCAATAAGGGAGAAAGCCAAATTTTAGATGGACCCAGGGGTCCAAATCTAAATGCTCTAGGGAGGGACTAAGGGAGCACATCTTACCCACAGGCTTTTAAAATCATGTTTCCAGTAGTTTGCAAACTGAAGGGAGAAGGAGAGTGGCCCTGAGAGTATAACAAGACAGGTGGGAGATGATGGGGTCCTTTTGGCTGAGACAAAGCTGGTGACTCTGGCTGTGTGACCAGAGGGAATGATGTCATAATTACACCTAGTTTGGGGCTGGAGAGGTGGCTTAGCTCTTGAGGTATTGAGGCCTAATAACCCAAGTTTAATTCGCCAATACCTATGTAAACCAGATGTGCAAGGTGGGGCACGCGTCTGGAGTTCATTTGCAGTGACTACAGCCCCTGGCACACCCATTCTCTCTCTTATTCTCTATCTGCCTCTTTCTCTGTCTCTCTCTCAAATAAATTAAACCCTAGTTTTGATGTACCCATAAAGTATGCGGTGGCGTACACCTTTAATCCCAGCACTTAGGAGGCAGAGGTTGGAGGATTGTTGTGAGTTCCAGATCAGCCTGAGTTAGAGTGAGACCCTACCTTGAAAAAACAAAACCAAAACAAAAACGGACTCTGAGCTCTTAGAAGCTTAGCTGAGTATTTATCTGTATATCTCAGAGGGTGCAGCCAAGTCAGTTTTGTTCTGTATACAATTAAGGCAAATTTATGGAGACTTTTTTGTTTCTTTCATGGCAGCCTAAGCTAAAACGTTCACTTATTTTCACTCAATCAAGCTATCCCTCCCATTTACAGATTATATTTTCATCCCCCCTTTCCTCTCCTGGAACCATATCTGGGGGTCCATCTGTCACAGCTGGAATGTTTGTAGCATAACTCTTTTAGTCAAAACCCTTTCTTTCCTGAAATGATCTATAATTATTTCCTCTAACCACAGGATGAACCGATCCAGGGGCTGGTTTTCAGTTCTATAGGACTTGTCCAAGAAGCTATTTGTATTCCTCTTTTGCAAAAGATCAAATTACATGCTAATATTCTGAAAGTAGCACCCACCAGAAATGCTCCCATAGCAGTGAAGTCTATATAAAACCAGGTCCCGGCAACAACATCACCAGTTCAGACAGAGTGTGGTGTTAAAAATATTTAACAGGTCATTTGTGACTGCAGAAAAGAACCTGGCTTAATTTATTTGGTGTGATGCCTTTGGTTTAGCCTTTCCTTGCAGCTATTATTGACAGCTCATCTCTTTCACTCCGCCCAAAGATCCAAGTAGTTTAAGCAAGCTACCCCTGGTTAGCTCTTTGTCTATTGATCACTGGTTTTATATTATCTCATTGGTTATCATGGTCAGGTTTTGTTGGACCTAGATGGAGAGTGGTGGTTGTAATGTGTTTTCCTTCAAAGTCTGTTTTTAGAATATGCCTTAGGGGGGTTTAACTATGTCCCAGACATGCTTTACACTAAGTTCTGTTTTTATTTTGAGGTATGAATTATGAGAGAATTGATGAATGAGTTGGGTGTGGCTGGGTGCAAGAAACCAATTGCAAGAAAGCTCTGTTTTCTTTCAACCCTCACCCTCAAATAGCTTTGCTTGACAATGAGTGAAGGAGTGAGGGAGAGAATTAGAAGTTAAAGAGTGAATGAAATTAATTTTGAGTACAGAGAAAAGGAAAGGGGACATGATTGAAAAGTGCCTCAAATAACCATGGGTAGATCATTTTCTAATCATGGTTGTTGAAACTCAGAATGGAAAGCTGGGGTCAAACATTGATGGCAAAACTGGATTGCTGAATCATCTCTGGTGGAATGGCCAGTTCCGTGGAGGTTGTGTTAGGTTGATTAAGGTCTCTAAATTCTGGTCAGATGGTCTTGGGTTTGAGCTTATGTGCTTGGCCTTGGGTTAAGTGAGAATGCATCCATTTTCTTATTTTTAAATTAGTACTGTAAGTATTTATGGTGACAGTGACATAATGTTGATGAGTGACTACAAGAAACCAGATTTCCTTTGATTTTGGTTTTCTGCTCTGCCTTTCATGTTAAATAGAAGGTTCCTCCCACCCCCACCTCCAAGGTAGAAGGCATAGCACAGACAGCATGAGAACATAATGAGAAAACAAAAGCCATCATGAAGGCCGGGCACTCGGGGAGGCAGAGGTAGGAGGATCACCATGAGTCTGAGGCCACCCTGAGACTACATAGTGAATTCTAGGTCAGCCTGGGCCAGAGTGAGACACTACTTCGAAAGAACAACAACAAAAAGCCATCATGGACTAGCAGTTAAGAGTCGTGAACAGGTGTGGGGTAGGCCGTGTCTTCTCTTGGGTGGTACGTAAGTCATTTAAAACAGGAATGGATGCTTGTTTAGCTGTCTCTCAGGATTCTTAATAGAGATTTTTAAAAGTCAAATCATGTCAGTAAAATCCATATCGAATACTTAGGTGTACTCAGTAAGTTATATATTGAATGAATGGACCCATCAAATGTGTTTAGGCCACCAGATTGGACAAGGGAACATTTTGTTAAATTTTTTGATAACTCTCCCCTTACAGATAATACATGTGCTGCTCAGAAGTCTATATTTTAGTACTGTCCTTTATTACCTGTCAATAGTTTTTCATCTAGAGCATCTAGTATGGGTTTCACAGTTGAATAAAGAAGCACATTATACTCTGACTATTCTGTGGTGTTGCAGTCTAGGTTTGCATTGCTGCAGAAATCACAAGAGCAGCTTGTAGGACAAAAGGGTTTATTTTGGCTTATCGATTCAAGGGGAAGCTCCATGATGGGAGGTGAAATGATGGCATGAGCAGAGGGTGGACGTCACCCCCTGGCCAACATAAGGTGGACAATAGCAACAGGAGAGTGTGCCAAATACCGGCAAGGAGACACTGGCTATAACACCCGTAAGCCCGCCCCCAACAGTACATTGCTTTCAGGAAGTGTCAGTCCCCAAATCTTTATCAGCTGGGAACCCGGCATGCAGAACACCTAAGTTGATGGGGACACCTGAATCAAACCACCACATGTAGCCAGCATCAAATAATTTTTGTTTAGGTGATAGATTAAAGGATATCTGTGATTTTATCCATCTGTAAAATTGTGATGAGCAAAAGAAGCGTTGAACTTGGTCTGAAGCCAACACGTGTTAGAAAGCACTAGCTCCTTAGCTATCCCTCTGATCTATAAATGGAGCTTGAAAAGTGCCATGGGATTTGGAAAGTGGTTCTCTCAGCCCTAGTGATTCTCTGTTTTTAAGTAGAGTGTCATGGGGATGTTCTATCTCACAGAGGGTAGTTCCAGGACATTGCAAGAGATGACACTGACTTAGAGGGTCCCTCACTTAGATGGGAGGTTCTTAACCGTTCTTTGAATAGCTACCTCACTATGTCTGAAGTAGTAAGGTTAGTTACCGGGCATGGAGGGACTTTGCCAAGAATAGAAGAGGAGTTGGATAGATACATTATAGGAAAAAAAAATTAATACTTTGAACCCTGCAGATAATATTTTGCAATCCCCTACCCTATAATTTTTGAATAAGATGAACAGTTGTGAGTCTAACTTTTTACCTCATTTAAAATATTTAGTTGTTTATATAAAATGTTATTCCTACATTAAAAAATATCCAATGCATTCTTCCTTGACTGTTAGATTTCCTTAGTATTGGAATGGCCACAGTGATTTCTGAAACTCTATAGCATCATTATCAAGTATTGGGCAAGCATTTATTCATTTCAAAGTATCTGTTGCCATCATATGTGGTAGAGTAGAATTGAGCATACACAGAGAGAGGAGTGGCTTTCAAAATGTGGTCCAAAGATCTTTGATCCCCCCCCCCCAAAGATGTTCTTGAGGGTATTGCAATATCCTCCTTTTCCAGTGATGTGTCCAAGGCTGGATTCTCTGTAGACTTTAACCACTACACCGTGGGTTGGATGTAGAATTGTAGATGAAAATCGCGCTTTCTTTTAAGACCAGCACAGAGATTTGTCAAATGCTAAACAATGGTACATTTCCCCTATATGTTTTTTTTTTAAGTAAGTTTCTCTTTTTCTTTTCTTTTCTTTTCTTTTCTTTTCTTTTCTTTTCTTTTCTTTTCTTTTCTTTTCTTATCTTTTCATTTCTCTTCTCTTCTCTTCTCTTCTCTTCTCTTCTCTTCTCTTCTCTTCTCTTCTTTTCTCTTTCTTTCCTTTTTTTTCCGAGGTAGGGTCTCACTGTTGCCCAGGCTGACCTCAGACTCACTGTGATCCTCCTACCTTGGCCTCCCAAGTGCTGGGATTAAAAGTGTGTGCTACCATGCCCGGCCTGACTCCCCCCTGAACCCCCCCCCCCGCTTCTGAAATTACTTTTGCCATGTAGCTCAGGCTGGCTTTGAATTTTCAATTCTTCTGTTTCAGACTCTTAAATACTAGGAGTTCTGGGACTGAAAATGTATGTGCCCCCATGCTAGTCTTGGTGTGTTCTTTCTGTGTTTGTGTATGTATATATGTTATGCATGCATGTGTCTATTGTGTATGCTTGTGTAACAGCCAGAAGTCAGATGTCCCGTGTCTTTCTCAATCACTCTCCAGCTTACTTTTTTGATTAAGAGTCTTTTGGATGGTTATATGATTACCACCATAGACCTATCTTACAGGCTCTATAATAGCAAGGGCCATATTTATATATATCTCTATCATGTTAAGTTTCTAATATACACTATATAGTAGACTCTCAAAAGTGTTTTCAGGGGGCTGGAGTGATTGCTCAGTGGTTAAAGGTGCTTCATTGCAAAGCCTGCAGGGCCCGGTTCAAATCTCCAGTCCCCATGTAAAGCCAACTGTACAAAGAGGCCCATATGTCTGGAGTTCCATTGCAGTGGCAGGAGGTCCTGGCATACCCATTGATTGATTGATTCTCTCTTCTAAAATAAATAAATAAGTAAATAAATAAATAAGTAAAATACTTAAAGAGTGTTTGAAGGAATGAGTGATTGAAGAAGTTAGAATTTAAAGAAAAGATCATGATAAGGCATAGTTTAAGTTGGGTATGGTGGTACACGTCTGCCTTTCCAGTACTCAGGAGTCTGTGCCAAGAGGATCTGGGGTTTGAAGCCAGCCTGGACTATGTAAGACCTTATCTCAAGAAACCAGAAAAAATATAGTTTAGTTTCAGAGGCTTGTTGTTGTTGTTGTTTGTTTGTTGGTTTGTTTGTTCTTTGAGGTAGGGTCTCGCTCTAGCCAAGGCTGACCTGGAATTCACTATGTAGTCCCAGGCTGGCCTCGAATTTGCAGCGATCCACCAGCCTCTGCCTCCTAAATGCAGGGATTAAAGACATGTGCCATCATCATACCTAATCTCAAAGGCCCAGCCTGATCACTGGGATTAAAGGCGTGCACTACCATGCCCGGCTTTAGGTTAATATTTTTAACACACCTGTTAATATATACGTTGATACAACTACTAAGTAGATATTATAGAACGTATTCCCCAGCCAGCTTTCTGTCATGGCAACATTACCTGTAATAGTGAAGGGTAAAATGAGAGGATTTATTTTGGGTGGACCTGTTGCTCTTGAACCTCTAATGGGGGTGATGGATGGCAGTGGCATGGAGGCTGTGGTCAAGAAAACCACTCACTTCATGGCCAGCAGGCCAAGAAGGAAGGAGGAGGAGTCAGAGTCACCTGATCCACTTTGAGGGTACTTTCTCAGTAACCTAGGACACCGTATGGTTTACCTCTTAAAGAGTGCACCCCCTCACATTAGTGCCACCCCAGGCCTTTAAAGCACATGGGCTTTTGGGAAACATCCACATTATAGCAGACATTAAAAAAAATTCAAGATGAAATATTTAACATGTTGCTAATGGTAATGGCATCATATTACTAATGAAAATCTCAAGGCACTAAATGTGTTTACTAAATATGACAGTGGCTACAAAGCCATTTTTCAGATATTGTAAAATTTTGAGCTCGAGGGGACTTCTTTAGGTCAAATTGACCTGAATTTTTCCTGTTCTCTGGAAGAACCACCTGGGATGGATGATGTCAGAGTCTCTGTTTTCTTACTCTTTCCTGGTGCCTGTATAACCAGCATAATTAATCTCTGGTTTCTTTACTGATTTTAGAGGACTTGCCATTTGGGGAGGGTTCATTTCATGATAAAGAGCCAGCATAACCTATAATTCCATTTAAGTAGACCTCAATGGGCTTTATAAGCAAACCGTGCCTACCCTTTCATTATACAACTCCCACTCTTTGAAAGATACCTCTTACGCTACCTCGACTGTCAGAGGCAGCTGAGATAGACGCCAGATAAAGCTGTCAGTTATTTACAACTTTATTAAACACCTTTATGAAAAAGAGATCTTGGCGTTTTATTCCATAGCTCAGAGAGTTCTGTTGCGCGAGCTTTGGAAGCCTGCACCACTTGGGATTTACGTGGCCATTGCTGGGTCCTGCCATCAACACGGTTTCAGCTTGCGGTAGACCCGTGCTGGGGCTGGGGGTGCTGAGGTCATTTCAGGTGGAGGGGGTTTTCCGAAGTGTTAGTGTAAATCTGGTTTCTGTTGCTGTAGTACAATACCATAGACAGATAATTTAGAAAGAAAAGATACCATTTACCCTTTTGTTTGTTTGTTTTGGTGTGGCCCAGGCTGACTCTGAACTTGAAGTCCTCTCAAATACCCTCACCTCTCAAATAGCTAGGATTATAGGCTTGCACCACATATTTGGTTAAGGAATTTCTTTTTAGGCTGGGCATGGTAGTACATGCCTGTAACCACAGCCCTTGAGAGGCAGAAGCTGAGGGTTATTATACGTTTGAGGCCAGCCTTGTCTATACAGCAAGTACTCCGCCAGCTTGGGCTACAGAGTGAAATCCTAACCCCCCCCCCCACCGAAAAAATTAAATTGATCTAGAGTCCCAGAGCATGGCTCAAGTACCTGCTCAGCATCCGGCAGAGGCCTTCATGTTGCATCTTAACCTAGCAGGGGACATGCCAGTGAGGTCAGCAAGGGTGCTTACTTAGGTGTCACTTCCTTGTTTTTTTGTTTATTTTTATTTATTTATTTGAGTGACAGACAGAGAGAAAGAGGGAGGGGGGGGAGAGAGAGAGAGAGAGAGAGAGAGAGAGAGAGAATGGGCACGACAGGGCTTCCAGCCACTGCAAACGAACTCCAGATGCGTGCGCCCCCTTGTGCATCTGGCTAACGTGGGTCCTGGGGAATCGAGCCTCAAACCAGGGCCCTTAGGCTTCACAGGCAAGTGCTTAAACGCTAAGCCATCTCTCCAGCCCCATGATGGCGGCTTAAAAAGAGGAAGCGAGGGCTGGAGAGATGGCTTAGTAGTTAAGGCATTTGCCTGAAAAGCCTAAGGACCCAGATTCGATTCCCCAGTACCCATGTAAGCCAAATGTACAATGTGACACATGTGTCTGGAGCTCTCTCTCTCTCTCTCTGCCTTTCTCTCTCTCTGTCTCTCTCATAAATAAATAAATAAGCAAACAAAAAAAAGTTTGAAAATAAAAGCCATCATGGTCTCCTTCACTGCCATATCCTCCTCTGATCCTAATTGCTGCCCAAGGCACCAAGTGTTTGCATTTTGAACAAGCTCATGTGGGGCAGGGAAAAGAGGAGGAGAGAGGTGTAGAGGAGGACACTTGGGCCTGTGCAAAGCAGAGGGCTGGGCTTCATGTCCTGTTTCAAGGCCTGAGATGGTGGTGGCGGAGTCAGCCTTTGCTTGCGAGGGACCAAAGTGGGTGGTTTATAAGTCACAGAAGAAACCTACTTTAGAAAAGACTCAGGTGAACATAGAAATAAGAGGCAGTCAGTGTAAGAGAGCCTCAATGGAGCTTCATGTTCGTTAAAAGTCTAAAAGGAGCCGGGCGTGGTGGCGCACGCCTTTAATCCCAGCACTCGGGAGGCAGAGGTAGGAGGATCGCCGTGAGTTCGAGGCCACCCTGAGACTCCATAGTGAATTCCAGGTCAGCCTGGGCTAGAGTGAAACCCTGCCTTGAAAAACCAAAAAAAAAAAAAATAAAAAAAAAATAAATAAAAGTCTAAAAGGAAAGTACAGGCCCCCCCATCCTTAAAACCTCCTTTTTGTTAGAAAAGGGGTAGATGAAATATGATTATGGGAAAGACAAAAACAAACAAAAGTGAGAGATGATGTGTTGGGATCCCACTCCTCTAAGTGATATGAGCTAGAAGCTGTCCAATGTAAACATGTTATAGGCTTTTGCCCTCTGTCCCCAAGCTGTAAGAGTAAAAGGCAGCAAGCTGGCCCGTTCATAGTGTACCGGTGTTTTCCACTGTGCCGTCCAGGCAGGTACACGTCACCAGACACCCACTACACTCCTGACTCTTGGGCATTATGCAAATAGCAAAGATCTTAACTCCGGAGTTCTAGACCAACATCAGCTTGACCACTCTGTCAGTTGTCTTATCTTCTTCTCAGCAGCATTTTCATATACTGCAGATTTATATGATTTCTTATTTTAAGAGTATTCCTGTCTTAATTTTTAACCTTATTATTTTCAAGATTAATGTAGAAATGCATTGCTTTGCAACACATGAGGGGTGAGGGATTTTGTTTCTCCTTTTTAAAAAATTTATTTTCTTTTTTTGAGGTAGGGTCTCGCTCTAGCCCAGGCCAACCTGGGATTTGCTCTGTAGTCTGAGGGTGGCCTCAAATTCATGGCGATCCTCCTACTTCTGCCTCCTGAGTGCTAGTATTAAAGGCATGCACCACCATGCCTGGCTCTTGTTTGTCTTTTTGAGTTATGTGATGATATAGGTTCTGTACCACTAGACTCATAAAGGAGAAGTAAGACTCAGGCATAGTAATTTGGCCTTAATTACTCAGTTTTGCATCTTTAAGATCACATTATAATGATGGACTCATGCCTCTCAGGGCTTCTAATATGTCCAACATTGTGTTCAGTTGGGTAAGATAAAACTTAAACCTAGAATCTTGGGAAATGCTTATGTTCAACCCTTATGCCTCTATCCCCTGTGTTTTCTTACTAAGTTCTTTATAAAAGGTGTTGAAATTAGCCTCAGAGAGGTCGCTGGTCTAAGGAAAATCTAACTCCTTAGAAGATTGATTTAGAGCTATGAAAAGGACATAGATAAGTACACTGGAATATAAGGCAATATATGTTAGAGATATTTATGAAGGGCCGTCAGTGGCAGTGTGAAGGTATGGTATGCCTGATTTACTGTCAGCATGCACTTGATTTTTGTTTCACTCACATTTCTTCTTTCGTCTCCACAGTCATACCATGGTAGATGGAGTGATGATTCTCTCCGTGCTAATGATGATGGCTTTCCCTTCCCCAAGTATGGAAGGTACGTGACTCACAGCTGTTTGTGTTAGGATAAGTGGAGTGTGTATTGTTTGGCTTACTGGAAGCCTTTTGATTCTTAATCCTTTCAGTCTTAGCATACCCTCTTCATAATAAATACTTGGGATAGTGTCTGTTGTCTATTTTGAAATTCAATTCAGATACATACTATATCTTAATTTATGTATGAATATATATCTTTTTTAAAAAAGTTCCACATTATATCCTATCACAAGTAAAGGAGTTATTAGAGAGACAATTCTATAATTACCAATGAAGTAGTTAATATGTATATACAAAGGAACTGTATTCTGTCAAGAGTCATGTGAGTACTTTAGGAGACAAAATGAAGTCCAGCAGTGTCCCTTGCCTACAGTCTCACTTCCCTTAGTTCTGGTTGCCCATGTTCAGCCATGGTCCAAAAATACAAAATGGAAATTGCAGTAATAAACTGGTTAATAATTTTATCATGAAATTGTATTTATTACAGTACTTCTATTTTAGCACTACTAATTTTTTTATTTTTATATTATTTTAGTATTACTAATTCTTGTTGATCACTCCCCGTGCCCAATTTAAAAATGAAACTGTTAGCATGGGGTATAGGAAAAAATAAACTCTGCTTAGTGTTTGATGTTATCTGTAGTTTCAGACCATGTCAGACCCTATTCCTCAAGGAAACTGGGTTATATTACATGCTTGTACCTCTTTACATCACAGCCATATACGTCTTCAAAAACAGGTTGGTACTTTTATGTTGTGTTGTATTGGTGGCTGAGTTATAAGGCCTCTTACCTTCAGTCATTGCCAGTCAGAATTTTCCAGATCAATGATCCGATTTTGGTAGAATGTCATTGCCTCTTTGATAGTTTGATCTGAAATGAGCTACCATGAGATAAAGGCATGGGCCCCAGTCTGGGGCTGTTGTGAGGAGGTGGGAACTGTAAAGTGGGGTTTAGCAGGAGGTCTTCTGGTTACTGGGGGGCTTACCTGCTCCCTACTCCATTTCCAGAAAGCTGCCTATGAGTGGAATTGCTGTGTTTGAAAGCCACAAAATAGATAACCAAGAGAGAAAGCAAATAAGTTACACATAATTCTACGCATTATATATCCTGCCTTTAGCAGGGTGGCATGTCACTAGAAGGCATAGATTCTGCCTTTATTTGTCTTGAGATGTGCCTGCTCTGTTTACACAGGGTCCTCCAGGAAGACCACTGTTGAGAATGTGACTCTCAGCCGTTGTGATCAGACTGGACATAATGTATATGACCCTGTTATAAGTTGTTTGGGGTTTAGTGGCCTATTTGGTATAATCAGTAAGCTTCCAAGGAGATATAATTTAACAAGTGAGAATAGCCAACTCTGTGCAAAAGCTGACATTTAATACAATAGAAATCTCTTTTGTTTTGGCTTACCCTATTTGATCTGTTCCTACTTTCCATGTTCATTGACACGTACATCTTCCCTGTCCTTGTTGGGAGCCTGCAATGCAGGTAATACTTGAAGTGGACTTTAAGTGTAAGATACAAATAGGGTTTTGAAGATAATAATAATATAAAAAATGTAAGTTTCACTTTTTGTTTTCTCACTATGAGAAAATTTAGAATTACATATGGTGGCTCTTACTTTGTTACAGTGCTGGGGTGTCAGACTGCTCTGATACTGCAATACCAGGGTGGCTGTGTCACGAAGAACTGGGCTCGTCAATGTTGGAGGAAGTAATAAGAGAAAGTGGGCTCATTATTAAAGCTGAAAGGACTTGTTGAGTCAGCAGTGACTTTCAGCTGACAGCACTCTTACCCATCAGGGATTACTTGGCAGTTTCTGAGGAAGTTTGTATCAAGCACGTTTCTAGGATTTCCTCTCTTCTTGTAGATCACTTAAATTGCTTACTACTAAAAGTCTTTTAAGAATCTGGAGGGCTGAATTGTCTTCAGATTCCCTCGGTATCTTATCAATTCCATATGACATTACACAGTACTTTTTGGTTTCCATTGGTGTCATGGACGGATCTGGGATGGAAACAGCAAACAAGAGGAGAAGAGCAGAAGAGAGGTAGAGTTGTCCAGTGTGTGATGAAAGAAGGAAGGTTAGAGAAAGGAAAAAGAGGAGGAAAATGACATTTATTCATCACCATTAACAACCTTGTCCTTGGTCATTTTCCCCTGCTTCCAACACTTAAGCTATCCAGAGTCCTATGACCTATTTTGTTAAAAAAAAAAAAATGAAATTTCGGCTGGAGAGATGGCTTAGCGGTTAAGGTGTTTGCCTGCAAAGCTAAAGGACCTCGGTTCAATTCCCCAGGACCAACATAAGCCAGATGCACAAGGGGGCGCATGTGTCTGGAGTTCATTTGCAGTGACTGGAGGCCTTGGTGCGTCCATTCTCTCTCTCCCTCTCTCTGCCTCTTTCTCAAATAAATAAATAAAAATAAAGTTAAAAAAATGAAATTTATATAAATTATATCATGTCATTTCAGTGTTTCTGTAACTTGTTCCCCCCTCCCTCCACTCCCAAAGTTTCTGGGCTTTGACACATTTGTTTCTATTTCCCTAACATAATCATTTAGTTTTTCTATTTCACTGCATTGATTGATTGGCATCTATTAATTATACATAGTGATGGGTTTCATAAAGGCATTTTCATACAAAAATCAAGTACTCCATACTATATTCACCTCCTCCTCATTCTCTCACCTCCCTTCCCATTTATTTCCCTAGACAGGCCAATGAACTCTTAATGCCGTTGTGGAAATGAGTAATGAAACCAGTTATTTTTGCTGATAGGGGAATGACTTGCCACTAAGATTTTACTGTTCAGTAGGCCTCTACCATTTTGATGTGTACAGATGGAGACATGAGTGTTTGAGTGTGGGAATGAACACATCATCTTTGGGCTGAAATGCTTATTTTCCCCTTCCCAGAGAACATCCAATGAGTGTCCTAAGCTAGAATGCATTAAGCTCTCTCATACTCAGTGTCCTGAGCTATAGTGTTGTATCATAAAAACAGCTAGGTTAGTGGTTGCTGACCTTATTTCTCTTTTCTGTTCCTTCTTTCTTTTTCTTTTTTCTTTCTTTCTCTCTCTCTCTCTTTTTATTTTCTTTTCATTTTTCCATGTAGGGTCTCACTGTAGCCCAGGCTGACCTGGAATTTACTATGTATTCTCAGAGTGGCCTCAAACTCATGGTGATATGCCTCCCGAGTGCTGGGATTAAAGGTGTGTGCCACCCTTTCCTTTCTTGAGATAAACTTAGTTCCGTGTTAAGAAAATATTCTAGGAAAGACAACCTTTTATTTTTTGAAAATATTTTTACTTGACAGAGAGAGAGAGAAAGAAAGAAAGAGTGATAAAGAGAATATGGGCATGTCAGGGCCTCTTAATGATGCAAACAAACTCTAGACATATGCACCACTTTGTGCATCTGGCTTTAAGTGGATACTGGGGAATTGAACCCTGGCCAATAAGCTTTGCAGACAAGTGTGTTTAACCCCTGAATAATATCTCTAGCTCTCAATCTTGTTTTTATATATTTACTAGGGATTAAACAAAACATAAAGAACTCTTAATTGTATATGCCTTAATATATATAACAATTTATGTTATTGTTATATGTATAACAATTTAGCAATTTTAAAGTACCACATATGTAAATAAAGAGATAACTGTAGGAAAGATAGTAGAATTTTTGCCTGGTACTGAGCTTCATAGACTTCAAGCTGAAAAGAAAATAGATGCATATTTAATGTTTACAGAACAGCGAAGCACTTTATTAGATGTGCAATGGGGATGCCAGATGACATTTGTGAGACATATATAAAAGAAATATAAATCTTGTTCTGATATATTTTGTTGTATTTAAGAAAATTTAAAAAAAAAAACAACAAAGGCCAGATATGTTGACATGAACCTATCATCCCAGCTACTTGGGATACTGAGATGAGAAGATTGCTTGAGGCCAGAAGTGCAAGGGTGACCTTGCTTTAAATAAACATACAAAGAAGGATGAGAAAGACTGGTCAGTGGAAGTTACAGTAAGATGGGAGAAATAAAGTTTGGTAGGGAGATAATTGATATTGTATGCTTCAAAGAAAGCTAGGAAGAAGAACTTTGAATGTTTGAATGTTTTAACCATACTGCAGTGATAATGTGTGAGGACATAGATATCTTACTCTGACTGTGTATTATAACATCACATAGCACTGGGACATGTATATAATTTCTATCTGCCAGCACCCCCTTTATTGCTTTGTTTCTTCTGTTCTTCCCTCCCTCCAGTCTTCCCTTACCCCCTCCTGAGGTGCTGGTGACCAAATGTTTCTTACATTGATTAAAAATGATAACACTTCAAGTAGTATGTCCAAAACAATGATTTTGGTAGAGTTTGAGTGCACTAATGACTATTTCCCAAAATCTGTGAAACCGTAAATAATTAGGGCAAAAAACCAAAACAAAACAAAATGACTATTTTCCCTCCCAAATTCATGAAATAATAGGTACCTTTTTGCCAGTTCTTGGTAACATTTATTGAGTATGTAATATATACCAGTTGTTGGGCTGCTTTATACTTGTTCCCATGTTAATTGTTTTTTCTTTCCCATAATCTTCTTTTCAATTGTCTTAAAGAGACAGGAGGTGTTTTGGACATAATGTGGATTGGTTAGAGTGCAGAGTTGCATGCCATACAGGGCATGTTATGAGGAATGATGCTCACGGACATCAATCATTATTAATCCTCAAAATTTTGCATTAATTTTTTATGCCAAGCTAGTGATGCCCATCTATATTCACTACCTCTTTGGTGTATGTGAGGATCCAGCTCAATCCAGTTTCCTTGGCGAGGGTGAGAAGAGAGTGTGCAGTACAAGCGATGAGGCCCCCTCACCTGGGGTTGTGTTTTTTCACATCCCTTGTCTCTTCTGCCAGTAATCATCTCTCACGTTCATTATCTGTACAACCGTAGCTGCAGGAAGAGTTTTGTTTGTTCGCACAGAGAAGAGCACTTGAGTCCTAATTACCTGTATACTCTTCCCTTTCCTTCCCTCTAATAAGACTAATCATGCTCTAACACTGCCATGATGCCAGCAGGGAGAAGACAGAACCGCCACATTTGGCTTTCCTTCCGTCCCTGCGTGCACGTGCAGGTGGAGACCAGGGCACAGATATTAAAATGGAGTGTAGCTTCTTTGGAAATATTTCAAAGCAAAGACAGCCTATGTTTTATTAAATCTACAAACCACAATTAGAGTTTATAATAGCAAGGAAGGTTGGAGTTATGCAGTGTTTTGTTGCAAGAGATTTGGGGCTGTCTCAGGGAAGATTGCTAGGTCCTACATGATTTTCTGTGTTGACTGGATTTGAGTGTTTCCAAAGCCTTCACCAGTCAGACGTTGCAGCCCAATTACCCAGTGAAGGAGAGAAGGGGATAAACTCAATAGACTTTTTGTTAAGGGCCCACAAAGGTGCCCCCCTCTTTGCCAGTGGGGGGAAGAATAGAATAAGCCTTTCTTTGAATTTCTCATTATTGAGGCTTCAGGAAGTTCTTGATGGGGTGAATGAATGTAAAAGAAATGTCTCAGTATTAAATTTGTTGTTCTCATTTCTCATTACTCTCAGTTATCCCTTTTGTCAAGACTAAAATCTTTCTCTTTACTCTATCATCAAATTAGAGACCTCTCTTAGAGAGAGAACTGAGATGTAGTGGGCTATCTGCCACTAGGAGGGCCTAAAAATATAGCTGTGCACTCTTCCCAGTGTTGTTTCTGTTTCAAGTTTTCTTGCGAGCTACTGCAAGGTGAGCTATAACAAAGGTTCCTTTCATTCTCTCTCCCTGGGAAATGCTTGTTTCTGTTGTGGGTAAACTAGAGCTACATCCATTTACTTCTTAAAGTGGAGAATTTAAGAGGGGATTGGGTGGCACTTAAAAATCAAACAGAATTGAGTATTGGACGGATGGGCAGACAAGTCCAAGACACAAGTGCCTGCAATGGTTTGCATGTTGTAGTCAGTTCCACATTGCTGGGATGAACATCCAAACCAGGCACAGTTTTAAGGGAGAAAGATTTATTTCAAGCTCACAGATGCAGGGGGGATGATGCTTCATCGTGGCAGAAGAACCCCCTTCCATACATCGAAGCAGAGAGAAACCATCACTAGCCAGTAAACACCAAAAGCAACAAGGCACAAAACTGCAAGCAAGAAGCAGGGCCCTCAGCAGAGCTCAGACCTCTCTACATACCTTTTGACACGAATTCAGATTATCCTCTAGCATAACCTTGGGCTGGGCCCCAGGACCTGCCCCCCAGTGTCACCTCTTCCATCCAGGCTGCAGGAGACAAGCTTTACTAAAATACCTGAGTCCATAGGGGGCGTACATTCAAATGACTGCACACGTGGTCAACTGTAGCATGCGGGACAATAGTGTGTAAGCGCTCCCTTTCATAAAGATGAGCTCAAGAGTGAGAAGAGAGATGCCACTGTTTTCTATACAGAGAAAACAGTTACACAGAAGGCTTGTCAGATGGTCCTGTAAGCAACTTTCACTTTTTTGGGGAAAAATGCCTACAGTGGAAAATAAACCCCATTTAGAAATTAATTTGCAGCTCTCCAAACACTGCTAACTGTCCTCAGAACCGCCTCTCACATCCTGGAATGACCTCAGGCAAGCTTCCATAGATAATGATTATTCATAATTGGGGTAATTACCCAGAACTCATGTCATTTCAAGACTGTGTCTGACACAGGGCCGGGTGGTGGTTTTCCCAATTCTGACTGTGACTCATGGCAAGAAACATTTTGGTGTAGGACTCAGGGCATATGTAAGGACCTATACATCTGAAAGGGTAGAGGCACAGAACAGAAGTTACTCTTACTCTTCTCTTTTGTTATTTCAGTCCATTTTTTTTTCACTTACAGAGAAATTTGATTTTGCTCTCCACTGAAGGGTCAAAACTCAGAGTTTAATAAAGAACTGCCAGTCAGCTCCCACAAGTTTCTTGCCCAGAAGTTCCTACTCCCCTTCAGTGGAAGCTGGGATTCCTGACCCTTGGTCTCCTGGTTTGTGTCTCACTGAAGCCAGCCTGGTGACTTGACAGGAAGAAGGAAGCTTACATTTGCACCTTCTCAGCCTGGTCATGACACTGGGGCAGCTGTGGCCTGATCCTAATCAGCTGGGGCAGGCGCAGGGAACAGGGTGTTTCTAGAGCTAGCTAATGCTGTTATGGGTTAGAACAGAACATAGACTTTCCAGGATATGTATATTTGGGGTGTGCTGTAAGAAAAGAAGGAAAAACAGAAAGGATGAACAATTTATCCAGGGGAAATGGTGGTGAAAGTTACCTTAAAAAACAAACTAACTAGCCGGGCGTGGTGGCGCACGCCTTTAATCCCAGTACTCGGGAGGCAGAGGTAGGTGGATCACTCTGAGTTCGAGGCCACCCTGAGATTACATAGTGAATTCCAGGTCAGCCTGGGCTGGAATGAGACCCTACCTCAAAAAAACAAAAAAAAACAAAAACAAAAACAAAAAACAAACTAACTAACAACAAAAAATAAACAATGCTAGCTGGGTGTGATGGAGCACACCTTTTACTCCTAGGACGCAGAGGTAGGAGGATCACTGTAAGTTTGAGGCCAGCCTGAGACTACATAGTGAATTCCAGGTCAACTTAGGCTAGAGTGAGACCCTACCTCAAAAACAGTCCTTCCTGTAGTTTTTATTCAGCTGATGGTTTTGGTGGGGAAGTGGTGTGGCGATAGCCTTCCTTGTTTTCCTCCCCTGCATTTGTTTTGTCTTTTGAATTCTGATACCCAAGACAGATTAAAAATGAGCTGATAAAAAACACCAAGCATTCACTAAGAAAAGTTACAAAGAATAGGGGAAAAAAAGAAGCCAAAACCAAAAATAAAAGAAGTCACAGTCTAGCCTACAATTTGACTCATGTCATATATAAAATGTTGTAGACTGTCATATAGTTCCACAGACATGACTTCTCTGCCTCTTTCATTTCTTGTCCTGGTTAATGTAGTGCACATTTTCAATATTGCAGAAGGTGAGATCACTTTTTGTTGTGCGTGAGGGTGGGGGTGGTATGTGTGTGTGCATGGAGACTAGAGGACATCCTTGAGTGTCATTCCTCAGGTAGAGCTGACCACCAATAGGCGAGACGAGCTAGTCTGTGAACTAACTCCAGCGATCCTCCTGACTGCTTCCCTCCTCGGCATTGAGATTACAGGGTGCACTTGGAACTTTTTATAAACTCAGGTGCTCTTACTTGGGAGGAGAGGTGTGGACTTTACTGACTGAGCCATCTCCCCTGCCCAGCTTAGGATAATTTTTCATGATCTAATGGTATTGCTTGTCAAAGTCAAAATGAATTTTCCCAGTGAAGGCTCTTGGTGCTGGAGGAACTGAGCTTTTCTCAGGAAGAGACACAGTCATTCCCCACTATTAGCCATCTCCTTTACAATGTTCGTTATCATCATCTCACCTTTCTGTACTTTTTATCATGTGCTCTGATGGAGGAGACAGTCCACACACCTACCTTGTTGCAAGGAGTCATGGGGAATGTATGTGACAGATTGTTTGCAGAGTGATCCCTAACTGTGAGAAGCTGAGTGTCTAAGAGACTTCCTGTTATGTTGTTAGTGCTCAATAAATATCTGACAAATGAATAAGTAATGTTGGCTACCATAATGGCTACTGAATATAAAAATGGTAGCATTATAAGAGACTTAAGGGCTGATCTGGCCTGTGGAAATAAGAGAGCATTCTCACTCTTTCAAGAAGTTTATTTTGAGGTATCCAGGAGATGGCACAGTGGTTAAAGGCACTTGCTTGCAAAGTCTGTTGGTGTGAGTTTGATTTCCCAACACCCATGTAAAGCCAGATGTAAACATTGGTGCATGAGTCTCGTGTTGGTGTACAGTGTCAGGGGACGCTGGCAAACCTACACACACACACACACACACACACACAAATAAATACAAATATCTAAAAAGTTTATTTTGAGTTTGGCAAAAGAATTAGTTACAAGATGACTGTGTATTCTTTCAGTTGGGAAGTTGCCATGAATGCCAGCCTCCAGCACTGGCAGTGTAAATGGAGGGAAGTGGTTTTGTTGTCCACAACCGAGTTGGATAATCCTGGGGTTACAGCATGGTACTAGTACTGCCCTTATAGGAAAGACCTTCATCTCACGGGGGTTTTGAGGATGGCAGTCCCAGGGAGGCAGGATTTTGCAAGACAACAGACATTAAACCAGCAAAGAAGGGCATTTGAGGCAGCGGAAGGGTAGATCCCAGAGAAGCACCAGCAAGTCAAGAGAAGGGATTTCTTAAGGTGGAGATTTGAGACCACGTGTCTGCCCAGCCTGTGCCTGAGGAGTTTGTCTTGTACTCCGAGGGCAGTGGAAGGCCACTCAGTGATCAAGTAGAAGCAATTTGTGCATTTTTGAAAGAATGTTATGATACGAGTAGATTAAGGACTGTGGCAAGATGAGGGAGAAAGTAGTAAGAAAAACTAGTCTTCGGGCAGTGAGGGGCAAGCCATTCCACATGCTGCTCTTTCAAAGGTACCCCAGTTAAGTGGAGACAAGCAAAAATGCAGTAGAGCTTCATTACAGGCTCATAAAGCAATAGCCCCCAAACATTAATTGTTTAATAATAATTCCATCACTGATTTTTTTTTTAAGGCAAGCAGAAGGCTAGCCTCCCGACTTTTCTAGCAACTTTTGCAAGGCATGTAAGCCTTCTTAGCTGGCCCTTTGTTCCTGGGTTGCCATGGAGTGTCAGTAAGCAAGCTCAGAATAACCCGAGCAGGGAAGGGAGGGGACTGCTTGCTCACTGGCATGCTGGCCTGCCAGGTTACACTGTTTTCCTTGCTCCCGTCTTGGGAGGAGCACCAGGCAGCTGGTTGTCCTGGCAGCTGGGCAAGGTGTGTGTCTGTTGGCTGCCCAGAGTTTGAAACACGACCAAGGCTTGCCTGTCTCCTGAGCATGTGCAGCTCTGACTGAGCTGAAAGCATCTGAAAATAGCCCTCTGAGCACCTGTCCCTGGTGCACCAGTGCTGGCTGGCTGCCGCTGGGACACTGTGGACTCACTGGGTAGACAGACAGGTGAGGTGCTAAGCAGATTTGAGTGGTTGTTAGGAAGAAATGTGGACTTTAGCCTTACTTGAAGAAAAGAAGGACAGCAGGTTTCTGACAGGCCCATTTGGCACTGGTGAAGATGACTGGGCCACGGCTGCTGCGTGGGCATAGTGCATGTCTGAAGTGTCCATATTGTTCTGCTCGCTAAGCTAAACAATGTTCTACTAGCCTAAGGTGTGAGTCTTCTCTTGGAAGGAAAAGTTTTTGTAAAGTCCCCTGGATATGAGCAAGCATGGCTTCTGTGTTTCAGCTTGAGAAGGGGAAAGTGTTGAGATAAGCGGTAGCTTGTTTTCTTTTTCTTTTTCTTTTTCTTTTTCCTTTTTTTTTTTTTTTTTTTTGAGGTGGGGTCTCACTCAAGCGCAGGCTGACCTGAAATTCATTATATAGTTCCAGGCTGGCCTCAGACTCACAGTGATCCTCCTACCTCTGCCTCCCAAGGTTTCATTTTATAGCTGCACTTTAATCCCCCGTGATATACAATAGATGGTATCTGTATAATGCCTCCCTGCAACATCATTATTTCTCCCACTGTTGGATGGATGGGTGCACACACAGATTCTCTCTGTTCCTTCAGGACTCCTTCCATTTCCTTGTGGGCCTACTGTTGTGGGACAAGCTTGGCACACCAGTGTAGATGGAAGCAGGCTGTGGAAGGAAATGCTTCTGCCACGACTGCTGGCATTAAAGCTACTACTTAAAAATGACCCTTCACAGACACTTGGGTTATCTTTAGGGCGTCACTGATCTGCAGCTCCAGGAGCCAAAGGGCGTCTGTGGAAACTTTTGCCTGTTGTGTTTAGATATTCTTGCTCCCTAGCCAGGAGCCTCGTGACACGTCTCCGATTTAGCCGGCTTTCTTCTGCCAAGGACCAAGATGATTGTGGAAGCTGGGAATGGCTCGTTGTGCTTCAGAGGTGGAGGTGGAGACCTTAAAAAGCAGTCCTGGTGTCCAGCACTGTGAAGAAATGCTTCCTGTTTCTGTTTCCACCGTGAGCATTGGCACCTGGAGCATTTTTGTGGCGCTGGGCGAAAAAGCAGCAGCTTAAAAAGACCCAGTCCTGACCTTCTTGTGAGCATGATGCATTTATGCTATGACTGGTCAGCCATTTGTCTTGAACGTATTGAATTTGGAGTTAATGGGTTCTGTTAGACCATGTGTATTCGCCTGATGGGGCAAGAAGATAAGTGAGGCAAAGGTAGATGAGCAGGCTGATACCCAGGCACACAAAGCATGCATTTATAGGACCAACAACACAAAATTCCTGTCTTTATGAACCTTCCATGGAGCTCGGGACAATACTTCCTTAGGAAATGGACAGGGAAATTGTCAGACAGGGGAATGGCCTATCAAATGCCTCAGCTGCCGGGCGTAGTGGCGCACGCCTTTAATCCCAGCACTCAGGAGGCAGAGGTAGGAGGATCGCCGTGAGTTCAAGGCCACCCTGAGAAGACAGAGTGAATTCCAGGTCAGCCTGAGCTAGAGTGAAACCATACCTCAAAAAACCAAAAAATAAAAAAAAAATATTAAAAAAAAATGCCTGAGCTGTGCTCCGGGGTTTCCCTTCTTAACTTTTAATCACACTATCTTCATCTGGGGTGGAAAGAAAGTAGTTTGGAAGTTACCTTGCTCTGCTTCTCTGTGGTGGGACGGGGTAGGGAGTTAGGGAAGGGGAATTTACTAATTCGGGACATTTTTACCATTAGTTTTGGGTGCCACAGTTTGCAGAGGCCACATTCCAAGACTGTTATTAAGCAAGTTGGGCCCCTGCCCAATGTTGGGAAGGTTTACCTATGTGGTTTGAAAACTTCCCGAAAACTTCCCGAAAGCCAAAAGGGTGTGAAGGGGTGTGGTGGATGCTTCTGATGGTGTAGAGAGCCCATTTGGCTTTCCTGGAGAAGGCTGGCTCTTGACTCCAGAGAGAAAGTCAGAGAAGGACGTAAAGGAGAAGAGGAGGCATAGAGCAAGGCACCAGAGCACCCTGTCATTCCCGCATCCCTGGACCAGCACCCCGGGAGCTCTCTCCATGTTGTCGTCAGTCCTTCCCTGGGCCAGCACACCTAGAGCTCCATGTGGAAGGTTTCAGTTTGGATCCCAGAAAACCTCAGTGGCCAGCTCTAAGGAAATGGAGGAAGCAGTCAGAAGTGAATGAATAAGCCGGAATAACCTCTTCCCCACTGTGGACAACTTCAGCCTGACATGGAAAATTCATGGACTCTGCACATCTTCTCTTCTAAGATGAACCATGGAGTGATTGCTCTCTGTGCCATTCATAATTCACTGGGACTAGCTTCTTCCTCTTTCTCCATGGTCTAAACTGGAGCTTTGTTCAGACATGGGCATTGGCCTTCCAGTAGCAAGAATATGTTCTGGCCTATGCAAATATCCCAGTGTGCATAATACCCTGTAGGCCTGTACCCTTTGTTTCCGTGAAGCTCAGCTTCAACAAGCTCGAGGATAAAGTGGAGAAGTTACTGTTTTCTTCCACAGTGAGGACCTGCTTCACAGATCGGGCACATGTGTTAGACAAGTCTTTTCTACCCCGAGAGAATAATTGAAAGCATGGAAAAGACAGGTCAGCATTGTGTTAGGTCATTACCCCACCGAGCTCTTGAATCTGTTCGTCACTTGAGCACAGGCTGGGTTTCTGGCTTTGGAATTGAAGGTGTGGCTGGTGCACTGAGCTTAATTTACAGGGATTATTTCACAGAGGAGTCATCGCAGACACAAAGTAAACAGATGGCACTGCTTTTTGTTCTGTGTGTTTTTTTTTTTCTTCTGGCCTTCAGCAGTTAAGTGCAGGAGGACTGAGGAATCCTCATCACCTTCAGCAAAGCAAGATGGAGAGGTGATATAAGTCATTCTTCTCCATTTCCTTCTGAATGCACTGTTACTTCACTGATAGGGAAACAAAAATGGCAGCAAAGACCCAGGGACAGTTTTCTTCGCCAGGCAGCCAGGTGCTGCCTCGATCCCTCAAAGTTGACTGGCTTCGAAGCACTTCTGTGTGCTGATGACCTTGATCACTCACAGGAGCGTCACAGCAGCCCTGAGTCCTCAAAGCTGCCAGCCCATGGGGGACCACCCACACAGCCCAGATGTTCTGTTAGTGTGTTAAAGAGTTCCTTCGTTTAGGAGTGCTTATATTTTACTTTTCTCTTCTGACATCCAAACAAATTCACAAAGCCTATGTTCTCACAAGACAGATGAATTTTCCACCCATGGGAGCCAGAGCAGTGAACAGATGTGACTGTTCAGCGGGCTCCTCAAGGAAGAAATGGTTTGCATAGACATGCCGGCCGGTGACTAAGCCTTTCTGAAGATCCATGCTGACATTTGACGACTTTGTGGGTTCATTCAGCACTGAAAACCAGCATCAGGCCTTTCTCCCCACCTCCAAGTGTTTCTATGAAGAATCTTCTATACGCCACAGCAAAGATCTATCTTGGTTTTGTCCACCAAATACCAAGACTGTTGCTGGGAATCTTAAATCTTGAGCACTGTAGATGCAGGTCCCACCCTCATGCTGCTTGTTACAGTCTAAGCAAGAAGTTGGGAGTTCAGTAGCTCTGGGAACACAGACTCCCCCAGCTACCCACAAGCTGGCAAGTGAGATCCACTAGGTACATACGGTACTGGCGAGGAGGGAGCGAGTTCCACTCAGAAGCGTGTTGGCTCCTGAAACAGGAAGAAGACTTCTCGAGAACCTCAAGTCCTTCAGAGGAGAGGCTGAAGTGCTGGAAGGCTGTCTCTGGTCTTTACTTTGCGTGTGATAAAGCCAAGGAGAATCAAGCTTGTGCAGCTGAGTGAATGAGGATGCCATTCATTCAGCAAGAGCATGCTGGGGGGAACACATTCGGAGCAAAGGCACCACGAGTTCAAAATCTTTCTCTTGCTGTTATTCAAGTTGGTATGCAATCTCATTTGGATGCCTCCTTTCTCTCTCATAACTCTTGGAATGTATTTGCTTCTTGGCTTCACGATTTTATTATTAGTCTCCTGATTTAAAAAAAAAAAAAGATGTGGTTTCCCTAAACAAGTGCCTTGAATGAGAGGGCATTTTGGCCTCTGATGTGTTTTATCCCTGAGCATATAGCCTGCTTTCTTGCCAGAGAATCAAGCACCCTTCAGTAGGCATTCCGGATGGACCTTTGTGTTTCTGTCTTAGGGAGCAGGCTTGCTGGCAATGAAACCTGGCATTGCAAAATCCTTCCTTAAGCCTTTGTTTAATGCCAGAGATCTCAAATGCTTGCAGATTCTGGAGGAGTGCCAAACTTGGCTCCCGGATTAGGAAACGGTGTAAGGACTCCCATAATCTATAAACCTAATATAAGCTGCCATTTCAAATGAGTGAATTGTTTGGACTGTTGGAAGGAGGCCAAGGATGTTTGGAGTTCCCTTTTTAGCCATACAAGTTCTGAGCTGTTGGGCTTTTATAATTACAGTCTAATTACTACATTATTCTTTGTGCTGCTTTGAGGTGAGCCTGTTAAATACTTAGCCTGTTCCTTCTGCTGACCCCCAGCGTAGATCCTGGCTACAGACTAGTTTATTTGCAGTTTTCTCATTTGTCTTGTATCAATGATCTTAGTAGGAAATGTGGGCTTTTATGCACCATTTAGAATGATAATCTGTTCAAATGCCTTAAAGCATTACAGAGCTCAAGTGTAGGCAGGTGGGGATAGATAAGTCTATTGCTGAAGTCCTACTTCAACATCACTACGAATATTTTTACTATGGATTTACAAGATTATCCCCAACCCTGAGCAGTTTTTAAAAGTCCATGATGCTCTTTGCTCTGTCTTGTCCTCTGCCAGTCTAGGATTATCTCTGAGTAGGTGTGTCCAGATGGTGAGCTGAGCCTTGCCCAAAACAAGAAAAATATTTTTAAAGATTTGGCCGAGGTGAACTCCTGGGATTCCCAGCCTGTGTCTGGCTTGTGGAGCAGCCTGAATCTTCTGCCACCCTGGTGGCCTTCCCCCTTGTGAAGAAACAGCCACCACTTGTGGTCAGAATTTGCCTCCTTTCCCAGCCAGCCCAGCACAGGGCCTCAGTTCTGGTGATACAGAGGGCAGAGGGAACCAGCCATAACACTGAGTAATGCCGGGAGGTGCCTTCTAGAACAAACAATGTGGGTGAGCTCTGCGAAGAGGGAATACCTCTGGCTTGACATTTAAATTACTGAATTATTTAAATGAATGTCAACTAGGAGGAGCAGGCTTGCTGCCTTTTGCTGGGGTACTTCCTGGTTATTCTGTTGAGGCAGGTGTAAAGTACCTCATTCACATCAGATACTGAGCTTCCTGTTTGTCCTGTGAAGGAGCCTCAAAGGACTGGCTATCAGTTGCTTGATGTATACTATATTTATATCATAGCCCCACATGGTAGAGGTCCACACCTTCTTATGCATGGGCCTTAAAGGAAACACTTATCCTCACATCCATCCCAAATAAAATATTACAGGTCCGTGCATGTTATGGTGAATCCTAAATTTGACAAAACTGAAAAAAGTGAGTCATGGGCATTTTGAAGCTTGTATTCTTAAGAATTGTGGATATTAAAATCCGAGAATGTTCCGCCTTGCTTTTAGCCGTTGTTGAGTTAGTAATCGTAGCTCACTCAGCAATCCTTTTGGCATCTCTTCAAATTTACCTAGTCTGTCAGATGAAATTGCTATAGTGGCATATTACTGGTCTCTCTTTCTCCCTCTGTCTGTCTCTGTCTCTCTCTGTACACATTCGTTCATGTTCATGTTCTGGTAATTATATTCTTAAGGACTTAGGTTCTTTTATATTTGTGTGTATATAAAAGATAAATACATGAAGCACTCTGTTAATTAGTTTTATGGGAATATACCAATTAAACAAGCGAAATATTGAATGAAGAGCAATAGAGACAAAAGTCCATGAAGGTTTTGTACTCATCTTGGACTCATAGTTTTCCTGTATCAAAGGTTGAGTTAATTATTACATAGCATTTGTAGCTTTTTTTAATTACCTTTTTTCTTTGTCTTGAGTGTAAAGGGTAGGATATGCAAATCCTGGGTTTTGACATTTGATTGGAAAGAATCACCAACTGAAAAGCCATCAGCCCCATTCACCTCTTTATAACTACAAGAATATTAGGCTATGGAAGGTTGGAGAAGAGCATTTCATAAAGGATGGATCCTGTTGACTTAGTTTATAATTCTGTGGGATTAAGAGATGATTGAGGTCAATGTTGCTTCATGCCTGTGTATACTGAAGAGGTGGGGTTAGTGAGTTGAATTTGATGAAATGGGATAATTACTTGAGGCTTCTTGCTTAAGGCAAGATTCTTTTTTTTTAAAATTTTTTTTGTTCATTTTTATTTATTTATTTGAGAGTGACAGAGACAGAAAGAGGCAGATAGAGAGAGAGAGAATGGGCACGCCAGGGCTTCCAGCCACTGCAAACAAATTCCAGATGCATGCACCCCCTTGTGCATCTGGCTGACATGGGTCCTGGAGAATCAAGCCTCGAACCGGGGTCCTTAGGCTTCACAGGCAAGCGCTTAACTGCTAAGCCATTTCTCCAGCCCCCTAAGGCAAGATTCTTAAGGTTCCAGTTCAAACATCTGTCAGATTATCTGTATGTCATGCTGTACACTGGAGACCTTGGGAAAAGTATCCCTTCCCATGACTGTGGATTTGGAGTTTAATTCAGGCTGCAACTTTGAAAATAAGTGCATATTAGCAGAGACACTCAAATTGCTTATTTTAGCCGTTAAAATTAAATATTTTAATGCTCTGAATCAAACTCAGGGCCCCTCACCATGAGGTACACCCCCATCCTTTTTTTTTTTTTTTTTTTTGAGGTAGGGTCTCACTCTAGCCCAGGCTGACCTGGAATTCACTCTGTATTCTCAGGGTGGCCTCCTACTTCTGCCTCCTGAGTGCTGGGATTAAAGGCATGCGCCACCACGCCTGGCCCCCTCATCCTTTTACCATCCATTTTTATAGGATCAACAATGAATGTTCTTTGGATAGTATGGAGTTACTTGTTTGTACCTATTGTCCCTGGTGGATCTTGTATGCAGTACCTTGAATGAATAATTTTCTGTTACTCATCATTGACCCATAAATATCCACCTCCCTACTTTATTTTCCTTTTACCTCTCCATCCCAACAATGATGCCTTGTCCTTAACCCAGTGTCAGCTGTATGCACACTTCTGTGTGTTGGGTATATGTAGGTCCATATCCTTGGATATCTGTGATAAAAATTTATAGGTTAAGTACATGTTTGTGTTTAATGTCTATCAGTTGACTTATTTCATAGTCTTAAAAATACAGTCATTTGATTCTGTGCTGCAGATTACAAACAAATCGATATGGCATCATTAACTCATCCTCCCTTTCCCCACCCATCCATCTCCTTCCAAAGAACCATCACCTGTTGGGCGGCATAGTTGGCAGTCCTTAGCCCAGCTTTGTGCCATGCGAGAGTGGTGAGCATGTCTAGACTCCTTGGAAATACTATCTTTCAACTCTTTTGGCAAGTGTAAACTTTATGCCGGATTATGTCAGCAGATATATATATGTTTCTTATCCTCATAGAAATAGACTGGTGCTGGGATATCTCTTGAATTTCTCTAGGCAGGGAATAGAAAGACTACCTCGTTGCTGTTTGCCATTTGTGCTCATTAAACATGTCTAAGGGCTCTTGATTCTCAGGGGTGAGACTGGTGACATATATAACACTGGCAGCGGCTCTTTTGGATTTTCTGCTTTCAGGCATGTCTTTGCTTTTGGATGAGCCCCTTGTGGTTTTCAAAAGCGCTAGCAAGTCAATTATAAATAGAAGGCTGTGTGTGTGCATGTACTTACCCTGTGGGATGAGGCACCCACATGACAGCGGGCAGTGAATAGTTCCACTTCTTTGAAGAGGGAAGAAGAGAGATTAAGAAGACTTTTCTGTTTTTGAGATAACCTACATCTGTTCACACACCCACACAAATCTGTGTAAATGAACTTGACATTTTTAAAGACCTCACCTTGAGGTCTTCTCTTGAAAGCACAGCTACCCGACCTGTTATTTTAAGAAACTGGCAGCCTTTTCATGGACCTGCTATTGTGGGGTTCAGGGATTAGAGGGCTTCCTTTCAGTCCACAGGCCTTGAGAGGGAGCCTTGAAGGCTGGACTGCCTCAGGTAAACGGTGCGGTGGTGACAGTGGCCTTGGCTAACTAATCAGTCAGTAGCCACTAGGACTAGACTGAGTTCTTACATCACTTTCCTTCCCCACTGCTGCAGACTGTTGAAACCAGCAAGTCTCAGCTGATCTTCCCAGCAAGGGATGGGACAGGTGGGGGTGGGGGGATAAAATGTTTTCAGGTGGAGACAATTCAGAGGTCTGGTACGGTGTGCTCTCTTAATCTATTTCTGTCTCTCTTCCCAGTGCATCTTGGTATCACTGGGAACCGTGGGTTGTTTATTTGGGTCTACCTCCTGCCTTATTATTTCAAGACAGTTTCATTCCCTCTCATCTCCTTGTGTACCCATTTTGGGTTTTTGGGTTTTTGATGCTAGTTCCCCCTGGCCCCCTACCAGATGAAGTCTGTCGTAGACAGCTTCAGGTCACTGAGATGAACTTCTAAAACCAGGCACACTTTTGGAGGAAGGGATATTTATTGAAGCTTACAGATCCAGGAGAAGTTCCATAATGGCAGAAGAAGTTGGCCCTCTCTCACAGGACCAAGCAGAGTGAGAAAAGCCACAAGCCAAAATCCCAAAAGGCCATACCACACACAAGCACACTTAGGAATTTTAGGCTGAACTCAACACTTTGTATATCTTTACACTGGAATTTCAAATCTATCACCACACCTTAGGGCTGGATCCTAAGATCCACCCAGTGACTCCTCCAGCCAGGTGGCTGGAAATTCGAGAAGTTTTAACAAACTCCTGAATCTATTGGGTGTTATTTATTTAAACTACCACAAAGTCTTAAGCACTTTTACTTCCATTTTAATCACTGTAAAATCTATAGTGTATCATTATTACTGGGAAGTTCATCTAGGCGTAGATGTCTATTTTCCAGGTAAAGCTGGAAATTGATACATGGATTTGTAGCTATAGACTGCAAACTTAAAAACTCTTCCTATACATGTATATTGGAAGCAGTCATCTTCCAAAGCTTAGCTTGCTTACTATCCGGGCAGAGCTGGCAGAAACTGGTCTTAGCAGTTGCCATTTATGTAGGAGCCATTTTGGTATAAAATAAAGGCGATGTTTATATTCTAATAAAACATTTTATTTGGGTGCAAGAATTGGGATAGGAGAACCTATCAAATGAAAAGTACATGAAAACCAAAATGGGAGAAGCTCTGTGTTAGGCCATGACCAGTGTCTGGGCCAGCATGATCTTAAAGAGGGCATACAATTTAGGCAACTGCGCTCATAGGCTAAAATCTGATTATTATTTGGTCAAATGACAATGCCAAGAATGTAGACATCATGGCCAGTGGTGATGGCTCTGGGAGCGTTTGGAGTGGCCCTAGAGACATGTGTTCTTTGTTCACTGAGGGCGAAACTCACACAAGTGAATTATTTTTATTTTTTATCTCTCCTTTGCAGATGAGAAGCCCAAGGTCAACACTAAACTCTACATGTGTGTGTGTGAAGGCCTATCCTGTGGGAATGAGGACCATTGTGAAGGCCAGCAGTGCTTTTCCTCACTGAGCATCAATGATGGCTTCCACGTCTACCAGAAGGGCTGCTTCCAGGTTTACGAACAGGGGAAGATGACTTGTAAGACCCCACCGTCACCAGGCCAAGCCGTGGAGTGCTGCCAAGGGGACTGGTGTAACAGGAACATCACGGCCCAGCTGCCCACTAAAGGTTCCCATGGACTCTTCTATTTCTAGATCAAGATGTTTTATTAGCGTTGTCCTAAGTGTGTGTGGGTTAAGGACCTGTGCAGCCACAAGGTTTTCCTCCTACTCTGAACCACAGCTGATGGGCTGTGGAAGGTTGCTCTGGGTAAGAAACAGAAAGACATGAAGTTTGGAATCTAAAAGAAGGATGCATATTTGCAGGAACAGTGAATAAATGACATCTACCTAGGGGAGAGAGACCAGTCTTTTTTTTTTTTTTTTTCCAGGTAGGGTCTCATTCTAACCCAGGCTGACCTGGAATTCACTATGGAGTCTCAGGGTGGCCTCGAACTCACGGCAATCCTCCTACCTCTGCCTCCCGAGTGCTGGGATTAAAGGTGTGCGCCACCACGCCCGGCTGAGACCAGTCTTTTAAAGCGTCTTTGGGTCTTTCATACATAATATCTGTTCTGTAGTCGCGTGAGTTGGGAGGGAGGCAGAACACCATCCCAGTGCTGGATTGAAATGCCTTTCCTTTGTTCTGAGGTAGGTCTCTTCCGGAAGAAAGACAGGCTTGCCATCTTCGTGCTATAATTCCTAGCCTTATGTCATGGAAACTGGGAGCCAGTTTGTTTTAATGAACTCTGCAGTCATGGAATTCTTCTCACTCATGTACTTATTGTGCCTGCCTCTGAAACTGTTCCCCCATGAAATGGGCCCTAAATTGCTATTTGAAGGTCTTACAAAGATTAACAGAGACTCATTCCAAACCAAATTTATTCTCTTAATATATAGTATATATAGATGTAATTATTTAATTTTGCACTCATGGCATAATTAAAAACACAAGTGCAATAGGAGAGGCCAGTAGGAACACCCCCTGCTGGGCTGTTAGTGCAGGGAGGAGGCTGAGCATAAAGCCGACAGGAGGTCACAGAGATTTTAACATTATTGTGATCACCTCAAGACTGATAGAAATAAGCAAATAGGGTTCAATAAACATAGTTTGAAAGAGAGAACAAATATTTAAATAATGAAATTAATGGAGTACATCTCTTGTGCTTCTTGAGTTAAATATTTACTATCTGAATATATGGGCATGAAGGAATATCCGTACTCCTGCAAAAATTGTCAGTAGTATGAAGTTCCTACACAGAACACCCTGCTACACCCTAAGCTTTCACAAGATACTGACTTACTTTATTTATGGAGTTTCTCATCTGTTGATCTAATTGTTTTTACACTTTGTCATGCAAATGACATGCTCCATGGAGTATTATGGGTGCCAAGTTATTTGGACTTGGGAAGTTAAAGAAATTCAAATTAAAGGATGCTTAGAAACTGGATTGCTTAGAGGGAGGGGATATTGAAATAGGTGAAAAAAATGTCAGAAAGAACAGGACTTTGTGACATAATGTCATGAAGGGGTCTGAAATTCACAGGTGATTATTGCTTAGAGACTCTAATTACAGGTCTTCATTGTCCAAATAAAAAGTTTTAAAAATATTTTATTTATTTATTTATTGAGCGAGAGACAGGAGAGAGAGGGGGAATGGGCATTCCTGGACCTCTTGCCACTGCAAGCAAACTCTAGACGCATGTGCCACCTTGTACATCTGGCTTACATGGGTACTGGGGAATCGGTTCTGGGTCCTTAGGCTTCACACTTGAGCACCTTAACCACTAAGCCATCTCTCTAGACCCCAACTAAGAAGTTTTGACTTAACCTCACTAGGCAAGTAGAAAGCCTTTGTATTTGCTCAAGCAATATGTGTAATGATTGAGTGAATGCACTGGTGTTTGAATGGGTAATGTACTCATTTTGAATGAGGGAGTAATCAGTGATTTAATGTTTGAGTGAGTAAATGCCCAGATTAATGAATAGCTTCCTAGACAAGGTTCGTGACAGCAAAAACCAATGAGGATTCAGCAGTAAACACCGAAGATACATTGAAGAGAGTGCACAGAAGGGGTGATTTGGTTTTGATGCTGGTAGCACATTCTCATGATATCTGTCTGTAAATGCTTCATTATAAACATCGTTCTATCTCAAGTCCAGTTTAATAAGAGTAATATCAAGATTTATGTAGTACTTATATTCTAAAAGCACCTCCATATAGATGCATTAACACAGTTGATTCTCAACGGAATTTTCCCCCAAATCCAGTCCTGTTCAATTGAATGATGGGTTAAATGGCTGGGCCTTCAGCCAGGCGTTAGGAAGCATTTGAGTTTCTAGACTCTGATTGGGAAATCATGGCTGGGATCAGGAGTTACTTAGGATATTGCTTTTACAGAAGAACAAGCACACTGTGGTTTTGACAACCACTTGCCTTTTTCTTCCCGTTCTCCAGGGAAATCCTTCCCTGGATCACAGAACTTCCAGCTGGAGGTTGGCCTTATCATTCTCTCTGTGGTGTTTGCAGTATGCCTTCTAGCTTGCCTCCTGGGAGTCGCTCTCAGAAAGTTTAAAAGGCGCAACCAAGAGCGCCTCAACCCCCGAGATGTGGAGTATGGTACCATTGAAGGGCTCATTACCACCAATGTTGGAGACAGCACTTTAGCGGTGAGTTTGGGACCCCCAGGGCTTCCTAAGAACAGCAAAGAGTGGGGACACTTTCTTGTTTTGAGCATGGAAAGCTACAGTACATGGACAGTTCACATGTGTACCATTGGTCACTTTGCCCAAACTAAGCACCAGGAAGTCATCTGTACATCACATCATCCATTTCATACAGACCTTGAAGTAAGGGGGTTGAGGAACTTATTTTAGAAGATTCCTAGTAGTTACTTTTCTGCCTGCAATTTTGGAAGACTTGGAATGGTGGTATTCAGTTACTCTATTTTTAGCAATAAGTGTTTTTAAATGAAGCAACTTTTGCTTAATAATGAAAAAAATCAATTTCCCCTCTAGATTATTTCAACACCCTATAATTTAAGACTTAAAAAAAATTGATATCCAAAAAAGAAGTCATTAAATTTTTTATGCTCCCGTGCTGCCCCCTGGTGGAGTACAGTCAGTAGATTGAGCCAGTGTCCTCCAAGAATTTGAAGATGCCCAAGCTGCCACCTTGGCAAAAAAAAAAAAAAAAAAAAAAAAGTAAAGAGAAAAACAAGTAAAACGCTCATAATTTTTATCATTTTAACATAGAATCAGAAATTATGGAGATATTTTACATTTTTGGGCTAAGTTTCAAAATCTTATGTTACATTTATACCATGTATTTATATAGACTAGCCACAATTTACTTCCTCAACATAGAAAACATTGCATTTATACATTTAAAAATTACTCATCTATATTTTAAAGCTAGGGCATCACATTAAAAGTAATGTCTTCTTTTAGTTACTTTTAAGAACTTTTGTCGAGTTTTAGTGAAAGAAACCTTCACTTCAGGGGAAGTAGGTCACTTGCCATAAGTAGCAGGTTTACTATAAAATGAGAAAGAAAATGGCAATATCATTCTCCGTGGATCCAGCACAGATACACTGGAGAAGACACAGAGCTGTGGGTGTGAGGTGGGAAAGGCGCACAGGAGCAGATCAGCTCTCCTGTTACAGTCTGATGAGTTGTAAGTCCTTCAGGATAGTATCTTTCTGATGTGACTCAATGTTAGCTAATGCTGTATCATCCAAAATCACTGTGCGTTAGGCTTCCTTTACTAAATGTCAATCCTGTAAGTACCCAACAGTTCGGTAATAGACTTGCCTTACAACGTTTTTTGTGCTAGAGAAGATGACCAGTTGCCACCTGGGTTGTTCACGTACACTTGGTTCCACCTTTAGCCAATAGACGGAACAGTGGATGGTGGCTGACACGGGCTGGGGACCGTCTTTCTGGCTCCATCACTGTGCCACCAGTGTGGTGCACTTTTTCATGAAAGGAGCACGTGACCTAGAATTGTGATTGATCTCTTAGTTACCCACGTTAATCATGGCGCGGGAGAGCTGTGGGAAGAGGGCTGAAGGACATGCTGTTTCAGAAATGAGAAATAGGCTTTGTTCTTTAGAAACTTGCTCAAGTTTTTTCCAAGCTGTAAGGAAACTCGAATGAGCTTGTTGAGTTTGTAGCAGGAAGACATGATGATGGATCCTGACAAAGCTTCAGCAAAGGGGGATTCTAAAATAGAATTTCTCCCTCAGAGATGTAACATAACTAATTACCCAGAGCAATAATCAGAACATCGAGTGTAAGTTACCATTCAAATAGCTTTTAGGATGCTGAAATAGGAATGAAAGCATATGCCAGAAGACTTACAAGCCCCCCATGTCAGGTGACAGTATATCACGACATAGTAACATAGTGAGGAATACAGTTTTTAAAACAAGTTGTCCTTATTGGCCTACATCCTTGCTTATTTAAACAATATATTCACTGGGCGTGGTGGCGCATGCCTTTAATCCTAGCACTCGGGAGGCAGAGATAGGAGGATCACCATGAGTCTGAGACTACAGAATGAATTCCAGGTCAGCCTGGGCTAGAGCGAGACCCAACCTTGAAAAAAAAAAAGAAAAAAATATATATTCATTTAAGTAGTTCAGCAAAAAGTGTTAATTATATTGCTGGCCTACAGCTGGGAACCCAGGAGTTAAGGTTGACATGTATTAGTCTTTGATTGCTGTTTTCTTTTTTCCTTAAATTTGCAAACTGGACCAACAATCAAAACTCTACATCCTAAAAAAAAGCAACAGTTTAATTTGCAGAATCATTTTTCTCAAAAAACAACTGAAGGGACAGAGAGGAAGAGAGCAGTAAAAGAGACTCATGAGGGAGATGTGAACCCTACTTCATCTGCATTCATTTCTCGTTGATTATCCTTTTTATGGTTTTTAAGGGTTCGGAATTTCTTCCATTGAATTTTCAGCTTTGGGTAATTTTGCCGATCAACAGTATTTTGCAGTGGTGCTCAACGGAAGTGAAAGAAGATGAAATTCAGAGAAATCTCTGTATTGCTTTAGTAGGCCAGCTTACAAGTTAGGAAAGGAAGTGCTGTAGGGAGCATTAGCTCAACTGTAGCCCTCCCAGCATCACCATGGACCCAGTATTGTTTAGCACAGATAATCCAGGCCTGATTCCAAAGGACTTCTGCTTTTTGGCCTGCTGAGAATGAGAGGAAAACTTTATGAATGATCTAACTGGAAATCTTTTTCTTGGCCGACATGTTCATTTGTAGAAGTCAATTTGGGACTCTGACTTTATATTTTTAACAAAACATTAAAACGTATTATTTTTGTTTTCTAATTTGTTAATGATTCACATTAAGAAATGACAAGTTAGATGTTAATTTAGTGGTTTTTTTTTATTCCTCTATCACCTGGAAATTAACCTCCATACACAGATTCAATCCTCTCCTGAGTATACCAATTTAATGGTCCACATGGTTATTGGAGTCTCCCCGTTACAAACATCACAGCTGGTTGTTTCTGTTCCTAACTTATTTGTTCCTAATTAGGCTTCCTTAGTTTCTGTGTCAACTAAAGTGGACCATTTGATAGACGTGCAGTGAGCAGAGCGGAATGTGGTAAATGGTATGCAGCCCTTCCAGTTGAAGTCCCCTCCTCTTGTTCTTTTTACTGTGCCCTTGTGTGCAGCTCTGCCTCTTAAACGTTCTCATGTGCCAATCAGCTTGGCTCATCTTCTTTCCTCATGTATTTTATTCTAAAATTCTGGGGTTTTAAGTAAGAAAGGACTACTTATCCCTTAGGAAAACCCATTGGGTTATCCCTCTAATTTTCCCAAGAAATATAACCAACCTTCAAGGCATGTGAACAGACCATGTGTCCAGGGTTGGTGTCCTCCATGTGTATTATCATAGCATACAGATAATACTGCAGACCAGGAGCCATTGCTCAGTGACTTCTTTTTCTTCTTTGTCTAAAAATACAGGACTTATTGGATCATTCGTGTACATCGGGAAGTGGCTCTGGCCTTCCTTTTCTGGTACAAAGAACAGTGGCTCGCCAGATTACACTGTTGGAGTGTGTCGGTAATTCTTTCTTCCCCTTTCTTTCTGAGTAACAGACCAAGTTGGTTGTAGTTATGGAAGGAGAATAGAACACGGACAGTCTGCTTCTTGTTGCCTGTTGCCTCCTTATTAAACTCAGGAGGTACCATTCAGCCCTGTGGAATAGCTTACTAAACTTGAGGGGATCTGAGATAGTCATGGGTTCTCTGTTCTCTGTGACTCCTGCTTGAACCCCCAAACACATTGAAGTTTTTTAAAGAGGTCTGTGCTGTGCTATCTAGGACAGAGAATGGGTGATGGGAAATATGAAAAGAAAGTAGATACAGCTCTTCCTTATTACAGGGATTGAATGACCAGGTAAGTAAGCTTTTAGATAGTGATGTCACTTACCACAGTACTCCTTCCTGCTTTTCCCCACACTTAAGTTGTTATTATTAGAGAGAGAGAGAGAGAGAGAGAGAGAGAGAGAGAGGGAGGGAGGGAGAGAGAGAGAGAGAGAATGTGTGTGTGTGTGTGTGTGTGTGTGTGTGTGTGTGTGTGTGTGTAGGTCAGAGGACACCCTTAGGGAATTAGTCCTCTCCTTTTGCCTTGTCTGAGACAGGTTGTTGCTGGGAAGGTCAGACTAATTGGCCTCCCATTGCTGTAGGTGCCTTGGGACTATAGTTCTGGCTTTACATGGGTGCTAGTGATCTGAACTCTGGTCTGCCGGCTTGCAAAACCTATAGTACCTGTAGCCACTCCACCATCCATCTCTCCAACCTCCCCTCCCTTTAAGTCTCATACTCTACTACTGACTGACCTAACCAGGATTCCCCTTCCTTTAAAAAGAAATTATAGTATATCTAATTACTGTGTGTCAACTAAAAACAAAATGCTATATATGCTTTAAAAACCTGAAATGAATTTTTATGGATAGTGCTTTTATAACTACTCCCTTATTTAAAACTATACATTTTATCATTTTCTCCATAATGGAAACAATTTTTAAGTTGATGTCTTAATGGTATGTGTGTAATTCATGCTCTTTTCTCCAGTTAAGCCCACATACCTTCTCCTGTATTTGTGCACATCAGAAGTATTTTAAAAGACTGCATAGTAATTGACTGCTATGTTGAACAAGATCTTGCACACATTGTTCCTCTCTTGAGCAGAATGAATTCCTGCTAATTTGGGGGTCTCTGAGTCAAACGTGAATTTTTATGACTTTATATACTACAGGAAGATGGTGAAAAGTGCCTTTCTTCTTTTTGGGGGGGAGGGGACAGAGCCTCATGTAGTTCAGGATGGTCTAGAACTCAATATGTAACAAAAGATGACTTCTGGGATTCGAGGCATGGACCACCATGGTCATCCAAAGTTCTTGTAGAGAGTTAATACTTCCAGGTAGCACAACAAGGTTTCATTAGTTTCTTGTTGAGGTGACAAGCAGGGGTGGCCGCAGTAGCAGCACTGGTGTGACACTGTCTCCATCGCTGTCTTCCCAGTGCTCAGGCCTTGTTCGGGAGGATGTTGCAGCTCCTGCCCCTCACCTTTTGTTTTGGGGAGGCTGCTGGTCCTTGTAAGCTGCCTCCATCACTTGGTGCTCTGAAAGGGGGATACTGACACTCTGAGAAGTAGGAAACGGGATGGGAAGCACTCAGGTGAGCTTCAGGAGCTCCTGAGGCCTTTTATCTAGGTCTGCATCTACCACCACTGTTTTCCCACTGTGCAAAATTCCACATGGGGCGGAAACTAGGGAAAGATAGAAAAAGCCCAGATGTGCTTACTACCTACAATCAGAATTGTTTTCTTGCACTAACTAGCACCCTGTTTGGCAATGAATGGGAATGCCTGGGTAATGGTGGGAAGGCAGTGAAGGGGTACACCTGTCTTGCTCATCTTCTCCCCTCTGCTCAGTCACTCATCATTCACTCTTGTCACTCACAGGACAGTGCTATACATCTAGCTTGGCCCTCGAGATTAGCTCCAGAGTCCAATTGCACCTGTAAACATGTATGCAATTTTTAATTTGGTAGATAGTCTTCAACATTTCTGAACTAGTGTAAATTTGATTGACTGCACTTTGGTGGTAGGCAGCCAAGACTTTAAGGAAAACAGTGCCTTAGAGCTGGGGAGATGGCTCGGCAAGCGAGACCACTGCTGTGCAGGCAGGAAGGCTTGCGTTCAGTCCCCAGCATGGCTGCGCATGCCCATAACCCCAGCACTGGTGGGGGGCTGGGAGAGCAGGCTGGAGGATTGCTGGAACTCCCTGGTCAGCCAGTATAATTGACCTCAGTGAGAGACATTGTCTCGGGGAAATAAAGAACATCAGAGTGATAGAGGAGGATGCTTGACATTTTCCTCTGACTTCTGTGGTGTGCGCTCAGGGCCTGCGTGGTGTACGTACACACAATTAAAAAAATTTTTTTCTTGTTTATTTTTATTTATTTATTTGAGAATGACAGACAGAGAGAGAGAAAGAGGCAGATAGAGAGAGAATGGGTGTACTAGGGCCTCCAGCCACTGTAAACGAACTCCAGATGCATGTGCCGCCTTGTGCATCTGGCTTATGTGGGTCCTGGGGAATCGAGCCTCGAACCGGGGTCCTTAGGCTTCACAGGCTAGTGCTTAAGTACTAAGCCATCTCTCCAGCCCCACAATTTTTTAAGGGGGAAAAGAAGTTTGTAGTGTTTGCATGGTACAGCTTTGAATAAAAATATAGATGGGCATTTTAGTTCAAATACCTGAGTTGACTAGATCTATGCCCTGTGGCCTCTAAATATCAGGTGCCTTGGGCACACCCTTTATGGGGCTTCCTTACCGTGGCTTTTGGGCACCTCTGCCTGTTTTAGGGGTTTCTCCATGAAGTTGTATTTGTACAAAAGCACGTGACAACCTAAAAACATTTGAAAACTATTGTAATAGATTTCAATTTTAATTTTATTGTTCTGTCATGTCATATCCCTTCTGTTTTCTTTTGTTCAAAGGAAAAGGGATTTGAGACAACTCAGGGATGGTTTTCATTCCTTCCCAGTGGAACACTGAAGGCAGAGGAGATATTCACTGGCAGCGGCAGATTAGCATATCACCGTAGCAGCCGTGGACTTAGTAACATTTTAGCGCTAATCCTCATCCTGGCTTGCAAATGCAGAGCACTTCCTCTGACTTTGTCAGTCTCACAAAGAGCACTAACTGGCCATACTTACATATTTTGAAAATAGTCATTGCTATGAATAGGGTCATTGGTGATTATCAGGGAACCTTCCACATTACCTGTCCCACTCCCAGTGCTGGACATGGAACCCAGGGCCTCAACACGTGCAAGGGAAGTGCTGGACCATCAGGCCACACCCCCAGCCTGAGCCAGTGGTTTGCAGCTGCTTTCTTTCTGTGCTTGGCTTCTCAGAGGCTTTGTTTTCCTGCACACATCTGTATTCTCCTCGTATGCAGGTGGGACTGCAGCTGCTTATTACAGCCTTGTGATCCCTGCAGCCACCACATGCCTGGGCAGAAGCCCCTCTTCCCTGCAGTTTATCTCCCACTGCATCGCTGTCCAGGCAGAGTATACCCCGTGTTGATACCCATAGCCTTGGGATAATTACCTCCTCAGCCTAACTTCCCCGAACACCCCTACCTATAATTAAAGAAGAGCTGAAAAGTATGTGATTGTGGCAAGAAGGCGGGGGTGGGGGTGGGGGTGGGGAGGGATTTGATCAGATGGGTCAGATCACAGCAGTCTCGAAATATGCTCTCCCAGCAGCCTTTTCACCAGAGTCCACTTGTGGTGTCACAGGGAGCATGTAATGCACACTCATGACCAGTGTTAGTAAGCGGAACTGTTCTGGGAATATCTGTTCAAGACTGTGCAGATCCCCTCTTGAAATAGATCTTCCTCCAAAAATTCCTTTAGGGACAGCACACTTGATGATTTCCTACACAGCATTGCATTTTGATATTTTTGTTTTTGCTTTTGAGCCTCAGAACACATATCTCAGACAGTCTCGGTGAAAAGAAATGCATATATGCTTTCAGATTTGCCTGTGGTTCTCCTGTGAATCAGAAACCATTCAGTTACTTAGCTATCTCCCCCTTCCTCTTTCCTTCCTCTGTGGTTTCAATACCACTTAAAATCTAATCATCTATACCACTTTCTAAATTTTATTAACCCATGTCGTTTACAAATCATGTGTGTGCATACCTTTCTGAAATTTGAATATGAACTCAGCAATACCGTTCAGAAAGCACCCTCTTATCACAGTAGGATGGACAGGGAGGGGCAGATTTGGATGGCTTTATAGTCAAAAGTGGTCTTATCCCCGAACGAACTGCCTTTCCCCGACAAAGGATGGGTGGGATGGAGAGTTTCAGGCACTAGGCTCATGGTGCTTCAGGCTGGCTGTGTCTCTTGTGTCATCTCTGTTTCACTGTCCACAGGGAAAGGCAGGTATGGAGAAGTGTGGAGAGGCAGCTGGCAAGGGGAAAATGTTGCTGTGAAGATCTTCTCCTCCCGCGATGAAAAGTCATGGTTCAGGGAGACAGAACTGTACAACACTGTCATGCTGAGGCACGAGAATATTTTAGGTAAGTACTAGGACAAGCCCCTCATGCACTGGCTTTGTAGCCGTCATTGCCCACCCTTGCCCCTCTTTGCTTTGCTGAACCTGAATTTTAAGTTCTGTTCTAGGCAGTGACATCAGGACCCTCAACATTTATATGCTATTTCATTTTATTTTAACTCCTATTTCTTGTTTGAATCTTCAAATAAGTTCTAAGAGTCTCTGGGAGGTAAAAACGAAATCTGCTATTGCTCATTCTTATTCTACATCTGCAGATGGGTATTTCAGCAACAAACACTTGTCCCATATTGTTCACTTCAAGGCATCATGGGCTGTTTGTTACTTACCCCACCTTTCCTGAATACTTAATACATGAATCAAACTAAGAAAGGTCTTTGGATTCTTTCCTGGAGATTCACAGCTCCCAGGGACATCATAATTAGATGCACATTCCCTTACGCGAGGTGTCATTTTTTAAAGACCAGATTTACAGAGGGACTCAGCATCCATTTTAACTTGGAAATTCCTCTCATACTTCTGTGGCTCACAAGCTATAGATGAATTTTCATCATCTTATCTCTATAGCTTAGCAACACTTCAGAAATCTGTAAAGTGCCCACTGAAATCCTGTGATGACAGGAGAGAGGGTGAACATATTCCCCGGTCCTATTGACTTGTATATTTTGAAGTTTCTCTAAGTGAATTTATGCTAATGGATGTATGATGAATGCTGTCTAGAGTGTGGCGTTCAGAGTGGAGGTAAAGCTTGTGTAGAACTCACTGGATAGGATAGTGTTGGCCGCTGTTTGCCTGCTGGATTAGGTCTGGCCAGTCATAAGACCATTGTATAATTCACTTCTACCTGACTGCTGTCAATTTAGTATTCAAATCTGAGTCACGTTGCTAGTAAGGGATAGTAAGGTGGTGGCCCACAGCTCCGCAGCGTGGTGGTGATGCTGCCCCTCAGAATGGCTTCAGGGTCAGCTGCTGATCCCTCCCTACCCCTACTTCTCAGGCCCCTGTCATCTCCAAATGCTTCTCTCTGATGAGGTTGCTGTCAGCTTGCTGTTTCTGACCCTTCACTGCATACACAATTCTTTCCCTTTGGGGAGCAGAGAGAGCCCTGCAGCATTGATGACTTCCAGACCTGACACTCCTCACTCGCTATTTTTTGAATTCTAAGGAGTTCCTTAAGCTTCTGCTACAAACACGTTCACATGTGGCTGCGACAGTATTTGCTGTTCAGTGGGACTGACTGCCACACATGTTCGGGTGACCTTGTACTTGTTAACACTAGGGATATTCTTTTGTTTTAATGTTGGCGTGTGTACATATGTTCATGGATATGAATGAGGGTGCACGCATACAATGGCATACATGCAGAGGCTAGAGGATAGCCCCAAGTGTCAGTCCTTGCCATCCACCTTCTTTGAACCAGCGTCTCTTATTCACTGCTGTAAACAGCAGGCCCACAAGCTTCTGGGGTTCTCCTGACCCCACCTCCCATCTTGCTGAAGGAGGGCTGGAATTACAGACTCACTGCTGTGTCTGGCTCTACGTGGGTTCCTACGATCTGAACTCAGGTCCTCATGGCTGCCCATCCTGCACTTCACCTACTAAGCCATCTGTGCAGCTCTGGATTGTTCTTGCTCATCCCCTGTCCTCTTTCCACTGTCTGACCATCCCGCCCTCCACTAAAATATCTCAGTCCCTGCTGGTTCCTCCCAGTGGCATTATCTGCATACCTTCATATGGTAGTCAATGAAACTTATCATTCGCTGCCTGTGTGGCATTTTGGGTCCACGTGTAAAGCAGTAATGACAACCATAACCCCACCACCAAGAATGATGGGGGCCAGTTTACTCTGGAGTGGGCTCTGGGGGCTTCCTGTGTGGGCTCTCTCACCACGCCCAAAGAGGGAAGGTGCTCTTTTTATCCCAGTTGTAACTGATGAGGGTGTTCTGTTCAGTGAGGAGAAATAGGGAGCTGGGAGTCATGCTAGGCAGTATAATGCCTTTAAAAAATCATTTTGTGTGTGTGTGTTCATAATGAGAGTGCACGCATACCACTGCACACCGATGGTGGTTAGGGGGCAAGTTTTAGGAGTCAGCCCTTGCCCTTCACCGCATTTGAGGCAGGGTTTCTCTCTGTGGACCTAGCTCTATTGTTGTTTGCTATACTTGCTGTGAGTTTCTGGGAAATTTTCCTGTCTCCACCTTCCATTTCATCAGCCGCATGCTGGGATTATACAACCTTGCCATGGCTTCTGACTTCTTCCTTGGGGTCTGGAGAGGATTGAACTCAGGTACTCAGGGAGTGGCTGCTTTATCCCCTGAGCCATCCCCTTAGCCATCCTAGGCAGTCACTTACCCACAGTTCACTGCTGTGTACTATAGTGTGACAGATAGCAGTAGAGTTGCTTCTCAGATTGTGGACTCAGAGCAAGGGGTGAACATTCATCAGAATTCCCCTCAAATGCCCAGCCTGCCCCTCTACCACGGGCCAGGCCGAGGTACGGTGCACATTGTGTTAGAAGCCGTAGTGTGCACAAACACGGAGCTTCTCCTCATGGACAACTCACATATTCTTTGGAAGCTTGTGAGGCCTGAGTCCTGCTGAAGGAAAGGTGCATCTACACATCCTCTCTCATACTTCTGGTCACAGGCTCAGTGCACAGAGTGCTCCGGATCTCGCTGTGCTTTGCAGATTGTCTCTTATCCAGGCACTGGAATTACATGACTTGTGATTCCATTCATTGTACACCAAGGTCACAACTCACTTCCACTGTGCTTGCATTCACACCGTAACCCACCCCATGGTAATACCCAGTAAAATATTTACTAAATTGGATTTGATTTCAAGGGACATTTGGAAGGTAACTTTGCGGTAGTGAATTCATATGTATGAGAAGTTAGATTCCCGTAGTGTGACCACATAGTGTCAAATGCTGCCTGTTTCTTCTTACCAGCAGCATGTAGACATTCTGAATTCATGAGAGCCTTCTATCCACATCACACAGCCGTATGGAGGTTAGGGTTCCTACAGCTGAGAAAGCTCATAGAAGTGGACATTTTCTTTTTCAGTTAAACAATTAAACATTTTCCCTTGCTTTAACAGTTTTCTGGACATGCTCTATTTTCTGTGATCATTTTGCTTTCTATTAAAAGAGCATACTGTGTTTTCAATAGGTTTCTCCCCTCCCTCCTCATTTTTTACTTTATTTTACTTGTTTCTTGAGACAGGTTCTGGCTATGTTACCCATATTGGCTCCAAACTCCTGGGCTCAAGCACCTCTCAGGCCTCAGCCTCCAAATCATTGGGACTGCAGGCACCTGCTACACTGTGCCCAGCTTTTGTATACTTGTGTTGCTTTTATCAGATCATGGCCCCTCCCACCTAGGAGTTTGTTAATTCTAGCTCCCAGAACATACAGTTACATTCCACTTATCCTGTCAGCATACTTCCACATACTCCCACGGAGAAGTCTGGGCCCTCGTTGTTTATTCCCTGAATTAAACCTGGATAATAGTATCTTTTAAATGGGCTGGCTTCACTCTTAAGCCTGCCTTCTACTCTGGTATGGGAGTCAGCAGGTAAGTGGCCAATGCAGCATCAAGCCATATGATATTGGGAAACTGCTTTATAATCTGGGAACTCTAGGAGGCACACTGTTGAGTCTGGGCATTATTTCTCCATCACTGAAACTGAGGCATTTGATTAATATAGGAAGCTATTCCAGGTTCAATTTCATTTTCATTGAGGTGTTTTTGCTCCACCTTCTTTGAGACAGGGTCTCTTGGCACTGCAAATGCAAATGATCTGCTAGACTAGACTGAAAGGAGCATCAGAATAGCTGGCCTGTGACCTTTGGATTCTCCTTGCGTTACCTCCTCTTGTCTTAGGTGCATTGGGATCACAAATGCATGTGCCACTTTGCGTTTGGCTTTACGTGGTGCTGGGAAATTGAATCCAGGCTGGCAAGTTTTGTAAACAAGCACCTTTAACTTTTGAGTCATCTTCCCAGTCCTCATTTCATACTCTTAAAAAATTATAGTAAAATGTATATAGCAGTTATCATTTTATACATTTTAAGCAGGCAGCTCAGTGGCATTAAATGCATTTGCATTATTGTACAACTCTCACTATTATGTAACTCTGGAGTTGTCTTGTGCTCTGAAAAGAGTATTGCTAACTGTTTAACCAGTCAGAATTTCTTGTGATTAATGAAGAGTGATGCAAACTTGCTCTGAACATTGTTAAATTACAAAGCTTTTATGATTTTCATTGAGCCATGGACTATGTTAAAAGAAAATCATAAACAGCTATTTTTAAATACTATATATTAGGTATTATATTAAGCATTGTGCATGCAATATCTCTTACTTTCATAATTACCCTTTGGGATAAATGCCATTATCATCTTGTAAATGAAGAAACCAGGGTTTTGATTTTACGTGACTTGGCCAGAATCACCCAGCTCAGGGATGGCGAAGCCAGTGTGTAAACCAGTAGTTTAGCCTTGAGACCCAGCCTAAGTGGCCTCACATCTCCACTCTCAGCAGCTGCTCAGAGCAGCTGGTTCCTGAGAGCATTGGCCCTGAAAAGTTCACAGGGCGTTGATCTCCACTTAAGACTCGCTTTATTTTGGTTCTTAGGAAGCCAAGGAAGATGTCTCTGACTGAACTAAGAGGCATTTGGCCTAATCACTTTCTCCCTGTGTTAGAAACATGTGTGACTGTGCTAGACTCCCAACCTCTGGACACCTATTCAGCCTCTCAACAATAGAGTGCTTTCATTCCCAACCACAAATATCCAATGGCAACACTCCAGCGTTGTGAAGGAAATACAGTTCTATAAACCTGAGAGAGTTGGAAAAAATCCTGCTTGTTTCAAAGTCATTTTTCCTGATGGTTGAACATAATGAATGGGGCAAACAGAATCTTTCTTTAAGACCTAAGGGCCTTAGGGAAGGTGAGAATAAAAATTTGCATATTATATATTATCATTCCCTGGAGGAAGAAGTCATTAGAGGCTACACAGATATGTATTAGCAATTAGGTTTCTGTTGAGTGCTTTTATGATCTGGGGTCTTTATTTTGGGGAATGTTAATAACAACTAAGGGTTCCTTTAATGTGCTCAAAAGTTTCCTTACAATGTCTAAGAAGTAGCTTCTCTCTATCCACATTTGTCAAGAGCAGTTTAGATGCCACTTATGGGAACCTATAATCATATATGCTCCCAGTGATATGTATTTATTTATTTAAAGACAAGTTTATTAGCACACTGCAAAGTACAGCAGGCCTGGCAGTAGCCTGCCTCCTCTGAACTATAATAATTCCATTTCTGGGCTTCTTTGTGACTGTGGATACTATAGGTTACAGTATGGAGTTTTCATGTGTTCTTTATTTATGTTTTTTAAATTTTTTTGTTTATTTTTACTTATTTATTTGAGAACAACAGACATATAGAGAGAAAAGCAGATAGATAGAGAGGGAGAGAGAGAGAGAGAGAGAGAGAAAGAGAGAGAATGGGCACGCCAGCGCCTCCAGCTGCTGCAAATGAACTCCAGACGTGTGCGTCCCCTTGTGCATCTGGCTAATGTGGGTCCTGGGGAATCAAGCCTCGAACCAGGGTCCTTAGGCTTCTCAGGCAAGTGCTTAACCGTTAAGACATCTCTCCAGCCCTTTCATGTGTTCTTAATATGTTCTTCTCTCTAGGTTTCATTGCTTCAGACATGACGTCCAGACACTCCAGTACTCAGTTGTGGTTAATTACACATTACCATGAAATGGGCTCATTGTATGACTACCTTCAGCTCACGACTCTGGATACAGTCAGCTGCCTTCGAATAGTGCTGTCCATAGCCAGTGGACTCGCACATTTGCACATAGAAATATTTGGGACCCAAGGGAAGCCAGCCATCGCCCATCGAGATTTAAAGAGCAAAAACATCCTGGTAAAGAAGAATGGACAGTGTTGCATAGCAGATTTGGGTAAATTAAAGAAAATTGCATGTTTATGTGTGTATAGTACCCATGCATGTTTGTGTGGGCGTGGGTGCACATTTGGGTACAGGTGCATGCACGTGTGTGTGCATGCCTGTGGAGGCCACAAGTCATCCTACAGTGTCTTCCTTAACCACTCTTCACCTTATCCTTTGAGCAGGGTCTCTTGCTGAACCTGGAGCTCACTGATTCAGCTAGACTAGTTAGCCAGTGAGCCCTGGATTAACTCTGTCTACCTCCCCAGTGCTGGGATTGCAGGTTTGCATCTCCATGCCTGTTGTTATTAACTTGGTAATGTGAGTACTGGGGACCCAAGCTCGTGTTCTCATGTGTGTGGGCACACACTGACCCACCTGATCTCTCTTCCCAGTTCCTTAAAAATATGGTAATTGCCACTTTTACTAATGCTGTACTCCAGTTTAGCCAAGTTGTACCTCTTTTTCCCCATAACATGTTATGCCAAAATGTTTCAAATATTTAGAGAAGTTTGAAAGGACTTCACAATTAGCAACTGTGTCAAATACTTGGATTTCCCCATTACTCTGACAACTTAAGCATGGGTGTTAGTATTCCATTCTTTTTTCTTCTCAGGTAAAATTTTCATACCATGAAACACACAAATCTTGACAAAAGCTGTAAGCCCCAAATCTTAATATTTAGGCTTTCCCATATCTACAAAGTCACCACAGGTTCTTTAAGTCATTTCTAATTTTCCCCATTCTTGAGATGCAATTAGTACTGGTGTGTTCTGATTCGTGTAACTTTTACATGAAAGTAGGTGCAGAATGAAATGAATGAGTTTTTATTTCCAAGGTATCTGGAAGCATTCTTCTGTAGCCACGGCAAACTAATCGGCTTCAGATAGTATTCCTTAACTGGATTCACCTTTTGTCTTGCTGGAGTCTCTCACTCTAATGGTGTTATGGCACTGCTGATGTAGGTTTAATTGCACTATAAACATGACTATTTTCATGTATGGTGGCATTTTATATAAAACAATATTCATTCTAGAACCTAGCATATGGAGTCAATAAGTGTGCTGATAAGAACTGAATTATAATGTTTATTCATGTATAGATGGACTACTGAGATTCCTCATTCTAACAAGGGTTTAGCCAAAATTAGCTTTAATCGTATGAAAAATAAGTTTAGTTTATTTTTGTTTGCTTTTTAGCACAGGGGATTTGACATGCTATGACAATTTACTCCTTTTGAATCCCTTTCAAATCTTTGCTTTCATGTTGAGACAGTGTTTTCTGAGATGAGTGTGGCCCTGAAATGCTTTTGCAGACAGTTAGTTGTAGTGGAGGAAATTCCATGGCTTATATTATGGCTCTTAGAGCCAGGCCATTTGGCCTTGAATTCTGACGGTCCCTATTATTTATCTTGTATTTTTACACATTTATTTACCTGTGTGTTTACCGGGCCCAAATGCTGGCACTCCTTCCACTGAACTCAAGGGTAAAGGGTGCCTTTGCCACAGGGGCACTCCAGTGTTTAATACCATGCACAGGAGCACTCCTGTGCTTAATACCATGCATTGGACGTCTACATTTTTTGAGAATGTTTATAATAATGTGTTCATGTCTATCTCATGTAACTAAACAGACTACCTCTTAGGATTTTGATTAGATGCAAGAGCTATTAGAAATGTCTCACAAGTGAGGATTCAAACAATAGTTGTTTTAGTCCAGTGATCTTGGAGGATGGAAGAATTAGGGCAACTTTTGGCTTTGGTTTATGGGACTTGGTGAGGAAGGAGTAAAGGACTTTTGCAGTTAAATCCAGCTAATTAATTCTTCAGCCATATTTCTTTTTGTCTGAAGCTTTCCAGTTAACCATATTGGTTGTTATAAAATCTTTGTTAACAAGTAATGACGGCAGGGTGTTGATAATGCTGTGTAGAGAATAGCTCTATGAGGCCATCAAGTTGTATATATGTTTTCATTTCACACCAGAAATTAAAGACCAGTTGTTAGATTAGAAATAGTGTTTTATTATTAGTACTTCCAAATTTTATTAATACTGCTTCCTATTTGATTGTCTTTTAATATATTTTTTTCAAGGTAGAGCTTCACTGTAGCCCAGGCTGACCTGGAATTCACTATATATAGTCTCAGGCTAGCCTTGAACTCACAGCAGTTCTCCTACCTGTGCCTCCCCAACAGAGTGCCGGGATTAAAGGCGTGTACCACTATGGTCATCTTAAAATTTTGTGTGTATGTATGTTTGTACGTTTTTTTGTTTTGTTAGTTTTTCAAAGTAGTGTCTTATTCTAGCCCATGTTGACCTGGAACTCACTCTATACTCCCAGAATGGCCTTGAATTCAAGGTAATCCTCCTACCTTGGCCTCCTGAGTGCTGGGATTAAAAGCCTACACTACCATACCCAGTTTGTATTTTTATTTATTCATATATATATATTTTTTCTTTTGGTTTTTCAAGGAAGGTTCTCTCTCTACCCCAGGCTGACCTGGAATTCACTCTGTATTCTCAGAGCAGCCTCGAATTTACGGTGAGCCTCCTACCTCTGCCTCCCGAGTACTGGGATTAAAGGTGTGAACTACCATGCCCGGCTTATATTTTTATTTTTAAAGTATTGTTATTTGTTGATGAGAGAGAAAGAACTGGAGGGAAGGAGGGAGAGAGAGAGTATGGGCATACCAGGCCCTCTTGCCACTGCAAACACATTCCAGATCCATGTGCCACTTTGTACATTTTGGTTTTTGTGGGTACTGAGACTTGAATCTGGCCCAGCAGGCTTTGCAAGCAAACATTTTTTAAAAATTTTAAAAATGTGTTTTATTTGTTTATTTGAATGAGAGAGAATGGGCACACCAGGGCCTCCAGCCACTGTAAACGAACTCAAGACACATGCGCCCCCTTGTGCATCTGGCTTACGTGGGTCCAAAAGAATTGAACCAGGATCCTTTGGCTTAGCAGGCAAATGCCTTAACCGCTAAGCCATTTCTCCAGCCCACGCAAACATTTCTTTTTTTAAATAACTTTTTGTTCATTTTTATTTATTTATTTGAGAGTGACAGAGAGAGAGAGAGAGAGAGAGAGAGAGAGAGAGAGAGAGAGAGAGAAAGAGGCAGATAGAGAGTGAGAATAGGTGCGCCAGGGCTTCCAGTCACTGTAAATGAACTCCAGACGCGTGCATCTGGCTAACGTGGATCTTGGGGAATCTAGCCTCGAATCGGGGTCCTTAGGCTTCACAGGCAAGTGCTTAACCACTAAGCCATCTCTCCAGCCCCCAAGCAAACATTTTTTTTAATTACCCAGCTATCTCCCCAGCCTCTAATTTTCCTGTCTGTCTGTCTTTTCTCCCTCCCTCCCTCCTGCCCTACCTCCCTCCCTCCCTTCCTTTCTTTCTTTTCTGAGGAAGGGTCTCATTGTAGCTCAGACTGACCTGGAATTTACTCTGTAGGCCCAGCCTGGCCTCAAAATCACTATGATCCTCCTGCCTCTGCCTCCCCAATGCTGAGATTGTAGGCATGTGCCACCATACCCAACTCCAAATTTCCTTTTTATTAAAAAAATTTAAAACATATAAAATGTTTGAAAAAATATGATAATCATTTTAAACCCCACACCTAGATTCAAAAGTGGTGAAAATTTTGCCGCATTTGTTTTATGTATGGTTGTATGGATATATTTGCTAATATTTAGAATTATGTTGCTGATATTACAACACTTCACTCCTAAATACTTCAAAATGCATACCTTACAAATACCTCAAAATGTATTTCCTCAACCTAAAACTTTCTGATAATTTTTAATATCCTTTAATATCCATTTTAATTTTTATTTTTTGAGATAGGGTCTTCACTTTGTAACCCAATCTGACCTGGAACTTGTGATCAGTCCTCCTGTCTCAGCCCCCTGAGTTGTAGCCATTACAGGTGTGTACCGTCACACTTGGCAGCTACTTTTCAGCTTTTCCAAATAATCCAGGCAAGGCTCACACATTGCATTTGAATGTTTCGGTTTTTTTAATATTTTATTTTTATTTATTTGAGAGAGCAAGATAGATACAGAAATAGGCAGGCAGAAAGAGAGAGAGAGAGAGAAAATGGGCTTGCCAGGGACTCTAGCCCTGTAAATGAACTCCAGATGCATGTGCCCTTGTGCATCTGGCTTACATGGGTTCTGGGGAATTGAACCGAGGTCCTTTGGCTTTGTAGGCAAGCACCTTAACTGCTAAGCCATCTCTCCAGCCCCGAATGTTTTCATTGTAATATCATGATTACTACTAGGTAATGAGTTTTCTGTAAAACATAGCATCTTTTGGGTTTAAAAAGATTGCATATTTGTGTGTGTAGTGTAGGTAGTATGTGGTATGTGTGCATGTGTGAGTATGTGCATGCGTGTGCAGGTGCATGGACATGTTACATGCATGCACATGGAAACTAGAGGGGAATGTCCTCCTCTGTTGCTTTTCCTCATTGTGTTCTTGAAATGGAGTCTTTGTTTTAGGTCATATTGGCTGACCTTTGAGCCCCATTGATTTTTCTAATCTCTGTCCCCTGCAGGATCGGGGATACAGGAATGTGTGGCCATGTTCAGCTTTTTATGTGTGTGTTTGGGATTGAACATCAAATTCAGGCCTTCTCAAAGCCTTTATGCTTGTGGGGCAAGAGCTGTTTCCCCTGCCTGTACTTTAAAAAAAAATGTTTTTTTGAGACAGAGTCTCACTATTTAGCCCAGGCCAGTCTGGAACCCATTATATAGATCAAGCTGGCACGAACTTACAGTGAAACTCTTGCCTCTGCCTTCCAAATGCCCCATAATGCTTAGTATTTTAACACAATACCCCTTTAAGGGTAAGGCATCTTGGAGGGACCTGTGTGATTCAGGCAGAGGATCTCATGGGGCCATAAGTCAAGCTGTTGTCAGGGCTGCAGCCACTGAAGTCTTGACTAGGGCTAGACAGCCCTTCAGGATGGCACACCCACAAGGCTCTTGGCAGATAGCTTCCATTCCTTGCCACATGGACCTCACCACAGGGCTATTTAGTGGCTTCTTAACATGATGAATGAGCCAAAAGAACAGTCAGGAAGCCTTGGTAATGCCTTTTACATCCTAATTTTAAAGACATACATGATTGCTTTGGTCATATTCTCTTCATGAATCCAGCCTGAACTGGCAACATATTTTAAAAAGCATCACAGTTGGTAGGGCCATGTTCTAATTAAACTACTGCACCTTTTAAACATTATTTTTTTAATTTAACATTGATTATTTATTTGTGTAATGGTAGCACTGTAAACAATATCACATATAACCACCAGGATACTTTGATTGAAATTTATAGGATTATAATAGCAGGAGTCGTTATGATATTTTGACTGTGGTTCTAGGACTGGTGAGGGGACATATCTAATTTGGGGAATGGCCAAGCTGAATATAGAATCTTAGAGTTGATGATAAAAGCAGGGGAAAGAAGAACCAACTTGTTTTGATTGAAGGCAGTTGCCAATATCTTGGTAATTATGGAGGGAGAGATAACATGTCCTATCTGCCCGGTGTTCTGTGGAGTCATCATCGCATGTACATGCAAAACCACGGACTGGAGAAGAAGCATTCACTAGAGACACCTTGAGGGATTTCTAGAGGATCTTGATATGCAGAGTTTTCAGGGGCAGCTGAGTACAGTTTGGCACTTTTTATTCTATTGAGTGTTGCAGGAATCATTTTCAGTTGGCCATGTACTGCATCAGTCAGTAATTCTCCTGAAATAAACTGCATGGGTTGATCTATTCCCACTGGCTGGTAAAGAATGCCGGGACTAAAATTAATTGACTTGAGGCATTCAGAAATGAGTCATAGTGTAGGGTTTTTATACCATTTAACAAGCGACCTGCGCTTTGACTTGAGGTCCAGTGCGGTGCTGCCTGTTGCCATGACGCTAGATGAGGCCTGTGGGTTTGGTCAGCCTGTTTGATCCCAAGCAAACTTCTTAGGCACAGAGCAGCCGAGCAGCCTGTCTTTTATGGGATGATAAGCTGCCTCAAATTTTGGTCTTAAACACTGTCAAGAATTTGTGTTAGAGACTAGTGGAAGGAGTGGTGGAAGTTGAGAACTTAGTTTTTTTGTTGTTGTTAACACTCGGAGGCTCACATTTAACATGTGAATCCATTTCCTGTGGCTTCCTAACCCTGGCCTTGTATCACCTTAGGGCATTGGTCTGCTGCTTGCCCAAACCTTTTTGTCTCCTAGAAGTTCATATATTAATTAGCCTAGTAGCCCATAGTGAACCTTTCATTAGGACTTTTTCCTGCTGTCACTCCAAAAGTCCCATGTAATCCAGGCATTATTCTGTAACAACAGTGACCAGACATACCACCAGAGGGCGCCTTTGGTTGGGGCAGTTTCAAAATCCTTCAGCCGCCCTCCATGAGAAAGGAAGTGAGCTAATTACACTGCTATGTTCTTCCTTTTAGGCCTGGCAGTCATGCATTCCCAGAGCACCAACCAGCTGGATGTGGGAAACAACCCCCGGGTGGGGACCAAGCGCTATATGGCCCCAGAAGTTCTAGATGAAACCATCCAAGTGGATTGCTTTGATTCCTACAAGAGGGTGGATATTTGGGCCTTTGGCCTTGTTTTGTGGGAAGTGGCCAGGCGGATGGTGAGCAATGGTAAGTGTCTTACAAAGTCTCGTCCTTGTCCCTTATTCTTCTGGTAAGTTCTGGAAGCCCACATTGTCCCTTCAGTCACACATGGATTTGACTTATGGCTGGTCAGTGAGGTGTAATGGCATTGTGTTTGAAATACAAGAGAGAAAATGACAGTGGAAAAAGTAGTTTTGGGTTGGTCCACCTTTCCTTGTTTTTGTTGACAGGTCTCACTCAATGCCTGTGGGTACTTAGAACTTCCTATGCAGACCAGGCTGGTTTTGAACTCAAAAGAGATCCACCTATCTGCTTCCCAAGCAGTGGGTTCACAGGTGTGAACCATCACAATTGCAGCCAGTTAATATTTCCTTTCTTCTTTGTCTTCCTATTGGGTTTTCTTCTTGCTGTCCTTCCCTCTTTCTTCTTCTCACAAGTTAGGCTGAACAAACTTAAGGAGAATGTTCAGGTAAGCCTAAGAGTGGGCTCTGCTGCTGTGGGTATTGTTGCTGCTTCTGACTGGAGTACTGGGAAAAGTATATGTTCTCACACTTTGAAGACATTCTTTTATAAGACGCTTATAGTACCTTCTGAATGAGTCAACTTTAAAGTTAAGGGACTCTGCATAGGTGGCTTATGTTGATCTGTTCGGTAATTTTATGAAGTGGTGTTATCTTAGCTGTTAGTGAAGCATCATGTTGACCTGGATCCTACAGTGCGCTCTCACTCTTGTTTCTAGGTACTTAAATCAGCCTTACATTTTGGAACTTTGAGTACATTCCTTTTGGAAAACACTAATTATTTCTCCAAGTGAGGCATGACCCAGCAACCCACAAAGTGGTTTTTATAGCAAAATCAACTTGATGAACCTGTTCATATTTCACATCATATTTTTTACAGAACATGTGTCTGAACTTACTTCAGGGAAACAAGAAAAATGCAGTATGTTTAAGTTTTTATTCATTTTCAAAAGTTATTTTACATCTTACCCTCCTTTGAGCCATTGAGATCCTAGATATGAAATATTCAAGAAATAATACATAAACTCTTTAACATCTGTCTTCCATCCACCATCCACTGATACTTTTTTCTAAGGAATGAGATTTGTGGAGCAATTATAGTTTTCATGACTAACACAGCCAGAGATAGGAGTTTCTGTGAGAGATGAGGAGTTGGTAATTTGATATTGTTTCAGTATATGGTGATTAAAGTCAGAATGCCTTCATGGGGGCTTTTTTTTGACATCAGTATGTCTGCTTTGAACCACCCTCTGAGGATATTAAAGCAAGTGTTTCAGATTAAATATACATGTTTAGTAACTTGGCAGTTCTTTTGAAGTACTTTTTTTTTTTTTTTTTTAATCGTGCCATGAACATTTTCTTGGTAATCGTTTCTCAATCTACCGCCTTGCAGTTGGTGCCATTGAAGTGCCCTGAGACTTGTTTACGACAGAGCGATTACTTTGCTGATTTATAAAGTTCTGAACTTTGCCTGAAATTGCGCATGGACCTCATTTTCTCACCCCTCCCCAATCATTTTTTTTAAAATCCATGATTTATTTTTTTTTAAAAATTTATTAGGGAAAGAGGGAGGCAGGGAGAGAAAGAGAAAGAATTGACATACCAGAGCCTCCAGCCGCTGCAAACGAACTGCAGATGCCTGCACCACCTTGTGCATATGGCTTTACATGGGTACTGGGGAATCGAACCTGGATTCTTTAACTTTGTAGGCAAGCGCCTTAACAACTAACCATCTCTCCAGTCCCCCAATCATTTTTTGAGTGCCTCACAACTAAGGGGAAGAATATAATCTAATTCTGCTCAGTTTATCGTAACAGAGTTTAGAGGGTTGCTGCTAGATTAAACTTTGTGATGGGGGCCGGCACGGTAGCATTTCTAGTCGTGAGCAGATTGGCCACAGCCACTGAGACCTGCTGGGCAGGAACCTAGGGTCTGGGCTTTGAAAGAATTCACATTGCACACTTGTTTCTGTGTTGCAGACTTCCACCCAAGTGACTTTTATTTTTGTTTATTTATTTATTAGAGAGAGAAAATGAGAATGGGCACACCAAGGCCTCTAGCCACTGTAGATGAACTCCAGACGCATGTGCCAGCATGTGCATCTGGCTTACCTGGGTTCTGGGGAATTGAACCTGGATCCTTAGGCTTTGCAGGCAAATTACTTAACTGCTAAGCCATCTCTCCAGCTCCCAAATGGCTTTTTTAAAGATCAGCTGTGATTAATAGTAGTAAGTTTCAAGTTATAATTATCTATTTCAAATTTGGCTCAACAAATGTTAGATTGATAGATCCTGTGATTTTTTTTTTGAAAATATAATGGTGAATAACAGAGGAAAGAGGATTGTTTGTTGTTTGATTTAGTTTATTGTTCTCTCTCTCTCTTTTTTGTACATCATTTAGACTGCTAGCTATTCCTTAAAATATTGTGGGCTGAGCTTCTGTTCTGTAATGTAGTTGGATTATGTTAAGGGGGGGGGGGACATAAGAGTATCTCATGTCTTATTTTACAGTCAGCCTTGTCCTCTGGCAATGACTAACTTCATCTCTTTGGGATCTCTTTCTCTAGTCCCTCTTCCATGAACATTCACACACACACACACACACACACACACACACACACACGTCACGAATTGATTTATCTAAACTAAAGCTTGAAGATTGTCAGTACTTCTTGAAAAGCTAATTTTATTAACATTATTTTGATTATGATTCCTTCAAAACAAAATATCAAGAAAGTAAGAGGGACATTTTTGCCTTCAAATTCTAGCATTTTTGTTTCTGTTCATTTCGCTGGGCCTCCACTTTGTCCCTTTACTTATTGGGTATGTACATGTGTGTGTGCCATGGAGTATGTGTGTAGGTCAGAGGACAACTTGGAGGTGCCTGTGCTCCACCCTGTTGAGACTGTCTCTTACTACTTGCAGACAAACTGCCAGACAAGGGGGAAAAAGGAGGCAGACTAGCTAGCTCAGGAACTTTGGATTCTCCTGGCTCCACTTCCCGCTGTGACAGGCATTTGGGATCACAGGTTCGTGCGCCACTTTACCAGGATGCTCGGGAATTGAGCCCAGGCTCGCAGGCCTTGTTAGCAGTTATTAAAAATATTTATCTTATTTTATTCTTTAAAAATATTTTATTTATTTGAGAGATGGAGGGAGAGAGAATGGGCATACCAGGGCTTCTAGCCACTGAAAAGGAACTCCAGATGCATGTGCCACCTTGTGCATCTGGCTTACGTGGGTCCTGGTCAATTAAACTTGTGTTTGTAGACTTCAACCGGCAAATTCCTTAACCACTAAGCCATTTCTCCAACCCTTTAAAATATTATTTTATTTTATTTATTTGCATGAGACAGAGAGAGAAAGAGACATAGAGAAAGAGAGAATGGGCCAGCCAGAGCCTTCACCCACAGCAAACGAACTCCAGATCCATATACCATCTTGTGTATCTGGCTTATATGGGTCCTGGATTACCAAACCTGGATCCCCTAGTTTGGCAGGCATGCTCTTAACCACTGTGCTCTCTCTCCAGCCTGAAAGCAGCCATTTTAAACTGCTGAGCCATCTCCCCAGTCCCCATTTGTTTTTTTAAACTTAGTTACCAGTCCTTTGTGTGTTTTTTGTAATGTTAATCTCTCCTCTTAGATAGTTGCATGATATTGATAAACATCCTATCTCTTCCACTTGAGACCTGTAGTAGACATTTTTGTGCATATGACTTTTTTATATGCAAAAATTAATGCCTAATCTGAAAAGAAGTAGATTTAATAGGTCAGAATATAGACATTTTTACAGCTTGACACACATTGCCAAATTGCTTTCCATAAGGCCTGTTCTAACTTACATTTCCCTTACCCCAGGGCGTGATATACCTATTCACTTTCTTGCCACCTTTAGGAACTGTCATTAAAAGAATATATATTTTAAAAATTATTATATTTAAAATGTACCTCATTTAAATATATGATGTCTTACATTAAGTAGGTCATTATAATTATATATCCTTGGAGTTCCTGAGTCATTAGAGAAATTGATGACCTGATAGTTCTCTTGGAGTAGTAATATGATACTCAAGTGAACCATGAACATAAAAATATGTAGTTTTTGTACTTTTATTGAAATCTTACATTTATTTTCTGCTAATGATAACCTTCATGCAGTCTCTATACAGGAAGTGAGAGTTAAGTCCATTTTCACACTTTAAGAAGCCCTCAGTAGTATCTTTTGGAATGGACACTGAATTTAGAATTGGTAGAGAAGGAAGTGGTTTCCCCGCCTTTGCTGTGAGCATATCTGTGCACTAAAGGTAGTGGTGCTCGGATCGCTAGTTCCAGCGCTGGAGTGTGCATCGGACTTTCCTCCAGCGTTCACTGAGACACAGTACTTAAGAATGGAAAATGTGAAACTAAGGTTCTGAATATGCACTTTTGTGAATACAGGAATCCCAAGAAGGCAGATGCTTGTAGGAGAGGGCAAGGCTCTGGGACTGTGGCGTTTGGTGGCTACAAAGCTTTCTGCTGTGTGCCCTGGCTCTCCGGGCTTGTGGCACTGCACACAAAAGCCTGTGTGAATGGTGCCTGCAGTGCTGGGTAGAGCTTCTCCTGGGCTCACTGGGGGCGGGAGCATTAGTCATATTCCAGGCTTTGAGATTATACTCTGCTTCTGTCCTTTAAATTAGTTTCATCATTTAAAAACACTGATCATAATACACACTTGGAAAGGTCATGGTGATTAAGGGAGATCATGTCAGCAAAGCACCCACAGTGTGTCTGCCATATAGTGAGTGCATTGGTTCCCCCTTTTTTTGGTTATTTCCCATTTGAAAGGGAAAGTTTCCAGGATACTGCAGATCTTAGTCACTTTTCCCACCTCTCACTATCTCCTATTTGTCCCCATATTCCATGTTTTCCTTTTGCTCCTGCCCAAAGGAAGGCTTTGTAGAAACACTCTTGTTTCACTGTTTTGATTGTCTTGTGATGAGATTCAGTGTTCAGACTTGTCAGAAAGTATTCATGTATCACAGAAAGAACTCTGGCTGGCCACGTTGCACCTCTTGTGGGGTGGGGACTCGGAAATGCTTGTTAGAGTAAGCGTATGTTTGGCACACATAGTTTGGGCAAACCTCTTCGGATGAATCCTTGAGCTTGCCAGGGAGCCCATGTGCTTCTGTTCCTCAGCACAATGGATTTGTATATGGAAACCATGACAACTTGTCTCTTCAACAGCTTCCCACCCAGTGTGTTTCATGGTCTTAATTCTCTACTTAGGGTGTATTAAGGTTTGAACAGATGGATCGTACTAGGGGAAAACTTGCATGTTCATTAAAATAATGTCAGTTTTTATTCATTTGTTTGTTTTAACTTTTAGGTAATAATTAGGTATAGGAATATATAGGTGAGGTAGGATAAAGGACTTTTATTCTACAATTTCCTAGAATTTTGTGTTACCTATTTAGAGATACAAAACACAGTAGGGCAGTCAAGTGACCTTGCGCTGAGATAACCTGAAGCCAGCCAAAATTTATCTCATGCTGTTTGCTGAGTCGCCTCTTTTCTCTGACTTACCTTTCAGAGTAGTCCTCCACCAGGACAAATACGGGTGTCTACAACCTTGAATAACCCCAGACACTGGCACGTGGTGGTGTCCTCTCAGGGGGTCATCACAGCTACCAGGTGCTCGAGCCCTTGCAGTGTTCTGTCTGGGGACATGCAAGGTCTAACTTGTAGAACAACCATGCCTTTTGCCCTCCCTTCTGACAACTTAGGGTAATAGTTTAGTAGAGCCTGACTACATAATAATCTGTAGGCTGTTGACTTTTGCTTTATGAGATCCTAATTTACAATATGAGATTCTTACTCATGAAAATCAGTTTTCTAATTTCAGCATGGGTTCCTGAAGAAGCAATCGATTTTGACTTTGAGTGAAATGTGTGGCTGCCTCCATATGCCTATGAGTTGCAGTGAGGGTGGAAGGACACAGTCTTCCTTTACCTAGCAGTGATCAGAATGGCCTGTCAGTGCCTCACCTGCTTTCAGAAAGGGCTGCCTTCCAGGGGTTCCTCTGGCTTGGCCCTCAGAGGTCCGTAGTCTTCTAACGGCTACTGAGAAGTCCTCAAAGGTTTAGAACCCAACCTTTGCTTCTTTGGCAGCCAGGAAGAGTCAAGAGAGCCAGGGCTCTCCAGCCAGCATTCTCTCTGCCATCACCAGTCATACCTATTTATCCCTTAATCATTGTTTTTACAAGGTAAGATCTTGCTGTAGCCCAGGCTACAGTCTCAGGGTGTCCTCGAACTCACAGAGATCCTCTACCTCTGCTTCCCAAGTGCTGGAATTAAACGTATGCACCACTATGCCTGGCTCCTTAATCATTTTTTTTAAATGTATGCCAGGGCATGAAAAATATTTTGACATTCTCCTTTGAGATGAACTGACACAAATACTGCTGGCTCTCTTTTAACCCTGTCTCACCAGAAAGAATGTCTTTTTGCAAACTTGACATTTTTCCAAAATTTATCCACACATATTACGTCCCAATGCCACTTGTACCAGCATTGTTTAATCTTTTCCTTTAGTTTTAAATATTTATTTATGTGTAAGCATAGAGAGAAGGGAAACAAAATGAGAATTGACATGCAGGGGCCTCTAGCCACTGCAAACAAACTTCAAACACATGTGCCACCTTGTGTATCTGGATTACATGGGTATTAGGGAATGGAACCTGGGCTTCATTGGCAAGTGCCCCAACTACTAAGCCATCTTGCCAGCCCAGTCTTTTCCTTCATATTGGGCCTTTAATTTTATTTTGAGAGGAAATTAATATCATTATTAGAATTGGATGATGAGTATTGCATAGTGTAACATAGATAGAAATGATAAAAATAAACATGCAGTTAATAAGACAAGTTTTGTTCATTACCACATCAGATTATGTCATGTGAAGAAACACTGCATTGTAAATATTAGCCATTTTTTTCTAAAACGGCTTTTGTTCTCATGCTGTAATGTCTGAAGGACATGTCTGTAGGAATTAAGTGTTAACAGTTGCTGTCTGCATGGATATAGATGTCAGGACTTGTTCCCCTCACCTGTTCCCTGGATATTACATGTGACCCCCCCCCCCCAAGTTGGAGGATAAATGACGAGGATGAACGGAGAAGTGAGTACCATGGCATGACATTCACAGAGAAAAACTCATTTGCCACCACATCATTGGCTTGTTGGGGAAAATTCTACAGTATAAACAGAAAACTGGGTTCTAGTTTAGGTTTGCTATTGGTTAACTGTGAACGTGGCTAAGTGCTTTTTCATGTAGCCCCTAGTATTTTTCTTTTGGGGGATAGGAAAGATGGCGTTTACATGGCTGTGCTGTCTCTCAGACTCCTCTCTTTCTTGTCCTTGAGTTATTTAAAGTATTCCCAGGTCCAGAATCCCTTAATAGCATCGGAGGAATTCTCCAAGGTTTGAAACTCATAAGCTTTCCGTAACTTCCTTGGCAGAATATCTGAACTAATAATGGTTGCCCCTGACCTGAATGGATGGGAATCTTTATTTTACCTTTGCTCCTAGATGACTATTCATATATTTTGCTGTAAAGATACAGTATGTGCCTAGATCCTGATGGGATTGTTACATGCAATATATAGTACACGCCCTTGTCCCCTTTATAAGATTTTTTTTTTAAGTTCCAAATTCTGTAAACATATCCAACATAAAAAGTTTTGAATAAAGGACTAAGGACAGAGTTAGAAATGATTTGTTTTAGTGTATGTCACATACTAGTTATCATGTTAAGTTCTTGGGGAGCTATTGAACAAACAAAATACAGATGAAGAAAAATCAAGTTTAAAGGTTGTCACATTGTTTTTGAAGAGACAAAGTGTCAGAAATTATCAGATTAAATCATAACAGCTGTGGCAGACAGGACCTGAGTATAGGCTGAGCACTGAACTTGGGACCCTATGACTGTGGGAGCAGAAGGGTCTTCTCAAAAGATGGCAGGCGTGGAGTGAGTCTTAAATGGAGCTCAGTTTGACAAGCTTGGGAGGATGTGAGGCACAAGATGAGCACCCAGATAATGACATTTGATATGTCACACAATAGGAAGAGCTTGAAATACCCACTCGGTAGAAGTGCATGTCCTTCTGGGGTGGCTGATGACCGGGTGCGTGAAAGATGGTGGTGGCATGGACCATAGTGCGGACTGAACATCATCCAGTGGGCAGTACTGGCAAACTGCATGTAGAGGAGAAACCTGCTATGTGACCCCCTCCTTCCACCCCAACTTTCTCCTAATGACCTCATTGGAGACAGTGTGAGATGGTGGAGGTGTGAATCAAGAGAAATCTGTGACATGCCCCTGTGTTTGTATGCGTGAGGGGAGGTTGGTCCAAGGCCTCTATGGGAGATCATCTTTCCAGAGCACTCGTGGGTGGGCATTCTTGTTGATACGCACATGAGCTCTGTGATGTGGATGGTTTGCAAAACGACGGCATGACAGCTGAGGGCTTTACTCAGAACCTCACGGCACATTAGTGCTAGGGATGTTGGTAAAGATAGATTTTCCCCAAAGAAGGGAAAACTTTCAATTAGACATATGCCCAGGGGAAAAACAATCTATAAATCAGTTGCATATGCCAAAAGCTGTGGGGGAGTATGTTGTGAATAATTTCTCTCTCATGGCCCCCTTGAGTCAGCAGCCTGCTGTCATGGAGAGGCAAGGCCTGGCCTTGTTATTCTCTTGACCACTGTCTCAGCACCTCCATCTTCCTCTGCGCTCCTCCATCACTGGCTGTTTGTACCACTCACTTGGCACTTGAAATACTTAGTATTTTTAGTTTCTTTCCTCAATTCGTGCTGTCCTCTTTGCTGGCTCACAGTTTGGCAGTTGCTCATTGGTTACTGCCTTTTAGGATTTACATTTCACTTTTTTTTTTTTTCCCCTCAGCCAAACAGATTGTTTGTCACATTCAGGCAGAAGTGAGGAACAGTTGTAAGTGAATCATTTCCTACCTCAATAGCACAGTCACCTCACATGCTGACCACATAGCCTCCTGCCTGGTCTTTCCTCACAATTTCACCCACAGGGAACTCCTTCTGTGTGTTCATTATGTAAGGCTCCTTGTAGCTCGTTGCCCCATGCCCTCCCTCTGCCTGGATACACCTGCTCTTTGGTGTTGTTTTTTTTCTTTTTCACCTTCGGCACAGCCTCACGGATTGCTTATCTGTGTGTCCACACAAGCTCTGGGTCCTGGATCTTCTTATGGTACCTGGCTTGGAGATGATACTTAGCAAACTACACAAGTGTTTTTCTTGAGCCCTCTAAATAACTCCTCCTGTCCCACCCCCACCCCAAGGTCATTGTTCCTGTCTCTTAACATAAGCTTATCATTTCATTTTTATCCCCTTTCCCATTATTTTGGCCTCATCACCAGCACTGTATCTTTTCCATTTTTGTATGCTTACTGCCAAGCACAGCTTCTGACACACATGTTAAGGGGTACAATGGCTGCTGAGTCCATTTAAAAGCTAGTACATGTATTATGTATTATATATGAGACTTGCTATTTTTGCCTGTCAAATGTAAGTAAAAATGTTTTGATGATCTTTTGGACAATAGTTCCATAATCCAAGGGGAAAAAATTATAAAAAAGAAAGGGACCCGTGTTATCTCCAAGTATAGTGATTTTCATGAAAAACAGAGCCCTTCTTAGCATTTTTGTCATCCTCAACCTTGCACGTGGCATAATGGAGTGGATACAAAGAGTAGATACAGGGTGATTTGGGCCCATGGAAACAGTTGTTGTCCTTGGCCAAAGTGAGTTCCTTCCAAGAGACTTCTGTGATTTAACCCTGGCGTCAGTTTGTGTTGGGGAAGGGTGTCCACAGTCAGATGGAAACAGTGAGCCAATGGTTGAAGAAAGAAGCATGACTAAATTTTCCATGCATAATCAGTTAAACGGTCTTTATTTAAACCAGACTTCTTTTGTTAAAACATGATACCATTTAATAAGGTCAAAATATGGGCAGTAGAAACACAAGGGAAGACTTTAGCTTTATATAATAAAGTTTACTATTGTGTACCACCACATCCTGTGTTTCAGATATCACATTTTAATATATTTTTTTTGCATTTGTAGAAAAATCCAACTTTTTTGTATTACTTTTTATACTCATATAATCCTTCTGGTGCTGACTAGGCAAGTTAGCCTCAAATAGCTGGTAGTTACACTAGATTTTTAGTTACGCCAAGCTGTTAAATGTATCCCATGGAAAAAATGAGAGATGGTGAAAGGTGCCCTTCATTTTGTTTCCTAGGAATTGATGTGGTCCTGGGAAAGGAAGGGTTACTTTTCTAGGTTGATGTTCAGTTGTTTTCTCTGCGGGGTTTCTTAGTACTGACAATAATGAAGACATCTTTTGTTTGGATGCTTCTAGGCCCCTTACAAGAGAAGGAGGTGGGAATCTGAAATGAGATGCTTCAGGCCTTCTCTTGTGAGCAATTTTATGCCTATCAAGAGCTGTTGATACTTGCCAGGACTGATGTGTATTACAAATGCAGTTATGCAATATGGACGTCATGCTCTATAGAATTAAGAAAGAGTATCAACTCGAATTTTAAAAATACAATGTGGACTACTTTCTATTTCTAAACTCCTTAGTTGAATTTGTGAAGTTAAAAAAAATCTGTATTTTTAGAACAGATGCTCCTTACATGTAATGTTTTGCCTAAGAGGGTTGTATTTACATGAGAGTCGATCCTCACTATAATTTCTCTCATCAATAAAAAAAGGGAGTTGAAGGTTTTAAGGAGGCTTGTAGAAACTGGAAAAACTTAATTATACCTTTTCTCAGAGCCTCCTTCTGTCCTCTACAACAATTCCTTATGTCTCTAGGACTAGAAGTGAGTTACATGGAGGAAGAAAAGGACTGTCTGCCAAGTTACTCACTTACTACATTGTCAAAGCCCTTGATGAAGAGGGGAAATGATTTTCTTGGTTTCATCAGTATGAGGGAAGAATCAATTTGCCAATTCCAAATGATGAAGTTTGAAATTTGTTTGTGGAAGTACTCTTCTTTGTGTAAAGTAAGGGATTTGTATAATTTTGCTAGAAAAAGCTTTCTAAACATTGGAAATGGTTTAAGGGCAGGAGCAGGCAGAAGCAGCATTCATATACTTTGGATAAGGGAAGAGCTCTTCCTCCTTGACTGAGCCTCTGTCGTCTTAGTGGCCGTCTTCTCACCACTCTTCAGTCTGATAGTCACCAGTAGGTCTGTCACCCAGACAGGCCACACCTGCTTGTAGAATGAACAGATGAGGGCATTAATATTTCAGATCACATTATTTGCATTACCCGAACGGATGAGATTATTTCATGAGAAGAGTTTTTGTTTTTTGTGGATTTTTTTTTTTACAAAATAATTTCATGACGAAAAGGACTATTTTAGTGACAGTCTTCACTTGTTTATTTGCCCCTAGTTGTAGTTCATGAACAACTTTTTATTTCTATTTATGGTCTGAAATGATTAGATTCACAAACTTTCTTTAGGGGTCTTGTCCCTTTCTGATCACCAAGGGAATTTTTGGTTCCAGATCTCATATGTGTTACTGAGTATTATACAGCTGTTTGTAGACACCATTGGATCCATTTGTTATTGAGTACATGAGAAAATAGGCCGTCTATTTATTGTCTTATTCTTCATTTATTTTAAGACCTCTGTGTAGCTTCCAGAACTGCCATGCGGTGGGAGGAAGGTGGCCAGTACTTTAGCCTGTCACATAACTCATGATGCCCATCAATAAAACCCCAGGGGAATGTCCACGCTTACTAACCCAGGGCAAATCTCATTCTGTTGCACACAGGCATTGTGGAGGATTATAAGCCACCATTCTATGATGTGGTTCCCAATGACCCAAGTTTTGAAGATATGAGGAAAGTAGTCTGTGTGGATCAACAGAGGCCAAACATACCCAACAGATGGTTCTCAGACCCGGTAAGAGGGTTGGGTTCTTAGCTTTAGAGTTCACCTCAGTTGGTTGCTGTTTGCTTTCTCCCTATGTGCACTGTATGTTGGTGGCCCTTCTTCCCATTAATTTTTAAAAAATTTATTTTCAAGGAGAGAGAGAGGGAGAGAATGAAAATGAGAATGAGAACAAATGAATATGGGCGTGTCAGGGCCTCCAGCCACTGCAAGCAAACTCCAGATGCATGCACCACTTTGTGCATCTAGCTTTACATGGGTACTGGGGAGTCAAACTGCTGAACTATCTTTCCAGCCCCTTCTTCCCAATTTTATTTGGATTCGTAGAGGCTAATTAAGTAGGTTTGGAAGAAGGTCTTATTCTTGAAGAGGGAAAATATTGACAAGAATTTCCATGGTTGATCATTGGCAGGGAAATGACTCATTACCACTCACCTAAGACTATAGTTTCATGTATAAGCCAAGAGACTTGGAGAAATGCATTTAATCTCCCCTCTATCTCTGCATGCCTGAACTTCCAAACACCGGATGCTCCATGCTACAGAACCTGAATTGCTGCTCATAGGCGTGGTCATTGGTGGAAGCAGACCTGATAGTCCGAGAAGTGACTCAGTTTTCAAATTTCATTATTATCTCTGAGTTAGTTCTATTGCTTTTACCATCCATAAAATCATTAAGGGGTCTAACCTAGCCCATGGAATTTTCCTGATAAAGTAACTTGGTACTAGTATTAAGTCCAAAGGGCAAAGTTCATGGAATTCTTGGGTGGTTTATCAGTGTTAGGCCATGACTTCCTCCTTCCTTCCTCTCTTCCTCCCTCTTTCCTCCATTCCCTCCCTGAGAGAAATTGAGAGAGAGAGAGAGAGAGAGAGAGAGAGAGAGAGAGGGAGAGGGAGAGGGAGAGATGAGAATGAGAATGAGAATGAGAATGGCGCAACAGATTCTCCAGCTGCTGCAGATGAACTCCAGATGCTTACGCCACCTTGTGCATCTGGCTTAAGTGGGTCCTGGGAAATCAAACCTGGGTCTTTTGGCTTTGCAGGCAAGCACTTTAATCACGAAACCATCTCTCCAGCCCCCATGACTACTTCTTTAAAGCAGTGACAGTAACACCTCCAACTACTCAAAGCCTGCAGAGTTCTTCAAAAATAATTAACATGACAGCTGCCTGATTTCTAGGGCCACTAAAAAGCCAGTTTGTCATTATGGTATTTGTTCTTTTCTCAGACATTAACCTCTCTGGCCAAGCTGATGAAGGAATGCTGGTATCAGAATCCTTCTGCAAGACTCACAGCTCTGCGTATCAAAAAGACTTTGACCAAAATTGATAATTCCCTAGACAAATTGAAAACTGACTGTTGACATTTTCATGGTGTGAAGAAGGAAGAGTCGACGTTGTCATTGTCCAGCTGGGACCTAACGCTGGCTGACTGGTTGTCAGAACAGAATCCATCTGTCTCCCTCCCTAAGTGGCTGCTTTGGTAAGGCAGACATCTCCCCAACCACATGCTGGGGAGACACCAAAACCATCCTAACCTCACTCAGTGAGTGTGAACTGGGCATTTTGCAAACTGTTCACACTGCAGAGACTGATGATGGTGGACAGATACTGTTGCAAAGGTAGGGAACCGGAGGAACACAGAGAAATCCTAAAAGAGATCTGGGCATTACGACAGTGGCTTTGCATATCCTTCACAGGTCTCCTCAACACTCCCCACGGGAAACTCAAGGAGGTGGTGAACTTTTAATCAGCAATATTGCCTGTGCTTCTCTTCTTTATTGCACTAGGAATTCTTTGCATTCCTTACTTGCACTGTTACTCTTAATTTTAAAGACCCAACTTGCCAAAACATTGGCTGCGTACTCCACCGGTCTGTCTTTGGATAATAGGAATTCAATTTGGCAAAACAAAATGTAATGTCAGACTTTGCTGCATTTTACACACGTGCTGATGTTTACAACGATGCCGAACATTAGGAATTGTTTATACACAACTTTGCAAATTATTTATTACTTGTGCACTTAGCAGTTTTTACAAAACTGCTTCGTGCATATGTTAAAGCTTATTTTTATGTGGTCTTATGATTTTATTACCGAAATGTTTTTAACACTATGCTCTGAAATGGACATTTTCTTTTATTATCAGTTAAATTCACATTTTTAAGTGCTTCACATTTGTATGTGTGTAGACTGTACCTTTTTTTTTTCCAGTTCATATGCAGAATGTATTTAGTCATTACCCATGTGACACCACCGAATATATTACTGATTTAGAAGCAAAGATTTCAGTAGAATTTTAGCTCTGAACGCTGTGGGGAAAATGCATTTTCTTCGGAATTATCCATTATGTGCATTTAAACTCTGCCAGAAAAAATAACTATTTTGTTTTAATCTACTTTTTGTATTTAGTAGTTATTTGTATAAATTAAATAAACTGTTTTCAAGCGATGGTGAAATTATTTTTAATGTATAAAAAGCCTATGTAATATACTGTGTTTTCTTATGGGAACAGTAGAAACAACTAATCTGAAAATTGAATTCGATTTTCATGACAAGTAATGAGCTGCGGGTGGTAGGAGGACACGCAGCCTGAGCTTGCTCAGAAAAACTCTTTTGGTTTACTTTTTTTTCCCTCTTCTGTACTGTGATTTTTTTTTTCTTCCTCAGCTTCCCTACCTTAAAAGTAAGGACCGTAGAACCCTCTGCTGCAAGGAGACTGTGAAAACCATGGGTGGAAGGAAGGATATAAGAGCATTTTGCTTAGTACAAGGATCAAGTTAATGCCAGGCTGTCACCTTCCACCCTGTTGCTTGGGAGTCCATCCTCCCCTTTCCTTGCTTTCTGTGTACAACAACATTAAACAGGCTAGATTTAAAGTAGGCTAGAAAAGACAAAGTGAGAAAATGCCAGAAGGTCCTCTGGAGGTAAGTTAATCACTTCCTTACATGCATTTACTTGGAGGACATAGAGTATAGTCACATTTCACTTTTTTAAAGTTGAAAATTGAAATTTTCATTCATGTTATATACAAGATTTTCTCTCTTGACAAATTCACAGTATCCAGTTCAGTGGCCCGAGGTACATTTGCCTGGTAGTTCACCTGTTTCCATCATCTGTCCACAGAACTCTTCAAACCTTGTGAAGCTCAAGTTCTGAATCTCTTAAACACTCCCTTCCTCACCTCCTCTGGCCACCGTTGTTCTGCACTCTCTCACTCAGTGTCTGACTAATTCCTTATGTAAGTGGGGTCACATGTATTTATTCTTTCGTGAAGCTGGCTTATTTCACCTAGCATGATGAGTTGAAGCTTCATCAGTATTGCAGCACATGTGTTAAGATTGTTCAGGCTGAAGAATATTCCATGTAGATATAAACAACCATTTATTTTTCATCTGTTGGTGAATGCTTCTGACTTTTGTCTGTTGTGAAGAGGCTTCCATGAACACAAGCATACATGTATCTCTGAGGTCTTCTATTTCATTCTTTCTGCTATGTACTCAGAATAGAATCCCATTGAACTTTTGTTAAGGCTGTGTAGACTTACATGGAAGTACACTGCTTGGTGCACAGTTCTGGCTTATCAGTACTGATGGATACAGTACCCCCTGACAAGAGTCAGAGCATCGTCAGGGCCTGAAGTCTCCCTCCTGGTGTCATTTCTCCCCAACCCCAACACTACTCCTTAACTCCTAATAGCATACACTGTGTTTGTTTATGGGCACTTCCTAAGTGGAGCCTTACAGCACATGTGAATATCAATGTGGGGCCGCTGAGTGATGGGGTCTGATGTGGAATCTGCATTCATAGATAGGACCAGTCTGTTTGTAAGCAGGACTGTCAGTGTGTGTTAACATCAGTCAAGCACTCTGGCTGTTTACATCCTCAATGTTTCCTTGTATTTTCTTCTTTTCCCATTTTAGTCATTCTGTACACATATTTCACCAAAACAAAGAAACAAAAGGGAGAAAATGAGTAAATAGTTTAAATAACTCTTACTATGGTCTTCAATGACTGTGGAGACCAAAGTGAGAAATTCTAAGATGTAAATAAGGTTTTGGTTCCTGTGTGCCGAGTATGAGCCCAGCATAGAGTGACATGTTATTTTTCACTGCAGCATGGTCCTTGAGTGGTCAGTAATGGCTCCACTGGTGTCCACCTGGTGAGTATCGTTGCTCCCCAGCTGATTCTGTAGACCAGTGTGTTGCATGTGGGTCTCAGAAAGACCTCACTTCTAAGCAATTTTGACCCCAATTTTCTTCTTACCTATTTTGAATCCTGACCTCAAGATTTCTGCTTGTGGCTGCTAAGCAGATGCACGGGGTGAGCAGAGGAACCCTGGTTACCTTTAAAAAATTATTATTTGAGAGAAAGAGAGAAAAGGGAGAATGGTCATAGCAGGGTCTCTAGTCAATGCAAATGAACTCCAGACATGTGCACCACCTTGTTCATCTGGATTTACATGGGTACTCGGGAATCGAGCCTGGGTTCTTAGGCTTCGTAGGCAAGAGCCTTAACCACTGAGCAATTTCTCCAGTCCCCAGTACCCTTCTTGAAAGACAGGCCTATATTGTGTCTCACCTTGGTATCCAGTGAAGACATTGAGGGCCTAAGAGGTTTGCTGATGTACCAAGACTGTTTTTCAATGTAAGCCCTGAGTTGTCTTATGGGCAGATCCTCAGAGTTGCCAGTGGGGGTCCCGGGGCAAGGACATATTTGATTTGCCCAGTTCATTGAAGCAGGGAGATGTCTTATTTTACAAGGTTGGCAGGGAAACAGGCAGACTGTCATCATCTTTCATAGCTATTGGACCATATAGAAAACCACAGTGTCTCAGCTTAAGTCTCATCCTTTCGTAAGTCGCTTTGTGGGGCTTGGCTGTGAGTCTGCCTACTTGGTGTGTCCTGGAAGCCTTTGAGAGGGATCCTGCAGGGCTAGAAAGCAGGCACTTCCTGCTAGTCGGGCCCCCTATCAGTCCCCGCAGCCAGCGTCCCTTCTTGGCCTTGGCTGTGGGGATTTCTTGTTTTCTGTAACTAGCAGTTTTTCAGTTCAGTTTGCAGTTGTTCTAATGTTTGCTGCCTTCTTGTGGCCCCACCTCACAGATGCACTACCATCTAAACATGTCTCCCTCCTCCGAAGGGAAAGGCCGCATCCTGGGTGCAGGGGGTTTCAGATGTGGGTTCTAGCTCTGATACTCCCCTTAATCGCTGCATTCTAATGATCCTGCTTCTACACTGTCCCCCCAGTTTCGGGTATAGCTGCCTTCTCCAGGTATCTCTTTCATGATGACTTCCATGGCCTTTCCCCAATGACTAGTTGTTGGACCCAGCTAACCTTCCCGCGTACTAAAGGTCACAGTAACAACTGGTGTCGGCACTGTCTCCTGACTGGACTGGGACCTGACAAAAGCATTGTCTTGAGACCTCTTGGCACTTTCTGAGGTGGCACAGATGCCACAGCCCTAATTTGCAGGTCAGAAAACTGAGGCAGTAATGAAATGGGGCTGTTCAAAGAATTCGTAGCCAAACTAAAATTGAAGCCTTGTCTTAAAGCCAGAGTTCTCTTAAGTTATCTGTGACTCCATCCTATTCCCACCCTCAGCCTCAGTTTATATCCCTCCCTCCCTAGGGAGAGACTAAGAAAAAGAGGGTCATCTGAGGTTTCATTTCGTAACGCTGTGGTGTCTACAGGAAGATCATGTAACACACATCCTGGACCACCCTTGCTTTTAGAATGTCAGCTCCTTCACTGAGTTGGTCTTCCTTTTGCCTCTGTCTCCAAATTAATAGTATTTTCTTAAATTCAAGTTCCCTGAAAGACTCTCTCAGTCACTAGTGGGCGTGTACCCTACTTGAGTACTTCAGCCCCAAAGCTTTCTTTTCAAAGCTTTTTGCCTCATAGTCTGCTCTGTCAGGGACTTGGGGCACAGTGTTTCAAAACCAAATTAATTCACATACTTGAAGTGACTGGTCATGCAAATCCTGTATTTTCTTTATAGAACTCTTCCCTGTACATTATCTGAATTCCCCAAGTAGCAGTTACTAGTTACCCTCAACTCATACCAATTTTCCCTCCTTCTCTCCCTCTCTTCCCTCCTTCCCTCCCTCCTTCCCCGTTCACTCCTTTCTTTCTAGATTCCCCCCTGCCTCCCTCTCTAAATCCCTTTGACAACTCAGGCTAGCCTTGAATTCATGATCATATGATCCTCCTGTCTTTGCTTCCCAAGTGCTGAAATTACAGACATGTGCCACCTCTTTCCTGATTCAAAAGTCTGTCAATGTCACTAGTCATTCTAAAACTCCCATAGCCTTGACATTCAAGGGAGTCCACAATTCGCTTCTTTAAAAACTAATGCCAACTGCTAAGTCCCATGCTCTCACAATCATGGCATTTTATGCTTGCCTTTGGTGACAGCTCCTTCTTTGACCCACTTGGCGCCAGGTATTTTTATGATGTCAGCTTCATCTTCTACATGATTATCTGTCTTAATCATGGCTAATAGTTCACATCCACTGTGTATCCACTGCCTGCTGGATCCTCTGCTCACCATTGACCAGGTGCCCCTCTTGATCACACTAGCAGGTAGGTACTAGAATGATTTCTATTAGATATTTAGAGATACTAGGGCTCATAGAGGTTGTGATGATGTCCATCCCACATACAGAAAATTACAAACCTATGAACCTAGTCTAATTCCAACACCCGGAGTCTTGATGTACTATGTGCTGCTGCTTTTTAATAGAAGTTACACATTTTCCCCCTACTTTCTTTTTAGCATGAAAATGATGTCACTGACTTTCTTTTCAGTAAAATATACACACTGGCTAGGCTGTGAGTAGTGAGAGGTTAGCCTTGCCTTTTTTACCAGCAAATGATCGTTTTTCCTTATGCAATTTCAACATTTTTAGAACTGACTTCAAGATACAAATTCCCATGCCATTTGTTTAAAAATGCGTAGAAAAACTCTTTCCAGTATATCAAAATATTTAACATGAATAACTTTGAGTATCGTTTTGGGTTATTTCTTCACACTCTCTGTAATGAGAAGTACTTTGGAATGATAAAGGAAAGGCAGTTTTGTGTTGGTATGGGAGGCCAGGGTAGTCTGCTCAATACAGGTGGCTTGGCAGGGGCCTAATAATTACTTTGTGAATCTATAATATTAGTTTTTCCATTATTTTAAAAGGTAAATAGTTCTACAGTTACATTAAAAACCAGCAATCCTGTGCTATGTCCCACTTCTCTGGGGGCTGTCATGTTTTATATTTTATACTGTTCTCTTCCAGTCTTTGCCTTTTTAAACATTTTAAAAAATACTTTTATTTATTTCCAAGGAGAGAGAAAGAGAATTGGTGCACCAGGGCTTTTAGCTGCTGTAAACAAACTCCAGATGTATGCGCCACTTAGGGCATCTGGCTTTTTTTGGGTGCTTGAGACTTGAACCCAGGTCATTAGGTTTTGTAGACAAGCGCCTTAACCACTGCGACATCTCTCCAGCTCCTGCCTTTGTTTTTGAAATAGCCTAATTACTTTTCTTGTTCTTGGTTTTAGTTGAAGACATTATCCACTGAAGAAGAGGAAGTAGTCTTTTGTTCTAGCTTTCCTCCACTCATCTTGCATATGCTTGTCCATCTTCCCTCTATGCTTCCTGTACTCACTCATGAACTAATACATATTTGTTGAGTGCCTAGCATGTGTCAGACACAGTTGGTTGACAGGGAAGAGGCAATGCCCACAGCAGACAAAAACTCTTCCTTCACAGAGCCTTCTAGAGTATAAAATTTTGGATTGAGTCAATGCCCAGTATTTAATTTTGTTGCCACTAATATTCACCAATAATTTCATTTCTTTTCCTGTACAGCATTTTATTTTCATGTGTGTGGGGGACTGAGCCATGCCTGTTAGACTAGCACTCTACTGCTGAGCCACACCCTCAGCCCTCAGTGGTTATCTTCTGTGCATTTACAAAGTTTTCAGTGTACTATCCCCAAACATTCAAATTGTTAAACTCCCCTTAATCTATCTAGGCAAGGTAATTCAGTAATGGTTCTCAAGAAGGTATTGCTCCTGCAACCTGCTGTCTGATAAATGCAAGTTTTCAGCTATCTTATCTTAAAAGTCCATATTTCACTTTTGGCTCTGAAAGATGTTTTCACTGACCGTAGGACTCTTAGTTGAGAATTTTAAAGCTAATGCTCTACTGTGTTGTTCTTTGCATTGTTTCCTATGAGAAGTCTGCTGTCTACCTTATCTTTCTTCCTGTGTGTGTAGTGTGTAGTATGATTATTCCCATTTTCTTTCATTTGGAAAGTTCAGTTACACATGTAATTGAGACTGCTGAGCATCCCCACAGCTCGCCTGTGTATACTGAATTCCTTTGCTTTGTGTTTCATTTGGATGGTTTCTGTTACTGGGTCTTTAAGTCCACTAATGTTCTCCACAATGTCTAGCTTGCTATTAATCCTATCAAATCTTCTTTTCATTTTACATGTTGGAGAATTTTTTAACCTCTAGAAAGAAGTTCAATTTGGGCATTTTGAACAATATTCGCTGTCTTTTCAGTGTTGGTCATATTTAATGCAAGTATGATAATTGCTTTAATGTCCTTTTCTGTTGATTCTCACATCTGTGTCAATTCTAGGTTCATTCAGTCAAATTTACTTCCCATTGTAGATCTTTTGTAGATGATCTTCTTCTTCTTTTTTTGCTTCTTCATAATACTTGTAATATTTTATTGGATGCCAGACATGGAGAGTGTCATGATATTTTTACTGAGTGCCAGATATTTTTGTATTCCTATGAAGAGACCTTTCCCCGCCAAGGGGATAAGCCCATCTCCGTACCTTACACACTGCCCAGTAAGCATGAGCTTCTTCTAACTTATCTGGTAGAGACAGGCATAATTCCTGGTCCAGTGTGAGGACCAAGGGCAGCTGCTTCTCTTAGGTTGGTTTTTCTCCATCTTCAGTGGCTTTCTTCCATTGTCAGGTTCACTGCTGAGTACTGTCCACAAAGACGTAAGTTTTTTCTCCTGAAGCTCTCACTTGAAAGCTTTATACTGTTTGACGTGGCATGAAGTTTTTTCTTCTTAGGATTAAGCCATTAATTTTTCAGCTCTTGAGTTGATACTTGGGACACTGTTTCTCAGTTCAAATTTTTAAATCAATGTGACCAACATCATCTGGGACTCATAAAGGTGCACCTCAGGCCCACAGAATTAGACACAAAAGGGCACAGAGCCAACAATCTGTATTTTAACAAGCCCTCCATATAAATCTTGTGTAAGTGCTAATTTTTGTAAACCAATGCCTTACAACCCACACATTGAGTATGTGGTAGGAGAAGCCTTAGGAAACATTCCACATAACCTTGAACTCTCCTCAGCAGGCAGCTGCCAATCTTACTGGCATATAGATTGGCTTAATCAGCCAGAGAATTGGAGATGAGCTACTCAGGCTGGAACCCGTACAGGAAATACAAAACATTGTCTCTCATCTTAGAAAGTTAGGAAATAGGAAAATTCTTTACAGATTCACTCTTCCCACCTTGTTCAAAGGGAGTTTGGAAATTGAGATTAGGTTGGGAGCTGGCATGAAATAGTCCTATTTTGCACTTAGTTTTCAAGGTCAGCAGGCTAAAAGTCCATGTTCAGATTCTGTGTCCTTGGCTTTTGGGATTTCTTGATCCCTGATGTCATGGCTGGTAAACACACTATTGGCTCCAGAGGAGGAAGTTGGCAATATCAAAAAGAGGTAAGGCATAGGGGATAGGGCATAGGGCAGCATGAATTGGCCGAGAGTTCCAACAATGTTGGGAAAAGGATTTATCTGGAGAAAAATGCCCTTTCAACAGCAGTGGGTCAGGCCCTCAAAGAGGCAGGTTTGTCCAAATGGAACCAATCTGGTCTTCTGCTCTGTCTCCCTTGACAACATGATGGGTCCTTCTCGCCTCTCTGCCATTCAGGAATGGATGAGAAGGATAGAGAACAAAAGTGGACAAAAGGTGTGGCTGTTCTTTGTTGCTATTAATGGTTTCTCTTTGATCACCAGTCAAAATTAATCATTCATATTTAAATATTTGGGCTCTTCTTGAACATACCTCAATTTGAAAAGGAAAGATTGGTAGCTCAAGGAATACCTTGGATAATTTGAAAATAAAACCACATACATTTTCTATTTCCTTCCTTACTTGATAATCTATATCTTTTTTTCAGTAACATGAATTGATCTTAAGTGAGTCAAGCTTGCAGCAGGTACTATAAAATATATATATATATTCAACAGGTCAGCCTGGCCTAGAGCGAGACTCTACTTGGAAGCCACCCCCCTAAAATATTCTGGGGGCTGGAGAGATGGCTTAGGGGTTAAGGCACTTGCCTGCAAATCCTAACAACCGCATTAAATTTCTCAGTACCCATGCAAAGCCAGATGCACAAAGTGGCACATGTGTTTGGAGTTTGTTTGTAGTGGCTGGAGGCCCTGGTGCACCCATTCTCTCTCTTTACCTCTCACTCCATTTATTTCTCTCTCTTTCTCTCCTTGAAAATAAATAAAAAATATTTTTATAGCTTAAAAAGATGTTTAAAAAAAAGACAATTTTGTATCAGGCTAGACAATAAACATCGTTGATAAAAATACCCCAAAATTTTATGGGCTGGAGAGATGGCTCAATGGTTCAAGGGCCTTGCTTGCAAACCCTGATGGCTCGGTGCCCACATAATGCCAAAAAGTGGCACATGCATCTGGAGTTTGCTTACAGTGGAAGGTCCTGGAGCCCTCATTCTCTTTCTGCCCCCCCTTTAAAAAGATGCCCCCAAATTTTGAGTCCTAAGGAACAGTTTAAATAGAAAGCATATCTTCTTTGTCCATAGAGCTATTAAGACCCCTAGCTGAGGCCCTTTCTCCTTTGTTTGTGGATCTCTTTCGGTTCCATTTATTGATGATTTACAGATTTGACGGAGGTGCTAAGAAACTATCAAACAAGAGGTGACTTTCCTACTTTTGGAGAAGAAAACCATGTAGAAATGCTGAGCACTTTCAGCATTTTAGGAGTCCTGGACCATGAGATTTCATTCACTCATTCATTCATCCATACTTACTTCAAGGCACATACAGTCTCTTCTGTCTGAGTACAGTCACTGAGCTTGGTTATTGTCCCTGTAACCAAGTCTCCCTACACACTTCATCCCTTTACCACTACCACAATTAAGTTCCTTAGAGTCTAAAAGTCTGTCTGAAAATGTCTAAAACGTCCATTAGTAGTTTCAGTGATAACATTTTAAAGCCATTTGACCTGTGTCAACATTTTCTAAGAGATTAACATTAACTGATCTAACACTCTGATGGGTCATTCTCGCAGTACCCTCATGAAAGGCATTTATTGTCCCCATTTGCAGATGAGGAAACTGAGGTGTTGAGAATTTAGGTCATCTTTATTCCTGCCTTGCAGTGTCTGAGTTACCTGAGTTGGAGGTTTGCCTGGCAGGATGCTCCCAGGACTGAAGTTGCGGCGAGCCCCCTGACCCGCAGGGAAGAACGACCACAAGACGAGGATCCTTCTTGATCACACTTTTATTGGAGAGCTCTTGGTTAACAGAAAGGTTGATGGCGAGGGGCGAGGAGGCGGGATGTGCAGCTACTTTTATAGAGGGAAGTGCAATGAGGCGCCCACTGATTGGTTGCTACCAGCTTGCCACCACCAGGCGCCACGGGATAGGCTCAGGACAGGTTGCGTCAAGCGCATGCGCGTACCTTGAATACGGTTGGCGCCAAGGCACTGTCGTAAAGAAGCTGAACACCACGAGGTTAGCGCCATCTTGTAATGGCGGATTAGATGTGGCTTCCTGCAGTGCCAGCGCCATCTAGTGTTGGCAACTAGATGTGGCCCCCTGCAGTTCCCCCTTTCTATTATAATGCGCAGCAGGTGAAGGTAGAGGTTTGATCTCTGATAAACAAAAGGACATTGTGAAGACCCCAGGCCAGGTGGCCAGCCAGGCTGGTGCCTCACCTGTCCGGTACCTTTTCTCAGAGATGGGATGTCGGTACCAACCCATATGCAATCAAACATGCCCTCCATGAGGCTGCTAAGAGCATACCTCATGTGCAGTACTTTGTCTCGCATCCTGAGCGTGATGAGTGCCGTGCTCCCAACACCAACCCTCTGCCCATCCTTGTGCAATGGGCACTTCAGGCCCTAAGGGTGCAAGGGCCAGGGGAAACTAGGTGCTCTTTAGGGCCGACAGCCAAATCTGGGGGGAGGACCCACACTCCAAAGCGGCAAGTGCCTGAGAAATGACCACCTTGTCCCGCCTGGTCTGGGCTCGCAGGCGGCAAACCAACCAGAGGCAAAGCACACATCCTCCCAAAAGTATATATGACTTTCTCAATACCCCCAGAAGTATTAAGACGCGTCCAGGATGGTCCGTATAATTTGCAAAAGATATTGAGAAGTACTATTTTCTGCACCAAATCTGGAATTACGTCTCTCTTGGGAAATTTTTCCCCATATCCTATCATCCTTAAACCAACCAAAGGCCTGTTTTCTCAGCCCTATACAAAAATTACGGGGTGAATCAATTGTGAAGCAAAGGGCTCCGATTTTCTCAAAACTCCGATCTTCCCCTAAGCTGACATACGTGGTATCCCCAATCACAGTGGGGAGACCCAGCTCCTTCTGAGTTGTGAAGAAGCGAGGGAAGACCGCTGCAGCATGATGTACTGGCAGGGGCTTAGGAAAGGCTGACAAGATGCCCCAGCGTTGTTCTCCTCTACTGAGTGCCAAGCACTGGAGGGTCAGCATCCACAGACTCGTCCACATCTGGTTTTTCTGGTTTCTCAGGATCATCCTGGCTCTCCAAGCTGTCCTCTAGAGAAGGTCGGACCGTCTTCACCAACCGACTAGGAACCCAGTGGGGTGATTCTTGGTCCTGTGGAAAAACACAAACAGCTCCCCTGGATCTTATTAAAATAGGATCCGGGCCTCTCCATTGACCAGTCAAAACATCTTTCCACTTAACCATCTCCTGTGGCCTGTTAGGCTCTGAGCAATGACGGTCAGCCGCCGAATGGCCCTGACTGTCCAAATTTTAAAAATTAAGAGTAAAGAGTGCTATGGATATAGTCACTCGTGGGACTGAGGGCAGAGCCTCCTCGACTCCCCCTTTTTGTTTTATTAAATAAGACTTTAGAGTGCGATGAGCCCGTTCTATAATACCCTGTCCTTGAGGATTATACGGGAGACCTGTCAAATGGGTCACTCCCATCTGGTGACAGAACTGTCCAAATTTTTGAGAAGTATAAGCTGGTCCATTGTCAGTTTTAAGAATTTTGGGCTTCCCCCAGGCACTCCACGCCTCAAGGCAGTGTTGAATAACATGGGCTGCTTTCTCCCCGGTTAATGGGGAAGCAAACATAACTCCAGAACAAGTATCAATGGAAACATGTAAATATTGTAATTTGCCAAAAGATGGGACGTGAGTAACATCCATCTGCCAAATTTGTAATGGGCGAATTCCTCTGGGATTAAAGCAAGGAGAGACTAAAACAATGTAAACTCAACCACCATCAAACAAACATCAAACTTCTGCAGTTCAAGTTCAATAGCCTTGAAAAGCAGGTTCCTCCTCCAGTCAACTCTTTCCAAAAGTGTTTGCATTTCTATGATAGCCTTTCCTCAGGCATCCTTTCCATTGTTTTAATGTAAAGCAGTTGGAACATCTTCCTTAAGATTGCTAATGTGTTTGACAATAGCAGGTTCAGTAACCTAAAACCAGTCTCAGTGCCTGTAATTTTAACTTGCTTGAGGTTTTCCAGCTTAAAATCTTAAATCTCTCAGTCCAATATCTCTAGCCAAGCACATCAGTCCATTACAAATTTAACCTTGATCAAACACTCTGGGCCTGGGCAGCAGGACGCAGCCAGCCCTTATGCCAGTAGCCCAGTTCCAACAAAGTCCTCTGCAGTCTTTCCTTTCCCTTAGAAAGCTCAATGAGGGCATAATCATAAACTTCACCCATTTCTCTAAGCTCATCTTGTAAGCTTTTATCCTTTTTTTCCCTTTGTATTTCCTTTTTTGTTTTTTTCCTTTTCCTAGGCCTAGCTGGGGTTTCCCCATTTGTATCTGACTCAGAAAGACTATCCTGATGCCTTGCCAACGCTTTCCGTCCCTGTCTAATAATGTCTGTGTGGCTACCTTGACTTAGACAAGAATGAATAACAAAGGCAATAAAAAACAAAACCCAGAAGGGAAGGAAAACGGCAAGGATCAGATTAAAGTCTAGGTCAGAAAACTGCATGACTGGGGATGACTTACCGACGTCTTCCTCTCCGTGTGTCAAGTTCTGAATCCTCTTCGGCCCCTCGCCTGGTGACCACAAGGCTCCCGGCATCCCGGAATTTCGGCACCAGTTTGCGGCGAGCCCCCTGACCCGCAGGGAAGAACGACCACAAGACGAGGATCCTTCTTGATCACACTTTTATTGGAGAGCTCTTGGTTAACAGAAAGGTTGATGGCGAGGGGCGAGGAGGCGGGATGTGCAGCTACTTTTATAGAGGGAAGTGCAATGAGGCGCCCACTGATTGGTTGCTACCAGCTTGCCACCACCAGGCGCCACGGGATAGGCTCAGGACAGGTTGCGTCAAGCGCATGCGCGTACCTTGAATACGGTTGGCGCCAAGGCACTGTCGTAAAGAAGCTGAACACCACGAGGTTAGCGCCATCTTGTAATGGCGGATTAGATGTGGCTTCCTGCAGTGCCAGCGCCATCTAGTGTTGGCAACTAGATTGCCTGGCAGGATGCTCCCAGGACTGAAGTCATGTTCTTTCTGCTGGGAGCACTCTTAGTGTCTGAGAGCACAATGCTATTTGTGAACAAGAGGCGGTTTCTTATCTGCCATGCATCTTCTTGCACTTTGGCTGTGTTTATTTTCTCAGCTATTTTTCCTTTTAGAATATGAGCTTCATGACTGCATGAATCATTTCACATATACTTGGCATCGAATAATTAATTGCTTTTCCCATTCCTTCATAGTAGATGCTAAATAGTGTTGCCATATTGTCAGACCTTGCTGACCCGGCGGCAACCTTCCTTGAGGCTTTGACCTGGAGCTCTTACATTTAGTATTGACAGCTTTGATCTGGGGATCTTACATTTAATGCTGCTATTGTTGTTGTTATTTGCAATACTAGGAACTAAACCCAGGACCTTGCACATACTAAACAAGTGGTCTACCATTCCCTGCCCAGCCCACCAGGGCTCTTCCATTTGCATGAGTCAGAGAGGCTGAGAGTAAGTTAGGAGCAAATGAGTCTGACTGGGACACAGTGGAGAATGTATGTGCCATGACCCTGTGCTGGAAAACTTTTCAGCTTTTCAAGCCAAACAAAAAACAGATTTCTGTATAAAATTGATCAGTTTCTAAAAGTACTGAAGATTTGAGGGTCAAATTTTTGACATGAATTCTACATGTTTCACTGTTAAGGGAGTTAATTTGCTTCATTGTGTACATGATTTGTTCAGCATACACATAGATGAATTTCCCAGACCAAGAGTTTGTGATGATTTCCAGAAAGGGAACTGATCAGGTGATGTGATCATAATGATGGCAGATGGAATTCATTCTCATAGGGCAACTTGAAGCAAACATTTAACAGGAGAGAGAGCAGAGGAGGATAAAGAGAGAGACCATGAAAATAGCTCTAGGACAAGGGGAAGGTATGAAAATATTATGATATTACCAAACACAGCTCTTAAATTTGTCCTTCCATTAATGCCACAGTTCCTAGGATATTGCTAAGGAGTTGGGTGGCTTTATCATTGTGGTGTCAAAATGACATAGTGACAACATTTTGCAGTTGGGAAAATGTCTGATAGCTTGTTGAGGAATCTTCTGCTATGTGGAAGGGTTTTCTCGAGACTCCATAATCATTAATGTTTGCCAGAGCCCATAGTTATTATATACAGTGTGAAAGGAAATTTTTCTTTTTTCTCGAGGGGATGATTTCAAAGACAGCATGCGTACATTGTTGCAGTTACGTTCACATTGCTCTCACACACCTCTAGGCTATGAGGGACATTTACACTTGAACCACCTCATGCATATATAGTATGTTTTAAAGTTTCTGAAAGATGACACCATGTTCAGGAGAGTAAGAGGCATTTATTGACTTATGTTTTTCTAAAACTTACATTTTTCACCCTCTACCCCTATCCCCACTTAAACCTTTCCACACCTCCCTCCAGTATACCCTTCTTTTACATCACATGATTCTCCTATCCCTTCCCTTTAAGCCTCCTTATTGACTTACTGAATATTTTTTCAACACCTATTATGTACCAGGTGTTTAACTAAGAATTAGTGGATTAAAAAAAAGGTAAAACGTACCTATTCAGAAATATAGGGCTGGCTGGAGAAGAGAACAGAGCCAGTCACAAGGGAGCATGTTCAAAGAAGTTGCAAAATGAGGAGAAACCAAGAGAACATAGGGACGGAAACAAGTATTCTGACTTTTGACTGAGAATCTTTGCCAATTACTCCATGTATGAAGACTTATTTTCTTTGCACACTCTTGCAATCTCTACTGTTGCAAAACATGAAGTAAGATTTTTTTCCCCTTCTGTTTTAGTATTCAACAGGATGCATCTGGAGTTCCTTTGAAGTGGCTAGAGGCCCTGGTGTGCCTGTTCTCTCTCTCCATCTCTCTCAAATAAATAAACAAAATATTTTTAAAAATGAAAATTGTGGCAAAATAAAAACTAGAAATATCCAACTCATTGGTAAAGAAGATGTGAATTTGTAACAACTGGCTTTAGAATAGAATCTGCATGTACTATGCACAAGATGAACTACCACAACTCTGTCTATAGCTATTTACATATTTAATGACTTGTGAATTTATAAAAAAAACAAAAATAATGAGAAATTTTAATTTGTTTTCATATCTACATGCCAGTTCACAAAACATAAATGGGAATTGATTTTTATGTTTTTGTAGTCTTTTGCCAATATTATCCTGAAGGCTTTAAACGTCAGGGACTTAAGGTTGCATAAGCAATTATTTATTTTGGATTTCAGTTATAAGCCAAGTCCTGTATCAAAATTTGAGGATGCGATGGTAGATTGTTTATGTGCTCTTTGTGGTGGGCAGACAACCCCTGAAGGATATGCCTGTCCTGAACCTAAGAACTGTGAATGGTATTCAGTGATATGGCAAAGAGGACTTAGTGGTGCAGGTGGAATTAAGGTTGCTAATTAATGAATTCAAAATACGGAGCTTATCCTAGATCATTTGGGCTACCCTATGTAATCACAAAGTCCTTCACAAGTGAAAGGGAGATATTTCAGCTTTTAAATATGTGGTAACTTGTTATGGCAGTAAATAGGAAACTGGATGTCCTTGAAATTAGTTAGTTTCATCAAACTAATTCTATTTCAATTTTTTTTGCAAAATATTTATATTTGTTTATAAAAGAGAGAGAGAGCATGGACATGCTAGGGCCTCCTGCTGCTGCAAAGGAACTCCAGATGCTTGTGCTACTTTGTGCTTCTGGATATACCTGGATATTGGGGATTCGAACCCAGACCATCAGGATTTGTAAGCAAGTGCCTTTAACCACTGAACCATCTCCTCAGTCTGTAATTGTTAATAAAATTCCCTTAAACAATTCAGGCTCCTGCTTCTGCCTCTGACCATGCTATCATTGCACAGCTTATAATTATCCTGTTACCATATACCATTAGAAAACTAGATGAAATAATTTTTAAAAATAAGTTTTCTAACTTTATGCAATCATCAACATAGGGCTGTGACACCTAAGAGAAGGGAAACAAAGTAGGCTCTGGAGCCATCAGAAGCCAGGGTTCTGATGTGGAGAGCAGACTCCTATAAACCAGAAAGCCACACACTCACTAGATAAATGTATATAGAGATGAAGTATCCATCCTCCCATTCTCACAGTGTTGCAGAGTGGAGGAGATTGGAGAAACAGCTGAGACATGGAGAGGAGGGAAGAATACAGCAAAAGAACACTGAAGAATGTATAAACATGTGACTCTTAGGATGGATAACAATTTGCACATGTTTAGAGTAGAACTCTATGAAGGTGGATGGTAAAACTTCTAAGGAATAAAGAGCCCTAAGAGAATGTCATGGGGGAGATGTGGATTGCCCTCAAACAGGTCTTGTGTGAGATATTTGATCCTTAGGTAGTAAGAGCATTAAGAGATGGATTAGTAGTAAGTTCGTTGTTTAAAAACTGAAGTTGACAGGGTTACAGAGATGGCTTAGCCATTAAGGTGCTTGCCTGTAAAGCCTAAGAATCCAGGTTTGATTTCCCAGTACCCACATAAGCCAGATGCACAAAGTGGTGCATGCATCTGGAGTTCATTTGCAGTGGCTAGAGGCCCTGACATGGTGATTTTCTCTCTCATTTTCTTTCTCTCAAATAAATAAATGAAAAATACAGTTTTTAAAAATAAAGTTGAAATAAGACTTTTTAAGTTACAAAAAGCAGAAAGAATTCATCTCCCACAACTCCCATGCACAAAATGTCAAAGGAAATTCTTCAGGCACAGGAAGTCATGTGTTGCACACTTGGATTCCCAAAGAAATGAAGAACACTGAAGAAGGTAAGAATGTTGGTGAATGCAATTTTTTTTTTCTCATTTTAAATTAGAGTTTTGTGAATGTTAGATAAAGTAAGTTGTATGGTAGGGGATTTATCCAGATTTAAAGTGGGACACCTCAGAATCAATTTATCAAGATGACATGAAATGTAAATATGTATGGTCCTAATAACAAGTTGAAAGAACTGAAAGGAGAAATAAAAAAGTACATAGTTGGAGAAGGCAGTGTTTTCTCAGAAATGTCTCTTTATTTTTTATTTTTTCATTTTTTGGTGGAAGTAGGGGACATGATTGCTGGTGACTGAATCTGGTTTGGAGCATG